>QXEO01000165.1:0-1482606 GCA_007115705.1 Dactylis glomerata
GGAATGCTGGGTGGGGTCCATGGGCCCGCTCATCTGGCAGATCTTGTGCGACCGGCGCTGCAGAGGGGACACGCGCCGGCTGATATAGCATGCCACCAGATCTTGAGGGGTAAGGCCGGCATCCCGGAGCTCGCCCTTAACCCGGTGAAGCGCGTTCACCGGCATCACCGAGTTCTTCAGGTTGTAAGTCCAATTCTTCATGGCCAATGGTGGCTTGTCCACAAATGGCGGCAGGTTGAGCAGATCCTCATCAGTGGTGTTCTTGACGTAGAAGAAGCTTTTCTGCCACTTCTTGCAAGACTCAAGGAGCTCCACCTTGGGGAAGTCCGAGCCCTTCCGGGACATGATGGTCGCCGCGCCGCATAGGGTCATGGGGCGGTCCTTCTTCTCCTGGGCTGTCTCCTGCGGCTCATCCTTGCTCCGGGGCGGCTCTTGGATGACTTGCTTCCGCAGTTGGAAGTACTTCGCCCAGCCTTGGGATAAGGGCTCTATGCCGGCATAGCCTTCGCAAAAAGCAGCGAAGGCGGAGAGGATCATCACGGCATTGGCCGGGATATGATGAGGTTGTAGATCGTAGGTGTCGAGGATGTCCCGGAAGAAGTCCGATACCGGCAAGCCGAAACCCCGCTCGAAGTGAGCGATGAAGACGACGCGTTCGCTGGGTTCGGGTGCCGGCGCAGTCTCTCCTGCTGGTAGCCGGCATGCAACTCCCTCCGGCACTCTCCTGGTGGAGGTGACCCAGGATATGTCGGCCGGGGTAACCTCCGACCCCTCCCAGCCGGAGCGTCCTTGGACCCGGGCCGAGTTATCTTCCTCCGAGGCCGAGGTACCCGTCATGCTTGATGATGCCATCTTGATGGCCGGGACAAGGCGTGAGAGCCGGAGTCCCGTGATGTTAATCCTATCAAGGCCGGAGAAAAGAGGGAGGTTAGTCTCTCCGGCATACCGCCCTCACCAATGTTAGCAGAGATACAAGATCTACCGAGGCAGTTAAAAATAGAAACAAACAAGGGTAAAACTTCTAAGGAAGAACACCTGCGAGCGTTGCTAGCAATGCTAGTCGAATCAACGGGAAAACAAGCAGAGAAACTGCGGCAGATCTATGCAAGTGTGGCTACCGGGGCAAAGCTACAGAAAAGCGTGAAAAAGGAAGAACAGAGGGAAAGAGGAACTCACCGGAGCTTGGTCGACGGCGGCGGAGCGGCGGCAACGAGCATGTGGGAGGAGGTCCAATCTCCCAGCAGTGTCGCGAAGGAGAGATGCGGCGGCGGCGGCGTCGTCGACAGAGATGTCGGGCGTCGTAGAAGCGTCGGCGTCGGCGGGGAGCAGGTCGACGGCGGCGGCGATGCTGTTCTCTGTTCTTCGTTCCGGCGGTGGAGCGCAGGAGGCAGAGGAGCAGAGGAGGAAGACGATGGTGGGGGGGTAAAAAGAGAAGTTTACCCCTGCCGCCCTATTTATATGCCTGCCAGGTAAGGGTCGTGGGGAGGATAGTGCTCCACTCCCCCGACCGTTTCTGTGGCGAGCCGCCACGTGGCGGCACGGAGTGGGGCGGCGGTTCCTGTAACCGTGCCATGACGCAATGATGGCGAGGAGTAACTGCACTGTGAACCGTCACATCGTGTGCGACCGTTCGAGGTGACAGGACGGTTCCAAGTTTCGATGCAAACTGTCAGGCGTGGCTTCTCGAGGAAGACTCGTCTATATGTCGGAATAACTGCCCGATGTGTATGTTCCATCCGGAATACCCTCGGGACTGGCCGGAATAAACATTTGGAGAAGTAACAGCGGCCGGGATAGGGGCGGATGTCCCGGCATATAATCCGATCGTCGGGATATACCGGAGAACCGGAGTATAATGAAAAGAAGATATGTTGAACCTGTCAAGGCTCCACAGTTATGACTGGGGAACCTCGGCAGCTTCGGGGACTAGTGTCGGGGGGATGACCCCCGGTAGGGTCAAGAGGCTAGAAAGATACAAGGTTCATGGTTGACTTTTATGCCGGTTGACCAAGGGAAGGGCCTGGCCGGAATATAGGAGCATCGGCCAGGCCGGCATATATGTATATCCCGGCCGTGTCTGGATATGCCGGATTAACCGGCCTGCTAACTGGGGTGTGCCGGCATATACTTAGATATGCCGGCCTATCTATTCTGTGTGTTGTGCAGGAGCAGGGGAGGCCGGATTACCCGACCTTCATAGGTCGTAGGTCCGGCATATATGTCCAGGATATGGCCAACGGTCATATCCGGGATACTTAAGTCAACCAAGGTGTCACATCGCTACAATCAAGGAAGAAAACATCCAAGCATGGTAGCAAGGTGATGGCAGGGTGCACAGTGGAGGTTACCTACCCTCACTGTGCACAAGTACAAGCTTACCTCAGAGTGGTAAGGTCATAGTCCTGGTAGTACAAGGTACAGCAAGGGGAGTCCCATCGAGAGCAATCAGGGAGAAAGTCATGGGCGTCTGCCCTCGACAGCAAGTCCTGTTTGGAGTGTAGTTGGTGTCTCCTGGTCTTCTATGACCGTTGTAACCCTGGCCACCACTATATAAGGTGGCACAGGGAGTCCTAGAAAAGGGGTTGGAGGTTTGTTGGTCACTGGAGTATTCCTACACTTAGTAGTTCATCTTCCTCCTCTAGCAGAGAGCTCCGAGGCACCAGTGTTGTATACTCCATCGATCCAAATATAAAGCAAGTAGAGCAGGAGTAGGGGTGTTATCTCCTTACGAGAGCCCCGAACCTGGGTAGATCTGTGTTCCTTTCTGTCGGGCTCTTTAGCTCGTTCCCCTCTCCCGAATCCTCCAGCATCTAGTCGGCCCCCATTTAAGCCATCCTATGGCATATGTTGTTTCACCACGACGACAACAAGGGCGCTGTTTCACGATAAAATGAGTTAGCGCGTCTTCAGCTAGTAGCAATGTGGAACCTGCACACAACATAACCAAATACTTTGTTCCCAACTTACGATGAGGTTGTCAATCTCACCGGTTTTCTTGAAACAAAGGGTATGAGCGTATCGAGTGGAAAGTGATAATAGTATGCGAGTAAAGTAAACAGTGCGGGTAATGTAAACAGGTAATAGCAATATAAAGGAAATAGGACCAGGATCCACAGTTCACTAGCGGTGTCTCTCCATAGATAAAATAATACAAGCCGGGTAAACAAATTACAGTTGGGCAATTGATAGAATAAAGATAACATGCATATGATGAGAGGATCACTATGAGATTTACTCTGGGCATTACAAAAAAATACATAGACCGCCATCCAACTGCATCTATGACTAATAATCCACTCACGGAGATATCATCCGAACACCCCATGAGTATTAAGTCGCGAACAACAGATAATTGCATTAAGCAAAGTGTGTAATGTAACAAAGCATATGCTCTTGAGCATATGAATATTGTTTTCCCCCTAGTAGCAACAGCACATCTACAACCTTAGAGGTTTCTGTCACTCCCCCAGGTTAAATAGAGGCATGAACCCACTATCGAGCATAAATACCCCCTCTTGGAGTTACTAGCAACTACTCGGCCAAGATAGCTACTAACAACGGAGAGCATGTAAGATCATAAACAACATAGAGATAACAAAAGATAAATTTCAGTACTTCAACTCAAGCATAACACCAATATTCATCGGATCCCAACAAACCAAATATGTAGAATTACATAACGGTGATCTCAATCATGTAGGGCAGCTCATGAGATCTAAACATGAAGCACATGGTGGAGAAGACAACCATCTAGCTACTGCTATGGACCCATAGTCCAAGGTAGACTACTCACTCATCGCTCCAGAGGCAAGCATGTCAATGAAGAAGACCTCCGGTGGCGATTCCCCTCTCCGGCAGGGTGCCGGAAAGAGCTTCTGGATCCTCCCGATCTTCGGGTCGACGGCAGTGGCGGATCGCGATGTGTTCTGGAAAACTGATCTGGTACTTAGGTTTTTCTCGTCGGGAGGTCTGATACGTCTCAAACGTATATATAATTTTTGATGCTCCATGTTTGTTTTTACACCATTTGCCTTGTGTTTCGTTACACTTCGTGGCACTTTTATGCGATTTTTGGAACTAACCTATTGACAAGATGCCACAGTGCCAGTTCCCTGTTCTCTGCTGTTTTTGTGTTTCAGAAGTGATACACAGGAAATATTCTCAGAATTGGACGAAACAAGTTCATGAAGTCTTATTTTTCCCGGAAGCTTCCAGAGATCCGAAGAGGCAAAGGAGAGGGGCCACAGGCCAGCCTCACACTAGGATCGCGCGGGCCAGCCCCTGGCCACGCCACCTAGGTGTGAGGAGGCCTGGGGCCACTCATGACGCCGCCCCTTCGCCTATAAGAAGCCTCGGGACGGAAAACCCTAAAAGAGTCGGCGAAATTTCCAGAACAGTTCCGCGTCGCCGCCGCCATCGAAGCCAAATTTCGGGGGACAGAAGTCTCTGTTCCGGCACCCTGCCGGGACGGGGAAGTGCCCCCGGAGCCATCTCCATCGGTCTCCATCGCCGTCTCCGCCGTCTCCATCAACCTTGCTGTCTCCTATGATGAGGAGGGAGTAGTTCATCCCCGGGGCTGAGGGCTCTACCGGTAGCTATGTGGTTCACCTCTCTCTCCCATGATGTGATCTTTATGTGATCGTGAGCTTTGTATCATGTTGAATAAGTAGATGTTACTCTTCTTCATTATGTGTACTCTAGTGTGTTATTAAAGTAATCTATTCCTCCTTCCATGGTGTAACGGTGACAGTGCGTGCATCATGGTGGTACTTGGTCTAGGCTATGATTGTGATCTCTTATGGATTATGAGAATAATTATCACTATGATAGTATTGAAGTGATCTATTCCTCCTTTCATGGTGTAATGTTGACAGTGTGTGCACCATGTTAGTACTTGGTCTAAGTTGCAATAATATCTATCTTGAGTTGTGCTTTGATTTGGATATCTCTATGAGTGGTGTTTGTCAAGTACTTGATGAACTTTAAGGGGTGCTTCTGTAGCCACTACGCAATGATTAGTGTTGTTCAATAGGAGAGTAATTCAGAGTACCATAGTGAAGAGAAGTTGTTTATTCGTTCAATCATGTTATAGTTGTTGGGAGTGTGTCCACTAGTGAAAGTATGATCCCTAGGCCTTGTTTCCAAGCATTGCACACTGTTTACTTACTGTTTTGTTACATGTTTGCTTGCAGTGATTTTTATTCCAGATTGCATTTACTACTCATAATCATCTATACCACTTGTATTTCACTATCTCTTCGTCGAACTAGTGCACCTATACATCTGACAAGTGTATTGGGTGTGTTGGGGACACAAGAGACTTTCTGTATCGTAATTGCAGGGTTGTTTGAGAGGGATAGCTTTGACCTCTTCCTCCCTGAGTTCGATAAACCTTGGGTGATCCACTTAAGGGAAACTTGCTGCTGTTCTACAAACCTCTGCACTTGGAGGCCCAACACTGTCTACAAGAACAGACGCGTGCGTAGACATCAAGCTCTTTTCTGGCGCCGTTGTTGGGGAAGTAAGGTAAAAGGTACTCACATTCTTTGGCTACTAAGTCTTTTAGTTGCTAGTGAGTGCTCAAAGTTATTTCCTTTAGATTCTGCAATTATATCTTTTTGTTTCTTGTTTTTTATTTTCACTAGTTAGGCTTAATAGAAAACAAAGAGTTCTGTAGTCTTTTTCCTGAGTTTAGATATAAAGTGTTTGAAGAGAAAATTGAAAAACCTTTGGAGCTTAATTTGCATGCTAATAGTGTTGTTAGTATGAATGCTTTGAACACCGTTATTGCTAATGCTATAGAAAAGTCTAAGCTTGGGGAAGCTGGTTTTGTTAAGCATGATATTTTTAGTTCCCCAGCTTTAGTGGAGAAAGTTTGTTCTGATGATATTTTATCTCCCATATGTGATGTTCCTTCTTATGATGATATGTTTGAAGAATATGCTTTGCGAAATAGCTGTTCTTTAGCCTGCGATGATACTAAACCTCTAGTTTATGATGGCTATGATGATGAGTATAATATTTTCAGTTCACCTACTATTGAGGATAAAATTAGTTATGATTACAATATGCCTCCTACTTATGATGATTATGGTGATGAGAATAATTATTCTGTTGAATTTGCTCCTACTACTATTGTTCCTGTGGTGAGTATTAATTCTTTTATGCATGTGGCTCATGATAGGGATGTTTTATGTGATAGTTATATTGTTAGTTCTATTCATGATGCTACTGAAAGTTATTATGAGAGAGGGAAATATGGTTTGATGGATCTTAACAATATTAAGTTTCCCCTCTTTATGTTGCAAATCTTGAAGTGGCACTTGTTTTATCTATCCATGCTTGCTACTATGTGCCTCGTTGATTTATTTTCTTACAAGATTCCTATGCATAGGAAGTGGTTCAGATATAAATATCTTTCACATTTGCTTTTTGATGCTCTCTATTGCTTTAATCTCCTATATGGCGCCTTTGCTTCAAGCTCTTATATGGCGCCCACATGAGCATCTTTGCAAATTAGTGCGCCTAGCTCAAAGGCGTTAAAGAAAAGCACTCTTGGGAGATAACCCATTGTTTATTTTCAGTACTTTTTCTTTTATTTGAGTCTTGGAAGTTATTACTACTGTAATAACTGCTCCTTATCCTTTTTATCTCGTTTTTGTGCTAAGAGAAGCCTCTAATTTGAGTGAGGTAAGATTTGGGGATGTTGCTGTCCTGAAACAGTTTTCGGTCCTTCACCGTAAAAATTCGTGAAAATTCTCTGTATATTTTTTGGACCTGCGATTTCTTTTGCATATGCCCCAGGTTATATACATACTTTCATTAGTTGAACACTTTTTGATTTGAGCAACAGAAAACCCCTCAAAAATTCGACCTTTGTCAGCTGTTCTGTTTTGACAGATTTCTGCCAATATTTGTGTTTGCCGCTTTATCGCTTTCTTTTTTAGTTCTTTTGATCACGGAACTTTTGGGGAAGTTGCTACAGTAGTATATGCTATATATGTGGTGGTTTTAGGTTGAAACCTGAAGCAAAAAGAGGTTGATTATATGTTATGCTACACTAATGTTGCTAATAGATTTGTGTTTAGTTTTGTATGAAGGAAGTTTTCAAGTGTAGGGATTGGAGAATGATGAGATGAGTTGAAGAATGGACAAAAGCTCAAGCTTGGGGATGCCCATGCATCACCCCAAGAAATATCCAAGAAGTACAAGCGTCAAAGCTTGGGGATGCCCCTGAGGCACCCCTTCTTCATCGGCAAAAATCAGGTCACCTTTCAAGACACTATATTTTTATTGCTTCATGCACTATGTGTTTCTCTTGGAGCGTCAGTTGTTTTAGTTTTCTTAGTTAGTTTTGTTTTGTTTGCTGTAATAAATGGTTTGATCACATTATGTTGTTTTGGAGGGAGATGAACTCCGTTTTTCATTTGCCAAGAACACTCTGTTTTTCACTCTTATCGTTTCAATGAGTGTTCTCTTTTTCTGCTACTGCTTTTGGTTTTCGTTTTCGTCTTGATTTGCATTCAGATCTTCTTATATTTATTTATCAAGGTGTATTTTTTCCTCTGGACCATGTTGGTTTTCCTCAAAAGAGTTGGATTAAAAAAGTTTGAATGGTGTTGGAAAAGAGAAAAAGCTTTATGCAAAAAAGTGGTACAAGAAGGAGCTTGTGTAGACTGCGGCTTAGACTTTTTCATGTCGTGCTTGATGTCTTTTTGATAGTATGCTTAGTGGTTTTGCTGTAGCATGACTTGCCTCAAATAATTGAGATTGCTTAATGAGCCTTTGAAAAATCATGCATTGTTTTTATTATATGGAAGCATTTATTTGGTTTTCTCCTTTGATGCTTTATTTGGGTTGACTTGGCACATGCTTACACCATGTTGACTTCAAAATAAGTCGCCTATAGCCTCTATGATCATTTAGTTTTTGACTTTTGATGCCATCTTATGCTTCTTTTAATGTCGCTTTGTCGCTTTGCATGATTATGGCCGTTATTGCTCTCTTAGTTGGTCGCTCCCAGTCTTTTGCTAGCCCTCATTTTGTACTGAGTATGAGCTCTACTTGTGCATCCAACTCCCAAAAACCAAGTTTGCCATTGTGTCCACTATAAATTCCTATGCATGGTATTTGTAAGCCATTCTAAGTAAATTTTCATGTGCTACCTTTCAAAAAACCTTCAAAACACTTCTCGTTTTGTGACACTGTTTTCAGCTCATGGGGACGTAGTGGTCGGATTTGCTATCTTCCATATTGCTTATTCCAAAAAGAGAAAAAAAGAAAAAAAGAAAGAAAAAAAGGCACTCCTCCATGGAATGTGAATGTTGGTGGGCACCCGATGGAATCGGTTAGCCATGGTTTGAGAAAGAAAAAAAGGTGGGGAGGAGTGCCAAGCTTTATAAAAAAGATCACAAAAGTGCCAATCTCTTTCTCAAAAACTTGCTTCATTTTTGTATGGAAGATAGTAAGAACCCCATTGCTAGTCGTTGACAAAAGCAACCACCTCTCAAAACCAATTTTTATCTCTCTGTTTTACAAATGAAAAGCTCTAGCACATGTTTAATCACTGCTTCCCTCTGCGAAGGGCCTTTCTTTTACTTTTATGTTGAGTCACCACCTTCTACCTTTATGCACCATTAAGAGAGCATAGTTGTCATTCTGAGTATAATGTGCATTGTCCCAAAGTTTTCATTGATTGATTCATGATCATGGTTTTACTTATTCTCAAATTATTTGTATCTAGTCGCCCTCTTAAACTTGAAGGTGTCCTATGCATTTATGTTTTGCTCTCCATGAAGGACAAGCTGAAAACCATTTGTATGTTTTTCCATATGATTTGAACACATGTTTGGCTTTCATTGTTTCATTATTCATGATCTTTTGTTTGTGTTCATTTTCATGTTATAACATGGTTGCTAAGTTTCTATTGTCAAGATTATATCTTTCATGCCCATGTTTTAAGTTCTTTTGATCCCAGCGCACAATGCTTACATACATGATCAAGTTTGTGTAGGTGCATGTCACCTCAAAAATTATTTATTTTGTTATCACTTACCTACTCGAGGACGAGCAGGAGTTAAGCTTGGGGATGCTGATACGTCTCAAACGTATCTATAATTTTTGATGCTCCATGCTTGTTTTTACACTATTTGCCTTGTGTTTCGTTACACTTCGTGGCACTTTTATGTGATTTCTGGAACTAACCTATTGACAAGATGCCACAGTGCCAGTTCCCTATTTTCTGCTGTTTTTGTGTTTCAGAAGTGATACACAGGAAATATTCTCAGAATTGGACGAAACAAGTTCCTGAAGTCTTATTTTTCCCGGAAGCTTCCAGAGATCCGAAGAGGCGAAGGAGAGGGGCCACAGGCCAGCCTCACACTAGGCTCGCGCGGGCCAGCCCCTGGCCGCGCCACCTAGGTGTGAGGAGGCCTGGGGCCACTCTTGACTCCGCCCCTTCGCCTATAAGAAGCCTCGGGACGGAAAACCCTAAAAGAGTCGGTGAAATTTCCAGAACAGTTCCGCATCGCCACCGCCGTCGAAGCCAAATTTCGGGGGACAGAAGTCTCTGTTCCGGCACCCTGCCGGGACGGGGAAGTGCCCCCGGAGCCATCTCCATCGGTCTCCATCGCCGTCTCCGCCGTCTCCATCGACCTCACCGCCATCTCCATCAACCTTGCTGTCTCCTATGATGAGGAGGGAGTAGTTCATCCCCGGGGCTGAGGGCTCTACCGGTAGCTATGTGGTTCACCTCTCTCTCCCATGATGTGATCTTTATGTGATCGTGAGATTTGTATCATGTTGAATAAGTAGATGTTACTCTTCTTCATTATGTGTACTCTAGTGTGTTATTAAACTAATCTATTCCTCCTGCCATGGTGTAACGGTGACAGTGCGTGCATCATGGTGGTACTTGGTCTAGGCTATGATTGTGATCTCTTATGGATTATGAGAATAATTATCACTATGATAGTATTGAAGTGATCTATTCCTCCTTTCATGGTGTAATGTTGACAGTGTGTGCACCGTGTTAGTACTTGGTCTAAGTTGCAATAATATCTATCTTGAGTTGTGCTTTGATTTGGATATCTCTATGAGTGGTGTTTGTCAAGTACTTGATGAACTTTAAGGGGTGCTTCTGTAGCCACTACGCAATGATTAGTGTTGTTCAATAGGAGAGTAATTCAGAGTACCATAGTGAAGAGAAGTTGTTTATTCGTTCAATCATGTTATATTTGTTGGGAGTGTGTCCACTAGTGAAAGTATGATCCCTAGGCCTTGTTTCCAAGCATTGCACACTGTTTACTTACTGTTTTGTTACATGTTTGCTTGCAGCGATTTTTATTCTAGATTGCATTTACTACTCATAATCATCTATACCACTTGTATTTCACTATCTCTTCGCCGAACTAGTGCACCTATACATCTGACAAGTGTATTGGGTGTGTTGGGGACACAAGAGACTTTCTGTATCGTAATTGCAGGGTTGTTTGAGAGGGATAGCTTTGACCTCTTCCTCCCTGAGTTCGATAAACCTTGGGTGATCCACTTAAGGGAAACTTGCTGCTGTTCTACAAACCTCTGCACTTGGAGGCCCAACACTGTTTACAAGAACAGACGCGTGCGTAGACATCAAGGTCTTTATAGGCGAAGGGGCATCGTCAGAAGTGGACCGAGGCGGTCTCACACGTAGGGGACGCGGCCAGGCCCTGGGCCGCGCTGCCCTGGTGTGTGGCCACCTCATGGCCCCACTCCGTCTCCTCTTCGGTTCTCTAGAAGCTTCGGTAAAATTCTAGGCGACTGGCTTTGGTTTCGTCCAATTCCGAGAATATTTCCTGTGTAACTTTTCTGAAACACAAAAACAGCAAAAAACAGGGAACTGGCACTGTGGCAACTTGTTAGTAGGTTAGTTCCGGAAAATGCATAAAAGTGCCACGAAGTGTAACGAAACACTAAGCAAATGGTGTAAAAACAAGCATGGAGCATCAAAAATTATGGATACGTTGGAGACGTATCAGCATCCCCAAGCTTAACTCATGCTCGTCCTCGAGTAGGTAAGTGATAACAAAAGAAATAATTTTTAAGGTGACATGCACCTACACAATCTTGATCATATATGTAAGCGTTAATCAAAAGAACTTAAAACATGGGCATGAAAGACATAATCTTGATAGAAGAAACTTAGCAACCATGTTATAACATGAAAATGAACACAAACAAAAGATCATGAAAATGAAACAATGAAAGTCAAACGTGTGTTCAAATCATAAGGAAAAACATACAAATGGTTTTTAGCTTGTCCTTCATGGAGAGCAAAACATAAATGCATAGGACACCTTCAAGTTTAAGAGGGTGACTAGATACAAATAATTTAAGAACAAGTGAAACCAACAATATGAATCAATCAATGAAAACTTTGGGACAACGCACATTATACTAAGAATGACAACTATGCTCTCTTAATGGTGCATAAAGATAGAAGGTGGTGACTCAACATAAAAGTAAAAGAAAGGCCCTTCGCGAAGGGAAGCAGTGATTGCAAGTTTTATCGACCTTCAAAAATTATGGTACTTACCGACTTTGAGCTCTCATTGTCCCCATCATAAGCATCTTGAATGGTTAAAGTTAATGCGAGAACAATTATGATGCATATGCTTGACAAATCATAAGTTGAAAACCTCGTGTCCCGTGAATACGAGTACCCAAACCTAATGCTACTTTACTTAGAGCCCCAAGCAAGGCTCTTGTCATTGTAAGTATATATGTATCATCGAGAACCACCAACGGGGTACCTCCGTGCCCGATGACATGGAACAAGCCCACATCAAAATGATAGGACAACCAGACAATGAACACCTCGACATCTCTTTTATTTACCATTTGTTTAGCTTTTTATTTTGAGATGCGTCATCAAATGTCCACTATGGGTATGCTGCAAATTTCCACCATGAATTATACATGGCTTAGATTGGCGGCCCAGGCGTTTCCCTAACACATATACAAACTCCATGATCCCCACAAGATTCCCAATTCATTTTACACCGCGGGCATCCATAAACAAAAGATCACAATATCAACTCAAATAAGAAGTGCAATGTTGAAAGCTTGCCCCATGACAGCATGGTTGGGCTAGTCTCCAACTTACAACTTGCAAGCATAACAACTCAACATAAGAGACCACAATGTCAAATTTTTAAGAACAAGAAAAAGTAAAGTGTGCCTTCCGGTTCGTGAGAGCTTTACTGACCAATTTTCGCATAATACTGGTAAGAGTTTAATTTGAAGAGTAGATAAGAGCAAGTCAAATGTACTTTGGAATAGCAAATTGCTAATATGTATGTATGGTGGACACTTTGGTAAACTTGGTTTTTAGGAGTTGGATGCACGAGTAGAGCTCATACTCAGTACAAGGCGAGGGCTAGCAAAAGACTGGGAGCGACCAACTAAGAGAGCAATAACGGCCATAATCATGCAAAGCGACAAAGCGACATTAAAAGAAGCATAAGATGGCATCAAAAGTCAAAAACTAAATGATCAAAGAGGCTATTGGCGACTTTGTAAGAGTCTAACATGTCTGAGCATGCGCCAAGTCAACCCAAATAAAGCATCAAGGAGAAAACCAAAATAATGCTTCCAAACGATAAAAAGAACGCATGATTCTTTCAAAGGCTCATTAAGCAATCTCAGTTATTTGAGACAAGTCATGCTACAGCAAAATACTAAGCATACTATCAAAAAGACATCAAGCACGACATGCAAAAGCCTAAGCCGCAGTCTACACAAGCTCCTTCTTGTACCACTTTTTTGCATAAAGCTTTTTCTCTTTTCCAACACCATTCAAAAAATTTATAAACACCTCTTTTGATGGAAACCAATAAAGATCAGAGGCAAAAATACACCTTGATGAAAAGATATAACAAGATCTGAACACAAATCAAGGCGAAAACAAAAACTAAACGCAGTTCTAGAAAAGGAAGAACACTCGTTGAAACGATAAGAGTGAAAAATGGAGTGTTCTTGGCAAATGAAAAGCAAGGCAACTTCTCCAAAGGAAATTTGTTGGGGTCCAAACATTTATTGCAGCAAACAAAACTAACTAATACTGAAAACTAAAAACAACTGACGCTCCAAGAAAAACGCATAGTGCATGAAGCAATAAAAATATAGTGTCTTGAAAGGTGACCTGATTTTTGCCGATGAAGAAGGGGTGCCTCGGGGGCATCCCCAAGCTTTGACGCTTGTACTTCTTGGATATTTCTTGGGGTGATGCATGGGCATCCCCAAGCTTGAGCTTTTGTCCATTCTTCAACTCATCTCATCACTCTCCGATCCCTACACTTGAAAACTTCCTTCATACAAAACTAAACACAAATCTATTAGAACCATTAGTGCAAGCATAACATATAATCAACCTCGTTTTGCTTCAGGTTTCATACTAAAACCACCAAATATATAGCATATACTACTGTAGCAACTTCCCCAAAAGTTCCGTGATCAAAAGAACTAAAAAAGAAAGCGATAAAGCGGCAACACAAATATTGGCAGAAATCTGTCAAAACAGAACAGCTGACACATGTCGAATTTTTGAGGGGTTTTTTGTTGCTCAAATCAAAAAGCGTTCAACTAATGAAAGTTTGGATATAACCTGGGGCATATGGAAAAGAAATTTCAGGTCCAAAAGATATACAGAGAATTTTCACGAATTTTTACGGTGCAGCACCGAAAAACTATTTCAGGACAACAACATCCCCAAATCTTACCTCACTCAAATTAGAGGCTTCTCTTGGCACAACAACGAAATAAAAAGGATAAGGAGATGTCATTACAGTAGTAATAACTTCCAAGACTCAAATAAAAGAAAAATAACTAAATGCAAAAATATTGGGTTATCTCCCAAGAGCGTTTTTCTTTAATGCCTTTGAGCTAGGCGCAGAAAATTGCGAATCAAGTAACATCAAGTGATGAAGCATCAAGCTCATAATTTGCTCTAAGAATAGAGTCAAACACTAATTTCTTTCTCTTCCTAGGGAAGTGTTCCATACCTTTCTTCAGTGGGAATTGATATTTGATGGTGCCTTCCCTCATATCAATGATAGCACCTACAGTTCAAAGAAAGGGTCTTCCCAAAATAATAGGACATGAAGCATTGCATTAAACATCCATGACAAGAAAATCAACAGGAACAAGGTTATTGTTAACCACAATATGAACATCATTAATCCTTCCCAAAGGTTTCTTCTTAGCAACATCAGCAATAGGAACATCATAATAACACTTTTCAAGTGGTGGTAAATCAAGCATATCATAAATTTTTCTATGCATAATAGAAAAACTAGCACCTAGATCACATAAAGCATGGCAATCAAAACCATTAACATGCATATCAATGATGGGTTCCCAACCATCTAACTTCTTGGGAACAGAGGCTTTTTGCTTCAACTTTTCATCCCTAATTTTCATGAGAGCATTGGTAATATGCTTAGTAAAAGCAATATTTAAAGAACTAGCATTGGGAGTCAAAGCAAGCTTTTGCAAGAACAAAATAATTTCAGATATATTGCAGCCATCAACATCAAAATCATTAAAGTAAATAGAGCTATCATCTCCTACACTCCGAAAAATTTCAGCACTCTTTTGAGAAAAAGTTTTGGCAGTTTTAGGCTTTTTAACACAAGGAGTAGGAGTTTTCTCTACACCAATCAAAGTAAGAGGATTGCTAGCATTAGGAGTAACTTCATTAGAGGTAGTAATAGTATAAACTTTCATATTCCTAGCAATCTCATCCTCTCTTTCCCATCTAGCATGCAATTCAGCTAACAATGTAACATTTTCATCAATTCTAACTTGGATAGCATTAGCAGTAGCAAAAACATTGTTCTCTTTCAACTCATTAGGAAACACTTTTAATTTCAGAAGTTCAACATCATGAGCAAGGCTATCAACTTTAGAAGCAAGAATATCAATTTTGCCTAACTTTTCCTCAACAGACTTGTTAAAAGCATTTTGCATACCGATGAAGTCCTTGAGCATTACCTCAAGGTCGGAGGGCGCGGCCCTAGTGTTGTTGGAGGAATTACCATAAGAGTTACCATAACCATTACCATTGGTAGAAGGATACGGCCTATAATTGTTACTAGCAAAATTGTTCCTATAAGCATTGTTGTGAAAATTATTGTTTCTGATGAAGTTTACATCAACATGCTCTTCTTGAGCAACCAAAGAGGCCAAAGGAACATTATTAGGATCAACATGAGTCCTATCATTTGAAAGCATAGCCATAATAGCATCAATCTTATCACTTAAGGAAGAGGTTTCAACAGAATTTACCTTCTTACCTTGTGGAGCTCTCTCGGTGTGCCATTCAGAGTAATTTACCATCATATTGTCGAGTAGCTTTGTTGCGGCGCCCAAGGTAAGGGACATAAAAGTGCCTCCAGCAGCTGAATCAAGTAGGTTCCTTGAAGAAAAATTTAGTCCTGCATAAAAAGTTTGAACAATCATCCAAGTAGTCAGTCCATGAGTGGGACAATTCTTTTTCATAGATTTCATTCTTTCCCAAGCTTGAGCAACATGTTTATTATCAAACTGACTAAACTTCATAATATTGCTATGCAAAGCTATAATCTTAGCATGAGGATATTATCTACCAATAAAAGCATCCTTAGACTTAGCCCATGAATCAATACTATTCTTAGTCAAAGACAGCAACCAATCCTTAGCTTTTCATCTCAAAGAAAAAGGAAATAACTTAAGCTTAATAATATCACCATCAACATTCTCATACTTTTGCATCTCACATAGCTCAACAAAATTGTTGAGATGAGCTGCAGCATCATCAATACTAGCACCAGAAAATTGGTCTTTCATGACAAGGTTCAACAAAGCAGGCTTAATCTCATAAAAATTTGCAGCAGAAGCAAATGGCGCAATAGGAGAGCAGATAAAATCACTATTGTTCATACTAGTAAAGTCACACAACTTGGTGTTTTTACGAGTAGCCATTTTAGCAAACTAAAAGCAGACAAGTAAAAACAACTACCAAGGATTCTAATTTTTGTTTTGTTTTTGATAAAACAATGCAAGTAAAATAAAATAAAGTAAAAGCAAAACTTAAAACAAAGTAAAGGATGTGCGTGCGAAAACTCCCCTCGCAGAAGTCTTCTACTTCCTCCCCGGCAACGGCACCAGAAAAAGAGCTTGATTGCTGGTAGATGGCGCCAGAAAAAGAACTGATGCCTAGTTGAATGACCAGCCCGTTGGGAACCCCAAGAGGAAGGTATGATGAATATAGCAGCAAGGTTTTTCCCTCAGTTAAGAAACCAAGGTATGTCGATCAGGAGAGGAGCAACCAAACAACTGAAGGTGATGCTGACTGGACTAATAACACTCCAACAAGGGCGCCGTTTCACGATAAAACGAGTTAGCGCGTCTTCAGCTAGTAGCAACGTGGAACCTGCACAGAACACAACCAAATACTTTGTTCCCAACTTACGATGAGGTTGTCAATCTCACCGGTTTGCTTGAAACAAAGGGTATGAGCGTACCGAGTGGAAAGTGATAATAGTAAAGTAAACAGTGCGAGTAAAGTAAACATGTGATAGCAATATAAAGGAAATAGGACCAGGATCCACAGTTCACTAGCGGTGTCTCTCCATAGATAAAATAATACAAGCTGGGTAAACAAATTACAGTTGGGCAATTGATAGAATAAAGATAACGTGCATATGATGAGAGGATCACTATGAGATTTACTCTGGGCATTACAACAAAATACATAGACCGCCATCCAACTGCATCTATGACTAATAATCCACTCACAGAGATATCATCCGAACACCCCATGAGTATTAAGTTGCAAACAACAGATAATTGCATTAAGCAAAGTGTGTAATGTAAATAAAGCATATGCTCTTGAGCATATGAATGTTGTTTTCCCCCTAGTAGCAACAACACATCTACAACCTTAGAGGTTTCTATCACTCCCCAAGGTTAAATAGAGGCATGAACCCACTATCGAGCATAAATACCCCCTCTTGGAGTTACTAGCAACTACTCGGCCAAGATAGCTACTAACAACGGAGAGCATGCAAGATTATAAACAACATAGAGATAACAAAAGATAAATTTCAGTACTTCAACTCAAGCATAACACCAATATTCATCGGATCCCAACAAACCAAACATGTAGAATTACATAACGGTGATCTCAATCATGTAGGGTAGCTCATGAGATCTAAACATGAAGCACATGGTGGAGAAGACAACCATCTAGCTACTGCTATGGACCCATAGTACAAGGTAGACTACTCACTCATCGCTCCG
This sequence comes from Dactylis glomerata, assembly GCA_007115705.1. Classification (NCBI taxonomy): domain Eukaryota; kingdom Viridiplantae; phylum Streptophyta; class Magnoliopsida; order Poales; family Poaceae; genus Dactylis; species Dactylis glomerata. Next base: position 17,323 of record QXEO01000165.1, read on the forward strand.
GAGGCAAGCATGGCGATCAAGAAGACCTCCGGTGGCGATTCCCCTCTCCGGCAGGGTGCCGGGAAGAGCTTCTGGACCCTCCCGATCTTCGGGTCGACGGCGGCGGCGGATCGCGATGTGTTCTGGAAAACTGATCGGGTACTTAGGTTTTTCTCGTCGGGGGGTCTTTATAGGCGAAGGGGCATCGTCAGAAGTGGACCGAGGCGGTCTCACACGTAGGGGGCGCGACCAGGCCCTGGGCCGCGCCGCCCTGGTGTGTGGCCACCTCGTGGCCCCACTCCATCTCCTCTTTGGTTTTCTGGAAGCTTCGGTAAAATTCTGGGCGACTGGCTTTGGTTTCGTCCAATTCCGAGAATATTTCCTGTGTAACTTTTCTGAAACACAAAAATAGCAGAAAACAGGGAACTGGCACTGTGGCAACTTGTTAGTAGGTTAGTTCCGGAAAATGCATAAAAGTGCCACGAAGTATAACGAAACACTAAGCAACTGGTGTAAAAACAATTATGGAGCATCAAAAATTATGGATACGTTGGAGACGTATCACCCACAAGTATAGGGGATCGCAACAGTCTTCGAGGGAAGTAAAACCCAAATTTATTGATTCGACACAAGGGGAGCCAAAGAATATATGTAAGCCTTAACAGATGAGTTGTCAATTCAGCTGCACCTGGAAACAATCTTGCTCGCAGTGGTTTATCAGTAGCAACAGTTTTATAGTGGTTATAGTAGTGAAACAGTAACAACAGTAGTAAAATAACAGCGGTAATAGTAGCAATAGTAAACAGTAGGAACAAATACTATAGGCATAGGGATGGATGTACGGGCGTTGCATGGATAAGATAATTCATAAAATCAACAAGACATGGGCATTGCAGATAAATAATAATAAAGCATCCTAGTACTAACAATCATAGGCATGTGTTCCGTATATAGTCGTACGTGCTCACAAGGAGAAACTTGCACGACATCTTTTGTCCTATCAGCCTGTTGCAGCAGGGCCTCAAGGAAAACTACTGATAATTAAGGTACTCCTTTTAATAATGTACCGGAGCAAAGCATTAACACTCGGTGAACACATGTGATCCTCACATCGTAGCCATCCCCTCCGGTTATCGCAATTTCCGTCACTTTGGGGCCTCGGGTTCCGGACAACAATATGTGTATACAACTTGTAGGTAAGACCATAAACAACAAGTATCATCATAGAAATAATAACATGTTCAGATCTGAAATCATGGCACTCGGGCCCAAAGTGACAAGCATTAAGCACAATAAGTTGCAACAAAGTCATAAGCACTAATAGAAGATACTAGGCACTATGCCCTAACAATCTCAATATCAAATTACATGAACAATCTCATCCAATCCCTACCATTCCCTCACCTACAGCGGGGGAATTACTCACACGTGGATGGGGGAGTCATGGATGGTCGATGGAGGGACGTCGGTGATGATGGTGATGAAGATCTCCTCCAAATCCCCATCCCGGCAGGGTGCCAGAACGGAGTTTCTGGTTCCGAATCGCGGTTTCTGATGGCGGCGGCACAACGGAAGTCTATCTGGGAAAAACGCCGTCTCCCCGATATTTTCAGGTCAGGGGGTATATGTAGGCGGAAGGAGAGGTCAAGGAGACGGCCGAGCCGCTCTCACACCAGGTGGGCGCGGCCAGGGCTGGGCCGCGCCCCCTGTGTGTGTGGAGGCCTCGTGCCTCCCCTCCGTCTCGTCTTCTGGCTCCGTGGGTCTTCTGGTGAAATAGGATTTTTGCCAATTTTTCCCGAATTTTTACTGAAAGTTGGATTTCTGCACAAAAATGAGACACCAGAGCAATTCTGCTGAAAACAGCGTTAGTCCATGTTAGTTATATTCAAAACACACAAATTAGAGGAGAAACAATAGCAAAAGTGTTCGGGAAAGTAGATATGTTTTGGACGTATCAGTATCTTCATGTGTGATTTCAGATACTTCTTTAACGCAAATTTCTGTATTCCCGATTTTTTACTGAAAGTTGGATTTCTGCACAAAAACGAGACACCAGAGCAATTCTGCTGAAAACAGCATTAGTCCGTGTTAGTTATATTCAAAACACAAAAATTAGAGGAGAAACAATAGCAAAAGTGTTTGGGAAAGTAGATACGTTTTGGACGTATCAGTATCTTCATGTGTGATTTCATATACTTCTTTAACGCAAATTTCTATATGATCACATGAGTGTGCTCCTCAACAAATTGAGTTACATGCCACCTAGAAACAACACGTTTCACACGCAACTTTGCTTTGCACTCACACAATTTTGTAATTTTACGATTCCTTTGCTTCAAAGGAACTTCTTCATCTTCAGCATTCTTGCCAGATTTGTTGCAGACAAACAAACTTTTATCCTTCTCATCGTCTATAGTGGATCTCCTAGAGGATTCAATCCTAACTGAGAAACCAACATGTCTTGCGTATCTGTTGTAATGCGTGAGACATGCAGTAAGGGTATCGAAAATCATGCCAACAAATGGTTTCTGAGGGGCAAAGCCTTCTGGTGTTCTCTGTACTTCATCGTCATTGCCACTATCTTCACTTGATAACGTAACCCCTGACCGCAAATTTGAGTGACCATGTCTGCGATGACTGGGAGGATCATTGGACTGATCAACTCCATCTGGCGTTGTGGGGATATCAGTGCTAGGACCAGCAGTAGTACGAGCTTCATCTTCATGCATAAATGAATTTGCATGACCACTTGTATCTATCCCAGTGTTAGCACCAGTGATAGGACCAGCAGTAGTACGAGCTTCATCTTCACGCATAAATGAATTTGCATGGCCACCTGTATCTATCCTAGTGTTAGCATCAGTGCTAGGACCAGCAGAAGTACCAGCCTCATCTTCATGCGTTGCAGACACAAAATCTTCATCAAGTGGATTATTTAGGTCAAGCTCTCCAAACCAGTACTTGAAACCCTTAGGCATTTTTCAACTTGCTTCTACAAACAAGTAGATGTATTTGTGTTACTAAAGAACCGCAAGACAATGTAGTAAATAGAAACAACTAACATTCTCAATAAAATGAAACAATTCATTGATGTTACATTCCCAGTACTATGATTTTTAAAATTTACATTATTAAATGTTGTTCTGAATTTTTCCCAGTCTTATGTTACATACATAGTCATTGATGTTACTACAGATTTTTCATCCGAATTTCCATTTTCAAATCAGGTACACCTGCTACATCTACAAGTTGTGCTGTCATACATCATCTGGTTCATGCACTTCTTCAGCTTCCAAGTTTCATGGGATCATGAATCTTACTCTTTCTTTCAGCTACAAAGTTTCATGGCATAGTTTCCATGGTTTTCTAAGACTTACCTGTCTCTTTGACATTATGTCAAGTATCCTAGGCCTATAACAACACGCAAAGACATGTATGCAAGACCATGTAATACTAAGTACTGCTTTTATCATGCTAGAACATATATGCCTTATCCAACTACAACCAGATGAAGAAAATGAGTTGTCTTGTTGGAAAACTTACAACTTTTTGCAAGTGCAAGGAAATTTAGGTTCTTCATAGCATGTAGGTTAAGTTCTTCAGCATATCATGCTGAAACCTTTTTCTTCAATCTGGGGATGTAGTCAAGCTAGATTCCCCTTCCCAGATTGTAGAAGCTTCTGAGGTATCAGCAAAGAGAGAGAGGGATGTAGTAGACAACCTGAATAACAGGGAAAAGGGTGCAGGGTTAGCTAGGATCTGGGGTATCAGCAAAGCTAGTTAGGATCTGGGTGTTTCTTCAGGTACCAACAGAGAAAAGGGTGCGGGGATGTACAAGTTATTCTGCAGGTAGTTCAATCCAAGCTCTTTGTATGCATCAGTTCTGAGAAATTGGGAAGGGTGCAGGGATGTAGCAGGTAACCTGAAAGGTAGAGCTAGTTCCTATTTTCTGCTGTTCTTCCAGGGATCAGGGAAAGAGAAACAATGAAGGAGATGTAGCAGCTAACCTTTCAAAGCTATTCTTTTTCCTGCGACTGTGTTTCTCGTCTTGTGCTTTCCCTTTGGATGTAGCAGATCTTCCTATTCTGGATTCAGTTTTTCGTTGGGGAAGAAGATGGTGTCTGGGGGGTTGGGGTAAAGAGAAAGAAGGAAGGGGATGTAGCAGATCAGTATTCGAAACTGTTCTTCTTTGCTGTGACGATGGTTTTTCTGGCTTTCGGCGTGTTCTTGATTTGGATGTAGCAAATCAATCTTTTTTAGTTTTTCATGGAGAAGAAGATGGTGTCTGGGGGTGGGCCTGGGGCGGACGCGGGAATCCCGCATGGGAGCGGCCACCAGTTCCCGCCATAATTGGACAACCCGCATGCTCAGGATTTCCATTTCGGGAAAGTTATGCCTTAGTCGGAACGACCTGATGTTAGGCTAATTTCAGGTTGATCTGGGTGTAGTCTATACCTAATAATAAAAGCAAAAGGGAGAAACCCCGCTGGGCAACAACACCAAACACAGCTCTGCCGCGCGCCACTCGCCTCTAGCCTAGCTGCGACCTCCAGCAGCTCGTCCGGACGCGATGAGGCGACCATGCTGAAACCAAAGTTTCAGAACAGGCAGGGCCGGTGGTGGTCGAGCTAGGCAAGGCAGCCGTGAGGGAGGCAGTTAGGAAGCTCATAGTGAGCGCGGCTGTGAGTTCGAGTGGGTCGAGGCGAGGGAGAGGATGTTGAGCGCGACAGCGATGTCTTCTCCGCGGAGACGAGGCTGTGGAGGTCCTGGGCATGGTACTCGCTGGCGTGCGCGGTCAGCAGCTTGTCGGCTCTTCTCTCGGTAGTATGTTGTTGTGCTAAGCGCTAATAGTTTGAACCGCATAACCCGTCCAAACCACACTGTCCAAAACCACTAATTTAGGGTTGGTTTGATGAAACCGTGCAAACCCAGGTAATTAAACCAGGGATGCCCGGGGTTACCCGACGTCATGGAGGCACGACATTGAGCGCGCATCGCATCAGGTGAGGCTGAATTGCTCGATGATTACTGCCTTCGCTTTTTTCCATAAGGAGCAGATACTTGCAAGAACAACAGAGGATGCTTTTGAAGTTCGTTTCAAACTGTGCTCTCTTAACAGAGCACACCACAAAGAAGTTCCTTTCGAACTAACAAGGTACTTGCTGATAAGGAATTAGAACTTATTATGTTCTTTCAAGGGTACAAAAATGCGCATCAATACAACATTATTGTAGGTGTTGCCCTCAGTCGTTGTAGTTGGTACCTCTTTGAATGCATGAACCATGGAAGGTATCGCCAGTTCATTTTCAGAGCATGAAAGGTAATAAACGGAAGATATCATGAACCAAAATTTAATTTAGAATCAAACCTTCAATTCAGCTCATGAAAAATAAAACAAATCGTCGCAGTTCGTACCTCTCTGAACCAAATCATCATGTACGAGAGTCTGGCCTCTTCTCTCCTTTTAGAATACTCTATCATGTCAGCATGGTGGTTTTGTCGAATAGACCTTATGTCTGATAGCTCACGAGAATTTTTGCAAGTATAATATAGAAGGCTAAACTCAAATGTATGCATGAAGTTCAATACTGGCACATGTGTGGATAGTACTCGGCTACACGTGATGGTACTAATATGGTCAGATAATATGAAATGTGAAGGCTCTGATGTCTGTCATATGTTTTGAATAATTAATTTTTGAGAATAATTAATGTAGACGAATTACAAAGAAACTTCACGTTTAACTACTCAATTCTTAGAGGTAATGTAACGAACTACAGAGAAACTTCACATTTGACTACTCAATTCTTAGAGGTATTATAGAAGGGTGAAGGCTGCGTTCAAGTAGCTTGAGCTGCAGAAAGACACATATGTTGTGGATCTTCATCACGGTGAGTCTATAATGGTAAATTTATCAAAAATAAAATTGAGTATAAAAGGTATCATTCTATGGTGGTGCACTGGTACGGAGTATGAGACAGTGTTGCTTTCTACTATCAAGACATTAGCTCCCTCGATGTATAAGAAATAGTGAGCCAACTTTTAATGGGCCTCTCCAGAAACCGGCTACTCAATCCGGTATGCCGGTCACAAAATATTGTGGGTGCCGATGCTTCACCAGCAGGCGAGAGCGAGAGGAGGCCGCTAACGATACGAAGGATGGCTATACGGTGTACAAGATCTGGCATGGTGGTGACGGTCACCCAAGTTAATTATCGACAATTAGACACCAGCTTCCATCACCGATGGTGCATCGATGTGAACAAAAAATAAAAGCTTTAAAACGAGTGGAGCCGCTTTAGCCAGCCGAGATTTCAGCCTTAGGGCATCCACTATGTTGTCCACAAGAGCTATCTATAAGCAAAAAGTACTCCATAAAATGCCCACATACATAGTGGAGCTTGTCCATAAGGAAATTTTCTTGTGGGTTATCCGTAAACTTGTGGCTTGTCCATAAGCAATAAACAATTATTTTACTCTCTTCCCTCTCTCTTGCATGTGTGTACTTTTAACAAATTATGTAGGTCCCTGTCGTCGTGGTGAAACAACATATGCCCTGGGTAGGCTTAAATGGGGGGCGAACTAGATGCTGGAGGATTCGGGAGAGGGGAACGAGCTGAAAAGCACGACAGAAAGGAACACAGATCTACCCAGGTTCGGGGCTCTCGTAAGGAGATAACACCCCTACTCCTGCTCTACTGGATATATATTTGGATCGATGGAGTATACAACAATGGTCCTCCCAAGCTCTCTGCTAGGGGAGGAAGATGAACTGCTAAGTGTAGGAATACTGAATGACCAACCCTTTACTAGGGCTCCCTGTGCCACCTTATATAGTGGTGGCCAGGGTTACAACGGTCACCTGAGACCAGGGGACACCAACTACACTCCAAATAGGGCAAGATGACGAAGGCAGACGCCCTTGACTTTCTCCCTGATTGCTCTCGATGAAACTCACCCTTGTTGTACCTTGTACTTCCAGGACTGTGACCTTACCACTCTGAGGTAAGGGCTGTACTTGTGCACAGTGAGGGTAGGTAAACCGTCACTGTGCACCCTGTCAACACGATCTCCCTCCATACTGGGCAGAATCTCTCCTTGATTGTAGGGACATGACACCTTAGTTGACTTATATATCCCGGATATGACCGTTGGCCATATCCTGGACCTATATGCCGGACCAACAACCTATGAAGGACGAGTAATCCGACCTCCATGCTCCTGCACAACATATCAAATAAGTTAGGCCGTCATATCTATGCATATGCCGGCACTTCTCAATTAGTATCCCGGTTATGTCCGATACATCTCTTCCGATACATCTCTTCCGGCATACTCTTATGCCGACCCACATTCCTTTTGCTAACCTACTTGCCATCTTTCAGACCTGTTTCCTGCTTCCGTCGAAGACATTGAGAGGGCTCTGCAGGTGGATCGAGTGAACCGGGGTGCCCCAGTCGACTCTCCCAACTGGACTATGTCGGAGCAGCTGCTCGCCCTGGAAGCCCGGAAGAACGCCATGACCTACTATACTGAAGATCTCTTCCTTGGCGCCCAGGAAGCATACTCCACCCTCTGGCCGGGACAAAGGACGCCCACTGACCCTGTTGATCTTGGCAATGATCTGCAGCTTTCCAAGGTTCGCCTCCTGTTATCGCCACATTTTGGCCAAATGAGGAGGTGGGCCGTAATCAAGATGGGCTTGGAGGCTGGATCGGCCTTGCGCTGGATTTGGGCTAATTGCCCGTGTATCTTATATTATGATAGAGTACGTTTCGGTTTAAACAAGAGATAGAGTTGTTAGGTTTATTCCAAAGATAGAAAGTCTCCGGACTATAAATATGTACCTAGGGTTATTGAGAAAGGAGGACGACCACGTTCCAACAAACACAATCTCGGCGCATCGCCACCCCTTGTTTCGAGGGTTTCTTTCAGGTAAGCGTCGTGCTGCCTAGATCGCATCTCGCGATCTAGGCAGCATCTGCTTATGTGTTATTTGGTGTTGCTCGTACTGAAGCCTTGTTGATGGCGAGTAATACTGTTATCATAGATCTGTTTGGGCTAGCATCGGTGCTTTGGTTATGTTTGCTTAGTCATGCTGCCCCTAGAGATCTCGCTGCCTTTGCACCTATTTTGGGTGTAAGGGCAGCATCTTGCTTGATCTTTATTCAGTCGATTCAATCTGTCATAGTTGTTCCTTGTTCTCCAAGGATTAGTTTAATATCCGCATGGTAGGCCTCACAAACGGGTTGAACGTCCAGTAGTACGTAAGGATATGGTTTGCCAATTCGAGAGGAGTTGTTCCGGGAATTGACTCTACGTTGGTTTTTTGGCCTCCTCTAGGGTTAGTTTCTGTTATCTTTCGTATCTACCAGGCTCAATTACGTGTGGGATGTTCCAATTATGTGGTGAAAGCGTTAAACTGTCGTAGATCGATTTGACTTGTATTGATAAAGCAAAACCCCATGTTATCGTAGATCCAATGCAGATCCATGGGACAATCGGCTACTGAGCCGATTCACAGGGAAACCTGAGAGCCGATCGAGGCTCGTATTTAATGTTTACTGTCTGCCATGCAGGAAACAATCGAAGCAATCCATCACCTTCCTGATCAGGTATAGGTCAGGTGGCACGCCCTTGCATCAGCCAGGACGTGTGCCGGAGTTTTGCGGGCCGTTGACCGAGGGACCAGGGCCCACCAGCAGCTCTGGGAGCCTCCCGGCTCTTCGTGTTGCTCGTCGCTGCTCGCCGGTGGGTTTTGACAGGCAACACATTCTGGCACGCCCGGTGGGACACTCAACAACATCTGCATCAACATCTGACGCTGCGATGGGGGACAGACCAATCACGTACGACGATCTGTCTGATGAGCACAAGAAGAGGTATGATGATATCAAAGCTCTCTTCGAAGCCGATCTCATCGGCTCTTTTGAAGGACCCGTAAGCATGGCATCAGGTGGAAAGGGTTCTCACCCGAAGGCGCTCTCGATGAGGTGGATCTGTCTGTTCCTTCAGAGGATCGCACCAGAGCTCTGCGACAGGAAGTCAATTACATGGTGGCTCATTCTCTTCACCGCCATTCTGAGAGCCTGGTGAACGCTTTCGAGCGCGTCGCGGTTCGCGTGGTTCAGGAGATCATGAAACATCAGTACTCTCCGTCGGGGCCTACCCTAGGGACTCACCAGGGAGAAAGACCGCTCCAGACCAGGCCACAGCTACCATTCACGCTTGCAGCTCCGGAGCCACCGGGGTCACCGGCGTACGTCGTCTACAAGATTGGAGGTGATCCTGGCGATTACCAATTCCTGTTTGAACCACCTAAAGAAATCCCACATGGATATGTGTGCACATACGTGCCGGACTGCAACAGCCTGACGCGCACGAACCAGATTGCAACCGCAGGGATTTCTGGGGCAGGTGTTTCTGGAGTAGGGATTTCGGGAGCAGGGATGTCCGGGATGGACGCTGATAAACAGGCGTGGCTAGCTAAGTATGCCACCGGAACGAGTCATGAGAATTTAGCCCCTGCAGCTCAAACGGTGGAGCAAATCAGTACCATCTTGAGAGACCAGTTCGGCTTCGTGCCGAAGAGGAGAACAATCGGCTATTCCAAGCCGTACCCCAACGAGTATGATCTGATTCCGCTTCCACCCAAGTATCGGCTCCCTGAGTTCTCAAAATTTAATGGTTCAGAAGGGTCTAGCTCGATCGAGCACGTGAGCCGATATTTGGCACAGTTAGGCATGATTTCAGCATCGGATCAGTTACGCGTAAGGTTCTTTGCGCAATCTCTGACAGGACCAGCTTTTGGGTGGTACACCTCGTTGCCACCAGATTCGATCCGGACCTGGAAGCAGCTGGAAGAACAGTTCCATATTCAGTATCATTCAGAAGCTACCGAGGCTGGCATTGCCGATCTGGCGCAGGTGCGGCAGAAGCGGGGAGAAACGGTAGCCGAGTATATTCAGCGTTTCAGGACTGTCAAGAACCGATGTTATTCGGCTCGTTTAACTGAGAAAGAAGCAGTCGAGCTGGCCGTGTTGGGTCTCTCAGCACCGATCAAGGATCTGGCTTTCCAAGTAGAATACAATTCACTGGCGCACATGGTCCAGAAACTGACAATGTATGAGCAGCGCCACCCTGAGTTGTACCAAGACAAGTTCAAACGTCCGATAGGCCTGGTCGATACAGAAGAAGAGGATCTTGTAGAAGACCAGGAGATAGCCGTGGCTGAATGGGCTCGGGGAGCAGATCCTGTGTCCTGCAAATGGGTGAAACAGCAAGGGCCTGCAAAAGGGTTCGACTTCGATGTAAGCAAAGCTGAGCAGATATTCGATTTACTGCTGAAGGAAAAGCAGCTGAAGTTACCCGAAGGCCATAAAATCCCTACGGCGCAAGAGATGAACGGGAGATCATACTGCAAGTGGCATCACTCGTTCACCCACACCACCAATGATTGCAAAGAGCTACGTCGGCAGATCCAAACGGCGATAGAACAGGGCCGTCTGATCCTTGGGCAGTTCGCCATGAAAGTGGACACAAACCCGTTTCCTGGCATCAACATGGTAGAGCACAGCCACTCCACGAGGCGTCAGCTAGATTTCTCGTTCGATATTAACATGGCAGGGCCTGTGTACCACCATGGCAAGTATAAGGAGGAAAGCGGCCACTCCCGGGGCAAAGAAAGGAAGAGGCCGGTCCACGCGACCGGCCCCGTTATGATGATAGGCGGTATATAACCGAGGAACAAGTGAGAAGCGTGCGATATCAGAAGCCACACTCCACGCATCTCCTTAACAAGTATGAGCGTCAGTATGACCGACGTCGGCAGTACGACAGAGATGATGAAAGAGATCGTCGGACCGACGCATACGATGGGAGATACCGTCGGCATGATAGAGATGATGAAGGATATGAGCACCGCGCTAGGGGAAGGTCAAAGGAAAAGGAAGGCGTGGATAAACATTGGGATTGTCCTTTCTTCAAGTACTGTTGGGATGCGGGAATGAGCCGATTGCCTACAGTCGACAACTGCCCGGAATGTGGACAGCAGAAGGATGACACAGGTCCAGTTTCAGTGTTCAAGCGTCTAGGGCCTCTCCGGCCTCAGAACAGACAAGAGGAGTCATCTCGAGCAAAAGATCTCGAGGAGTCAGAGGATGAAGAAGAAGATAGATATCACCGGCCAAGGTGGTGTCCCGATGGACTCAGACACTCCCAAAAGCGTAGAGTTCAGCGGCTACGTAGCTTGGAGGAAGCCGAAGCGCAGTACCTCCACACTTTAAGGAAAGCCCGGCCTGATCTGGCCGTGAAAATTCAGCAAACCTTGGAGACGGAGGCCCGTCCAAAAAGAAAGAGTGGCGCCCCAAACCAGTAAAAGCCGATGCGAAGACATCGGCTGGCACAAACATGGTGTTCATACTTCCGTCAGAGTTTTGCGCTCCAAGAACCGAAGAACTACCAGTGGCACAGTTTGACTGCGGCCCACGGCCGGTATCTTTGAAAAGCCACGGAGAAGGCTACAAACATCTGAAAGCCCTGTACCTGAGAGGTTATATCAATGGGCAGCCTGTCCGCAAGATGTTGGTTGACACCGGAGCGGCAGTCAATATAATGCCATACTCCATGCTGCGGCGTTTGGGACCTCCACTGCAGATCTGATCAAAACCAACGTCACGCTAAGCGACTTCAACGGCCAAGCTTCAGAAACGCAAGGCGTTCTGAACGTGGATCTGACCGTGGGTAGAAAAACCATCCCTACGTCGTTCTTCATTGTTGACAGCAAAAGCACCTACGCTGTCTTGCTGGGAAGGGATTGGATTCACGCTAACTGCTGCATTCCATCCACGATGCACCAATGCCTGATACAGTGGGATGGAGATGAAGTGGAGGTCATTCATGCAGATGATTCGATCGAGATCTCAATAGCTGGCATGAACATTTGGGACGCAGAAGACCAAGAGCCGATCTCTGGAGTCAGTCTAGACGGCTGTGAGCGCATTGAAGCTACAAAAAACGGGGTGAGGCTGGTCTTATCCACTGGCCTGACAGAGTAGCAAAGCCCACGATTGTGCGTGGTAAGGCCGATCCCTGCGATCGGCCACAAAAAATAAAAAGCAGTGATCTTACGACAAGCATGTCATGTAGTCGTAGTAGGGAGATTCCCTACCATTGTAGAGCACAAATAAGTTGTAAACCTTCCTTGAGTAATGCAATCAAAAAGGGGGCCGATTCCGGCAATCGGCCCAAATTATCTTTGTTATCCTCACCAAACTTTTGGCCTGTGTTCAGCATCGATTTAGCAGGTGACGGAAAGCTGGGGTATGGGTTTACATCCGCTGATGAGCTAGAGGAGATTGACATCGGTCCTGGGGATAAGCCACGACCGACATTTATCAGCAAAAAGTTAGATCCGAATCTGCGGGGTCCGATGATAGCTTTGTTGAAAGAATATCCAGATTGCTTTGCCTGGGACTATACGGAGATGCCCGGGTTAGACAGGAGCATCATTGAGCATCGGCTCCCGCTTAAAAAAGGGTTTCGGCCATTCCAGCAGCGAGCACGACAGATGAAGGCCGAAATTTTAGAGGAAGTCAAGAAAGAGATCGAGAAAATGTTGAAAGCTGGGTTCATCAGGCCATGCAGGTATGCTGAGTGGATTTCTAGTATCGTACCTGTAGAGAAAAAGGATGGCCGATGGCGTGTTGCCATAGATTTTCGGGATCTCAATAGAGCCACTCCAAAGGATGAGTATCCGATGCCGGTAGCAGAGACATTGATCAACGCAGCTGCTGGTCATAAGGTCTTGAGCTTTATGGATGGCAATGCCGGTTACAATCAAATTTTTATGGCTCCAGAAGATATACACAAGACTGCATTCAGAGTCCCAGGTTCGGTGGGGTTGTTTGAATATGTAGTCATGACATTTGGACTGAAGAATGCCGGCGCCACATACCAAAGAGCCATGAATTACATTTTCCATGATCTGATCGGCAAGCTGGTGGAGATTTATATCGATGACGTGGTAGTCAAGTCTGCTTCAGTACAAGGACACTTGGACGATCTGCGACGCGTCCTGGACCGAACCAGAAAATTCGGGCTACGGATGAATCCAAAGAAGTGTGCCTTCGGTGTGACGGCCGGTCAGTTCTTGGGTTTCTTGGTCCATGAACGCGGAATTGAGATCGGCCTGAAAAGTCAGGAGGCAGTGCGAACAATGAAGCCACCTACCACGAAGAAAGAACTGCAGTGTCTCATCGGCAAATCAACTTCGTCAGAAGGTTCATCTCCAATCTGTCAGGAAGAATAGAGCCGTTCATGGGACTGGTGAAAATTAAATCTGATGAGGAGTTCCGCTGGGGGACAGAACAACAACGAGCCTTCGACGAGATCAAAGAATATCTAACGAAGCCGCCAGTGTTGGTTCCACCGCAGCAGGATAGGCCGTTCTACATTTACTTGTCGGTGGCTGACACGTCCATCGCCTCGGTGGTGGTGCAAGTTTATGATGGTCTGGAGCGAGTTGTGTTTTACATCAGCAGAAGGATGCTGGATGCAGAGACGAGATATCCTGAGATCGAGAAGTTATGCCTCTGCCTATTTTTCACCTGCACCAAGCTGCGACACATCTTGCTGTCAGCAGAGATTATCATCATATGCAAATCAGATGTCATAAAACATATGCTGTCGGCTCCTGTGTTGAAAGGCCGACTCGGCAAATGGATGTTTGCATTATCGGAATTTGATATCCGGTATCAACCCGCCAAAGCGGTTAAGGGACAGGCGTTGGCCGATCTTATTGCTGAACGAATCAACACTGATATAGCAGCACTGTCTGTACGTGCATGGGCTATGTTTTTCGATGGATCGGCTTGTGATGATGGTTGCGGCATCGGCATTCTACTCGTGTCGCCCCGGGGGGCAACATATTCCTTCTCCATCAGGCTATCTACCCCTTGCACCAACAATGTCGCTGAGTATGAGGCAATACGCAAGGGAATGGAGTTGCTCATTGAAGCCGGAGCAGAAGCAGTGGAACTTTTTGGAGACTCCAAATTGGTGATTTCCCAACTCACGGACGAATACAAGTGTGAGAGCGAGTCACTCTTCCCATTATGGTTGCAATGCCGTGAGCTGATGGCACAGTTCAGGTATCTAAACTTTAACTGGATCCCGCGGTCGCAGAATACCGAGGCGAATGATCTTGCACAGATGGCTTCAGGCTACAAGGACATAGCAGATGGAACTGATGTTCAGGTACAGTTCCTGGAGGCGGACGACTGGAGAGCCGATATCTTCAATTACTTGAAAGATTCGGCTCGGGGGGCACCTAAACGGATAAGGTACAAGGCCATGAAGTATGTGCTTATTGGGGATGACATGTTCTACAGGACTTGGAAGGGTTACTGCTCAAATGTCTGGGGCCAACCGAGGCAAATCGGCTTCTACACGAGGTACACGAAGGCGCCTGTGGAACTCACCAATCGGCTCACAAGATGAAATGGTTGATCAGGCGATCAGGGTTTTATTGGCCCACCATGCTTGAGGACTGTTTTAAGTACTATAAAGGGTGTCAAGCATGTCAGAAATTCGGGAAGATTCAGATGGTACCTGCATCAGCGATGAACCCCATCATCAAGCCTTGGCCATTCCGAGGTTGGGGCATGGATATGATTGGCAAGATCAATCCTCCATCAAGCAAAGGCCACATGTGGATTTTGGCCATTACGGATTATTTCACTAAATGGGTGGAAGCCGTCCCTATGAAGTCAGTAAACTCGAAGGATGTTATCAATTTCGTGAAAGAACATGTCATTCATAGATTCGGGATTCCCCAAACTATCACGACCGATGGAGGTTCGGTCTTCATTTCTCACGAGTTTAGAGAGTTCTGCGAGGACACGGGAATTAAGCTGATCCGATCATCTCCATATATGCTCAAGCAAATGGGCAAGCTGAAGCGTCCAATCAGAGCCTTATCAAGCTGATCAAGAGAAAAATCGACGAGCACCCTAGGCGTTGGCACGAGGTTTTGTCAGAAGCTTTGTGGGCTTATCGCATGTCATGTCATGGAGCGATAAAAACCTCGCCATACCATCTAGTCTATGGACAAGAAGCCGTATTGCCATGGGAGATTACGGCTGGATCGAGACGTGTCACTTTTCAGAACGATCTAACAACTGAAGAATATGCAGCCCTGATGAGTGACAGTGTTGAGGATTTAACTGAACTTAGGCTGTGGTCGCTTGAGAAAATTAAAGAGAACAAAGCCAAGGTAGCTCGTGCATATAATAAGAAGGTGAGACCAAAGGAGTTCCACGTTGGTGATCTGGTATGGGAAGCTGTATTGCCATTGGGAACTAAGGATGCAGCATACGGTAAATGGTCTCCAAATTGGCACGGGCCATACAGGGTCGACCAAGTTTTAAGGGGCAACGCGTACATGCTTGAGGAGCTGGACGGTGTGAAATTCCCAGTGGCTGTCAACGGTCAGCATCTCAAGAAATATTTCCCAAGCATGTGGGATGATGGACAGTGAAATATGGGGGCCGATACATGAAATCGGCCAGTAAAAAAAATATGAACAGTGAAATATGGGGGCCGATACATGAAATCGGCCAAATAAAAAAAACAATGCACAGCCATCGACTCTCGAGGTTCAGACTGTTACGAGCAGGTGTCAGGTTACATGAATAAGCTACTGAAGGAATGCCTCGAAGGCACGGAGGGCGTCAGCACGGACACGATCCACCTCGGCGATCTCGGCTCGTCATCATCGTCCTTGCCCGTCACTAGCTGCTTGCTCAGGGCACGTATTTCTGCCAGATCAGTCTTCAGTTGAGCTTTGAGGCCTTCTGCTTCGTCTTGGGAGCGGGCGATGAATGCTTCCTTGTCATGAATGAGCTTTTTAGTCGCCCGGACCTTCTCTTCGAGATCTTCCAATTCCTTTTTTAAGGATGCAAGCTCGGCGGTGCTGACAGAGGTGTCAGTTTTGGCATCCAGAGACGCCTTTTTCTCATTGAGCCGCTGACATTTGGCTGCAATATCGGCCTTCAGTGGGAGTTGGGCGTGGCGTAGATTGATCCTCTCACGAGCCAACTTCACCCTTGACCCGTAGAAAGACAGAGTCACAACTGGCCAAAGCTTCACCTGCAATGCTACCGGGAGTTGGTCCTTGATTTCGTCAAGAACACTCTTCACCTCTTCAGAACCCTCGACCAACTCTCGATTGGGGAGGACAGCAAGGCTTTGAGACGCTGGAATTGAGGTAGAACAGCGCTTGCTCGTGGTTCATCGTTGGCGGCAGAGGGAGCTGGTTCGATGGATTCAGGGTCGAACGTCAGCAAGCCTGAGATATCACAACCCTGGCAGGCAGAAGTGGCGTCAGTATGCGTCAAACAGGGAAGGATGAGTCGAAAGAAGCGAACATACCTCTCCTGAGATCAGGGGGAAAGCCGACGGCGAGACAATCGGCTCGTGTGTTGTTGCTGAGGGCTTGGCCAGATTGGCAACCGTTTCATCTACACCTTCAGGGATTACTAGATCCAGGCTTGCGGAAGGCATCGGCACTTCCCCGACTTTCCCACTAGGAGTGTCCTTCGTCTGCATGAAAGGTGCTTAGCCGATGTGAATAGCAATGAATCGGCATAAAAAAGGAGTGGTAAGAGTATGGAGGATAATTACTTTCGAAGCCTCCTGGCTCGAAGAAGAAGTTTGCAGTCCCTTGCGAGCCCTCTTGGGGCTCACAGCTTGCCCCGCCTCGACTGCTGCTCGGGGGGCAACAGGTTCAGGAACAGGCCTTTTCCTGGAAGCCGATGGTGGCACATCTGGCTGGCTCGGTGTGGTGGTTCTCTCAGAGTCTGCTGAGCTGAATCTCCTCGATTGGATTGTGTTTCCTCGCTGGAGGTGTCTTCGATGGAGACCTGTAAGAAAGGGAGAGTTGGTAAGCACGAGCATGTTTACAAAGATAAATGAGATCAACCAAGGCATGAATCAGCGTACGTGCGAGCTCTCTGGAGAAGGGCTCCGGCGCCTCAAAGTTTTCTTGGCCACTATCTTCCTCACCGCCGTTCTTGTTTTAGTTGGAACTCGGGAGGCAGCTGACCCGGAAGTTGCTTGGCTCTTGGAAGCCGATTTTGGTGATATCGGCTGGTTCTGCATCACGACCTGTTTCAAAGGTGGCGAGTTTTTGCAGAAAAGGACCACAGGAGCTGGTGGGAGGAATTCGAAGGGGGAGCCATCCTCGTTGGTAGGTTCTGGACCATCTTGTTGCTGCAAGGAGACAGAGCAGGATATTAAAAGAATCGTCGTGAGCTGCATCAAGAAAATTTACAAGTAGCAGTACCTGTTCTACGGGGATGTCATATTCAGCATCGAGCTGTTCCAGCAATGGTCCCAGAGCTCTCCTGAAGGCATGAGTCTTCCACATCGACCACCAGTTCTCAAAACCATCGGTTGATGAAGCGAAGTGAGGTTGTTAGGAATTGGGATGGTCAGAGCATCGAAGAAAGAATAACACCTCTGACTGGTGAGAGAATCGGGCAGGTCAGCTCTGCTCTCTGTGAGGTGGTGGAGAAAGAAATGAGGAGGTACTTGCCCAAGGCCAAATTGCCGAGCTGCTACGACCGGCTGGTAGAACTCGTATCCAGGCTTGATTATTCTGTTGGATGTGCTCATGCCAACTGGGAGGAAGCAGGGACGGATCACGGTGGAGAATAGCTGCCGAGTGCTAGTGTCATCGGCAAAGTTGTCCAGCCTGAAGGAGATTGGATTTTCAAAATTTTCCGATTCCTCCGTGTAAGGAAAGAAGATAGGATTGTCCAGGCCTTGGAAGAAAATGCTGAACCACTTGGATGCTTCATGAGGGATCAGTTTACTACCTGGCAGGCTATACAGAGCTTGGCCGTAGCTGGTGCATCGGATCTGCTTCCCTTTGGCATCTGGAAAGGTGCAACTTGCCAAAAGGGGGAAGTTTGGGATATGGTTTTGAAAGTACAGTGAGCCCATAGTTGAATAAACCACCAAGGACCTCCTGTTTTGACTGCTATGTGGGAGGATAGTTTGACAGACATCAACTGGAGATATCGATAGACTTCTCCAAGGAACAGTTTGCCGATGCCAAGTTGAGTGCCTCTGGCAAGTTCGTAGGCCAAGGGAAGATAATTCTTGGTTGGAGCAAGGGAAGGGCCACAGAATATGAAATGTTCCAGCCAGAAATTGAGGAAGGCCGTGTGTTCTTTCTCTGTGACAGGGCCCTTAGTTTTCATGTGGCTTCGAAGATAAGCACCCCAGTCGTGCAATCTGTTTTGGAAGAAAGCTTGAAGGGGACTTTTGGCAGCATAAAAGCAGAGGGCTGGGTGATGTGACGTCTAGACCAGTAATCATCACCACGTCTAACAGAGTTGGTGTCATGGGGCCATGGCCGAACATGAAGCAGTTCAGAGCATCAGACCAGAATAGCCGATGGTTTTTAGAAGATTTTCATGTTTCTCAAGGGGAGACATGACAAAGTCAAGGCATCGGCTATTCCGTGGTTTCCCATTGGGATTGGTAAGTTTTGGCTACCCTACTGTACCAAGAAACCCAATATTCGGGAGGATTAGGCCAGGCTCGTAAGCAGTCGGCCCAAGAATCAAATCTAAGTTTTGGCTTACGAAGGGATTCTGTTTGCCTCGCAAGAGATCAGATGGGCAGGACTAGATTCTGTACGGGGGCCAAGGCAGAGAGAATTGGGAGAGAAGGATGCGGCAGCAGAATGTCTGAAACCTAAAATTTCAATGATGGGATAAAGCATTAATTCAGGTGTTTGCTATTAATTCTAGCACCGTGCTGGTTGCGAGGAACAGTTAAGGATTACCTTCAGCCGGAGACGCTGTGTTGGCGCTGGACGATTCGCCATCTAATTGCCGGCGGAGATGGATCTATGCGGTGGGGAATCTAGGGTTCGTGTCGCCGTGAGCCCGTTTGTTCAATGAGGCAATTGGAGGTCTGAGTTAGCCTTTTTGAAGATGGTTGCAGGTTACCGTTGAAATTGGAAAGTGACCGCTCAGACTTGTCTAAATAAGCGACCGAGTTTGACCTTGCCAACGTTTGTGGGAAAAGCCGATGTGTTGCCATCGGCTCTTTGGGCTTTGACTTGGTTGATCTATCAACGTGTATGGTGAAAGCCGATTCGTTACTATCGGCTTTTGGAACGTTGACCTATTTGACTATCGGCAAAATCAAATTGGGAGAAGCAAGCTTTGTTGATTCCAAAGATGGTTGTTTACAATGAAGCCGATTGCTTACAAAATGGGGATCTACTACTAGTACTACTACTTCCTAATCTAAAAGGCGGCGTCGTCGTCGCCGCCGTTGCCATTGCCGCCGCCGTCTTCGCTATCATCGGCGCTGCTGCCGGCGTGGTCCTCACCGCTGCTGCTGAAGTTGTCAGCGGGGGCCTCCTCGTCCTCGTCGTCGTCGTCGGTGTCCTCGCTGGACCCGGCGCGGAAGCGCTTCACCGGCGGGTACTCGTCGGAGGAGGTGTCCTCCTCTGCTTCTTCCTCCTCATCGGAAGAGCCGATGTCCTCGCCCCAGGACATGGCGTCGTCGGCGCTCTCCGCCTCCAGTTCCCCGTCGACGAGGAGTTGGAGGTCTTCCTCGCCGTCGGTCATGGACTCGTCGTCCTCTGACTGGGCGGCGAAGTCCCAGTCTCTCTCGTCCCACCATTGTGGGGCGAGAGCTTCGTACGCCGCCATTGGCGGGTGCTCCGGCGTCGGCTCCCGGTTAACAGAGTCGGAGGATTGGAAGGAGAGGCCGGAGGTGTTGGAGGAAGAAGAGGAGGCCATGGCGGAGGAAGAGGATTTTTTGGCTATTGGAGAAGAATGAGGATGCAAATGGTTCGGATGGATTTAAATAAGGGGAATAGTGGAAGGTGGTTCAATGCCATAGCGGTTTTCGAGAATGTGGTGCCAGAGTTGTCAAATCGTGTATTGCGGAGAAGTTGAGAAGGCGAGGCATCATGATGAGGAGGCGATATGACGGTTCTGCTCTGCGGCGCGTGACCCGATGAAGAAAAAAACAGAGTGGTTTTGGAATTATTATTGCCAAAACCAGGGGGGCATGTGTTATCGCCACATTTTGGCCAAATGAGGAGGTGGGCCGTAATCAAGATGGGCTTGGAGGCTGGATCGGCCTTGCGCATGGATTTGGGCTAATTGCCCGTGTATCTGTATATTATGATAGAGTACGTTTCGGTTTAAACAAGAGATAGAGTTGTTAGGTTTATTCCAAAGATAGAAAGTCTCCGGACTATAAATATGTACCTAGGGTTATTGAGAAAGGAGGACGACCACGTTCGCAACAAACACAATCTCGGCGCATCGCCACCCCTTGTTTCGAGGGTTTCTTTCAGGTAAGCGTCGTGCTGCCTAGATCGCATCTCGCGATCTAGGCAGCATCTGCTTATGTGTTATTTGGTGTTGCTCGTACTGAAGCCTTGTTGATGGCGAGTAATACTGTTATCATAGATCTGTTTGGGCTAGCATCGGTGCTTTCGGTTATGTTTGCTTAGTCATGCTGCCCCTAGAGATCTCGCTGCCTTTGCACCTATTTTGGGTGTAAGGGCAGCATCTTGCTTGATCTTTATTCAGTTGATTCAATCTGTCATAGTTGTTCCTTGTTCTCCAAGGATTAGTTTAATATCCGCATGGTCAGGCCTCACAAACGGGTTGAACGGTCCAGTAGTACGTAAGGATATGGTTTGCTAATTCGAGAGGAGTTGTTCCGGGAATTGACTCTACGTTGGTTTTTTGGCCTCCTCTAGGGTTAGTTTCTGTTATCTTTCGTATCTACCAGGCTCAATTACGTGTGGGATGTTCCAATTATGTGGTGAAAGCGTTAAACTGTCGTAGATCGATTTGACTTGTATTGATAAAGCAAAACCCCATGTTATCGTAGATCCAATGCAGATCCATGGGACAATCGGCTACCTGAGCCGATTCACAGGGAAACCTGAGAGCCGATCGAGGCTCGTATTTAATGTTTACATGTCTGCCATGCAGGAAACCAATCGAAGCAATCCATCACCTTCCTGATCAGGTATAGGTCAGGTGGCACGCCCTTGCATCAGCCAGGACGTGTGCCGGAGTTTTGCGGGCCGTTGACCGAGGGACCAGGGCCCACCAGCAGCTCTGGGAGCCTCCCGGCTCTTCGTGTTGCTCGTCGCTGCTCGCCGGTGGGTTTTGACAGGCAACACCTCCAAGAATGGCGGGACTCCGGCGCAAGAGTGGGAGCTGATGAAGCTCTCAGCTACTTCCTCTCCTGGTACGAGAAAGCAAACTTGGAGACTTTGCGCACTGTGCGTGAAGGATCTATCTGGACCACGGATCCGGAACATATCCGACGTCGGCAAGAGTTGGCCCACAGTTATGTGGACTATGCCGACACCGAAGCCTTTGTCCGAGATATCCGCGAGCCGGAGAAGAAGGAGGACGGCGCCAAGGATGCTGCTGACGCTGAGGGCTCTGACTCCAGCCAAGATGAAGAAGAAACTGAAGAAGCCGACACCAACGTTCCAGAACAGGGATCTATCCCGGCCGGAGGTGATGGCTCCATTCCATCTGCTGGGTCCGGCACTCCTGAAGCCGGCATCTCCACTGCTACAGCCCCACCAGCCGGCGGCTCTGCTTCTGCCCTTGCTCTTTGAACTTTGCACCACCAAACTTTAAGCTTTATTAGATCTCCGGTATGCCGGGTGCAGATGTAATATATACATTTAATTTTCCTCTGGTTTGCTATCTGAACAAGTTTTAACTTGGTTTGCTTATTTATCAATGCCAGATCATCTTTTGGCTAAGTCACCGAGTTTGTTTTCCTGTTTCCCTAACTCCACAACCTTGGCTACTTGTCTACCTCTTTTGGCTTTTGACTTATGAGTCTCAAGGTTGCTTCATTAAACATACAGTACTTCAACTTTGAAACTTAGACTTCAGATCACCCGACACTTCAAGTTTTATACTTAGCAATTTCATAAATGTCGGTTCGCTTGCTCTATATTTCCTTAGCCGTTTTCCATGTGCAGACATTCTCCGGCATCTACTCTTGCTAGCCATGAAGCCGGGTTTCGGACAGCAGCTGAGTCGAAGAGTGGCCTTTGGTGCCGACACATTACTAGGCCGACAAAGGAAACATTCAAATCAAGCCAGCCGGCATATACACAAAAACTGAAAATAAACAACGATATATCTCGGAGACAGTGCCCGGCCTCCTCAGGATGCCGACATTTCATTCATTAGTCTTGTGCCGGCATAAAGCGCCGGCACACAAAGCAAAATATGGAAATACATACATTATGCTGCTCAGGAGTAAAAGGGACGGAGTAGGGCTATGTTCCATGGTCTCTTGGTTTCTTCTCCGGACCTGTCCGCCTTGTCCTTCTTGGGGGCCTGCGCATCTATAAGATAATAGGCATCATTGTGCAGAGCTCTGCTCACAATGAATGGCCCCTCCCATGGAGGAGTTAACTTATGCCGGCCCTCTGTGCCTTGCCTTAGCCGGAGTACTAGATCTCCCTCTTGGAATCTCCTTGGATTCACCTTCTACGCATGATAGCGTCTGAGGTTCTGCTGATATACTGCTGTTCTTGACAGTGTTATTTCTCTTGCTTCTTCCAGCAGATCAACATCATTTTCCCTGGCTTCTTTAGCCTCTTCCTCAGTATATAGCACCACTCTTGGTGCATCATGTATTACATCTGTTGGAAGCACAGCTTCTGCTCCGTACACAAGGAAAAATGGTGTATAGCCTGTTGACCTATTCGGAGTTGTCCTTAAACTCCAAAGCACTGCTGGCAATTCATCTAGCCAACATCCCGGAGTTTTCTCCAGTGGCTCTATCAGCTGGGGTTTTATGCCGGATAATACTAGTCCATTTGACCTTTCTACTTGGCCATTGGCACAAGGGTGAGCGACCGACGCAATGTCCAGCCGGATTCCCACCTCCTCACAAAATCTGGCAAATGTCCCTTGGGCAAAGTTCGACCCATTGTCAGTGATGATGCCATGGGGAACACCATATCTCAAGATTATGTCTTTTAGGAATTTCACTGCTGTGTGGCCATCACACTTGCTTATGGGCTTTACTTCAATCCACTTGGTGAATTTGTCCACCATGACCAGGATATGGGTCATCTTTCCCCTGGCCGGCTTAAAAGCCCCGACCATATCCAGGCCCCAAACAGCAAAGGGCCAGGTTATCGGGATAGTCTTCAATGCTGACGCCGGCTGATGAATCTGGTGAGCATATCTTTGACATCCATTGCACTTCCGGACCAAGTCTTCTGCATCTTGCAGTGCCGTCGGCCAGTAAAACCCATGCCAGAATACCTTTGCCACCAATGCTCTGGATGAAGCGTGATGACCGCACTCCCCCTGATGAATTTCCCGGAGCATCTCCAGGCCTTCCGCAGATTCGACACATCTCTGCAATACTCCGGTGACACTTCTTTTGTATATTTCCTTGTTTATGATGGTATATCCTTTGGATCTCCTTGCAACCCGGCGTGCCTCGGTTTCATCCGCCGGCACTTGACCATCCACCAAGAAATCCATGATAGGACGCGCCCATGAGGGCACTTCCCTGACAGTGAACACTGCCTGATCTATCTCCATCATTTCGGCTGACACATAATCGACCTCCATGGACTGCGAAGTCCCCGGGACTGAGGGATCAGTCCCCGGGTATGCCGGAGCAGTCCCCGGGTATACCGGCACAACCTCTTGACACATCTTACCCTTGCCTTTATTTCTGCTCCGGAATACTGCACTCACTGCATATGTCGGCCCAATCCCCGGGACTGAGAGAACAGTCCACGGGTTATCTGACCTGACTCCGGCATCTATCTCCATCTGAACTGCATCCTCCGGGCTCGGCGAGACATAAATGGAAGATGACTCCGGCGAGGGCTTGATTGACGGCCTCCTCAGATGCTCCAACGAAATGCTGGGCGGGATTGAATCTCTGGAAGATCCCAGTTTGGACAATGTATCGGCTGCTTCGTTCTGAGCCCGGGGAACATGCCGGAACTCACAACCCTCGAAGTAACCACTCAACTGCTGCACCAGGAAACAGTAGGATCCCATGTTTGCATCATGCGCATCCCATATGCCGGAACACTGCTGAATCACTAAGTCAGAATCACCGAAACACATAATCCGGCGAATTCCTATGTCCTTAGACACCTTCAGGCCATGCACAAGTGCCTCATATTCCGCCACATTATTTGATGCTGCAAAATGAATCTGCAGGACATATCTCAGTTGGTCATTCTTGGGTGAACTGAGAACTATGCCGGCACCTAGGCCGTGTATTGTCTTGGAACCATCGAAATGCATCCTCCAATAGTTTGCATCTGGCAATGGTGGCTCATACTGTATCTCGGCCCAATCAATAAAGAAATCAGCCAACACCTGGGACTTGATTGTATCCCTCTTATCATACCGAGGTGTATAGGGTGACAACTCTATTGCCCACTTGGCTATCCTGCCGCTGGCATCTTTGTTGCCTATGATCTCCGAAATGGGGGCCTCAGCCACTACCCGGATTGGGTGCTCCTGAAAATAATGCTTGAGCTTCTTGGCCGCCATATAGACACCATACGTCATTTTCTGATAGTGGGGGTAGTTTTGCTTCGAGGTGGAGAGGACTTCACTCAAATAATATACCGGCCGTTGCACAGTTTTGCCTCCTTCCTCTCGCTCTACTACCACCACAGCACTGACAACTCTATTGGTTGCCGCTATATAGAGTAACATCGGCTCCCTGGGCATCGGAGATGCCAACACCGGTGCTGTTGACAACATCTGTTTCAGCTCTTTGAAAGCTGCATCTGCTTGCGTTGTCCAGACAAATGTGTCAGACTTCTTCATCAACTGATATAACGGCAAAGCTTTCTCCCCCAGCCGGCTTATGAAACGGCTCAGGGACGCAAGGCACCTAGTGAACTTCTGTACCTCCTTCAAATCCGTCGGTGGCTTCATTCTCTCTATGGCACGAATCTTGCCGGGATTCACCTCAATACCCCGGCTGGAGACCAGGAAACCGAGCAACTTGCCTGCCGTCACACCGAACGTACACTTAGCCGGATTCAACTTCATCTGGAATCTCCTCAGGTTTGCAAAGGTTTCCCGGAGGTCATCTATGAGAGTCTTGCTCTCCTTGGTTTTTATGACGACATCGTCGACATATACCTGCACATTTTGATCTATTTGGTCATGTAGACACTTTTGCATACATCTCTGGTAAGTTGCGCCGGTATTTCTTAATCCGAAAGGCATGGTGAGATAGCAATAAGCCCCGTACGGGGTAATAAAGGATGTCTTTATTTGATCCGGCTCATACAAAGGGATCTGGTGGAAACCAGAATAGGCATCTACAAATGATAACAACTCACATCCAACTGTGGAATCAATCACTTGATCGATTCGAGGGAGCGGAAATGGATCTTTAGGACATGCCTTGTTCAAGTTGGTGTAATCTACACACATCCGCCATACCTTTACTACGGCGGGCTCATCCTTCTTCTTTTCCACCAAAACCGGATTAGACACCCAATCCGGATGTAGTACTTCCTTGATAAAGCCGGAGGCCAGGAGCCTGGCCACTTCCTCCCAAATTGCTTTCCTCCTATCGTCCGCATTCCACCGGAGCGGTTGCTTCACCGGCTTAGCATCCGGCCTTACATGTAGTGCGTGCTCAGCCAGCTCCCTCGGCACACCTTGCAGGTCTGAAGTAGACCATGCAAAGATATCCCGATTCTCACGGAGGAAGCTGGTGAGCTCGCTTTCCTATTTGGGGTCCATACCTGCCCCGATGAGGGCATGGCGCTCCGGGAAAACTTCATCCAGAGGCACCTTTTTGACTTCCTTGCCCACTTGAAAAGAAGCACTGCCACTTGGGTTTGTCATGCCCGGCATAGATTTGCCGGCCACGACTGTCTCAGCAATTTCCACTGCTCGCTTGAGCCTCTTCTTTTCCTCTGCAATGATCAGAGTCTCGGCCAGGTTAGACCCGGCTGTTGCACACGCCATCGAACGCTTGTAATCACCAATGATAGTAATTGCCCCTCTAGGCCCCGGCATCTTCATCTTCAGGTATGCAACATGCGTAGAGGCCATGAACTTCGCTAGTCCCGGCCTTCCCAGCAAAGCATGGTAGGGGCTTTCCAGATCAACCACCTCGAACATGAGGTTTTCCACCCTGCAGTTATCCCGGTTGCCAAACATGACATACATCCGGATCTTGCCCATCGGCGCACACGAAAGTCCCGGCACAATGCCATGGAATGTGGTCTTGCTTGGCTCCAGCATATTCTCCTTGATACCCAGCTTCTGCATCGTATCCCGATACATGATGTTGATGCTGCTTCCATTGTCAATGAGGACCTTGCTGAACCTCACGTTATTAGCCGGCCCGACAAATGTCGGATCCATTACTAGCGCATATCCGCCGGGGTTTGGCATGATCCTGGGATGATCTGCCCTGTCCCAGCCAATGGCCTGGTCAGACCAGTGCATCAACTTCGGAACTGCCGACATAACGGCGTTTACCTCCAAACACCGCCGGTACAAGCTCTGCTTGTCTGTTCTTTCGGTCTCAAAGACCATGTAGCTCTGATCATGCTCCTTGAACTCATTTTGGCCCGCTCCTGGGCCTCCGACACTATATTCCGGATTATAGCTCTGGTCTATTTGATTTACGCCGGCATTTCCGGCATTGCTCTGATTCCCGGGATTAACCGGCCTGGGCGGGATCGCAACTGTATTTGCACCTGTCAACGGCGATGGAGCTGCCGGGACAGGTGGTCTAGCCGGCCCAAAAGGACCTGCACGACCTGCCAATATGTCGTCCAGCCACGAACAGTTTCTTGTCAAATGGTTTGCCGGCTTACCTGGCTGGAACGTGTGAAACACACAAGGTTTGTCCATGGCCAAACCTACCGTATACTTCGGCCACTGCTTCTTCTGACCGTCGGCTCCGCCGGCATTCTTATTGATCCAGACATTCTTTTTCTGGAAGGGCCGCGCTTGCTGCTGCGGTTGTTGCTGCTGTTGCTGCTGAGGCTGCTGATAGCCCTCATATCTCGGACGCTGGCTACTGCCGGTGCCCCCTTGCTCTTCCTCCACGGCTGCTACTTGTGCCGTGCCATACCGATAATCCGGCCGCTCATCCCTCCTCTTATTCCGGTTATCCGGGCGATAAAACTGCCCCGGTCTCCCGGTGTTGCTATTGTTCCGCTGGGTCTGCCCCTGTCCTTGTGAATCAAGGGTGGGCTGCATGGGATCTCCCAGAGCATAACTATCAGCAATCTTGATTGTCTCGGCCAACGTGGCCGGCATTTCCCTCTGCAACTTTTGCCACAACATGGTGCCGTGCCGGCATCCATGAGCGAACCACATGATGGCCTGCTGCTCCACAACTCCCTCGCAGGAATTGCGCAACGTGCACCACCTGGTCAGGTAGTCACGATCAGTCTCATATTCTCCTTGCCGGCAGCTAGCTAGTTGCTGCGGGCGGTTGGGCCTCTTGTATGTACTGGTGAAGTTTGACACAAACTGCTCTTCGAAATCAACCCAGCCATTGATACTTCCGACCGGCAAATTATTCAGCCATATCCTGGCTGGCCCTTCAAGCATCTGCGGCACATATCGTACCGCCCACCTGAGGTTTCCTCCGGCGATATTCACCGCAGTGGAGTAGTCCTCCAACCAATCTTCCGGCTTCGTACTGCCGTTGTATGTCCTCGCGCCACGCGCGAGCTGGAAACAGTAAGGCACCGGCTCACCCATAATCCGGGGTCCAAAGCACATAGGACCCGGAGCTCCTTGTGTCTCCACCAATTCTGACTGGTGAATCCTGTCCAGCTTGAAGCGCACATCATTTGCCGCTAAGGACCGAGGTCCGAGCCGGGATGCAATTGGGCCCACGATCATCTTTTGTTGCTGCTGTTCCGGCTGACACTGCTCATTCTGCTGGCCTTGGTGATACTGCTGGCCTTGCTGATACTGCTGGCCTTGCTGATATTGCTGCTGATATCCCGTCCTTGCCAGGGCGGAATTTCCATCATCTTCACGGTGTCTCGGCTGACCCGTGCCTTGCTGCTGCACCGCACGTCCGGCGCCCTGCTGCTGACGCCGGGCTGCACTGTTACTCCGGCCCCCACCGGCCGAAGCTGCTCCTTGCCTGGCCGGCACATTCTGACCGGCATTCTTGCTGCCGACATTCTTGTCAGCATGGCCGACACTTCTCTGCACCGTCGCCTGCTTTCCGGCGATTGCCGGATCATACACCTGGATCTGCTTGTCCCGGCGGCCAGAGGTCACAC
The DNA here is from genome assembly GCA_007115705.1 of Dactylis glomerata. Taxonomy (NCBI): domain Eukaryota; kingdom Viridiplantae; phylum Streptophyta; class Magnoliopsida; order Poales; family Poaceae; genus Dactylis; species Dactylis glomerata. Next base: position 45,662 of record QXEO01000165.1, read on the forward strand.
TTCCGGCACGCCGGGCGCTTGGATGCGGGGACGAAGCTTGGCCCTTCGACCTCGCACCGGCACCTCCTGCCGACACTACATACTGGGATGCCCCGGCACCTGGGTTTGCCTTCTTGAAGGCCTCCTGCTGCTTGGTAGCTTCAGACAAAAGATGGTTAAGCCGGGCCTGCTGCTCACGCAGTGCTTCGCCGGATAAACTAGTTAAATCTTTAGCTACCTCTGCTGCTGCTCTAAGGTTTTTCACTGGGGAGCTATAAACTACCTTAGGTACAGTACTAGTTGCATTATGACTCTTAGCTCTAGCATCTTTACCTAGCTCAGTGTTAAGATCTCTACCTCTAGTTCTAATCTCATCTATCCGGCTAGGCCGGGTTACCACAGGAGTAAAGCCATGAGCTGCCTCATACTCACAGAGTTGCCGGTTAAACCGTTCGCGCTCCTGGTGCATGGCCAGGGCCTCATCGACGAGGGCCTGGCGAGATCCCTCCAGGACCTTCCTTGTCTGCTCCGGATCATCGCCGGATCGCACCGGCTCAAGAAGCTGATCGATGATGGGAAGAAGCACCTGCCCCGCAGCCGGCACGCCGGAAGTGCCGGCCAGGTTCTCAACATGCTCCAACAGAGGACGTGCTGACCTCTTGGCCTTCGGCGGCTCCGGAGGAGTATCCGATGCTGCTGCTGTTGCCTTGCCGACACCATCTGCCGGCGGCACTGATGTGCCGGCCATCATTACCTCGGCCGACTCTACTGAGCGAGCGCTACGCCCAGCGTGAGCCAGCCGATGCGACGGAGGATCCGCCGCCACCAGTACCTCTTCCCTGCAAACTCTCTCAGTCCCCACGTACACCTCGTGGGAACCGAAAGACATGATCCGGCCATCCCTGGGGAACGGCCGGCCGCCGAGACATCCGGCGTTGTCACTGACGAAGCTGAGCGAGCCTAGCCTCTGGACAAGGCCAGAGACCACACGCACTCCCGAAGCTGCTATTACGGACCCCGTCCGAATAAATACTCCGCCCAACATATCGATCTGCCCCACGGTGGGCGCCAAATGTCGTCGTGGTGAAACAACATATGCCATGGGTAGGCTTAAATGGGGGGCGAACTAGATGCTGGAGGATTCGGGAGAGGGGAACGAGCTGAAAAGCACGACAGAAAGGAACACAGATCTACCCAGGTTCGGGGCTCTCGTAAGGAGATAACACCCCTACTCCTGCTCTACTGGATATATATTTGGATCGATGGAGTATACAACAATGGTCCTCCCAAGTTCTCTGCTAGGGGAGGAAGATGAACTGCTAAGTGTAGGAATACTGAATGACCAACCCTTTACTAGGGCTCCCTGTGCCACCTTATATAGTGGTGGCCAGGGTTACAACGGTCACCTGAGACCAGGGGACACCAACTACACTCCAAATAGGGCAAGATGACGAAGGCAGACGCCCTTGACTTTCTCCTTGATTGCTCTCGATGGGACTCACCCTTGCTGTACCTTGTACTTCCAGGACTGTTACCTTACCACTCTGAGGTAAGGGCTGTACTTGTGCACAGTGAGGGTAGGTAAACCGGCACTGTGCACCCTGTCAACACGAACTCCCTCCATACTGGGCAGAATCTCTCCCTGATTGTAGGGACATGACACCTTAGTTGACTTATATATCCCGGATATGACCGTTGGCCATATCCTGGACCTATATGCCGGACCAACGACCTATGAAGGACGAGTAATCCGGCCTCCATGCTCCTGCACAACATATCAAATAAGTTAGGCCGGCATATCTATGCATATGCTGGCACTTCTCAATTAGTATCCCGGTTATTCCGGCATATCTAAACTGACGCCGGGATATACTTATATGTCGGTCTGGCCGACGCTCCTGTATTCCGGCCAGACCCCATCTAGGCCAATCCGACATAAAGTCAACCTTACTCCTTGTAACTTTCTAGCCTCTTGACCCTACCGAGGGTCATCCCCTCGAAAGTCCCAGCTTGTGAAAAAGTTTACCTTATACATTGTAGCTATTTTCATAAGCTATGTAGGTCCCATCTTATGGCAAAACTTCCTTATACATAGGTGTTTACCTTATCGGCGCTCCTATACACACGACGATTAGCGTACGACTCTCGTACGATCCTATGTGGCAGCGCTTTCCTTACCCGGGGCAAACGAGCGTTTGGGTTTGGGCTGGGCTTTTGGATCCGATGGCAGGCCCTGCCTAAAATCCTTACTTGCTATACATCTTTCCTCGATTCAATCCGAGATGTCTATGGATTTTAGAGCATTTTCACCCGCGTCACTAACTTTGTAGCCGGCAAAGACGCCTGGAAGTGCCAACAGGTTCTCCCTTAAAAATGGGGCGGGGCTCCCACACAGGCGCTCCCAAATCGTCGGCTTTAAAAAAAATTGTATTTTAAATTTACAAAATTTTATTAAACTTGCTAGATTTTATTGAAATTAGACATATTTTACATATTTGAGCTCGGAGCCGAAGCATCCCAAACTGCTATTCAAGCGGAGTATACATCGCTTGAAATTCTACTTCTACTACCTACTACTACTAGTAGGCGTTGGAGTTGCCCGCGCCGGAGCCGCCAGCACCGTTCGGCCGCTTCCCTCGCCTCTCTCGCCGCCGCCATGTTGCGGCGGTGAGCCGAGTGGCACACCCTTTGGTGCGTCACCGCCAGCCTATCCGCCGCCGTCCTCCTCTCGGCTGTCATGAGACGACGGGCAGACTTATCGCGGCGTTCCGTCTCGAACGACGCCATCAGCGCCCTCTGCTCGACAGCGACCTCCGTGGCACCCTCGTTGGTGGGAAGCTTGAGGTAGGCGAGGTCGTCATCGTTGAGGTGCACGTACTCCTCTTCGATGCAGTTGCCGCCGGCGCCGGACCCTTCCGCCCGCAGCTCCTTGTGAAGCTTGCCTCGGAGACGCGTGGCGGCGCGCACCATGTTGAGGACGCCCTGCGCCTCCACTTGCGCGTCGAGGTCGGCGGCGTACGCGGCCGTCTCCTCGGTGTCGAAGGTCACCCGCTGCCTCCTTCAACCTAACCCATGTCGCCCGATGGCGGGAAGCCGGCTCCTTGGGGGGAAACAGCGGCGGGAAAGGAAATGGCGGGGAGGTTCTGGCGGGAAAAAGCGGCGGGACCACCGCGGTGTTGTTGGCAAGCGGGCCCTAGGCATCGGGTTGGCGCTGCCGCGAGGTGCCGGTGCTCTGAATAGGATCTTGCCGCGCAGGGACCGGCAGGGAGCACCGATTTATTTATAGGGCTTGCACCCGCGCCGGCAGGCTTTTGGGGCCACCTATGTGGCCGCGTTTTCGGCCCTGAGCCCAAATAACGCGCCGACGGCGTTTTGGAAGACATTTTGGAGCCGCTGGTGGAGATGCTCTTAGGTGGATCTGTGATTAACCAGGATTGAACAATAAGATTTAATTTTTGTTTTTTTTTAAGAAATAGGGTGTTCCCGGCCTCTGCATCAATTGATGCACACAGCCGTTATATTAAAAAGCGTTAAAAGTTTACTTTTTGTTAAGTTGGAGTGATAAATAAAATTGAGGGAATGGAGTGACAAGATTACTACAGTATGAAGGTAAATAAGGAATCACGTAGAAGTTAGAAACTCACCTTCTACAGAGAAGACGTGAATTGCGGCAGTATACGGGCTTCACTTTAGGCCTAAATCTTGGATTAATGAACGTGAACGTCCTAACCTAGCGATTCGGTCATTCCACTGATCGTCGTACGCAGATCGTACATAAATCGTCGTACGTAAAGCAATTTCGTTACCTTATACACCCGTGCCGTAGCCACACGGGACTCTTCCTCCGTCCCGACTATAAATCCCCTTTTCCTCCTGCCTCCTCTGCACGTATCCAATCGCCCCCCAGAAAAATCTGCAAGCGATCGAGGCGAAGGCTCTCTCGTCCTCCTCAAGGTACGCGAATATCCGATCGCTCCTCCTTCTCCTTTTGCTCCGTGACCGTAGTTGAACAGTGGATCCATCGTTGTGGATCATACATCTGCCGATCTGCGGGCTGAGACGATAGACATTACGGTTGATCGGTTGCTCTTGATTCGGCTCGGTGGTTGGTTTTTTGTGAAATCGTCTCTCGATTGTGCCTGGAAAATCGCGTAGATCTGCCGATTTGAGATGCGGTTTATGTCGATTCTGTCCATCTGTATAGGTCTAGTTGGTAGGTTCCGCTCGATTGATCTTAATCTTCGTATTGTGCCTATGCCTGATCCGTGAAGGGAAAGATACACCTCAAAATTTCTACTACCTTGATCGTTCTGCTGGCATAGCTGCTTGTAGATTCGTAGGTCATGAGTTACAGTACTCTCAAGGTTTGCCTGGATTATCGTTTAGATCTGCCGATTTGAGACGCGGTTTATGTCCATCTTTTCATCTGTATAGGTCTAGCTGGTAGGTTCCGCTCGATTGATGCCTGTCCGTGAAGGGGTACACCTGAAATTTTCTAGCTTAGCCGTTCGTCTGTCATAGTTGCTTGTAGATCCGTAGGTCATGGTTCCAGAGTTTGCCGATACTATGGTTGATTCATCTAGACTGACCTCGTTGTGTCAGAACAAGAATATAATAAATCTGGTACGACTTGTATTTGTTAAAACATGATTAGGTTGGATGCCTTCTGGTCCATATGTTCTGTATGTTTTACCGTGCCTTATTCTGGGTCTGGTCCTTCGTACTTGCAGATGCAGATCTTCGTCAAGACCCTCACCGGCAAGACCATCACCCTTGAGGTTGAGTCTTCTGACACGATTGACAATGTGAAGGCGAAGATCCAGGATAAGGAAGGCATCCCTCCGGACCAGCAGCGCCTCATCTTTGCTGGGAAGCAGCTTGAGGATGGCCGCACACTGGCAGACTACAACATCCAGAAGGAGTCCACCCTCCACCTGGTGCTCCGCCTTCGTGGTGGCATGCAGATCTTCGTCAAGACCCTCACCGGCAAGACCATCACTCTCGAGGTTGAGTCGTCTGACACCATCGACAACGTGAAGGCCAAGATCCAGGACAAGGAGGGTATCCCTCCGGACCAGCAGCGCCTCATCTTCGCTGGGAAGCAGCTCGAGGATGGCCGCACCCTGGCTGACTACAATATCCAGAAGGAGTCCACCCTCCACCTTGTGCTCCGCCTTCGTGGTGGCATGCAGATCTTTGTCAAGACCCTCACCGGCAAGACCATCACTCTTGAGGTTGAGTCGTCTGACACCATCGACAACGTGAAGGCCAAGATCCAGGACAAGGAGGGTATCCCTCCGGACCAGCAGCGTCTCATCTTTGCTGGCAAGCAGCTTGAGGATGGCCGCACCCTTGCTGACTACAACATCCAGAAGGAGTCCACCCTCCACCTGGTGCTCCGCCTTCGCGGTGGCATGCAGATCTTTGTCAAGACCCTCACCGGCAAGACCATCACTCTTGAGGTTGAGTCGTCTGACACCATCGACAACGTGAAGGCCAAGATCCAGGACAAGGAGGGCATTCCCCCGGACCAGCAGCGCCTGATCTTTGCTGGTAAGCAGCTTGAGGATGGCCGCACTCTTGCGGACTACAACATCCAGAAGGAGTCCACACTTCACTTGGTGCTGCGTCTCCGTGGTGGCCAGTAAATGCCTGGCCATGGCCATGGAGTTGCTTCTGCGTCTGGGTTCAAGTCCGGTGTCTTCCTTGTCCTACAGTGGAGTTGTCAAGCGTGTCCGGTCTGATCTTGTCTTTGTTGCTACCATGATGTAGTCCAGTCTTATGTTTGTTTGCGTCTACAAATTTGTGATATGCTGTCGTGCAGCATATTTGGATGAACTTTGGAATGAATGAATAAGTGAGCCCAGAATTTGCGCGTGTATGACCTATCTATCGTGTACTTTTCTTGATGCTTTTGCAATTCTATTTGCTCATCTTATGCTTTTGCAGCTGCATTTGTTCGCTTGTGGTGGTTATTTTTTTGGATTTTGTTATCGCACACTTAGATTACTGTCAGTTGTTTTAAGATCAGTGTGATCTGGTATGCAAAGTCTTTCCTGGAACAGATTGTTATCCATCTTATGGATGGTACACCAGTTCGGTGCCCTGGACTCTGCTCACTCAAGAGAGCATGCGCCTTTCTCTTTGGCTTGCGAAGCGAAAGTTTTTTTTTAGTTTTGTTGGAGCACTCTCGCAGGTCGCATGCTAATGGTTTGATCTTATACTACCTACTTATATCTCTTAATCTTTCAGAAAGAGGTGGTGAACAAACATAACATTGTAGTTTGAGAAAACCCCAATTTGGTCTGAGTGTGCGCTTTGATCGTAAACTTGCAAATCACTAGTAAAAGTGCACGTGCCACGCACGTATTATAATGTATAACAAAAAAAATCGTTTTTAAGCAATTAGAAATTTTTATTATCACTTCAGGTAGGTCTTTTTCATGCCCAACAACCTGCAACACACACACATATCTCCACACAAAAAAAAATCATGATCATATGAAAAAAAAAATATATATATATATGTCCACTAATATTTAAACAATCGCATCCACTCAAACATCTAATAGTGATCGTATAAATGCATGTATTATACTTAGTTACAAAATTGGTAAAAAAACAAGTAAGCAACATTATCAATAGTATTTTATGAAGGTCCACCTATTTATACGATCTATAAGGCTTCGTACAATGGGTGGGATATTGCTTAAAGTTTCATTGTCTTCATATTTGAGAATATGTACCAGAAACCGCTTCCTTAGTTCACGACCATCCTACATATGAATTATACAACATTGTTATGAAAAAGTCATGTGCAACGTATATATAAATTGACATGGTGAAGTACTCACCCTAGGTACCGGATAAAATAGCGCTCCATCATACCATGAATGCATGAAATTGAAAACCAAATAACCTGACAGAGCCCTGCAATCACGAAATGTTATATTGTGCAATGAATAAATTAGTAAGATTGTAATGTCTTGACAAGATTCATACACGTCTGCGTCTGTTGGAACAATGGGAACTCTGCATCCCCATATGTAAATGTCATCCTTTGATTCAGGATGTGCAACTTGGAACGCAAGGTTAAAAATTTTGCCCACGGCTTTAAGTATATTCTTCCCCAAATCACGTGCCGGAAGCGGGTCCAAAACAGAGATAACTTTCTTTTTTCGATCGAAGACGAACAATTGAAATAGCCCAACAATATCCCAAGGCAATAAAATCTACAACGAAACATTTAGAAATGCATGAGTCATTAAGACCTAGTAAATAACTCTTAGAAACATAGTATTACATAAAATCTTACCATATCGCATTCTGAGATATGATACTCATTGCTATCAGACCAGCTATCAAACAACTGGGCCAACCTTGTAACGTCCAGATTTTCACGATGATTTGGATCTCATGCATAGTTGGACATCAACTAAAAATAAATAAGAAAACATTAGTATATGAGTCAGATAAGTTTATTTTTATTATAAAATGTAATATGTGATTACAGAAACCTACACAGTAGTTCAGATCCATGTAATGAACCGGAATTTCTCTAGCAAGCTGGATTACATCGCAAGCAAGTATCCGAACAGCCATATTAAAGCAACTAACATCCATATTTTCATCCATCTTCAATATATTCTTTAAATGTCTCAAAGTTAGACTAATAGGATAAGGATTTGAACTTCTCACCCATTCAGTCCTGTAAATCAAAATCGTGGCAATTACAATGACGATAGAGTAATTTATTAGAATACAAAATGAACTTGGAAAAAAATATGGCTTACTCCAGTGAATGCGCATCATCAACCATGCTGATGTATAAGCAAAGTTCATCCACCAAATCCTTGCCCGTAGGTTTAGCAGATGGTGATGGAAGCAATGATTGCGAGATGATCCCATTTTTCGATGATGTGTTCGATGTTTTGATCTTTTTAGGGGGTCTGGCTATAATTTCACATTCCGTGGGATCATCTATGTCATCTTCATCATCTCCCAAGTCTCGATTTCTTATATTATCATCATCTAGTTCCGAGTCCACTAAAATGACAGCTAGTTTTTCTCAAAAATGTGTCATATCAATCTATAAAGTAGTAACGAGAGTTAGTTCTTAAATCATAAAATAATGTGCAGTAGTACCGTAGATATTTATACCTGTTCCGGAGTGTCGGATAAAGTATCTCCCGTGAAGTACTCCATGAAGTTTGACATCCACAGACCACAAGACGACCTGCATTATTTAAGAAAAATTACAATATTAATTTGATAAATAAAAATTACAATTATATAGTTGTTGAAAGGATCGGTACGGGCGACTAGAGGGGGGGTGAATAGGCGCTAAGTCAATTTTTAATCTTTTTCAATTTAAGGCTTGACACAAAGTAAATTCACTAGATGTGCAACTAGGTGAATTTCCTATAAGTGGCAAGCATGCAAGTAAACAAGTAACTAGCAAGATACAAGTAAGGGAAAGAAATAACCGAAGAGTGGAGACCGGAGACACAAGGATGTATTCCCGTAGTTCCTTCCTTTTGAGGGGAAGTACGTCTACGTTGGAGAGGTGTGGTGACACGGAGTCGACCAATGCCACAAAGGCTCACCTTGTTCTCCGGTGAGCAAGCCACGGAGGCTAGCTCGTTTCCACTAAGCGGTGGTATTGGGGGAACCACGAATCCCTTACACGGAGCTTGGGGCACAACTCCACAACTCAATTGGAGGCTCCCAAGAAAGCCACGGAGGCAAGAATCACCACAAAGAAGAGTCAATCAAACAATTACAACACCTAGGGTCACAAGAGCCCCAAGGTGCAAATCCTCCAAGCAAATGGAGGTGGAAAGGAAATTCCTTCGGTGAAGATGTAGATCGGTGCCTCCTCCTTCAATCCTCCAAAGATCAAGAGCTTTGGTTGGCTAGAAGGGGAGATCTATGGAATTTGGTGTTTTTCCAATGGGGGTAGGTGAGAGCTTCAAAGATGAACAAAGGTTGGTGAAGTTCTAACCCTACCCAAGCTAGGAGAAGGGGTATTTATAGGTAGGTGGAAATCTGGCCGTTGAGGGAGCACACAGCAGCATTTCCGGCGATAAGTCCGGCGCCGCCGGCCTCTGGGCCGGACGGCCCGGCGGTCAGTCCGGCGGGACCGGACGCTTCGCCGGGAGTCCGGCGGTGGACCGGACGGATCCGGCGGCCCGCCGAAACCCGGACCAGTATACCAGTCCGGCGGCTCCGCCGGGCCAGTCCGGTCTGCCGCCGGATGGTCCGGTCTAGGGGCCGGCCTGACCTAATTTCCTCCAGATTTCTTTTTAAGCAATCGAACCCCTTCACCTGTGAACTTAAACCTGTATGCATATAATTCAAACATTAGTTCACACAAAAACATAGTCATGTCATTGTAAATCAAAAAAGTAGAAAGGGACAAATGTCCTTTCAATCTCCCCCTTTTTGATTTACGATGACAAACTATGTTAGAGTCTCATAGGAGAACCAAAGCAAGATATCTATTGAACAGTGAGAGTGCTCCCCCATAACATATGCACATGGTAGAATTTGCTTTTGGAATGCAAAGTGCAAGAATTAGATTATAGGGAGCTCCCCCACCATCAATAGGAACCAAGCATAGCATGGACAAGATAATATCATGGATAGATAATAATATAGCAAGCATAGACATATCCAACCATAAACATAGAGTGCATAGTGCATAATAAAAGTACACACTTGTCCACACACGATTATAGGGTTCCACGAAGTTCAAGAGATAAAAACGGCAAATTAAAAACGCAAATGGACACAAGCCACTTAAGAACCAAGGCAAATGAGAGCGAGGCTTGTGTCATGCGACGTTATTCCTAGAGACTCTACACTCTTCTCCCCCTTTGGCATCGAAACACCAAAAAGGGGACAAGAGAGTAGACGATGCTAGCGCTCAAAAATCTTCACTGGGGACAGGAGAATCCTCCGGATCATCCTCTCCATGAGCACCTTCTCCTTCATCAGCATCTCCCTCAAAGTCTTCAAAGTCTTCAATGCCTTCAAAGCCAGCAAACATGTCGTCATCAAGAGGCGGCATGACATAGTTGACATACGGGGCCGGGGTCAACTCGTTCCCAATGGGAGGAACAACACCACCCCTAGCAGCCAAGAACTCATTCTGCCTCTTCCGGGTCTCCTGACTCATCTCCAAGCTCCTATGAGCCACATCATAAGAGCTGCGACACATCTCCCACAAGTTCTTGAAGAACGCAGCAACACCCTTCTTGCGAGAGGGCCTAGGGTGACGATGGCGACGACGGTGACTAGTACCAGAACCAGAGGGACGGTGAGGGTCAGGAGCATCCATGGAGGGACCTCTAGGCCTGGTACGGAGCAAAGTGGGAGCTTCATCAAAGCCACCCTGGAAACCCACTGAGAAGGTCTCCATGTCCACAAACTGACCACGCACTTGAGAAGACTGAGTCCGGGGCTGCTTGTTGATCAAACGCTGAATATACTGACAGTAGTTGGGGGTCATGCGCTTGAGAGAAGACCTCTTCATCTCCTGAAAAATGAAGTCACAACCATCAATCTTCCGAAGTTTGTCGGGCTGGCAATAGAACAACAGATTCCTGTGATAGCCCCTGACACTAGCATCATCTCCAGCCTTGCTTATCAGATTCTGACGGAAGAGCTTGGCAAGAGCATTGTAGTAGTAGTACATCCCTGAAATAGCAGGAGCTGGAAGTGAAGGCTTCTCTGGATAGCAAATGCGAGAGATCCTCTCATCAGGAAAGGGCGCCTCGGAGTGAATCTTGAAACCTCCAGCCCTACCATCACCATAGCCCAAAGCATCACAGAAATCAGCAAACGTGGCAGTGAGAACATCCTGGCCAGTCATCCAAGAGAAGGACTCCTCTGGGTCATTATGGAAGAACACAGTGCACCAGAACTGACGGACCACCAAAGGCTGAATAGACTCATTGAGGGTGACAAGGTCCATAATATCCATCTTCAGAAGAGCCTCATTGATGTGGCGGAAGTCCTTGGAGGCATAGTGCTGAAAGTGCTCGACATTGAGAGATTTTGGCACCACATAGAATCCACTCTTCATGTGCACATCTGCATCATAGTAATCATTCCACATAGTATGCTGAGAATCAGTCCAGAACTTCTTGTCACTGCCAGAGTACTGCCTCTCATGAAAGCGGTACGGGTTCAGACGGCGAAGTTTACGCCAAACGTCAATATGGGCTGTACCCAAGTTCTCTGTGATCTCCTGCTCCTGCTCCACGTCCACGGGCCCACGAGCCCTTCCCCTCCGGGAAGGAGGAGGCCCACGAGCATGAACAGTCTTGGTCCTCAAATGCGGCCCAGCCGCTGCTGCTGCTGCAGTCTTCCCTGTCTGACGAGTACGGCGCGAAGACTGCCCTTCAACCTCACCAATCTTCCTCTTCTTGGCCTCAAAGGCGTGAAGCTCTTCTGCGGTTTCAATCCGGTAGTTGCTGTCCTCAGTCGAATAAGAGTCAGAATCTGAAAAATGCAAGCAAAAACAAAGCAACACCAGATAAAGATACATGTCACAGAAAAGGAAACTCAAAGTTGGAAGAAACAAGTGCAAGATGAAAAGACGGTTTGACAGAGTGGTCCGGCGCCAGGTCCGGCGGGACCGGGCCATAGGCCGGACGGTCCGGCGGGCCGCCGGGCCATTCCGGCGACACCACCGAACTGGCATTCAGAATGCTGGTTCGGCGGGTCCGCCGAACTGGTCCGGCCGGCCGCCGGGCGGTCCGGCGCCAGGTCCGGTGGCCGCCGGAAACCTCGCCGAACCCACTCTTTCCAATCTTCTTCCATCAAGACTCAAATAAACTTGTTTCCATCAACATTAAGTATACAAGGATGCCAAGGAACACACACACTAGCCCAACAAGGAACGAAACCCTAAAAAGGATCTATCCCTAGACAAGATGATTCTACCCCAAGATTAGATGAAACTAACCCTAGATACACACTAGATCTACTCATACAAGAGCATGAACAAAACGAGTGTGAGGCAAGGGCTAGAGGAAAGGAGATGAAACAAGGGAGTTACCCGAAGACATGGTGCACAAGAAGATGAGGACGAGTCCCGATCTCCCAATGCGGTGGACGAAACGCGAAGATCTTCGGGGAAAAGCTTCACAACACCCCGATCTACTCCCGATCTAAATTTGGAAGGAATTGGTTGGGTGGAGAGGCTAGGGGGAGGAGAAGCTTGAAGGGGCGGCGCCAATGGAGTTGGGGCGGGCGTGGGGAGGGAGGAAGTGGGAGAAAAACTGCCCAGGGAACCCTCCCCACGAGTTTATATAGGGGGCGCCAGTCCGGCGGTAAGTCTGGCGGGACCGGGCCGGTCGTCGGGCGGTCCGGCGGGCCGCCGGGCCATTCCGGCGAGCTCGCCGAACTGGTATACTGGATGCCAGTTCGGCGGGTCCGCCGAGATAGCCCGGTGGGCCGCCGGGCAGTCCGGCGCCAGGTCCGGCGACCGCCGGGCTGGCCGCCGAAACACCTATGGACAGGAGAAATTTGACAATTTTTGAAATGTGACATGTACCAACAAGAAAAGCATGGTGTGCGGAAGAAAACAACAGCCAACAAACTTGTTTGCAAGAAAATCAACTTAAAAATTGCATGCCCTCCAAAGAAGAGCAACAACAAACTACGAGATTTGAAGACATGCAATGGTGGGGGATTTCTCCCCCTATGTGTGATTACCAATGTCGTGACACCGCGAAGAGACATGCTTGGGCTCAAATGACATTAGTGATCTTATAATGTCGCACAATTGAGTATGCATCATGCCATTAATTGACACGATGACTATCCTCAACTATGCGCATCTAGACTAGAACAACACACTATAATATGGGAATGAGTGCACACGATCAAGCCACATTGCAAGAGTCTACGATATTCAATTCATGCCTCAACTCTCGGAATCTTGCTTCATCAAGAGGCTTCGTGAAGATGTCGGCGAGTTGGTCTTGAGTACCTACATAAGATAGGTTAATCTCACCTCGGTTGACATGGTCACGGATGAAGTGGTGGCGGATCTCGATGTGCTTGGTCTTGTTATGTTGAACCGGATTATGAGCGATCTTGATGGCACTCTCATTGTCACACAAGAGTGGCACCTTGTCGAAGTGAATACCATAATCCTCCATGGTTTGCCTCATCCAAAGGAGTTGAGCACAACAACTCGCGGCCGCCACATACTCGGCTTCGGCGGTGGAGAGAGACACACAATTTTGCTTCTTGGAAGACCAACAAACCAAAGACCTACCAAGAAATTGGCAAGCTCCGGAAGTTGACTTCCTATCCACTTTGTCTCCCGCCCAATCCGAGTCCGAGTACCCTACAAGCTCAAAGCTTGCTCCCTTCGGGTACCAAAGGCCGAAAGTTGGGGTATCAATCAAATATCGAAAGACTCTTTTGACCGCCATTAAATGGCTTTCCTTAGGGGCGGCTTGGTATCGTGCACACATTCCCACACTAAGCATGATATCCGGTCTAGATGCACAAAGATAGAGCAAAGACCCAATCATAGAATGATAAAGTTTTTGATCCACTTCTTTACCATTAGGATCGAGATCAAGAGTAACCTTTGTAGGCATGGGAGTCTTGGCTCCCTTCACTCCGGTGTCCATCTTGAACCTTTTGAGCATGTCTTGGGTGTACTTGGCTTGATTGATGAAGGTCCCACCCTTCAATTGCTTTATCTCAAAGCCAAGAAAGAATTTCAACTCCCCCATCATAGACATCTCAAATTTATCTGTCATTAGTCTTGCAAATTCATCATTGAAAGATTTGTTAGAAGAACCAAAAATGATATCATCTACATAAAGTTGGCATATGAAAAGCTCCCCGTTTACTTTCTTAGTAAAAAGAGTGGGATCAATGAGGCCTATCTCAAACCCACGGTCTACAAGAAGCTCTCTAAGATGCTCGTACCACGCACGTGGGGCTTGTTTAAGGCCATAGAGTGCCTTATCGAGCTTGTAGACATGGTTCGGAAAGTTAGGATCCTCAAAACCCGGGGGTTGCTTTACAAATACTAACTCATGCAAAGGACCATATAAGAAAGCACTCTTCACATCCATTTGTTGCAACTTAAAATTATGATGTGATGCATACGCAAGAAGGATACGGATGGACTCAAGGCGAGCCACGGGTGCAAAGGTCTCTCCATAGTCAATGCCTTCAATTTGAGAGTATCCTTGAGCAACCAAACGAGCCTTGTTCCTTACAACAATTCCATTTGCATCTTGCTTGTTCTTGAAGATCCACTTGGTTCCGATGACATTGCGGCAATCCTTGGGCTTCTCCACTAATGACCAAACTTTATTGCGCTCGAAGTTATTGAGTTCTTCATGCATGGCTTCTACCCAATCCGGGTCTTCAAGTGCTTCAAACACTTTTTGAGGTTCCACACAAGAGATATAGGCATGGTGGTTACTAAAGTTTGCCAATTGCCTCCTTGTGGACACCCCTTTCCTTACACTTCCAATCACATTCTCCAAGGTGTGGCTACCTCTTTGGAGAGTTGTTGCAATCTTCATGGCACGACGAGCTTGAGCTTCTTCAAGAGATTCTTGAGAGGCCACTTGGTCATCACCACGGTTTTGGTCCTCGCCTTGACCTTCAAATCGAGCATGCTCATCATATTGAGCTTGCTCAATGTCTTGAACTTGATCTTGATCACCACTTGGTGAGAAATCACCATCATGCTCATGGTCTTGATCTTGATCATGCTCACATGGTTGAGGGGCTTGAGCTTGTCTTTGGCTAGCATCAAAAGGACCATGAGGAGCTTGTTGTGTTTGAGAGGGTGAAGGCTCCACTTGAGTAGAGCATAGTCCTTCTCCTTCCGCCAAAAGGTGTCCCTCAACGGGTATGAGATGTCCCACACCCATTCTTCTTATGGCAAGAGGAGGTATTTCGTCACCTACATCAAAAACACCATGTTGCTCCACACGGGAGCCGTCATTCTCGTCGAATCTCACGTTAGAAACTTCAACAACTCGAGCGGAGAGTTTGTCAAAGATTCTAAAGGCGTGAGATTCGGCGGCATAGCCAACAAAGGTACCCTCAAGAGCTTTTGAATCAAATTTGGACAAATGGACACCTTTATTAAGATAGAAGCACTTACAACCGAATACCCGGAAGTACTTGATATTAGGCTTCTTACCAATGAGGATCTCATAAGGAGTCTTGTTCAAGCCCTTACGGAGATATAATCGGTTTGATGCATGACATGCGGTATTAATGGCTTCGGCCCAAAAGTTATACGGAGACTTGAATTCCGCTAGCATGGTCCTAGCCATATCAATAAGAGTCCGGTTCTTCCGCTCGGCTACACCATTTTGTTGAGGAGTATAGGGAGATGAGTATTGATGACGGATCCCCTCCTCACTGAGAAAATCATTCAAGGTGTAGTTCTTGAACTCGGTGCCATTGTCACTTCGGATCATCAATATGTCTTGACCATATTGGCGTTGCACTTCATTTGTGAAGTCTTTGGCGGTTTGTTGAGTCTCACTCTTATGAGCAAAGAAAAAGACCCAAGTGTATCTTGAATAGTCATCGACAATCACCAAGCAATACTTCTTTCCTCCAAGACTTTCATAAGAGGGAGGGCCGAAGAGATCCATGTGAAGGAGCTCTAGGACCCTCTTAGATGAAATGATGGTCTTGCTAGGATGAGGAAGTTCATGCATCTTTCCTTCAATGCAAGCTCTACACACACGATCTTTTGAAAAGGTTAGATCGGTTAGTCCTAGGATGTGGTTGCCTTTGTGGAGACTTTGCAAAGTTCTCATATTGACGTGGCCTAGCCGGCGATGCCAAAGCCATCCCACATCAACTTTAGCCATGAGGCATGTCGCGGCTTTAGTGACCTCCTTCGAGAAGTCGATCACATATAAGCCATTTTCGACATGCCCTACATGAGCCACATTAAGAGACTTGCTCCACAAAAGAACTACAATCCCAACATCAAAGAAAGTTGCAAAGCCCATATTAGCAAGTTGAGCAACGGAAAGAAGATTATATGAAAGGGACTCAACAAGCATGACATCTTCCACGGTAACATTGTGAGAGACAACAACCTTGCCAAGACCCAATACCTTTGATCTAGAAGAATCCCCATAGGTGACGTAGCCCGCATGGGATGAACCGGTGCGAAGCTCCTTCACCATTTCTTTGCTCCCGGTCATATGATTGGTAGCACCACTATCAATTATCCATTGACCACCACCGGAAGCAAAGCCCTACAAGAGATCAAGTCTTGACTTTAGGTCCCCATTTCTCAATGGGTCCTTTCTTGTTAGTGACAAGGGTCTTTGGAACCCAAATAGACCATGCAACATATTCATTTGATGAACCAACAAATTTAGCATAAACATGTCCATCTTGTGCACGGCAAAGAACATAGGAAGGATTATATTTTCCCGCAAAGTTATTATGGTTGGGCATAGCCTTTTTGCCATTCCCAATAACTTCCCTCACCTCCTCCTCAAATACATTACCATTCTCATCATAGCATATTTCACTAGGAACATGCTTCTTTAATGAGGGAGGAGGCGCGGGGACATTCTTCTTCTTCTTGTTCTTCTTCTTCTTGTTCTTCTTGGACTTAGATGTAAATCCAAGTCCCGACTTGTCACCATGTTGCTTTTGAGCATTCAAAAGCTCATCAAGCATCTCGTTTCCCTTTAGGGGGGCTTTCTCACAAGGGGGGTTAGTTGAGCATGAACTTGCAACAAAAGTGCTAGAAAGAGACTTGGTTGCTTCATTAGCAATTATAAGATTTAGTTTCTCATTTTGCAACCTAAGTTCATTAGCAACGGATTGAGCAATATCACGATCACTTTTAAGTTTGGCAATATCCAAATTGTGAGATTCTTCAAGACCCAACATAGATGTCTCAAGTGACATCCTTATGTCTTGCTCTTCCTCAAGAGATTGAGTAAGAGAAGCAATTTCGTCGGCATAGTCACGAGCATGCCCCTCAAGTTCAAAAATGCGATCATCATTTTTATCATTTACTTGGATGGCTTCATTAAGTTGATCTAGGAGGATCTCAAAGCGAGCTTTGATCTCCCCATGCAAGGTTGACATAAATATGTCCATTTCATTTAGATCATCATTTTCACCAACTCGTTCAACACAATCCATCAAAGATAAGCTTTTAGGTATGATGGGTGTGAGAGGCGGTGATACCTTTGTAGCGTGAGCCATGAGACAAGTCGCATTGTGGTTGGAGCGCTTTGATTCATTTGCGGAAGCGAATAGGGATGATGAAGGGGTAGGATGGGCAATGGCGATGGCGGCCCTTCCCAATTCCTCCTTATCACTTGCATCATCCTCGGAGAGGTACTCTTCTTGAGTTATCAATGCGTGAGTCGGAAGGACTCTCTTCTTGTCGGAGTTTCTTGGATATGACTTAGACTTCATTTCCTTGCGGACAAGTCTTCCATTGTGATCTTCAACTCTTTCATATGGACACTCGGCAATGAAGTGGTTAGTGTTACCACAATTATAGCAAGTCCTCACTCTACTTGTGGCCTTTGGCTTGGAGGGGCTAGAGGACTTCCACTTCTTCAAGAATGCCCTTTGAGCAAGTGCCATGTGCTCGGCATGAGCATACTTCATATCTTCGGGGCTTCCACCCAAAACTTCTTCCTCTTCCAACAAGCTCTCTTCGTCATGATAGGTGACCTTGGCCTTCAAAGCAAGGTTGGGAGTACGCACACCACGTGCACGAGCTAGAGCATCATCCGCATTCTTCTCGGAGATCTTTCTTGCCATTATCTCTTGCAAGATGTCATGAGCGGACATCGTCCGGAAATTTGCATTTCCCTTGATGGAGTTCACGGTTTCCCTATGGAAGGGCAAGAGAGCTTGAATGTACTTCCTCTTCATCCATCTCCAATCACATTGGGTGGAGCCAAGATCCGTTAGCTTCACTTGGAGTGATGAGAGACGCCTATGGAGTTCTTCGGGAGTTTCACCATCAAGCATGGCAAAGTTGTCCGCTTCATTGGAGGCTTCGTCAAACTTGGACTCTTGAATGCTCTCATTCCCAATGAAGAGGTTGGTGAGAATATCCCAAGCTTCTTTGGCGGAGGTGATGTTGCGAACGAAGGCCTTGTCCTTCTCGGTAAGAGACATGTGAATGAGATGCAAGGCGGAGGCATTGAGTTGCTTGTCGATTTGCTCCCAAGGTAGCAAGTTGGTCAAATCCTTGGAAGTTGGATGGAAACCCTGCTCAATGATCCTCCAAAGCTCAATAGACACAAAGTTTATGTGAGAGCGCATGTTATCTTGCCAATTGGCAAAGCTAGAAGCATCAAGTGGTGGCGGAGGGCCGCAAGAAGCAAGGTGTGGCATTTGAAGATGTCTTCCGGAGACATAGCTCATAGGAGGTGGAATCTCCGAGCTATGTTCCCGAGAGGTGTTATCTTTCTTAGGTGTGTCATCTACCTTGGGGGGTTCCTTTCCGCCCTCATCCCCATCCTCATCCGGATCATCCTCGTTTAAGTCGAGCTTACCCGAGGAATCAACCGGGGTCGGTGGAGTGGTACTAGATGTTCCACTCACGAGGGCGTCAAGTTGAGATTTTTGGCTTTCCATGGCTGCCATCATAGCATCCATACGTGCCATTATATTATTTAGATCCCCCTTAGTGGCGGGTTCCTCATCGCCCATATCCTCTTAGGCGGTTAAGCCCAATCAAAGAGCACGAGGCTCTGATACCAATTGAAAGGATCGGTACGGGCGACTAGAGGGGGGTGAATAGGCGCTAAGTCAATTTTTAATCTTTTTCAATTTAAGGCTTGACACAAAGTAAATTCACTAGATGTGCAACTAGGTGAATTTCCTATAAGTGGCAAGCATGCAAGTAAACAAGTAACTAGCAAGATACAAGTAAGGAAAAGAAATAACCGAAGAGTGGAGACCGGAGACACAAGGATGTATTCCCGTAGTTCCTTCCTTTTGAGGGGAAGTACGTCTACGTTGGAGAGGTGTGGTGACACGGAGTCGACCAATGCCACAAAGGCTCACCTTGTTCTCCGGTGAGCAAGCCACGGAGGCTAGCTCGTTTCCACTAAGCGGTGGTATTGGGGGAACCACGAATCCCTTACACGGAGCTTGGGGCACAACTCCACAACTCAATTGGAGGCTCCCAAGAAAGCCACGGAGGCAAGAATCACCACAAAGAAGAGTCAATCAAACAATTACAACACCTAGGGTCACAAGAGCCCCAAGGTGCAAATCCTCCAAGCAAATGGAGGTGGAAAGGAAATTCCTTCGGTGAAGATGTAGATCGGTGCCTCCTCCTTCAATCCTCCAAAGATCAAGAGCTTTGGTTGGCTAGAAGGGGAGATCTATGGAATTTGGTGTTTTTCCAATGGGGGTAGGTGAGAGCTTCAAAGATGAACAAAGGTTGGTGAAGTTCTAACCCTACCCAAGCTAGGAGAAGGGGTATTTATAGGTAGGTGGAAATCTGGCCGTTGAGGGAGCACACAGCAGCATTTCCGGCGGTCAGTCCGGCGGGACCGGACGCTTCGCCGGGAGTCCGGCGGTGGACCAGACGGATCCGGCGGCCCGCCGAAACCCGGACCAGTATACCAGTCCGGCGGCTCCGCCGGGCCAGTCCGGTCTGGGGGCCGGCCTGACCTAATTTCCTCCAGATTTCTTTTTAAGCAATCAAACCCCTTCACCTGTGAACTTAAACCTGTATGCATATAATTCAAACATTAGTTCACACAAAAACATAGTCATGTCATTGTAAATCAAAAAAGTAGAAAGGGACAAATGTCCTTTCAGTTGTAAATAAATATCATCTCGCAATAAAAACAATAACATGCAAAATTCTCCAATATTGAATATAGTTGTACGCGTCCGTCTGCAGTCTTCTCTTAACACACTCCTCCCTTTGCCATGGTGTGACGTTTACATCCTTCTACTTATCAAATTTTAGTTCCATGTGACGTGATGCAATTTTGAGTACAGTTTCCAGTCCTTGCAGCTGTTGCATGAATATATGAAAGTATTAACATCATAAGGAAAAATTAAATTAAATTTTGTTATCAAAAGATGAGGCAGTGGGACTAATTACAAACCATATCATTGAGGTCTTTGCAGTTTATTACTTTGCCTTGCGAATCGAGCACTTGGATACAGTGTTTTCTGGCATTTACAACTGCTAAGATCCAATGGACGTTTCCTAGGTTTACTGGAATGAAAACCTAGAAAAAAGGGATATTTGTTAGTTTAGGTCCCATATATCGATAAACAATCATACTCGACTGCACTCATAGTAATATTTATGAAATTGAGACTAACCATATCATGTTCCAAATAAGTGATGACTCTTTTTAATACCCATGGTGGTACGCCGTCCCCTATACAGCTGTCGATCATCTTAGAGAGGCATGCGGTCTCTAAGAAGACACTTCCACCTGACCTCACATGGAGATGCTCCTTAGCACTTATGCAATATATGTATGCGTTTATGATCTACAATTTCAAACGCATACATTGGTTATATAGAAGATAATAGATACTCATTATAAATAACTTCTTGTCATAAAGCTATGTATACTTACTTCATCGCCAAGAAATTCTCCATGAGTTAAAAGAGTTAGTAACTGGGGCCTGGTTAGATATGCATCCTCAATGCTCACTAAATTTCTTTTATCATTTGGTTCATTTCGTATTTTTGCAATCACGGACCGATCATCGTCAGTGCATACATAATCTATCACGATGGAAGCAAAACATATATTAATAATGGGGAAAATAAATGTAGCAAAAGCATGAAAAGGAAGGATTTGGTCAGTACCTTCTGGAGCCACCACGTAGTCGTGTGCCTTCTTAGGCTTGTTATGCCGACGCGTTTGTTTCATGGGCATTGTCAGCTTGTCCCCTGTAGTTTTAGGCTCTTTCGTGCCAGACATCTGTACTAATTCCTCATGTTGAGCTGCTTCTTTGTAGGTTATTAGTACTTTCTGATAACAACACAACTAACAAGTTTGTCAGTATATAGAATTATAATAAATATTGGGAAATATAAAAGGAAAAGAAAACTCACATTAGTTGGTGCAGAATCTGTAGGCTCTTTTCCTTTTGTATTTTCTGCTTCATTGTTCTCAACAATTTCATCTAATTCTTTAGCGCTCATAAACTATAACCAGTAGATATGATGTGTGATGTATTATCAGAATCTAAATAATAATGACACGGGAAATGAAAACTCGCCTTTGCTAATTCGAGGTTCGTATCATCGTCTTTGGTTAGCCCCTCTTCAGTTTTCATATTTTCTTGATTGTCTCTAGTGACTTCTTGTTCTAGTTTATTTTCTGGGTTGGTAGCCGACAATGTTATTTGTTCCATGAATTCCTTGTCCATGTTTTCCTGGCACGGCTCTTACTTTCAATTATTATATAATAAGTGTGCATGTGCGATAAACATAATAAATTAAATCAAAACTGTATACTCCATCCGACCCATATTACTATTCGCTAATACAGATGTATTCTACCACTAAAATGTGTCTAGATACATCTATATTAGCGAAGAGTATTATAGGTCAAAGGGAGTAGTAGAAAACGAAATTAATTAGTAGATGCTTTACATGAAGAAAACTATGGGCGGAGCCAAAAACAGAGCAATCGGGGTGCTAACTTATGCATGTATGAAACTTCAATCGACTGCATCTAAAGTAAACCATTGTGAAAGTAGTTCATTTACACTATCAGGATCAACCACTACATTATTATTGCAAAGCAAATATTTTCTTTGTTTTTAAGTATCGCAACATCATGGGACCTTGCTAGCGTCACGGAGACGTTTTGTAGTGACCAGAAGTGAGTAGTACCAATTACCTACTATTTTTCTGTGACACTGCTGCCTTGCTACCGGGAATCACAACAACACATGACAGAGGATTGATAGGCATGTAGCACAAAGAAAAATTCGAAACACGAAGTAACGTGTGTGCTAGTAGATGGAGCGCCAGTAATTTGAAACACAACAGAAAGATTAACTGGTAATTTGTAAGCGATCTAGAGAAAGATGAAAATTACTCATGTTTATCTAGCAGTAATATTAATGTTTGATGATACCTCAGATCCTGGTTTGAGACTCGAGGCCGACGCGTGGAGGACGATCGTGCGGCAACCACGATGTCGTGGAGGTCGCCTCTGGCGCGCTGTGGGCGATGATCATGCAGCAACCACGGTGTCGTGGAGGTGGCCGCCGCCGGAGCCGAGCCTTGTGGACGATGATTGGGCGTGCGAGCGCCCAAAACGCTAGAGGCGGCGGCGGCTGCTGAAAATCAGAGATGCTAGATCACGATCTGCATATAGTTAGAGGTTAGGATATACTCCCTCCGTTTCAAATTATAAGATGTTTTAGCTTTATGAAGCAATTGTATCTAGACATTTTTTAGTGTGTAGGTTCACTCGAATATACACACTAAAAGGTGTCTAGATACATTTGCTTCACAAACCTAAAACATCTTATATTTTGAAACGGAGGGAGTACACCTAAGTTGTTTTGGCCATGTGCCATGTAATTCTGATCGGGCTGGGGACGCGGCTTGCCTGCGGCCTCTCCGTGCGACGATCTGTGCGACCTTCCGTTCGTTGAGGATCGTACGCTTCCTGTTTATCCATCACGCGAGAAAATATAAACGAAAAGAATTCCGTATTTCATTTGTTTCCCGTAGTACTCGCTCGTGTCCTCTCAATCGATCCAAACAAAAAGAACAAGGGCAGAAGCACCGCCCCGATCTACACCTGTAGAATACCCATGTCGTCGTCTTCCTCCTCGTGACCACTGGGTGGGCAAGACTCCGTCTCTATGCACGACTGCCTTGCGCATCACAGGGAGGCTGCTGGAGCGTTGCGACTTCTGAGGTCGTCGGAGGTGGCATCTGATGGAAAACCTAGATTGGCCTTGTGGGGCGACAACACGGGGAGCGCGACGGACATGACCTGGAGGACACATACGTGGTGGCAATTGCATGAAAAGAAGGATTGGTAGACATCAGCCATGACAATGCACGCAGGACAGAAATAATCGAGTCAGCTGAGCTAGAGCTGTGATGGCCGCCATTGATCTCTGCATCTGAGCTGAGACCACCGTTCCGGTCGCCTCCACACCGCTACCGATTCCGTGTCCACACTGCCATCCACAACGCCATCCAGTTCCTGGCGCTCGGCTCCGCCCTCGATCAGAATCATGTCGACGCCGATCATCCTATGTCGTGTCCCTGCTGGCGCCGCGTCTTAATTTCCGCTCTCCGGTGAGAAATTTTTGGTCTGACTGGATCCTGCAGAGTTTGCAATGAGAGATAGACAGGGATAAATTTACTTCCCTTATGGGTGAAGCAAATATGAAGATAAATTTCTTCATTTGAGAATTTTTTATTCATATTAGTTAGATACACATCGTGCATGCAAGACTATGAATTTGCTATCCTTTCCCGCGCCGGTCTTCTCAAAGCGTAATATGAATTTGCTATCCTTAGCCACATATGCCTTTTTAGAATATTTGATTCGGCGAACGTGAGATATTAATACAAACATTGCAGAAAACATATTCAAGTATATGAGATCTCAAAAATTAAACATATTATTCTTATTATAGCAAAATCATTTAGGTTCACTACAATAAAAGTCCAATCCAATAAAAATCAAGTGACGAATATTTATTCCGGACAAATGTGCCTAATCAACATCTTCCATGTTGTTAGCTTCATCCGAGGAGTGGTGGGGTGTAGAATTCGTCAGATAATTGAAGATGGTCTTCACCGAAGAAGATTGGGCAGGCTCGTTGGCCGGCTTCTGAGAATCCCTCCTTAGAAGAACAACATTTTTCACTGCTTCAAGGAAAGCAGAGTCATTATGTATTGCCCGTTCGCGCACACCTACGACATAAAAAAACATGTCAATTTTAGTACATTTAGTCATCGATATGGCATCCAACGGTTCCACCCCGCCTTCCCTCCAGGGAAGAATAACGGATACGCCAAAGGATCATAGCAACCATAGTATGCTCTGATAAATATAGGGCGGTCTCCTTTGCCGTAAATGACAACTTGCCTATCAAAAGTGTTCTGCGGGTCGCTTCCTTCAACCCACATCGCGGCCACCTGGGAAGTTGTTGGGGCATTATACCTTCGCTGATCCAGCCTTATATCTGTGTTAAGTGAAATCCGACAGCTAAGTTCGGAACAGATCCAATGCTCTTAAAAATCTGAACATATGGGTTCTTCTCCAGTATCTTCAAAATCAGCCTTATGATATTTATATCAAGATCTGGAGACCGCTTAACTCTATGCTCTAATGTTTCATCTGTATCATAGATGTAGAGCTGTAGATGCCTAGGTCCTTGACCACCAGGTACCAGATCATCCATTCTATGATACAATGCTCCTTGTGCTCGAAATGTATATACTCCTGTCCCCGCCGCATTGCTAACCTTCTTATCAAGAGTGACTCCAAGGCTTGTGAAAGAGAAGTGGGTATTGAAATATCGTATGTCCTTTCTAAAATATTTTGCATCCTCATCCACTTGGCTTGTAAACAACCGACGCAACTCTTGAGGAACTTCAGGTGTAACTACCTTGACCTTTCCTTTTCTGCAACAGAAAGCGGGACCCTCGTATTGGAGCTTCATTGCACCACACCATTGACAGTCTTCGACTGGCTTTAAAACATGATGCTTGGTCGGGAGATTGTGGTACACAAAGTCATAAGGATCATTTGTTTGAGTGGTGTTACTCCGGTGTTACTCGGAGCAACACCACTTGTGACTCGCCACGAATCAAACACATCGCCTGCCAAAACATAATGAATAGGATTAAAACATATCCAAATTAATAACATGCAGCAATAATTATTGTATTTAGTGATGTAAATTACCTTGACCACTAAAAATCCTGGACTCCTCGTCATCATCATGCATGGTTTGTTCCTCTTGCACTTGTATGGTTTCCAAGTTATCTATGAAAACAAGTTATTACACAGTATGAGTTCCGTATCTGCTCTACATGATAATGAAAGGTCCATATTTATTATTCTACCTTCTAATGCAGTATCTCGTGTAACTGGCTCAAAACCCCCATTAGGATCATAGTCGACATCACTGTTTGTGTCACCTAGAAGATGCATAGAGTACATATGTAACAAAACTGCATTATTATCTCCATTATTAAATATGCAAAACTACATCATTATGTCCATAAATAAATAACCAATGGCCATAACTAACTGTTATGAAAATACCTATTTGAATATGTTTGGATGGTTCTGTCCGCATGACAGGAGTGGTTTGCGGGCTACATGCGGAGCCACCTGTCATTTCCTGTCTGCATCTTTTATACTCGCGGTTCTTGCGCAAACTTATTACCCTCTGTTCATCCGTCATCTGCCAGTACATTTCCCTGCGACGATGCCGTCTTTTCTCGGGATCTGAATTTTTTTTGTTGACAGGAAGCTTTCTTGCCCATGGAAATCTGCAGATGCAGACACCTGTCCCATAGCTGATTCGCAACATGGCGTTTGAAAAACATTTGTATGTGTTTTGGTCACGTTGCTGAAAGGGGTATGCGGTGAACTCGGGAAAGAAGCAGGTGATGTCTGGGTTGCCTCAACACCAGTACTTGCTGCAGATCTTTTTTGTTGGCGGGCTATACGCTGCCTCTGTAGATACTCAGCTCTCTTCTCGTCAGACAATCGAGCATACCACGATTGACCAGCCTGTTGTGGGCGCCGAGTTGTGCTACCACGATTGTTAGTTGGGTCTGTCACAGGACCAGATGATGCCACGGTATGTTGTGGTGAAACACATTTGCATCCCACAGTATCATCCCCACCTGAACATGAAAACAACAATGTTAGCTCGTATTGGAGAGCATATATATATTATTGGAATAAATAAAACATGATGCACAATATTATATTACCTGGTAGTCGGGCGAGTGAACATGCTCCACCAAAATTGTTATGTGCATTAAGATTAGGTCCAGTTCCTCCTTGTTTTGCGTGCATGTTGTATGCATCATTTCTGTGCAACCAGTCAGACTCATCGTCATCACTCGTCAAAGGAATGGTGCCATGTATTTGTGATGAAGAAGGTGGTTCACGATTCTGAGATGCATAGTGCTGAACATCCGGAACCATACCTATATTAATACATTGCAGTTACAAAATCAGCCTTTTATATATCATGCCACATACATGATGCAATTATAGTCCACATTACCTTCTTCAGTAGCCATGTTTTGTATCTGGGTGACTCCAGATTGTCCAGTTGCTTGGGTAGCACATAGTATGTTTTTATCATTCACAGTGGCCGTTGACTGTTTTTTTAGTTCCCGTATTTGGCGTCGGCGTTTTAAAATCTCATCTTTATTGTTTGCATACCGTTCCCTCTCCCTCTGCCTTTTGACCTCTCTAGGATCTGCGTACACATCACCACTTCAGTATATTACGATAATAATAAGTATGGTAATAAACATTTTGCTCGTTTTCAATTACCTTGATTCTGCTTGTTGGTTATATCCTGAAACGGAGTATTTCTGGAAGACGACATACCCTCCACGATACTACAAATTGTAGTACTAAATGAATATAACAGAGAATTGACTGTAAATCACATTCCTACAAGTGATTACATAGAAAAGGTATATGTTCTAGACTGTAACATACTACATAGTTCAGAGCATGTATGACAGTTAACGAAATCTTCTTATAAAACTGCTTGTGTTGTGAGGTTATTGCACAGATTTGAACCAAAAGAAAATTTTCGGTAGTATTGACAGTGGTATAACATGTCCAGTGCTTACAACCCAACCTAAAGAAAATTGTATGTGGCTCCTTGACGACATGCTCCTCCAAGGTTCTGTTCATCTCCGCGATTTAAACTTTACCACACCGGAGCTGAGATGATACCTATTGATCAGGGTATCATTCATGCTTGAGGTTAATTTTTTATTGATTTTCATCATGTCCTTCTTGTTTCTGGGCGAACATGCTCACCAGCAGAGAAGCTGCATCGCCATTCATTTTGGATTGTCCATGTTGATTCGTATCCAGTAGAGTGAGCAGATTAGTAATAACCGATTAGTACCGTCCATGTTTTTATTAAACTTTTTAAGTTTCGCTGTATGTGATCTGTGAGTTCTTTGGCTTACGGGCATGAAGAGGTTCTCCAGCGTTAAGCTTCAGATGGCATACATACATGCCTTTATTGCTCTGCTTTGGCAAAATTGATATCTACAGCAAGTGGTTCGTAGCCTCAAGAATTGTTTTTATGTTTTACATTCTGATTATGTGTATGTACATTATTCAGATATTTGTATATCACTGATACAAACACGGTTCTATCAGTAATCGAGGACAACAAAGAGAATAAAATGCTGAACTCATGCTTGAATTTGAAGTAATAATAGAGAGTGTCAAAAATGCATATGTCCTATGATTGTGAACGCATGTCTATGACCTGGAGCATTTTCTCATAGCTTTCTGTGCTACCAGACCTGATGCTATTCTTCAGGGAAATAAGAGATAGATGAACAAAGCAACAAAGAGAATAAAATGCTGAACTCATGCTTGAATTTGAAGTAATAATACAGAGTGTCAAAAATGCATATGTCCTATGATTGTGAACGCATGTCTATGACCTGGAGCATTTTCTCATAGCTTTCTGTGCTACCAGACCTGATGCTATTCTTCAGGGAAATAAGAGATAGATGAACAAAGTACAACAAAATCTTGATATGGCATTAATTTGGTGGTGATGCTAGTTGGAGACCATAGACTGATATACTTGTCTGTTATCCTAAAAAGTAAATCTTATAATGTAGTATTATTGGCAATTTAACTTCACTGCATACACATAATACCATGGCCTTGTGGATTATCGGCAATCGAAATGTACTCATTTTATTTCTTTGATTACAGGCACGCAGCTAGGACAAAGGTGCAAGATGGTCCAGATGCTATAAGTCAGCAATTGCTGGTGTCGTCAGCTTACCGGCGTGGAGGGCTGCCTGGATTCACCGGCCCCGACGTGCAGGTTGGCTTCGTCTCCGGGACCCCGGCCAGCAGTTCGGGCTCCTTCCTGCAGTCCGGCGTCGATTCCCCAGCGTTCAGGGCAGCGTGGATTCCGCCTCGTCTCCTCTATCCTCAATTCCCCGGCGTACAGGCAGGCCGACGACTGCGACAGGACGGCGGCGGATGGTGAGGCGCCCAGGCGGCGGCGTGGAATTCGCGTCGTCTCCTGTGCCCTCGATTGACCGGCGTAGAGCCAGGCCGACGACGGCGACAGGACGACGGCGGACGGTGAGTCGCTCGGGCAGCGGCGTGGAATCCCCGTCGTATCCTCTGTCCTCGATTTCCCGGCGTAGAGGCAGGCCGATGACGGCGACCGGACGACGGCGGATGGTGAGTCGCTCGGGCTGCGGATGCTGAGACTCGCGGGCGGAGGACGCGGAGGCGCGGCGCGGCGTGGCGAGAGGACTGCGGGCGGAGGATGCTGAGGCGGTCTCGGTGAGCGGTCGTGGTGAGCGGTCATGGTAAGTGGTTTCCTTATTTGTTTTTTTTTTCTGGACAAGTATCGGGATCGATTAGTGGAGGTGGAGATTGTCTGCTTTGGCAAATCACAGATTAGTTTTGGGTCGTTAGATTTTTTAGTTGTATGGCTCAGATTCGTTGGATGGGACTCTCTCTGTCTTTTTATATTAGTGGAGATGGAGATGGAGAAGATAAATTCTGGATCACGAAGTTGTCCCGCCTGAACATTTTGGTCATAACTGTTTTTTATGAATTGGCCCCTAAATTTATGATTCTTGTCATCCATGCATCCCTATAGGCTACACTTTATCGAACATGTTGAGTAACCTCTTCATCCTCCTCGTCTCGCCCTCGTCGCTGTAGCTCCAAGAATAGAAAGAGAACCCTCACCGTGAATTTGGCCTCTAAAGAATTGTCATTTGAATTCTAATTTAGTTTCCAAATTTTATTGTCAATGGAACCAAACTTAGTGATTCCATTGGAGATCAGAAACTTGTTTATTTAAGTTTTTTTACTCTGCTCGGCTCATCAACATATTCTATGTTTTCAATGCATCTCCGTCTACATTGCCTTCCGTTCCAATGACTATTCCATAGTCCTCTCCTTCTAAACCTTCTGAAAGATCTTGTTTCTTGTAATATACCTCCTCGCAGGATCCTCTAAAGCTTCCTTATCAATCTTCTCGTAATCTAAGAAAAGGTTTAAGAAGGTACGGTTGAGTAAGAGCATACTCAGCAAGTCCTGTATAATTGGTGTTTGATGCACTATCGATAGCTATGGATAAAGAAGATTTCAAAATAGTTTCTTGAAAATGTCAATTTTATAATGAAAAAGTTTGTCAGTCTTCATGGGTTGTGAAGCCTTAATGGAGTCCCTTTCCGCCGCAATCATAGTTCAGTTCCGTGAACAAGGAGTGACAAGCTATACACTCAGGTCTAGTACAAATGTTGTAAAAATATTATGGAGTTTGGAAATGAAATTATGTTCCTCGTGATATTTTACATACCATTTATTTAAAAATTATGAATTTATCAATTTGAACTCAAGTTTGAATTATTCAAACCTCCATTTTTAATTTAGGGATATACGGATAAGAAGAGACAAAAATTTAGAGGCAATTTGCAAAAAAATCGGCCAGCCACATCACTGAACTAACGGTCGTCGTAACGGAATAACCAAAGAGCATGTTTATGGCAAATTTGTGACCCAGAATTCATGATTTGCAAGTTTGTCACCAAAAGGCATATTTGAGGCAATTTCATGTACCAAATTGACGTTTTTCTATTAGAATTTTATAGGAAATGTGGTCTTGCGCAACCTTCTCTAACGAGAGTGAATACTTGGTGAAGTTCTTCGCGTCAAAGTTAGCTAAATTGAGTCTAGTTTCTAGTAGTTTTTTCAATTCTTTTAGATTACATTCGGATACACCTTGTAATAAACGTGGTTATCAATAAAGTGCATGTTCTCTAAAAAGATGAAGTCGTCACTCTATGTCCTAAGAGCATCTCTAAAATAGCGCAATTTTAGTGCACGCGCTTTTCAAGTTTATAGTGCACGAACGGCTCGTGCAATTATAGACGCACGATTTTGCGGCGCATGTTCTAGCTGCGCGTTCAGCAAACACGATAAACATTTTATTTACAAAATAAAAAGAATATATTATAAACGATATATTACAAACATGGTAATTCAAACTAGATAGATTTAAACTAGATTCATATATTACAAATGATGATGCAATCTAGGTGGATTTTGAAATGACATTACTTGAAGGAAAAAACCTACTCGTTACTGCTCTTCGTGTTGAAGCTTTCCTCTATAGTGTGGATGAGATCCTCCCACCGCAGGTCGTCGTCGTTGAGCGTCGACGGACCGGCGAGCTCGGGTTGGATGAAGCGCTTCCTCTGCATCCTATCCCTCCTCGCTGCCCTCCTCTCTCTCCTCTCAGCCTTCTTCGCCGCCTAAAAGGCATTCTCCCACGCCACATCTTTGGGGTGGATGCGCCTCCACTCCGCCATTGGCACTCGTCGGCTTCAGCGATGTCTAGCTTCAGCTACGCACACTTGTGAAACTTCTTAGGTTTAGCGACTATCAACGAAGGGAAGAGAGCGAGAGCTGAACTTCTTAGACTTCATTTGCTAGCTCAGTAAATTCAAAACTATAGTATTTCTAAACCAAAGTATTGCGCCACCTTACCACCGTTTTTTCCTCTTTCTCAATTTTAGGAAAAAGAGGGTCGGACATCTTTCTCTAATACTCCAAAAGTAACACAGTTTTAGAATACTTTGGTTTTTGAAACTGCAATATTTGCTAGAGCTAAACACGTCAAAGTATTCCTCTTATATATCTGGATTTAGGAACGGATGTGTATACTAACTCAATTATAGTACTCCGTGTCCGTACTGTACTATACAAATTCCTATCCTTTTCGCCGTTCCTTTCCTTCTCCTCTCTCCCGAGTTGGACTCACCACCGCCGTGCCCTAGAGCTGCTGCCGTGCCCTACGGCCTACGCCCGTACATCGCGTCACCGCCGGCACCCTAGCCCCTGCCCCCGCCCCCAACCGTGGCCATCACCCCCGACCCTTCCGCCCGCAGTCCTTTTTTACCCGCAGTCCTGAACATTGTTTTACTTAAATCAAACTAATCTCCACAATTTTCGGTTCTGCATCCGCTCTCCTGTGGCAAGCAAAGTACCGTTTTGCTGGGAGATTTCGAGCTTCACCGGATTATCATCCATGGAGACGAACAATGTGGTCGGCCATGTAAGTTGATTTAACCCTCTCTCTCTCAGACCTTTTTTTTTTGCGGGTAAAACCAGACCTTTATTAATCAGAAGGGAGTACAGAAAGTTCAGACTCAAGCTACTATCGTAGCTGCTCTGGCTCTGCATTACCGTTGAACTATGCTATGGTTTATCTATTCTCGCAAAAAAGACAAAACCATGAGAGAAGATTTGGTGCACCTGAGCACCAGTGCTCCTGATTTTTAAAATACTTGAAAATTGTTTTTTTTTTCAAAAAATCATAAAATTTATTCTATGAATACATACACATGTCCTGAATACTCTTGCAAAGTTTTGATAGAAATTGTTTTGTATTTGAGCTACAGGAAAAACAAAAATTGTGGCTACGTATAGACTTAATTTGTCTTTTTGTATATCCCAAAATACAACATATTTTTCTCTGAAATTTTTATCATACCTTTGAAATGTCTATACGTATGTATGTATTAATTTCAGATTTTTCGGAATCGCAGAAATATGTTTTTTTTTTACCGAGAGCATGGTGCTCATGTGCCAAAGGCACTTTCCGCAAAACTATGCTAAAGTTCAGAAACATGTAATGCAACATTGTTCTTGCTAGTCATGATGCAAATATTCCTTAATTGTCCACCATCGTTTCAAGACTCACTAACTGTATAAAAGGTTTGCATTTTGTTATTGCAGGAAGCAGAGGGAGAAGACAGGCTCACAGATCTGGCTGATGACATTTTATTGTCTATCTTGGAGAGAGTCGACCTTGCCACGGCAACAAGGACAAGCGCACTGTCGAAGCGGTGGAGGAACTTGCCCTGGTTGCTCCCCGCGCTGAACCTCAATGTCAAGGATTTCCTGCCTTCCCCATGCCCTGAACACATTGATCCACATCACATGGGTCGAGCAATGACATCTCTAACCAGAGCCACTAGGAGTTTCCTGGCCAGCCATCGCAGCAGACACACCGCAAGACTATCCCTAAAGCTCTACATGACCGGCAATCGCCCGCGTGACATTGGGCTGCTAGTCAGAGATGCCATTGACAGAAAGATGGTGAGAGAGCTGGATCTTTCTATTATTGACGAAAAGAAGCCCATAGACTGCAAAAATAAGGATATGCTACGGCAGACTCAGAGGGCCTTTAATTTTTTCAACGCCTATCCTAGTTTACTTGATTGCCTCACTAGGCTCCATCTGCATAATGTGCGGTTTGCTAAATGGGATATACATCACTTCCTATTTGACAGCTGCCGACAACTGCAACACTTTAGTATTGACCATTGTGACACTGGGAATTGGTCAGTATGGCAAATAGATGCTCCGAACTCAAAACTCAGAGCTCTGGAAATCTACCGTTCCCGCTTACGTAGAGTTGAGGTGCTCTGCCTTCCAAAACTAGAGAGGCTGCATTGGGAGATCTGGTGGTTTGCCCCCTTGAGTTTTGGTTCAGTCCCATCTCTTAAGGAATTGCACCTTCTAGATTATGCGACTCGTGATCAAGTAGACTTCAGTTTGAGCGAGGTTCTGCATGGTGCCACAAACATACATACTCTCACCTTAAACTTCCTAGGAGAAAAGGTGATTTCATTTTATCTTTATGCACTCACATATGTTTTTGATTTTAATAGGTAGGAGTACTTGCTATATTATGGGTATGCATGCTTCTAAAACTCGGAATAGAAACTATGAATTTTTAAAAAGTTGCACTTGTTGAATCATAATCAAGACTCAAGAGTGAAGTATGGGTCTTTGTTCTAGCCGTTTAATGTTTGATGAACATATTTACAATATTATGTATAATAATTGCCAAGACGCACATGTTTTACTAGCTAATTATTAGTCTGACGATCAAATAATCGTCTCTATGTACATATCTGTTCATCAGGTTTGGATACAACCAGAAGGAAAGCAACTCTGCCCTGTATTCAGCAATCTAAGGAAGTTGTCTATTAATGGCATACATGTTGAATTTGACCTTTTATGGACAATAAATCTCCTTGAAGCTGCTCCGTCCCTTGAGATATTTGATGTTGAGGTATATAAGCCTTTCCTGGTGTAAATTTAAGAATACCAACATCACCACCGTAGTGTGTACTTAAGCTGGCACTTGGCAGTGCTGTCCATTAGTTCGCTTCATCGCCCGGTAGAACTTAGCTAGAGTAGGCTCTCATGTTATGACAACAGTTACAATTTGTGTTCGGGATTCCACAGAACATGATTTGATTTTCCTCACAGATCTTTGAACATGCATGTGTGGAGGCTCATGAAGGAAGATTAGGAACTTATGGTGAAAGAGTTAAACCTTCATGGAAGATGCCTGGGTTCAGGAGCCCTAATAAGTGGCAACTAAAAGAGCTCCAGTTTGTTAGCTTTAGGCCCGGTCTAGATCACCATATCTCGTTTATAAGTGCTGTGATGGATCGATCTCCAAACTTGAAGACAATTCGTATCACAGATGATGAAGACCAATGCATGGATTGCAATGCATTGGGTGTGCTGCCTCTTCCAATAGGAGGCTTGTTTCCACGGGACAAAGATGCGCAAGGGGCAATAGTCAAGCAACTTAGGGACAGGGTCTGCTGGTCCGCTGCGCAGATAATCTTCCGTGATAGTTGTTCAACAGTGGTATTCTGAACTGGATGTGTGCGCCAATCTGTGTTTATTTATTTTGTCGTTGTTGAAGAATATACTAGTGCAAGTTTATTTGTTATTTCTCCAGACCAATTGATGCAGATAAACTTGAGAGTTGATCAATGTCAACCACAACTACGATGCCCCACCTCTCCGCTTCCCACGTTGGAGCTTATGCCGTGCCGCTCTGCTGAATTTTCTGTTTAGTGTTTTCGCTGGCAAGCTCTACGGTACTGCCTTCCTGAGAACCTCTGATTGTTCTTGGTGTTGCTGGTCTTGGGTAAAATGGATCAGACAGCAAACGGTCGTTCTATGCCCTGGAGAAAAATAAATTTACATGTTATGATTCATTGCAAATGTAGAAAAGTTAAGGCCTCTTGGAGGGTGCAAAACATGCTTGGCACTTTTAGGCCTCTTAAAGGGTCTAAAACATGTTGGCACACACCTATGGTTGCGACTAAAGACTGGAGATGGGCTTAACGTTTTCTTGATTTCCTCTGTTGTAAAAGGGACATCAAAGTGTTTGGATGTTGCTGTTAGAATTTACCAATCTTGTCTTTCTCTATTGACTTCCGAGTTATATACATAGGTTACATGGGCCAACTTGGGCCTTGGGCTAGACTAGACTATTTGGGCTAGATACAACTATACACATATTCTAACACCCCCCTTCAAACTCAAGGTGGATCTGAGACATTGAGTTTGAGGACATGAAGCTTATGGTGTTCTTTAGTTTGAGCTTTTGTGAAGAAATCTGCAAGTTGAAGCTCTGATGGAACATATTCCAGATGAATGGTTAATTGCTGGCAATGAGAACGTGTGAAGAAAGCATCCACACCAATATGTTTGGTTAACTCATGCTTGACAGGATCATTTGCAATCTGGATGGCAGCAGTGCTATCACAAAGAATGGTAGTGGGTGCGTCACATGAGACACCAAGATCAGCCAACAACCAACGAAGCCAAATGATTTCTGCTGTAGTGGTAGAGAGTGCTCGTAGTTCAGCCTCAGTACTAGACCGTGATATTGCATTCTGTTTCTTCGACTTCCATGCAATAGGAGAGGTGCCCAGAAAAAGACAATAGCCAGTAACAGAGGAACGGTCATCAGGATTGCTTGCCCAAGTGGAGTCAGAGTAAGTATAAAGCTGGAGCTGACTTGTGTGGGCATAAAACAGCCGGCGAGATGATGTCCCCCTCAAGTATCGAAGAACACGAAGCAAGTGACTATAATGAACTGAGGTAGGAGCACAAACAAACTGACTCAAGATATGAACTGCATGAGCTATGTCTGGTCTTGTCACAGTGAGGTATACAAGGCTGCCAACAAGATGACGATAGCGAGAGGGATCCTTAAGGGGAATGCCATCGGTAGAGCGCAACTGCAGCTGCAGTTCCATCGGTGTAGCAGCAGTACGAGTATCAGTAAGACCTGAGCGCAATATCAAATCCTGAGTATAGCGAGACTGAGAAAGATAGTAGCCATCCTCAGTGCAATCAACCTCAATTCCCAGAAAGTAACTGAGAGATCCTAGGTCTGACATCTTGAACTGCTCACTTAGCTTTCTTTTAACAAAGGCAATGTACTTCTGATCATCTCCAGTAATCAACATATCATCCACATAGAGAAGAAGCAAAGTACGGCCACTTTCAGATGTATGAATGAAAAGTGCGGGATCATGATCACTGGGGGAGAAACCTGCAGCGCAGACCACAGAACTGAATCGCTCAAACCACGCACGAGGGGCTTGCTTAAGCCCATAAAGTGCTTTGCGAAGGCGACAAACATGACCAGATGGAGCCTCAACACCTGGAGGTGGCTGCATATAAACTTCCTCTTGTAAATCACCATTGAGGAAAGCATTCTTTACATCCATTTGTGAAATCTTCCATGACCGAGCAGCAGCCACAGCAATTAAAGTACGAACAGAGGTCATATGAGCAACTGGAGCAAATGTCTCATCATAGTCTCTCCCATGAGCCTGCTGAAAACCTCTGGCAACAAGTCTGGCCTTATAGCGGTCCACTGAACCGTCCGACCTGGTTTTGACTTTATACACCCATTTGCAAGTGATAGGAACTGATCGAGGAGGTAAAGGTACAATATCCCATGTACGTGTAGCCTCCAGAGCAGCAAGCTCCTCACACATGGCCAGCTGCCACTCGGGCACCATGGCTGCCTCTTGATAAGAATTAGGCTCACAGACTGCCCCAATACTGAAATTCTTTTTATATCTGTTTGGAAGCTCAAGAGAGGAGCGATCACGAAGGGCATACCTGTTTGTCTTAGGGGATTCATCAGTGCAAGGTTCAGTGGTACTGGTCGGATGAGCAGATGATGAAGGAATAAGCGGCTGAGTATCAGATGAAACTGCTGGACGACGACTATAATGAAAAGGAAAAGAATCCAGATGACGTGGGACTGGTGGAACAGGAGAGGAATGAGGAACTGGTGAGGGAGGTGTGTCGTGTTGTGGTTGATCAGAAACTGACTCATCCGAAATGAAGATTGGTGGAAGAGAAAGAAAAGAGGTGGACTCTAAAGAGGTGGAGGATGACAAGCGAGTAGAAGAGTTAAAGAAGAAAGGTTGATCCTCATTAAAAGTGACATCTCGAGAGAAGCGAATACGACGAGCGGAAGGATCATAACAACGATACCCCTTATGTTCAAGACTATATCCAAGAAAAACACACTGGACAGATTGAGCAGTCAACTTAGTACGCTCCCGAGGTGCTAATAAAACATAACATGTACATCCAAAAACACGAAGGTGGTCATACGTGGGAGAAGAACCAAACAAAACCTCACAAGGACATTTGCCCTGAAGACAAGAGGAAGGTTGTATGTTTATAAGATACACAGCCGTGGAAATAGCTTCACCCCAGAAATGAGTAGGGACAAAGGAAGAGATCATAAGGGTACGAGCGGTTTCAATTATGTGGCGTTGTTTTCGCTCAGAAACACCATTTTGAGCATGAGCACTAGGACAAGACAGCTGGGGAAGAGTACCCTCAGAAGAAAGAAACTCGCGAAAGGATGTAGAGAGGTACTCCCCCCTGAGTCAGAGCGAAAAACACGAATAGCACTTGAAAATTGAGTATGAACCATTTGTGCAAAAGCCTGATATATAGAATTCAACTGGGAACGATGTTTCATAAAATAGACCCAAGTATACCGAGAGTAATCATCAACAAATATGACATAGTGTTTGTGACCGCCTTTTGAAACGAAAGGTGAAGGACCCCATACATCAGAGTGCACTAAATCAAAAGGACGACTAGAATAGGTGGTGCTAGAGGGATATGGAAGTTGTATCTGTTTCCCTAGATTACAACCCTTACAGCGGAAACCAGCATCCATAGGAACACGGCCCAAAACACCTTGTCCAATAAGACTAGATAAACGAGAACCACATAGATGACCTAAACGATGATGCCACTTGGCAAAAGGGAGCGAAGAGGTGGATCTTGACGCTGAGGTAGAGGAAGTAGACGATACGAAAGCCGAGGGAAGATGAAGAGTGTCAAGTTCATAGAGGGATGTGGATCCACTAAGGCGATGGCCAGTACCAATGATCCTCTTGCTCTGAAGATCCTGCACATAACATGAGGTTTTGTTAAAACCAACAAAGTTGTCCATATCAGTAATTTGACCAACAGATAAGAGACTCATGGATAATTCAGGAACAAAGGAAATGTCAGGAATTGAAAACTTGGATGTGCAAAGAGAACCCTGATGAGTAACAGAACAAGATGTACCATCAGCGGTATGAACGGAGGCACCATCCTTCACTGGCTGACATGACACAAGCTGGGAACGGTCAGAGGTGACATTAAAAGAAGCTCCTGAATCAAGCACCCAAGGCTGAGTAACACGAGAAGCAGACTGAGAGGCAGCAGGCACTGATGCACTCATTGCTGGTTGTGACTGTGGTTCACCTATCACAATAGCAGAAGACCTCCTAGTAGGAGGGTGACGCTGCT
The DNA here is from genome assembly GCA_007115705.1 of Dactylis glomerata. NCBI lineage: Eukaryota > Viridiplantae > Streptophyta > Magnoliopsida > Poales > Poaceae > Dactylis > Dactylis glomerata. The sequence goes on from QXEO01000165.1 coordinate 83,614, forward strand.
GCTGAGAAGGAAACTTCCTTTGGTACTCAGCCAACAACTCTGGGTGAAGGGAAAAACAGCTGTCAACTGTGTGTCCAGACCTCTTGCATTGGGTACAAAATTTTCCTGAAGAACCCAACAACTCTGGGTGTAGGATGAAGCAACTATCAACTGTGTGTCCAGACTTCTTGCATTGAGTACAGAATTTTCCTGAAGAACCTCTCAGAGGGCCCCTTGGAGCAGCAAGAACACTGGTGTGAGTCATTGGACCAGCGGATGAGGTAAGGGAGCGAAGACGTGTCTCCTCGGCAATTAAGCTAGCAAGAGCCTCATCCAAAGAGGGAGGTGTAGGACGACCAAGGAGCTGAGTTCTGTTGTTCTCAAAATCCTACCTGAGCCTCATCACAAACTGAAACATGAAGGACTCAGCCTCATAATTCTCCTTTGCCACACAAGACTCACACCCAGAACGACTCTTTGGAGTCATTGACATAAGCTGACTAGTGATGCGAGTGAAGGCTTCATAATACTCCTCTATGGACGAGTCATGCTGCTGAAGATTTTGCAAATTTTGCAACAAGGAATAGTGAAGTGCACCACTTGGCTGAAGATATCGCTGCTCCAAATACTTCCATATTTCTTTTGCAGTGATGTGGTGCTCAAGACTCATCCGAAGCGACGGAGCAACATTAAGAATTAAGGCACCCATGACCTTAGAATCAGTTTTTCTCCAAGCCTTTTTCGTGGCCTCATCCGCCTTAACATCCGGAGGATCATCAGTCAAATGGTCATCAAATCCAGCAACCCTCACAGCAGTTCTCACTGAGAATGCCCACTCTCTGTAATTTGGGCCATCAAGCTTGATGTCAATAGAAAAGATAGACCCGTCCTTGGCCATTTCAGCAAACTAGCAAGAAATCCCTTGCAACAACTATGAGAAGAACAGGGCACTAGCAGCTGCAACCACTGTAGAGCAAAGGACAGAACAAGCAGCTACAGAGAGCAAAACAGACACTCACAGCAAGAGATGAACAAGCAGAATAGCTGATTTCAGCAGCTCCTTGTAGACAGCTGCAGTAGCAGCAGGATGAAGAGACGCAACAGCCCTGGTCCGATCTGGACTCACACGGACGGAAGATGGCAGCAGCAGCACCAAGTCCAACCTGAACTCAGCGAGCAGCGCGACGGGAGACGGTGAAGACGACGGGAGCAGCCGCCGGCGAGTTGCCAACAGTGGCGGCTGGAGCTAGGTCACGAGGAAACTCTAGCTCTGATACCATGTTAGAATTTACCAACCTTGTCTTTCTCTATTGACTTCAGAGTTATATACATAGGTTATATGGGCCAACTTGGGCCTTGGGCTAGACTAGACTATTTGGGCTAGATACAACTATACACATATTCTAACAGTTGCATACCACTGGTAAATTATCCTGACGTAATTCTTGGCTTGTTGCGTGTAATTCTTCCCCTGCACTGGAGATGCTCTAGCCAATTTGTGTTTGAACGTGAGATGAAACTGATATTCCCTATATACGCCCAGGAATGTGGTAGCACCCAGACAGGGCAACATGGAAGAACTTCCGGATCAATTTATAGAAAGAATCAAAGAAAGCAGACAAGAACCAGCTCAGCTCCAACGTGTGTTGAGAATTGAGAAGCGTGTAAACAACTGAACTCACGACGGTTAACGTGGCAGCTGATATCAGTGCTTTAATGCTACTTTACCACTGTTAGCTCATAATCTTGATTTGTATCTGCATATAGCTAGGTGATCATGAAGTTAGTTGTGTTCCGAGCACAAAAAAGAAGAAGTTAGTTGTGTAGTTCAGAAGGGTGCAAGGTGAGATGCTGCTGGACGCCTGGACCGTGCGATGCGGAGATCTTGGCGAGAGGATGTACAGCATTACTGCTGTTAGTTCATGTTAGCCGGGTCATGGGTTAGTGGCTGTTTGGTGTGTGCGTATGCCTATTTAAGGCCATGTAATCATCCCGTTTATATTTGACAAGTAGCACAAACTGGTCGCCAAACTGTTGCGTGCTCTGTGCGTGTTGTGTGAGGCAACTAAAGTTCTGTCAACCACGGGTTGTGAAGTAGCACAAACAGTCACGATGATTCTAGTTCTTTTAAAAAAATACTGAAACAAACGAATCGTCGTGTGATAAAGTTTGAACTTTGAGTTCAATCCCAACTTCGACAAGCAAAACAAAAAATCTGTTAAACATAAATCTGAAAAAGATAGACACTGCAAAAATATGGCCGTGACGCGGCGAGTGATCAGAATTTGCTGTGACACAGCTTCAAGCCATGTTGCATCAAACAAGTCTGGCTATTAAAGCTAGTCTTCATCAAACAAGTCTGACTGTCCCAGCCATGATACAGCTTGAAGCCATGCTTCATCAAACAAGTCTGACTGTTAAATTTTATGCTTTGGCTTGCAGAATGTGAAGACAACCCACCAATAGTAAATGAAGTCGCGTTCAACATACAACAAAAAGGAAATCACTCAAGTTTCAGTAAGTGCCACAAACTGAATAACTGCTGCTAAATATTATCTGCGGGGAGGACCAACAGGCCCTGTCTCTGAGTTGCTTGACAATCGTTTCTTGCTCAGCCTTGTCCCTTGGAAAGCTGCCTCCTGTCGGAGAAGGCCTTGGAACCAACGCCTCACAACGTTCACATGACTCTTTGCGGTCTTTGATAAGAACCTTCTTCAAGTTTGGAGCTCGATACATGATAGCACGAATAAACAAGGTATGTTGTTCCAGACCAGGCCTAAAGCCAACAAATCGGAGTTCTTCCAATTGCCACTTACCAGAGCTTGTGAACCGAGGCACCTCCCATGAAGGTTTCACTCGAGGATCACCAAAAGTTATTCGTCGTTCTGTAAAATCATCACATGGATGTTCGTATACCTGTATGAAGCACAAACACCTAGTTGTAAAGGGTATGGTGTTCCAACCACACTTACTTTTCAAGACAATGAGAGCCTACTCTAACTGAAGAAACCCTATCAAGTGACGGGCCCAGACTTATCGTGATGGTTTTTTTAATTTATGAGTTATACTGGTACCTGTTGGAGTAAGAAATTGAAAAACAAATGAGTAAGAGTACCTCGACATCAAAAAGCTCAATAGATGAAGCAGCTTCAAGGAGATTTATTATCCAGAACAGGTCAAAGTCAACATAGATGCCATGAATACACAGCTTCTTAAGCTTGCTGAATGCATCGCGGAGCTCCTTTCCTTCTGGTTGTATCCAAAGCTGGTAATATACAAGCAAAGAATGACACAGTTTGCATGTACGGGGGAAATTATGTGCTGACCAGGTTAATACATTTGCTAATGAATCAGATGCTTCCTGACAGTTGTGAACAAAAGCAAATATCTGGATCAAGATATGACACGGGTAAAACTAGGATGATACTGTACTCCTAGTTCATATCTGACTCGTCTTACTTCAAACTTCACGCTGATTGTATTGTGAATCATGTAGTAGTTAGAAGCACATTCACGGTAATATCATCTACTCCACAGATATATGTAATGTTCCTGAAAAAGTCAAATATCAATTTACCTTTTCTCCTACGAAGTTCAGTGTCAGAGTATGTATGTTCGTAGTACCATGCAGAACCTCACTCAAACTGAAGTCTCCTTGATCAGGAGTTGCCGGTTGTAAGAGGAACAATTCCTTGAGAGCAGGGACAAAACCAAAACGCAAGGGGGTGTGGAAATAAAACCAACACTCCCAATGCAGCCTCTCTAGTTTTGGAAGGCAGAGCACCTCAACTCTCAGCCAGCAGGGAAAGCAGACTTCAAGAATTCTGAGTTTTGAATTAGGTGCATCTATCCGCCATACCGAACAATCCCCAGTATCACAATTGTCGATACTAAGGTGCTGCAGTTGCCTGCCACAGTCAAAGAGTAAGTGATGTAAATCCGATTTACCAAAGCGCGCATTCATCAGATGGAGCCTCGTGAGGAAACAAAGCACACTAGGATAGGCGCCGAAAAACCCGTCGACCCTCAGAGCCTGCCTTAGCATATCCTTGTCTTCGCAGTCGTTCGGCCCTTTCTCATCAACGATGGCAAGGTGCAGCTCTTTTACCATCTCTCTCAATGGCGTCGCTGAGTAGCAGCCCAATGTCACGTGAGCGGTTGCCGATCATATAGAGCTGAAGGGAAAGTCTTGTGATGCTGCGATCGCTGCGGCGGTTACCCAACAAACTACTGGTGGATTTGGTTAGACAGGACATTGCTCGACCCATGTGCTGCGCCTCAACGGGGTCTGGGCATGGGGAAGGCAGGAAATCCCTGACATGGAGGTTGAGCTCAGGGAGCAACCATGGCAGGTTCAACCACTGCTTCGACAGCACACTGGTCCTTGCTGCCGCGGCATGGTCGACTCTCCCCAGGATAGACAATAAAATGTCATCAGTCAGCATGGTGAGCCTGTCTACGTCCTGCGCTTCCTGCAAAAGAAACAGACCATCCATTTCATGTTCATGTACGCAGCTAGTTTTGCCTTGTTTGAAAAAACAACACGCAGTTAATGAGTGCTAAGAATTCAAAACTGAATTGTGTTTGTGTAGCAAGAGTATTGCATTGTGTGTGTTCTGAACCATGAACAGTAAGTCGGAGTCAGAGCAGCTACTGCAGTATATACCAGTAAAATACGAGATCATAGGTGCAAGGCGGGGGTAAAAAAAGAGACTTGTGTGACCCTGCGGATTGTTCGACTCCATAGATGGTAAGCCGAAAGCTAATCTGTGATCTTTGGGCTGTGTGCATCTTGTTATGGGCTGGGTGTAAACTCTCGTGACTTCTTTTTCAGAAACTGGCTCTTCACTTCTCAGAGGGCGCAACACAAGCGATAATCAGTAAATTTTCCACATGTTTTACAAGAATTAATCAAGGGATAGCCCATTCGCGTGGGGCAATCCCTGTCAGTACGTGCCAGCTACCGGACAATCTATCACCGCGTAAGCTACTGGACCAGGGCATGCGTCGAACACCTTACGTGCATCCGAACAGCATACCTGCGCCAAAAATAGAGGCAGCAGAGTGGAGAGAACCTGAAGCTGCGAGGAGAGGTCAAGACAGGTAAGGTGGTCTCTTGGTGGCAGGTACTACTTGCAATGGCGACGGAGGGAAAAGGAGGAGGAGGAGCAAGCGGTTTCTTTGTTCCCTACGCACCTCTGTCTCTCCCATGTGGAGCTCCCAAGCGGCGATGGCGATGGCGACGGGGAGGGCGCGGTGGCCGCGTACAGCGAGCAGAAGCGGTTGCCTCGGCGAGGAGGGGCTGGCTCCGCCGGCGAGCCGTCGCACTGAGTCCTACGGCGGCCGGGGAGAAAGGGGACGCAAGGTTAGCCTTTCTGGGTGCCGGGAGAAGGGGACGGGCTGGGCTCCGTTTATCTCTACCAAATGGGCCAAAACCCAAAACTCATCGTAAGCTCTGATCGAGGACGCGCTGCAGCGCTGGATGCACCCGGGTGTTTAGTCCCACCTCGGAAGTTTGATAGCGGCCAGACCAGCATATAAGGCGGAGAGGCAGCAGCTACAGCACGACCTTACTTGAACAGGATCTGTTCTATAGGCTCGTACCGCTGCATCCTTTACCAATAAGGAGGCAAGCACTCAAGTCTGGTTGATGCATTCTGACCTCTGGGCCAGAGCGTGATTAACGGCCTGGATTAGCCATAATCCAATGGCTGTAGAGGATCGTTCCTGCCTGGCTCACACCTGTGCAGGGTGGCCCAGAGGTTGTCTGACAGACTACTCTTTTTGCTAATCAATTTTTTTCCACGGTTGAGAATTAAGGAGAGAGAAATAATGCTGATGTCTGAAACAGCAACGATCCCAAGCATATAAGTACTCTGATCAACAGTCAACACCTGTTGGCTTATTTACACGCAGTTGAGGAATGGAGGAGACTGACAGAACTAAAGTTTCCTTTGAGACGGCTGTGCATTCAGAAGATTCAGAACCTGACTGGCCAAAATGCAGAGTTCAAAGGTGCAATCTGGGCGATGACAACATGCTATGGGCTATAGCGTATGCATTCAGAACATAGAGAGTTACAGAATAACTGCCTGCAGCAAGATGGGGAGGATTTGCTCTCTGATAGTACGAAACTGAAACTAGCGACAGTCTTGTACGCATGATTATTCTCAGAAGAGAGACACTGGGTTTCCAACTTGGATCCGGATACAAATTTATGGTGATCGATCAATTGATCAAACTTCTTTGCAACAGTCTTTCTTGAGGTGAGATTGCGCAATGGCATATCCAATCATCTAACTATTTTGCACCTAGCAACACAGCCTCCCAATCAGCTAGCTGACCTGATGCAATGAATACCATGAACTTTGACATTAAGCAAAAGTATTGGTAAACCTGCAACTATTACCCGTAGACACGAAATGTTGTTTTCGTTTCAGACTTACGAACCTGAAGAGCAGTGTGATTCACTTTATTTTAGAGTCACAGCCAAAGGATCTTAAGATCTTAAGCAACTGATACTTACTAACCTGAAGCCATTCATGAGAGAAAAAATATGAATATGAACTGGTAAAGAGAGGCAAAGTGGAAACGAAAACCACTCCACATTCCCAAAACAGTATATGCCGTGGAATATTCGCTCATGAACCAAATGCAAGCAACAAGCAATCTACACATATTTCTAACCAGCATCTACATAGCAATCCTGTTAGCAAGATACCAACATTTTTAGAATCAAATAAGTATAAAGCTAGCCAAACAAATAAATGATCCATTGCAGGTAGCTAGACAAAATTGCTTCACAATGAAAGCAAGCATGCAATGAGTACACACAAAATGATGTTTCCGTAAACCATCAGGATCAGGGTAGTGTACTTTCAGTCATTGTGTGCCTAAAGATTTTAGATAAGAAGCACTGCAACAGGGACCTCATTGCCACCCTTCTTCAAGGAAGTGGCTCAAGCGTCCTGATTCGCTTCACCATCGATGATGTCGGAGCTCTCCTCCTCTGAACTGTTGCTGGGAGCTGGGGCATCAAGATAAACCTCGTGTTTTTCCTCTTGCATCACAACAGAGTTATCAAGAACCAGGTCGTGAAGCTTGGGATTTTTCCGTTCTACTTCTATCACAGCAGATTTTTCAGGACAGTCAGCAAGCGCTTGGCAACTGTGCTTGCGACTCAGCTCTTCATCCTCTACAACAGGGGCTTCATTCCCACTCTTCTCAGTACCTCCATAGTGATATGCAGAAGATGCACTTGCAGCCTCCTTCAAATCACTTGTACTCTCACCACCTCCATAGCATTCTACAGAACATGAACTCTTCTCCGGGCAGAAAGTGAGCACCTCATCTGAGTTATCACCACCTGATGCCTCACCTGGATTATAAGTTCCTGGTTCATCAGCAGACATTTTACAATTGGCAGCTTGTTTCTCTGAGGCATCTAACTTTAGTTCTGGTTCCTGATCCGCCTCTCTGGCCATTGGCTCTGTCAGAGATGTCTGCTTCCCGGACACATCATTGATGCCACCCTGAGCATCATCAGAGGCTGGGTTTTCACTCTTGTCTGAAACCTTGAGATCAAGCTTGGGCTGTTTTAGCTCCATCACAGCAGAATTTTCAGGACAAACAACTATCCCTTGACCATCGTCATTGAGCGTCAGTTCTGCCTCTTCTACCAAAAGGGCTTCACTTACACATTTCTCTGTACCTCCACAGACATCCACAGAAGCTGAGTTTCTCTCAGGTTTGAAGTTCATGAGATTAATCACAGCCATCGCAGTAGCAAACTCCAACCTTTTATTGAGCTTCTGATTTTCCTTTTGCACCACATCAGAACTGTCAATAGCATTGCAACTCAATCTCTCCTCAATCTCCACAACAGGGTGAGAGTTGCATTCCACAGAAGAAGTTCTCTTGTCCGAGCATGCCATGAGCACCTCATCTGGATTATCAACAGCGGGTTCAATACCTGAATAATCAACTTCGGGTAAGGCATCAGAAGATGTATCCTTGCAACGTAGTTTCTGGAGAAGCAAAAGCGCCTCTGCAGCATCCATCTCCTTCATTGCCTCCTTCACTGCACCGTGGCTGCTCCGTGGCCGCTTTATTATATCAAAACAAAGCATGTCGTTGTCATCCTGGGCACTGCTTGAAACTTCTTCCTGTCCTGCGGCATTTTCCCAGGGCTTCTTGGGGGACTTGTTCATTTCTGAAACAACGCTTACAGTAAGTGAACATAACAGGAAATTCAGAGAATTTCGGCAAATATAGAAAACAAATCCATGTAAGTAGAAAATGTGGATATATCCTAAACGAGAGCTTACAAACAGCACTACTAGCTATAGCAAAAAACATATAAATTTAAGAACATGCACTACTAGCTAGAACAAAATCATATAAATTTAAGAACTTCACTAACTACTAGCTATAACAAAAATCATATAAACGTACGAACTTCATGCATTACTAGCCATAACGATAATCATATACATTTAAGAATTTTTACGTTTAGTAGCTATAACAAAATCAAATAAATTTTAGACAATCATGCACTACTAGCTATAACAATAATCACATAAATTGAAGAAATTCAGGTACTATTGAGGCCCACTGGAAGCCATTTGCACTACTAAATATAACAATAATCATATGAATTTAAGGAATTCATATAGTAACAATTAATGCATCATAGGGAATCAGAAGATGTATCCTTGCCATGTGGTTTCTGGAGAAGCACAAGCGCATCTGCAACATCCACCTCCTTCATTGCCTCCTTCACTACATCCCGGCTGCTCCGTGGTATTATATCAAAACAAAGCATGTCGTTGCCATCCCGGGCAGCACTGCTTGAAACTTCTTCCTGTCCTGCAGCATTTTGCCTGGGCTTTTTGGGGGACTTGGTCATTTCTGAAACAACACTTCTGGTAAGGGCACATAACAGGGAATTCAGCGATATTAGGAAAATATAGAAAGCAAATTCATGTAAGTAGAAAATGTGGATATATCCTAAATGAGAGCTTATAAATAGCACTGCTAGCTATAACAAACATCATATAAATTAAAGAACTTCATGCACTACTACCTATAACAAAAATCATATAAATTTAAGAAATGCACTACTAGATATAGCAAAAATCATATAAATTTAAGAACTTTACGCAGTACTAGCTATAACAAAAACCATGTACATTTAAGAATTTATACTAGTAGATATAAGAAAAATCATATAAATTTTATGAAATTTACACACTACTAGCCATAACAATAATCACATAATTGAAGAAATTCATGTACTATTGAGGCCCACTCGAAGCCATTTGCACTACTAAATATAACAATAATCATGTAAATTTTAAACAATTCGTGTACTATTGAGGCCCACTCTAAGCCATTTCCCAATCACAGCGATCATGTAATAATTATTAATGCATCATAGGGAATTAAGCAATGCATTCTTTTTTTTCGAGTAAAGGGCATAGCCCCCAGCTTTCATTGCATGAAAGCCGCACACACCGCAACCAGGTTCTTTACAGAGCTAGTTTCAAACAGAGTCCAGGATGACGCAAACTACAAACTAAAAACAGAGTCCAAAGTTTGATAGATAACATTCTTCCACAGCAAGATAAAGTCTAATGCACTTGTTTTTCGAAGCTAAACTCCCAGCTGCTGAGATGAAAGCACAACGAACATTCTTTGCAGTGATGCATCATCGGGAATTAGACACACTAATTCAATCTCATCAAACTCTATTTCCAAGATGACAACTTTGCCCCCACAAAGAACATACCAAGAACTGCACAAGATCATCCTATCACGACAAACATGAACTGAAATTTGGGTTTTGCATGATTTCCCCTCTCAAATTCTTTCTGTATTTCAAGCATTCATGCAAACAAGGGGTCACTGCGAAGACATGAACTTCCTCTAACAATCACGGTAGGCAGTAGCTAGCGAGACATGGCAAGAGATTTGTACTTGAAGACATCGAGGCTTCTGGCGGAAGCAAGAACTTGAGAACAACTGCAAGGAGAAAATAAATTAGCAAAAAGCTCATCAGACCAGGCAAACACAAATCGAGAACCCATAGTACCACTAGAATCCACAAACCAGAGGCAAGATCATACTGAACTCCTCACGAAAACAAAGAATGCAAGACTCGGAATCCACCTCGAAGTAGTTCTTGTTTGTTCAATCTGTTCTTCAGATAACTAGCGAAAGACGGCGTTTAGCTAATCACGGTGGCAACTGCAGCAATGGAAATTAAGCAAACATAGTAAGAATAGATTGTGCACTAACAATCAGAGCAACTGAATCAGAATTGAGATAGCACGGGCGTTAACCTTCAGGCTTCGCTTCGGGCCTGACATCTCCGAGAAATTTGGGAAGCGGCGAACTTGGTCAGTGAAGGCAAGAACTCGCGGGGATGTAACAAAGAGAATAGGAAATTTATTAGGGAGAACTCACAGACTTTGTAAATCGACTCAATAAACTAGAGACAGGGCCGTCTCGATTTCTTGGCGAAAGATCGACTCATGAAACCGGAACCTGACAGCGCACAACAGAGCAAGAACGGGCAAGAATCAGAACCCACCTCAAGGAACTTCTCCAATTCCAGGTCCTAGTAATCGACCTCTAGTGCGAGACCTAGGGGAAATCGGGTGGAACGCGCGGCGAGGTGCCCGCCTCTACTGCTTCTTGCTTCCTCGCGGTTCCTTTGGTGGGCGCTCGCAACGAACCGAGCGACGGCGGGAGCGCGGGGTGTTCTTATAGGCTTCTGCATCCTATGAATCTGGACCCTGATGCGTCCTAGGTGCATCTCGCACACGCGCGGCGACTCCTCGGCGCGGCGCAGCCTCGCAGGGTCTGCAAGGAGCGGAGGCAAGAAGCGAGGGGTTTGGGATTTGGGGGTCGGAAACTCGGAATGGTGAACGAGCTATTTGGGAAGAGAGGAGAATGACGCTGAAAGACAATTCTACCCCTGAGTTAAATGGAGATTCGTGCATGTTCATACGAAAAAGTTGAACTTATAATATCTGCCATCATATCACATAAGTCCAATTTTAGTGTTTTTGGACACATAGATGCCACTTTGGTTTAGCAGTTTAACAGCATTTCTAATAAGGAGGGCCCACCTGTTGGGCTGATGTGGCGGTATTGGACGTGGTCGTTAGGTCTTCGTTGTGTACTTAAACCTGAAACTCTTTACTAAACCTCTCTCTTGTTTCTAACTTAAAAAATGACGATATAATGTGAACCATATTTTCTGGTGACACTGAAATATGAAATATGTGTTTGTGTATGTATGCTTTTTAAAATGTGTATGTATGTTTATATACCTCCATAGAGAAAGCTGAGAAGAAAAGGAACAAAAGTTTAACTGAAACTCCCCTGTTTTCTCAATCTACCACTACTTCTGTGAACTAAGCATCAACTCCACATATGGCTAGGCGTGCAGTCACCCTCGCTGGCGAAGAAGGCTTGGATAGGATCATCTTGATGTCGGATTGCTTGACCGTCATCCAGCGCATCAACTCCCCTGGTAGGGATAGGTCGCTGGTTGGAGTTGTAGTGGAGGACATAAAAACCCTCGCTACTTCCTTATCTTCGGTGACATTTCGTCATATTAGCCGCTTTTGTAATAATTCAGCTCACCTTCTGGCTCGTCGAGCAGAACTTTGTGGTAGTATTTTCTTTCGAGACTCTGTCCCAGATTTCATCCGTGACAAACTGTGTATTGATGTTATTTGATCAATAAAGTGGCTGAACTCTCAAAAAAAAAAAACTCCACATATGAACAGGACAAAATTTAGGCTTTAATTCAGCCTGTCCGGACCAGTGGCACGCCCTGCTGAATATGATCACCTCCTGGAAGTTGTGGAAAGAGCGAATGGTTGCGTCTTCAGCAGATAGTTCTCCTCGCAGATGAGGTCGTTGGTTAGTTAATTTTCCAAAAGGAAATTAGCAATTATCAAGACTCACCAAAACAACAAATGAAATGAAAGCATCACTAGTGGACATACGCACTTCGCCACGCCGCCTAAAATCACGTTCAGGCATTGTATGTTAGCCTGGGCAAGCATTCAAGTGGTTTCAGTCGATGAGCTGCTTCACCTTTTGTCCAAGTCGTATCTAAAAGAAAGAAAGCAACTGTCTACCGCACCAGTGAGAGCAGTTTTAACTGATGTGATTTTGGGGATGCCATACTGAACTGTAATAGTGTACCCCTGCACTACTCACGGCTATGTTTGAACCATATATCACGTTTCTTTTTTCCACGGAGGAAAAGAAAACTACAGTATGCCACATTAACATTGACATGTCAATATAAGTAATACTGATAAGTGTACCTGATTATAATCCCAAAAAAATAAGTGTACCTGATTGCATGTAGGCCTTTTGGGCATGATAAAAAAGCTAATTTTGGTTTATTGCAGCAATATTGTTCGCTGCTATAAATTTGTTTGCGCCCAACAATATAATACAACACTCAACAATTTACCACAGTACCACTATAAAACAGTGATTTTGTGCCAAGTGTTCGATAAGCAGTCCCAATGAATCAGAGCTACAGTAACAGTTTTAGGACGAATTTCATCAGCTGTGAAATATATTCATCAGATTAGGCTCATCTTGTGCACGTCTTTTTCCCTAATTAATCAGGTCCAGACTTTGGATATTATACTTTTGATCTGATGCTGCAGTGTAAGATCTGGATTCTGGAACACCAATCTTAAATCTGTAACTGAAATTAGTATGAGGCCATAACGAGGGGAAATGAGCATTTCTAGAATTATGCCAGTACAAATAGTCTGAATATAATGTTGAAAGCAGTTTGAACATTCATACGCTCAAAATAATTTTAGTAGGTAGATATTTATAAGCTTGATGTAAGATCACTTTAAATGAGTGAAGGAGGCCAAAAATAAGAGGGAAAAATGGAAAGCTTACATAGGTAAGAACAATTTGACATTTATGCTACAAAACAAATTTGACATACACACTCTTCCACAGATAATTTTGTAATAGGTAAATGAGCAAAGCTTACTGTAAGGTCACCCTTCTGCAAAGAGTATAATATGATTTGCGTCTCACCTATATTTCGGAAAAAAAAAAATCAGTTCAACTTACTATTCCATAGTTTCAAAAAAAATAACTTACTATTCCATCAAGTGCAATTAGTAGTGACTTTGTATGTGGATTGAAGGTCAAGAAACTGAATAAGCCAAACAGAGGAGCATGTAAATAGCAAATCGATATGAACCTGAAGAGCCTGAAGACTGGAAGAGATGACACCCTTCTTCCCTTATGGGGATTCGGCCTTCAGGGTTTTCTTCGGCGTCCAATATCTTGTCGAAACACCAAGCAAGATGCTTTCCTTCTTGTTCACAAACCTGAAAGTAGAAAGAAGATATCATGTTAAATTACACACTTTCAGTGAATGGTTAGATGAAACTTTATACAAGATATAATTCCAATTAAGAATAAGAAGTGGAGAAAACTATGCATAACTATCATGATCTTGGAAACAAAGCAAATATCATTTCCAGTACTTAAAGTAGTGTAGCAGTGTCAAATATTCTTGATTCCTATATAGCAAATCGCGAGACCTATTGATTCAGAAATATGGTATGCGTGCACTATAGGATCTTTAACATTCAGTGACACTGAAAGTTGTCCGAATTCAAGGAAACAGCAACTTGAAGTGCTTGTGAAATAGTTACACAAAGTTCACATCCACATATACATGCTCCTCACCATATAGTAAAAAGTATTATGAGACTCAGTCCTCGAAGCAAATAAAATTGTAGAAGGCTATGAAGGAACAAATACCCTGAAGTCACAGTTCAGTGCTTTAGAACTGAACACTTTCTTTCTGTCGGTGCCTTTATTCCCAAGGGCACCTCCAGTGTTGGGATGCTCCAGTACAACAATGTTGATATAACTCCCCTACTTTTCTTCTCAATGTATGCAAGCTTCTTAAGTATCTATCCAAAAGTTCACACTTGATCCAACAAATACCAAAATGTACATGAAGTACATGTTCTGGAATCACATGCATCATGCAAGAAACACAAAAAATGTTTACCTCATGAGCCTAGAAATGTTCGCCTTTGGGAAATGAAAGACGATATGCTTAACCGAGAGAATCATGAGCATGCCAGCATTCCATGTATTTGGAACCATATCTTGCATTCCCTATATCCCCAAAAATCTTGGCCAAGCATTCCTCTAAATCAAAACCAACTATGAAAGTTTTGATCAAGTTTCAATGATATTTAACACTAAACTTTCTGAAATTTGAGATTTCTAGCCTACATACATCTTAACTGCTACAAATCTCAATCAAATATATCAAAAATCAATGACAAAATGCCTATATGCTTCAGCCCGAAGAGTCAAGCATTGCGCCTCAGCTTAGACCATGCAATAGGAATTCACAAACCAAAGAATAGGCCAAAGGATCAATAGCTACATTCAACTCAACTGAAATAATATCATCAACAGATTCTGACCTCCCTTCCGAGTCGACCTCCAACCAGATCAGTATGCAAGCATGTCCTTTTCGAAAAAAAGTATGCAAGCATGTGGCAGCCCCCTCTTCTGAAACTAAACAGTATTGGGGCCTCCTCCCCTAGATCCGGCCGAAGAAGTCCTCAACGGTGTGCTTCGTCCTCGTCCTAGCGCAGCCCTTCATGAAGGCGATATGAGCTCGGATCCGGGCGTCCCATGCCTTGATTCGGGGAGACGCTGCCGCTGCTCCCATCCCAAGACGATGGAAAAGAACAGGGAGGTGCGGGCGTTCAGCCCCGAGGACGGCACAGGAGCACGGGAGGGGGCAATGAAGCATGGGAAGGAGGATGGGGGCGGGGCAACTCCTGGGAGGGTGCGGTCTGCACGATCTGATGAAACATGGGAGGGTTCCGGCGGCCTGGCGCGGTCGCTGGCTAGGTGGGAGGGGAGAAGGGCCGACACAGGAGAAATGAGGAGAGGATCGGAGGAGTAGGGCCAGGAGTGGATTGAGGAAGAAGAGTAACTTTCCACCTCTCGGTGTGCTGCAAGGACCCACCCAACAGAGACACTACGTCGGCAGATAGCCTCAGAATGCCCACAGCTGACCAAGATTACAACTTTAGGTAATGCTACTTTATGATAGTATGTTATTTAAAAAATTGGTTTTCCTGTGTTCAAACTTAAACAACCTATGCCAAGTATGAATCACTTCTGGGAGGAACAGACAACCGTGTTGTATCTACGGATAGCATACTGAAGAACTGCAGAACTGCAGGGAGATGCAATTCACGCTGGTCGAAAAGCCAACATTAAGAGCTAAGAAGATGCACATAGGGTACAACTCTCTCCAATCGGAAATAAGTGTCGGTGACTTGGTACAAACTTTGTAGTAATTAGTACAAAATCACCGACACTTATTTTCAATCGGAGGGAGTATATAATTTCCATATTTTGCAATTTTCATTATTTGTCATGCATAATATAGAAACATATTATTTAATCTTCATCCTGGCAATAGAAAATAACTCTTTACATCTATAACCTGATAGTTTAAGTCAGAGCACGCAATGAATCGTCATGTCTTCAATGTCATAGAGCCGAGACTTGTGGTTGATCATCTCAAGCACACCACTGCCGCAACGCACAACATCAATGCCTGTCAACAGAGTAGCCTCGCGGTACTCTATGTCCACCAGCTCCTCCTCTGAGGAAAATCCAGATATATAGGTTGTCTGCTTGACAGCCTTGCGGAAGCTGGTGGCGATGCAGAACCTGCCGGAACCCAGGTTCACAAGGTTCCGCATGAAAGGCAACCAGCCGTCTAGCTCTAGCAGGCCATCATCAAGATAATCCCAAGCGTGCTGCACCACCGGTGGCCAAGACGAGGAGAGGTCGAAAGCACACAGGCGATGGTTTGGGTTGCCATCAGCGGCCTCGAGGCCAAACCAGAGGCCTAGCTCCGGCACATACTCCGCCGCGCCATGGAAGGGCAGCGTCCAGCTGCCGGCCTGCCTCCACTTGCACTCCACCGTGTCAAAGGTGTAGGCGCCACCACCAACGGACGACGCACATATCGTCGTCTGGTCGACCACCGCCGCTGCGGTAGGACACATCTCGCTGCCAGGCAGGTTTCGTTCAACCAGTGGCGGGGACGGCAGAGCATTCCAGTTCCACCACCGTCTGGCCCCCACAGTTGGATCCCCCGCCCTGCAGTAGTCGAAGACTTCGAACGAGGCATTGCCCATGCCCCCTTCTCTGCCCAGGACATAGAGCTGGTAGGTGTCTTGACAATGTACGCCAGGGCTACCGCCGGCGCCGCCTCTGGTCATGGGCAGTGCAATGGAGTCGCTTGGCTTGGAGAAGTACGGGTGGGGCATGACGATGGCAGCCTGCTTGGCGGCGTCATAGATAGTGGCCTGGCGGTGAGGGGCGGCGAACATGACACATCCCTCTCCCTGTCCTCTCAGCAGGGAGAAGAAATGCATGGGCGTTAGGGCAGCTATCTTGGGCTGCAGCGCGAAGTTGACATCCGACCTGGGCAGACCATAGCAGCTTGAGATCCTTGATAAACATCCCTTCCTCTTCGCTGTTGAATTTTGTGCGTCTGCTGCTGGTGATTCGTGGAAAAGATTTGGAATGATGCCTAGGCGGCGCATCGAATAGAGTTCGCGGCGCTCATCGTGCATTATCAGGTTCACAAACTGACGATACATCGTCATCGCCAAATTAACCCAACCACTGGTCGAGTATCCTGATTGTCAAAAGAAAGGAGTTATAATACAGTAGTACTACTGAGGTATATTTTTGAACTGAATAGTACTGAGTTTGTATAGACCAAAATATCGAGATTACTCTCAACAGAAAAAACAAAAGGACACAAAAGACCATACCTGAAACGGCAAAATCGAATTCCAACTGCCTGCAATTCCGACCAGGATAAGGGCACGGCAGCTTCAAGTCTTCGTATGAACAACACAAGCTGCAGAAGGGCGTGAAGGAAGCAGCAATAATGGGTTTGAGAAAGGGGGAGAAAGGCGGCGGCGGAGATCTAGGTCAAGCTTTGCTCTTCTTTTCAATTCCTACACGATAGAAGAAGATTGTTCCGGACCCTCGACCATGGTCCATGGGCCAGAGGATTCGTTTGGCTGGGCCACCCCGGAAGCTAAATCCATTTATTACTAGCAAAGTGCCCGTGTGTTGTAACGGCTGTAAAAAAAATCTTTATGACCTTGGAAAATAACATGTTAGTCTTTACTCACTTTTTGAGAGCGCTTTCACTTCATATTTAGTTATCTTGTTCGATTACAAAATTATGTAGAAGAAGAAAAAAACTTGCCACCTACTTTTAAAATAAAAAATATAATTTTAAAGTTTTAAAAAGTTCTATAAATATATAAATAAATTAAGATGTATACATTGTTGGGTTCTATCAACGTGTAAAGTTTTAAATCCAAATCTCGTTTTTGAAAATGCAATTTGAAAATGCAGTTTTTAATTTTTTTAAAAACGAGCTACATGTACCTCGAGCTATATTTATAGTTTCCATAGCTACAACTACTACATTTTTCTTTAAAAAAAAAAACTCAGATATATAAGTGGTGCCCATACGCATCAGATCTACACGCCCTATACTGATTTCCTTTGTCATCAAATCTACACGCCCTATATAAGTGGTGCTAGGAATCGGATCCTGATTTTGATCTTCCCATCAGACCAGACTATCACCGTAGGATCCTTTTGTCTAAACTATGCGATCATGGCCAATAAAGCAGCGCATTCATGTGTTGCCAGTTTACATGATCCGCTTCCTAAAACTACTCCCCGAAATTACGTCTGATTAATTTCTAATGCTAATTAAGTGAAAATTGTTAGGAAACTCTTTTAGAATTTTAAAAGACATTGGTTTTTGTAACTAATTTCATGTGTGCATTATGCTTTCTTATGCAAGTAAACTTGTCTTTATTATTCCGTATTGACTCTCCCTGATTGACAAGGGTATAGATAATAGAGCCCGTCAGTTGAGTACCCCTGAGGCCCGTTAAGCTAGGCCCAATTGTAATGCTAGTCGAAATATGAGTTCTTACCGTATGTCAATATTGTAATTTGTATCGGACCCTATTCGATCATCGAGACCTAGTCACCTATATATAGAGGCCAGGAGGGGACGGAGTAGGCCAGATTGAAAGCAAGTCAGGTTCTGCACCCACGTTTACTTTCATAGCCACTTTGTTTGACTGAGTTTACCTTCGAGTTCATCCGACGCCCTGTCTCCTCGATCCTAAGTCCTTCATCTAGGACATTTGCCGAGTTAACCCCTCGTCAATTGGCGTCGACCGTGGGGAATCTGGGCGTCGGCATCATGAACTCGACGGCATTTTCGCTTTCAGCCAACAACAACTCGCAAGTCGATGAAATTCAGATACCCTTCGGAACCATCGATTTTCAACCTCACCAGTCAAGTTTAACGCAAGTATTCGAGAGCATGGATCAAGATATGGATTTGACGATCAGAAGTCTAAACTTTCGCGTTGGATCATTAGGTTCGATTCGCCTTTCAGATCCGATGGAAGCGGATTCGTCAGCAAGTGAACCCGAGACAGTAGCAATGTCGGAATCATCAGAAGACTCTTCTAGCGAGGTAAACTCGCCGGTCAGCTTAGCAGAAGCAAAAGAAGGAAAAATTGCAGAAGGTGACGAAACCATGGAGAATTTTGACTTAGAAGAAAAACTCGAAGATCTCACAATCTACCACGATGACAACTCAGGTCAATCAATAGACTCCTGGAAAACGGGACTAGAACTTTCTGAAGACGATAATTCGATCTTCTCAAGTCACAACAGCAAGCTCGACAATCGGTATCAGATACTTGCCATCGCAGAAGATAAATCAGAAGAACTCGACGACAACAACAACCCAGTACCTAATCCAGCGAATATAAACAGGGGAGCGAATCACTTAGCAGAGGGAGAAACCGCTGAATCCCTCGCAACGAGGATAAAAGTTCGACTATCAGAAGAAGAGTGGAGAACAATCAACACAGCCGTGGAGCACGGCACGCTAATACCAACAAACTCTAGCCAAAACATGCTTTTGGGGTACCATTACGCCCTAAGGCAATAGGCGAAGCAATTAGCAACGGAGAGGATTGAAATACAGAAAAGGAAGGACTCGGCCATTGCAGCAAGCGACGCTGCTCGCAGAGCACGTAGCGACGCATCATACACAAACAGAAGGCACCGTCGACATGGTTCAAGGTATGAGAATCTAGAGCACTCAGAAAGGCAAAGCATCTCGAAAAACCTCGACTCGTCCTTCCTATCGGTCGATGAGCAAGGAAATATCATCCCAAAAACTCCGAAGTAGCATTAGTGGCAGGTCAAGCGTACCTGCATACGACACGACCAAATCCAGGAGACCCGAGGGAACATATGCACCGAGCAGCACTAAATGGATTGAAGATGGTAGGCAACAAATTATCAGCAAAAGAGGAAGAAGCGTATGGCAGCAAAAGAACCCACAAACCAAGATCACCACACCGTCACAACAGTCCTCGGCATAGAAGTGGAAGTCGACGATCTAGGACGCCGTCACCAGAACGACGCGACAATTCAAAGAACAAAGGAACCCGATGATCCAGAACTCTTAGTAAAAAACGCGACTATGAAGACAACGAAAAGGAGATAGGGGCGCCATGCTTTACCCGCAGGATTCGCATCACGCCAGTACCCAAAGGTTTCAAATTACCTCATGACCAGCAAAAGTATGATGGATCTCAGGAGCCACAATCATGGCTTTCAGACTATTAGGAGGAACCAGGAAAATAGCAATGCAAAGCTTACAGTTACACCTCACCGGTGCAGCAAGGTCATGGTTAAGCAAACTAGAAGAAGAAACAATTAGAAGCTGGGAAGAACTCACAAAGCAATTCACGAGTAACTTCAAATCGACGTACAAGCGGCCAGCATCTATAGAAGAAGTCAAAGCTTGCATACAGCAACACGGGGAAACATTAAGGGCATATATCCAAAGGTGGAGTATAATCAAAAACTCGGCAGTCGAAGTCTCTGATGAAAGAGCAATAGACGCATTCATAGTCGGGTTGCGACGAGGAGACCTAGTCGAAGAAATGGGAAGGATCAAGCCGAAAACAGTATCAGATCTAATGAACGTAGCAAACAGATTTGCAGATGGAGAGGATGCGTGCAACAATAAACGCACGCGTTCACCAGAGGATGATAGAGGAAACGGGTATGGAGGGCAACGCAGAAGATCCCGCAACTATGACAACTATGGCTCTCACAACCAAGTAGCCGCAGGATACAAAGATAACAGCTACCAAAGCAATGATCGGAAAAACTCAAGATACCGTAACTACGGAAAATAAGATTACAGAAAGTTTCAACCAAGGGAGTCCAGAGAGTATAACCCATCACCAGAGGATATGCTCAACGGATCATGCCATATCCATTCTGCGTTTGTCAATGGGAAACGTGTATCCAGACACGCAATGAAAGATTGCACCACGTTCTTGAAACTGCAGGAAGCAGCACTCAACGAGCAAGCTGAAGCAAAACGGCAAGGATACGAAGGAAATGCAAGCAACGCACCTACAACCCAACAAGGAAACAATGGAGCTCCCAAGAGCCAAGATCAACCAAACCAGGGACGCGACGACGATGAAGGGTATATTCCATCTAAAGGGAACATTGCAGCAATGATACAACCAGTACCCAAGTCGAACAAAGAGGAGAAGAGCATAACTCGACAAGTTAACCTAGCAATAACTTTGCCGCCAGCAACAACATAATATCTACATTGGTTAGAGCAACCCATAGAATTCAGCAGGGACGATCACTCAATAACAGTACCTCGGCCAGGAAACGCGCCCTTGCTACTCAAAGCACAAATATGGATGTACGATGTCGACAGAATGTTCATGGACGCAGGAAGCGGAATAAACCTGATCTACGCAAAAACCCTACAAGCAATGCACATTTCATTAGAGTTCCTGAAGCCAACTGACTGCTCCTTTCACGGAATAGTCTCAGGGAGTGCCAACTATCCACTTGGTCGAATAGCACTCAACGTTTGCTTTGGAAATCGGCAAAACTACAGAAGGGAAAAACTCGACTTCAAAGTCATGGACTGGCCATCACAATATCACGCGATCCTCGGGAGACCCGCATTTTTGCGATTCATGGTAGTACCTCACTACACCTACCTGGTACTAAAAATGCCAGGACCCAAAGGAATTATCACTGTAAAAGGAAGCTTCGAGGTATCAGACCTATGCAACAAGGAGTTCCACAAGATGGCACAAAACTTTGGCATGATAGCCAACTATGGAGAACCCAAAGAGAAAGCGAAAAGCGCAACTACAGAAGTCGACAAGTTACCCGAAGGACGTCCCACGGAACCAGAGATGAAGAAACCACGAGTAGAAGCATCAGGAGAAGACAAACCTACAAGGGAAGAAGAGAAGGACACGGAGGCATAAGTGTCGAGAGCACCAAAGTAGGGTAGAAGAAAAAGGCTGTAAAAGCCACAAGTTATCCTAGGGCAATGCCCTCTAGATCCATAACATAGGTCACAGGCCGGATCTCTTGGGTCACCCCATATATCTTATATTACAAGTATAATAAAGACAAGTTCCTCATATCTGAGCTTACATATCTAAACGCGGCAAACGCCAAAACAAACCAAACATCTTGAATACCAAAATTTCCCTCGAGGTAACAACTCAGGGAAAAAGTACTCTCGCGGTACAATAACTATATACATCGAAATCACGGTGCAGGTGGTTCTGAGTCATCGACACCAAAAGGATTCAAGTAATGATACTCCTGGAAAAACCTAGCATCCTCTTGCAATAGCCTTGAGATAATTCTCCTCGCTGGCTCCAGTGTCGCATCCATGTGAATACCAACCGTAATTTGTCCTGGAGGCAAACTCTGAGACAAGCGGTCAAAATTAAGTATTGGATTCCACTTCCGCATCCATCCAAGAGCGAAATTAGCACCAGCAATCAAATTCAGCTTTATAAGGAGATGGACTCGCTGGCTCATCCGAAAAGTTTCGAGTAGCTATCTAAAATCCCTCGGCATAGGGTTACGAGGCAACATGACAGAGTACATGGTTGTCAGGGCCTTACGACAACCATCAACAGCTTTGCCGATGTATTGTGCACGATCCTAAAGAAGCACGATAGCGCAACAACGACGGGGATTGGACCATAAGCTTTTGGTTCCTTGTGCAGCATTTTGAAGAGCAGTAATCCGCTCAGTAACTGATACGTCTCCAACGTATCTATAATTTTTGATGCTCCGTGCTTGTTTTTACACCATTTGCCTAATGTTTCGTTACACTTCGTGGCACTTTTATGCATTTTCCGGAACTAACCTACTAACAAGTTGCCACAGTGCCAGTTCCCTATTTTCTGCTGTTTTTGTGTTTCAGAAGTGATACACAGGAAATATTCTCGGAATTGGACGAAACAAGTTCGTGAAGTCTTATTTTGTCCGGGAGCTTCCAGTCATCCGAAGGAGAGTAGGAGGGGAGCCACAGGGGCCCCACACGCCAGGCCGGCGTGGCCAGGGCCTGGGCTGCGCCAGCCAGGCGTGAGGCCACCTGGCTCCACCTCTTACATCGCCCCTTCGCCTATAAAGACCCCCCGACGGAAAAAACCTAAGTACCCGATCACTTTTCTAGAACACATCGCGATCCACCGCCGCCGTCGACCCAAAGATCGGGAGGGTCCAGAAGCTCTTCCCGGCACCCTGCCGGAGAGGGGAATCGCCACCGGAGGTCTTCTTCATCGTCATGCTTGCCTCCGGAGCGATGAGTGAGTAGTCTACCTTGGACTATGGGTCCATAGCAGTAGCTAGATGGTTGTCTTCTCCACCATGTGCTTCATGTTTAGATCTCATGAGCTGCCCTACATGATTGAGATCACCGTTATGTAATTCTACATGTTTGGTTTGTTGGGATCCGATGAATATTGGTGTTATGATTGAGTTGCTGTGCTGAATATTATCTTATGCTATCTCTATGTTGTTTATGATCTTGCATGCTCTCCGTTGTTAGTAGCTATCTTGGCCGAGTAGTTGCTAGTGACTCTAAGAGGGGGTATTTATGCTCAATAGTGGGTTCATGCCTCTATTTAACCTGGGGGAGTGACAGAAACCTCTAAGGTTGTAGATGTGCTGTTGCTACTAGGGAGAAAACAACATTCATATGCTCAAGGGCATATGCTTTGTTTACATTACACACTTTGCTTAATGTAATTATCTGTTGTTCGCAACTTAATACTTGTGGAGTTCTCGGATTGATTCGCCACAAGTGGATTATTAGTCATAGATGCAGTTGGATGGTGGTCTATGTATTTTGTTGTAATGCCCAGAGTAAATCTCATAGTGATCTTCTTGACATATCATGTTTATCTTTATTCTATCAATTGCCCAACTGTAATTTGTTTACCCAGCATGTGTTATTTATCTTATGGAGAGACACCACTAGTGAACTGTGGACCCCGGTCCTATTTCCATCATATTGCTATCACCTGTTTACTTTACTCGCACTGTTTACTTTACTCGCACTGTTTACTTTACTTGCATACTATCATCACTTTCCACTCGATACGCTCATACCCTTTGTTTCAAACAAACCGGTGAGATTGACAACCTCATCGCAAGTTGGGAACAAAGTACTTGGTTGTGTTGTGTGCAGGTTCCGCGTTGCAGCTAGCAAGCAAAGCTTAGACAAGGCGCCATATATAAATTATCCGAAGCTATCGCAAACTAGCAAGCATCACCTTCAGTCGTTATTGTCTGCTCTTCTCCTGATCGACATAACCTTGGTTTCTTAACTGAGGGAAAACTTGCTGCTATATTCATCAAAACCTTCTCTTGGGGTTTTCCAACTGGCCGGTCATTTAATTTCATACACCATCGACTTGGCCCCATCAAGTTTTTCTGGCGCCGTTGCCGGGGAAGAGTGGAAGACTTCTGCGAGGGGAGTTTTCGCACGCACATCCTTTACTTTGTTATTGTTTTGCTTTACTTTATTTATTTTACCTGCATCGTTTTATATCAAAAACCCAAAAAAAAATAGAATCCTTGGTAGTTGTTTTTACTTGTTTATTTTCGTTTTGCTGAAATGGCCAATCCTGAAAACACCAAGTTGTGTGACTTTACTAGCATGAACAATAGTGATTTTATCTGCACTCCTATTGCACCACCTGCTCCTGCTGCAAACTTTTATGAGATTAAGCCTGCTTTGTTGAACCTTGTTATGAAAGAGCAATTTTCTGGTGCTAGTACTGAAGATGCTGCAGCTCATCTCAACAATTTTGTTGAGCTATGTGAGATGCAGAAATATAAGGATGTAGAAAGTGATATTATTAAGCTCAAGTTGTTTCCTTTTTCTTTGAGAGGAAAAGCTAAAGATTGGTTGCTGTCTTTGACTAAGAATAGTATTGATTCATGGGCTAAGTGTAAGGATGCTTTTATTGGTAGATACTATCCTCCTGCTAAGATTATATCTCTGCATAGCAATATTATGAAATTTACTCAGTTTGATAATGAACATGTTGCTCAAGCTTGGGAAAGAATGAAATCTATGATAAAGAATTGCCCCACTCATGGACTTACTACTTGGATGATTGTCCAAACTTTTTATGCAGGACTGAATTTTTCTTCAAGGAACCTACTTGATTCAGCTGCTGGAGGCACTTTTATGTCCCTTACCTTGGGCACCGCAACAAAGCTACTCGACAACATGATGGTAAATTATTCTGAATGACACACCGAGAGAGCTCCACAAGGTAAGAAGGTAAATTCTGTTGAGGAAACCTCCTCCTTGAATGATAAGATTGATACCATTATGGCTATGCTTGCTAATGATAGGACTCATGTTGATCCTAATAATGTTCCTTTAGCCTCTCTGGTTGCTCAAGAAGAGCATGTTGATGTGAATTTCATTAGAAACAATAATTTTAACAACAATGCTTATAGGAACAATTTTCTAGTAACAATTATAGGCCGTATCCTTCTACCAATGGTAATGGTTATGGTAATTCTTATGGTAACTCCTACAACAACACTAGGGCTGCGCCCTCCGAGCTTGAGGTAATTCTCAAGGACTTCATCGGTAAGCAAACTGCTTTTAACAAGTCTGTTGAGGAAAAGTTAGGCAAAATTGATATTCTTGCTTCTAAAGTTGATAGCCTTGCTCATGATGTTGAAATTCTGAAATTAAAAGTGTTGCCTAATGATGTGAAAGAGAACAATGTTTTTGCTACTGCTAACGCTATTCAAGTTGGAATTGATGAAAATATTAGATTGTTAGCGGAATTGCATGCCAGGTGGGAAAGAGAAGATGAGATGGCTAGAGAAATGAAGGTATGTAACATTACTACCTCTAATGATGTTGCTCCTAATGCTAGCAATCCTCTTACTTTGATTGGGGTAGAGAAAACTCCCACTCCTTGTGTTAAAAAGCCTAAAACTGCCAAAACTTTTTCTCAAAAGAGTGCTGAAATTTTTCGGAGTGTGGGAGATGATAGCTCTATTTCTTTTAATGATTTTGATGTTGATGGCTGCAATATATTGAAGGGTTTCGCAGCATAGAAAACAAAATTTTTCCTACGATGACGAACAAGAACAAGCCAAGATCTGATCTACGAGATGCAAAACAACGAGCGAGAGAGATTAAATCTACATACCCTTGTAGATCGCACAGCGGAAACGTTCACATGAACGTGGTCGGCGTAGTCGTACTAGCGTCTCCTCCTCGCGATCCGATCCGATCCAAGCGCCACAACGGGCGGCGCCTCCGAGCGTTGCACACATACAGCGCAGCGACGACTCCTCCTCCTCGGTCCAGCAAGGTGTGGTGGAGTGGTAGATGGGATCAGCAGCACGACGGCGTGGTGCTTATGGTGGAGAGTATCTGCGGGCAGGGCTTCACCTACGTGCGCGAGGTGGAAGAAGATAAGCAAAAGATCTAGTCAAACTAGAGCAAGAAAATACTACAAAAGACAGAGACGACGCCGGCTGAAACAGTTTTCGGTATTAGGTCTCACCCAAAACGCACGGCCGGTCTCGTTTTTATAGGCGCGATGCGTTGCACAAAGCTGTCTTGGAAAACAAGGTTTCAGAGACATATTCGTACACGTCACGCTGCAGCACCGCCACGGACGATCCGGGGTCGAGCACGCTTGGCGCTAGGGCCGGCCGCAACGTGCGAGCCAGGCCAAGACCGGCTGCATGCTCGTGCACGGCAATGCAAGTTTGCAATGCATGGCCGGCGGCCCATGTGCATGCAAGCATGCCAAACTAGCTGGCCGCATCTTGCTTTTTCTTTTTCCTTTTATTTTTCTTTTTACTTATTAGTAGTTTGTCTAGATGGACTACAAAATTAGCCCGTTAGCAAAACCACTTATGGACTACTTTTTAGCCCCTATTTATTTCTAGTAAATAAATATATGTATTAACATTTATTAATTCAACTAATTAATAAATCATTAATTATCTTCCCGGAACAATTCCGTAACTCTCTGAAACGGTTTCCATAAATCCCGAAACTACCCTAGCGTCGATGAGCGTTAAGTGTGTGACCCTACGGGTTCGAGAATATGTGGACATGATCACTATCAATAATCAATAGCGGGATCTGGAAATCCATATTGACTCCCACATATTCAACGAAGATCATTATCGGTGAACCACGATGTCAGGATTCAAATAATCCCGTATACAAATTCCTTTGTCTCGCGATATTTTACTCGCCCGAGATTCGATCGTCGGCATCGCCATACCTAGTTCAATCTCGTTCGCAGCAAGTACTCTTTACTCGTTCCGCAATCCAATATCACCTTGTGATTAAACTCATTAATCACATGTTTGCAAACGGTGTATGATATTGATTACCGAGTGGGCCCGGAGTATATCTCTCCGACATGGGAGGGACAAATCCCATCTCGATACATGCAACCCAACAAGTACTTTTCGATTACCTGAGAGACACCTTTATGATCACCCTCTCATAGGATGATGTTTGATGACCTCAAAGCTTTCTTTCGGTACCAGGGAGTGGCATTATCTCATGGTCTAAGGAATAGGATACTGACATAGGAAAAGCTACGCAATTGTGAACACAATGACACGATCTAATTGCTGTGCTTAATTTGGGTCTGTCCATCACATCATTCTCCTAATGATATGACCTCATTATTAATCGACAACTCATGTCTATGGTTAGGAAACCTTAACCATCATTAATCAATGAGCTAGTCTAGTAGAGGCGTACTAGGGACATAGTGTTGTTTATAAACCACACAAGTATTAATGTTTTCGCTTAATACAATTCTAGCATGGAATATAAATATTATCATGAACAAGAAATATGATAATAACAATATTATTATTGCCTCTAGGGCATATTTCCTTCAGTCTCCCACTTGCACTAGAGTCAATAATTTAGTCAATACTTGCGCCTATAACACCTATGACATTCCGGTGTTATTCATACGCGTTGCACGTGGTAAAACCTTCTACGGGTCTGACACTTTCAGGTCCGTTTGTATTTGCATATCTTTTGCGTCAGCATGCATTACTCATCTTGTATGAGATGGCATCGTATAAACTTGGTCTTCTGGTGAGACCTTTTGTTTCTTGGCCGAGACTATGTTGTCACTATTGTCATACAATAGAACTACATGGTACTAGCACACTTGGAACTACACTTAGTTCTCTTGCTGCTTCTATAGCAGTTATATACTTAGCCTTCGTTGCAGTATCCGTCACAATGTATAACTTTGAAACTCATTCAAGTTATCGTGGAACTTTCTTCCATCTTATTGTGCCACCTTATAACTTGAAACAAATAGCCTAAAATTAAGATAAAATTTTACATGTATGTGTGACAAAGCCAATGTAACACATTGCAATGAACCATTTGTCACTACTGCATACAGAACATATATTCTTAGTTCTTCAAAAGTACATAAGAATATTCTTACTATTGTCCAATGATCATCATATGAATGCTCGTAACCTTTTAGAGCATCGGACATATCTGGATATACATATCATGGTATACAAGATTGACAAGATCATTCTTGCGGTTTCACTCATCAAGTGTCAAAAACAGTTGATTCTTGCTTCAACCTCTTCCATGCAACAAGAACCGTTCTTATTGTTTCCATATTGAACAAATTCAATATTTCATCTATGTACTCTGGCAAAACTATATTAGTGCCTCAATCTATCTGTATAGACATTGATGCTCAATACTCTAGTTTTGCCTAAGTCTTTCATCAAAAAAAATCTAATTTTAATGAAAACTTAACATATCAAGAAAAACACATTATTTCTAATAAACGATATGTCGTCCACATAAAGTATTAGAAATATGTCTGAGCGCTCCCACTGACTTTCTTGTAATACAAGCATCTTCAAATATCTTGATGAAATTAAACTCTTTAACATTTTCATCATTGAAGATTCCAACTTCGCTATGCTTACTTCTACCATAGAAATTTGCATACATATCTAGCAACCTTTGAATCAATAAAACCCATTGGGTCGTGTCAGGTACGCGTCCTTGGTGTGCATTCCGGTAGAGGAACGTTGTTTCGTTTATTCAACTATCATATCTCAATATGTAATTGTTGCTAGAATAATCCATATGACGAAGTCAGGGCCCATCACCGCTTCTTTGTATATTGCTGGTTACTATTATCTAATAATATCTCATCCTCAAATCTTGCTATTTGATGATGACCAACTTGGTTAAAATAGGAACTTTGATGTCCGGTACTACAACACATTGTAGACGCGTGAGCCATGAATGCAGTTGCCGCTTCCAGAACATTTTCTGGTGTTGCGCTACTCTGATCATCTTGCTCAGGTTCAATAACCTCATCAAGTTCTATCTTCCTCCCACTTAAACCTTTCACGAAAAACTCCTTCATAAGAAATTCACTTCTTTAGTGACAATCACTATGTGTTCGGGTTCATAGTAGAAGGAATACCCATTGACATTCTTTGGGATAACCTACAAAGACTTACTAATCCAATTTTGGTTGTAAACATTTTACTTATGCCGTGCATACCAAAATTTGAGAAAAGACAATTATAACTCGTATAGTGTCATTTCAACGGATTATGATGGCACTCTATTCAGTGAAAAGCGGTAGTCTCTAAAGCATAATCCATAAATTATATTGGTAGTTTTATTTCATCATTGATCTAACCATGTCAAACAAGGTTTGATTACACCCATCGAAAACTCCATACTCCTATGGCATTCACGAAATGCAAGTTTGTGAAACAATTCACTCAACTCTTTAGATGTTTGCTAAACTTGTAACTCAAATATTCTCCTTTATGATCCAATCATAAATACTTGAATTTTCTTGTTACAACAATTTCCACTTTATAAATTGAACAATTTCAATCATTTCATACTTCTTTCTCATCAAGCAGATATACCATATATCATTGATGAAATAGAAAATACACCGCAATCGATTTCACACCATGAACTACATACATCAACATGTATGATCTCTATTTAGTTAGTCGCTTGTTCTGTCCATGGCCCATGAACGGAGTTTAATCATCTTTAGGAAAAGTCTCACAAGCGTCAATCAATTCAAAATCAAATGACTCGAAATCTATCAATATAGAATTTCTTTCATGTTTTGTTTCCAATATGACTTAAACGGTGGTGTCATATATAAGTGAAATTTGTTTTGTCTTGCGACCTTTAGCATCAGTGTTACAAATGTCTATTTCACCAACAAGATAATAATAATCTATCCATCGATCATGGAAGACGGTAATACTTTGAACAACCATTGTTCTTATAATACCAGAACAAGATAACAATTATTAAGTTCATAACAAATCTTGAAGGCTAGGTTTGATGCCGGTGGAAACACAATAACACTTTTATTTGTTTCTCGATGCGCATTGTCACCACATTCTTTTGCAAGTTATTTAGGCCATTGTAGTTCTTGTATTGTGTTGCTTTGTATGACATTTCATACCAACAATCAGTATCGAATACCCAAGAATTACATTGTTAACGAGCAAAGAATCCATCTATAACATGTATATCATTTATATACCTGGACAATTCCAGTCTTTTTCCTTTTCTACCAAATACTTTTGCAGATCCTATTTAGCGTTTCCTCTCCTTTTAGAAGAATCTATCGACATCAATAGTGGCGTCAATCATTTGACACATAGTCCAAAGGATGTTAGTCAAATACTAATGGCCTTGGATTTTGCACTTTTGAGGTGGATCGCCATTATCATATAATTGGCATTCTCCTAGATTCTATTCTTTAGCATTCTTTTGCTATAGCAAAAACAATTTAGCTGATACCTATTCATCCACCTTATCATGACAACTTTCATGACGAAACTATGATAGCTCATAAGGATGAATGCAAATATAATATTAGTTCCCAAACTGTTGGGTGATCTGGACGCCCAGCGCCTTCAATCTTCGCATATATTCATACAATATGAGCATATGTTCTTTTACTAAATTATACTTCATCACTTTGCAAACAATCAAAGTTTTAGATATCAAATATCTTTTACCTCTTGTTTGTTTCTGAAACAATTCTTTCAGCTCCAAGTTCACTTTGATTCTCAAACAATTTTGAAGATCAATTTCTCATGGAGGCAAACATGATCTTAGATGCTAAATTTGAATCGTTGCTCTTAGATTAATACATCTTATTAAATCACATGGAGCAAGTGAGGTTTGCTAAAATTCGCAATAGGACTTAATCTTTGATCTTGACATTTTAACTAAACGGCACTAGTCCGAAAAGTGATTATCTAGAATTCTATAGTTCTTTTAACTCAATTAAAACTAAGTGTCGGTGGAAAACGGTTGCCAAAGACTACAACGACTTATGCAAATACACTAAGATTTAGTTCATGATAATTAGTTCAAGTTAATCGAATTACTAATGAACTCCCACTAAATTCAACATCCCTCGAAGTTGTTTTGTGAAGCATGATCCAAATTCACTACACCAAGACCGATCATCACGTGAGATGATGTAGCTTTAATGGTGAACATCAACATGTTGATCATATCATCCATATGACTCATGCTTGACCTTTTGGTCCGTGTGTTCCGAGGCCATGTCTGTACATGCTAGGCTCGTCAAGTTTAACCCGCATATTTTTGCATGTGTAAATCTGGCTTACACCCGTTGTATGTGAACGTAGAGTTTATATCACCCGATCATCACGTGATGCTTCAAAATGACGATCTTTCGCAACGGTGCATACGAGGGGAGAACACATTTTATCTTGAAATTAAGTGTGAGGGATCATCTTATAATGCTACCATCGCGATCAAAGCAAAATAAGATGCATACATAAAGGATAAACATCACATGCATATACAATATGTGACATGGTATAGCCAATCTTCGCGCATTGATCTCCATCTCGTGCGCGCCGGCATGATCTCCATCAGTCCACCATGATTGCCTCCACCACGAATAGCAACTACGACTATTGCTAACTACTTAGCGATAAAGTAAAGCTATTACATGGCGTATAAAGAAGTTGACACGCAGGTCATACAAAATTATAAAGACAACCATATGGCTCCTGCCGGTTGTGAACTCATCGACATGCAAGTCGTGAAATATTACAAAACGTGATCATTACATACATCAAATATATCATCATACACATCACATCTTGTGGCAATACCATATCACAAACACTCCCTGCAAAAACAAGTTAGACGCCTCTAATTTGTTGTTGCATGTTTTACGTGGCTTATGGGAGCTACGCTTAAGAACGGTTCTTACCTACGCAAAGCCACAACGGTGATATTATGGTTGCCAACATCCATTGTAAATCCCATGACAACTATAGTGAGAGAAACTGGCATCCACCAGCCGCATGTGTGGAACAAGCCACACGTCAAGTGCGGAGCCGGTCTCGCGAACGAGGTCGCGTAAGGTTGGCCTGGACCACTTCGATCTCACTATACCGCGCCATAAGAAGTACAAAAATAGAGGTTTGCAACAGAAAACATCAACGCCCGCAATAAACTTGTTGCGTTTTACTCGTGTAAAACATCTACGCATAGATCTCGCTCTGATACCACTGAAGGGTTTCGCAGCATAGAAAACAAAATTTTTCCTACGATGACGAACAAGAACAAGCCAAGATCTGATCTACGAGATGCAAAACAACGAGCGAGAGAGATTAAATCTACATACCCTTGTAGATCGCACAGCGGAAACGTTCACATGAACGTGGTCGGCGTAGTCGTACTAGCGTCTCCTCCTCGCGATCCGATCCGATCCAAGCGCCACAACGGGCGGCGCCTCCGAGCGTTGCACACATACAGCGCAGCGACGACTCCTCCTCCTCGGTCCAGCAAGGTGTGGTGGAGTGGTAGATGGGATCAGCAGCACGACGGCGTGGTGCTTATGGTGGAGAGTATCTGCGGGCAGGGCTTCACCTACGTGCGCGAGGTGGAAGAAGATAAGCAAAAGATCTAGTCAAACTAGAGCAAGAAAATACTACAAAAGACAGAGACGACGCCGGCTGAAACAGTTTTCGGTATTAGGTCTCACCCAAAACGCACGGCCGGTCTCGTTTTTATAGGCGCGATGCGTTGCACAAAGCTGTCTTGGAAAACAAGGTTTCAGAGACATATTCGTACACGTCACGCTGCAGCACCGCCACGGACGATCCGGGGTCGAGCACGCTTGGCGCTAGGGCCGGCCGCAACGTGCGAGCCAGGCCAAGACCGGCTGCATGCTCGTGCACGGCAATGCAAGTTTGCAATGCATGGCCGGCGGCCCATGTGCATGCAAGCATGCCAAACTAGCTGGCCGCATCTTGCTTTTTCTTTTTCCTTTTATTTTTCTTTTTACTTATTAGTAGTTTGTCTAGATGGACTACAAAATTAGCCCGTTAGCAAAACCACTTATGGACTACTTTTTAGCCCCTATTTATTTCTAGTAAATAAATATATGTATTAACATTTATTAATTCAACTAATTAATAAATCATTAATTATCTTCCCGGAACAATTCCGTAACTCTCTGAAACGGTTTCCATAAATCCCGAAACTACCCTAGCGTCGATGAGCGTTAAGTGTGTGACCCTACGGGTTCGAGAATATGTGGACATGATCACTATCAATAATCAATAGCGGGATCTGGAAATCCATATTGACTCCCACATATTCAACGAAGATCATTATCGGTGAACCACGATGTCAGGATTCAAATAATCCCGTATACAAATTCCTTTGTCTCGCGATATTTTACTCGCCCGAGATTCGATCGTCGGCATCGCCATACCTAGTTCAATCTCGTTCGCAGCAAGTACTCTTTACTCGTTCCGCAATCCAATATCACCTTGTGATTAAACTCATTAATCACATGTTTGCAAACGGTGTATGATATTGATTACCGAGTGGGCCCGGAGTATATCTCTCCGACATGGGAGGGACAAATCCCATCTCGATACATGCAACCCAACAAGTACTTTTCGATTACCTGAGAGACACCTTTATGATCACCCTCTCATAGGATGATGTTTGATGACCTCAAAGCTTTCTTTCGGTACCAGGGAGTGGCATTATCTCATGGTCTAAGGAATAGGATACTGACATAGGAAAAGCTACGCAATTGTGAACACAATGACACGATCTAATTGCTGTGCTTAATTTGGGTCTGTCCATCACATCATTCTCCTAATGATATGACCTCATTATTAATCGACAACTCATGTCTATGGTTAGGAAACCTTAACCATCATTAATCAATGAGCTAGTCTAGTAGAGGCGTACTAGGGACATAGTGTTGTTTATAAACCACACAAGTATTAATGTTTTCGCTTAATACAATTCTAGCATGGAATATAAATATTATCATGAACAAGAAATATGATAATAACAATATTATTATTGCCTCTAGGGCATATTTCCTTCATATATCTGAAGTTATTTTGTTCTTGCAAAAGCTTGCTTTGACTCCCAATGCTAGTTCTTTAAATGTTGCTTTTACTAAGCATATTACCAATGCTCTCATAAAAATTAGGGATGAAAAGTTGAAGCAAAAAGCCTCTGTTCCCAAGAAGCTAGAAGATGGTTGGGAACCCATCATTGATATGCAAGTTAATGGTTTTGATTGCCATGCTTTATGTGATCTAGGTTCTAGTATTTCTATTATGCCTAGAAAGATTTATGACATGCTTGATTTACCACCGCTTGAAAAGTGTTATTATGATGTTCCTATTGCTGATGTTGCTAAGAAGAAACCTTTGGGGAGGATTAATGATGTTCTTATTGTGGTTAACAATAACCTTTTTCCCATTGATTTTCTTGTTATGGACGTTGAATGCCATGCTTCATGTCCTATTATTTTGGGAAGACCCTTTCTTCGAACTGTAGGTGCCATCATTGATATGAGGGAAGGCACTATCAAATATCAATTCCCACTCAAGAAAGGTATGGAACACTTCCCTAGGAAAAGGAAGAAATTACTTTTTGACTCTATTCTTAGAGCAAATTATGAGCTTGATGCTTCATCACTTGATGTTACTTGATTCGCAATTTTCTGCGCCTAGCTCAAAGGCGTTAAAGAAAAGCACTCTTGGGAGATAACCCAATGTTTTATTTCTAGTACTTTTTATTTTATTTGAGTCTTGGAAGTCATTACTACTGTAATGACCGCTCCTTATCTTGTTTATTTGCTTTTTGTGCCAAGAGAAGCCTCTAATTCGAGTGAGGTAAAGATTTGGGGATGTTGCTGTCCTGAAACTGTTTTCGGTGCTGCACTGTAAAAATTCGTATAAATTCTATGTATATCTTTTGGACCTGCGATTTCTTGTGCATATGACCCAGGTTATATCCAAACTTTCGTTAGTTGAACACTTTTTGATTTGAGCAACAGAAAACCCCTCAAAAATTCAACCTTTGTCAGCTATTCTGTTTTGACAGATTTCTGCCAATATTTGTGTTTGCCACTTTATCGCTTTCTTTTGAGTTCTTTTGATCACGGAACTTTTTAGGAGGTTGATACAGTAGTATTTGCTATATATGTAGTGGTTTTGAGTTGAAACCTGAAGCAAAAAGAGGTTGATTATATGTTATGCTTGCACTAATGTTGCTAATAGATTTGTGTTTAGTTTTGTATGAAGGAAGTTTTCAAGTGTAGGGATTGGAGAATGATGAGATGAGTTAAAGAATGGACAAAAGCTCAAGCTTGGGGATGCCCATGCATCACCCCAAGAAATATCCAAGAAGTACAAGCGTCAAAGCTTGGGGATGCCCCCGAGGCACCCCTTCTTCATCGGCAAAAATCAGGTCACCTTTCAAAACACTATATTTTTATTGCTTCATGCACTATATGTTTTTCTTGGAGCGTCAGTTGTTTTAGTTTTCTTAGTTAGTTTAGTTTTGTTTTCTGCAATAAATGGTTGGACCCCAACAAATTTCCTTTGGAGAAGTTGCCTCGTTTTCATTTGCCAAGAACACTCCGTTTTTCATTCTTACAATTTCACCGGGTGTTCTTCTTTTTCCGCTACTGCTTTTGGTTTTCATTTTCGCCTTGATTTGCGTTCAGACCTTGTCATATCTTTTCATCAAGGTGTATTTTTGCCTCTGATCTTTATTGGTTTTCATCAAAAGAGGTGTCTTAAAAAATTTCAAATGGTGTTGGAAAAGAGAAAAAGCTTTGTGCAAAAAAGTGGTACAAGAAGGAGCTTGTGTAGACTGCGGCCTAGGCTTTTGCATGCCGTGCTTGATGTCTTTTTGATAGTATGCTTAGTGGTTTTGTTGTAGCATAACTTGTCTCAAATAACTGAGATTGCTTAATGAGCCTTTGAAAAATCATGCGTTGTTTTTATTGTATGGAAGCATTATTTTGGTTTTCTCCTTGATGCTTTATTTGGGTTGACTTGGCGCATGCTCACATATGTTAGACTCATACAAAGTCGCCATAAGCCTCTATGATCATTTAGTTTTTGACTTTTGATGCCATCTTATGCTTCTTTTAATGTTGCTTTGTCGCTTTGCATGATTATGACAGTTATTGCTCTCTTAGTTGGTCGCTCCCAGTCTTTTGCTAGCCCTCGTCTTGTACTGAGTATGAGCTCTACTCGTGCATCCAACTCCTAAAAGCCAAAGTTTTCCAAAGTGTCCACCATACATACCTACTAGCAATTTGCTATTCCAAGTAAATTTGACTTGCTTTTATTTTCTCTTCAAATTAAACTCTTACCAGTTGACGAGGGTTAACTCGACAAATGTCCTAGATGAAGGACTTAGGATCGGGGAGATAGGGCGTCGGATGAACTCGAAGGTAAAGTTAGTCGAAATAAGTGTGTATCGAAAGTAAACTTGGGTGTTCAACCTGGCTTGCTTTCAATCTGTCCTCCACCGTCCCCTCCTGGCCCCTATATATAGGTGGCCAGGTCTCGAGGATCGGGTAGGGTCCGATACAGATTACAAATATCGACATACGGTAATAACTCGTATTCGACTATCATTACAATTGGGCCTAGCTATACGGGCCTTAGGGGTACTCAACTAACGGGCTCTATTAGCTATACCCTTGTCAGTAGCCCCTGAGATTCTACCAGAATTGTAGATTCGGGTTGAATCTCTAATCTTCAAATCTTCGACTTGATCAATTCTTCGACTTTATCTTCAAATCTTCGACTTGGTCTTTCGACTTATATTGATGATAATTTGTTCGCAAGGGGTCTTGATGAGCAAGCCTGACAACTCTGACGGATCAAGAGGTCAGTTAACTGCCGGAACAGATACTTGTCACCTACTTCAAATTCAATCCCCTTGGACTTGAATTCGGGATACCGGTCAAATCCATTCTTTTGCCACGTTTAGGACTTACAAAGAATGAATCCCAGTGGTTCTCAGGGTACCCAGTGCGTCCACCAGGATTTTCTTCGTGTCATAGACACGGATACATACCAGCAGAGCGCATCCATGTGCGTATACCAGGCCACACATGACGGATCCCGGGGTCTTACCTTCGTGATAAATCACGGCATTCGAGTTTCGTTGCGATAACGCAACTCGAGAATCTCATATTCGCAGCCAAATTTTTTTAGCTGATAAAACTAAAGAATTTCGGATTTTAAATTAATCTTCTTCGCTCCCGATGGGAGTAATCTCTCTTCATTTTGTCGACTACATAGTCGAAGTTTGTATGGTTATCCTTCCCTATCTTCAATATTGATTATCTCATCTCTATCGGGTGCGCGCTCAGCGCTCCCGATGGGAGTAGCCCCCGAGGCTATGTTTGGCGACTCGTAGTCAAGCATAGGCTCAAAATTCAGCTCTTCTTTCTTTCGTGGATATCTTGGCGAGCCCCCGAGTCCAAGTCGAGGTTTCCATATCGTGTGATCATAATCTCCTTTTCTTGTTTTTCTTCGTTGATATTATCGTCTGCTGTACGCAGAATGTAACTCCTGCTGCAAAATATGTTTATGGGCTGTGTTATAGCGCGGGGGCCCAATAATACATGCTTATAAATAAAGCACCATCTGGTAAAGGTAAAAACCCTAATCAGATTCGTCCTCCGCCGCATCGTCTTCTCTTCTTCATCTAGGGTTTTCCGAGGTTTTTTCCCTTGTTCTCATGGCAGGTGCTGAAGGTTCTCGTCTGAATCTTGGATCTCTGGTGGCACCACGAGGTCGGGTCGCCCTCGTGGCAGCAAAAACAAGAGCAATACCACTCTGGCCGCCGCCGGAACTTCATCGGATGCTCCTGCTAAGCGTCGTCCCGGCCGCCCACCTGGTAGCAAGAACAAGCCCAAGGTGACCAGCGTCGCTCCAGGCCCTGCTGCTCCTCCTCCTCCTGCGCCTGTCGCTCCCGCTGCTCCTCCTCAAATCTTCTCCTTCCTTTGCATTGCCATGGCGCAGTGCCGTGAGATTCAGCGACTGCCGCTGAATTTTACGAAGTTTATGGATGGCCGCGAACTGCGAGAAGCGGTTCTCCGTGAACAATCTGGCGGGGGCATCCCATACGAGGTGGAGGTATGGTACAATGGCGACGGTGAACAGTACTTCAGGGGTGGCTGGTCGCAGTTTGCGGAGGACCATGACATCCATCAAGGCTTCTTCATGGCCTTCGACTTCCATATCGGTACATCGAAGTTTGACGTCAAGATCTACGATGGCACTCTTTGCCAGAAGGAGTATCAAGCTTGAAGTCCGCTTCCATTAGGACTTGTTGCTTTTTATGTAATTTTATTTTATCATGTCCTTGCTACCATGCGTATCTGTAATGAATATTCGTACTTGGTGTCAATGTCTTTTACTAGTACCATGAGAACAAGTCTTGTTCTGAGGTATGCTTTCCATATATCGGGTTCTTTGCGAACCAATAAAGGTAGAAATAATATCGGGTTCTTCTTATGAACCAAATTCTCTCAATATTTATCGGGTTGTCTAAACAACCTTATAATGAAGAAAAACCTCCAACTTGTCATAATGACTCTTTTTCGTACGACCCAGGGGTTGAAGCCCCCGAGCGGAAAAGTAACAAAAGAATCATACAATTTTGTCGAGTTCAACCCAAAGAACCCGACCTATGGCCTCATGTTCTGGGTTCAGAAGGCTAACTCGAATATATTGATACCTCTATATATAGTCTACGCGTAAAAACGCCGTAGCTGTTCTGCATTCCACGGGTTGCTCTCGTCCTTCCCAGTCTTCTTATCTTGTAGTCGATATGCTCCTCCTGGTATTACTTCTGTGACGATGTAAGGTCCCACCAAAGGGGACTCCAATTTCCCGTGGCTGTCTTGCCTGAGTCGCAAAACAAGGTCTCCCACCACGAAGGATCGTGGACGAACTCGACTACTATGGTAGTTTCGCAAGCTTTGTTGATATTGCGTAGCCCTTTCTAATGACTTGTCTCTTGCTTCATCTAGTGCATCGACGTCGTCTTGCAATGCTTCTGTCGACGTCGCCTCGTCATATGCTGTCACTCTTGGAGCCTCGTGTGTAACTTCGATTGGAAGCACGGCTTCTGCGCCATGGACCAAGAAGAAAGGAGTTTCTTGAGTTGCGGCATTGGGCGTAGTTCTTAAGCTCCAAAGAACGGAGGGCAATTCTTCTACCCAAGCGCTCTTGGCTTTCTCGAGAGGTGCTAAAAGCCTCTTTTTTATCCCACTACATATCAGGCCATTGGCTTTTTCGACTTGCCCGTTCGTCTTCAGGTGCGCCACAAATGCGAATTTGAGCTTTATCCCCAATCCTTCGCAGTAACTTTTGAATTCTTTTGAAGTAAAATTTGTCCCGTTGTCTGTGATGATGCTATGTGGTACACCAAAGCGAAAAACTATTGACTTGATGAAGCTGATTGCTGCTATAGAATCTTGAGTTGTTACTGGAGCTGCTTCCACCCATTTGGTGAATTTATCGACTGCTACTAGCATGTAGACATGCCCTCCTGGCCAAGATTTGTGCAGCTTTCCCACCATGTCAAGACCCCATTGTGCGAAGGGCCAGGATAATGGTATTGTTTGTAGCTCCGCTGCTGGTGCATGCGGTCTGGATGCAAACCTTTGACATGCTTCACACTTTCGAACTATATCTTTTGCGTCCTCGCTGGCTGTTAACCAGTAGAATCCTGCTCGAAAAGCTTTTGCTGCTATTGCTCTGCTGCTAGCATGATGGCCACATACTCCGCCATGTATGTCTTTCAGTATTGCTTGTCCTTCCTGGGGTGTTACGCAACACTGTAAAATGCCGGTAATACTTCTCTTGTATAATTTTCCTTCTAACACGACGAACGCTTTCGATCTTCGAGTTATCCTCTTAGCTTCCACTGCATCTTCTGGTAGTTTTTTGTTTATCATGTACGCAAGATATGGCTGCATCCACGTTTCCTCTATCATCATGACCTCCTCTGGTTCTGTCGTAGCCCCCGAGCCTACTGTGGTAGTCGAACTTTTAGCACTTTTTATTGATCTTTCCGCTATTTCTTCCCAAAATACTCCAGACGGCACAGGTAAGCATTGTGATCTGATATTTGCTAAAGTGTCGGCTTCTTCATTGATGTTCCTGCTGATGTGCGAGACTTCGCATCCATCGAACGTTCCTTCTAGATAATGGTACAAATTCTTGTAGGCCATCATGTTGTCATTGATTGTGTCACACCTGTTCATGACTTGCTGAACAACAAGGTTAGAATCTCCAAATATTTTTAGGCGAGTTGCTCCACAAGTGACGAGGGGTTAACTCGACAAATGTCCTAGATGAAGGACTTAGGATCGGGGAGATAGGGCGTCGGATGAACTCGAAGGTAAAGTTAGTCGAAATAGGTGTGTATCGAAAGTAAACTTGGGTGTTCAACCTGGCTTGCTTTCAATCTGCCCTACACCGTCCCCTCCTGGCCCCTATATATAGGTGGCCAGGTCTCGAGGATCGGGTCGGGTTCGATACAGATTACAAATATCGACATACGGTAATAACTCGTATTCGACTATCATTACAATTGGGCCTAGCTTAACGGGCCTCAGGGGTACTCAACTAACGGGCTCTATTGACTATACCCTTGTCAGTAGCCCCTGAGATTCTACCAGAATTGCAGATTCGGGTTGAATCTCTAATCTTCAAATCTTCGACTTGATCAATTCTTCGACTTTATCTTCAAATCTTCGACTTGGTCTTTCGACTTATATTGATGACAATTTGCTCGCAAGGGGTCTCGATGAACAAGCCTAACAACTCTGACGGATCAAGAGGTCAGTTAACTGCCGGAACAAATACTTGTCACCTACTTCAAATTCAATCCCCTTGGACTTGAATTCGGGATACCGGTCAAACTCATTCTTTTGCCTCATTTAGGACTTACAAAAAATGAGTCCCAGTGGTTCTCGGGGTACCCAGTGCGTCCACCAGGATTTTCTTCGCGTCGTAGACACGGATACATACCAGCAGAGCGCATCCATGTGCATATACCAGGCCACACAGGACGGATCCCGGGGTCTTACCTTCGTGACAAGTCACGGCATTCGAGTTTCGTTGCGATAACGCAACTCGAGAATCTTATGTCGCAGTCAAAGTTTGACTGAAAATATTCAGGTTTCTACAACCATAAAACTCGCTCCCGATGGGAGTAACACTTCTCCAATCTCCAATGCTTTGCCAATGAATATCGTCGGGTGCGCGCTCAGCGCTCCCGATGGGAGTAGCCCCCGAGGCTATAGTCGAAAAAAGATTTTTTTCGAGTATAGGCTCAAGAGATAATATAGCTCATCACACTTCAACTCGAAACACCTCACCCGCGAAGTTCTTCAACTCGAGATACTTTCAAAAACATCTTGCCTTCTAGGTCAGGCCCACTACTTCAATGAAGAGTTCCACTCGATATTTATGCAATTAACAGCCCCCAAGGCTTATAACCAAAAAATCCTTCACATCTGATCCCTTCTATAAGTTTCAGCATTCGTCGGCGCCATCCTTTTACCTTTATATATATATATTTGATGACGTCAATAAAGACGTAGCTCTTCATCAATGCGAACCGTTTTATGGGTAGCACTGTAATTTTCTCGATTTTTGACCGTTTAGTGGGCTGCCCGATTTTTGACCGTTGGTGGGCTAACGTTTCCGATCTCTGCGCCACGACTCAGCCCATGATCCTTCTCCCAGAAGGTATATAACTGGCATAGTGGGGAATCGTACTGTTCACCAGCTCATTACCTCCGCCGCCTCCATTGCTGATCTCCTCTGCCTCTTCCTCTCTTGCGGAGCCCCCAAGCGCACTTTTGTGCTGTATGCGCGTGAAGCATCTGGCCACCAGGAGCGCTATGGCCAAGTCTTCTGCCACCAACTGGGTCCGCTCCACCATTACCGAGAAGGAGGTGGAGAAAGCCACGGCGGACGGCCTCATCGCTGCCGAAGATTCCATCAAGTTTCCCAGCACCGAACGGATCCCGAAGCCCCCGAGCGGTTACCGGGTAATGTTCCTTGCTCTCCTCTTCCGCGGTCTGTCACTTCCTGCCCACAAGTTTCTCCGTGGACTGCTATTTGTCTATGGTGTTCAGCTCCATCAGCTCACACCAAATTCCCTTCTCCATATTGCTTGCTTCGTGACTCTCTGCGAGTCATTTTTGGGCATTGAGCCCCACTTCACTCTCTGGAGATCGATCTTTCGACTCCGCCCCAATGTTTCTCTGGCAAGGAAACCCGAACTGGGCGGAGCCGTCGTTTCTGTGCGCCCTGAGGCGCAATATCTTGAATTTTCTATGGCCGCATCTGTCCAAGGGTGGAGGACAAAGTGGTTCTATATCAAGGACCGCAAATCCTCTCTTGAAGATGAGTTCGGCCTTCCTCCCTTTGACGCTTCTCAAGAGGTGAAGAAATTGAAGTCATGGGACTCACTTCCCTCAGATGCGGAAGTTGCACAAATTCTTCCTCTTCTGTCCCGCATTCAAAGTCTGAAAACAGGCCTAGGAGGTGCTTTGTCGAGTATCCAACTCATGGCGTTTTTCATACAACGTCGAGTTCAACCCCTACAGCACTGCCTCACCAAGCTTTGGACTTATTCTGGCTTAGAAGACCCTACTCGCATATCTGAGGATCTGATGTCGAAAGAAGATGTCGACAAGCGAGTCAGGAATCTCACCAAGCTCACCAAGGAGCACTCAGTTGCTGACTTGAAGGCAGATTTCTTCGACTCCGTGCACCCTATTCCTGAGGTATATATCGCTGCATCCACTTTTTGTCAAACTTCTCTTAATTTCGACTTGCGTTATTCTTTGCCTCTGCACTCTGCTGATTTATTAATATGCAGGGTCACCAATTCATTGTTTTTCGTCCCCCTCTTCCAGAGGAAGGGCCCCTTCCTGCTGATCTAGCATCTCCTGCATCTGAAGCCCCTGAGGCTGACGAAAGTCAGGACGGAGATGATGTCGAAGAATCAGAAGATGAGACTAGCTCGTCGACATCGCCTCCTCCTGCTCTTGCTGAAGATGTTGGTGTCGACAAAAAACGTAAACGTGTCGACGAAATTGCTTCATCGAGTTCTGCAGCGGCTGGAAAAACCCCCGCTCTTGCAGAAGATATGGAGTATTTTGACATGCTTGCATCGTAAGTATTGCAGTCGAACTTTTCAATTGCTTTGTTCTTGCCTCTTGCTTATAACTTATACTTTTTATGCAGTGATGATGAAGAACCACCAACATGTGCGACGGCTGTTCCACCACCTTCTCCTGTGGCGGTTGATGAGCCTGTCGAACCATATGTTGCTCCGAGGACTACCAGGGCCTCTGTAAAGAAAGTTTCTCAAACTCAAGCCCGAAACCTCAAACGCGCGAAGAAGACCAAGGAAGCCGAGGTTTCTCTGGAGGCCCATGTTTCTACAGTTTCTTCTGATGATGTGAGCGATTCTTTTTCCCTTTTTTCCTTTCATGCACTTCTACTCTTACACTCTTCTTTTATCAGGCTTTGATGAAGACATTTATCGCCCTGGGCACGAAGTGTGCGGGGTCCCTAAAGGTTGCAAAAGCTTCCGAAGGTACAATTTTGATATTCAATCATTACTTTGCTTCTGTGCTTTGTCTCATGCTGTTTATCTGACTTCCTTTCGTCTGCTTTTGCAGCTGCTTTAGCGACAGCCAATGCTCGTATTGCGTCGCTGGAAGCGGAGCTCAAAGCTTCGCAAAAAGCTTATGATGCTGTGACCGCTGCTAAGGCAATTTTTGAGAAGTCGCAGAAATCTGCGCTTGCCAAGGCGAAGAAGGTTGAAAGGGCATTAGCAGATGCCAACAAAGAGCATGCTCAACGAGAGCAAGCCGTGGCGGAGCGTCTTCACACCATGTCTACTGCTGCCGAAAGTAAGTTCTCCGACTTGTCTTCTGTTTTCGTCCCCTGTTGCACTGGTGTATTTGTTGACACTTGCTTCTTCCTTTCTTTTCTATTGCTTAGAATTCACAGGGGTATCTCCGTCGTCCCTGCAAATGGACGATGATCCTCTTATGGATGCGGTTAACCTACTCGAAGAAAACTGGATATCTATCCAGGAAACTTTTGAGTTGGTTGGCCGCGTTCTGTCACGGTTATTTACCGGGTTGTGGCCAAAGAAAAAGATGGCAATCCCGAAGGATAACCTGACTGAACTCGCCAAGACTTTCGACAGCGATGAAGACCCTACTCTCCATCTGAAGGGGCTGTCCATTAAGCGCGGCGCCGAAGGTGCCATTGCCCTTTCGCTTGCGCATGGTACAGACTTTGACTGGAAGAAGGTCAACTCCCCCCATGGCCACACCCGTGACGAGATGAAGGTGTTTTTCGAGAAGGCGAAGAAGTTGGCGCCTG
Source organism: Dactylis glomerata (assembly GCA_007115705.1). Classification (NCBI taxonomy): domain Eukaryota; kingdom Viridiplantae; phylum Streptophyta; class Magnoliopsida; order Poales; family Poaceae; genus Dactylis; species Dactylis glomerata. The sequence continues at coordinate 127,972 of QXEO01000165.1, forward strand.
CATTGCTGAATATGATTTCTCCTTCGGCAGCCTCTGCTGTGCCTGCTGCACCACCTCCAACGCCGAAAGCTCCAGTGCCACCATCGACTTCTAGCGAGGAACTGGCCGCGCCCCCTTCTTCCACAGAGCACAATGCTGAGGTGGCGTAGATTCAGCTTCTTTGTAGTATTTAGTTTTCTCCTTTTGAATGTAAAGACTCTAATTAAGTGCAACCCGAGAACTTTAGCCATAGGGTTGTGGTATTATGTAAATATATCCTCTTTGTATGGAGTACTATGCTGTCTTTCTGAAATTATTTCTCCTTTCTTCCTTTTTGTAGTCGATGCGTGACAGTGATCCTTCTTCTCGTGCTCCTGCTCCTTCCTCTACTCGCGGATTCAATCCTCAGATTTCGTCGACTCCTAGTCGATGTAATCACTGCGAAGAATACTCTTCCAGGATTTCCGACCTTGAAACTCGCCTGTCCTTGGCCAAAAGCCAAGCACAGATGGCTATTAAAAAGGCTAGCCTGGCCAGTGGCTATATGAGGAAAATCTCTTCACTTGAAGAAAAGGTCTCCAGTTTGACGGCGAAGGTTGTTCATAATGAAGAGTGCGAATCTTTCATTCTTGGAATTGTCGAGTCTGCTTGCGAGCTGTTGCGATGTGAGTTTTCTTTCGACTTCTTCTTTGGCTATTTGTGCACTTCTTTTTGTGATATATTTGTCATTGCAGGTACTTGCTTGGATTTTGCTGCTGAAGAACGTCGAGTTGCTGAGCGAAATGCTGCTTTGGAGAAGATGTCTACTGGCTACGAGACTCTGTGGTCTGATCCTCGACGCCGGAGCGCCATTGTATTGCTTCAAGACCGTGCCCAGCACATTGGCGAGTCAGTTGATGGTTGCCGGCGAGCTCTTACAACTATGCACTCCATTATGCTTCCTCGTAATCCTTTGCCTGCAACTTTCCCACTTCTTCTTGATACTTTCCGATCCAGCCATCGTATTCATAGGTTAATAGAACTGAACTTAGTGGTTGGTGCCAATTTTGCTCTAGGGTGGATACGCAAGTGGCACCCCAGATTGAATTATAGCACGATGTCCTTAAGTTTAGCTCCAGGTGGAGCTAGCCTTCGGGTTCATATGGAAAACACGCTTCAACCTGCTCGAAGACTTGTAGCTAGGCTTCTAGAGGCGGATGCTGCGTTTTTCCGCAAGTATCATTATTTAGATCCTTTAGGCGTAGATGATTCTGACAACCCGATGTTGTAAAGTGTGTGTGGAACGCGAGAGATTGTTTATTTCGTGACTATATGTCTGAAATTTATTCTCAAGGCGTATTTGTATGGTTCGTGCGTTTGCCGCATCTTCTCTTTGAAAGACTCGTAAACTCGAATATGAGGAACGCTTTGTCTTTATTTATACTTTTAATGTAAGATACATGGGGTGACCCAAGAGATCCGGCTTGTGACCCGTGTTCTGGATCTAGAGGGCATTGCCCCTGGAATAACTCGTGGCTTTTCACGGCCTTTATTGTTCTACTCTATTGTCTTTTATGATGCTTATGTCGTCGTGGCTTTCCCTTTTTCTTCTGCGCCTGTGTCTTCTCCTGATGTTCTTGTTCGTGGCTTCTTCGTTTTGGGCTCCGCGGTGCATCCTTCGAGTAGCTTGACGCCTTCTGTAGTCGCGCTCTTTGCCTTTTCTGCATGGTTGGCTATTACGCCAAAATTTTGCGCCATCTTGTGGAATTCCCTGTCGCAGAGATCTGAAACTTCAAAGCTTCCTTTCACTGTGATTATTCCTTTTGGTCCTGGCATTTTAAGTACCAAATATGTGTAGTGAGGTACTGCCATGAATCGCGAAAACGCGGGTCGTCCGAGGATCGCATGATATTGAGATGGCCAGTCCATGACTTCGAAGTCTAACTTTTCTCTCCTGTAGTTTTGTCGGTTGCCGAAGCAAACATTGAGTGCTATCCGACCCAATGGGTAATTGGCACTTCCTGGCACGATTCCGTGGAAGGAGCAGTCTGTTGGTTTTAGGAACTCCAGAGATATGTAGATTGCTCTGAGTGTTTTCGCGTATATCAGGTTAATCCCACTTCCTGCGTCCGTGAATATTCTGTCGACATCATACGCGCCGATTTGAGCTTTGAGTACCAGGGGCGCGTTTCCTGGCCGAGGTACTGTTATGGGGTGGTCCTCTCTATTGAACTCAATTGGCTATTCTGACCAGTGCAGATATTCTATCATAGCTGGAGGCGACATGACTGCCAGATTGACTTGTCGAGTCATACTCTTTTCTTCTTTATTCGACTTGGGCACGGGTTGTATCATTGCTGTGATGTGTCCTTTTGATGGGACGTACCCTTCGTCATCGTCGTCGTGTCCCTTGTTTTGCTGATCTTGCCCTTGAGGAGCTCCGTTGTTTCCTTGCTGGCTTATCGGGGGATTGTTACTTCCTTCAAATCCTTGTCGCCTTGCTTCGGTTTGTTTGTTTATTGCTGCTTCTTTGAGTTTTAAGAATGTTGTGCAGTCTTTCATTGCGTGCCTTGATACTCGCTTCCCGTCGACGAACGCTGAGTGTATATGACAAGGCCCGTTGAGCATATCCTCTGGTGATGGGTTGTACTCTCTGGATTCTCTTGGTGGGAACTTCTTGTAGTCCTCTCTTCCGTAGCTGCGATATCCCGAGCTTCTGCGATCGTTTCCTTGATAACTGTTGTCTTTATATCCTGCGGCGACTTGGCTATGAGAGCCGTAGGTGTCGTAGTTTCGGGATCGTCTCCTTTGGCTTCCGTATCTGTTTCTTCTGTCGTCCTCTGGAGATCGTGTCCGTTTGTTGTTGCACGCATCTTCTCCATCTGCAAATCTGTTTGCTGTGTCCATAAGATCTGACACTGTTTTTGGCTTGATTCTACCCATCTCTTCGACTAGGTCTCTTCGCCTTAATCCAATGATGAACGCGTCTATTGCTCTTTCGTCCGAAACTTCGACTGCTGAATTTTTGATGAGGCTCTATCTTTGGATGTATGCCCGTAGTGTTTCGTCGCGTTGCTATACGCACGCCTTGACTTCTTCTATTGATGCTGGCCGCTTGTATGTCGACCTGAAGTTGCTTGTAAATTGCTTTGTAAGGTCTTCCCAGCTTCCAATGGATTCTTTTTCTAGTTTGCTCAACCATGACCTTGCTGCGCCGGTGAGGTGTAGTTGCAAACTTTGCATTGCTGTTTCTTTGGTTCCTCCTAGTATTTGAACTGCTTGTAAGTAATCTGCCAGCCATGATTGTGGTTCCTGTGATCCGTCGTATTTTTGCTGATCATGAGGTAGCTTGAATCCCTTAGGCACTGGAGTGGTGCGAACCCTACGGGTAAAGCACGATGCCCCCATCTCTTTTTCGCTGTCTTCATAGTCGCGTCTTTCGTTTGGGGATCGCGATCTTCGAGTTCCACCATGCTGTTTTGGTGACGGCGATCGAGACCGGTGCTTATTGCTTCTATGTCGAGGACTGTTGTGACGACAAGGAGATCTTGCCTTGTGTGCTTCTTTGTGATGATGTGCTTCTTCTCCCTTTGCTGATAGTTTGTGGCCTACCATGTTTAGTCCGTTCAATGCTGCTCTATGCATATGCTCCCTAGGATCTCCTGGACTTGGTCGAGTTGTGAGCAGATATGCTTGTGCTGCTACTAATGCTGCTTCGGGGGTTTTTGGTAGGATGTTTCCCTGCTCGTCGACCGATAGGAAGGACGAATTGAGGTTTTTCGAAATACTTTGCCTGTCGGAGTACTCGAGGTTGTCATACCTTGAGCCATGTCGACGATTTTTCCTTGCGTTGCTGTATGATGCGTCGCTTCGTGCTCTACGAGCAGCTTCACTGGCTGCAATGGCTGAATCTTTTCTTCTTTGTATCTCTATCTTTTCCTTTGCTAATTGCTTTGCTTGCTGCCTTAGGGCGTAATGATACCCAAAAAGCATGTCTTTGCTGGAGCTGGATGGTATTGGTGTGCCGTGTTCTACGGCTTCTCTTATTATTTTCCACTCGTCGACTGATAGTCGAATTTTTTCCCTGGCTGTGAGGGATTCCACTATTTGTCCTTCTGCTAGGTGATTTGCTCCTCTGTCGATATTTGCTGGGTTTATCACTGGGTTGTTATTTTCATCGAATTCTTCTGAGTTGTCACCCACAATGGTGAGTATCTGGCACTGCTTACCGATGTTACTATTAAAGCTTGAAAAGATCGAGTTGCTGTCTTCAGAAAGCTCTAACCCTGTCTTCCATGTATCTGTTGAGTTGTCTGAGATATTGTCGAGGCAGATTGTGAGATCGTCGAGTTGGATTTCTGTACTGAGGTTGCCCTTTTCTTTGTTGTCTTCTGAAATTTCCCTTTTTTGCACTTCTTCTAAGCTGACCGGCGAGTTTACCTCGCTGGATGAGCCGTCGGAATACTCCATTATTGCTGTTGTTTCAGGCTCTTTTGCCGATGGATCTTGTTTCGTCGGATCTGAAAGGCGGGACGAACCCGACGGCCCGATGAGGATGCTCAGACTTCCGATGGTTAGCTCTACCTCTTGACTTCCGTCAACTTCTGGACTGCTATTGGCTAAAAGCGAAAAAGCCGTCGAATTCATGACTCCAACGCACAAAGTCCCCACGGTCGGCGCCAATTGACGAGGGGTTAACTCGACAAATGTCCTAGATGAAGGACTTAGGATCGGGGAGATAGGGCGTCGGATGAACTCGAAGGTAAAGTTAGTCGAAATAGGTGTGTATCGAAAGTAAACTTGGGTGTTCAACCTGGCTTGCTTTCAATCTGCCCTACACCGTCCCCTCCTGGCCCCTATATATAGGTGGCCAGGTCTCGAGGATCGGGTCGGGTTCGATACAGATTACAAATATCGACATACGGTAATAACTCGTATTCGACTATCATTACAATTGGGCCTAGCTTAACGGGCCTCAGGGGTACTCAACTAACGGGCTCTATTAACTATACCCTTGTCAACAAGCCTTAGCCATCTTCATTCCGTGCAACAAAGCCTCGTACTCCGCTTCATTGTTAGAAGCCCGTGGAAAGCTCATCCTTAGGACATATTTTAATTTGTCGCCATGAGGCGATATCAATACTACTCCTGCGCCTGCACCTTGGACTCGCTTAGAACCGTCGAAGTACATTGTCCAAGTACTCAATAAATCTGGTGGTCCCGTGCTTTGCAGCTCGAGCCACTCTGCTGTAAAATCTGGCAAGATTTGCGACTTGATCGCCTTCCTTTTTTCGTACGTGATGTCCATGGGAGATAACTCGATTCCCCACAAAGAGACACGACCTGTCGCTAAAGGGTTGTTCAATATGTTCGATAGTGGTGCTTCATTGACCACTATAATTGGGTGCACAGTAAAATACTGTCGTAATTTACGTGCAGTTGTGAAGACACTGTATGCCAACTTCTGATAATGCGGGTACCTCTGTTTGGTTGGAGATAGCACTTCACTGATGAAATATACCGGTCTCTGGACGCCATGAGCTTTGCCTTCTTCACTTCTTTCGACTACTAGAACTGTACTCACCACCTGATGGGTTGCGGCGATGTACAACAGTAGTGGCTCTTTTTCTTTAGGTGCGACCAGCACTGGTGGCGTGGAAAGCACTTTTTTCAACTGCGCAAACGCTGCGTCTGCTTCTTCTGTCCACTCAAATTTGTCGTCTGACTTCTTCATAAGTGCATAAAAAGGAAGTGCCTTCTCCCCTAGTCGAGCAACGAAACGACTTAATGCCGCGACGCGTCCTGCTAATTTCTGTACGTCGTGGAGTTTCGTGGGTTTCCCCATTGTTAGAATTGCTTGAATCTTCTCTGGATTTGCCTCTATTCCTCGTGCTGATACCAAGAATCCCAAAAGTTGCCCTGCTGAAACTCCGAAGGAACACTTTGTCGGGTTCAACTTAAGCTTGTACTTGTTCACGTTGTCGAAGGTTTCTGCCAAGTCGCTGATTAAAGATTTCTCCTCTCTTGTGGTGATGACTACATCATCAATGTAGACTTGTATGTTGTGCCCTATTTGGCTCCCGAGGCAACTTTGCATCATCCTTTGATAAGTTGCTCCTGCATTTTTTAGGCCGAATGGCATCACTTGGTAGCAAAACACCCCATACGGTGTGATGAAGGCCGTTTTTTCCTCGTCCTCTTTCTTCAGCTTGATCTGGTTATAGCCAGAATATGCGTCCAAAAAGGAAAGCCTTGCGCAGCCCGCTGTTGAATCGATTATTTGATCGATGCGGGGTAAAGGGAAGGGATCCTTTGGACAATGCTTATTGAGAGATGTGTAGTCGACACATACTCTTTGTACGTCTGTGTTCTTCTTGGGTACTATTACTGGGTTCGACACCCAACTCGAAGTTTTGATTTCTCTGATAAATCCAGCATTTTCTAATCTGTGCAATTCTGACGCTATTGCCTTCCTCTTGGGTTCATCGAATCGTCGTAGTGGTTGCTTGACTGGTTTTGCCTTGGGATCTACGTTTAGTGCGTGCTCGACGAGTTCCCTGGGAACCCCTGGCATGTCCGATGGACACCAGGCGAAGATTTCCCAGCGCTCACGGAGGAACTCGACGAGCGCGCCTTCCTATGCGGGATCCAAGTTCACCGCAATTGATGTCGTCTTGTTTGGATCCGTAGGGTGGACCTGAATTTTCTTTGAGTCCTGCGTTGTGTCGAAAGCCTTATCTGGCAGGGATCGTCCAACGTCGGGTAGCACATTATGATCTGTTTCTCCTTTTAACCTCTCGTATTCTGCTGTCATGCCGAAGGTTTGCGCCATCTTGTTGAATTCTCTGTCGCATGTGTTGGCTACTTCAAAGCTTCCTTGTACTGCTATTGTTCCTTTGGGCCCTGGAATTTTTAACGTGAGATAGGCGTAGTGTGGTACTGCCATGAATTTTGCAAATGCTGGTCGCTCCAGGATTGCATGATATTGTGACGGCCAATCCATAACTTCGAACTCCAGTTTCTCTCTTCTATAATTTTCGCTGCTGCCAAAGCAGACATCGAGTTCTATTCTTCCCAAAGGGTAGCTCACTGCTTCTGGTACTATTCCGTGGAAAGAGCAATCTGTTGGCTTCAGACTCGTCGGCGAGATGCACATTGCCTTTAGTGTTCTAGCATATATTAAATTTATGCCGCTCCCTGCATCCATGAACACTCTTCCTATGTCGTACCCTCCTAATTGTGCTTTTAGAACCATAGGCGAATGGCCCGGCCTGGGAACTTTTCTTGGGTGGTCTGCTCTAGTGAACTTGACTGGTTGCTCTGACCATCGTAGGTACTCTGTGGTAGCTGGTGGTGACGATATTGCCAGGTTTACTTGCCTGGATATGCTTTTTCGCTCTTTCTTTGACTTGGTCACCGGCTGAATCATGGCTGATATGTATACTTTCGACTCTAAGTGCTTTATTGGCCTTTGCATTTGATATCCTTGACTTCTATGTCTTTCTCCTTGCCTCCCTTCCTGGCTTGACCCCATGGCGCTTTGCAACCTTAAGAATGTTCTGCAATCCTTCATCTGGTGATTTGAAACCCTTTTTCCGTCGAGATACGCGTAGTGGATTCGACAAGGTCCGTATAGCATATCCTCGGCTGAGGGGCCAGAGTATCTTGATTTTTCTACTCCTTTTGCCTGGAACTTCCTACTTTCATACCCTTCCTCTTCTTCTGGCCTGTAACCCGCGGCTACCTGATTTTGCCTTCCTTGATTATCCCTGCTGCGGTATCGCCTCCTTTGTCGACTTGTTCTGTCGACTTCTGGCGATCGTCCTCTTTTGTTGTTATACGTGTCTTCTCCATCAGCGAATTTGTTAGCTTGTTCCATTAGCTCCGCTACTGTCGTAGGTCTTGTTCTTCCTATTTCTTCCACAAGATCTGAGCGACGAAGTCCTTCCAAAAAGGCGTCTATTGCTCGTTCGTCGGAGACGTCTTCTGCTGAGTTTTTGATTATACTCCAGCGTTGTATATAGGAGCGTAATGTTTCGCCTTTCTTCTGCACACATGCTTTAACTTCTTCCAGTGATGCTGGGCGCTTGTAGGTGGAGCGAAAATTTCTTGTGAATTGACTTTCGAGTTCCCCCCAGCTTCCAATGGATTCATCGGGTAGGGTGTTCAACCAGGATCGTGCGGCGCCGGTGAGATGTAGCTGCAAACTTTGCATTGCAGTCGCCTTTGTTCCTCCTAGTATCTATATTGCCTGTAGATAATCTGATAGCCATAAGGTAGGTTCTTGTGACCCATCGTACTTATTCTGGTCGTGTGGTAGTTTGAATCCTTTGGGTACCCGCGTTTTGCGAAGCCTGCGGGTAAAGCATAACGCACCCATATCTTTATCATCGTCTTCGTAATTTTCTTCCCTCCAAGCATGTCGCAATTTTTTTACTCGAGCTTGTGCTATTATACTTCTTGCATCCTCCTTCTTTTTCTGCTGCTTTTTCTCTTCTGATAATTCGCTATAGTCGTTGTTTGCGCGATTGTATCTGAACTTCTCCTTGCGATTTGTCGACTTCGTCTCTGGGCCTTGTTCCCTGATCTTACCTTCTACTATTCCGAGGCTTCGTATCGCGGCTCGGTGCATATCTTCTCATGGGTCTCCATGCTCTGGCCTTGTGGCTAGTAAATATGCTTGTGCTGCTGCCAATGCTGCCTCTGGCGTTCTTTGTACCAAGTCATCTTCCTCCTCTTCTAGCTGCGGGGTGGAGCTCCTTGAGTACCCTTCTTCTCTGCCGCATGCTATCGCCCCCCTGTTGTGTTTTGGATCTCTACGCCTTTCTCTGTTATATTCTGAATCTTCACTATAGTCTTTGAACGGATCGTATGGGCACCTAGAGGGGGGGGGGTGAATAGGTGCTACTCAAATTTTAATTCTTTTTCAATTTAGGCTTGACACAAAGGTAAATTCTCTAGATATGCAACTATGGTGAATTTACCTATATGACAACAAATAAGCTAAGCAAGATACAAGTAGTAAAGGCAATAAAGGATAGAGGTAACCGAGAGTGGAGCACACGGAGACACGGATGTAATTCCCGTAGTTCCTTCCTTTTTAGGGGAAGTACGTCTACGTTGGAGGGGTGTGGTTGCCACAAAGGCCTAACCAACGCCACAAAGGCTCACCCTATTCTCCGGTGCAAGCTTCCGCCACAAAGGCCTAGCTCACTTTCCACTAAGGGATTCCTCAAGGCGGAACCGGCCTTTACAAAACTTGGGGCACCACTCCACAACTGAATTGGAGGCTCCCAAGCACCACAAATATCTCAATCAACAAGTATCAAGATTTCAATCACACAAACAAGGTCAAGGGACACAAGGGAACCCAAGACCAAAGGGCCCTCAAGCAAATGAGAGGGGAAATCAAATCGCTTCGGTGAGGACGTAGATCAAGGCCTTCTCCTTCGATTCTCCAAAGATCAACGACTTTGGTGGGTTGAGGGAGGAGATCTTGCGAATTTGGTGGCTCCAAAATGGGGTCTTTTTCTTCACAGCTCGAGCAGCTTGAGGTTGAAGAAGGGGAGGGGTATTTATAGCCCCTCCCAAAATGTAGCCGTTGCTGACTTGGAGGGGCGGATTATCCGGCCAAAGTTGGGCCGGATTATCCGGCTGGCCGGATTATCCGGCCCCTGGCCGGATTATCCGCCCCCCCATCTGGGTGACGCCGCGCCAGGTCCTTAGCAGAATTTCAGCCACCCCCGGGGGAGGGCGGATTATCCGGCCAAAGCTGGGGCGGATTATCCGGCCCCTGGCCGGAATATCCGGCCCCCCTATCTGGGTGACGCCGCGATAAGTCCTTAGCCGTTTTTCGGCCACCCAGAGGGGGCGGATTATCCGGCCACCCCTGGCCAGATAATCCGGCCTAGCATTTCTTCAAATGATAATCCTGCAAATCTTAGCACACAATTAGTATCACTAATGTTGTTATCTAACACACAAAATCTGAGGGAAACAAAGTTTGCACTTTCAGTCTTCCCAGTATTCTTCCCTTGATATACTGTTATTGTCTTGAAACATCATGTCTCTTTCCTCCCTTAGTTTCTTCTTGTGTTGGTATAGTGCATACTGATATCCCATTAGAACTTCTCTTCTCGATCCCTCGGGTACTTCTGTACCATGATTAATGGCTGACGTAATCATTCTCCATTCACCAGCCGAGACGTGGACTTTCTCTTTTTCCTTTTTGTTGTGATCTTTCACTTTGTCGACTTGCCTGTCGACCTTTTTGCTTCCTTCGCTGTTGTTTCCTTCTTCTGCTTCAGTGATAATGACGCATAACTGATGTACTTTGGAGACGCCGCTGCTTCCTACGGTGAAGTCCTTCGCGTTGTTGTGCGTCTGACACGCTTTTTCTTCTGAGTCGATATTTTCCTGAATTTCGTCGCTTTCTGCGATTGATGCTTTTTCTAAGCTGACCGGCGAGTTTACCTCACTGGAAGAGCCTTCTGATGACTCCAATGCTTCCTCTGTTTCGGGCTTGCTTGCCGACGGATCTGGCTTCGTCGAATCCGAGAGGCGGGATGAACCCGATGGCCCGATGAGGATGCTCAAACTTCCAATTGTTAGTTCCACCTCTTAACTTCCGTCGACTTCTGGACTGCTGTTGGCTAAAAGCGAAAAAGCCGTCGAATTCATGGTTCCAACGCCCAAACTCCCCACGGTCGGCGCTAATTGACGAGGGTTAACTCGACAAATGTCCTAGATGAAGGACTTAGGATCGGGGAGATAGGGCGTCAGATGAACTCGAAGGTAAAGTTAGTCGAAATAAGTGTGTATCGAAAGTAAACTTGGGTGTTCAACCTAGCTTGCTTTCAATCTGTCCTCCACCGTCCCCTCCTGGCCCCTATATATAGGTGGCCAGGTCTCGAGGATCGGGTAGGGTCCGATACAGATTACAAATATCGACATACGGTAATAACTCGTATTCGACTATCATTACAATTGGGCCTAGCTATACGGGCCTTAGGGGTACTCAACTAATGGGCTCTATTAGCTATACCCTTGTCACCAGTGTTATGCGAAATTCGGTCAGTAAAGCTCTAACGAACAGGAAGGCACACTTTACTTTTTCCTGTTCTTAAAAATTTGACATTGTGGTCTCTTATGTTGAGTTGTTATGCTTGCAAGTTGTAAGTTGGAGACTAGCCCAGCCATGCAGTCATGGGCAAGCTTTCAACATTGCACTTCTTATTTGAGTTGATATCGTGATCTTTTGTTTATGGATGCCCGCGGTGTGAAATGAATTGGGAATCTTGTGGGGATCATGGAGTTTGTATATGTGTTAGGGAAACGCCGGGCCGCTAATCTAAGCCATGCATAATTCATGGTGGAAATTTGCAGCATACCCATGGTGAACATTCGACGACGCATCTCACAATAAAAAGCTAAACAAATGGCAAATAAAAGAGATGTCGAGGTGTTCATTGTCTGCTTGTCCTGTCATTTTGATGTGGGCTTGTTCCATGTCATCGGGCACAGAGGTACCCCATTGGCGGTTCTCAATGATATGCATATACTTACAATGACAAGAGCCTTGCTTGGGACTCTAAGTAAAGTAGCATGAGGTTTGGGTACTCATATTCACGGGACACGAGGTTTTCAACTTATGATTTGTCAAGCATATGCATCATAATTGTTCTCGCATTAACTTTAACCATTCAAGATGCTTATGATGGGGGCAATGAGAGCTCAAAGCCGCTAAGTACCATAATTTTTGAAGGTTATAAAACTTGCAATCACTGCTTCCCTCTGCGAAGGGCCTTTCTTCTACTTTTATGTTGAGTCACCACCTTCTATCTTTATGCACCATTAAGAGAGCATAGTTGTCATTCTTAGTATAATATGCATTGTCCCAAAGTTCATTGATTGATTCATATTGTTGGTTTCACTTGTTCTCAAATTATTTGTATCTAGTCGCCCTCTTAAACTTTGAGGTGTCCTATGCATTTATGTTTTGCTCTCTTTGAAGGACAAGCTGAAAACCATTTGTATGTTTTTCCTTATGATTTGAACACACATTTGACTTTCATTGTTTCATTTTCATAATCTTTTGTTTGTGTTCATTTGCATGTTTACAACATGGTTGCTAAGTTCTTATTGTCAAGATTATATCTTCATGCCCAGGTTTTAAGTTCTTATGATCCCAGCTCACAAATGCTTACATATATGATCAAGATTGTGTAGGTGCATGTCACCTCAAAAATTATTCTTTTGTTATCACTTACCTACTCGAGGACGAGCAGGAGTTAAGCTTGGGGATGCTTGATACGTCTCCAACGTATCTATAATTTTTGATGCTCCATGCTTGTTTTTACACCATTTGCCTAATGTTTCGTTACACTTTGTGGCACTTTTATGCATTTTCCGAAACTAACCTACTAACAAGTTGCCACAGTGCCAGTTCCCTGTTTTCTGCTGTTTTTGTGTTTCAGAAGTGATACACAGGAAATATTCTCGGAATTGGACGAAACAAGTTCCTGAAGTCTTATTTTGTCTGGGAGCTTCCAGTCATCCGAAGGAGAGTAGGAGGGGAGCCACAGGGGCCCCACACGCCAGGCCGGTGCGGCCAGGGCCTAGGCCGCGCCAGCCAGGCGTGAGGCCACCTGGATCCACCTCTGACATCGCCCCTTCGCCTATAAAGACCCCCCGACGGAAAAAACCTAAGTACCCAATCACTTTTGCAGAACACATCGCGATCCGCCGCCGCCGCCGACCCGAAGATTGGGAGGGTCCAGAAGCTCTTCCCAGCACCCTGCCGAAGAGGGGAATTGCCACTGGAGGTCTTCTTCATTGCCATGCTTGCCTCCGGAGCGATGAGTGAGTAGTCTACCTTGGACTATGGGTCCATAGCAGTAGCTAGATGGTTGTCTTCTCCACCATGTGCTTCATGTTTAGATCTCATGAGCTGCCCTACATGATTGAGATCACCGTTATGTAATTCTACATGTTTGGTTTGTTGGGATCCGATGAATATTGGTGTTATGATTGAGTTGCTGTGCTGAATATTATCTTATGTTATCTCTATGTTGTTTATGATCTTGCATGCTCTCCGTTGTTAGTAGCTATCTTGGCCGAGTAGTTGCTAGTGACTCCAAGAGGGCGTATTTATGCTCGATAGTGGGTTCATGCCTCTATTTAACCTCGGGGAGTGACAGAAACCTCTAAGGTTGTAGATGTGCTATTGCTACTAGGGAGAAAACAACATTCATATGCTCAAGGGCATATGCTTTGTTTACATTACACACTTTGCTTAATGCAATTATCTGTTGTTCGCAACTTAATACTTGTGGAGTTCTCGGATTGATTCGCCACAAGTGGATTATTAGTCATAGATGCAGTTGGATGGCGGTCTATGTATTTTGTTGTAATGCCCAGAGTAAATCTCATAGTGATCTCCTTGACATATCACGTTTATCTTTATTCTATCAATTGCCCAACTGTAATTTGTTTACCCAGTGATGAGGGTTAACTCGACAAATGTCCTAGATGAAGGACTTAGGATCGGGGGAAGAGCAACGACTAGAGATTCCGGGATCGAGATTGGCACACGATGTACCCAGGTTCACGTCCCCGCGGTGGAGGATTGCTACATCCTGCTAGCAATCTAGTATATGATCACAATGGTGTGTTTACAGGGTGCCGCCGTAGGCGGATTTGTGTATCTAGTCTATGTCTAATCTATCTTGTATCTTCTATCTCTCGATGTAACTTGTCTTAGATCTCCCTCTAAGGGCGCCCCTGATTGGCTTTATATATGCAACCGGGCTAAGGTTTTACAAGTGTCCTAGTCGAATACGGATTAGAACCTTCCTTCTTTGTCTCCAAGTCATCTTCGAGTCTTTGTGCCGGTCCACCTCCTTAACGGGCCGGACCCGGTATACTAATCCGTGGGTACCCGAAGGGCATATCCATGTCAGTAGCCCCCGAGACTCAATTCAAGTTGCAGACTCGGGTTGAGTCTCAAAACTTCAATCTTTCACTTCTTCAATCTTCGACTTCTTCAATCTTTGACTTCTTCAATCTTTTAACTTCTTCCATCTTCGACTTCAATTCTTCGACTTCTTCAATTTTCGACTTCAATTCTTCGACTTCCTGAAATCTTCGGGTTCCTGAATCCACGCTCTCGATGGGAGTAAATATCGAGTCGATGTTTCTGGTGCTTGCCACCGATAATGGACTCGAAATTTTCTTCCTTGTTTTTCTCAAAATAATTTTTCATCTTCAACTTGATCAATACTTGAATTCTTCAGATCTTCAAATCTTCGACTTGGTCTTTCGACTTATCTTTTATCATAATATCTCGCAAGGGGTTTTGATAAACAAGCCTGACAACTCTGACGGATCAAGAGGCCAGTTAACTGCCGGAGCAGATACTTGTGACCTACTTCAAATTCAATCCCCTTGGACTTGAATTTGGGAAACCGGTCAAACCCATTCTTTTGCCGCATTTAGGACTTACAAAGAATGAATCCCAGTGGTTCTCAGGGTACCCAGTGCGTCCACCAGGATATTCTTCGCATCGTAGACACGGATACATACCAGCATAGCGCATCCATGTGCGTATACCGGGCCACACAGGACGGATCCCGGGGTCTTACCTTCACGATATATTTCAACCACGGCATTCAAGTTTTATCGCGATGACGCAACTCGAGAATCATATGTCGCAGCCTTGTTGGACTGTTTCAATTCTAAAAATCTTCGGGTTATTCAACCTTGATTGATATAAACTCCCTCCAGGTGGTAGTAATGATGATTTCGAAATCTTCTTTCGCCTTCTTTGCTTCATTATTCATGAAAAAATATCGTCGGGTGCGCGCCCAGCGCTCCCGATGGGAGTAGCCCCCGAGGCTATGGTCGGATACTTGTAGTCGATCATAGGCTCCAATAGTCTTCTTCTTCTTTTCTTGTCGAATTCTTCTCAAAATTATTTTTCTATCGGGTGCGCGGCAGCGCTCCCGATGGGAGTAGCCCCCGATTCTATATTCGGGTACTTGTAGCCGGGCATAGACTCAAGTTGTACTACTCGAAGAATTTCGGCTCCTGTTGAAGGACTTGATGATTTTGTCGACTCCTGCAGTAAATATGAATAATTCTGAAATACTTTGTCTCTCGAATAAATATTGTGTTTGCATATTGTAATAATGATGTAGTATGTAAAATAAAAACTCGATATTTTTTGTGCAATTTTGTTGCTCGTACGTAAGATCCTTTCGTTAGCCTGACGCACTTCATGGCTCGATCAGCTACTCAGGTCAGACGTAATGTGATGCGTTAATTTTAAGATACTTGCTAAGCCTTTTCGTTAGCCTGACGCCCCAAGATTTTGTGCCTTGCCAACCGTTAGTCGAGCTTCATGCGACTGTAAACTAAATTGACAAGTATTCGACAAGGAACGCCAGCTACTAGGGCTTTCACAATTTTTCGAAGTCAATGATATGCAAGATGATTGTTCATGGCGGAGCCCCCGAGTGTTGGGTGCGGCTAAAGTAAATAATAATCGATTCTTGGAAGAGAAAAACTTAGCTTATGTCGAGTGCGGCGTGGTCGGCGCGGCGTAGTCGATGATAATGTAGTCGAGTTGTTGTCGTAGAATCACAATCACGATCGGAGACGAAGTTGTTGTCGAGCCCCCGAGCGTTGTTGGGATCGTCGCGTTGCTGATGTCGACGAAATTGTAGGTCTTGAAGGTGAGTTTTTGCACTCAGGGGCGAGTTGATGTCGAGCCCCCGAGCGTTGCCGATAGTTTGCGCGAGTGCGCGGCAGCGAGCCCCCGAGCGTGGCAAGCCGCAGTTGACACCGCAGTCGACGATGTTGAAGACGATGTAGTCGAAATATTTTTTCTGGATTGTCCGAGTAGCTCGGCGAGTAGTCGAAATATTTTTCTCTGAGTTGTCCGCGGAGCTTTGGTAACTCGCCAGATATTACGTCTCCGATGACATACGTAGATCTTGTAGCTTGATTTTTTTTTTGGCCAGTTTCTCTTGTCGCATCCTCATACTGAGCTAGTTTTCACTTTCTTTGCTCTTGGTCTTGATCGACTAAGCTGCTTCACGCCTTTGATTGATTTATACTCCATGTGCACTTGCAGATCAAACGCTTTCTTCTTTTTGGGATTTGAATCAACTAGCTGCGCCTCCATTGATTGATGTCGTGGATACAAGTTGCCTCTTGATGAGATTAATTGGAGCCAGCCAATATCTTATTTGCCTTCACGTGAAGTAATAGACTTCTTGGGACTTGAGCTGGAACGCTGCAGCACCGCTTGGAGTCGAGCCCGGCTTCTGCTTGATTTCGATGAAAGCAAAGACCGACCCGAACTATATTCAATTATTCGACTTGAAACAGAAGCTGCCTTCTGCCTGGTTTCGACAAAAAAAATTCACGGCTGAGTACGTGAAAAAACCATGCCGCCTTGTGTTGATGATTTGATGGATCGATTTCCGTCGGAAACTCAAAATCTTGTTCTTGCTGATCGGATGAGTTGTGGACGCAAAATTTGCAGATCTTCTCGATGGAAAAGTTGAAGGATCCCGCCCGGATAACAAAATCCAGTCGCCGCGATCCCCACGGTCGGCGCCAATTGACGAGGGGTTAACTCGACAAATGTCCTAGATGAAGAACTTAGGATCGGGGGAAGAGCAATGACTAGAGATTCCGGGATCGAGATTGGCACACGATGTACCCAGGTTCACGTCCCCGCGGTGGAGGATCGCTACATCCTGCTAGCAATCTAGTATATGATCACAATGGTGTGTTTACAGGGTGCCGCCGTAGGCGGATTTGTGTATCTAGTCTATGTCTAATCTATCTTGTATCTTCTATCTCTCGATGTAACTTGTCTTAGATCTCCCTCTAAGGGCGCCCCTGCCTGGCTTTATATATGCAACCGGGCTAAGGTTTTACAAGTGTCCTAGTCGAATACGGATTAGAACCTTCCTTCTTTGTCTCCAAGTCATCTTCGAGTCTTTGTGCTGGTCCACCTCCTTAACGGGCCGGACCTGGTATACTAATCCGTGGGTATCCGAAGGGCATATCCATGTCACCCAGCATGTGTTATTTATCTTATGGAGAGACACCACCAGTGAACTGTGGACCCCGGTCCTATTTCCATCATATTGCTATCACCTGTTTACTTTACTCGCACTGTTTACTTTACTCGCACTGTTTACTTTACTCGCATACTATCATCACTTTCCACTCGATACGCTCATACCCTTTGTTTCAAGCAAACCGGTGAGATTGAGAACCTCATCGCAAGTTGGGAACAAAGTACTTGGTTGTGTTGTGTGCAGGTTCCGCGTTGCAGCTAGCAAGCAAAGCTTGGACGAGGCACCATATATAAATTGTCCGAAGCTATCGCAAACTAGCAAGCATCACCTTCAGTCGTTATTGTCTGCTCTTCTCCTGATCGACATAACCTTGGTTTCTTAACTGAGGGAAAACTTGTTGCTATATTCATCAAAACCTTCTCTTGGGGTTTTCCAACTGGCCGGTCATTTAATTTCATACACCATCGACTTGGCCCCATCAGTAACTCGACTTGATTCGCCAACAAGATCAAGGCAAGTACCTACAGTTCAAGTGAAAATTGGCACACAGAAGACAAGAGGAAAAACAAAGAGAAAAGGATCCCCGAAGACTTACACAGCAGCATCTCGCAAACAGATTCGACGATACCAATCAGAAAAGATTCGCATTCGTCAAAATGTGCGATTCTCGCTACTAGACTCGAAACTTCATCTTGAAGATTGGATACTTGCTTCATCAAATCATGGGACTTACTAGCCTTGTCTAGAGCAACTTGCGCCTGGTGTTTCATAAAGGATAGGCAGCTCTCAAGGTCCGCAACTCTGAAAGAATATCCTCACATCGGCCAGGAGGTCGAGGAGGCGAGGAAATTCCCGAAACGAATATATCATCAGGGGATGGAGCTCGATCATAACTCGACGATTCACCAGTAAGCAAAGGCTGAAGTCAATCAGAAGAAAAGACACGTCTCAGGAACAACATTCAAGCATTTCACATTAGAAAAGATATCTATAAACGAGTACAAAAGCCTTTTGACAAGTTCTCAGGCAAAGCACAAACTGGAAGTTCATTACAACAAAAGAGATTAAAAAATACAACAGGAAGACTAAGTCTACGCCACCTCAGCGTCCCACTCCGTGGCAGAAGAAGGCATGGCAGAAGCAGCACCAGTAGTTGGAAGAGGCGCGGATTTATTAGTCGCTGGAATCGAAGGAGCCGGCGCAAAAGAAGCAGCAGAGGCCGCTGAAGGAGAAATCATCGCAACGATGGTAGGCGAAAACTTCTTCGCCTTCTCAAAGAAAGCCTTCAGCTCTGAGCAGGTACGGCTGTGGGAAGAGCCAATCTTCTCCCAGTCCAACTCCGCGCCATGTGCATATGAAAATGCAATGGCCCCCTCGGCACCTCGCTTCAAAGAAAGGCCTTTCATTTGAAGGATGGGGTCTTCAGT
Organism: Dactylis glomerata; assembly: GCA_007115705.1. Classification (NCBI taxonomy): domain Eukaryota; kingdom Viridiplantae; phylum Streptophyta; class Magnoliopsida; order Poales; family Poaceae; genus Dactylis; species Dactylis glomerata. The sequence goes on from QXEO01000165.1 coordinate 146,453, forward strand.
AGTGTCGAAGGCTTGGGCGAGTGACAAGGGTATAGCTAATAGAGCCCGTTAGTTGAGTACCCCTGAGGCCCGTATAGCTAGGCCCAATTGTAATGATAGTCGATATACGAGTCCTTACCGTATGTCGATATTGTAATCTGTATCGAACCCTACCCGATCCTCGAGACTTGGCCACCTATATATAGGGGCCAGGAGGGGATGGTGTAGGGCAGATTGAAAGCAAGCCAGGTGGAACACCCAAGTTTACTTTCGATATACACTTATTTCGACTAACCTTTACCTTCGAGTTCATCTGACGCCCTATTCCCCCGATCCTAAGTCCTTCATCTAGGACATTTGTCGAATTAACCCCCGTCAATTGGCGCCGACCGTGGGGATCGGGGCGTTGGAATCATGAATTCGACGACCTTTTCGCTTTTAGCCAACAGCAGTACAGAAGTTGATGAAAATCAAGAGATCGAATTGACAATCGGAAGTTTAAGCATCCTCATCGGGCCATCGGGTTCATCTCGCCTTTCAGATCCGATGAAACAAGATCCGTCGGCAAGTGAGCCCGAAACAGTAGCAATGATGGAATATTCTGACGGCTCTTCCAGCGAGGTAAACTCGCCGGTCAGCTTAGAAGAAGTGCAAAAAGGAAAGATCGCAGAAGACAATGAAGCAAGGGAAAAGTTTGACGCAGGGGTCCAACTCGACGATCTCATGATCTGCCTCGACGATATCTTAGACAAATCAACAGACACATGGAAGACAGGGTTAGAGCTTTCTGAAGATGGTGACTCGATCTTCTCAAGCTTCAATAGTAACATCGGCAAACAATGCCAGGTGCTCGCCATTGTGGGAGACAACTCAGAAGAATTCGACGAAAACAACAATCCAGTGCTAAACCCAGCAAATATCGACAGAGGAGCAAATCACCTAGCAGAAGGGCAAACAGCAGAATCCCTCACAACCAGGGAAAAAATTCGACTATCAGTCGACGAATGGAGGATAATAAGAGAAGCCGTAGAACACGGCGCGCCAATACCATCAAATTCCAGCAAAGACATGCTTTTGGGGTATCATTATGCCCTAAGGCAGCAGGCAAAGCAATTAGCAAAGGAGAAAATAGAGACATAGAGAAGAAAAGACTCAGCCATTGCAGCTAGCAACGCCGCTTGTAAAGCACGAAGCGACACATCATATAGTAACGCAAGGAAAAATCGTCGACATGGTTCAAGGTACGATAACCACGAGTACTCCGACAGGCAAAGCATTTCCAAAAACCTCGACTCGTCCTTTTTATCGGTCGACGAACAGGAAAACATCGTACCAAAAACTCCTGAAGCAGCATTAGTGGCAGCTCAAGCTTATCTGCTCACAACTCGACCGAGCCCGGGGGATCCTAGAGAACATATGCACAGAGCAGCATTGAACGGACTAAACATGGTGGGCCACAAGCTATCAGCAAAAGGAGAGGAAGCACACCACCATAAGGAAACACACAAGCCAAGATCGCCTCGCCGTCACAACAGTCCTCGGCGCAGAAGCAGCAATCAACGATCTCGATCGCCATCACCAAAACAACATGGAGGAACCCGAAGATCCCGATCCCCAAATGAAAAACGCGACTATGAAGATGACGAAAAAGAGATGGGAGCATCGTGCTTTACCCGCAGGGTTTGCACCACTCCAGTTCCCAAGGGATTCAAGTTACCTCATGATCAGCAAAAGTATGACAGATCACAGGAACCACAATCATGGCTCTCAGATTATCTACAAGCAGTACAAATATTTGGAGAAACCAAAGAAACAGCAATGCAAAGTTTGCAACTACACCTCACCGGCGCAGCAAGGTCATGGTTGAGCAAACTAGAGAAGGAAACTATTGGAAGCTGGGAAGACCTCACAAAGCAATTTACAAGCAACTTTAGGTCGACATACAAGCGGCCAACATCAATAGAAGAAGTCAAAGCGTGTGTGCAACAATGCGACGAAACACTGCGGGCATACATCCAAAGATGGAGTCTTATCAAAAATTCAGCAGTCAAAGTTTCAGACGAAAGAGCAATAGATGCGTTCATCATTGGATTAAGGCGAAGAGACCTAGTCGAAGAGATGGGCAGAATCAAGCCAAAAATAGTGTCAGACCTCATGGACGTAGCAAACAGATTTGCAGATGGAGAAGACGCATGCAACAACAAGCGGACGCGATCCCCAGAGGACGATAGAAGAAATAGATATGGAAGTCAAAGGAGATGGTCCCGAAATTACGACAACTACGGCTCCCATAGCCAAGTCGCCGCAGGATATAAAGACAACATCTATCAAGGAAGTGATTGCAGGAGCTCGGGATATCGAAGCTACGGAAAAGAGGACTATAAAAAATTTCCCACGAGAGAACCCAGAGAGTACAACCCGTCGCCAGAAGACATGCTCAACGGACCCTGTCATATACACTCAGTGTTCGTCGACGGGAAGCGAGTATCCATGCATGCAATGAAAGACTGCACAACATTCTTGAAGCTGCAGGAGGCAGCATTAAACAAGCAAACCGAAGCAAGGCGACAAGGATACGAGAGAAGCAACAAACCTCCCACAAATCAGCAAGGGAACAATGGAGCTCTTCAAGGTCAAGACCACCCAAACCAGGAGCACAATGACGACGAAGGATATTTTCCATCCAAGGGACACATCATATCAATGATACAGCCCGTGCCCAAGTCGAACAAGGAAGAAAAAGGTATTACTCGACAAATCAACCTAGCAATCACTTCACCTCCAGCTGCAACGGAATATCTACACTGGTCAAAACAACCAATCGAGTTCAACAGAGAAGATCACCCTATAACAGTACCTCGGTCAGGAAACGCGCCCTTGGTACTCAAAGCTCAAATTGGCACGTACGATGTCGACAAAATATATATGGACGCAGGAAGTGGAATCAATCTGATATATGCAAAAACACTCAGAGCAATGCATATATCACTAGAGTTCTTGAAGCCAACAGACTGTTCCTTCCATGGGATAGTACCAGGAAGTGCTAACTATCCACTCGGTTGAATAGCACTCAATGTTTGCTTCGGCAACCGACAAAACTACAGAAGAGAAAAGTTAGACTTCGAAGTCATGGACTGGCCATCCTAGTATCACGCGATCTCGGGGGACCCGCGTTTTCGCGATTCATGACAGTACCTCACTACACATATCTGGTACTCAAAATGCCAGGACCAAAGGGAGTAATCACAGTAAAAGGAAGTTTTGAAGTCTCAGATCTATGCGACAGGGAGTTCCACAAGATGGCGCAAAACTTTGGCATGATAGCCAACCATGCAGAGAAAGCGAAAAGTATGACTACGGAAGGCGTCAAGCTACTCGAAGAACGCGTTGCGGAGCCAGAGATGAAGAAACCACGAGTAGGAGCATCAGGAGAAGACAAAGAAGCAGGAGAAGAGGAGAAGGACACGACGGCATAAACATCAAGAGCAACAAAGTAGAGTAGAAGAATAAGGCTATAAAAGCCACGAGTTATACCAAGGGCAATGCCCTCTAGATCCAGAACACAAGCCACATGCCGGATCTTTTGGGTTACCCCATGTATCTTACGTTACAAGTAAAATAAAGACAAAATGTTCCTCATATTTTGAGTCTACGAGTCTTTCAAAAGAGGAAATGCGGCAAACGCACGAACAATATTAAAACGCTTTGGGAACAAATTTCAGACATAAAGTCACGAAATCAGGAACTCTCGCGTTCAATATATACATAAAGGTTACAGCAGCGGGTTATCAGAATCATCTACGCCTAAATGATCTAAATAGTGATACTCGCGGAAAAACCCAGTGTCTGCTTCTAGCAGCCTAGCTACAAGCCTCCGAGCAGGCTGCAAAGTATTTTCCATATGAACTCAAAGACTAGCTCCACCAGGAGCCAAACTCAGGGACATAGTGCTATAATTAAGTCTTGGGTGCCACTTGCGCATCCACCCAAGAGCAAAATTGGCACCTGCCACCAAGTTCAGCTCTATCAATCTATGAATTCACTGGCTGGATCTAAAAGTGTCGAGAAGAAGTGGGAAAGTCGCAGGCAGAGGATTGCGAGGAAGCATAACAGAGTGTATAGTCGTGAGAGCTTTCCTGCAGCCATCAACCGACTCGCCAATGTGTTGAGCGCGATCCTAAAGCAGTACAATGGCTTTCCGACGCCGACGATCAGACCACAAAGTTTCAACATCTGCGGACATTTTTTCCAGAGCTGCGTTTCGTTCGGTAACCCGACGATCCTCAGCAGCGAAATCCAAGCAAGTGCCTATGGCGAGAAGGGATATCATACAAACAGCAGTGAAGCAAAAAAATAAAAAGATAAGTCAAAAGGAAACTTACATCGCAACATCTCGCAGGCTGACTCGATAATGCCAAGGACAAAAGAGTCACATTCCTCATGGTGCAAAATCTTCGCAGTCAAGCTTGACACCTTATCATCAAGAACATATATCCGCTTTGTCAAATCACAAGCTTTGCTAGCTTTGCTCACAGCCATCTGGGCTTGGCGTTTGGCTAAGGTCAGACGAGACTCAAGATCAGAGATCCTTGCAGAATATTCCACGCATTGACCGCATCGACTAGGAGGCGACGAGATCGCTGAGCCGAACGTGCGGGCAGAAGAAGGAGCAGGATCATTGGCATGCATAGACTAGAAGTCAAAAGAAAAGATTTCAGAAAGATAGCACAAATACTTCATCAAAAGCAAATATATTTACATAAGTGAAAAGCCCTTTGACTAAGGTTCTCGGGTTGCATGTGACTATAGGTTTTGCAATCAAAAGCAGAAGTTAAATACTACAAGGAAGCGAGTCTACGCCACCTCAGCATTTTGCTCCGTGGCAGAAGAGGGCATGGCGAATTCATCGCCAGCAGTCGAAGGTGGCGCGGGTTCTTCCGTCGCTGGAGTCGGTGCAGCAGATGTCGCAGAAGCAGCCGAAGGAGAAATAATGGACACTAGGGCGGGCGCTAACTTCTTTGCCTTCTCGAAGAAAGTTTTTAGCTCCGAACGGCTGCGGCCATGAGGAGAGCTAACCTTCTCCCAGTCGAAATCTCCGCCATGGGCATAGGAAAGTGCAATGGCACCCTCAGCACCTCGCTTTAGAGAAAGTCCCTTCAGCTGGAGGATGGGGTCTTCAGTAGTGTCGAAGGCCTTTGCAAGCTTCTTCACATCATCCTTTGGGACATCCGCTTTCTGCTTCGGCCACAACCCGACGAACATCCGCGTCAGCACGCGGCTAACCAACTCGAAGGTTTCCTGGATAGATATCCAGTTTGCTTCGAGCAAGTTCACTGCGGACATCAGAGGATCATCGCCAGGCTGCAGAGTCGACAATGGCACCCCGGTGAATCCTGTATAGAAGAAGGAACAAGAAAAGCAGGGAAAGAAAATTTTAGCAAAATACAAATGGTGGTCGAAAAAGGGAGAAGGCAGAATATGTACCCTCAGCAGCAGTGGACATCGTCTAAAGTCGCTCAGCCACGGCTTGCTCTCACAGACGATGTTCTTTCTCAGCATCGGCCAAGGCCTTCTCCGCTTTCTTCGCCTTAGCCAGTGCCGATTTTTGTGACTTATCAGCAGCTGTTTTGGCAGCTATCGCAGCGTCATAAGCTTTTCGCGAAGTGCTAAGTTCGGCCTCCAGAGACGCAATGCGGGCTTTTGCCGCCGCTAGGGCACCTACGTTACAGAAGAAAAAGGAGTCAAACAAAAACAACAAGAAGGAATCAAAAGAGGACAAGCAGAGACAAGGCAACAGAATTTACCTTCGGAAGCTCTCGCTACCTTTAGGTACTCAGCACATTCTGTGCCCAAGGCGATGAATTTCTTCATCAAAGCCTGGAAGAAGAGGCATGAGTAAGCATACAGAATATACAAAGAAAGTAAGTTAAGGGTATTTACTAACATCATCAGAAGAGGCAGCAGATCCATGAGCTTCACCAGCAACGTCCGTTTCCTGGGATTTTTTCGAGCGCTTGAGGCTTTGGGTCACAGGAACCTTCTTGACTGCAGACCTGGTAACCCTCGGCGCAGCTTCTTGGGCAGAAGGCTCATCGGCAATCACAGGAGAAGTCGAAGGAATAGCCAAAGTATCTTTTGGCGGCTCCTCATCATCACTACAAGAATAAACAAGTTGTGTACAGCGCAAAAGAAAAAAGGTGAGTATAATGCAAATCATAGAACTCGAGGAAAGCTTACGATGCCATTAGGTCAAAGAACTCGACATCCTCTTCGGGAACAGGGGCTTCGTCGGCCACAGTTTTCTGTACAAAGGTACTCGACGAAGCAAGCTCATCGACGCGCTTCCTCTTCTTGTCTACACTAGTGTCTTCGGAAAGCGCAGGAGGAGGCGATGTCGTTGAGCTGGTATCTTGCTCTGATTCTTTGGCATCATCTCCGTCCTGATTCTCATCAGCCTCGGGGGCTTCCGATGCAGACGAGGCCAGATCAGCCAGAAGGGGCCCTACCTCTGGAAGAGGAGGGTGCGAAATAAGGAATTGGTGCCCCTGCACACGAACAAGTTAACAGGTTAAGAAAGGCAAAGAAAAGCGCAACTCAAAGCAAACGACATTCGACAACAAGTGAACAAAAAGCTAAGCAGATACATACCTCAGGCAGAGGGTGCACGAAGTCGAAGTAATCCGCGGTCAAATCAGCAACCGTGTGTTCCTTGGTAAGCTTGGTGAGACTCCTGACTCGCTTGTCGACATCTTCTTTCTTCATCAAATCTTCAGAGACGCGAGTAGGATCTTCCAAGCCAGAATAGCTCCAAAGATTGGTAAGGCGATGCTGTAGGGGTTGAACTCGACGTTGTACAAAGAACGCCATGAGTTGGATACCCGACAAAGCGCCTCCTTTGCCTCCTTTCAGAGCTTGAATGCGAGAGAGAAGGGGAAGAACTTGTTGTACTTCTGCATCTAAGGGAAGTGCATCCCACGACGCCAATTTCTTTACTTCCCTGGAGGCGTCGAAGGGGGCTAGACCATATTGATCTTCAGGAGAGGCCTTGCGGTCTTTGATATAGAACCACTTGGTTCTCCACCCTTGGACAAACGCGGCCATGGAAAATTCAAGATATTGTGCCTCAGGACGCACAGAAACAACGGCTCCACCCAGTTCGGGTTTTCTGGACAAAGCAACATTGGGGCGGAGACGGAAGATCGACCTCCAGAGGAGAAAATGGGGCTCAATGCCCAGGAACGACTCACAAAGAGTCACGAAGCAAGCAATGTGGAGAATGGAGTTTGGTGTGAGCTGGTGAAGCTGCACACCGTAAACAAAGAGAAGCCCACGGAGAAACTCGTGGGTAGGAAGAGAAAGGCCGCGGAGGAGGAAGCCAAGGAACATTACCCGATAACCGCTCGGGGGCTCCGGGATCTGCTCGGTGCTAGGGAATCGGATGGAGTCATTGTCGGAGATGAGGTCATCCGTCCTGGCCTTCTCCACCTCCTTCTTCGTGATGGCAGAGGTCACCCAGCTGGTCGCAAAGTTCCCCTTTCCCTTGGTCATGGTGTTCTTGGTCGCCAGGTGCTTTACGCGCATCTATCAATCCGCGCTTGGAGGCTATGCGCATGCAGAGACGGGTGCAGAGATCGGCAACGGCGGCGGCAGAGAGAAAGAGCTGGTAAACAGTAACAATTCCCCACTATCCCCTTATATACCTTCTCAGAGCAGGAACGTGGGTTGAGACGTGGCGCAAGGAGCGGAAACGGCAGCCCACTAACGGGCAGAAGAATAAAATTACCACGCTACCCATGAAACGGTACGCGCTCAGATGACGTATAGGTAAATTCGGTCGCTGACGTCATGAAGAGGTTAAGAGATCAATTCAACAGATGCATATAATTGGTGAGTATCAAATATGGCAACTATCAAATATGACGATGATATATAAGAGTAAAAAAGGTTTGGCGCCGACAATACAACATTCAGTTGATGAGACTATACCCGAAGGACATTCGACTATAGCCTTGGGGGCTACTACTTTGAAAATGTTGAATACGACATCAAATCTGGAGTTATGGACACGTATTCGACGATAAGTTTTTTCGAGTTGAAGTATAATGATGGATTACACTTTATTTGAGCCTATACTCGAAAAAGGATTTGTTCGACTATAGCCTCAGGGGCTACTCCCATCGGGAGCGCTGAGCGCGCACCCGACGATATTTCTTGACAAAGCACTAGGACATGTGAAGAGAAGAACTGTGTGGTGAAACACTGATTACTCCCATTGGGAGCGAGTTTGTTATGGTTGTATAAACCCGAATATTTTTAGTGAAACTTTGACTGTGACATGAGATTCTTGAGTTGCGTTATCGCAACGAAACTCGAATGCCGTGATTTATCACGAAGGTAAGACCCCGGGATCCGTCCTGTGTGGCCTGGTATACGCACATGGATGCGCTCTGCTGGTATGTATGCGTGTCTACGACGCGAAGAAAATCCTGGTGGATGCACTGGGTACCCTGAGAATCACTGGGATTCATTCTTTGTAAGATCTAAATGCGGCAAAAGAATGGGTTTGACCGGTATCCCGAATTCAAATCCAAGGGGATTGAATTTGAAGTAGGTGGCAAGTATCTGTTCCGGCAGTTAACTGACCTCTTGATCTGTCAGAGTTGTCAGGCTTGTTCATCAAAACCCCTTGCGAAATATTATCATGAAAATAAGTCGAAAGACCAAGTCGAATATTTGACGATATGAAGAAGTCGAAGAATTGATAAAGTCGAAGATTTAAAGATTAGAGATTCAACCTGAATCTGCAATTCTGGTAGAATCTCAGGGGCTACTGACAAGGGTATAGCTAATAGAGCCCGTTAGTTGAGTACCCCTGAGACCCGTATAGCTAGGCCCAATTGTAATGATAGTTGATATACGAGTCCTTACCGTATGTCGATATTGTAATCTGTATCGGACCCTACCCGATCCTCGAGACTTGGCCACCTATATATAGGGGCCAGGAGGGGACGGTGTAGGGCAGATTGAAAGCAAGCCAGGTGGAACACCCAAGTTTACTTTCGATATACACTTATTTCGACTAACCTTTACCTTCGAGTTCATCTGACGCCCTATTCCCCCGATCCTAAGTCCTTCATCTAGGACATTTGTCGAATTAACCCTCGTCAGCGAGTTTCTTCACATCATTGTTTGGAACCTCTGCCTTCTGCTTGGGCCATAACCCGACAAAAATCCGCGTAAGAACGCGGTTAACTAACTCGAAGATTTCCTAGACAGATATCTAGTTCGCCTCAAGTAAGCTAACCGCAGCCATGAGAGGATCATTGTTTGGTTGCAAAGTCGACGAAGACACCTTGGTGTGTTCTGTAGAACCAAGGGAACAGAAAGCAGCAAAAGAGGAAAATATCAGTGAGTAAAAGAAAGCAAGTAAAACAACAGCAGAAGAAGAAGAAAGATATAGTATATACCTCCAGCAGCAGTAGACATCGTGTTCAGCCGCTCAGCCACAGCTTGCTCCCTCTAGAGGTGCTCCTTTTTAGCATCAGCCAAGGCTTTTTCTGCTTTCTTCACCTTGGTCAATGCTGATTTATTCGACTTCTCAGCACTGACCTTGGCAGCAGTCGCAGCATCAAAAGCTTTCTGAGCAACGCTGAGTTCAGCTTCCAGCGAAGAAATGCGCGCGTTGGCTATCGCTAAAGCATCCGCAAGACAACAAAGAGGAAAGAAAAAGTCAAGCAACAAGCAAAGAAGAGCGTGCAAGATAAGCAATATAGGAAAAGGAGTTCACCTTCGGAAGCTCTAGCAGCTTTCAAGTACTCAGCACACTCAGCGCCCAAGGCAGCAAACTTTTTCAACAATATCTAACAAAGAAGAACACGTAAGTATATGGATGACACAAGGAAAATAAGTCAAGGACAATTACTCACATCATCAGGGGAGCCCGCAGACTCGTGGGCTTCAAGAGAAACATCGGCTTCCTTAGATTTTTTCGACCGTTTGGTACTCCGGGACATGGGAATTTTCTTGATAGGAGCTCTGGAGGCCTCCGGAGATTTCACGGCCGGCTCAACTTCTGGCATGGGAGGTTCATCAGTAGTTATATCCTCTGCAAAAGGAGCAGTGGTAGCATCCCTCTTCGGGTCCTCATCATCACTGCAAAGAAAGCAAAAGAAAGCAGGTTTTGTATAACTCAAAAAGGAAAAAAAAGAGCAAACACAATAAAATCATAGAGTACACAGAACATTTACAATGCCATGTAGTCGAACAGCTCTAGATCATCTTCTTGAACAAGGGCCTCACCGGCCGCAGTTCTCTGGATGGAGGTAGTCGTGGGGATGACTTATGGGGCGCACCACAGGCCGAGCAATATGCCGGCTGGCGTCCTAGGAGTCCCCATGGCTTCAGCACGAGAAGTCCGGTTCCACCCGAAGGGCCGGCTGCGTCAGCAGCTGGCTGATGACTCCATCGAGGAGAACTGAAGCCGGGCGACGAAGACAAAGCCTTCCAACGGTTGTTTCGCCGAAAGTGGGCTGGCCCCGACAAGAGCGACAGAGGCCGAGGACAGGAGTGACGAGCGCCACGACCGAGTCCAGCCAATCAGCGACCAAGAACCCTTCCCCAAGATAGGATCCAAGGCAAAAGGGAGGGCATATGCCTCCCAGATGCCGGTCCCAGGGGAAAGGTACTTTATAAAGCGAAGCTGCCAGAGCAGGGCGAAGGGATCACGCCAAGGACGCCGCCGCCGAGGAGCCGGTAGCCGGCCGAATTGTTACCCAACCTGTAACCAGGCCCCCGCCTATATAAGGGGGCCTGGACCCTTAGCATAGGGGGATCCGATCTTCTTCTTCCTCCTCTAGCCCGAACAGCTCAAGGAGCACTGCAATCGATACTACCCAATCAATACGAAGCAGGCAGGAAGTAGGGGTTTACCTCCAACCGGGAGGGCCCTGAACCTGGGTAAACTGTGGTGTCTCAGTAGGCATAATCCCGAGCCGGGCCCCTCGTCTCCACCGTCAAGCCCCTCCGATAAGCCTACCCATGGCTACTGTCTCTAAATTCCCATGACAGTTGGCGCCCACCGTGGGGCAAAGCGCGGTGGCGAGCGGAGTCAAGTTCCGGCCGGGATCCTCCGGCGAGAAGGTCGCCTCCGGCCTCGTCTGGAGGTTCGGCACATTCAACTGCGTTAGCGACAACTTGTCCCACTTCGAGAACGGCTTCGGCAATAGTGGCACCTTCCTCGACGTCGGCAGCCACCACTTCTACGTCGCCAAGCCCTTCCCGGAGGAAGTGACCGACGTCTTCGACCCTCTCTGCGACGGAGGCTCGAGCTACGGCAAAAGCAGCAATCTTGGTGCCATGGTCGAGGTAATGGCCCTGGGAGAAGACGAGGGCGGCAACTTACTGCGCCCCGAGCGCCCGTCGCCCGAACGCCTTCCTCCACAGGAGCAAGATGCTCCACTCCCAGAGCAGGATGCCCCGGACGTCTCCGTGGTGGACCTGCGCGCTCCCCTCGGCCGCGTCATCGATCCCGCCCGGGTCACCGAAGCCCTGGAGTGGACGCGTCTCATCCTCCTCAGCAAGGTGGCTGAGGACGAGGCCAACCGGTGCCACGTGAGCACCACGCTCAGCGAGTTCTACGACGTGCATAGAGGTGCGCCGACCGAGCTCGCTCGTGACCTGCGGCGCAGCGTCAACACCGTCATCTCCGGCTAGATCCAGCGGTCGCCGTCGGCAAGCCGAGGCCGCGGAGGGCGTGGACAGGGCGGCCGTGCTCCGAGCGGAAACGCCCAAGGCCGCCGCGCCCAGCAGGGCGGCGGAGCAAGCAGGCCACGCTTGGTCGCGGAGTCAGCGCCAGGGTCGGAGTCCCAGGCTCGCCCATCGGCGCTGCACATCCCCCTGTGGCTTGACCACGTCGAGACGTCCCCTAGGGGATCTGCTAGCTCAAAGCAAGCGGCTTCTGACCAAGGAGGCCCAGGGGCTGCCGGAAGCGGTCATGGGCGCAAAGAGGGCAAGTACACCCTCGATGCCGCACTTGATCAGCCGTGTAAGTTTCACGCCTCCCCGGGCAGGGAAGCGACCCACTCCACGCGTCAGTGCCGTTTCACGAGAGAGCTGGAGCAGCGCACTCGGCAGATCCCTAGTGCATCGCAAGCACAGCCGGCTGGAGGTCAGGAGGACCAACAGCGAGGCCCGGCTGGAGGCGAGCCGGACCAAGATGATGACTTCCCGGCGGATGTTGAGCAATATCATATCTTCACTACCCCCGGCAAGGATAAAAGGAATGACCTTTGGCATGAGGCAGAGGTGAACGCCGTAATGCCTGTAGAGCCCCAGTTCATGCACTGGTCTGAGGCGGCCATCACCTGGGGGCGCAAGGACCATCCGCGGCAAATGCCCAGCCCTGGAGAATACGCTCTGGTTCTGGACCCAGTTGTGTGCTCTGATACGCACATGTGCCGGTTCTCCCGCGTGCTCATCGACGGCGGTAGTAGTATCAACCTTCTTTACCGAAGCTCTCTGGAGAAGTTGGGCATCCCGCTTGCTCAGCTGAAACAGAGCCGGCTCACCTTCCATGGCATCGTGCCTGGGCATTCTTGCACCCCTTTGGGCAAGGTGCGGCTGGAGGTTCTCTTCAGAAAGAAGGGGAATAGCCGCCGCGAGCCTATCTGGTTCGAGGTGGTGGACATCAGCAGTCCCTACCACGCGCTGCTTGGCCGTCCAGCCTTGGCCAAGTTCATGGCGGTGCCACATTACGCCTATCTGAAGATGAAGCTCCTAGGACCCCGAGGCGTGATCACTGTCTCGGGAAGCTTCAAGAAGTCCCTGGCCTGTGCAAAGGAGAGCTCGCAACTGGCAGAGGCACTGGTTATCGCCGAAGAGAAGCGGAAGCTTCTACATCGCGTCGAGCTGGCCCAGCAAGATGTGCCGGTTCGCCAGTCGCCGGTGGAGCAATTCAAGCCGGCTAACGACACCAAGAAGATCCTGTTGGACGAGAGCGATTCATCCAAGTACGTCATCATCGGCACCGGCCTTTCTGCTAAATAGGAAAGTGAGCTCACCAGCTTCCTCCGTGAGAATCGGGACATCTTTGCATGGTCTCCAAAGGACATGCCAGGTGTGCCGAGGGAGCTGGCTGAGCACTCACTCAACGTCAGGCCGGATGCCAAGCCGGTCAAGCAACCGTTGCGACGCTTTGCAGAAGAGAAGAGGAAAGCTATTGGCAAGGAGATCGCCCGGTTCCTTGCAGCCAGCTTTATCATGGAGGTGTTCTACCCTGACTGGCTTGCGAATCCAGTCTTGGTCCTGAAGAAGAACAACACTTGGCGAATGTGTATTGACTACACCAGCCTCAACAAGGCTTGCCCCAAGGATCCATTTGCATTACCACGTATCGACCAGGTGATCGATTCCATAGCCGGCTGTGACCTCCTGTCCTTCCTGGATGCCTATTCGAGCTACCACCAGATCCCGCTCTTCCAGCCGGATCAGATCAAGACCTCCTTCATCACCCCGTATGGAGCCTATTGCTACGTTACCATGCCGTTCGGCCTGAAGAACGCTGGAGCCACTTACCAACGAACCATGCAGCGATGTCTGCAGGGGCAGATTGGGAGGAACGTGCACGCCTATGTGGACGACGTGGTGGTGAAGACTAAGCAGAGTCGCACGCTCCTGGACGACCTAAAGGAGACCTTCGCCAACCTGCGGCGCTATCGCATGAAGCTCAATCCTGAGAAGTGCACCTTTGGTGTGCCGGCTGGACAGCTCCTAGGTTATATCGTTTCCCAGCGAGGGATCGAGGCTAACCCCTCGAAGATAAAAGCCATCGAGGCCCTAGAGAAGCCCACCCAGCTCAGATATGTGCAGAAGTTTGCTGGTTGCTTGGCCTCGCTTAGCCGGTTTGTCAGCCGGCTCGGGGAGAAGGCCATGCCGCTGTACCAGCTGATGAAGAAGACATACCACTTTGTCTGGTCCCAGCGTGCTGATGACGCCTTCAACGACCTCAAGCGAGCCTTGTCTACCGCGCCAATCTTGGCTGCGCCGGCTCCGCGAGAGCCAATGCTGCTCTACATCGCGGCTACTCCGCGAGTCATCAGTGTCGTGATCGTGGTGGAGCGCACTGAGGAAGGCAAAGAGCTGCCGGTTCAGCGCCCAGTGTACTACCTGAGTGAGGTCCTCACTCTCTCCAAGCAGAATTACCCGCACTACCAGAAGGTCGCATACGGCGTGTACATGGCGGCCAAGAAGCTGAAGCACTACTTTGAGGAGCACCCAATCACGGTGGTGAGCACCACTCCGCTCTCGGAGATCATCGGGTGCAAGGACGCGTTGGGAAGAGTGGCCAAATGGGCGATTGAGCTCATAGCTCATACCATTCAGTACAAGCCCAGGACGACGATCAAGTCGCAGATCATAGCGGATTTCTTCGCTGACTGGGGAGAGCACCAGTACCTGCCGCCGGCTCCAGACTCCACCCACTGGTGCATGCATTTCGATGGCTCCAAGCTGCTCGGTGGCTTGGGAGCCAGCGTCGTCCTCACCTCTCCCAAGGGGGACAAGCTGCAGTACGTGCTGCAGATGCACTTTCGTGCGTCGAACAACGTCGCTGAGTACGAAGCCCTGGTACATGGGCTCAAGATGGCCAAGCAGATCGGCATCAGGAGGATCCTCTGTTTCGGAGACTCCGACCTAGTGATGCACCAGGTCTCAGGGGATTGGGACGCCAAGGACGCCAACATGGCCTCCTATCGCTTCTATGTGCAGCAGCTCAGCGGATTCTTCGAGGGCTGCGAGTTCCACCATGTCCCCAGAGCAAGCAACGAGGAAGCGGACCGGCTGTCCAAGATCGGCTCCACCAAGCAGGATATCCCAGCTGGGGTGTCCCTGGAGATCATCCACAAGCCGTCTATCAAACCTTCGCCGGAGTCCATATCCATCTACGTTCCTGGAGACCCAGCCCCGGCTCAGGTACCGCCACCGGACCCGGGGGCTGCCGTCTCGGGGCTGAAGGAGGCAGCCGGCCAGCCCAGCGCGGCCGGCTCGACGAAGGACAAGGGGACTGCCGGCTCCATGCCCGCTCCCCCAGCCGGACAATCAGATGAAGCCGGCACAACGACGGACCTGGGGGCTGCTGATCCTCTGGTCGCCGGTGTCTTCCACATACGGGAGATACCTTCCTGGGCGGATCCATTCTCCAACTACCTCATCACTGGGGACTTGCCGCAAGACGAAGCGGAAGCTAGGCGAATTCAACGTCGAGCTGGGGCGTACACCATCGTCAACAGCAAGCTGTACAAGCGCAGCGTGTCAGGCATCTTCCAGAAGTGCATCGAGCCGGAAGAAGGGATAGAGCTGCTAAGAGAGGTACACCAAGGGGAGTGCGGGCATCACGCATCTTCCAGAGCCTTGGTGGCCAAAGCCTTCCACCATGGCTTCTACTGGCCAACGGCTAAGCAGAATGCAGAGCAGCTGGTGAAACAGTGCAACGACTGCCAGCGCTTCTCCAAGCACAAAAACACTCCAGCGGCAGCCCTCAAGACCATCCCGCTCACCTGACCGTTCGCCGTCTAGGGCCTGGACATGGTAGGGCCATTCAAGACCGCACCCGGGGGCTTGACGCATCTGTTGGTTGCTGTGGACAAGTTCACCAAGTGGATCGAAGCCAAGCCAATTAAGAAACTCGACGGCTCGTCCACAATCAAGTTCTTCAACGAGATCATCACAAGATATGGAGTTCCCCACAGCATCATCACCGACAACGGGACAAACTTTGCGAAGGGAGTCTCTGCTGATTACTGTGGCCAGAAAGGCATCCGGCTAGACTTAGCGTCAGTAGCGCACCCGCAGACAAATGGGCAAGTGGAGAAGGCAAATGGGCTGATCCTGGCCGGCATCAAACCAAGACTGGTCGAGCCTCTCGAGCGCTCAGCCGGCTGTTGGGTCGAGGAGCTACCCTCAGTGCTCTGGAGCCAGCGCACCACTCCAAATTGCTCTGTCGGCTTCACACCTTTCTTCCTGGTCTATGGAGCAGAAGCGGTGTTGCCCACGGATATCGAGTTCGATGCGCCCAGAATCGTCCAGTACACAGAGAAGCAAGCAAAACAAGCTCATGAAGATGGCGTCGACCTCCTTGAGGAGGCACGAGAACAAGCTTTGGCCAGATCAGCGCTCTACCAGCAGCAGCTGCGACGATACCACAGCCGGAAGATTCGCCCGCTCATGTTTCGCGAAGGAGATCTCGTACTCCGGCTGGTCCAAAGCACCAAGGGCATGCACAAGCTGTCTCCTCCCTGGGAGGGACCGTTCATTGTTAGCCGGGTGCTGGGCAATGGGGCATATTACCTCATCGACGCACAAGAGCCCAGAAAGAACAAGGCAGATAACTCTGACAAGGAGACCGAGCGTCCCTGGAATGTCAGTCTCCTAAGACCTTTCTTCTGCTAAGGCAAAAGCTTGTACCCCGAAAAACGTGTCAATGAATAAAGGAAAATGGAGCGGCTAGTTACGGCCGGCCCCGAGGAAAACACTTCGTGTATGTTTTGCTTCCTGCGTTATTCACTTGACTGGCAGCCGGCTCCGGGCACCGAGCCACAGCCGGCAGCCCCAAAAAATGATCGACTTCTCGCTAGCCGGATGAGTACTATGTATGAAGAAGGTCTCGAGCCCAACCTCCACCTTCCGGCTCCGCGCAGCCGGACAGATAGGAGCCGGCAGGCCACATACGAAGGAAAGCCGCAGAGCAGAACCGTAAACGATAGAAAAATCGCTCAACCAGGCGTTAAGGGCAGTGTCTGTTAACTAAGCGTTGGCTGGCACAAGTCGGGGGCCCGATAGACTGAAGTACTACTTCTCACTCCGTGGCACGCTCCCACCCTAGGCCGGCATTCGGCTGCCGGCCCAAGGGAGACCAACCGGCACCAGGCTGCCGGTTGGGGGTAGAAGGGCCGAAGGGTGGGAAGATTAAGGAAAAAGTTGAGGGAACCGGACAAAGGCAAGCCCAGCGAGTGGTTGATAGTCACAGTCTCTCGACGTCTGGGCTGAGAAGCCACGCCCAAGAGGTTCAAAGCTAGAGCTGCCTCGCTTGGCGTTGGCATCGTTCGCGAAAAGTTAGTTTCGAGCTAGCTGCAATCCAGCTACCCCAAAACTCGGGGGCTAGGGGGAAAGGGAATCTGCCCTCAAAAGTAGGCCGGTTCCAGTACCTCGTCGGCTATCCGATTAGCTGGCGCTGTGACGTGATCGGCAAATGAGCAATAGAATCGAAACCTAACACGCGCAAAATAACGGCTAGAGCCGGAAACCGGGAAATCTACTCCAACCACCAGCAAGGAACGTGCGAAGGCCCGGGAAGGGAAATGTGCCGGCTCCGGCCCTCGCCCGAGCCGGTACAAGACTCAGCTTCCACTTCGACCCCGCCGAGCCAGAGCTAGCCCGTCCTTCCCAGGGCTGGCCAGCAGAAGCACCGGTCCTTCCGCGCTAAGGCTGGAAGACCTCGCCCGAGGCGTCTACGCAAGTCAGCGACCACCGCGGTCCCTATCTACGGATTCGCGTGGCAGCAGTTTTGTTAAGAGAAGAATCATCGCATCACAACGATGTCAAGCAGAAGACATTTTGCGCGATGGCAAAGCACACAACAAACAAGGAAAGACAAGTTTTCATTAAGCGAAAGTCTGAGGACTACAAAAGCTTCCTAATTCGCTACCCTAAGAGTGCCAAGCACTCCCAGCCTGGGGATGCTCGCCTTCCTCGGCCCAGCGCGAGCGCCGCATGGACTTCCCCCCGGAGAAGTCCGCGTTGGAAGTCGACGAGGTCCACCCTTCACGGCGGAGCGGCGAAGGCACGGGCGGAGAGGGTGCCATCGAAGAGGCAGATGGTGAAGTCCTCCTTCTCATCTTGGCATGTGAGAAGGATGAACCAACCCTCGTGCACGCCGTAGTCGATGAAGAACTTCGACCACCCGTCGCGAAAGTAACACACCCCCTGGCCGTCATAGTAGACCTCGACGCGGTACGTGGGCTGACCGCCGCTGCATTCCCACAGCCTGGCGCAAGCCATCTCCTGGTCCTCCATCGAGCTTGTGAACTGGGTCGGAAGGCGGAGGAGATCCCGGGCACCGGCAAGCACGGGGATGATGCAGGTGGACCATCCCTGGGCCGAGATATAGGCCGGCGGCTGGAGCGCCGGTTTCTCCAGCCAGGGCCGCGACGGGCCTAGCGAAGGAGGGGTTGCCGCGCGGGGCCCCGCGGGAGTAGCGGCGACCTTGAAGACAGCAGGGGCCTTCTTGTTTTTGCTGCCCGGCGGCCGCCCACGACGGCGAGACGACGAAGGAGTAGCAGCCGCCGCGGAGGCAGTCTTCTTCCCGCTCCCCTTCGGACGGCCGGGCCTCCGTTTCTCCGGGACGCCCGCGTCGCTAGGAGCTTCGGTCGCCTGGAGCATGACGGAGGTGGAGGCAGCGGCGGCGGCCTTCGCCGCGAGGGCCTCTAAGGTGCTCTTGTTGCGGCTCCCTTTCGGGCGACCGTGTTTCCGAGATGAGGAAGGCGTCGTCTCCGGCACCTTAACCTCCTCCCTCTCCCCCTCCAGGACCTTGTCGCCGCTGGCAGTGGAACCGCTAGGGGACGACATGGTCGGGCTAGGCTCAAGAAGGGAAGGCTCGAGCTTAGAGGAGGAGTGGGGGATGCCCTTGGCAGTGAGTGCACTCGGTATTTAAAGAAGAGCGGCGAAGGGGTAACCCCCGACGTTTTGGTAACCACTCCCGCATCGTGTGCCACCGCGGCGGTTGCCGCAGCGGATCATGGGAGGAGTTGACGGGACACGTCGCCGACGTGCGCCAGCCCACCTCACATGATGACTCGGGAAGTTATGATGGTGGTGATTCCGAAGTCAAAATGACAAGACTGGCCACTGGCCACTGGCGCACTGCGCCGGCCGCCGCGTGGGAACAAGACCCGAAGCGGCGCAAGTTTCCAGGAGGTAGCACGCCGGCTCGCGGCCGCCAGCCGAGTCGCACCTCAGAATCGGCTCGTCTCGAGACGGCCGGGAGAACTCCGCAAGACCCAACCTCGATGATTAGAGCGGCCAAGCCGGACCAGAAATCCTGGGACTTCGATAAGAGCAAGCAAGACTTCGGCGAGAAGAGGAACCCGCCGAAGCCCCATGCCAGCCCATGAGACTTTGCCAGTTTTGGGGGCTAGTGTCGTGGGGATGACTTATGGGGCGCACCACAGGCCGAGCAATATGCCGGCTGGCGTCCCAGGAGTCCCCATGGCTTCAGCACGAGAAGTCCGGTTCCGCCCGAAGGGCCGGCTGCGTCAGCAGCCGGCTGACGACTCCATCGAGGAGAATTGAAGCTGGACGACGAAGACAAAGCCTCCCAATGGTTGTTTCGCCGAAAGTGGGCTGGCCCCGACAAGAGCGACAGAGGCCGAGGACAGGAGTGACGAGCGCCACGACCGAGTCCAGCCAATCAGCGACCAAGAACCCTTCCCCACGATTGGATCCAAGGCAAAAGGGAGGGCATATGCCTCCCAGATGCCGGTCCCAGGGGAAAGGTACTTTATAAAGCGAAGCTGCCAGAGCAGGGCGAAGGGATCACGCCAAGGACGCCGCCGCCGAGGAGCCGGCAGCCGGCCAAATTGTTACCCAACCTGTAACCAGGCCCCCGCCTATATAAGGGGGCCTAGACCCTTAGCATAGGGGGATCCGATCTTCTTCTTCCTCCTCTAGCCCGAACAGCTCAAGGAGCACTGTAATCGATACTACCCAATCAATACGAAGCAGACAGGAAGTAGGGGTTTACCTCCAATCGGGAGGGCCCTGAACCTGGGTAAACCGTGGTGTCTCAGTAGGCATAATCCTGAGCCGGACCCCTCGTCTCCACCGTCGAGCCCCTCCGATAAGCTTACCCATGGCTACTGTCTCTAAATTCCCACGATAGAGGTACTCGAAGAAGCGAGCTCTTCGACACGTTTCCTCTTCTTATCAACAACAAGATCTTCAGACAGTGCAAGAGGAGGCGACGTCATCGAGCTCATCTCATCTTCTGATATTTCGACATCATCTCCGTCCTGATTTTCTTCAGCCTCGGGGGCTTCGGAAACAGCAGAAGCCAGATCCACCGTAAGAGGCCCCTCCTCTGGAAGGGGAGGGCGTGAAACAAGGAATTGATGATTCTGCAAAAAGAAGTAACTCAGTAAAATCATTGAGACATGCCAAATGATAGCAGGAAGATGATGGGAAACACGAAAGTTGAGAATGCAAAGAAAACATACCTCGGGCAAAGGATGCTCGGAGTCGAAATAATGGGCAGCCAAGTCCGCAACTGCGTGATCCTTGGTGAGTTTGGTGAGATTCCTGACTCTGCTTGTCGACATCTTGCTTCTCAATTAGATTGCCAGAGACTCGAGAAGAATCCACCAAGCCAGAGTAACTCCAAAGCTTGGAGAGACGATGCTGCAGGGGTTGAACCCGACGTTGTACGAAAAAAGCCATGAGTTGGGTATCCGACAGAGCACCTCCTCTACCTCCTTTCAGAGCTTGGATGCGGTCCAGCAGTGGTGCGACCTCCTTCATCTCATCATCTGTGGGAGGCGAATCCCACGATGCCAATTTCTTCAATTCTTTGGAGGCATCAAAAGGGGCTAGGCCGTACTCATCTTCGGAGGAGGCTTTACGGTCTTTGATGTAGAACCATTTGGTCCTCCAACCCTGGACTGATGCAGACATGGAAAATTCCAAATACTGAGCTTCGGCACGCACAGAGACGACAGCCCCGCCCAGGTCAGGTTTATGTGATAAAGAAACGTTGGGGCGGAGCCGAAAGATGGACCTCTAAAGCATAAAATGGGGTTTGATACCCAGAAATGACTCGCAAAGGGTCACAAAACAGGCAATGTGGAGGATAGAATTTGGGGTGAGCTGGTGAAGCTGCACACCGTAAACATAAAGAAGCCCACGAAGGAATTCGTGGGCAGGAAGAGAGAGTCTGCGGAGAAGGAAAGCAAGGAACATCACCCGGTAGCCGCTCGAGGGCTTGGGGATCCGCTCGATGGTAGGGAAGATGATGGAATCCTTGTCAGAAACAAGACCGTCCACCTTGGCCTTGTCCAACTCCTTCTGCGTGAGAGTAGAGGGCACCCAGCTTGTTGCGGAGTTTGCTTTACTCTTGGTCATCTTGTTATTCGCCGCCAAGTGCTTCACGCGCATCTACGAATCTGCACTCGGGGGCTATGCAGGAGAAGAACAAGGCGCAGAGATTGACAATGGTGGCGGTGGCGGAGACAAAGAACTGGTAAACAGTACAAATCCCCACTCTCCCCTAATATACCTTCTCGATGAAGGAACGAGGGCTGACACATGGCGCAAGGAGAGGAAGCGGCAGCCCACTAACGGGCAGGGAAAATACAAAATTACTGCGCTGCCCACGAAACGGTTCGCGCTCAGTTTATGTAACGTATAGGATAATTTGGCCACGAACATTATGAAGAAGATACAAGACCAACAGTATACTCGACAGATGCGTATACTCGACAAATATTGAAGATGGCGATTTGTGAATAAAGAATGACAAGAAAGTAGAGGAAAACGATTGGCGCTGACAATACAGGAGTCAATTTTGGAGACTATATCCGAAAAACATTCGACTATAGCCTCGGGGGCTACTCCCATTGGGAGCGTTGGGCGTGCACCCGATGATGTTTATTCATGAGCTGGAGCAAGGAAGGTGAAGAAAGAATTCGTATATGACGTTACTCCCATCGAGAGCGAGGTTTTTATAAATCATGGTTATCTAACCCGAATATTTTGTGCGTTGGATCAGTCAAACAAGGCTGTGACATATGATTCTTGAGTTGCGTCATCGCAACAAAACTCGAATGCCATGATTTATCACAAAGGTAAGACCCCGGGATCCGTCCTGTGTGGTCCGGTATACGCACATGGATGCGCTCTGCTGGTATGTATCCGTGTCTACGATGCGAAGAAAATCCTGGTGGACGCACTGGGTACCCTGAGAACCACTGGGATTCATTCTTTGTAAGTCCTAAATGCGGCAAAAGAATGAATTTGACCGGTTTCCCAAATTCAAGTCCAAGGGGATTGAATTTGAAGTAGGTGACAAGTATCTGTTCCGGCAGTTAACTGGCCTCGTGATCCAAGAGTTGTCAGGCTTGATTCATCAAAACCCCTTGCAAAGTACTATAATGAAAATAAATCGACAGACCAAGTCGAAGATCTGAAGAGACGAAGAAGTTGAAGAATTGATCAAGTCGAAGATTTAAAGATTAGAGATTCAACCCGAATCTGCAATTCTGGTAGAATCTCAGGGGCTACTGACAAGGGTATAGATAATAGAGCCCGTCAGTTGAGTACCCCTGAGGCCCGTTAAGCTAGGCCCAATTGTAATGCTAGTCGAAATACGAGTTCTTACCGTATGTCGATATTATAATTTGTATCGGACCCTACCCGATCCTCGAGACCTGGCCACCTATATATAGGGGCCAGGAGGGGACGGAGTAGGCCATATTGAAAGCAAGCCAGGTTCTGCACCCACGTTTACTTTCATAGCCATCTTGTTTGACTGAGTTTACCTTCGAGTTCATCCGACGCCCTGTCTCCTCGATCCTAAGTCCTTCATCTAGGACATTTGCCGAGTTAACCCCTCATCACCGATTGACTCTCCCTGATTTGCGTGATTGCGTGTTTCCTTAATTGTTTCCCCGTATTGATGTCTCTGTAATATGTGGAGGGGTATTTTTGTCACTTACATGATGTATGTCGAGTGGGTGGCTTCACCACCAACTCGAATCTTATAGGTAAGATTCTTTTATTACCCCTTACGTTTCCTATCGATCCATCCCATAGCCCAACGCTCATTTGGGCTGGCCCATCTTTTTTCCAAGTCACTATGTCGCAACGAACGACTCGGTGGCAAATTCTATATGCCACTCTGGTCGGCACATCGTTTGTGCCGCACACCTCCCAAACGGTTGTGGGCTAGGCTTGTTAAGTCGGGAGGGAGGGTGGACGGAGAGGAGAGTTGGCATGGGAGGATGAAGTAGTTCGCCGAAAAGAGAGAATGGGGAGATGGCGGCCGATGGGGACCGTACTCTCTTGCCTGGACAGGTCCTCACCGTATCCGGCGACGACGCAGCTTGCTGCGGCGATGTAGGTGAAGGTTAGGCAGCACACTTAGGGTTTAGGGTGCGGGTGGGGGTCAAACGCAGAGAGCTCGCCGGCGAGAAGGTCCTAGGGTTTGTGGAGGGCTCATCGGTGTCGGAGTCGGGAGAGGTTAGAGAAAGGGCCAAAGCAGTGGAGGACTTACGAAGGCGACGACTCGAGAAGGGCAGGGCTACAAGGCGGCGCTCGCGCTGTCGACCGTGGTTGGCGGCTAGGCGGTGGGGGCATCGGGGAGGAAGAATATGATGGCGGCGGTCGGCGAGGAAGATGATAGAAAGGAAGAAGAAGGAGACGTGCGAGAATTGGGCTCGACCAAAGAAGAAGAGAAGGTGTGTGGCGCTTCGTTCGGGTGTCCTATAGACGCCACCCGACTTGATAGAGCGCGTGTCGCCGTTGCAGCTTGGGGTCACCCAATAGACTGGCCACAATGAGAAATATCATACACTAGTATGAGGCATATTATACTATTATGTTACCACATCCATAATGTATAGTATCATATTGTTGTATCATAGTTTTATGTTATCTATTGTTTTTTAGAATCTATGCAAATATGTGTATAAGATTTATTTATCTTTAATTCTTCTAGTAATAAGGGTCATGATACAATATCATATCATGATACTACTATCACCTCTCTCTTTATTAATTGATGCGTCATATCAGTTTTTTTATCAACATGGCTACATGATAATAGTACTACCTATGATATTTTCATTGTGTCTAGTCTTACTCGCTCGCCTAGTGCTATGTAAGGGCATGCACACTCCAAGACGCTTATGCAGGCGCTTACGCGATACAAAAATAATTAAGTAAATCAAATTGTTACGTAAGCGTCTTAGTTTGCAACGCTAGGCGCTTATTTCGGTCGCTAACTTCACGTTCCAGATAGAGTCCGGCAGCGGTAAAACTGCCTCCCGATGAAGAAAAAAATCTCTAGCGCCTGGCGCATACTTAAGCGTCGCCGCAAGCCACAAACCCGAGATCGGCTGGGAATCGGGGCAAACTACTGGGATTTAGATCCTAGCGCCCCTTGTTAGCGTTTGCGTTGTAGATGCCCTAACTTTGATTGCATCAGGTAAAAAAGGAAATAAAAACATTCGATTGCATCGCGCTTTGATGCCTCCGGTTCGGCCAATCACAGCGAAGGAAAAGCACGACTCCACGAGGACGTTTTGCCTATTTTGAGCGTTGATCGATGCCTCTTCTTGCTTCCTCCTAGCTATTTTTTTATTTTCTTCTACCTCATATCACTTTATTTTTCTGTTCATATTTTCATTCTTTTTTTGTTTTGTTTTTTATTTTATTTTTATTCGTCTTTCCTTTCATGTTTTTCTTATATTTTCTCCTCTCGCCTTTTTTCTCTTTTTTATGTTGTTCTTTTTTCGTTTTGTTCTTCTTGTTAGTTTGATTTACTATGGTTCCTTATAAGTTAGGCTTTTCATTATTTCACATGTTTTAAACATATGTTCTATTTTAATCTAAAATTTTCTTCTCATTATTGGAGGGGAAGTGTTCTGGTAGTTTTTTGTACTCGCCATTTGTTTTACCGATACTACAAATTTGCTTCTAATTTTTTAGTGGGACTATTTGTTCCTCCATATAGCCGTGAATTGTTTTGCGACCTAAATATATTTCCCTACGTAGTCGTAATTTGTTTCACAAACGCTAAATTTATGTTTCTTATTTGTAGCCATGGACTAACTTTTTATTAGTTTAAATTTGTTCCACGAACTAAATTTATGTTTTCGCTCTAGTCATGATTTATTCCGAGAACGCTAAATTTTTGTTCTTTCTCTGTAGTTGTCATTTGTTCTGTGCACTATATTTTATTTCTTAGTGGGGGAGTAACTTAGAGTAGTAACATGCTTATGTTACTAGTTTATGTTACTATCTCCATAGTGGGTAGTGTTATATAGTATATGATAACTTAGAGAGTATTATTTATTATATTGTAGACTCAATTTATATTGGAAACCGCTATGCGATGGTAACATGCTATGTTCAGTGGCGGAGCTAGGGAGGGGACCAGCAGGGGTCATGACCCCCCCTATGCTATGGTATGCTAGGCAAAAAATTATGGCTAAGTAAAATTTTGGCAAGTTTTTTAGTGAAAATTAGTCTATTTGCCCCTCCCCTAAGCAAAAATTAGCAGGTTTGGCCCCCTTTAATCTTGAATCCCGCCTCCGCCCATGGCTATGTTATTGTATTTGTCCCTCTCTTCCTTTATTACTTGCTATATCACTATTTTTTGCTTAGTTGACATACATATTATCACCTAAGTTACTCTCATTATGAGTAGTCTAAATATTCTTGATTTGTTACGTAGTCCAAAATGTCTTCCTAGCAATGTCTTATTTTGCTACGCAAAGAACAATGAATTTTTGACACATGAGACCACCTGCCCGAGTGAAACGCTAGAAAAGACCACATGCGAAAATTTTTATCAAAAAAGACCCCCTACGAGTGGCGGCACCCCTGGCCAGGCGACACGTGGCACGTGCCGCCTGGGCCAATGCCGGCAGGCCCCTGCCGCCGTTGCGGGTGGGCCCTGCCGCCATCCTCGTTGCCGGCAAGGTGACGTGGCATAGTGAATCAAATGGAAAAAATGCTACATTGCCAGGGTGCCGCCAATGGTGATGGCGGCATGGTCTTCAATGGAAAATGCTACATTGCCAGGGTGCCGGCAATGGTGATGGCGGCATGGTGCCACATCACCTTGTCGCCCTGTCGGCCGAACGGAGACGTACGTGCCGGCAACGGCAACGGCGGCAGGGGCCTGCCGGCACTGGCCCAGGCGGCACGTGCCACGTGTCGCCTGGCCAGGGGTGCCGCCACTCGTAGGGGGTCTTTTTTGACAAAATTTTTGGCAGGTGGTCTTTTCTAGCGTTTCACTCGCGCAGGTGGTCTCATGTGTCAAAAATTCAAGAACAATAGAGTGACAGTTTACATGCATGCAAATGAGTATCCCTTCGTTCATTTGAGTCTACGAAAGAGTGTACTTTTAACTTTTCTGGAGAGTCAAACTTTGATCAAGTTTTTATCTAAAATATAACAATATTTGTTAAACTAAATAGCTATATGAGATCAATCGTGAAGAATTTTAGCTCTTAAAGATAATTGGAAATACACTCTTGAGAAGGAAGGGAGTATCCATGTAAGAAAGCTAGCACACACGTTTAGTCTTACAGTTTTGGAAAAACTATGTACAGACATGAATGTCTCCATCGATTGACGATTGACGCAGATGTGATGTCTTGTCTAAAATATTTTTAAGACGACTCACGTCATCATCAGTTCGTATGCAACCCACGCTGACTTCTCATAGTACTTTCTTACTGTACAAGATTTTGATGGGAATATCACTAGGCGAAACAAAAATATGGCGACAGTAAATCTGATGCAGAGAAATTGTTTAAAAAGAAATCTGATGCAGAGAAATTTGGGATAATACGCTCGTCCTGGTCTTCCAATTTCAGTTCCCTCCTCCTCCTTCCTGACTTGGCCGTTATAAGCATCCCTCCTCGTCCTCGGCTCCTCCTTCCCCTGCACGCCGAATCCTCAATCCCAGTCTCCCGCTTCCGCACCACCTCGCATCCTCCTCCGCCCAAACACTAGATCGCCGCCCGTCTCGCTCCCACCGCCGCCCGCCGCCCTCCCCCGCGTTGCGGCATTTCCACGAGCACCTCGCGCGCCTCTCCCCTACGCGCGCCGTTGCGATGGCTCCCGGCCTACGATCCCAGGCCCGGCAGGCTCTAGAGCTCCACGCCAAGGGCCAGCACGAGGAGGCGCTGGCCCGCGCCCTCGATCTCGCCGGCGCCGGCGCGAACCCGCGCTCCGCGCTCGCTCTCAACCTCGTCGGCTCCCTCCGCCGCCACTCTGGAAGCGCGGCGTGGAACGGCAGAGCCTCCGACGACGACGAGGCCGCGTCCGCGCTGGAGCTGCACCACCACCGCCTCGCCCTCGACGCCTTCTCCGCCGCCGCCCGGATCGCGCCCAACTGCGTCATGACCGCCCTCGCCCACGCCGAGGCGCTCGCCGCCTGCAGCCGCCTCCCCGACGCGCAGGCGGAGCTCTTCCGCGTGTGCTCGATCCCCGAGGCCAGCCACATGGACCCGGCGGTGCACCACGTCGGGTACGACCTGGTCCTCGGCGACACCACCTCGAAGAAGAGGAAGAGCGATGCTGCGTACAAGGCCAACGCCATCATGCAGGACTTCGAGGTCATCATCAACAAGGACGTCGTGCCCGCAGAGGCCGCGGAGTTGCTCCGCGGGGATGCCGCCGCTGTTGGTGAACTGGGACGGCGCGCAAAGCTGTTCTCCGAGAGATATCCGTACTCGGCGCGCGCCCAGCTGCTCCGCGTGCACGTCCGCATCCTCGATCTGGCAGCTGACAGGAAGCGGCGTCTGCGCAGCATTCTCGCCCTGGTTTCTGAAGCGGCTGTTGTTTTCGACCGCTCGCTCCTGATCGCCTTGTTCCACGCCAAGGTCTTGTTCGTCCTGGGTGAGTTTGATGAGTCGGAGAAAGAGTGCCGCCGCGCGCTCCGCATCGAGGAGCCGACTGACCCCAGTTTGGACAACATACCTCCTGCTGTATCTGTTCCTGGCGCAGATTGTGATGCCAGAGTATCTTCTGTCAAGCAGCAGCTCCGCGTCTTCCTCAAGCATATCATAGTTGTGGCCGCGCTATACTAGCCCTCTATCAAAGCCACGCAACGACGCCGCGACAGGATCATATCAGTGAAGGTCGACGAGCTGCGGAACCAATATGATAGAATCGATCAGTCGGCAGCAAAGACCATATCTGACGCACAGCGCTTCCTCAAGGAGCAGAACTCATGGAGTTTCTTGAATTGCCCCAATTCGCGTTGGGATGGCAAAAATTTTGTGGGCACTGAATCGCTCTGGGTACACATGCGCACCAAGCACCAAGATTCAGGCCAGCATGACATCTTCCATTTACCAAGGGTACAAGACATGTTTGAATCCTTGCTCCTTTCACCACCTATTGGAATACAAGCAGAGCCCCTTGCTGAAATGCGACGAAGGAAATGCAGAGAAGGGGCAGAGATCCTTGAGGACATTAAGGAGAAGCTGAAGATGTTGCCTGAAGATGAACTTAGCACTGAGGTTCTACATGAAATGGTTTCAGTTTAGCATTCTTCCTTATTTCACTGTTCTGCTGATAATAATGTTTATCAGACTAATTCTTGACTTGGTTGTAAATTGCAGTTTCAGGAGTTTCGTTTTGGAATACAAAACTTGTGGCTAACATCTGGAATGCTCACAGGTGAAGTCCTCCTGGATTATCGTGAAGTCCTCCTTCCCCTCGCAAGATCATTCCAATGGGTTTGTTAACATCTGGAATGCTTGGTTTCTCTAGGTATATCCATTTGCTTGCTCCCCGTGTGCTAACTGAT
This sequence comes from Dactylis glomerata, assembly GCA_007115705.1. Taxonomy (NCBI): domain Eukaryota; kingdom Viridiplantae; phylum Streptophyta; class Magnoliopsida; order Poales; family Poaceae; genus Dactylis; species Dactylis glomerata. The sequence goes on from QXEO01000165.1 coordinate 175,023, forward strand.
AACCATCTTTGCAGATAGAAATGAAACGGTGGATTTCTTGTATTGTAAATGATCCTAAAAGGAGTACCAATGATGCCAATATTGGTGCTGTCTTTGGTAAAGCCTCTGCTGCCCCTGACCATCAAACTGGTGACAACCTACAGCCAGAAAAATTAAAGGTTATTCTCTGTACCATCAAACATTTTTATATTTTGCTGAAACTATTACAGTGGAATAATTCATAATATGTGCTAATACCTAATCATTTGATCTGCACAAATCAAAGCTAACAACTGTGAAATTGTTTACAGCCTTCTTCTGCAGACGAGCCACTTAAGGCTGATGAAAAATGTGAAGAAAGGTACAACATATACAAACCAATATTACTGTCTTGCAGGTTTACTCTTTCTACATAGTTTTGGTTACTTTTGTGCTTGGATCTGCAACTGACTATCACCACACTAGATGTTTTTAGTTCGAACGTCTCCAGATTAGATGTTTTAGCCAGTACCACTCACTGAGATATCTTGGTAAGATTATCTATGTGTGCAATGTACCCCTTCATCTGTATTATTGTTGACTTGACTTCTCACTTCTATGAGAAGAAACCGTAACCGATGAATGCAAAATAGCGGGTCTCAACGAACAAATTAATTAGAGATTCATGTCTGCTTTTTTCATCTGAAAATATACTACAACAATTACACAAGGAAGCTCACAGGTTTCGCTAATGGTGCAGTGAGGTTCGTGTTCTAAATAGAAATTCTGGGACCCTGGTTGACAAAAGTTCTTCGAATCCACCAACTGACGTTGATGAAAGTGTGATGAACATTGCTGCAAGAATTGCAGAGGTGGTACTAGATAAAAAAGGTGACAGCTAGACTGCAAGTTTTTCCAGCACAAGTGACCATTGCTGTTCTTTTTTTATGGAAATAGCATATCGTGATTTCATTGCAAAGTCTTAAACATCAGTCCAGAAAAAATGCTTCCCGCTAATCAAGCCTGTCATGTACAAATTTAAAATAAGCAAAGTTACTGTAACTGCAAGACTAGAATTGTGATTGTAATGTGAAGTGCACACGTGGCTTGAGATCTGCTCTGAGATGTCATGATTATCTGGTATTACCACTACCACTATGGTGTCAACATCTGTTCTGAAATTGCATGCTTTTCTAGGTTAGAACTATGCCATACTTATTCCCGTTTGCTGATAGAAAGATGAATTTGTGAACACATGTGACATTGACTCTTTCAAGAGCTTTGTTCTTTTGGTGTCCTAACTAATAAAGGCTATTTCCTTAGTCTGATTGTCTTAGGAATTATGTGGGACTTCAATCCTTAGGAATTTTATATTAGAGGTTGTTTGATATATAGGATTTCAGTCTAAACCCCTTGAAAAATACTTGTGTTTTCCCGTTTTCCAAATACATGCTCTTGTTTTTACAATTATAAAATCTGTTGTCTAATATAGCAAATATTTCTCACGGTTTCACAATACAGGAATTTCTGGCCAATCTGTCGAGGGAATTGCAAGCACCTCCAGCTACCAGCAAAGTCTTAAAGTTTTCAACAAAAGCAATAAGGATAAAGACCTGTCTATCTTGAGTCTAATCATAAGAGTAAGAGAAACTTGCATGTGGTCATGTGATTATTTATCTACCAGCTTATAATTTCCTATATATGTGTGCAGTCATTGTGCAACCTGAGGCATTTGAGAGATAAGCTACTAACGGAGCCACTTGTATGGATTCCACCTGTTGACAATCCCTGCATTGCTCAGAAATTTTATGAAATCTTCTCTTCTTGGGAGAAAAACGACCACGACTTAACAGAGACTGTACTGACTTACATGAAGACCCATCTCTGCGGAATCATAGATTCCACCACTTTTGATGAAAAGGTTTGTGCCTTAATCTCCCTCGTATATATTTGTATAATCGTTTTGTTGAAATAGAAAATGATCAAAACTTAGTTTACCACGTGAAAGCAGAGGCTATAATCTGCTCTGATGCTGATGCTACCTTTCGAATTCTTTTTCATGCGTTCATTTTTAGCTTGTGGTGAATTTATTGCTTTGTGACTGTTTTGAGAACAACATAGATGTGGTACTTCTCCACATAGCAGAAGGACACGCTCTTAGTTCATACCAGAATTAATTAGTTATATCTGTTTTTTGCTCTGTACACATGCTGAATATTGATACCAAATATGTGCACTAGAATTAGGCAAATTTAGGTATGTTGTTATATTCTTTGGTGTATAAGCTCTGCCAGTAAATGTTGTTGTCTGTTGTGGTATGTGTGAGTATCAAGTATTTGAACTAAAAAGGTCCGCATTCTGCTTCAGTCCTGCTTGATTATGCATCCACATTTTGTTATCTAAGCTCCGCCAGACGCCAGTCATTTTTTATGTTGTGTTATGTGTAAAGTATTGAACTAAAAGCATCCACATGCTGCTTCAGTTCTATTTCATTAAGCACACGCATTTTGTGTATTGAGAAGGTAACATTGTGGATCAATTTCCAGTTGCAGGATGGGACAAATTTTGCTTCTGAGATTGTGGCCACAATTCTCATTGGCTTGCATATGTCAGAAACGAGTTCACGTTTTAGTTTAAACAAGGAGACTGAGAAGCATGTGGTGAACCCAATCACGTGCGGAGATTGCATATACCCAACACTTAATCTTTTTGGGATCAAATTCTATGCGCAAATGAGCTGCGAGTGTGGGAAGTATTCTGGTGAATACTTATATACCACACTTCTCCATAAACTTGATGCTGGTTCACCTCAAACAACACAGGTATGCTGTATGCAGTACATTTTCTGTCTAGCCAAGCTTGTATACGTGGATATCTGATCCAATAGTATTCTAGCAAGTAAGAGATGTTGAGTAGAAGCCAACATTTTTCTTGTGCAGATCAAGTCCTTTGCAGAGCTTCCGGTTCTATTGGATGAACAGTTCTGTAAGGACAAGAACTGAGAGGATTGTGGAAGTCTGCTGAATACTGACCTGTTGCTTTCAAACACACCACATATCTTTACAATAGGTAAAGTAACTTGTCTCAATTGCAATTTCCGAGGCCCTTTTTGTGCAACACGACATGACATTCGAGATTAATAACCTTTGCCAATGTCTGCAACGCAACATCTCTTTGAACCCAACTCACCATCTTGTGCCTTCTTTTGCCATTATTTTGCAGTTTTGAACTGGCTGAGTAGCAGTGAAAGCCATGACACTCACTCTGAAATCCTGGCAGGCATCACGTCTCCCCTTGACACTGGATTCTTTTGCAAAAGTTTTATGTATACTGTCACCTCCATGGTACGTCCACAGCATATTGTTCTTTTATCCTAAATTGGACTGTTAATAGAACTGAACAAATACTTTTATCATGTAATTTTATATTTGGTATTGGTTGATATTTTCATTGACTTGAAAGTGTTGCCTTTTGTTACTTCATCCTTGGCTGTTGCTGGATGTTACGCCAATTTCGAGACGTGCCTGATGGTTCTCATTATCAGCATGAATTTAGTATTATACTCACAAAATGAGAGGAACCAAGTTATTATTAGTCTAGACTGAAGCAATGTTTGTGAAATAAAATGGAGCACAGTAATAATGGCGCTGTCACCAGGTTTAAACTGAGTAGGCTACCTTGACAAGGAAATTCTGTTATTTCTAAAGAACTGGATAATGGGTTTGACTACGGCACGTCATATCTGAGTTGGTGATATATCATATAAGTACTCAAGGAGATAACTGCAAGTTGTCAAACTGGTCCTATCTGTGGCATATGTTCTCCAGTCTACTTCATTGATATCAAAAATATTTATGAGATTCAAGAGAACAATTTCGAGAAGAATCCACAGTGTGTGTGATCCTAATGCCGCTAAGGTTTTTTGTTAAAACTTTTGGAGAACTATGATATGTAGGTAACGTGGTTGGGCCTTGTAACCTCTGCTGCTCTCACTAGTATATCTTGCATTATTTTTTCCGTCCCATCACATCTAATAGGAAATGGTCTCATGAAGTCACATGGAGTGTTTGCAGAACATAAGCTGGAGTAACATTTTATCTGCACATTCTCTCTCTCTCTCTCTCATTTATCCCCCCCACCCCACCCCCTCTCTCTGTGTTTTACTAGTCACTCTCCCGCTGCTTTGAGTTTACCTACAGGCGTATTGTAAGGTTGGTTTGATGCTCTGTTACTTAATTTTCCCTTATATATGCGAGGATATTTAGTCTTCGCAAGTACAATGCAACTTAGCAGTCTTATGCCACATTGCAATCTAAACTCTTGCAGATTTTCTGTGCTGATGAGAGCTACGCCTACTTTGTTCATGATGACGAGGACAAGTGGCTCATATATGGCTTCGATACTGCCAAGGTAAGTGACCAGTGAATTGTCTGTCTTCATATAGGCCCTGCCTTCTTTCTTTTAGACATTTGATTCCAACTTATCGATTTGTTGATCTGAAAACATTCTGTATGCAGACAGAAGGTACTTGGGAGCATTTGCTTGGAGGTTCCAGAGACTGCAAAGACATGATGCAGCATCCCTGTGATGGAATTGACCAGTCGGCAGCAAAGACCATATCTGAATGCAGTGGAATGCAGGTCTTTGTGAAGACCCTCACTGGCAAGACTATTACCATTGATAACGTCAAGGCCAAGATCAAGGACAAGGAGGGCATCCCCCCAGAACAGCAGCGCCTCATCTTCGCCGGCAAGCAGCTCAAGAGTGGTCTCACTCTTTGCCAGTATGACAGCCAGAAGGAGTCTACAATTCATTTGATGCTCCGTCTCCGTGGTGGCCAGTGAGTATTCCATCTTTTGGCTCACATTTCCCTATTTTGCTTTTGTTGTCATATACTAAAATGCTGACTGGAGAATTAAATTTATGGTTCATTTGCATTTTTTATCAATTTTTTACACTGCTTTATGTATAAAGTTAAAACAAGACACAGTATGTGTCTAAGTAGTTCCTTACCATCTATATTTATGTTGATAATCGTGATGATGAGGTCAAGTGGCTCATATATGACCTTAACTGACAGGCCAATAGCCGCTCTACGAAAAACATTGGCATCAGCCTTTAATAACTTCAAAGTAGCTCGTACCCATGTTGAAAGGACATCTTCTAAGCTTGCTCTGGCCCGCCAGTACCATGGTAGAATTCAGTATCCATTGCTATCAAACAAAAAAGAGATCTGGTGAGTCTCTCTTTAATGATCTTGCTTTATTAGTTACTATGACCTTGTGGTTAACAAGAAATGTTACTTCTCATATGTACTTGTAGGAGTAATGCTATCATTGGTCCTTCTCAAAGCAATGGGATACCAATATATGACTTTGTTGAAAAAACTCCTCTCTTTTTTCAAGTAAAAAATAATCCTCTTCTCTCAAGTTCTGCTGACTGGCTAATGAGCATTGGATGTCAGAAATTTCTCCGGTCCATGTTCAGAAAAGGGTACACCTATAGCAGTTTTAACCTATGTGTCGCAGAATCGTTTGAGGAGGATAACTTAATAGTGTCACCTGAATTTGAAGTAAGTTTTGAAGTACTGATGAGTGAGGCGTTTGATCCAAGAGAAGAGGAAGAAGAGCAGAACTTCCGAGGCAAAACAAACAAGGCAATAGTGGATAGATTTTTAGACATCTGCAAGAAATACTTCCCGGAAGTCAACCTTCCAGAGGATGTCACATTTCTGATGAGTCTGGCGGAAGGCAACAGGGAACGGCTTGTTTTGTACAATCCAAGTTTCCTTGACTGGCAAGAGCTCTCTGCCTTCATACAATATGCCTACATTCTCCTTAAGCGGATATTTCCAAACACGGGGAAGGACCGGGAGAAGAAGCTGAGCCGCTCGGTCCTAAGTCATATTGCAAAGTCTGGCATTCCCTGGGAACAGATAATTGAGGCCGATGATTTGCTTGATCAGATGCACTGGGAAATTTATGGACGCACCCCCCATATCAATGGGAATTTGGGCTCGAACGTTTTTAGGGGCTCTATGGTCCTTGGAGTTTCTAGATGTGCTTATGTTCACTCCTGGGACTTGCACATTCTTCGTTTTCTTGCAGATCTTGAGGGAATTTCAGAATTCAAGAAGTTTACATTGGAGCATGTAGCCCAACTACAGAGGGTGAAATTGCCCATGTTACCTTCTTTGATTGCTGATGGTTTTGATAGCTCGGGTTTCCTACATGTTCTACAGCCTGAGAAGTACTTCTCGAAAAAACTGAGGGTATACAGTCCTGGTGACTTGATGATGCTTTCCAATGGGAGGGCGAAGTAATCTTGCAGTATCTTGTAAATTGAGTCTTTGTAAGCTGGTAAACCTTGTATCTTGTAAAGTGAGTTTTTGTAAGCTGGTAAACAAAATGGTATATCTTGTGAAAATGTATTGTGAACTGCATGTCCCAATAATGATTCTTCGAATCTTGTTTCTTCTGATGCCTTAAATTTTGAAATCCACCTGGTAGAACCGAGGTAATAACAATTTTGATGCCTCTGTCCAGTTGCTGGACAAGGGAGAAGTGGGGCAGCAGATTAGTGTGAGTGTGTGACTGGTACTATATATATATATATAAGGTCACGTTTCTGGTACATACAATTTGAACAACATTACACACTATCAGAACAACATTACACTGAAATCTCAGATCGCTAGTTCGAGAACTTACAGACAGGGAGGTACAAACTAACTGTCAAAGACACACTTTCCATAGTCCACCCGCTAAAACCTGCTCCAAATCCTTGACCTTCCGAATATGCCGAAGAGCATGGTCGGCGCGCTTGAGAGTGCCGCTCCTGTGATGGCGAAGTGGATGACATGATCAGCGTGCCTACTGTCCCCGGTCAGCGCCAGCGCCAGCGCCGCTCTAGCGATGGCACCTGCAATCGGTCTGTTCTTCTGAGAGGGTAAACAGAAGTACTGTAGTACAAATTAGCAAGCGCCTGCGGGCAAAAAGACTGAAGCTAATTTGATGCGAAGGAACAGCATCAACACAAGAGGGTCATTTCTTTCTTCAGGATTTTCTAGGACGGGCTAATCGATGCCTAAATACAGACAAAGAGGCATCACTGCATTAAGCGACTTGTGGCCATCATCCCCTGCGAAAGAAGCCAATGTCGTCTCGTCAGCTCCGGCGGCCGGCTTGATACAAGAACGGCAGTATCTGTCGGAATGACGACCAATATTACTACTTGTCTACTTACCTCTGGGGCTGGAGAAATGGATGATCCTCTTGACATTATCCAGCCCGGTCGAATCTCCTGCGAGCTCTTCCACGGTGACCAAGTAGGCCTCCTTGGACACAGGCACACAGCCCGGGCGGCCCCGGCCCTGGCGGCGCGAATGAAGCTGTCGGCGACGCGGTTGAGGAGCAGGTGGCCGAGGTCCAAGAACGGGCGCCGGTCCATGCTCGCCATCCCGTCCTTGAGCGTCCAGCCTACTGTTCATCTTGCTTGCTTGCTTGCTGTGGTGGACTGGTGGTGGTGTGGATTCAGTACAAGTAGAAGCAGAACGGCAAACGTAGATGGAGAAGCGGCGAGCGGCCTCGGTGCTTTATGAACAGAGAGGGGGAGGCCCGCCGCTCATGGCCATGGGGGAGCGTAGCATGTTGTGGCAATGTGTCCCTAGTCGTGGCATGTCTTTGGCGCAGTTTCATGAACACTCTGCCTGCGCGTAGAGACGCGCGTGGCAGGACACAAGTTGCAGAACAAACGAGGTGGCCGAACCTCCCATCCAAGGGCAGGGCAGCACTAGATGGAGAAGTTTGCGATAAATGTTTTAAATAAAAATTCTAAAAACAAGTGTGTGCATTGGCACGGTACAAATCTGCCGAATTTAGTTATAGAGCGAGCCACGGGTAATTAATTCAAATTGTTATGAATCGAGTCGGTTAGCACTAGTCCACAACTGAATTTGTTCTTTCCATCTATCGAGTTGTGATTTTAATCTGCAACTGAAATTCCTTAGATGTACCGTAGTCTACACCAAAGTTGAAAGAAGGGCTAGGCGGTTGGCATTCGCCTAGTGTTTAGGTTGTGCATAAGCGCTCTAGCCGTGGCCTAGACGGTCACAAAATGTTTACATTACATGTTTTCTTAGAGAAATGAATTATTATATGTGAATACACATTAATTTGGAGCATATAAAAGATTAAGCTTCATAAAACTACCATTGGAATATGACACATCTAGTTTATTAGTATAATATGACATACTTGCTTCTTGGGGAAGCGCATTTTTTGATTTCACTGTCTAGACTATTGCATATGTCCTAGACGAGGCGTTTGTTCATTGCCTATTGCCTAAACATGCTTAAGTGTTGTCTAGGTATCGCTTTTTCTAACACTGGTTTTGGTCTATACACTTTTTTTCGAATTTTTGGAATCTTACAATACTCCCTCCGTCAAGAATTACCCTGCATTCTGTGTTTGGTCAAAGTCAAACTTTTCAAATTTTGACCAAACATATTGGTAAAACTATCAATAACTATGAAACCAAATACATGCAATATGAAAATATATTGTATTACAATTCTAATAATGGTTATTTTATATTATAAATATTAATATTTTTTCTTATAAACTTAGTCAAAGTTTATAAAGTTTGACTTTGACTAAACCCAGAATACAGGGTAATTCTTGACAGAGGGAGTATGTACTTTTGACATTTTTTTTAGACCGGAAACCCAGGACGCTAACATTTTTCTTTCCCACGAGGCATGTTCCATCTACTAACTAAAAAGAGCAAATCATAACTACAGTATTTGGTTTCTCCGTTGAGTTCTGTGGCTCTGCCCTCAAGGTTCGAACATGAGTCGACTACCAATAACAAATCTTCCTAGAAAAAGAAGTGCACCACACGAATGAATAATACGGCCTCGTATTTCATATATTTTACCAAGAATTACTCTAAATATATAAGAATTATTAGTATGAAACTAGCACAGTTGCGAGGGCGTCATTTTTTATTTTTTCGGAAGTGCTAAATATTAATTTTTATGTGGATATATCTTTATCATATTTATTGAAATCTTCTAAAATTCCCATAGTTTAGACGGATACAATCTGGAAGGCAACTTTGACCTTTTATTTTCTATATATGGTTGTGTTGGTGATACTAAAGTTTATGAAACATCATTTTACTGGAAATCTACCGATACTCGTTTTCTTATGTATCATATTTATATAGTTACACTTGGAGTTTATTCGCAAAAAAAAGTTACACTTGGAGTTGTGAGAATATCAGCTGAACATACCCTGCTGGATTAGTTGTCATGTGACGATCGAGCTCTATTCCTATTAGTCACTTTGTGCAACCTAGTCAGCATGTTTATCCTTGCAATAAAACTTACTTTACACTGAGACTATTTCATTATGATATAATTAGATTCACATTTTATTAACATAATAATGAAAATGTGAACTTATTCTTTGTTACTTTGTCATGTTCATGAGAGCGAATGTGATATAGCTCCACTATTTTGACCGCACATATATATAATTCTACACTCTTGTATGCCTTGAATTAATGGTGTCCTAACATATCCAACAAAAAGGCCTACCATGGGCGTAATACTTTCACAGACAGAAAATTGACCACACAAAAGAAGGTTATGTAGATCAACTATTACAAGTCACATCCACGTGCATGAAATTATTGGTATATTGTGAAGATCTACTGACTGTAAGTCGTTAGTTAGAATATGGTTCATGCAAATCCGAGGATAATGCATTAACTTATTTTTTATCTTACACATACATTTGTTTTTCCCACTCTAAATACACGATGTTTTGGACATGGATAAGCTCTATAAGGTGCAACGTTGACCTTCATTTCATATATTTGGTTTCATTAAGTAAAATAAAGTACCTACAAATATATTTTTACTAAAAAGTTTGTTACTAATCCTTATTTTCCAAATAACATGTTCGTATAATCACGCACGGAGTTGTGAGAACAACCAACCAAAACTAACCTGCGATATAGACTCCTCTAGTTCAATTGTTGTGTATGCACGTACAACCATCATAAATATTTAGCTCTCAGCATCCGAAAACTGCAAATGGAGCTTGGGCGTAGCCCGATTCTGTTTATTTTCCTTTGAAGTTTTAAAATTTTAAATTTGTTTAAATATGTTGTCTAACCCTTTTTATCAGTTTGGACTTTTGGTTTAACTGATTAGTGCATACGTTTAATATGGTATCAGAGGCAAAAGATCTTGAAATCAAATCCTGTCCAACGGACTATTAATATAAAATAGTTGCTCCCTGTCGTTTAACTGGTTAGTGTATACATTCAATAGAATTCTGACATCTCAAAAACTATGAAAAAAATCTACTCATAGGTAATGTTGTACTCTACTATTATGTATATTTTCAGAATAAACCATGATGTATTTTTGGCTCAGTAAAAATGACCAAATCACAAAAAAAACAAAATCAAGTTTCCTATGCATTGTTTATCAAGGACAAAATCTCATTTGTTATTTTTACTAAGCCCAAAATATAATATATTTTGTTCTAAAAAATACACACTTATAAAATACAACATCATCTACGTCGTGGTATTTTTTCAATTTTTAAAAATGTTTAAAGTTGAATTTAGAGCTTCAAATTTTGTGCTCCATGGAGCCCGAGCTCCAAACGTGCGCGCTCCTCAACATCAACCATTTTATACATAACAATCTTGTTTGCCTATCAGTCTTATCCATAGTACAAATGGTTGTCTTGGACTGAGACTCTTTATTATATATACAGTTGGATCTGCTTTTATAAAATATACTAAATTGTGAACAAACTAATGACGAGCACATTCTCAATATTGCTACTGTGTAACATGAAGCATTAATCAAATGGAGCTAGGCTACCTCTCTCCTCACTAGAGTTGCACCCCCACGTGGTTCATTAAATGCATCTCACATCAAAATATTATACTAGATGCTCCATAATATCTCTCTTTCGATGAATAAGACGCATGGATATTTTAAAACAAAATTTGATTGAAAATTATGTAACAAAATTTTGATTACATTATAAGTAATTAATATCATTATATTCATATTAAAAAGCATTTCTAATGTTGCTAATTTTATATCAATAATCTATATATTTAAAGTAATTCTTGGTTAATAAAAAACTTAAAAAACGAGGACGCCACATTCATTGAAATAGAGGAAGTATATCAGTAGGAAGCATTCTCCATATGGGAGCATACTGACACATATAGATGGCGAGCCGGTTCGTCTAACTTTGCTCTTGCAAAGTCAAGACCCTGACTGGGCCTATATCCACCGTAGAATAACCATCCAACTGTTCTCTTCCTCCTCCCCAGTACTACTTTGTCGTGCTGGTCAACTGAACCGAACGCATCCGTCGTTCGCAATCCCTGCCCCGCCCTACTTCTCGCTATCTTGACCCAACGCCGACGACTCAAACCGCCCCGCCGTGCGTGACCCCTGCCCAAGGATCCCTCCCCCTCGCAAGATTCTGGCTTTCCCTGCCTCCCTTCCCGTTCTCGATTCCCCTAGTGCTCCTGTCATCGACAACCTCCGTGCCCGTCCTTGTCTAGCCTCCTGTCACCGGTGAGTCGATGTCATGGACATGCCACCGCGACCCTGTTCTTCCCTTCCCCGCCTCCCTTCCTAGTTCCCATCCCCACATTACAAATCAGGTGCAAATCATGTAGTTCCTCAAATTGATTGGTATTTATGTTTATGTTCAATAAAATAGCTTGCAAGATATTCTCCATGTAAAACTCAGATTGCTTGCAAAATCTGCTACAGAGTATACAAAAGTTCCACAAAATAGCTTCAAAATATGTTTCTCCAGTGTAGGGTTCAGAGCTAGGAATATTTAGTAGTTCAATGAAGTTTGTAATGTGATCATATCCATGCAAGTCTTCCTCTAAAGTTGGCTCCACTAGATGAATTTCTTTTGCTTTCTTCTTTTTTCCCTGCTACATGTAAAAATTTAGATAGCAATATTGGAGTAATTTGCATTTGAATGATGTGATGTGTGCTTGATATACCTTTCATAATGCTGCAGTAGTTGTATATGGTCATGTCCTTTTTCCTTTCTACTGCATTTCAATCCAACTTTTCTTTCTTCTAGAACCTTTGTTTTCTTTATTAACCTCATTTTTTTAGGCGTGGAGCAGCCAATGAGTCATTGGATTATGAAGTAGTCAATTGAGCATTCAATAAAAGATTTGATGTTGCAAGGAGTCTCTTGAGAATTCAACAATCGCTCTTTGACATCCTTTGATAAGGTATCAAGTGTATTCTCAATCAAAGTACAACATTCTTTAGAATTAGATGCTTCGGTTACCAGGTTGCAGAATTTGTGAGATAGGAAAAATGTGCGGTGAACTGCATCTGCAACTATCATCCTTCGCTGACTATCTTGAACTGATCCTACCATGCTTCTCTAGTCCATCGCTTCAAAATATAGTGTTCTGGAAGTAATTTAATGTTCATCAAATCAATGACTTTCAAAGCATGTACACTCCTAATCTCTGGAATTGACCAGGATGATTTTTGTTCCAGCCGTTACCTTCAACTTTCCATTATTCTTGAAATATTGGTTGCTCAAAAGGATAACCAATTTTAACCATGTATTCATACTGACCATCTAGTGCTTCAGCGCATGCTGATGTAAATCTCTGGTATTTATATTTGAAAAAATTCAAATATAAAGGGAGTATAGAGCTTGCTGACTTGCACCAACATTGTAGTTTTTTTGTAAGTACTTCCTATGTGGCAAAATAGCTTTTCGAAGTTGCACCCTCAAAGAGTGCAGAAAAAGAAAATTCAAAAAAAGTGCAAAAAAACACAAAAAAGGGTCATTCTTAAAACCAGCAAATGTGCATTATCGTGGGAGCTGTAAAAATAAAATGTTCCTATTAAACAGAAGAAGCGCCGGCGTGGTTGATACCAGTGCCGCCGTGGTTCTCCCGGCTGTCGCTTCCGTGTATGTGGTTTCTTCTGTGCTTTGGAAATTGGGAGGGAGGGAAGCCACGGGGATTCACCACTTTACTGTGTCACTGATAGCGTCTCCTTCGGGGGTTTCACATTTTTAACCGCCCGCAGTTTTTTACCCATCGTTCAATTCGGCCGCTCGCGCGAGGTAAATAATCTGTTATTTCTATAGACCCCACCTCACCGGCCGGACTCGGAAGCGCACCGGCCGAAGCATTCAGAATTCAGAAACCCAAACCCACCGCCACCGGAGCAGAGAGAGATGGCGGCGGCGGAAGCATGGAAGACGCGGTTCCGGGAGCGGGTGCTGGACGCGCACGGCCGCCTCAGCATGGTCGTCTGGAGGATCGGCAACGCGCGGGGGAGCCTCGCGGCGCCGCTGCGCGCGCCCGCGACCGAGGCCACGCGCGCCAGGATCCGGTGCGCCGAGCGGGCGCTCGAGGACGCGTCCAGCGACCTCGCCGCCGCGGCGTCCCTGCTGGGGAGCGCCGAGCAGCTCGCGCTCCGCGGCGGCGCCCTCGCCCCGTGGGATCCGCTGCCCAGCGTCAGCCGCCTCCCCGACGCGGCCGCCGCGCAGCGGGAAGCCTCGCGGAAGCTCGGGGACGCCATGCTGCTCGCGAACAAGGCGTGCCACGACGTCGATATGTGCTTCTTCTTCCTGCTGGGCCTCCGCCTCCTGCTGGACCACCCCCTCCTCCCCGGCGTGGACAAGCTCCTCGAGGCCGACCGCGTCAGCGCCTTCGACTTCCTCAAGGAACCCATGGAGGCCGCCGACGGCTGCGTTTCGCTGGTCGTAAGCGCCCGCGAGGATGTGTCCGGCCCCGGCGGCGCCAACTGATCGGGGGAGCTCCTGGAACCGCGTGCTAGTTGTTCGTCCGCCGCCATGTACCTGCGTCGTGAAACATGCCTTGTGTTTTTCTTGCAAGTTCTTGCGTGCTGAGACCGTACGTGATTCAACTGGCGGTTGCTGCTCCTGCTACCTGGATTCTATGAATGATGATGCACTCGTTTTCTTCTCTTTCCAATTCTTGGATGCGTTTGCATGTCTAAGGGTTGATGCCCAATGCTATGCATAGTGTTGATGGATTGATATTTCAAGAACAGAGTATTCTTATTATTAGCTGCTCAATTCTGCTTGAGTTCATCCAGAAGCAGTACTATTATCAGGACTCATCGCTGAGGTGTGGCCTTGTAACTGCGTATGCCCAAAAGTTGTTCAGTGGATAGTGGCAAATCTGAGTGAGGCAGCATATTACATAGCACCCTGCTTCTTACAAAATTTTTTTCGTGTAAGGATTAATTACTAGCATATGATCCTACCTATTTAATCAGAATAAACTCTTAAACAGTCACCTGCCATTGCACAACTGTACTGAAGAACTTGATTAGCTGCACAACTTACTGATAACCATTTTGATTTTGCAAAGGAGTAAATGGATCAGTGCTAATTGAAAAATCTGTTGTGCTAGATCACTCTGGGACTGGGACTAATTTGCATGCATTGTGTAGTCCATGAACTGAAGCAAATCAGAGGCAGCAGCATCACTGGAGAATTTCGATTATCAGTGAAGGGAGCACAAGAGCATGCCAGATTTAAAAGAAATAATTGACCACAGACACCAATCACATGCCACATTGGTGATCATCAGAGCAGCGATAATCTATACCCGAAAAAAATTCGGCTATAGCCTCGGGGGCTACTCCCATCGGGAGCGCTGTCGCGCACCCGACAGAAAGAAGTCGACAGAAAGAGGATGACAGCAAGAAGAAGAGTGGAAGTCGATAGTAAAGAACCACCTGGTGGACATATGGTTTAGGTGCAATCAGTTGTATTTCGTCAGCAATGAACTTCGACTACATTGTCGAAAAAATAAACATCGATTACTCCCATCGGGAGCGATTTATAAGAGTTGCAAAGTACAACTCGAATATTTTGTATATTGAAACAGTCAAACAAGGCTGCGAAATATGATTCTCGAGTTGCGTCATCGCGACAAAACTTGAATGCCGTGGTTGAAATATATCATGAAGGTAAGACCCCAGGATCCATCCTGTGTGGCCCGGTATACGCACGTGGATGCGCTCTGCTGGTACTTATCCGTGTCTACGACGCGAAGAAAAATCCTGGTGGACGCACTGGGTACCCTGAGAACTACTGGGATTCATTCTTTATAAGTCCTAAATGCGGCAAAAGAATGAGTTTGACCGGTTTCCCGAATTCAAGTCCAAGGGGATTGAATTTGAAGTAGGTGACAAGTATCTGTTCCGGCAGTTAACTGGCCTCTTGATCCATCAGAGTTGTCAGGCTTGTTCATCAAAACCCCTTGCGAGACATTATAATAAAAGATAAGTCGAAAGACCAACTCGAAGATTTGAAGATCTGAAGAAGTCAAGTATTGATCAAGTCGAAGATTTGAAGATCTGAGATTCAACCTGAATCTGCAATTCTGGTAGAATCTCAGGGGCTACTGACAAGGATATAGATAATAGAGCCCATCAGTTGAGTACCCCTGAGGCCCGTTAAGCTAGGCCCAATTGTAATACTAGTCGAAATACGAGTTCATATCGTATGTCGATATTGTAATCTGTATCGGATCCCACCCGATCCTTGAGACCTGGCCATCTATATATAGGGGCCAGGAGAGGACGAGGAGGACAGATTGAAAGCAAGCCAGGTTCTACACCCACGTTTACTTTCGATACACACCTTGTTTGACTGATTTTACCTTCGAGTTCATCCGACACCCTATGTCCCCGATCCTAAGTCCTTCATCTAGGACATTTGTCGAGTTAACCCTCATCACATATAGCCTGCATAATACTTCTTATAGCGCGTTCAAGTCTATTTCTTTAACCCATGAAGCAATGAAAGTTATTTCCCGGTGATCCTTTTTATACGAGTACAATACTTTATCATCTTTTGGTTCCAACAAAAATTTAGAATTATTTTTATTTTTATCTTTTCTAACTTACTATTTTTTAATATAGGATGCGCGCCTACCCAGATACACCAGTGTATTTTTGGACCATGTAGTCCATTCTGTACACAATGTACTATGGTTGTATTCCATGAAATAGTTTTTTTAAGATACCATGGAATAGTATCTGATACCAGCATAATACGCTCCAACAAGTATGCAACCAGTGAGTCCGCACGACATATGTACATGTGCATCAAATCACTAACAACTGAAACTGCATTTCTAAATCCATATTTCTTGATAAAAGAGTGAACTACTTGTGAAAGCTTCATAAAGCAGTTCTTTGAATATAATTTAAGAATTTCATCTCTTGAGTAACCTAGCCAGAAAGAATTATCTTCCATCAGATCAGGTCTCTTACCGCACATGTTGACGAGAGCATTGCAAATGTTCAGGCCAGTGTTAGACGCACCGCGGCATGTAGCGCCATCCCAAGGTCCAGGTCCCTAGCGTGTGAAGTCCCAACAGCATGATGATTAATGACCACGTTGGACTTCGGTAGATACGTGCATTTGAGAGGCTCACATGAGAGCGGCACGGGTGTTTCTGAAGTGGCCTGTGTGGTTACAGCGGCTGCACTACGCGCTTGACCCGTCCCTCATCTTCCTCGACAAGCTCGGCAGTCTTAGCGACGTGGGCAGCACTGGGCGGGTTGATGACCACATCCACCATGTTGTTCTCCTCCTCGGCCTGTTAGTCTTGATTGTCTGCACGAAATTCAATTTTTAGCAAATTGCAACTCGAGCCACAGAAGATGAACTGTTCAGACGCAAAGTGCAATAGCGTCAGCGCGTTGGACAACCCCATTTCTGCCAGAAGGATTCAGGGCAGCAGCGGCTGAGCTGGAAGGCACCGAAGGTGGCCGGAACCAGCGTGGTCCGCGGAGGCAGTTCACAGAGGGATTCAGCACAGCAGCCGCTGGGCGACGACCGGAGAGCCCCCTCGCCCGGTCCTTGGCTGGCGATATCCATGATGCGGCGGAGCGCCGCTGCTGCTGGCGAGGTCATGCTGGCCGGCCGAAGCGAGGCCGACGGGAAAAGGTTAAGTCTTTGGCTGAAAAAAAACGAATAGATACGCGACTTAGGGATGCAACGGTAAAGTTGAACGGAAAGCGTACTTTTGGTGTACTGAAAGCGTACTTACAACCGCTACGGACCATATCTGTAGAAATATTATAAGTAGAGATCTTTGGCGTTCTGTACTACAGATGGAGTTCAGCTTGGACTCAAGATGAATTTTGCTCAGCATGGGCAAAGGTTTTTTTGAAGGATGGTTTTTTACGGAGTGATTTTTATTGAGCGAACTTTTTGACGTACAAATCTTTCACCCATTTTTTTTACGTATCATCCTACAAAACCATCAGCTCATTGCAATTTTTTTTTTAGAATACGAGCTTATTGCAATTTTATTAGTAGAGATAAATGTGCGGGACACATGATTATGTCTTGATTTTTTTCAGGCTAGACGAAGAAATGATGATCGCTCAGAATCTACAAGAAACCGTGTCTACTTTTTTTCGTCGGAAGTTGAGAAACCATGATTGTCTCTTGATTTTTCTCGGGACCTTTGCTCCTTGTGCGATAGATTATAAAAATTCTCCATAGCCATGAAAATCGCTAGCTAAATTAGGCCGTTGCATGGGCAGTCATTCATATTGGTGGGCCCAAACAAATTTGCATGGCCGATCCCATAAATTACGTATACTAATGCGCATGCCCAAACTCATAATCCCATTAAATGTGTATCAAATCCCTGGTTTTTTGGTTATATATGCGGTGGCTCTTAAATCTTGACATTTTTTTTATGGTGAACCATATGTGCCATCGGATGCAGATCGGACGGTCTAAATGAATACAGTGTTTGATGTTAAAAAACGTACCATCACAAACTGCAATTTAATAGTAAAGATTTAAAACAGTTCTACATTAATTCAATATATTTATCAAAGATAAGTAAAACCTCGTGTACTCATCTAAAGTTATGTAAAAAGTATAGTTCGGTTTATGGCATGATAATCATTTGCCCACAAATTTCATATTTCCGAAGATGATACTCGCACACATGATATTTTGTTTACCAAAACAATTGCGATAGCTGTAGAGTTCTGTTTATTCTCACATAATGGGAAAAATGTGATATCAATGAAACTTTATTTTATTTCTTATACACATTCAACCAAACTACAGATAACATACCCTCACATCTGCGAGGACCTCCGCGCTAGTTTATGTTAACAAATGAACCAAACAACTAAGCAACCACCACGGGAGAGCAAGCAGCTATGCGTGGCGCCGCACATAGTCTTACAAGTTTACAAATATCAGACGCAGCAACTAAAAGACACACAACGTGCGAACAAACATGTCCATACAATACACGAACTAACAAGACTAAAATCATGATCAGATTTTCCAGACCCGAAAACTTAGGACGGGAGGATATTGACGTCGCCATAACCTTTATCATTTCTGGCAGCTTGTACTGGTTGAAATTTGCACGGGCACGCATGCCTTGCAAGATGCGATGTACCACCGCTGGAATTACCTCTCAGCACCTTGGAGCAGTGGTTGCATGCTGCAAGTGTCAACACATTCCCTTCAAGGTCAGGTGCATATATTTTGGTGAAGTAATCCCATACATCTGATCTTTTCTTTTTGCGCTTGTTCGACCGTCCAGGGTCGTCGGTTGGACAGATGCTTCTTATAGGAGTATAGTTATAATTATCTTCCAAACCTAAGAAGAAGGAAAAAAAACAGGTTAATATTGAGTTGAATTCCCACGAGTTTTGACGGGAGGAATAGCCATCAAGCACAAAAGCACAATATGATCCTAATATTTTTTGTGGTGATTTTCTAGGTTGCTCTGTTGATCTAAATGGGAGACCAACTCGAGCTTACCCATGGAGCAGTCAGGATCAGGGTCTGGGTCACCGAGCAAGAGGTTCTCAAGATTTGCCATGTAAGAGGTGAGGCTCTCAAGATTTGCCATGTAAGAGGTTAACTGAGGGTCGTGACTCCGCTGTGCGCCATGGTGCATTGGTGAGGATTCTTGGGATACACGGTAAAAAAAAAAGGGTTCTCGGGTTAATGAATAGCGACGGAATAAAGTGTTGGTTGGAGCATTGTTCCATTCATGACGGTATTTTCCTGCACCACAAACATGATTTTACTGCAATTTAGTGTCCTAAAACAGGGAGGAAATTTAGAACTGGATTAAAAACATGCAGATTAACGGCTTAACAATAGCATGGTTTTACTTAGTTCCTTCTCACATGGAACTTGCAAAAACTTGAAGTGCTGACATCATAAATGATGACTGAGTCTAGAGAAACAGAATTCTACTATATAGCTTTAAAATCGGGATGTACTAGTCACGAATTATGATGATATCCAATGTAGAAACACTATATTCTTTAATCACCATTGCACTTGCATCTTCCTTGAACAATTGTGGGGCATTTGGTCAGGGTGTCGAAATCGCGCGAGCCATCGGATACGTGGCACAAAACCAACTGGTCCTACAGTGATTAAGCGAAGTATGTGCAGCACGAAACATGTGTTAGTAAGAATACAGTGATTAATGCGAATTGGATGCCATGACATGCAGACTACTAATCTCATGTGTTACATGCTTGAACGTGACCCGCATTTTGCATACCTCTGCATATGCTTGGTTCAGTAAGCTGTAGACGTTCATGGTCCATTTGTTCTTGACGGCCCCCACACTTGTACCTTCCCAGAAGAAGGTCTTCTTATACCCAACAGTACAGCCCCAATCACCAACCGAGGAACCCCAGATTACCGAGCCCGAGCCTTTTTGTGCCCAGACCCCATTAGGTGTTGCTATTTTTGCATCGGAAAAGCCAAAGCACAAGTGACGGTGATCCGTGAGGTAGTACCTTTCAGCGGCAATGATCCCTGTTTGTGCGAGTAAAACATGAACAGTAGTGTTATTGATCTTTATCCGCCCGATTGTTTTGATGTAGTATGAAGTATATATGGCGTAATCGGGAAAGGAGTACATACCAGGGAGGTCCCACGGGTTCATTAATGGTAGGCCGGTGTTCACCGCCGCGGGATTGCTTCTCCCAAGCTTCCATCGGGATTTTTTGTCCTCTCGCGATTCCTCCCGGTGGAGTACAGGGCGGAGGTAGTTCTCCACGAGCTGCCCATCGGTGGGGCAGGAAGACAAGTCTGGCGGCTCCCACGATTCTATCGCCGCTGCGACGGCTGATTGACGCCGATCTAGTGTGTATGGCTGGGTTGGGCAGGAGGAAGGTCAGATGATGGAGAAGGGAACGGGAACCCTACGTCGCACGGGGTGGAAACAAAATCCTCCAACTCGAAGCTGGGTTCCATTTGCATTGCCGCAACCGACGACAGAAGCAGATGACCTTGCTGTGAGTGAATCGGTGTTGGATGGAAGAGGCGCTGAAAGTTGAGGAACGAAGGAGGATGAGGAGGCCGGAGACAAGCCGGCGTTGCTTTTATCGACGAGGAGCGTGCGGCCCGACCCGGCCAGTCACCGGGCCGAGCTTCCGGCTGATTATTTATTCTAGCTAGGTACCTCCGCTCATTTGGACTACAGGGATGGCGCGCGCGTGCAGACGAAAGGCTGCCGTCCGGATTTTGTTTGCATAAGTACTTCTCCACGAGCTCCCAAATCACTTGCTAAAAGATACTAAGGCCTTGTTTGGTACTAGAGTTTTTGTGGGGATTAGTGGAGATAATCCTCTAGAGTATTGGGTGAAACCCCTACCTTCACCTAATCCCAATAAAATCCCACCCACAATCCACTAGGTAGAGGTAGAGTATTGGGGATTGAGAAAAATGCACTAAAATTTGGGGAAGAGTGGGAATTAGCGGGGATTATACTCGCCCAATACTCTAGTACCAAATATATTTTTAGAAGTAAGTGGGGATTTGGGGTTTGGTGGGGATTATCCCCACCAATCCCCACTAAAACGCTAGTATCAAAGAAGGCCTAAGTCAGTTTGGTTGAGTGGGATTTCTAGACTATCTCAGCTACCGTCCGCATTTTCTTCGACTCCAAGTTCAACCCGGCCGGCGGTCTCCCAAAGATCAGTCTTTGGGCCATCGGTGTGGTGGCAAGCAGACATCCGCGAAAGTAGACGTTAGTTCAAACTCCGAACAGTTTTAATGGCACATGAGCCCCAGTGATCTCTATATAAAAAATTTAAAAAATATTTTTAGATTCAAAAAATTGGACTTTGTCAATAGAAAACGCTTTGGAACAGCCGGAGGATCCTCGCGTTCGCTTCCTCCACCTTACACGCGCGTGTCCCTTCGCGGGGAGCGACAATGATGGAGGAACGACTCCGATTGATACAGAGGCTAGGGATACCCCATTTCAAAAAAAGTGATGGAGGACCTACGCACCTTATCTCCTCCTCCACCATCTTCTCCATCCGTTCCATTGATCTATTCCTCTTTCTTCAACGCACCAGCCATCACCTTCATTCCCCTCCACCCCGGGCCCTATTCCTCTCTGCCTCCATCCTTCGTCGACACGTCTCCGCCGCTCCTCTCTCACCCAGGCGTCACCACGCACGCCATCGCCCACTGCCCCATCTCGATGTCCCCAAATCACGAAGCACACACCTGACGCTGCAGACTAGGTGGGTGCCACTGCGAGCTGTGGGCGGCTGCACTACGCAACCGATGCTGTTGCGGATCCATGGCTCGCGGTGACAAAAGATGGGCAGTGCTGGTACGAGCGGGTATACACAAATATACAGAATGTTTGTTGCAATTATCTTCTTATTATTTTACATTTTTTTGTCATGTGGCGCAAATTCGTGAATTTTTTTGTAGCATACTCTATCTTTTGATGCAAATCCATGAAACTTGTTGTAGCAATTTTATTCTTCTTATTTTGCATTTTGTTCTTCACGTGGCACATATTCTCGTAAGTTTTGTAGCGGATTTTGTCTACCTTTGATGCAAATCACTGAATCTATTGTAGAAAATTTCTTTTCGGTAGGATGTAATTTTTTATTTATGTGATGCAAATCCTTAGAAGGTTTGGAGAAAAAACATCCAACTTTTGATGTAAATACACACAATGGTTGTAGCAGAAATATTTATTTGATGCAAATTCGGTGTCGAGCTGCAAACGTTGTTGAACATGCTTTGCAGGCAGGACTGAAAGGACACAGATGTCGCCTAGAGGGGGGGGGGGGTGAATAGGCGATATCAAATTTTACGAATGGCTTGAACAAAAGCGGAATTAAACTAGCGTTTATTTTGTCAAGCACATAAAACCTAAATAAACTAGGCTCACCTATGTGCACCAACAACTTATGCTACGCAATACAAGTAACAAGGTGATAGCAAGATATATGACTTCAAGCACGAAGGCTATCACAATGTAAAGTGCATAAGTAAAGGGCTCGGGTATAGAAATAACCGAGGCACGCGGAGACGATGATGTATTCCCGAGTTCCTCCCTTGAAAGGGAGTACGTCTCGTTGGAGGGGTGTGGTATCGCCACAAAGGCCTAACCAACGCCACAAAGGCCTCACCCTATTCTCCGGTGTGAGCTTGCGCCATAAAGGCCTAGCTCACTCTTCCACTAAGGGGTTCCTCAAGGCGGAACCGGGCCTTTACACAAAGCTTGGGGCACGCATCCACAACTTAATTGGAGGCTCCCAAGAATAGCCACAAAGACACCACAAAGCCACAAAGCCGTCTAGGGTTCCAAGAACCCAAGAGTAATAAGCTCACAAACTTTCACTTACTCGAATCTCCGGGGAGAACTCAAACCGATGCAACTTATGCAATGGCAAGAGCACACAAGGTGATCAAATCCTTCTCACTCAAATCCTACCAAAGCAACTAATGCTATGGAGAGATATGAGAGGAAGAACAAATGGAGGAAAACCACACAAGTCTCCAAGATCTAGATCCCAAGATGTTCCCCTCACTTAGAGGAGAGATTGATTGGTGGAGTTGTAGATCTAGATCTTCTCTTTCAAATCCCTCAACAAGATTCAAGAAATATGGGAGGGATAGAGAGTAATTGCAAGCTCTTGAAGGTCAAAACAATGGAGGAGAGAGAGACAAGCAACCAGCCCCAATGAGGAAGAAGGGGAGGGGTATTTATACCCCCTCCCATAAAAATGACCGTTACAGCGTCCCAGGCCGGATTATCCGGCCCCCTGGCCGGAATATCCGCCCCCCCTACTGGGTGACGCGCCCAAAAGTCCTTAGCAGAAATTCCGACACAAAATCTTCGAGGGGGGCGGATAATCCGCCCCCCGGGCCGGATATTCCGGCCCCGTATCTGGGTGACGCCGAGCAGAAATTGCAATACGAAAACGGTGATAACCTTTTCATCCGGACTCCGTTTTCGATGATCTTGGGCTCGTTGGAATCACCACAACGAGCTCTACAACATCATCCATAGAAACATCATAGTCCAACAAGGGAGTATAAAACCAAATGATGAAAGGTTTGACCTCTCTTTGAAGGCAAACCGGAAAAACCTCCAAACATCAAAAACGCAATAAGAGCTTCATGCGAAATCCGTTTTTGATGAGCTAGAGCTTGTCATGGAAATAACCACAAGCTCTAGAACCTCACATGGATAAAACTCAAATAAGAACCAAGAAATAAGATGCCAAGTATGCAAAGGTTTGAGCTCTCTCCGAACGATACAATTAAGTTACTCACTCGAGAGCCCCTCTTGATAGTACGGCTACCGATCCTATAACCCGGTCTCACAACTAACACCATGAGACTGGTAAGAAAGAAACCCTAACACTATCATACCTTTGTCTTGAGCATTCCACTTGAGGTGGATAAAGACGATCTTGATCTTCTCAAGTTGGACCACCTTTCTTGATTGAGCTTGCTTGGTGAAGTCTTGCGGATTGCTCCTCCATACTATACTATGGAAGAGACTCTCTTTAAGCATATCTTCACATATCCATGATCACAATATAGATGGCAAGCTTCAAGCATATGTTCTCTTCTAGTTGCTCATCTTGAACTTGCGCTTTGACTTGATCAATCCTCGAATCAATTCTTCTTTCTCCATAATGATGGTGTCTTGAGGATACACATGAGAGCTCACTCAATCTTATTCTTCAAGACACACTTGATATAAGCTCAACTCCCTTAAGACCAATCTTTGGATCACTCCTTGAATAACACCTTGGTCAACACATAATCTTCTTCTTACAACCTTGACTCCAACAAATGGTTCAAGCATTGTCTATGGACAAGTCCTACACATATAACTCAATGCAACCATTAGTCCATAGGGATTGTCATTAATTACCAAAACCACACATGGGGCTCGATATGATCTTTCAATCTCCCCCATTTTGGTAATTGATGACAATCTCTTTGAGAGGGTTTATATAATCAATTCAAAGAACCAAAATGGTTGTACTAACATCAAATACTACAAAAGTATGTGATGTTAGTAACACCACCATATATAGAGCAAACTCCCCCACAATCTATGCACGTGTGAATGATCTTGATTTCATTGCATATATTGCCAACCAAGGTTGTTGGTGGAGTTTCCACTATATACTCAACCATGCAAAGCATGCAAGGCAAATGCTTAAGAACAAACCAAAGCATAAAAGCCAATTCCCTTTAAACCCTCGAAACTTCTCCCCCATTGGCATCCATTGCCAAAATGGGCGAAAAACTTAGAAGGCCAATATAGTGTGAGTTCCTCCAAAACGGTGTGCATATCCAAAAGAAATAAGTGAAGACACATGCACATATACAAAGACAAATATATGAAGGAAACCAAACTATATTGAGGATCAAAGATTGCAAAAAAAAAATAAGATAACACGATGGATAAACTTCAACAAATGAAGAGAGCAATCAAACAATCCAAAGAACAAATTGAATAAAGATATTATGATAAGATTGAAAAGGTGCTCTAAATAATATGAGGAAGCTCCACAAGGTGTGTGCACAAATTATTCTATTTGAGTTGAAGTATAAGGTGCACACATATGGAATCATCACTCCCTCAATATTATTCAAAACAAAATGATACCAAGTGAAATTAAATACTATGCTAACCGCAAAATGGTGCTTTAAATGAAATGAGGAAGCTCCCCAAGGTACGTGAAAAAATTGGAATGTTTGTATTTGAATACAATTTGCACAACATGGAGTCCTCACTCCCTCAATAACATTTAAAACGCAACCATTTGCAAGATATCATAGAGATGAAATTAAGCTTACACTTGCATCAAACAAATGGTTGAGCAACAAGCAAGGGACAATATATTAAAAGGCTCAACCAACGGAATGTGTGATAGGAATGACAAAGAATATTATAAGACTAACACAATGATAAGCATAGAGCACCCATATAGTCTTCAATGAATGATATTGCTTAGCATTCCATCCCAACACATAAGGTTCAAATAAGATATCAAATAATGAGATATCATCTCTCATGTGTATAAGTTTCTAAGTAGACAATATCACAAAGATAATTATCACAAAGAAACATATACACACAAAATAGATACTAAGAATAGAACAAGATATCCAAAATCAAGTCATGCAATATACCAATGAGATTTTTGCTTTTAAAGCATGGCCAAAGGCTCAATTTATCTTATTGTATATTGATGAACTTCAACCACAAACATGTCAAAGGCATCACAAATATCAACAAGGGAAAGAAGATAGTTGGGATGCTTTGATAAAAACAACAAGTATCATAACGAGGGATACCAAACGGAACAAATAAATTTGCAATTTCATCAATATTACACATGTGAGCTTATTGAGGAATTGATATGCAAAAAGATTGCTAAGTTGACATATATGGGATAGGAGAATCATGAGCATGATTTTTATATGTTCCCAATAATATGTCCTCATCTCAACTTGCTCATATTTGCAATAAAGAGGTTTCATTAGAATCCTTACAAAAAGCACAACATTTGCAAATAAAGATTTTCAATGCCATAAAACAACCTACACAAGGTTGGATATTAGAAAAGTATGCATAAAAAGATACTTGTTACCGAGATATTAAAGGTAGGATGTAGTAGATAGGAGTTCTTCAATAATCCTAGCTTGCCTCAAATTATCATTTAGTCACCACTTCATCACCAATATATCTCCATGTACCTAAAACAAAGTTCAAGTACAAGATGGTCCCCAAACTCATTGGGTCCAAAGTAGTTAGAAACTACAACATACAGGACAAACTCCACATAAATATGTGCATATATATATATATGAAATTGAATTTTATGCACATCTTAGCCGATTTAGGATTTAATGGAGCTTCTCCTATATATTTGAACAAAGAAAGCAAAAGCATGCCATACAATATATATTTAGTAAATATGCATGCACAAGACTTTCAAGAGCCAAAGGAGATACAATTTGGACAAAACACCAAGAAGGAAAAGCGAGCACACAAAATTGTGAAGCTACAAAAGGTTGTCCAAATTATATCAAAGAATCAAATCAACACAAGATTGACTCCAAAGTTCAACTAGTGAACCAAGCAAAAGCCAATGAGCATAAAGCATAACTAAAACACACATGCTCAAAGACATATCTCATTTTAAGAGTAAGAAATAAATAACAAGGAATGAGATCACCAACTCCCAAAGAGAGCAAGGTTCAAACAAACAAACCAAACTCTCCACACTTTTTATGATGGCACACTAAGTACCAAAAAGAAAAGATTTATCTTCCAACAAAAACCAATACCAAAAGAAATAAGCACAAAGAGTGTGTTATAATAAATATATGAGAGCTCCCCCAAGATTAGTGCATTATTTATGATTTTGCATTTGAATACAAAATGCACACAAGTGGGATCAACACATCTACCTATATATAAATAACACAATATAAGTTCAACGAAATCAAATGGAATAACAAAAGTCACGGAAGACAATGGGAGCTAAAACAAATACCTTTTTTTTGCTAGAGATAAGGCAATTAAAAGCAATAGCCAATGTAAAGATGATCAATATACATGTGCCACATGATATAGTACCAATTGTCCAAGAACAAGAGGTATTTGGATTTATTTCCCGGTGGTAGTTTACATATAAATCCAAGATCATCTTCACAACAAAGAAGCATATGGAGAAGGATAAGAATTAAAAACCATGCTAAAGAAGATATTCTTGATAGACTCAAATAGTTAAACAATCATGCAAAGCAATGATTAAGAAAACTTGAAGCTAATGGTTTTCCAACTTTGATGTAGCATTCCACATTTTAGGAAAACCCTATCAAGAAAGTATCTCACAAACAAGATCCAAAACATGAGCAATAAAACAATTTGGCAAATTGGAACTTGTTTGAGAAAACATGCCACATAGAAGCAAGATAATTTACAATATCAATGTGACACAACCTCAAATATACATATTATATTGGTTTGTAGTATGCACAAAGCATATTACTCCCCCATAATATGATAAAGCATTTATTTTCACAAGAGGCAAATAAAATCCAACAAGATGATTAATGGACATTATAGAATTTGAATTTCTCATGAGAATGACATACCACATAGAAACTAGATAATCTTTAAATATCAACACTAAGTGGTATTCCTCATGTACACACATTTTTAGGATTGTGAAGTGCAAAGCATATCACTCCCCCAAAATGGGATGGTCCAATAATCTCTCACAAGAGCCAAGTAAGATAAAACGAGATGCAAAAGGCTCAACAAGAACAACCGTACATGGTGTGCAAACCAACATGCACATACTTGATTACTCAAAATGAAGCAAGTAGGAAACACAACATATACAAACACATGCAAGATACAAAACCCAACACATGTAAAGGGGCGAATAACTTTCAATGTAGATAAGTTGAATACATGTTACCGCAAGGAGGAACATTGGATATATGATAGAAATAAGATAATCCAAATGACTTGACTTGAGAAAATATAATTGATGAAGATCCCTTAATTATTCATGATATAGCCAAGTCTCCAATGCCCTCCACCAACACCTATTGTTCAAGTAATGGCTTGTTGGTCCCCAACCAAGTTGGGTCCTAAGAAGTTAGAAACAATAGGTTTAGCAACCCAAATGGTTCTTTTCTTGACACCACTTTGAGCACCAACAAATTTGGCAAACACATTGCCAACCTTATCCTTGCAAAGTGAATAAACGTCTTCAATTATGATAGGGTTGGATGAGTTACCACTAGTGCATGAAGAAGATAGGTGACCCTTCTCATGGCATATGTAGCAAGTTCTTTTCTTCACCTTCTTCTCACTTGATTTCTCCACAAGGGGAGCATTAGCTTGATTTTTCTTGGGAAGTGGCCTTTCTTCAACTTGAGGTTGAGCAAGGGCTTGAACTTGAGGCCGCTTCCCTTGTTGCTTCTCACTAAGTGCCTTTTTCTTCAAAGGGCAAGATCTAACATGGTGCCCTTCAATTTTGCACTTGAAGCAAACAATCTTGGCCAAATTCTTGACTTGTTCTTGGCCCTTCTTCTTCTTGTATATTTTGGACTTCTTCTTGTTGTTAGAGATAAATCCAAGTCCACTCTTGTCATTGGGGGATTGTTGCACACTCAAGATCTTATTGAGTGTGGACTTCCCTTCATGACATTTTTCCAAGTCTTTCTTCAATGAAGTAACTTGGGCCTTGAGCTCTTTGATTTCCTCTACATGGTTAGTGACAACACAAGTACTAGTGGAAGTAGAGGCTACATTGTTAGAGCAACAAGGCAAGGAGGGTAATTCATCACTAGATGTAGCAATAGTATGAGTGGATGAATTACTAGGACTAGCACATGTCAATATAGCATTTTGAGAAATAGTGCTAGTGCCCACATGAGGCTCACAAGATGTTACCTTTGTAGATATAGCCTCATGAGCTAACTTTAGGCGAGCATGGGACACTAGAAGATCCTCATTAGAGCTAGATAGCTTTTCATGACTTTCTTCCAATTTCCCATACTTTCAAGTTAGCAACTCAAGTTGAGCCCTTAGCTCAACATTCTCCTTCAAGATAGATGCTTCACAAGAAGTAGAGTTAGTAGCACATGCATCATTATCATTACCAATAGGAGAAGACAACTTGGCAAGAGCGAGGTCACGTTCTTTAGTGAGTTTAGAAATTATTTCATTACATGACTCCTCAAAGGATTCAAGCTTCTCCTCAAGAGAAACCCGGAGCTCTTGCTCTTCTTCAAGAGAATTTTCTAAGGAGCCAATATCATTAGCATACTCTCTTCCGAGCCTACATTTTTCTTCAATGATTTTTTGGCTCTCAATAGCACTAGACACAAGTTTAACAAGAAGGGAGCGAACCTTCATATCATTGGGAAGAGCATTATAGATAATCTTACCTTCCCTTCTTATGCTATCCTCCTCTTCATATATATTTTCATCCTCTTGATCATCATTATCCTCATCCACATCAACACAAGAGGTATTGGGTTCCAAAGTAGGGGATACCTTTGAACCCCTAGCCATAAGGCATAGGTGGGTGACATGAGATGATAATGATGAATTACTTGAAGCTCCATTCAAGATCTTGTCTTGACCCATAGAATCTTCGGTTTCCTCTACATTGTTAGACACACAACAACTAGAGGAAATAGAAGCATTTATATTATTTCAACTAGACAAAGAAAGCATATCATCATGAGATTTATTCAAGAAACTTGTACATGATATGCAAGGACTATCAACACAAGTATGTAAAACATTTATGGGGCTACAAGTGTTTAAGTCCAAAGATAAAGCATTGCAATGAGATAGAGATGAAGGATCATCAAAAGTAAGCATACTATCACCATTGCAAGTTTCATCACCACTTACCATATCATTACCTTGTGTCTTGCCACACTTTGGTGAAGTGGATGAAAGTTCATTGCGGCCGGAAGTGGAAGGAATACAATCATCCTCAATAATCTTGGACACACCATATTTTTCTTGAAGCTTTGTCCATATCTCATGAGCGCTCCGAAAAGGCGTGATGGAGAAGGTAACTACATCGCTCAAAGCATTAACAATCACATGAGTAGCTTGAGCATTGAGATACAAGTTTTTCTCATCCTCTAAAGATAGATTTTGAGTATCCTTTGGAGGAGAAAAACCTGCATCTACAATTCGCTCCATAGATGGGTCCATGACCCGAAAATAATTAAGCATGTGAATTTTCCAAGTATCATAATTTGTGCCATCGAATATAAAAGTGTCATTGTGCACTAATCCCCTAGCCGACATCTTTACTCTCAAGGCGGTGAAGCCTAAAATGAGAGACCGGGCTCTGATACCAATTGAAAGGACACAGATGTCGCCTAGAGGGGGGGGTGAATAGGCGATATCAAATTTTACGAATGGCTTGAACAAAAGAGGAATTAAACTAGCGTTTATTTTGTCAAGCACATAAAACCTAAATAAACTAGGCTCACCTATGTGCACCAACAACTTATGCTACGCAATACAAGTAACAAGGTGATAGCAAGATATATGACTTCAAGCACGAAGGCTATCACAATGTAAAGTGCATAAGTAAAGGGCTCGGGTATAGAAATAACCGAGGCACTGATACGTCCAATTTGCATCACTATTTTGTATCATAATTTACTGTTATTCATTGATATATTTCATATTTAGACATGATACTTATGTTATTTCCTTTGCTTTCACATGTTTGATGATCATCGGAGGAGCTGCTGCCGGAGTCAGGATTCTGCTGGAAAAAGGACCATCAGGAGACCATATTTTGAAGATCAGGAAAATTCCAGAAAAATACCCAGAAATTATAATTTCCCAGAAGACTCACGGGGCCAGAAGGAGGAGTCGAGAGGGGCCAGGGGTGGCCCACACGCTAGGGCGGCACGGCTAGCCCCCTGGCCGCGCCAGCCCTGTGTGAGGGGACCCTAGCCCACCTCTGGTCTCGCCCCTTCGCGTACATCATCGTCCCCGAAAACCTAAGTCAAGGGAGGGGTTCAGAGTTAGACACAGCCGCCTCTGCGGGGCGGAGAACACCAGAGAGAGAAAGCTCTCCGGCAGAGAGAAATCTGCCGGGGAAATCCCTTACCGGAGAGGGGAGATCGTCGCCATCGTCATCATCATCGCACCGGACTTCATCGGGATCATCATCATCATCATCTCCATCACCAGCACCTTCATCTCCACCATCACCTCGCCATCCCGCTGTAACATCTTGAGTTGGATCTTGTTATATTCATAGGGGAAACTTTCCCGGTGTTGATTACTCTTGTAGTTGATGCTATTGAGTGGAACCATTGAATTAAGGTTTATGTCCAGATTGTTATTTACCATTATTTCACCCCTGATCATGATCCATATGATGTCTTGTGAGTAGTTTGTTTAGTTCTTGAGGACATGGGAGAAGTCAAGATGCTAGTAGTGAATTATTGTTGAGAAATATTTAATGGTTTGATATTGTTGTGGTGCTATTTCACTAGTGGTGTCATGTGAACATCGACTACATGACACTTCACCATTTATGGGCCTAGTGAGATGCATTGTGTATTTGGTCACCGACTGTGGGGTTGCTGGAGTGACAGAAACCTAAACCTCCGTTGGGAAACCATTGCACCAGGGAGCGTAGGATCCTAGATCTTAAGGCTGTGGTTAGATTTATCTTAATTACTTTCTTGTATTTGTGGATGCTTGCAAGGGGTATAATCACAAATGTGTATTTATCCTAGTATGGGTAGTGCGCTAGCACAGGTTCACCCCCATAACACTTACCAAATCAATAAATACTATTGGCTCTATGAAGCGAAAGCTCTTGACAGAAACCTCCCGTGTGTCCTCGAGAACGTTTGGTTATTATAAGAACACAACCGGCTTGTCCTTTGCTGAATAAAGGATTGGGCCACTTGCTGCAATTGTTACTACTGTCTTTTACTTACTCGCACTTTATTTACTCGTATTACCAAATACTCCTGAAAACCTGTTTGCTAGTATTTACAGTGATTCCTTTATCAAAACTGCTCATCAACACCTTCTGCTCCTCGTTGGGTTCGACACTCTTATTTATCGAAAGTACTACGATACACCCCCTATACTTGTGGGTCATCAAGACTATTTTCTGGCGCCGTTGCCGGGGAGTGTAGCGCTATTGAAGAGTGGAATTAGTAAAGGTAACCGTCACTGTGAGTATTGTTTTATTTTTGTCTTTTATTTTACTCTGCTATGGAGAACTCTCCATTTGGTTTCCTATTTGGAAACACTTCTACTACTACTGCTACTGCTGCACATGCGGAGGAACCACCACCGCCACCGCCTGCTGAAATTGATCCTTTTAAAATACCTATGAAAATTGTTGGGCGTATTATGGATAACTGCTATTCAGGAGATGGAACTGTCCATCCGGGTGATCACTTATTATTTATACATGAATTATGCGAGTTGTTCAGGTGTGCAGGTATTTCACCAAGCCAGGTCAAGAAGAAATTATTCTCTATATCATTGAAAGGCAGAGCTGAAGAGTGGTATCGACTACTCCAAGATGGTCCATCTATGGCATGGGAGGATATTGTGCCTCTCTTTTATTCCAAGTTTTATCCTCCAAGTGAAATTCATAAAGACCGTAACAAGATATATAATTTTTGGCCTCATGATGGAGAGAGTATTGCCCAAGCGTGGGGGAGATTGAAGTTACTAATGCTCAAATGCCCCATTCATGAGCTCCCCAATAATATTGTCATAAATAATTTTTATGCGCGGCTTACTCTTCCTGATAAGGATTATTTGGATGCTTCTTGCTTTGGATCATTTACTCATATGAAAGAAGATGCCAAGTGGAAACTTCTTGACCGTATACAAGATAATGCTGAAGGTTGGGAAAACGACAAAGGTAGGAAGTCAGGTATAAACTATGATTATGAATGCATTAAATCTTTTATGGGAACCGATGACTTTCATAGTGTTAGCGCTGCTTATGGTCTTGATTGTCTTAAGGCCTTTGCCTCTTATATTGACGTTCCAAAGAAAGATTGGAACAAATATCATGCGCCTTACAAAGATTCTATTAGTCATATACCTGCTGCAGCTACTGAAGTTTGTACTATTGATAGCATCGTTCCTGAACCTTATATTGAGAAGACACCTTTCCCTGCTAAGGTAAAGAAGTACTCTACTTTGGTAAGTGTGTCTAATAAAAGTACTAAAAAATCTGCAGAGCCTGATGAGCAAATTACTATTAAGTCTCCTGTTGCTATATTGAAAGATCTTGTAACTAAAGATGTGGGAGATGAATATATTCTTTTTTGTGAAGATGCTTCTAACATTCTTTCGCATCCTAAAAAGCACAGGAAAGCAAGTGTTCCTGTTATCTCTGTCAGGATTGGAGATCATTGCTATTATGGCTTATGTGATATTGGTGCTAGTGCAAGTGCTATTCCCTTAGAGCTTTATAAAGAAATCATGCACGAGATTGGCGCTTGTGAACTTGAAGATATTGATGTGGTTGTTCAGCTTGCTAACCGAGAGACTGTTTGGCCTCTTGGTATTGTTCGAGATGTGGAAGTTCTATGTGGTAAGACTAAGTACCCTACTGATTTTCTAGTACTTGGTAAGGAGGCTAGTAAAACTTGTCCTATTATTTTTGGTAGACCCTTTTTGAACACTTGTGGCGCCATAATAGATTGTAAGAAAGAGAATTTTTTTACTAAGTTTAATGGAGAGTCTTATGAGTTTAATTTTTCCAAGTTTGCTAAGACTTCTTATGAGAATGAAACGCCTAATGAAAATTTTCGAGTTGAGCAGCTTGCTTCTATTGCTCTTGCCCCTAATAATGCCTTGCAGCAATTCATGGAAGATCACGAAAGTGATGTTTTTAGCAAGGAAAGAGAAGAGATTGACGATATTCTTCTTCGTCAACCACCATTACTCAAGCATAATCTACCTGTGGAGGATCTTGGTACCACTTTGCCGCCTAGAGAAGATCCTGTGTTTGAATTAAAACCTTTGCCTGATGACCTCAAATATGCTTATATTGATGATAAGAAAATATATCCTGTTATTATTAGTTCAAAACTTTCAGGAAAGGAAGAAGAAAGATTATTGGAGATATTGAGGAAACATCGAGGAGCTATGGGATATACTCTTGATGATTTAAAAGGGATTTCTCCTACTTTATGTCAGCATGCCATTAATATGGAGAAAGATGCAAAGCCAGTTGTGGAGCATCAGCGCCGCCTAATTCCGAAGATGAAGGATGTGGTAAGAAATGAGGTATTAAAGCTCCTTGATGCTGGTATTATTTATCCTATTGCTGATAGTAGATGGGTTAGTCCTGTTCATTGTGTTCCTAAGAAAGGAGGTATGATTGTTGTACCTAATGAGAATAACGAGCTTATTCCTCAAAGGGTAGTTGTTGGTTATAGAATGTGCATTGATTATAGGAAGGTAAACAAAGTTACTAAGAAAGATCATTACCCTTTACCGTTTATAGATCAAATGCTAGAAAGGTTGTCTAAGAAGACTCATTTTTGTTTTCTTGATGGTTATTCTGGTTTTTCTCAAATTGCTGTTAAGAAGGATGATCAAGAGAAAACCACTTTTACTTGTCCTTATGGAACTTATGCTTATAGACGTATGCCGTTTGGTTTATGCAATGCTCCTGCTACTTTTCAAAGATGTATGTCTGCTATTTTTCATGGTTTTTGTGAAGAAATTGTGGAGGTCTTCATGGACGATTTTTCCGTCTATGGAACTTCTTTTGATAATTGTTTGCACAACCTTGATAAAGTTTTACAGAGGTGCGAAGAAACTAACCTTGTTCTTAATTGGGAGAAATGCCACTTTATGGTGAATGAAGGAATTGTCCTTGGACATAAAATTTCTGAAAGAGGTATTGAAGTTGACAGAGCAAAAGTGGAGGCAATTGAGAAAATGCCCTGTCCAAGAGATGTTAAAGGTATTCGTAGTGTTCTTGGTCATGCTGGTTTCTATAGGAGGTTTATTAAAGATTTCTCTAAGATTTCAAAGCCTCTTAGCAATCTTCTTCAAAAGGATGTACCATTTGTCTTTGATGATGATTGTAAGGAAGCTTTTGAAACTCTTAAGAAGGCTTTAACTACTGCTCCTATTGTTCAACCACCTGATTGGAATTTACCTTTTGAAATTATGTGCGATGCTAGTGATTTTGCTATTGGTGCTGTTCTTGGACAGTGCATAGATAATAAGTTGAATGTTATTCATTATGCTAGTAAGACTCTTGATGCTGCTCAGAAGAATTATGCTACTACTGAGAAAGAGTTTCTTGCTGTTGTTTTTGCATGTGATAAGTTTAGATCTTATATTGTTGATTCTAAAGTTACTATTCATACTGATCACGCTGCTATTAGATATCTTATGACTAAGAAGGATGCTAAGCCTAGGCTTATTAGATGGGTGTTGCTTTTACAAGAGTTTGATTTGCATATCGTAGATAGGAAAGGTGCTGAAAATCCTGTGGCTGACGACTTGTCTAGATTGGAAAATATTTCTTTTGATCCTATTCCTGTTAATGACAGTTTTCCAAATGAACAGTTGGCTGCAATTAATGCAACTTAACGAGACCTTCCTTGGTATGCTGATTATGCTAACTTTATTGTTTCCAAGTATTTGCCTCCGACCTTTACAGCTCAGCAAAGAAGGAAATTCTTCTATGATTTGAGGCATTATTTTTGGGATGACCCACATTTATATAAAGAAGGAGTTGATGGTATCATGAGAAGATGCGTACCAGAATATGAGCAACAAGAGATATTAAGAAAATGCCATAGCAGTGCTTATGGAGGGCATCATGCTGGAGATAGAACCGCACAGAAGGTTCTACAATCAGGTTTTTATTGGCCAACCCTCTTTAAGGATGCCAGAAGGTACGTTTTATCTTGTGATGAATGTCAAAGAGTTGGAAATATTTCTAGACGCAATGAAATGCCTATGAATTACACTCTTGTTATTGAACCGTTTGATTGTTGGGGATTTGACTTTATGGGTCCTTTTCCTCCTTCAAAAGGCTATACCCATATACTTGTTGCTGTAGATTATGTTACTAAATGGGTAGAAGCCATACCTACAAAGAGTGCCGATGGTGAGACTTCGTTAAAAATGCTTAAGGATGTTATTTTTCCTAGGTTCAGAGTGCCTAGATATCTTATGACTGACGGAGGTTCTCATTTTATTCATGGTAGTTTTAGAAAAACTCTTGCTAAGTATGATGTCAATCATAGAATTGCTTCTGCTTATCATCCCCAAACTAGTGGGCAGGTAGAGCTTTCAAATAGAGAGATCAAGTCTATCTTGCAGAAGACTGTTAGTAGGTCTAGGAAAAACTGGGCTAGTAAGTTAAATGACGCTTTATGGGCTTATAGAACTGCTTATAAGAATCCCATGGGTATGTCTCCTTATAAGATGGTTTATGGAAAAGCGTGTCACTTGCCCTTAGAATTAGAACACAGAGCTTTTTGGGCAGTGAGAGAGCTTAATAGAGATTTTAAACTAGCCGGTAAGAAAAGGTTGTTAGATTTGAGTTCTCTAGATGAGTGGAGAAACGAAGCGTATGAGAATGCCAGACTTTTCAAAGAGAAAGTCAAGCAATGGCATGATAAGAGAATTCTTAAGAGAGAGTTCCATGTTGGTGAGAAAGTTTTATTGTATAGGTCTCGTCTCAGATTTTTTGCAGGTAAATTACTTTCTAAATGGGAAGGACCATATGTTATTATGGAAGTGTACCGCTCAGGTGCTATTAAGATTGCTTCATTGAAAGATGATTCTACACAAGTGGTGAATGGGCAAAGACTCAAACATTATGTTTCTGGAGATTCTTATAATGAAGATGTTTATGTTATTGAAACAGTTTCTCCGGAAGATTACATCCAAGACAAATTGCAGGAACCTGCAGAGTTTGTTTTCGAATAGGTAACAGTTCTAGTCAGAAAAGTTTCGCGAAAAGTTCTTCCTTTAATATTTTTGCTGTTTTTAATAAATATGAAAAATCACGAGACGAAAACGGGGAGAAAAAGAAGTCCGTGTGCATCTCACACACGGGTGGCGCGGGCCCACCCCTGGCCGCGCCACCCCCGTGTGAGAACGCCTCGGAACTCTTTTCCGTCCCGGTTTCCTCCTGTGACTTCGTTTCGATGTATAATTTTCGCCTATTTAACCCCCCGGAGTCCCCGAGGTCTGTATATCGTTTTCTCGTCGTGTTTTGTTTCGGGCTATTTCTGTCAGGAGTAGATCTTAAGTTTGGGGGAGTCATGGCCTCTTCAAGCGGTGACAAGGAGAAGACACCTCCGGAGGATGATCACCAAAATCCCAAGCTGAAGGAGGAACAGATTACCGCTGGATCAAGGACAAGAGAACCTACTTTTGTAGGATCGATTAACACTGGACGCGCTTTTTCTCATAATTTGCAGGGACCAATACCACCAGTTCTTGACCTCAGCTCCTACCCTGCATCAGTGGAAGCCCTTCGGGTCACCAATGAGTTGTGCGATAAATATCGAGCTCTTAGGATGGAGGTGGAGATACTTCGAGAAGAGAACAATAGGCTTCGCAGGATGCTAGAGAATTTTCTCACCCCAATCATGATTGCGCCGCCACCACCCAAGGAGTAATTCGTCATCGGTATAGGCATCCCCTTGGCTTGTTCCAAGCTTGGGGGAGTGCCGCGGTATCACATCATTACCTTTTGTTCATTTACTTTTCAAGTAGAGTCTTATCATGAATAGAGAAGTTATCATATAGAATAGTTTGCAGTTGGAAGTATCCTCCTTAGTTAGTTATCTCTGTATCCCTTGGTGTGAGTTGCGATAATGAAATATTAATGAGAAGTTTTATCGTTTACTTTTCGCACACTTTATGTTAGGCTGCAATCTCTCTTATGTGACTAGTCTTGTTGATTGGTATTGGTATCACATTGGGAGCATGAGTAGATTTAGTTGGTTTTGGCAAACCTAACTTGGTCAGTAGCAACTTTACCTTGAGGTCTGAGTAGAAAAGAATAAAGAAGTGCTTGTAGTTACATCACTTCAGTTTTCCTTATGTTTGGCTTATAAGCATTGTTATTCTTAAAGTTAAAATCGTTGTACCTTCAAGGGAGTTTGCATGATTGTTCTTATTATATGTATGTTTGTTTGTTTCATGCAACTCTTATGCTTGATACCCAACCTTGCTAGCCAAAAACCTGTACTGAGAGGAAATACTTCTCGTGCATCCAATTCCCAAAAGCCAAGTCACTTCCAAAGAGTCCACTATAAATTCCTATGCATGGTATTTTAAGCCATTCCAAGTAAATTTTCATGTGCTACCTTTCAAAAACTTTCAAACACTTCTCATTTTGTGCCACTGTTTTTAGCTCATGAGGACGTAGTGGATGGGTTTGTTATCTTCCATACTAAATTAAGTACCCCTCGACTAGGCAGCTTCATCTGCTCGTCATTAATTTGGCAAGGGAGCTGGTCAGACCATTATAATCTTAATTCTAAAAGAAAGAAAAAGGCACTCCTCCAATGGATTGTGAAAGTTGGTCGGCACCCGATGGAATCGGTTAGCCATGGTTTGAGAAAGGAAAAAGGTGGGGAGGAGTGCAAAGCTATAAAAGAGCACCAAAGTGCCAATTAATGAAACATCTCGGAACCGCTCCCACTTGTTTAGTATGGAAGATATCAAGAACTCTGTTGCTAGTCGTTGACAAAAGCAACCACCTCTCAATATAATTTTTATCTCTGTTTTACAAATGAAAAGCTCTAGCACATGTTTAATCTCTGCTTCCCTCTGCGAAGGGCCTATCTTTTACTTTTATGTTGAGTCAACCTATTTCCCTCTGTCTCAAGCAAGCATTTGAGTTGTTATGTTTCACTCATCCATATGTTGATCCGTTTAATCATGTTTATTACCTTCCTTGTTTTGTATAATGCTTTTGTCTGAAGGAATATATCTTTGAAAGCTTTCTTTGAATGCAAAAGTTTACTTTGTTGAGCATATAGTCTTTGCTATATTAGCTCTGTTTTAAAAGGCTCCGTTTAAAAGAGAGAATAGTTTGTTCTCCATTCTTTGATCAAGAACTAAGGTTTGCCATTGCCAATTTTAATTTACCTTGTGCATCCTTATATGTGATTCCCTTTTACCTATTGCAAGCTTACATCTTATAAAGGGAAGTTGCTGTCTATTATAATTTGTGCCTTAGTGAATGTGATGCTTCTTGTCCGTATTTTGATTATCGACACTTCACTCCATAAACCTGTGGTCATGTTTACCGAGTTTAGTTTTCGCTTGGGGACAAGCGAGGTCTAAGCTTGGGGGGGTTGATACGTCCAATTTGCATCACTATTTTGTATCATAATTTACTGTTATTCATTGATATATTTCATATTTAGACATGATACTTATGTTATTTCCTTTGCTTTCACATGTTTGATGATCATCGGAGGAGCTGCTGCCGGAGTCAGGATTCTGCTGGAAAAAGGACCATCAGGAGACCATATTTTGAAGATCAGGAAAATTCCAGAAAAATACCCAGAAATTATAATTTCCCAGAAGACTCACGGAGCCAGAAGGAGGAGTCGAGAGGGGCCAGGGGTGGCCCACACGCTAGGGCGGCGCGGCCAGCCCCCTGGCCGCGCCAGTCCTGTGTGAGGGGACCCTGGCCCACCTCTGGTCTCGCCCCTTCGCGTACATCATCGTCCCCGAAAACCTAAGTCAAGGGAGGGGTTCAGAGTTAGACACAGCCGCCTCTGCGGGGCGGAGAACACCAGAGAGAGAAAGCTCTCTGGCAGAGAGAAATCTGCCGGGGAAATCCCTTCCCAGAGAGGGGAGATCGTCGCCATCGTCATCATCATCGCACCGGACTTCATCGGGATCATCATCATCATCATCTCCATCACCAGCACCTTCATCTCCACCATCACCTCGCCATCCCGCTGTAACATCTTGAGTTGGATCTTGTTATATTCATAGGGGAAACTTTCCCGGTGTTGATTACTCTTGTAGTTGATGCTATTGAGTGGAACCATTGAATTAAGGTTTATGTCCAGATTGTTATTTACCATTATTTCACCCCTGATCATGATCCATATGATGTCTTGTGAGTAGTTTGTTTAGTTCTTGAGGACATGGGAGAAGTCAAGATGCTAGTAGTGAATTATTGTTGAGAAATATTTAATGGTTTGATATTGTTGTGGTGCTATTTCACTAGTGGTGTCATGTGAACGTCGACTACATGACACTTCACCATTTATGGGCCTAGTGAGATGCATTGTGTATTTGGTCACCGACTGTGGGGTTGCTGGAGTGACAGAAACCTAAACCTCCGTTGGGAAACCATTGCACCAGGGAGCGTAGGATCCTAGATCTTAAGGCTGTGGTTAGATTTATCTTAATTACTTTCTTGTATTTGCGGATGCTTGCAAGGGGTATAATCACAAGTGTGTATTTATCCTAGTAAGGGTAGTGCGCTAGCACAGGTTCACCCCCATAACACTTACCAAATCAATAAATACTATTGGCTCTATGAAGCGAAAGCTCTTGACAGAAACCTCCCGTGTGTCCTCGAGAACGTTTGGTTATTATAAGAACACAACCGGCTTGTCCTTTGCTGAATAAAGGATTGGGCCACTTGCTGCAATTGTTACTACTGTCTTTTACTTACTCGCACTTTATTTACTCGTATTACCAAATACTCCTGAAAACCTGTTTGCTAGTATTTACAGTGATTCCTTTATCAAAACTGCTCATCAACACCTTCTGCTCCTCGTTGGGTTCGACACTCTTATTTATCGAAAGTACTACGATACACCCCCTATACTTGTGGGTCATCAGGCACGCGGAAACGATGATGTATTCCCGAGTTCCTCCCTTGAAAGGGAGTACGTCTCGTTGGAGGGGTGTGGTATCGCCACAAAGGCCTAACCAATGCCACAAAGGCCTCACCCTATTCTCCGGTGTGAGCTTGCGCCACAAAGGCCTAGCTCACTCTTCCACTAAGGGGTTCCTCAAGGTGGAACCGGGCCTTTACACAAAGCTTGGGGCACGCATCCACAACTTAATTGGAGGCTCCCAAGAATAGCCACAAAGGCACCACAAAGCCACAAAGCCGTCTAGGGTTCCAAGAACCCAAGAGTAATAAGCTCACAAACTTTCACTTACTCGAATCTCCGGGGAGAACTCAAACCGATGCAACTTATGCAATGGCAAGAGCACACAAGGTGCTCAAATCCTTCTCACTCAAATCCTACCAAAGCAACTAATGCTATGGAGAGATATGAGAGGAATAACAAATGGAGGAAAACCACACAAGTCTCCAAGATCTAGATCCCAAGATGTTCCCCTCACTTAGAGGAGAGATTGATTGGTGGAGTTGTAGATCTAGATCTTCTCTTTCAAATCCCTCAACAAGATTCAAGAAATATGGGAGGGATAGAGAGTAATTGCAAGCTCTTGAAGGTCAAAACAATGGAGGAGAGAGAGACAAGCAACCAGCCCCAATGAGGAAGAAGGGGAGGGGTATTTATACCCCCTCCCATAAAAATGACCATTACAGCGTCCCAGGCCGGATTATCCGGCCCCCTGGCCGGAATATCTGCCCCCCCTACTGGGTGACGCGCCCAAAAGTCCTTAGCAGAAATTCCGACACAAAATCTTCGAGGGGGGCGGATAATCCGCCCCCCGGGCCGGATATTCCGGCCCCGTATCTGGGTGACGCCGAGCAGAAATTGCAATACGAAAACGGTGATAACCTTTTCATCCGGACTCCGTTTTCGATGATCTTGGGCTCATTGGAATCACCACAACGAGCTCTACAACATCATCCATAGAAACATCATAGTCCAACAAGGGAGTATAAAACCAAATGATGAAAGGTTTGACCTCTCTTTGAAGGCAAACCGGAAAAACCTCCAAACATCAAAAACGCAATAAGAGCTTCATGCGAAATCCGTTTTTGATGAGCTAGAGCTTGTCATGGAAATAACCACAAGCTCTAGAACCTCACATGGATAAAACTCAAATAAGAACCAAGAAATAAGATGCCAAGTATGCAAAGGTTTGAGCTCTCTCCGAACGATACAATTAAGTTACTCACTCGAGAGCCCCTCTTGATAGTACGGCTACCGATCCTATAACCCGGTCTCACAACTAACACCATGAGACCGGTAAGAAAGAAACCCTAACACTATCATACCTTTGTCTTGAGCATTCCACTTGAGGTGGATAAAGACGATCTTGATCTTCTCAAGTTGGACCACCTTTCTTGATTGAGCTTGCTTGGTGAAGTCTTGCGGATTGCTCCCCCATACTCTACTATGGAAGAGACTCTCTTTAAGCATATCTTCACATATCCATGATCACAATATAGATGGCAAGCTTCAAGCATATGTTCTCTTCTAGTTGCTCATCTTGAACTTGCGCTTTGACTTGATCAATCCTCGAATCAATTCTTCTTTCTCCATAATGATGGTGTCTTGAGGATACACATGAGAGCTCACTCAATCTTATTCTTCAAGACACACTTGATATAAGCTCAACTCCCTTAAGACCAATCTTTGGATCACTC
Source organism: Dactylis glomerata (assembly GCA_007115705.1). NCBI lineage: Eukaryota > Viridiplantae > Streptophyta > Magnoliopsida > Poales > Poaceae > Dactylis > Dactylis glomerata. The sequence continues at coordinate 217,513 of QXEO01000165.1, forward strand.
CTTGAATAACACCTTGGTCAACACATAATCTTCTTCTTACAACCTTGACTCCAACAAATGGTTCAAGCATTGTCTATGGACAAGTCCTACACATATAACTCAATGCAACCATTAGTCTATAGGGATTGTCATTAATTACCAAAACCACACATGGGGCTCGATATGATCTTTCAAGGACGCCGGTGGTATGAAGGTGGGCCACCGGTGCTGCAAAGGTGGATCGTCAGCGCTACAAAACTCCACCTGTCGTCTGCAACAAAGCTCGGGCAACGGCCGCCACATGTGCCTCCTGCTACAGCTGCAAAGGGCGACACTTTAGCTTGCAGCTGCAAAGGGGTGGGCGCCGATGCTCCAAACTACGAGCCTCCCTGCCGGCGTGCAGTTGCAAAGGGTGGTGCTACTCAAGGAGTCGATGTCATGGAGATGCTGCCGGCGGGGCGGCGGTTCTACTAGTAAGGGAATCCAGGGAAGGACGATGTTGCCATATCCACACGTGTTTGTGTGGATTTTTACTTTTTTGGTGGGCTGCGCGGGAGCGTTGACCCGGGATGAACGTGTGGGATCAGTCCCATCGGATGGATGGCGACCCATAGGATCTAGGAATTTGATCCCACGGAGGACGCTCAGCATGATCCTTCGTCAACGATATATCCTACAAGCATGCAAGATCGCAATTCAAAATTTTGTTTATTATGTGCTACCTATAAATCACAAAATCTAATATCCTTTGGAGATTTCAAATTGTGATACAAATATACACATTTGTCATTTTTGTGTAGCTCAATATAGACAGTATGTCCAATTGATAGTTTGCACATTTGTGGTATGCATCACTTGCTACATCCTAATTTGTTTTTAGAATTATTTGAAACTCAATTTTTTTTAATTTTAAAAACCATGGTCTCCATGTGCACAAAATACCGCCTGTTCAAACTAGACTAATTCGCTAAAAACGGTTATAACTAGCCTAACCTATTTTAACTATGAAGGAGGCAGATTGGGTGCCACTGTGCATCCCTAGCGCCTTGGGATTCAATATTCTCCATGGGCCACCTTGGCCTACTAGAACTTCTCTATGTCTTGGACACACCTATTAGGTATATCCCAGACACTCACATTCTCATCTTCCCAAGCTAGCCAACGGAAACTGAAGCCAACGCGCATTCAATCCAACCTCTCCCTTGTTTGATCTGCTGGTGCTTGTGACAATAGCGTAAAAAAATGAATTTGTATTCGAATTATCATCCTTGGTACTGATGTGTAAAAAATGCAGAGGCTAGGGCTGCCCCATTTTGAAAAAAAATTATCATCCTTGGTAGTGATGTGGAAATTGAATTTTTGTTTGTAGAAATTTCCCTGTCTTCCAAAATGATTGATCAACGGAGTGTATTGGTGAGGAAGGGAATTGTGATGTACTGATGAGTAACAAATAATTTTGCCAAACGAGGCCCTGAGGTGCTTTGTATTCCTATGAACATCGATATTCGAAAGCTCGTCGTTTAAGCCAAAAACAAAAGAATACTACTACTACTAGTAGTTTTTTTAAAATGAGGAAACTCTAGCCTCTACACTGAGTGATCATACGGCTATTTATTAAAAGAGTCCTACTATGCGTACGACGTTTGTTGTACGATTCGTGTACGACGCTAGTGCTGCGTCGTTCGATGCATCCGGCCGTGGGCCTGACGAAGTGAACGCAGCCCATCCACCGTTCGATTCCACTTCGTACACTCGTCGTACGAAGATTGTCGTACGCGGAGCGTTTCCGTTATTAAAACGAGTATCAAGGTCTTACAAGAATTATTGAAAAGGCGGAAAAGTTCTAGCTAAAAATAAGAAAATAGTAGCAACACCAATATTACAAATCGTGGACCGGAGAGCATGGACACATGAATAATAAGCCAACAAAAAAATCCTAAGTATATATCTCGTGCTACCGTTGCGAAAGGGTGCACCTGAAATCTATATCTTGGCGCTCCTCTGATGGCCGGAGATAAAACCATGCTACTGTACTAGCTTAGTTACAAAACCAATGATTAAAAAAAAAAGTTACTGAACCAATAGTACTGTCTTGTGAACATCTATATCTGAATCGACGAGGAGATGCAGTCGATGATTGATCACATGTAGCAAGCTAACCGACATCCCAATGAAAAGTGGCCTCCGTCGTCCGTGATTCAATGGAACGAATCCGGTCCGACAAGAACAGATGGACGATGCATGTCTGAGCTCTCATCCCGGACCAGCTGAGAGTATATATACAGGCAGGCCAGTGCTGCCATCCATTCATGTGAACCAGTGACAGAGGTTTTGAGAGGCACAGTAGCTTGGCAGCAATGGCGTCAGGCTCACCTGCTGTACTGCTACCGGTGCTAGTGCTGCTTCTCCTCGTCCCGCTAGTCGTCTCCACTGCAGGCACATCACGAAGAGCAATAGTGCCGACAATTCCAGCTCAGCGCGGTAAGCCGAACACCGTCAACTCGCCGCCGGCAGTGCGCGCCCTGGTGCAGTCCACCTGCAACGCAACCACCTACTACGACCTCTGCGTGGCCGCCCTTGTCGCCGACCCCTCCAGCTCCACCGCTGACCTCCGCGGCCTCTGTGCCATCGCCGTCTCGGCGGCCGCCGCCAACGCCTCCGCCACCCAGGCAGCTCTGGCCAAGAACGCCACCACATCCCTAGGCTCTCCGCTCTTAGAGCCGCTGCCGGGCGGTGGTCATGGGCGCGCGCAGGCGCCGGCGGCGGTCCTGCTGCGATCCTGCGCGGGCAAGTACGGCGGGGCGCGGGAGGCGCTGCTGGAGGCCCGGGAGTCGGTGGGGGAGGAGGCGTACGACTACGCGTTCGTGCAGGTGAGCGCGGCGGCGGAGTACCCGGCTGTTTGCCGGACGCTGTTCCGGAGGAAGCGGGTGGCGTACCCCGCGGAGCTGGCGGAGAGGGAGGAGGCGCTGGAGCACCTCTGCACCGTCGCCATCGACATCATCACGCTCCTGTCCTAGCTTCCTGCATAGACACATTCCTTGATTCATAGTAACTGCTAAATTATCGTGTCTTGTGTGCATGTATCAAATCCGTGAATAATGGGGCTCATGCAGTTTGGCATGAGATCTTGTACTATGAGTTATCTTTACAACATGATGTAGTATCTGAGCTGGATATAAAAAAAGTATCTGAGCTGGATCATATGCCACATTGCCACGTTCTGTACAAAGTTATAGCTGCCACTATCATTTTATTTTTTATTTTGATATAAATTCAAAAAAAAAATCTACAGAAATATAAAAGTTCAGTACTCCCCTTGACCCATATTACTTGTCGCTCGCATGTGTGTATCTAGGCACTGTAATATGTCTATTTATATTTATATTGGGATTGGAGGGAGTACAAGATTATGCTATGTCATGCAAAAAGTTCAGAAGAAAAAGTTAAAGTATCTAGCCCGACACAAAAATATCAAATAGTACCTCCTCTTTTTACTAGTATAAGACCTTTCATATATCTTAAATTAGATTAGATACAAACTAAAACGAGTGAATCACAGACTAAAACACGACAAGATACATGCATTTACGATGCTAATTACCCGTTCCAGTGAGATTGCCCATTTCAAAAGGTTTGAACCCTTTTTTATGTAAATATACTGAGCAAGGTATAAAATGATCACCGGATTTGAAAATATCAGAATAATGACAAGAACTAGGCCAAATGGATACGAGATGTCAGAACATGATCGTCGATAGCGATCTCTGATCTCTATACATTTTGTTAGGCTACATCAACTTAACATTCTCGCCCTATCTAATAAAAACAAGCAAATTGTTAAATTAAGATAAACTATGTTTAAAGTGTCCTAGTTAAGACATTTTGGTTAAATTTTTACTAAATAGGGTAATATATGTCATAAATACATAACTATATGAAAAAAGTACTACCTCTGTTTTAAAATATAACCCTTTTAAAAAACTATATTAGCTATCTAAAAAGACTTACATTTTAAAACGAGGTAATAGAATTCACTCTATTTTTTCCTAAGTTTTTACTTTTTAGTGCATCGAGAATCTCTAAATGGTCCGATCCAACACTACGGGAACGTAGATTTGAACGAAATCCATGAGCGACAATGAACTAGCTGGTGTATATGGGGGACAAGGGCAATTAATGAAAAAGTCTGCTTACGGACTCTTCTTCTTTGGACATCATCTGCATCTTGTTTCTACTGCTTGGACAGGAATCAATATTCACATACTGACCCCATTCGAATTGCATGGACCAACGTGTGTACATTTTGTGGTCATATCATAAGCATTTCATTTATTTTCGTGACCCAGAACTCAGGTACATTGCACATCCTGAAAGCTGATAGTCTGACAGAGAACTACATCAGATAATTTACTACTAGGACAGAGAATATTAACCTACATCAAAGTAGTCTAATTGATATGAAAACTACATCAAGCAACTTAATATGAGGAGAGAGAATATTTAACTACATCAGAGTAGACTAATATGAAAACTACATCGGGTAGTATAATAGTTTAAGTAGAAAGCTAATTGAACTACATATAGGCGAAATTACTTAAACAACCACCTCGAAACAGTTTTATAAATAAATCAACACAACTGAATCGATACAAAATAATGAGAAAACCTCTCCTAAAAGCATATCAAAGATAAAAAAAATAAGAACCGGATTAATCACACTCCTACTCAAAAAACTTCCTACTCTACGGACTAGGAGAAACACCACGCCTCCTTAGGAAAGCACCGGACATAGTTTTTTTTTGAAAGTATGTGAATGTGTACCATAATTTTTTAGAAGGCGGCAAATATATGTACAAGAGATTGTTTCTAGCTTCCTTGAAAGGAAACCAGGGACTCCAACCAAAAAACAAAAAAGACTACTCTCCTACAGGCATAACTCCTACTCCTACACCGGTGCCTGCACCGGTTCTCCTGCTGACGGTTTTTATCAGGTTGTATTCTTTAGCTACCAAGGCTACCAAGGTGATCGGCCTGTGTTGCCGCCGGACCTCTACGAACATCCAAGCGTTTCTGTTCTTCCAAAGAGCATAGCTGATCGTGCATACGAGTGTGTCAAAATCCTTCCTCTCCAGTGATACGTCTGAAACGTATCTATAATTTTTGATGCTCTATGCTTGTTCTTACACCATTTACTTTGAGTTTTGTTACACTTTGTGGCATTTTTAGAGCATCTCCAGCCACGAGCCCGGCGAGGCCCCCAACACCCATTTTTTTCACCCGGACGACGAAAATCGGCCCAGTCGCGCCCCCGGATCCTTGTTTTCGCCCGGATTTGGGTCTTCATCCATCCGGCGAGCCCAGGATATCCCCGGCCTTCCGGGGCGCGCTCGGGGACTCCGGACGAAAGAAACGCGCGCGAAACGGTGAGGAAATTTCCCGCGCGTCGTGTGGCCCCGACTTGTCGGCGAGAGAGGGCAGTCGTCGTCCTCATCGTCTCGTCTTCCGTGCATCGTCGTCTTCCCCGTGCATCGTCTTTCGCGCGCTGTAAAAGCTGCCACCGATGGACGGCCAGCCACGCGGCGAGGCGAGTTAATGCCCGGCCGCCTATATATCGCGGCCTACCGCGCCTGGTCGGCCACATTCGCAAGCTTCTCCTCAATCCACATCTCCACCTCCTCCAGGCGAGCAATGGCGGGCTACGGATCGGACGACGACGGCGCCGCCAACAACGGATTCGGCCGGCGCTCCCTGCACCACTGGGAGGGCCGACTGCTGTACGCGGCGGGCTACCCGGCACCGCCTGACTTCCGCGCGCCCGGAGGATGGCGTCTAAGTGCGGGCGGCATCCCGATCTCGCCGCCGCCAACGGGCGCCGCCCTCGACGCCGCCATCAACGAGATCATCGAGACGATGAGCGACGAGCAGCGCGCCGACCCGCGCTTATACCCGGACAACCGCCAAGCGTGGACCGTGTTCTTCCGGCGAAGGTACGAACGCGAGCTCTCCGCGTACGACGGCCCTCCCCCTCCTCCTTAGGCAACAACGCCGGCGGCCGCCGCCGCTGGTGGAGCGCGCCCGGCCGCACCCTCGAGGACGTTCTCGCGCACATCGAGCACGGGAACTCGCCGGTCCTCGAGATGCTGCTGCCACCGCGACCGACGCTGTCCCGCCGCCGCGGGAGCTCCTGGATGCCATGGCGGATTGCATCCGTCTCCTCCGGGTCGGCGTCCTCCAGGTCGGCGACGAGGTCGGCATGACGGTCCTCGGCATCCATACCGAGGACCGTCAAGCGAGGGTCGCCGTCCACGCCGCCAAGGTGCAGCAGCGGCGCCCTCGTCATCCGCGAGGGGGCGCGCACCTCGTCGCCACCGCCCAACCACATGCGCAAGAAGAGGAAGGATGATGCCGCCAAGGCCGCGTCTGACCTCGCCGAGGCGGAGACCGTGCGGTCGGAGGAGGAGGTCATGCGCGAGGCAATCGCCAGGTCTCTCAGGGACGTCGTCCCCGCCGAGAACTCCATGCCGCTCGACGCGGCGCTCGACTGGTCCAGGTGGGACTGGGAGAGGGAGGAGGCGGAGCAGCAGCGCGGCTGCTGGACCTGGCGGCCGCACAGCGTCGCGCCGCCGCCGCTGCGCAGCCCACCCGAGGCGCGCCGGTCGTCAAGCTGGAGGACTCCAGTGACGATGACCTCTGCCGGCCTACGCCGCCACACTTCGGCGATGCTGGGCAGGGGTCAAGCCACCAGGCGCCGCCACCGCAGGACGGCGGCAACGACTCTAGCAACGACGTCGGTGACTACACGCGGTTCTACCGCCGATTAGGCATGTAGAACCGCCGTGTTTTTAGTTAGTCTATCGCCGAATTTGAATATATTATGAATTCGGCCTATATATGTAAAATATCTCTAAATTTCGCCCTATATATATAAATATCTTTAAATTTTGCCGAACTTTGAACATTTTCTGTCTACTTGTGTTTGATTTTAAATATTCCCCTGGGCTCACCGCTGGAAACATGGGCCTCCCGAGGCCGAAATTTTCATCCATCCGGCGCTAAATAGCGCCGAATTTCGGCCTGGGGGCCTTCAACGGCTGGAGATGCTCTTATGCATTTTCCGGAACAAACCTATTAACAAGATGCCACAGTGCCAGTTCCCTGTTTTCTGCTATTTTTGTGTTTCGGAAAAGTTACAGAGGAAATATTCTCGGAATTGGACGAAACAAAAGCCGAACCTCCTATTTTTACCAAAGCTTCGTGAAGACCGAAGATGAGACGCAGGGGGCCCAGGGGCTAGCCTTACCACCAGGGGGGCGCGGCCCAGCCCCTGGCTGCGCCCACCTGTGGTGAGACCACCTGGTCCCACTTCTGATGCTGCCCCTTCGCTTATAAAGTCCCCTCGACGGGAAAAACCTAAGGGACAGATCGCTTTTCCTTGAAACATACTGCGAGCCGCCGCCGTCATCGAAACGAGATTGGGAGGATCCAGGAGCTCTTCCCGGCACCCTGCCGGAGAGGGAAATCCCTGCCGGAGGCCTTCTCCACCACCATGGTCGCCTCCGGAGTGATGTGTGAGTAGCCTACCATGGACTACGGGTCCATAGCAGTAGCTAGATGGTTGTCTTCTCCACCATGTGCTTCATGTTTAGATCTTGTGAGCTTCCCTATGATACGTCTCCAACGTATCTATAATTTTTTATGCTCCATGCTTATTTTTACACCATTTGCCTACTGTTTCGTTACACTTAGTGGCACTTTTATGCATTTTCCGGAAATAACCTACTAACAAGTTGCCACAGTGCCAGTTCCCTGTTTTCTGCTGTTTTTGTGTTTCAGAAGTGATACACAGGAAATATTCTCGGAATTGGACAAAACAAGTTCCTGAAGTCTTATTTTGTCTGGGAGCTTCCAGAGATCCGAAGGAGAGTAGGAGAGGGGCCACCAGGGGCCCACATACCAGGCTGGCGTGGACCAGGCCCTGGCCGCGCCGCCATGGTGTGAGGCCACCTGGCTCCACCTCTGACATCGCCCCTTCGCCTATAAAGACCCCCCGACGGGAAAAACCTAAGTACCCGATCACTTTTCCAGAACACATCGCGATCCGCCGCTGCCGTCGACCCGAAGATCGGGAGGGTCCAGAAGCTCTTCCCGGCACCCTGCCGGAGAGGAGAATCGCCACCGGAGGTCTTCTTCATCGCCATGCTTGCTGATGCGTGGTGAATGACCAGCCCGTTGGGAACCCCAAGAGGAAGGTGTGATGAGTATAGCAGCTAGTTTTCCCTCAGTTAGAAACCAAGGTTTAATATCGTTCAGGAGAGGAGAGACAATGACGACTGAAGGTGATGCTTGCTAGTTTGCGACAGCAGCGGACAACTGGCGCTTCGTCCAAGCTTTGCTTGCTAGCTGCAACGTGGAACCTGCACACACACAAACAAATACTTTGCTCCCAACTTGCGATGAGGTTGTCAATCTCACCGGTTTGCTTGAAACAAAGGTTATGAGTGTATCGAGTGGAAAACAGTAGAGTATATGCGAGTAAAGTAAACAGTGCGGGAAAAGTAAATAGGTGATTGCAATATGATTAAAATAGGACCGGGGTCCACAGTTCACTAGTGGTGTCTCTCCATAGATAAAATAACATGCTGGGTAAACAAATTACAGTTGGGCAATTGATAGAATAAAGATAACGTGATATGTCAAGAAGATCACTATGAGATTTACTCTGGGCATTACAACAAAATACATAGACCGCCATCCAACTGCATCTATGACTAATAATCCACCCCCGGGGATATCATCCGAACACCCTAGAAGTATTAAGTTGCGAACAACAGATAATTGCATTAAGCAAAGTGTGTAATGTAAACAAAGCATATGCCCTCGAGCATATGAATGTTGTTTTCTCCCTAGTAGCAACAGCACATCTACCACCTTAGAGGTTTCTGTCACTCCCCCAGGTGAAATAGAGACATGAACCCACTATCGAGCATAAATACCCCCTCTTGGAGTCACTAGCAACTACTCGGCCAAGATAGCTACTAACAACGGAGAGCATGCAAGATCATAAACAACATAGAGATAACAAAAGATATAATTCAGTACAGCAACTTAATCATAAACACCAATATTCATCGGATCCCAACAAACCAACATCATAGTATTACATAACGGTGATCTCAATCATGTAAGGCAGCTCATGAGATCTAAACATGAAGCACATGGTGGAGAAGACAACCATCTAGCTACTGCTATGGACCCATAGTCCAAGGTAGACTACTCACTCATCGCTCCGGAGGCAAGCATGGCGATGAAGAAGACCTCCGGTGGCGATTCCCCTCTCCGGCAGGGTGCCGGGAAGAGCTTCTGGACCCTCCCGATCTTCGGGTCGACGGCGGCGGCGGATCGCGATGTATTCTGGAAAACTGATCGGGGCCTTAGGTTTTTCTCGTCAGGGGGTATATATAGGCGAAGGGGCGATGTCAGAGGAGGGACCACGGCCCCTCACGTGGGCCCGGCGCGGCTAGGGGGGTGGCCGCGCCGCCCCTGTGTGTGGGGGCCACGTGGCCCCCCTCCATCAGGTCTTCGGATGTTTGGGAGCTTCCCCGTAAAATATGACTTCAGGAACTTGTTTCGTCCAATTCCGAGAATATTTCCTGTGTATCACTTCTGAAACACAAAAACAGCAGAAAACAGGAAACTGGCACTGTGGCACTTCGTTAATAGGTTAGTTCTGGAAAATGTATAAAAGTACCACTAAGTGTAACGAAACAATATTTAAATGGTGTAAAAACAAGCATGGAGCATCAAAAATTATAGATACGTTTGAGACGTATCAAGCATCCCCAAGCTTAACTCCTGCTCGTCCTCGAGTAGGTAAGTGATAACAAAAGAATAATTTTTGAGGTGACATGCACCTACACAATCTTGATCATATATGTAAGCATTGGTGAGCTGGGATCAATAGAACTTAAAACATGGGCATGAAAGATATAATCATGACAATAAGAACTTAGCAACCATGTTGTAAACATGCAAATGAACACAAACAAAAGATCATGATAATGAAACAATGAAAGTCAAACGTGTGTTCAAATCATAAGGAAAAACATACACTTGGTTTTCAGCTTGTCCTTCAAAGAGAGCAAAACATAAATGCATAGGACACCTCAAAGTTTAAGAGGGCGACTAGATACAAATAATTTAAGAACAAGTGAAACCAACAATATGAGTCAATCAATGAACCTTGGGACAATGCATATCACACTAAGAATGACAACTATGCTCTCTTAATGGTGCATAAAGAAAGAAGGTGGTGACTCAACATAAAAGTAAAAGAAAGGCCCTTCGCAGAGGGAAGCAGTGATTGCAAGTTTTATAACCTTCAAAAATTATGGTACTTACCGGCTTTGAGCTCTCATTGCCCCCATCATCAGCATCTTGAATGGTTAAAGTTAATGCGAGAACAGTTATGATGCATATGCTTGACAAATCATAAGTTGAAAACCTCGTGTCCCGTGAATACGAGTACCCAAACCATGCTAATTTACTTAGAGTCCCAAGCAAGGCTCTTGTCATTGTAAGTATATGCATATCATTGAGAACCGCCAATGGGGTACCTCCGTGCCCGATGACATGGAACAAGCCCACACCAAAATGACAGGACAAGCAGACAATGAACACCTCGACATCTCTTTTATTTGCTATATTGTTTAGCTTTTTATTGTGAGATGCGTCGTCGAATGTTCACCATGGGTATGCTGCAAATTTCCACCATGAATTATGCATGGCTTAGATTGGCGGCCCGGCGTTTCCCTAACACATATAAAAACTCCATGATCCTCACAAGATTCCCAATTCATTTCACACAGCGGGCATCCATAAACAAAAGATCACGATATCAACTCAAAAAGAAGTGCAATGTTGAAAGCTTGCCCCATGACAGCATGGCTGGGCTAGAATCCAACTTACAACTTGCAAGCATAACAACTCAGCATAAAAGACCACAATGTCAAAAAATTTAAGAACAAGAAAAAGTAAAGTGTGCCTTCCGGTTCGTGAGAGCTTTACTGACCGAATTTGGCATAACACTGGTAAGAGTTTAATTTGAAGAGAATATAAAAGCAAGTCAAATTTACTTGGAATAGCAAATTGCTAGTAGGTATGTATGGTGGACACTTTGAAAAACTTTGGCTTTTAGGAGTTGGATGCACGAGTAGAGCTCATACTCAGTACAAGGCGAGGGCTAGCAAAAGACTGGGAGCGACCAACTAAGAGAGCAATAATGGCCATAATCATGCAAAGCGACAAAGCGACATTAAAAGAAGCATACGATGGCATCAAAAGTCAAAAACTAAATGATCATGAAGGCTAATGGCGACTTTGTAAGAGTCTAACATGTGTGAGCATGCGCCAAGTCAACCCAAATAAAGCATCAAGGAGAAAACCAAAATAATGCTTCCATACAATAAAAACAACGCATGATTTTTTCAAAAGCTCATTAAGCAATCTCAGTTATTTGAGACAAGTCATGCTACAGCAAAACCACTAAGCATACTATCAAAAAGACATCAAGCATGACATGAAAAATCCTAAGCCGCAGTCTACACAAGCTCCTTCTTGTACCACTATTTTGCACAAAGCTTTTTCTCTTTTCCAACACCATTTGAAATTTTTATAAACACCTCTTTTGATGAAAACTAATGAAGATCAGAGGCAAAAACACACCTTGATAAAAAGATATGACAAGATCTGAACGCGAATCAAGGCGAAAACGAAAACCAAAAGCAGTAGCAGAAAAAGCAGAATGCTCGATTTTTAATAAGAGTGAAAACTAGAGCATTCTTTGCAAATGAAAACGAGTACATCTCCTCCAAAGGAAATTTGTTGGGGTCCAACCATTTATTGCAGCAAACAAACAAACTAAACAACTAAGAAAACTAAAACAACTGATGCTCCAAGAAAAACACATAGTGCATGAAGCAATAAAAATATAGTGTTTTGAAAGGTGACCTGATTTTTGCCGATGAAGAAGGGGTGCCTCGGGGGCATCCCCAAGCTTTGACGCTTGTACTTCTTGGATATTTCTTGGGGTGATGCATGGGCATCCCCAAGCTTGAGCTTTTGTCCATTCTTCAACTCATCTCATCATTCTCCAATCCCTACACTTGAAAACTTCCTTCATACAAAACTAAACACAATTCTATTAGCAACATTAGTGTAAGCATAAAATATATTCAATCTCTTTTAGCTTCAGGTTTCAACCCAAAACCACCACATATAAAGTATATACTACTGTAGCAACTTCCACAAGAGTTCCATGATAAAAAAGAACTCAAAAGAAAGCGATAAAGTGGCAAAAACAAATATTGGCAGAAATCTGTCAAAACTGGACAGCTGACAAAGGACGAATTTTTGAGGGATTTTCCGTTGCTCAAATCAAAAAGTGGTCAACTAAGAAAAGTTTGGATATAACCTGGGGCATATGCACAAGAAATCGCAGGTCCAAAATATAAACAGAGGATTTTCACGAATTTTTACGGTGCAGCACCGAAAACAGTTTCAGGACAGCAATAACCCCAAATCTTTACCTCGCTCAAATTAGAGGCTTCTCTTGGCACAAAAACGAAATAAACAAGATAAGGAGCGGTCATTACAGTAGTAATGACTTCCAAGACTCAAATAAAAGAAAAAGTACTGAAAAGTAAACAATGGGTTATCTCCCAAGAGTGCTTTTCTTTAACGCCTTTGAGCTAGGCGCAGAAAAGTGTGAATCAAGTAATATCAAAAGAAGCATTAAGCTCATAATTTGCTCTAAGAATAGAGTCAAAAAGTAATTTATTTCTTTTCCTAGGGAAGTGTTCCATACCTTTCTTTAGTGGGAATTGATATTTGATAGTTCCTTCCCTCATATCAATGATAGCACCTACAGTTCGAAGAAAAGGTCTTCCCAAAATAATAGGACATGAAGCATGGCATTCAACGACCATAACAAGAAAATCAACGGGAACAAGGTTATTGTTAACCAAAATAAGAACATCATTAATCCTTCCCAAAGGTTTCTTCTTAGCAACATCAGCAATAGGAACATCAAAATAACACTTTTCAAGCGGTGGTAAATCAAGCATGTCATAAATCTTTCTAGGCATGATGGAAATACTAGCACCTAGATCACATAAAGCATGGCAATCATAACCATTAACATGCATATCAATGATGGGTTCCCAACCATCTTCTAATTTCTTGGGAACAGAGGCTTTTTGCTTCAACTTTTCATCCCTAATCTTTATGAGAGCATTGGTAATATGCTTAGTAAAAGCAATATTTAAAGAACTAGCATTGGGAGTCAAAGCAAGATTTTGCAAGAACAAAATAACTTCAGATATATTGCAGCCATCAACATCAAAATCATTAAAAGAAATAGAGCTATCATCTCCCACACTCCGAAAAATTTCAGCACTCTTTTGAGAAAAAGTTTTGGCAGTTTTAGGCTTTTTAACACAAGGAGTGGGAGTTTTCTCTACACCAATCAAAGTAAGAGGGTTGCTATCAGTAGGAGCAACATCATTAGAGGTAGTAATAGTACATACCTTCATCTCTCTAGCCATCTCATCTTCTCTTTCCCACCTGGCATGCAATTCCGCTAACAATCTAATATTTTCATCAATTCCAACTTGGGTAGCATTAGCGGCAGCAACAACATTGCTCACATTCACATCATTAGGAAACACTTTTAATTTCAGAAGTTCAACATCATGAGCAAGGCTATCAACCTTAGAAGCAAGAATATCAATTTTGCCTAACTTTTCCTCAACAGACTTATTAAAAGCAGTTTGCTTACCGATGAAGTCCTTGAGCATTACCTCAAGCTCGGAGGGCGCGGCCCTAGTGTTGTTGTAGGAATTACCATAAGAGTTACCATAACCATTACCATTGGTAGAAGGATACGGCCTATAATTGTTACTAGCAAAATTGTTCCTATAAGCATTGTTATTAAAATTGTTATTTCTAATGAAATTCACATCAACTTGCTCTTCTTGAGCAACCAGAGAGGCCAAAGGAACATTATTAGGATCAACATGAGTCCTATCATTAGCAAGCATAGCCATAATTGTATCAATCTTATCATTCAAGGAAGAGGTTTCCTCAACAGAATTTACCTTCTTACGTTGTGGAGCTCTCTCGGTGTGCCATTCGGAATAATTTACCATCATGTTGTCTAGTAGCTTTGATGCGGCGCCCAAGGTAAGGGACATAAAAGTGCCTCCAGTAGCTAAATCAAGTAGGTTCCTTGAAGAAAAATTCAGTCCTGCATAAAAAGTTTGGATAATCATCCAAGTAGTCAGTCCATGAGTGGGGCAATTCTTTACCATAGATTTCATTCTTTCCCAAGCTTGAGCAACATGTTCATTATCAAACTGAGTAAACTTCATAATATTGCTACGCAAAGCTATAATCTTAGCAGGAGGATAGTATCTACCAATAAAAGCATCCTTACACTTAGCCCATGAATCAATACTATTCTTAGTCAAAGACAACAACCAATCTTTAGCTTTTCCTCTCAAAGAAAAAGGAAACAACTTGAGCTTAATAATATCACTATCAACATCCTTATATTTCTGCATCTCACATAGCTCAACAAAATTGTTGAGATGAGCTGCAGCATCTTCAGTACTAGCACCAGAAAATTGCTCTTTCATAATAAGGTTCAATAAAGCAGGCTTGATCTCATAAAAAGTGGTAGCAGGAACAGTTGGTGCAATAGGAGTGCAGATAAAATCACTATTGTTCGTGCTAGCAAAGTCACACAACTTGGTGTTTTCAGGAGTACCCATTTCAGCAAAACGAAAGTAAACAAGTAAAAACAGCTACCAAGGATTCTAATTTTTTTGGGTTTTTGATATAAAAAGCAGTGCAGGTAAAATAAAATAAAGTAAAGCAAAACAAATAACAAAGTAAAGAATGTGTTTGCGAAGAACTCCCCTCGCAGAAGTCTTCTCTTCCTCCCCGGCAACGGCGCCAGAAAATTAGCTTGATGCGTGGTGAATGACCAGCCCGTTGGGAACCCCAAGAGGAAGGTGTGATGAGTATAGCAGCTAGTTTTCCCTCAGTTAGAAACCAAGGTTTAATATCGTTCAGGAGAGGAGAGACAATGACGACTGAAGGTGATGCTTGCTAGTTTGCGACAGCAGCGGACAACTGGCGCTTCGTCCAAGCTTTGCTTGCTAGCTGCAACGTGGAACCTGCACACACACAAACAAATACTTTGCTCCCAACTTGCGATGAGGTTGTCAATCTCACCGGTTTGCTTGAAACAAAGGTTATGAGTGTATCGAGTGGAAAACAGTAGAGTATATGCGAGTAAAGTAAACAGTGCGGGAAAAGTAAACAGGTGATTGCAATATGATTAAAATAGGACCGGGGTCCACAGTTCACTAGTGGTGTCTCTCCATAGATAAAATAACATGCTGGGTAAACAAATTACAGTTGGGCAATTTATAGAATAAAGATAACGTGATATGTCAAGAAGATCACTATGAGATTTACTCTGGGCATTACAACAAAATACATAGACCGCCATCCAACTGCATCTATGACTAATAATCCACCCCCGGGGATATCATCCGAACACCCTAGAAGTATTAAGTTGCGAACAACAGATAATTGCATTAAGCAAAGTGTGTAATGTAAACAAAGCATATGCCCTCGAGCATATGAATGTTGTTTTCTCCCTAGTAGCAACAGCACATCTACCACCTTAGAGGTTTCTGTCACTCCCCCAGGTGAAATAGAGACATGAACCCACTATCGAGCATAAATACCCCCTCTTGGAGTCACTAGCAACTACTCGGCCAAGATAGCTACTAACAACGGAGAGCATGCAAGATCATAAACAACATAGAGATAACAAAAGATATAATTCAGTACAGCAACTTAATCATAAACACCAATATTCATCGGATCCCAACAAACCAACATCATAGTATTACATAACGGTGATCTCAATCATGTAAGGCAGCTCATGAGATCTAAACATGAAGCACATGGTGGAGAAGACAACCATCTAGCTACTGCTATGGACCCATAGTCCAAGGTAGACTACTCACTCATCGCTCCGGAGGCAAGCATGGCGATGAAGAAGACCTCCGGTGGCGATTCCCCTCTCCGGCAGGGTGCCGGGAAGAGCTTCTGAACCCTCCCGATCTTCGGGTCGACGACGGCGGCGGATCGCGATGTATTCTGGAAAACTGATCGGGGCCTTAGGTTTTTCTCGTCAGGGGGTATATATAGGCGAAGGGGCGATGTTAGAGGAGGGACCACGACCCCTCACGTGGGCCCGGCGCGGCCAGGGGGTGGCCGCGCCGCCCCTGTGTGTGGGGGCCACGTGGCCCCCCTCCGTCAGGTCTTTGGATGTTTGGGAGCTTCCCCGTAAAATATGACTTCAGGAACTTGTTTCGTCCAATTCTGAGAATATTTCCTGTGTATCACTTCTGAAACACAAAAATAGCAGAAAACAGGAAACTGGCACTGTGGCACTTCGTTAATAGGTTAGTTCCGGAAAATGTATAAAAGTACCACTAAGTGTAACGAAACAATATGCAAATGGTGTAAAAACAAGCATGGAGCATCAAAAATTATAGATACGTTTGAGACGTATCACTTGCTTCCGGAGCGATGAGTGAGTAGTCTACCTTGGACTATGGGTCCATAGCAGTAGCTAGATGGTTGCCTTCTCCACCATGTGCTTCATGTTTAGATCTCATGAGCTGCCCTACATGATTGAGATCACCGTTATGTAATTCTACATGTTTGGTTTGTTGGGATCCGATGAATATTGGTGTTATGATTGAGTGGCTATACTAAAATATATCTTATGTTATCTCTATGTTGTTTATGATCTTGCATGCTCTCCGTTGTTAGTAGCTATCTTGGCCGAGTAGTTGCTAGTGACTCCAAGAGGGGGTATTTATGCTCGATAGTGGGTTCATGCCTCTATTTAACCTGGGGGAGTGACAGAAACCTCTAAGGTTGTAGATGTGCTGTTGCTACTAGGGAGAAAATAACATTCATATGCTCAAGGGCATATGCTTTGTTTACATTACACACTTTGCTTAATGCAATTATCTGTTGTTCGCAACTTAATACTCATGGGGTGTTCGGATGATATCCCCACGAGTGGATTATTAGTCATAGATGCAGTTGGATGGCGGCCTATGTATTTTGTTGTAATGCCCAGAGTAAATCTCATAGTGATCTTCTTGACATATCATGTTTATCTTTATTCTATCAATTGCCCAACTGTAATTTGTTTACCCAGCATGTGTTATTTATCTTATGGAGAGACACCACTAGTGAACCGTGGACCCCGGTCCTATTTCCATCATATTGCTATCACCTGTTTACTTTACTCGCACTGTTTACTTTACTCGCATACTTCTACTGTTTTCCACTCGATACACTCATAACCTTTGTTTCAAGCAAACCGGTGAGATTGACAACCTCATCGCAAGTTGGGAGCAAAGTACTTGGTTGTGTTGTGTGCAGGTTCCGCGTTGCTACTGGCCAAAGACGAGTCAACAAGTATCGTTAAATGGCGCCCTTGTTGGAGTGCTATTAAGCCAGTCTGCATCACCTTCAGTCGTTTGTCTCTTCTCTCCAAGATCGACAAACCTTGGTTTCTTAACTGAGGGAAAACTAGCTGCTATACTCATCACACCTTCCTCTTGGGGTTCCCAACGGGCTGGTCGTTCACCACGCATAAGGACCAGCTGTTTTCTGGCGCCGTTGCCGGGGAGAAGATTGGAAGACCTCTGCAAGGGGAGTTTTTGCACACACATCCTTTACTTTGTTATTGTTTTGCTTTACTTTATTTATTTTACCTGCATCGTTTTATATCAGAAACCCAAAAAATTAGAATCCTTGGTAGTTGTTATTTCTTTACTTTAGTTCATTATGTTGATCCCTAAGTACGTTCTGGAGGACCTCTCAGTAGGTAGTGGTTCAATTATTGGAAAAAGTAACATTGAGGAGTTCTTTAATCATATTAGTATGCATAAGGAAGTTGAGGAAAAGTCTTTGGTTGAGATAGCTCCTAGTATTGAAGTTGCTTCTGCTTATTTAATTCACATGTTGGAAACTAGGTTTGCTAGTCTTAATCCTTTTATGCAATACATGTTCCTTAAGCTTCATGAAATTGAAGACCCTAAAAAGAAAGCTTTTATGTTGGAAGCTTTGCGCTTAGAATTTAAAGATGTCGTTATTAAAGCTAGAAAAGTTCTTAAATGTTTTAATAAACTCGGTTCACCTATAAAGGTTATTAGTACAAACGATGAAGGAGCCGAAATACCTATACCTAGCAAGCTCTTGGGATTGTGTGAAGCTTTCGAAAATAATTTTGACTGGATCTGTCCCAAAAATATTTTTTGTGATTTGAGTGAACCAAAGCGTGATCACAAAGGGTCTTTTAAAACTTATGTGGATGAAATACAATGCCTTATTGACAAGACCTCTGCAGTTGATCTTAATGCTTCTTCTGAAAATACTTGATTCGCAATTTTCTGCGCCTAGCTCAAAGGCGTTAAAGAAAAGCACTCTTGGGAGATAACCCAATGTTTTTTTCAGTACTTTTTCTTTTATTTGAGTCTTGGAAGTCATTACTACTGTAATGACCACTCCTTATCTTGTTTATTTTGTTGTTGTGCCAAGAGAGGCCTCTAATTCGAGTGAGGTAAAGATTTGGGGATGTTGCTGTCCCGAAACTGTTTTCGGTGCTGCACCGTAAAAATTCGTATAAATTCTCTGTATATCTTTTGCACCTGCAATTTCTTGTGCATATGCCCCAGGTTATATCTAAACTTTCGTTAGTTGAACACTTTTTGATTTGAGCAACATAAAACCCCTCAAAAATTCGACCTTTGTCAGCTGTTCTATTTTGACAGATTTCTGCCAATATTTGTGTTTGCCGCTTTATCGCTTTCTTTTGATCACGGAACTTTTGGGGAAGTGCTACAGTAGTATTTGCTATATATGTGGTGGTTTTGGGTTGAAATCTGAAGCAAAAAGAGGTTGATTATATGTTATTCTTGCACTAATGTTGCTAATAGATTTGTGTTTAGTTTTGTATGAAGGAAGTTTTCAAGTGTAGGGATTGGAGAATGATGAGATGAGTTGAAGAATGGACAAAAGCTCAAGCTTGGGGATGCCCATGCATCACCCTAAGAAATATACAAGAAGTACAAGCATCAAAGCTTGGGGATGCCCCCGAGGCACCCCTTCTTCATCGGCAAAAATCAGGTCACCTTTCAAGACACTATATTTTTATTGCTTCATGCACTATGTGTTTTTCTTGGAGCGTCAGTTGTTTTAGTTTTCTTAGTTAGTTTGTTTTGTTTGCTGTAATAAATGGTAGGTCCCCAACAAATTTCCTTTGGAGGAGATGTACTCGTTTTCATTTTCCAAGAACACTCCGTTTTTCATTCTTACAATTTCACCGGGTGTTCTTCTTTTTCCGCTACTGCTTTTGGTTTTCGTTTTTGCCTTGATTTGCATTCAGACCTTGTCATATCTTTTCATCAAGGTGTATTTTTGCCTCTGATCTTTATTGGTTTTCATCAAAAGAGGTTTTTATAAATTTCAAATGGTGTTGGAAAAGAGAAAAAGCTTTATGCAAAATAGTGGTACAAGAAGGAGCTTATGTAGACTGCGGCTTAGGCTTTTTCATGTCGTGCTTGATGTCTTTTTGATAGTATGCTTAGTGTTTTTGCTGTAGCATGACTTGTCTCAAATAACTGAGATTGCTTAATGGGCCTTTGAAAAAATCATGCGTTGTTTTTATCGTTTGGAAGCATTATTTTGGTTTTCTCCTTGATGCTTTATTTGGGTTGACTTGGCGCATGCTCACACATGTTAGACTCTTACAAAGTCGCCAATAGCCTTCGTGACTATTTAGTTTTTGACTTTTGATGCCATCTTATGCTTCTTTTAATGTCGCTTTGTCGCTTTGCATGATTATGGCTATTATTGCTCTCTTAGTTGGTCGCTCCCAGTCTTTTGCTAGCCCTCGCCTTGTACTGAGTATGAGCTCTACTCGTGCATCCAACTCCTAAAAGCCAAAGTCTTCCAAAGTGTCCACCACACATACCTACTAGCAATTTGCTATTCCAAGTAAATTTGACTTGCTTTTATTTTCTCTTCAAAATAAACTCTTACCAGTGTTATGCGAAAATTGGTCAGTAAAGCTCTCACGAACCGGAGGGCACACTTTACTTTTTCCTTGTTCTTAAAAATTTGACATTGTGGTCCCTTATGTTGAGTTGTTATGCTTGCAAGTTGTAAGTTGGAGACTAGCCCAGCCATGCAGTCATGGGCAAGCTTTCAACATTGCACTTCATATTTGAGTTGATATCGTGATCTTTTGTTTATGGATGCCCGCGGTGTTTAATGAGTTGGGAATCTTGTGGGGATCATGGAGTTTGTATATGTGTTAGGGAAACGCCGGGCCGCTAATCTAAGCCATGCATAATTCATGGTGGAAATTTGCAGCATACCCATGATGGACATTCGATGATGCATCTCACAATAAAAAGCTAAACAAATGACAAATAAAAGAGATGTCGAGGTGTTCATTGTCTGCTTGTCCTGTCATTTTGATGTGGGCTTGTTCCATGTCATCGGGCACGGAGGTACCCCATTGGCGGTTCTCAATGATATGCATATATTTACAATGACAAGAGCCTTGCTTGGGACTCTAAGTAAAGTAGCATGAGGTTTGGGTACTCGTATTCATGGGACACGAGGTTTTCAACTTATGATTTGTCAAGCATATGCATCATAATTGTTCTCGCATTAACTGTAACCATTCAAGATGCTTATAATGGGGGCAATGAGAGCTCAAAGCCGGTAAGTACCATAATTTTTGAAGGTTATAAAACTTGCAATCACTGCTTCCCTCCGCGAAGGGCCTTTCTTTTACTTTTATGTTGAGTCACCACCTTCTATCTTTATGCACCTTTAAGAGAGCATAGTTGTCATTCTTAGTATAATGTGCATTGTCCCAAAGTTTTCATTGATTGATTCATATTGTTGATTTCACTTGTTCTCAAATTATTTGTATCTAGTCGCCCTTTTAAACTTGAAGGTGTCCTATGCATTTATGTTTTGCTCTCTTTGAAGGACAAGCTGAAAACCATTTGTATGTTTTTTCCTTATGATTTGAACACACGTTTGACTTTCATTGTTTCATTTTCATGACCTTTTGTTTGTGTTCATTTTCATCTTTACAACATAGTTGCTAAGTTTCTTATTGTCAAGATTATATCTTCATGCCCATGTTTTAAGTTTTTATGATCCCAGCTCACAATGCTTACATATATGATCAAGATTGTGTAGGTGCATATCACCTCAAAAATTATTCTTTTGTTATCACTTACCTACTCGAGGACGAGCAGGAGTTAAGCTTGGGGATGCTTGATACGACTCCAACGTATCTATAATTTTTGATGCTCCATGCTTGTTTTTACACCATTTGCCTACTGTTTCGTTACACTTAGTGGCACTTTTATGCATTTTTCGGAACTAACCTACTAACAAGTTGCCATAGTGCTAGTTCCCTGTTTTCTGCTATTTTTGTGTTTCAGAAGTGATACACAGGAAATATTCTCGGAATTGGACAAAACAAGTTCCTGAAGTCTTATTTTGTCTGGGAGCTTCCAGAGATCCGAAGGAGAGTAGGAGAGGGGCCAGCAGTGGCCCACACGCCAGGCTAGCGCGGCCCAGGCCCTGGCCGCGCCGCCATGGTGTGAGGCCACCTGGCTGCACCTCTTACATCGCCCCTTCACCTATAAAGACCCCCCGACGGGAAAAACCTAAGTACCCGATCACTTTTCCAGAACACATCGCGATCCGCCGCCGCCGTCGACCCAAAGATCGGGAGGTGCTGGCGCGTGGGTGACGGCACCAGAAGATTCCTTGTGCGTGGTGAATGACCAGCCAGTTGGGAACCCCAAGAGGAAGGTATGATGAGTATAGCAGCTAGTTTTCCCTCAGTTTAGAAACCAAGGTTTATCGTTCTTGGAGAGGAGAGACAAACGACTGAAGGTGATGCTTGCTAGCTTGCGACAGCTTCGGACAATTTATATATGGCGCCTCGTCCAAGCTTTGCTTGCTAACTGCAATGCGGAACCTGCAGACAACACAACCAAGTACTTCGTTCCCAACTTGCAATGAGGTTGTCAATCTCACCGGTTTGCTTGAAACAAAGGTTATGAGCGTATCGAGTGGAAAACAAT
This sequence comes from Dactylis glomerata, assembly GCA_007115705.1. Lineage (NCBI taxonomy): Eukaryota > Viridiplantae > Streptophyta > Magnoliopsida > Poales > Poaceae > Dactylis > Dactylis glomerata. The sequence goes on from QXEO01000165.1 coordinate 239,772, forward strand.
AGAGTATGCAAGTAAAGTAAACAGTGCGAGTAAAGTAAACAGGTGATAGCAATAGGATGGAAATAGGACCGGGATCCACAGTTCACTAGTGGTGTCTCTCCATAAGATAAATAACACATGCTGGGTAAACAAATTACAGTTGGGCAATTGATAGAATAAAGATAAACGTGATATGTCAAGAAGATCACTATGAGATTTACTCTGGGCATTACAACAAAATACATAGACCGCCATCCAACTGCATCTATGACTAATAATCCACTTGTGGCGAATCAATCCGAGAACTACACAAGTATTAAGTTGCGAACAACAGATAATTGCATTAAGCAAAGTGTGTAATATAAACAAAGCATATGCCCTTGAGCATATGAATGTTGTTTTCTCCCTAGTAGCAACAGCACATCTACAACCTTAGAGGTTTCTGTCACTCCCCCAGGTTAAATAGAGGCATGAACCCACTATCGAGCATAAATACCCCCTCTTGGAGTCACTAGCAACTACTCGGCCAAGATAGCTACTAACAACGGAGAGCATGCAAGATCATAAACAACATAGAGATAACAAAAGATAATATTCAGTACAGCAACTTAATCATAAACACCAATATTCATCGGATCCCAACAAACTAAACATGTAGAATTACATAACGGTGATCTCAATCATGTAGGGCAGCTCATGAGATCTAAACATGAAGCACATGGTGGAGAAGACAACCATCTAGCTACTGCTATGGACCCATGGTCCAAGGTAGACTACTCACTCATCGCTCCGGAGGCAAGCATGGCGATGAAGAAGACCTCCGGTGGCGATTCCCCTCTCCAGCAGGGTGCCAGGAAGAGCTTCTGGACCCTCCCGATCTTCGGGTCGACTGCGGCGGCGGATCGCGATGTGTTCTGGAAAAGTGATCGGGTTCTTAGGTTTTTTCCGTCGGGGGGTCTTTATAGGCGAAGGGGCGATGTCAGAGGAGGGGCCAGGCCCCCTCACACCATGGCGGCGCGGCCAGGCCCCTGGCCGCGCGAGCCTGGCGTGTGGGCCCCTGGTGGCCCCCCTCCTACTCTCCTTCGGATTTCTGGAAGCTTCCGGGTAAAATAAGACTTCTGGAACTTGTTTCGTCCAATTCTGAGAATATTTCCTGTGTATCACCTCTGAAACACAAAAACAGCAGAAAACGGGGAACTTGCACTATGGCAACTCGTTAATAGGTTAGTTCCGGAAAATGCATAAAAGTGTCACGAAGTGTAACGAAACAATAGACAAATGGTGTAAAAACAAGCATGGAGCATCAAAAATTATAGATACGTTGGAGACGTATCAAGCATCCCCAAGTTTAACTCCTGCTCATCCTCAAGTAGGTAAATGATAACAAAAGAATAATTTTTCAGGTGACATGCACCTACACAATCTTGATCACATATATAAGCATTTGTGAGCTGGGATCATAAGAACTTAAAACATGGGCATGAAGATATAATCTTGACAATAAGAACTTAGCAACCATGTTGTAAATATGCAAATGAACACAAACAAAAGATCATGAAAATGAAACAATGAAAGTCAAACGTGTGTTCAAATCATAAGGAAAAACATACAAATGGTTTTCAGCTTGTCCTTTAAAGAGAGCAAAACATAAATGCATAGTACACCTTCAAGTTTAAGAGGGCGACTAGATACAAATAATTTGAGAACAAGTGAAACCAACAATATGAATCAATCAATGAACTTTGGGACAATGCATATTACACTAAGAATGACAACTATGCTCTCTTAATGGTGCATAAAGATAGAAGGTGGTGACTCAACATAAAAGTAGAAGAAAGGCCCTTCGCAGAGGGAAGCAGTGATTGCAAGTTTTATAACCTTCAAAAATTATGGTTCTTACCGGCTTTGAGCTCTCATTGCCCCCATCATAAGCATCTTGAATGGTTAAAGTTAATGCGAGAACAATTATGATGCATATGCTTGACAAATCATAAGTTGAAAACCTCGTGTCCCGTGAATACGAGTACCCAAACCTCATGCTACTCAACTTAGAGTCCCAAGCAAGGCTCTTGTCATTGTAAGTATATGCATATCATTGAGAACTGCTAATGGGGTACCTCCGTGCCCGATGACATGGAACAAGCCCACACCAAAATGACAGGAAAAGCAGACAATGAACACCTCGACATCTCTTTTATTTGCCTTTTGTTTAGCTTTTTATTGTGAGATGCGTCGTCAAATGTTCACCATGGGTATGCTGCAAATTTCCACCATGAATTATGCATGGCTTAGATTAGCGGCCCGGCGTTTCCCTAACACATATACAAACTCCATGATCCCCACAAGATTCCCAATTCATTTCACACCGCGGGCATCCATAAACAAAAGATCACGATATCAACTCAAATAAGAAGTGCAATGTTGAAAGCTTGCCCATGACTGCATGGCTGGGCTAGTCTCCAACTTACAACTTGCAAGCATAACAACTCAACATAAGAGACCACAATGTCAAATTTTTAAGAACAGGAAAAAGTAAAGTGTGCCTTCTGGTTCATGAGAGCTTTACTGACCGAATTTCGCATAACACTGGTAAGAGTTTAATTTGAAGAGAAAATAAAAGCAAGTCAAATTTATTTGGAATAGCAAATTGCTAGTAGGTATGTATGGTGGACACTTTGGAAATTTTTGGCTTTTAGGAGTTGGATGCACGAGTAGAGCTCATACTCAGTACAAGGTGAGGGCTATCAAAAGACTGGGAGCGACCAACTAGGAGAGCAATAATGGCCATAATCATGCAAAGCGACAATAAAAGAAGCATAAGATGGCATCAAAAGTCAAAAACTAAATGATCATAGAGGCTATTGGCAACTTTGTAAGAGTCTAACATGTGTGAGCATGCGCCAAGTCAACCCAAATAAAGCATCAAGGAGAAAACCAAAATAATGCTTCCATACAAAAAACAACGCATGATTTTTTCAAAGGCTCATTAAGCAATCTCAGTTATTTGAGACAAGTCATGCTACAGCAAAACCACTAAGCATACTATCAAAAAGACATCAAGCATGACATGAAAAAGCCTAAGCCGCAGTCTACACAAGCTCCTTCTTGTAAAACTTTTTTGCACAAAGCTTTTTCTCTTTTCCAACACCATTTGAAATTTTTATAAACACCTCTTTTGATAAAAACCAATAAAGATCAGAGGCAAAAATACACCTTGATGAAAATATATGACAAGGTCTGAATGCAAATCAAGGCGAAAACGAAAACCAAGAGCAGTAGCAGAAAAAGAAGAACACTCGATTTTTAATAAGAGTGAAAACTAGAGCGTTCTTGGCAAATGAAAAGCAAGGCAACTTCTCAAAAAGAAATTTGTTGGGGTCCAACCATTTATTGCAGCAAACAAACAAACTAAACTAACTAAGAAAACTAAAACAACTGACGCTCTAAGAAAAACACATAGTACATGAAGCAATAAAAATATAGTGTTTTGAAAGGTGACCTGATTTTTGCCGATGAAGAAGGGGTGCCTCGGGGGCATCCCCAAGCTTTGACGCTTGTACTTCTTGGATATTTCTTGGGGTGATGCATGGGCATCCCCAAGCTTGAGCTTTTGTCCATTCTTCAACTCATCTCATCATTCTCCAATCCCTACACTTGAAAACTTCCTTCATACAAAACTAAACACAATTCTATTAGCAACATTAGTGCAAGCATAACATATAATCAACCTCTTTTTGCTTTAGGTTTCAACTCAAAACCACCACATATATAGCAAATACTATTGTAGCAACCTCTCCAAAAGTGCCATGATCAAAAGAACTCAAAAGGAAGCGATAAAGTGGCAAACACAAATATTGGCAGAAATCTGTCAAAACTGAACAGCTGACAAAGGTCGAATTTTTGAGGGGTTTTCTGTTGCTCAAATCAAAAAGTGTTCAACTAACGAAAGTTTGGATATAACCTGGGGCATATGCACAAGAAATCACAGGTCCAAAAGATATACAGAAATTTATACGAATTTTTATGGTGCAGCACCGAAAACAGTTTCAGGACAGCAACATCCCCAAATCTTTACCTCACTCGAATTAGAGGCTTCTCTTGGCACAAAAACGAAATAAACAAGATAAGGAGCGGTCATTACAGTAGTAATGACTTCCAAGACTCAAATAAAGAAAAAGTACTGAAAATAAAACATTGGGTTATCTCCCAAGAGTGCTTTTCTTTAACGCCTTTGAGCTAGGCGCAGAAAATTGCGAATCAAGTAACATCAAGTGATGAAGCATCAAGCTCATAATTTGCTCTAAGAATAGAGTCAAAAAGCAATTTCTTTCTTTTCCTAGGGAAGTGTTCCATACCTTTCTTTAGTGGGAATTGATATTTGATAGTGCCTTCCCTCATATCAATGATAGCACCTACAGTTCAAAGAAAAGGTCTTCCCAAAATAATAGGACATGAAGCATGACATTCAACGTCCATAACAAGAAAATCAACGGGAATAAGGTTATTGTTAACCACAATAATAACATCATTAATTCTTCCCAAAGGTTTCTTCTTAGCAACATCAGCAATAGGAACATTAAAATAACATTTTTCAAGCGGTGGTAAATCAAGCATGTCATAAATCTTTCTAGGCATGATAGAAATACTAGCACCTAGATCACATAAAGCATGGAAATCAAAACCATTAACATGCATATCAATGATGGGTTCCCAACCATCTTCTAACATCTTGGGAACAGAGGCTTTTTGCTTCAACTTTTCATCCCTAATTTTTATGAGAGCATTGGTAATATGCTTAGTAAAAGCAATATTTAGAGAACTAGCATTGGGAGTCAAAGCAAGCTTTTGCAAGAACAAAATAACATCAGATATATTGCAGCCATCAACATCAAAATCATTAAAAGAAGTAGAGCTATCATCTCCCACACTCCGAAAAATTTCAGCACTCTTTTGAGAAAAAGTTTTGGCAGTTTTAGGCTTTTTAACACAAGGAGTGGGAGTTTTCTCTACACCAATCAAAGTAAGAGGATTGCTAGCATTAGGAGCAATATCATTAGCGGTAGTAATGGTACATACCTTCATCTCTCTAGCCATCTCATCTTCTCTTTCCCACCTGGCATGCAATTCCGCTAACAATCTAATATTTTCATCAATTCCAACTTGAATAGCATTTTTTTCGATAAAGAGCGCTTTATTACTTAAAAGATATTAAGCATACACCCGGCCTCTGCATAACTAGGATGCACACAGCCCCACTCCAAGTCAAAAGGTCCAAAGAAAACAAGGCAAACATACATATAACGGTGCGCAAATGTAATATCGCCTAAGAAGCAGCACCAATCCGTAAGCTATGCGGCCATCCATGTTGGGAAAAAATATCCCTCGCCGTAGCTTCCAGTCGTGCACAGACCTCCGTATAAAGGTCGCGATCCTCCAAACGCTGTAGAGACGACCACAAATGGAGTATAGCAATAGCCCTGTAGATAACCTGCAAGATGGAATAGTTCTTATCATTAAACACTTTATCATTTCTACATAGCCATAGCGACCAAATAAAGGCAATCGCTCCCACCCTAATATGCTTTTTAAACCTATTGTTGATTCCATTTAGCCAATTCCCAAATATATTGGTAATACTGCATGGTGGAAACAAGGTCGAAGATACTTGGATGACTGACCATATAGATCTAGCGAAATGACATTGGAAAAATAAGTGTTTAATTGTTTCATTATGATGACAAAAAATACACTTTTTACTTCCATGCCAATTCCGTTTTGCAAGATTATCTTTTGTCAAAACAACTCCTTTACGTAGGTACCATCCAAATACCTTAATCCGTAATGGAATTTTTAACTTCCAAAGCTTATTATTACTAACTTTATCGATTGGCACATCGGGAAGAATAAGAGCATTGTACATGGAAGCTACTGAAAACTTCCCATTTTCACGTAGGTTCCATCGGAATTCATCATGTCCAGTTTGTAATTGGATGTTTGCCAAACGAAGTAGTAAGGCATTCCAAGCTACAAGCCTTTGCCCAAATAAATCCCTTCTAAACGCCACAGATGGTGGAGAAGTCTCCATTACTTTGGCAATAGTATCACCTTTGTGACGTACAATGCTATATAAGGCAGGATACTATTCACGAAGAGTAGCATTACCAAGCGATTTATCTTCCCAGAACCTTATCTCCGAACCATCCTTAATGGAAAAAGAACCCAGGCCGAAAAAGAACTTCTTCGTTGCCATAAGTCCAGCCCAAAAATGTGAATCACCCGGTTTCCAAAGAACCTGAGATAATGCTTTTGGGCCAATGTATTTCCTCTTAAGAATAGATTGCCAAGTCCCCTCCTCAGTAAGTAACTTAAACAGCCACTTCCCCAGTAAGGCTGTATTTTTAACCTCTAGGTTATGAATACCCAGCCCACCCTGGTCTTTAGGAGAGCACACGACACTCCATTTAGCCAATCGGTATTTCTTTTTCTCACTGTCCCCTTGCCAAAAGAATCTAGACCGGTAATAATCCAGTTTGTGTAAGACTCCTTTAGGCAAGAGAAAGAATGAAATCATATGTAGTACCATATTAGATAGTACCGAATTAATGAGTATCAATCTTCCTCCTAGGGACAGCAATTTACCTTTCCAACTACTAAGACGCTTTTGTATTAGCGGTAGCAAAAACATTGTTCTCTTTCGCATCATTAGGCAACACTTTTAATTTCAGAAGTTCAACATCATGAGCTAGGCTATCAACTTTAGAAGCAAGAATATCAATTTTGCCTAACTTTTCCTCAACAGACTTGTTAAAAGCAGTTTGCTTACCGATGAAGTCCTTGAGCATTACCTCAAGCTCGGAGGGCGCGGCCCTAGTGTTGTTGTAGGAATTACCATAAGAGTTACCATAACCATTACCATTGGTAGAAGGATACGGCCTATAATTGTTACTAGCAAAATTGTTCCTATAAGCATTGTTGTTAAAATTATTGTTTCTAATGAAATTCATATCAACATGCTCTTCTTGAGCAACCAGAGAGGCCAAAGGAACATTATTAGGATCAACATGAGTCCTATCATTAGCAAGCATAGCCATAATGGTATCAATCTTATCACTCAAGGAAGAGGTTTCCTCAACAGAATTTACCTTCTTACCTTGTGGAGCTCTCTTGGTGTGCCATTCAGAATAATTTACCATCATGTTGTCGAGTAGCTTTGTTGCGGCGCCCAAGGTAAGGGACATAAAAGTGCCTCCAGCAGCTGAATCAAGTAGGTTCCATGAAGAAAAATTCAGTCCTGCATAAAAAGTTTGGATAATCATCCAAATAGTCAGTCCATGAGTGGGGCAATTCTTTATCATAGATTTCATTCTTTCCCAAGCTTGAGCAACATGTTCATTATGAAACTGAGTAAATTTCATAATATTGCTACGCAGAGATATAATCTTAGCAGGAGGATAGTATCTACCAATAAAAGCATCCTTACACTTAGCCCATGAATCAATACTATTCTTAGTCAAAGACAGCAACCAATCTTTAGCTTTTCCTCTCAAAGAAAAAGGAAACAACTTGAGCTTAATAATATCACTATCAACATCCTTATATTTCTGCATCTCACATAGCTCAACAAAATTGTTGAGATGAGCTGCAGCATCTTCAGTACTAGCACCAGAAAATTGCTCTTTCATAACAAGGTTCAACAAAGCAGGCTTAATCTCATAAAAGTTTGCAGCAGTAGCAGGTGGTGCAATAGGAGTGCAGATAAAATCACTATTGTTTGTGCTAGTAAAGTCACACAACTTGGTGTTTTCAGGATTGGCCATTTCAGCAAAACGAAAGTAAACAAGTAAAAACAACTACCAAGGATTCTAATTTTTTTTGGGTTTTTGATATAAAATGATGCTGGTAAAATAAATAAAGTAAAGCAAAACAATAAAACAAAGTAAAGGATCTGCGTGCGAAAACTCCCCTCGCAGAAGTCTTCTACTTCCTCCCCGGCAATGGCGCCAGAAAATTAGCTGCTGGCGCGTGGGTGACGGCACCTGAAGATTCCTTGTGCGTGGTGAATGACCAGCCAGTTGGGAACCCCAAGAGGAAGGTATGATGAGTATAGCAGCTAGTTTTCCCTCAGTTATGAAACCAAAGTTTATCGTTCTTGGAGAGGAGAGACAAATGACTGAAGTTGATGCTTGCTAGCTTGCGACAGCTTCGGACAATTTATATATGGCGCCTCGTCCAAGCTTTGCTTGCTAACTGCAATGTGGAACCTGCACACAACACAACCAAGTACTTCGTTCCCAACTTGCGATGAGGTTGTCAATCTCACCGGTTTGCTTGAAACAAAGGTTATGAGCGTATCGAGTGGAAAACAATAGAGTATGCGAGTAAAGTAAACAGTGCGAGTAAAGTAAACAGGTGATAGCAATATGATGGAAATAGGACCGGGATCTACAGTTCACTAGTGGTGTCTCTCCATAAGATAAATAACACATGCTAGGTAAACAAATTACAGTTGGACAATTGATAGAATAAAGATAAACGTGATATGTCAAGAAGATCACTATGAGATTTACTCTGGGCATTACAACAAAATACATAGACAGCTATCCAACTGCATCTATGACTAATAATCCACTTGTGGCGAATCAATCCGAGAACTACACAAGTATTAAGTTGCGAACAACAGATAATTGCATTAAGCAAAGTGTGTAATGTAAACAAAGCATATGCCCTTGAGCATATGAATGTTGTTTTCTCCCTAGTAGCAACAACACATCTACAACCTTAGAGGTTTCTGTCACTCCCCCAGGTTAAATAGAGGCATGAACCCACTATCGAGCATAAATACCCCCTCTTGGAGTCACTAGCAACTACTCGGCCAAGATAGCTACTAACAACGGAGAGCATGCAAGATCATAAACAACATAGAGATAACAAAAGATAATATTCAGTACAACAACTTAATCATAAACACCAATATTCATCGGATCCCAACAAACCAAACATGTAGAATTACATAACGGTGATCTCAATCATGTAGGGCAGCTCATGAGATCTAAACATGAAGCACATGGTGGAGAAGACAACCATCTAGCTACTGCTATGGACCCATGGTCCAAGGTAGACTACTCACTCATCGCTCCGGAGGCAAGCATGGCGATGAAGAAGACCTCCGGTGGCGATTCCCCTCTCCGGCAGGGTGCCGGGAAGAGCTTCTGGACCCTCCCGATCTTCGGGTCGACGGCGGCGGCGGATCGCGATGTGTTCAGGAAAAGTGATCGGGTTCTTAGGTTTTTTCCGTCGGGGGGGGGGGGGTCTTTATAGGCGAAGTGGCGATGTCAGAGGAGGGGCCAGGCCCCCTCACACCATGGCGGCGTGGCCAGGCCCCTGGCCGCGCGAGCCTGGCGTGTGGGGCCCTGGTGGCCCCCCTCCTACTCTCCTTCGGATCTCTGGAAGCTTCCGAGTAAAATAAGACTTCAGGAACTTGTTTCGTCCAATTTCGAGAATATTTCCTGTGTATCACTTCTGAAACACAAAAACAGCAGAAAACAGGGAATTGGCACTGTGGCAACTCGTTAATAGGTTAGTTCCGGAAAATGCATAAAAGTGCCACGAAGTGTAACAAAACAATAGACAAATGGTGTAAAAACAAGCATGGAGCATCAAAAATTATAGATACGTTGGAGACGTATCAGGAGGGTCCAGAAGCTCTTCCCGGCACCCTGCTGGAGAGGGGAATCGCCACCGGAGGTCTTCTTCATCGCCATGCTTGCCTCCGGAGTGATGAGTGAGTAGTCTACCTTGGACTATGGGTCCATAGCAGTAGCTAGATGGTTGTCTTCTCCACCATGTGCTTCATGTTTAGATCTCATGAGCTGCCCTACATGATTGAGATCACCGTTATAAAATTCTACATGTTTGGTTTGTTGGGATCCGATGAATATTGGTGTTATGATTGAGTTGCTATACTGAAATATATCTTATGTTATCTCTATGTTGTTTATGATCTTGCATGCTCTCCGTTGTTAGTAGCTATCTTGGCCGAGTAGTTGCTAGTGACTCCAAGAGGGGGTATTTATGCTCGATAGTGGGTTCATGCCTCTATTTAACCTAGGGGAGTGACAGAAACCTCTAAGGTTGTAGATGTGCTGTTGCTACTAGGGAGAAAACAACATTCATATGCTCAAGGGCATATGCTTTGTTTACATTACACACTTTGCTTAATGCAATTATCTGTTGTTCGCAACTTAATACTCATGGGGTGTTCGGATGATATCCCCGCGAGTGGATTATTAGTCATAGATGCAGTTGGATGGCGGTCTATGTATTTTGTTGTAATGCCCAGAGTAAATCTCACAGTGATCTTCTTGACATATCACGTTTATCTTTATTCTATCAATTGCCCAACTATAATTTGTTTACCCAGCATTTGTTATTTATCTTATGGAGAGACACCACTAGTGAACTGTGGACCCCGGTCCTATTTCCATCATATTGCTATCACCTGTTTACTTTACTCGCACTGTTTACTTTACTCGCATACTTCTACTGTTTTCCACTCGATACACTCATAACCTTTGTTTCAAGCAAACCAGTGAGATTGACAACCTCATCGCAAGTTGGGAGCAAAGTACTTGGTTGTGTTGTGTGCAGGTTCCGCATTGCTACTGGCCGAAGACGAGTCAACAAGTATCGTTAAACGGCGCCCTTGTTGGAGTGCGATTAAGCTAGTCTGCATCACCTTCAGTCATTTGTCTCTTCTCTCCAAGATCGACAAACTTTGGTTTCTTAACTGAGGGAAAACTAGCTGCTATACTCATCACACCTTCCTCTTGGGGTTCCCAACGGGCTGGTCGTCCACCACGCACAAGGACCACCCTACATGATCAAGATCATCTTTCTGTAATCATACATGTTGTGTTTGTTGGGATTGATGTCTATGCACGCGTCTGTTCTTGTAGATAGTGTTGGGCCTCCAAATGCAGAGGTTTGTAGAACAGCAGCAAGTTTCCCTTAAGTGGATCATCCAAGGTTTATCGAACTCAGGGAGGAATAGGTCAAAGCTATCCCTCTCAAACAACCCTGCAATTATGATACAGAGAGTCTCTTGTGTCCCCAACACACCCAATACACTTGTCAGATGTATAGGTGCACTAGTTCGGCGAAGAGATAGTGAAATACAAGCGGTAGTGATGATTATAAGTAGTAAATGTAATCTGAAATAAATATCGCTGCGAGCAAACATGTAACAAAATAGGAAGTAAACGGTGTGCAATGCTTGGAAACAAGGCCTAGGGATCATACTTTCACTAGTGGACAAACTTCCAACAAATATAACAAAGTTGAACCAATAGATACTATCATCCATATGCAACTCAAAACAATTCTCCAATGGAAAACGAACACTAATCATGCGTAGGGCTACGAAGCACTCCTCAAAGTCCGTATGTAACCAAACTATATTGTCCCACACTATCACCTTGAATGTACTAGATGGTTCCAACAAACACCAACATTTCATAGAGACATTAACCAAAAAGATACACATGATGCACACACTAGTCACCTTTACACCATGATATGAGGTATCTCCGGAGAGTATAATAATAAAGCATAGGAGTAGCATAATATCTGAATAATAACATCTACCAATTCAACTAGATAGAAAGCTCACGATCACATAAAGATCACATCATGGGAGAGAGAGGTGAACCACATAGCTACCGGTAGAGCCCTCAGCCCCGGGGGAGAACTACTCCCTCCTCATCATAGGAGACAGCAAGGTTGATGGAGATGGCGGTGAGGTCGATGGAGACGGCGGAGACGATGATGGAGACCGATGGAGATGGCTCCGGGGGCACTTCCCCGTCCCGGCAGGGTGCCGGAACAGAGACTTCTATCCCTCGAAATTCGTCGGTGGTGGCGGCGGAGCTGCGGAACTGTTCTAGAAATTTTGCCGATTCCTCTAGGGTTTTCCATCCCGAGGCTTTATATAGGCGAAGGGGCATCGTCAGGGGGCTGCCAGGGCGCCCTCACAATGGGTGGGCGCGGCCAGGGGCTGGGCCGCACCCCCCTGTTGTGTGGGCGGCGTCTGGCCCCCCTCCGGCTCTCTTTCGGTCTTCGGTACTCTTCCGGGAAAAATAAGACTTCTGGAACTTGTTTCGTCCAATTCCGAGAATATTTCCTGTGTAGCTTTTCTGAAACACAAAAACAGCAAAAAACAGGGAACTAGTACTGTGCCATCTTATCAATAGGTTAGTTCCGGAAATCGCATAAAAATGCCACGAAGTGTAACGAAACACAAGGCAAATGGTGTAAAAACAAGCATGGAGCATCAAAAATTATAGATACGTTTGAGACGTATCAGCATCCCCAAGCTTAACTCCTGCTCGTACTCAAGTAGGTAAGTGATAACAAAAGAAATAATTTTTGAGGTGACATGCACCATCACAATCTTGATCATATAGGTAAAGCATTGAGTGTTGAGATCAAAGAACTTAAAACATGGGCATGAAAGACATAATCTTGATAATAGAAACTTAGCAACCATGTTATAACATGAAAAGGAACACAAATAAAAGATCATGAATAATGAAACAATGAAAGTCAAATGTGTGTTCAAATCATATGGAAAAACATACAAATGGTTTTCAGCTTGTCCCTCATGGAATAGCAAAACATAAATGCATAGGACACCTTCAAGTTTAAGAGGGTGACTAGATACAAGTAATTTAAGAACAAGTGAAACCATGATCATGAATCAATCAATGAAAACTTTGGGACAATGCACATTATACTCAGAATGACAACTATGCTCTCTTAGACAGCGCATAAAGGTAGAAGGTGGTGACTAAACATAAAAGTAAAAGAAAGGCCCTTCGCAGAGGGAAGCAGTGATTAAACATGTGTTAGAGCTTTTCATTTGTAAAACAGAGAGATAAAAATTGGTTTTGAGAGGTGGTTGTCTTTGTCAACGACTGGCAATGGGGTTCTTACTATCTTCCATACAAAAATGAAGCAAGTTTTTGAGAGAGAGATTGGCACTTTTGCGCTCTTTTATAAAGCTTGGCACTCCTCCCCATCTTTTTTCCTTTCTCAAACCATGGCTAACCGATTCCATCGGGTGCCCACCAACATTCACATACCATGGAGGAGTGCCTTTTTTTCTTTCTTTTTTCTTTCTTTTTTCCTTTTTGGAATAAGACAATATGGAAGATAGCAAATCCGACCACTACGTCCCCATGAGCTAAAAACAGTGTCACAAAACGAGAAGTATTTTGAAGGTTTTTTGAAAGGTAGCACATGAAAATTTACTTGGAATGGCTTGCAAATACCATGCATAGGAATTTATAGTGGACACAATGGCAAACTTGGATTTTGGGAGTTGGATGCACGAGTAGAGCTCATACTCAGTACAAAATAAGGGCTAGCAAAAGACTGGGAGTGACCAACTAAGAGAGCAATAACGGCCATAGTCATGCAAAGCGACAAAGCAACATTAAAAGAAGCATAAGATGGCATCAAAAGTCAAAAACTAAATGATCATAGAGGCTATAGGCGACTTATTTTTGTAGTCAACATGGTGTAAGCATGCGCCAAGTCAACCCAAATAAAGCATCAAAGGAGAAAATCAAATTAATGCTTCCAAATAATATAAACAACGCATGATTTTTTCAAAGGCTCATTAAGCAATCTCAGTCATTTGGGACAAGTCATGCTATAGCAAAACCACTAAGCATACTATCAAAAAGACATCAAGCATGACATGCAAAAGCCTAGGCCGCAGTCTACACAAGCTCCTTTTTGTACCACTTTTTTGCATGAAACTTTTTCTCTTTTCCAACACCATTCGAACCTTTTTAAAACAACTCTTTTGATAAAAACCAACATGGACCAGAGGTCCAAATACACCTTGATGCAAAGATAAAACAAGATCTGAACAAAAATCAAGACGAAAAATGCAAGCTAAACGTAGTAGTAGAAAAAGAGAACACTCATTGAACGATAAGAGTAAAAACTAGAGTGTTCTTGGCAAATGAAAAGCGAGTTCATCTCCTCCAAAAGAAACATGATGTGATCTAACCATTTATTGCAGCAAACAAAAACAAAGAAAACTGAAAGCAAAAACAACTGACGCTCCAAGAAAACGCATAATGCATAAAGCAATAAAAATATCGTGTCTTGAAAGGTGACCTGATTTTTGCCGATGAAGAAGGGGGTGCCTCGGGGGCATCCCCAAGCTTTGACGCTTGTACTTCTTAGATATTTCTTGGGGTGACATGGGCATCCCCAAGCTTGAGCTTTTGTCCATTCTTCATCTCATCTCATCATTCTCCAATCCCTACACTTGAAAACTTCCTTCATACAAAACTAAACACAAATCTATTAGCAACATTAGTGTAAGCATAGTAATGAATCAACCCTTTTTGCTTCAGGTTTCAACTCAAAACCACCACATATAAAGTATATACTACTGTAGCAACTTCCCCAAAAGTTCTGTGATCAAAAGAACCCAAAAAGAAAGCAATAAAGCGGCAAACACAAATATTGGCAGAAATCTGTCAAAACAGAACAACTGACAAAGGTCGAATTTTTAGAGGGTTTTATGTTGCTCAAATCAAAAAGTGTTCAACTAATGAAAGTTTGGATATAACCTGAGGAATAAGCACAAGAAATCACAGGTCCAAAAGATATATAGAGAATTTTCACGAATTTTTACGGTGCAGCACCGAAAACTGTTTCAGGACAGCAACATCCCCAAATCTTACCTCACTCAAATTAGAGGCTTCTCTAGGCACAACAACGAAATAAAAAGGATAAGGCGCGGTTATTACAGTAGTAATAACTTCCAAGACTCAAATAAAAGAAAAATTACTGAAAATAAACAATGGGTTATCTCCCAAGAGTGCTTTTCTTTAACGCCTTTGAGCTAGACGCAGTAATTTGCAAAGATGCTCATGTGGGCGTCATATAAGAGCTTGAGGCAAAGGCGCCATATAGGAACTTAAAGCAATAGAAAGTATCAAAAAGCAAATGTGAAAGGCATTTAAATCTGAACCACTTCCTATGAAAAATAGTCTTGTAAAGAGACAAGTCATGAAAGCGCAAAGCAAAAAGCATAGGAAGGCAAAACAAGTACATCTTCAAGAATTGCAACATAAAGAGGGGAAACTCAATATTGTTGAGATCCATCAAACCATGTTTCCCTCTCTCATAATAACTTTCAATAGCATCATGAATAGAACTAACAATATAACTATCACATAAAGCATCCCTATCATGAGCCATATGCATAAAAGGATTAATACTCCCCACAAGAACAATGGTAGTAGGAGCAGTTTCAACAGAATAATTATTCTCATCACCATAATCATCAAAAACATGAGGCATATTGTAATCATAACTATTTTTCTCCTCAAAAGTAGGTAAACTGAAAACATTATACTCATCATCATGACCATCATAAACTAGAGGTTTAGTATCATCACAAGCTAGAGAACAACTATTTTGTAAAGCATATTCATCAAACATATCATCATAAGAAGGAGCATGGATAGTACTAATGGTACAACAATTATTAACCTTAGAGTTGGTACCAAAAAGATTTTCAATATCAAAAGTAGAGTGCTTTTCCCAATCATCATCACTAACATAGGTAACAGGCATGAGAACATCATCCCAATCAGAATTATCATAATCTATAGCAGGATCATAACGCTTAGGGGAAGATACCGTGTCCTCTCGCCTTTTACTCCTCTTCTTCTTCTTCTTCATACTCTTCTTACTCTCTCCTTTAGGAGGGAGAGACTTGAAGGGCATCTTCTCCACATATTCTTCAGGAGGGAAAGGCATCTTCTCCACATAATCTGGTTTGCTGACAGAAACAACAGAAGAAACTTTGGAGGATTCCCCCTCTCTATTAATAAGATCGAAACATCTATTAGTCCTGTCATAGCTTGGCAAAACATCATGTTTTATAAGATCTTGTAAGTAAGTATTTGCGAGGCAATCTTTAGCACAATAGAGACGACAACCACGAAGGGTGCTATTAATATCAACATCTCTCATATCAACCAAAGAAATCTTTCTAGATATCTCTTCACAATTCAAAAACAAAGTAAGCTTATCATGCTGATTGAGAGTAATCTTATCATCACAATACAAATTTGTGGTACTCGTTCGATTAATTGGGCATTGAAAATTAAAGTGACCCATTTTACCGCAAAGTTCACAAAGAAAAGGGTAAAGCTCACAAACCCTTTCACCAAGCACATCTAGATCCCTGAGCCACATACTGGTTTCTTCATTTGTGTGGTGGACACAATAATCTTCCTTGTTGTAACTCTGTTCACAAGGTCTATGTACTCCACAAAAATTAACATGCTTATAAGAAATAGGACTTTTAGAAGTTTGAGCATGTTTATTGCAATCATCAACAACAATATCACTTTCTATGCAAGTGTCCTTAAAAGGTTCATGATACACGTCCCCATTTCCTTTAGGAACATTCATATAGGAAGCAAAGGCTTTAAAGCAATCAACCATAATTTGAGGATCAAGACCATACTTAGCACTAAGCTCTTGAAAATTAGCAGTTTCAGTGAAAGACTTAATGCAATCAAACTCGTAATTCATACCTAATCCTTTACCTTTGTCGCTATCCCAACCTTCAATATTGTTTTGAATTGTTTCAAGCAGATCCCACTTGGTGTCAACATCCTTGCTTGTGAAAGACCCATCAAAACATGCATCTAGATAGTCCTTATAATATCCTGAAAGCCTTGCATAAAAATTATTAATAACAATATTACGGGGAAGATCATGAATAGGACATTTGTGCATTAGTAACTTCAATCTTCCCCACGCTTGGGCAATGCTTTCTCCCTCATGCGGATGAAAATTATAAATGTAATTCCTATCTTTATAAACCTGACTAGAAGGATAGAATTTAGAATAAAAGAGACGTACAATTTCCTCCCAATCAATAGGTCGGCCATCCTTTAGTGTTTTATATCATTCCGTAGCTCTGCCTTTCAGTGATAGAGAGAATAGCTTCTTCTTAACTTGGTTTATTTAAATACCTGCACACTGAAACAACTCGCATAATTCATGTATAAAAAGCAAATGATCACCAGGATGGACAGTTCCATCTCCTAAATAGCAGTTATTCATAGCACGATCAACAATTTTTATAGGTATTTTAAAAGGATGAGGAGCACAAGCATCATTAGAAACATCACATATGGGAGATAAAATATCATCAGAGCAAACTTTCTCCACTAAAGCTGGGGAACTAAAAATATCATGCTTAATAAAACCAGCTTCCCCAAGCTTAATAACGGGATTCAAAGCATTCGTACTAATAACATTGCTATGCGAAATAAGCTCCAAAGGTTTTTCAATTTTCTCTTCAAATCTAAACTCAGAAAAAGACTAAAGAACTCTTTACTTTCCATTAAGCCTAACTAGTGAAAATAAAAATAAGAAACAAAAAGATATAATTGCAGAATCTAAAGGAAATAACTTCGAGCACTCACACAGGAGGACGCGAGTACCTTTTACCTTACCTCCCCGGCAACGGCGCCAGAAAAGAGCTTGATGTCTACGCACGCGTCTGTTCTTGTAGACAGTGTTGGGCCTCCAAGTGCAGAGGTTTGTAGAACAGCAGCAAGTTTCTCTTAAGTGGATCACCCAAGGTTTATCGAACTCAGGGAGGAAGAGGTCAAAGCTATCCCTCTCAAACAACCCTGCAATTACAATACAGAGAGTCTCTTGTGTCCCCAACACACCCAATACACTTGTCAGATGTATAGGTGCACTAATTCGGCGAAGAGATAGTGAAATACAAGCGGTAGTGATGATTATAAGTAGTAAATGTAATCTGAAATAAATATCGCTGCAAGCAAACATGTAACAAAACAGGAAGTAAACGGTGTGCAATGCTTGGAAACAAGGCCTAGGGATCATACTTTCACTAGTGGACACACTCCCAACAAATATAACATAATTGAACCAATAGATACTATCATCCATATGCAACTCAAAACAATTCTCCAATGGAAAATGAACACTAATCATGCGTAGGGCTACGAAGCACTCCTCAAAGTCCGTATGTACCCAAACTAGATTGTCCCACACTATCACCTTGAACGCACTAGATGGTTCCAACAAACACCAACATTTCATAGAGACATTAACCAAAAAGATACACATGATGCACACACTAGTCACCTTTACAACATGATACGAGGTATCTCCGGAGAGTATAATAATAAGGCATAGGAGTAGCATAATATCTGAATAATAACATCTACCAATTCAACTAGATACAAAGCTCACGATCACATAAAGATCACATCATGGGAGAGAGAGGCGAACCACATAGCTACCGGTAGAGCCCTCAGCCCCGGGGGAGAACTACTCCCTCCTCATCATAGGAGACAGCAAGGTCGATGGAGATGGCGGTGAGGTCGATGGAGACGGCGGAGACGGCGATTGAGACCGATGGAGATGGCTCCGGGGGCACTTCCCCGTCCTGACAGGGTGCCGGAACAGAGACTTCTGTCCCCCGAAATTCGTCGGTGGCGGCGGTGGAGCTGCGGAACTGTTCTGGAAATTTCACCGATTCCTCTAGGGTTTTCCGTCCTGAGGCTTTATATAGGCGAAGGGGCATCGTCCGGGGGCTGCCAGGGCGCCCTCACAATGGGTGGGTGCGGCCAGGGGCTGGGCCACGCCCCCCTATTGTGTGGGCGGCCTCTGGCCCCCCTCCGGCTCTCTTTCGGTCTTCGGTACTCTTCCGGGAAAAATAAGACTTCTAGAACTTGTTTCGTCCAATTCTGAGAATATTTCCTGTGTAGCTTTTCTGAAACACAAAAACTGCAGAAAACAGGGAACTGGCACTGTGGCATCTTGTCAATAGGTTAGTTCCGGAAATCGCATAAAAACGCCATGAAGTGTAACGAAACACAAGGCAAATGGTGTAAAAACAAGCATGTAGCATCAAAAATTATAGATACGTTTGAGACATATCAGGGATCCGATGAGTATTGGTACTATGTTGAGTTGATGTGCTAGATTATATATCTTATGTTATCTCTATGTTGTTTATGATCTTGCATGCTTTCCGTTGCTAGTAGCTATCTTGGCTGAGTAGATGCTAGTGACTCCAAGAGGGAGTATTTATGCTCGATAGTTGGGTTCATGCCTCTATTTAATCTGGGGGAGTGACAGATATCTCTAAAGTTGTAGATGTGCTATTGCCACTAGGGAGAAAAAAATATTCTTGTGTCCAAGCACATTTGCTTTGTTTACATTATGCACTTTGCTTAATGCAATTATCTGTTGTTCGCAACTTAATACTCAAGGGGTACTCGGACGACTCCCCGCGAGTGGATTATTAGTCATAGATGCAGTTGGATTACGGTCTATGTATTTTGTCGTAATACCCAGAGTGAACCTCATAGTGATCCTCGTGACGTATGTACGTTATATTTACTCTATCAATTGCCCAACTGTAATTTGTTTACCCAGCATGTTATTATTTATCTTATGGAGAGACGCCACTAGTGAATTGTGGACCCCAGTCCAATTTTCTTTACATTGCTTCACCGTTTTACTATTACTCGCTGATACATCTCCAACGTATCCATAATTTTTTTATGCTCCATGCTTGTTTTTACACCATTTGCCTTGTGTTTTGTTACACTTCGTGGCGTTTTTATGCGATTTCCGGAACTAACCTATTGACAAGATGCCACAGTGCAAGTTCCCTGTTTTCTGCTGTTTTTGTGTTTCAGAAAAGCTACACAGGAAATATTCTCGGAATTGGACGAAACAAAATCCAGAAGTATTATTTTTCCCGGAAGCTTCCCGAAGACCGAAAGAGAGCCGGAGGGGGGCCAGAGGCCGCCCTCACACATAGGTGGCGTGGCCCAGGCCCTGGCCGCGCCACCCTAGTGTGAGGAGCCCCTGGCTACCCCCTGACGACGCCCCTTCGCCTATAAGAAGCCTCGGGACGGAAAACCCTAGGGGAGTCGGCGAAATTTCCAGAACAGTTCCGCAGAGCCGCCGCCGTCGAAGCCAAATTTCGGGGGACAGAAGTCTTTGTTCCGGCACCCTGCCGGGACGGGGAAGTGCCCCCGGAGCCATCTCCATCGGTCTCCATTGTCGTCTCCGCCATCTCCATCGACCTCACCGCCATCTCCATCAACCTTGCTGTCTCCTATGATGAGGAGGGAGTAGTTCTTCCCCGGGGCTGAGGGCTCTACTGGTAGCTATGTGGTTCACCTCTCTCTCCCATGATGTGATCTTTATGTGATCATGAGCTTTGTATCATGTTGAACAAGTAGATGTTATTATTCAGATATTATGTGTACTCTAGTGATGTTATCAAAGTAATCTATTCCTCCTGCCATGGTGTAACGGTGACAGTGCGTGCATCATGGTGGTACTTGGTCTAGGTTACGATTGTAATCTCTTATGGATTATGAGAATAATTATCACTATGATAGTATTGAAGTGATCTATTCCTCCTTTCATGGTGTAATGTTGACAGTGTGTGCACCGTGTTAGTACTTGGTCTAAGTTGCAATAATATCTATCTTGAGTTGTGATTTGATTTGGATATCTCTATGAGTGGTGTTTGTCAAGTACTTGATGAACTTTGAGGAGTGCTTCGTAGCCCTACGCAATGATTAGTGTTATTCAATAGGAGAGTAATTTAGAGTACCATAGTGAAGAGAAGTTGTTTATTTGTTCAATTATGTTATATTTGTTGGGAGTGTGTCCACTAGTGAAAGTATGATCCCTAGGCCTTGTTTCCAAGCTTTGCACACCGTTTACTTGCTGTTTTGTTACTTGTTTGCTTGCTGCCATTTTTATTCCAGATTGAATTTACTACTTATAATCATCCATACCACTTGTATTTCACTATCTCTTCGCCGAACTAGTGCACCTATACATCTGACAAGTGTATTGGGTGTGTTGGGGACACAAGAGACTTTCTGTATCGTAATTGCAGGGTTGCTTGAGAGGGATAGCTTTGACCTCTTCCTCCCTGAGTTCGATAAACCTTGGGTGATCCACTTAAGGGAAACTTGCTGCTATTCTACAAACCTCTGCACTTGGAGGCCCAACACTGTCTACAAGAACAGATGCGTGCGTAGACATCTAGCTCTTTTCTGGCGCCATTGCCGGGTAGGTAAGGTAAAAGGTACTCGCATCCTCCTGTGTGAGTGCTCGAAGTTATTTCCTTTAGATTCTGCAATTACATCTTTTTGTTTCTTGTTTTATTTTCACTAGTTAGGCTTAATGGAAAATAAAGAGTTCTTTAGTCTTTTTTCTGAGTTTAGATATGAAGTGTTTGCAGAGAAAATTGAAAAACCTTTGGAGCTTAATTTGCATGCTAATAGTGTTGTTAGTATGAATGCTTTGAACACCGTTATTGCTAATGCTATAGAAAAGTCTAAGCTTGGGGAAGCTGGTTTTGTTAAGCATGATATTTTTAGTTCCCCAGCTTTAGTGGAGAAAGTTTGCTCTGATGATATTTTATCTCTCCTATGTGATGTTCCTTCTTATGATGATATGTTTGAAGAATATGCTTTGTGAAATAGTTGTTCTCTAGCTTGTGATGATACTAAACCTCTAGTTTATGATGGTTATGATGATGAGTATAATATTTTCAGTTCACCTACTTTTGAGGAGAAAAATAGTTATGATTACAATATGCCTCCTGTTTTTGATGATTATGGTGATGAGAATAATTATTCTGTTGAATCTGCTCCTACTACTATTGTTCATGTGGGGAGTATTCATTCTTTTATGTGTGTGGCTCATGATAGAGAAGCTTTATGTGATAGTTATATTGTTGATTCTATTCATGATGCTACTGAAAGTTATTATGAGAGAGGGAAACATGGTTTGATGGATCTCAACAATATTGAGTTTCCCCTCTTTATGTTGCAATTCTTGAAGTTATACTTGTTTTGCCTTCCTATGCTTTTTTGCTTTGCGCTTTCATGACTTGTCTCTTTACAAGACTATTTTTCATAGGAAGTGGTTTAGATTTAAATATCTTTCACATTTGCTTTTTGATGCTCTATATTGCTTTAAGTTCCTATATGGCGCCTTTGCCTCAAGCTCTTATATGGCGCCCACATGAGCATCTTTGCAAATTACTGCGCCTAGCTCAAAGGCGTTAAAGAAAAGCACTCTTGGGAGATAACCCATTGTTTATTTTCAGTACTTTTTCTTTTATTTGAGTCTTGGAAGTTATTACTACTGTAATAACCGCTCCTTAACCTTTTTATTTCGTTTTTGTGCCAAGAGAAGCCTCTAATTTGAGTGAGGTAAGATTTGGGGATGTTGCTGTCCTAAAACAGTTTTCGGTGCTGCACCATAAAAATTCGTGAAAATTCTCTGTATATCTTTTGGACCTGCAATTTCTTATGAATATGCCCCAGGTTATATCCAAACTTTCATTAGTTGAACACTTTTTGATTTGAGCAACATAAAACCCCTCAAAAATTCGATCTTTGTCAGTTGTTCTGTTTTGACAGATTTCTGCCAATATTTGTGTTTGCCGCTTTATCGCTTTCTTTTTGAGTTCTTTTGATCACTGAACTTTTGGGGAAGTTGCTACAGTAGTATATGCTTAATATGTGGTGGTTTTAGGTTGAAACCTGAAGCAAAAAGAGGTTGATTATATGTTATGCTACACTAATGTTGCTAATAGATTTGCGTTTAGTTTTGTATGAAGGAAGTTTTCAAGTGTAGGGATTGGAGAATGATGAGATGAGTTGAAGAAAGGACAAAAGCTCAAGCTTGGGGATGCCCATGCATCACCCCAAGAAATATCCAAGAAGTACAAGCGTCAAAGCTTGGGGATGCCCCCGAGGCACCCCTTCTTCATCGGCAAAAATCAGGTCACCTTTCAAGACACTATATTTTTATTGCTTCATGCACTATGTGTTTTTCTTGGAGCGTCAGTTGTTTTAGTTTTCTTAGTTAGTTTAGTTTTGTTTGCTGTAATCAATGGTTAGATCACATCATGTTTCTTTTGGAGGAGATGAACTCGCTTTTCATTTGCCAAGAACACTCTAGTTTTCACTCTTATCGTTCAACGAGTGTTCTCTTTTCTGCTACTGCGTTTAGCTTTCGATTTTCGCCTTGATTTGTGTTCAGATCTTGTTATATCTTTTCATCAAGGTGTATTTTTTCCTCTGGTCTTTATTGGTTTTTATCAAAAGAGGTGTTTATAAAAAGTTCGAATGGTGTTGGAAAAGAGAAAAAGCTTTATGCAAAAAAGTGGTACAAAAAGGAGCTTGTGTAGACTGCAGCCAAGGCTTTTGCATGTCATGCTTGATGTCTTTTTGATAGTATGCTTAGTGGTTTTGTTGTAGCATGACTTGTCTCAAATAACTGAGATTGCTTAATGAGCCTCTGAAAAAATCATGCGTTGTTTTTATTGTATGGAAGCATTATTTTGGTTTTCTCCTTAATGCTTTATTTGGGTTGACTTGGTGCATGCTCACACATGTTAGACTCTTACAAAGTCGCCAATAGCCTCTATGATCATTTAGTTTTTGACTCTTGATGCCATCTTATGCTTCTTTTAATGTCACTTTGTCGCTTTGCATGATTATGGCCATTATTGCTCTCTTAGTTGGTCGCTCCCAGTCTTTTGCTAGCCCTCATTTTGTACTGAGTATGAGCTCTACTCATGCATCCAACTCCTAAAAACCAAGTTTGCCATTGTGTCCACTATAAATTCCTATGCATGGTATTTGTAAGCCATTCCAAAGTAAATTTTCATGTGCTACCTTTGAAAAAACCTTCAAAATACTTCTCGTTTTGTGACACTGTTTTCAGCTCATGGGGACGTAGTGGTCGGATTTGCTATCTTCCATATTGCTTATTCCAAAAAGAAAAAAAGGAAAAAATAAAAGAAAAAAGGCACTCCTCCATGGAATGTGAATGTTGGTGGGCACCCGATGGAATCGGTTGGCCATGGTTTGTGAAAGAAAAAAAGGTGGGGAGGAGTGCCAAGCTTTATAAAAGAGCACAAAAGTGCCAATCTCTCTCTCAAAAACTTGCTTCATTTTTGTATGGAAGATAGTAAGAACCCCATTGCCAGTCGTTGACAAAGACAACCACCTCTCAAAACCAATTTTTATCTCTCTATTTTACAAATGAAAAGCTCTAGCACATGTTTAATCACTACTTCCCTCTGCGAAGGGCCTTTCTTTTACTTTTATGTTGAGTCTCCATCTTCTACCTTTATGCACCGTCTAAGAGAGCATAGTTGTCATTCTGAGTATAATGTGCATTGTCCCAAAGTTTATCATTGATTGATTCATGACTATGGTTTCACTTGTTCTCAAATTATTTGTATCTAGTCGCCCTCTTAAACTTGAAGGTGTCCTATGCATTTATGTTTTGCTCTCCATGAGGGACAAGCTGAAAACCATTTGTATGTTTTTCCTTATGATTTGAACACACGTTTGACTTTCATTGTTTCATTTTCATGATCTTTTGTTTGTGTTCATTTGCATGTATAACATGGTTGCTAAGTTCTTATTGTCAAGATTACATCTTTCATGCCCATGTTTTAAGTTCTTTGATCTCAGCACTCAATGCTTTACCTATATGATCAAGATTGTGATGGTGCATGTCACCTCAAAAATTATTTCTTTTGTTATCACTTACCTACTCGAGGACGAGCAGGAGTTAAGCTTGGGGATGTTGATACGTCTCCAACGTATCCATAATTTTTGATGCTCCATGCTTGTTTTTACACCATTTGCCTTGTGTTTTGTTATACTTCGTGGCGTTTTTATGTGATTTCCTGAACTAACCTATTGACAAGATGCCACAGTGCCAGTTCCCTGTTTTCTGCTGTTTTTGTGTTTTAGAAAAGCTGCACAGGAAATATTCTCGGAATTGGACGAAACAAAATCCAGAAGTATTATTTTTCCTGGAAGCTTCCCAAGACCGAAAGAGAGCCGGAGGGGGGCCAGAGGCCGCCCTCACACATAGGTGGTGTGGCCCAGGCCCTGGCCATGCCACCCTGGTGTGAGGAGCCCCTGGCTGCCCCCTGACGACGCCCCTTCGCCTATAAGAAGCCTCGGGACGGAAAACCCTAGGGGAGTCGGCGAAATTTCCAGAACAGTTCCGCAGAGCCGCCGCCGTCGAAGCCAAATTTCGGGGGATAGAAGTCTCTGTTCCGGCACCCTGCCGGGACGGGGAAGTGCCCCCGGAGCCATCTCCATCGGTCTCCATCACCGTCTCCGACATCTCCATCGACCTCACCGCCATCTCCATCAACCTTGCTGTCTCCTATGATGAGGAGGGAGTAGTTCTTCCCCGGGGCTGAGGGCTGTACCGGTAGCTATGTGGTTCACCTCTCTCTCCCATGATGTGATCTTTATGTGATCGTGAGCTTTGTATCATGTTGAACAAGTAGATGTTATTATTCAGATATTATGTGTACTTGCTACCAAGTTGATGTGGGAGCAAACTATCCTTGTGCGTGGTGGATAACCAGCCCGTTGGGAACCCCAAGAGGAAGGTATGATGAGTATAGCAGCTAGTCTTCCCTCAGTTAAGAAACCAAGGTTTAATATCGATCAGGAGAGGAGAGACAATGACAACTGAAGGTGGTGCGGACTGGCTTAGTGACACTCCAACAAGGGCACCGTTAACGATACTTGTTGACTCGTCTTCGGCCAGCAGCAACGCGGAACCTGCACACACACAAACAAATACTTTGTTCCCAACTTGCGATGAGGTTGTCAATCTCACCGGTTTGCTTGAAACAAAGGTTGTGAGCGTATCGAGTGGAAAACAATATAGTATGCGAGTAAAGTAAACAGTGCGAGTAAAGTAAACAGTACGAGTAAAGTAAACAGGTGATAGCAATATGATGGAAATAGGACCGGGGTCCACAGTTCACTAGTGGTGTCTCTCCATAGATAAAATAACACATGCTGGGTAAACAAATTACAGTTGGGCAATTGATAGAATAAAGATAAACGTGATATGTCAAGAAGATCACTATGAGATTTACTCTGGGCATTACAACAAAATACATAGACCGCCATCCAACTGCATCTATGACTAATAATCCACTCCCGGGGATATCAATCTGAACACCCCAGTTGTATTAAGTTGCGAACAACAGATAATTGCATTAAGCAAAGTGTGTAATGTTAACAAAGCATATGCCCTTGAGCATATGAATGTTGTTTTCACCCTAGTAGCAACAGCACATCTACCACCTTAGAGGTTTCTGTCGCTCCCCCAGGTGAAATAGAGGCATGAACCCACTATCGGGCATAAATACCCCCTCTTGGAGTCACTAGCAACTACTCGGCCAAGATAGCTACTAACAACGGAGAGCATGCAAGATCATAAACAACATAGAGATAACAAAAGATAATATTCAGTACAACAACTTAATCATAAACACCAATATTCATCGGATCCCAACAAACCAAACATGTAGAATTACATAACGGTGATCTCAATCATGTAGGGCAGCTCATGAGATCTAAACATGAAGCACATGGTGGAGAAGACAACCATCTAGCTACTGCTATGGACCCATAGTCCAAGGTAGACTACTCACTCATCGCTCCGGAGGCAAGCATGGCGATGAAGAAGACCTCCGGTGGCGATTCCCCTCTCCGGCAGGGTGCCGGGAAGAGCTTCTGGACCCTCCCGATCTTCGGGTCGACGGTGGCGGCGGATCGCGATGTGTTCTGGAAATCTGATCGGGTACTTAGGTTTTTTCCGTCGGGGGGTCTTTATAGGCGAAGGGGCGTCGTCAGAGGGGGAGCCAGGAGCCCTCACGTGGGGCCCGCGCGGCCAGGGGCCTGGCCGCGCCGCCCCTGCGTGTGGGGCCCTGGTGGCCCCCCTCCGACTCTCCTTCGGATCTCTGAAAGCTTCCGGGGAAAATAAGACTTCAGGAACTTGTTTCGTCCAATTCCGAGAATATTTCCTGTGTATCACTCTGAAACACAAAAACAGCAGAAAACAGGGAACTGGCACTGTGGCAACTCGTTAATAGGTTAGTTCCGGAAAATGCATAAAAGTGCCACTAAGTGTAACGAAACAATAGGCAAATGGTGTAAAAACAAGCATGGAGCATCAAAAATTATAGATACGTTGGAGACGTATCAGTACTCTAGTGATGTTATCAAAGTAATCTATTCCTCCTGCCATGGTGTAACGGTGACAGTGCGTGCATCATGGTGGTACTTGGTCTAGGCTACGATTGTGATCTCTTATGGATTATGAGAATAATTATCACTATGATAGTATTGAAGTGATCTATTCCTCCTTTCATGGTGTAATGTTGACAGTGTGTGCACCGTGTTAGTACTTGGTCTAAGTTGCAATAATATCTATCTTGAGTTGTGATTTGATTTGGATATCTCTATGAGTGGTGTTTGTCAAGTACTTGATGAACTTTGAGGAGTGCTTCGTAGCCCTACGCAATGATTAGTGTTATTCAATAGGAGAGTAATTTAGAGTACCATAGTGAAGAGAAGTTGTTTATTTGTTCAATTATGTTATATTTGTTGGGAGTGTGTCCACTAGTGAAAGTATGATCCCTAGGCCTTGTTTCCAAGCTTTGCACACCGTTTACTTGTTGTTTTGTTACTTGTTTGCTTGCTGCCATTTTTATTCCAGATTGAATTTACTACTTATAATCATCCATACCACTTGTATTTCACTATCTCTTCGCCGAACTAGTGCACCTATACATCTAACAAGTGTATTGGGTGTGTTGGGGACACAAGAGACTTTCTGTATCGTAATTGCAGGGTTGCTTGAGAGGGATAGCTTTGACCTCTTCCTCCCTGAGTTCGATAAACCTTGGGTGATCCACTTAAGGGAAACTTGCTGCTGTTCTACAAACCTCTGCACTTGGAGGCCCAACACTGTCTACAAGAACAGACGCATGCGTAGACATCTAGCTCTTTTCTGGCGCCGTTGCCGGGGAGGTAAGGTAAAAGGTACTCGCATCCTCCTGTGTGAGTGCTCGAAGTTATTTCCTTTAGATTCTGCAATTACATCTTTTTGTTTCTTGTTTTATTTTCACTAGTTAGGCTTAATGGAAAATAAAGAGTTCTTTAGTCTTTTTCCTGAGTTTAGATATGAAGTGTTTGAAGAGAAAATTGAAAAACCTTTGGAGCTTAATTTGCATGCTAATAGTGTTGTTAGTATGAATGCTTTGAACACCGTTATTGCTAATGCTATAGAAAAGTCTAAGCTTGGGGAAGCTGGTTTTGTTAAGCATGATATTTTTAGTTCCCCAGCTTTAGTGGAGAAAGTTTGATCTGATGATATTTTATCTCCCCTATGTGATGTTCCTTCTTATGATGATATGTTTGAAGAATATGCTTTGCGAAATAGTTGTTCTCTAGCTTGTGATGATACTAAACCTCTAGTTTATGATGGTTATGATGATGAGTATAATATTTTCAGTTCACCTACTTTTGAGGAGAAAAATAGTTATGATTACAATATGCCTCCTGTTTTTGATGATTATGGTGATGAGAATAATTATTCTGTTGAATCTGCTCCTACTACTATTGTTCATGTGGGGAGTATTCATTCTTTTATGCTTTTTTTGGTTGGCTCTTCGAAGTGGAGATCCAACTTCTGACGACATATGTGCCAAACTTCTATGGCGGCGACACATTGCATGAGGACGTGGTTTGCAGTCTCAACTTCTTGTAGACATACCGCACAGGGTATAGGCTGGTCCTGCAGACCATGGCAGAAACAACGATCCGAGGAACATATCCTATCCTGTTGTGCCTCGGTTAATAGTTTGTATGTTGATCTTGCGGTGTAGACACCTGACCGTGACCATGGCCAGCAGAATTGGTCCTCTCTTCCTACACCTCTGCCAACAGTTTGAATGGCTAGCCATAGTCTGGTGCACTCGCTGGCTTCAGGACCCGTCAGGGTGCTTCCGATATCCAGAACCCAACGGAGATCTATGAGGCCTTGCGCCATCGACCAGGCGTTATAAGCACCAGACATAGTTACACTACACACACCAAACTATTGCCAGAGGGGACCGCGTTTGCTCTCATTCCAGGCTGTGGAAACGCTTGTGATGCCCCAAAATCGGCACCTTGCAGATTATAGCGATCAAGCCACAATCTAAATGATGTCGCTTTGGAAACACACCACCAAGCGACTCATGCATGTGCAACATGCACGCGATGCGGGTGGAATCAAGGTAGCAACAGTTACACAAGTTCACGATGGAACCCACAAAAGAATATATAATATAACTGCAAAGACTCCACGAGTCAAGAATCAGAATATACAATACAAAGATCCAAATCATACATAAAGCCAAATAGCATCCGAGTACGGACAAGAATACAAATGGGCCTATGATTGTTTGTACTAGGATGCTTTATCATTATTTATCTGCAATGCCCATGTCTCATTGATTTCATGAATTATCTTATCCATGCAACGCCCGTAATCCATCCTTATGCCTACAGTATTTGTTCCTACTGTTTACTATTGTTACTATTACCGCTGCTATTTTACTACCGCTATTACTGTTTCACTACTGTCACCACTATAAAACTGTTGCCATTGATAAACCATTGCGAGCAAGACTGTTTCCAGGTACAGCTGAATTGACAACTCATCTGTTAAGGCTTACATATATTCTTTGGCTCCCCTTGTGTCGAATCAATAAATTTGGGTAATACTTCCCTCGAAGACTGTTGCGATCCCCTATACTTGTGGGTCATTGCTGGCGCGTAGTTGACTGGGAGAGTATAGCTGATGTAGGAGCTTCTTCTTCTTCAAGTCCCCAGCAACGGCGCCAGAAAATTAGCTTGATGCGTGGTGAATGACCAGCCCGTTGGGAACCCCAAGAGGAAGGTGTGATGAGTATAGCAGCTAGTTTTCCCTCAGTTAAGAAACCAAGGTTTAATCGTTCTTGGAGAGGAGAGACAAACGACTGAAGGTGATGCGGACTGGCTTAGTAACACTCCAACAAGGGCGCCGTTTAACGATTCTTGTTGACTCGTCTTTGGCCAGAAGCAACGTGGAACCTGCACACAACACAACCAAGTACTTCGTTCCCAACTTGCGATGAGGTTGTCAATCTCAACGGTTTGCTTGAAACAAAGGTTATGCGCGTATCGAGTGGAAAACAATAGAGTATGCGAGTAAAGTAAACAGTGTGAGTAAAGTAAACAGGTGATAGCAATATGATGGAAATAGGACCGGGGTCCACAGTTCACTAGTGGTGTCTCTCCATAAGATAAATAACACATGCTGGGTAAACAAATTACAGTTGGGCAATTGATAGAATAAAGATAAACGTGATATGTCAAGAAGATCACTATGAGATTTACTCTGGGCATTACAACAAAATACATAGACCGCCATCCAACTGCATCTATGACTAATAATCCACTTGTGGCGAATCAATCCGAGAACTCCACAAGTATTAAGTTGCGAACAACAGATAATTGCATTAAGAAAAGTGTGTAATGTAAACAAAGCATATGCCCTTGAGCATATGAATGTTGTTTTCTCCCTAGCAGCAACAGCACATCTACAACCTTAGAGGTTTCTGTCACTCCCCCAGGTTAAATAGAGGCATGAATCCACTATCGAGCATAAATACCCCCTCTTGGAGTCACTAGCAACTACTCGGCCAAGATAGCTACTAACAACGGAGAGCATGCAAGATCATAAACAACATAGAGATAACAAAAGATAATATTCAGTACAGCAACTCAATCACAAACACCAATATTCATCGGATCCCAACAAACCAAACATGTAGAATTACATAACGGTGATCTCAATCATGTAGGGCAGCTCATGAGATCTAAACATGAAGCACATGGTGGAGAAGACAACCATCTAGCTACTGCTATGGACCCATAGTCCAAGGTAGACTACTCACTCATCCCTCCGGAGGCAAGCATGGCGATGAAGAAGACCTCCGGTGGCGATTCCCCTCTCCGGCAGGGTGCCGGGAAGAGCTTCTGGACCCTCCCGATCTTCGGGTCGACGGCGGCGGCGGATCGCGATGTGTTCTGGAAAAGTGATCGGGTACTTAGGTTTTTTCTGTCGGGGGGTCTTTATAGGCAAAGGGGCGATGTCAGAGGAGGAGCCAGGCGCCCTCACGCCAGGGTGGCGCGGCCCAGGCCCTGGACGCGCCAGACCTGTGTGTGGGGCCCTGGTGGCCCCCCTCCTACTCTCCTTCGGATCTCTGGAAGCTGCCGGGTAAAATAAGACTTTAGGAACTTGTTTCGTCCAATTCCGAGAATATTACCTGTGTATCACTTCTGAAACACAAAAATAGCAGAAAATAGGGAACTGGCACTTTGGCAACTTGTTAATAGGTTAGTTCCGGAAAAGGCATAAAAGTGCCACGAAGTGTAACAAAACAGTAGGCAAATGGTGTAAAAACAAGCATGGAGCATCAAAAATTATAGATACGTTGGAGACGTATCAAGCATCCCCAAGCTTAACTCCTGCTCGTCCTCGAGTAGGTAAGTGATAACAAAAGAATAATTTTTGAGGTGACATGCACCTACACAATCTTGATCATATATGTAAGCATTTGTGAGCTGGGATCATAAGAACTTAAAACATGGGCATGAAAGATATAATCTTGACAATAAAAACTTGGCAACCATGGTGTAAACATGAAAATGAACACAAACAAAAGATCATGAAAACGAAACAATGAAAGTCAAACGTGTGTTCAAATCATAAGGAAAACATACAAATGGTTTTTAGCTTGTCCTTCAAAGAGAGCAAAACATAAATGCATAGGACACCTTCAAGTTTAAAAGGGCGACTAGATACAAATAATTTGAGAACAAGTGAAACCAACAATATGAATCAATCAATGAACTTTGGGACAATGCATATTACACTAAGAATGACAACTATGCTCTCTTAATGGTGCATAAAGATAGAAGGTGGTGACTCAACATAAAAGTAGAAGAAAGGCCCTTCGCAGAGGGAAGCAGTGATTGCAAGTTTTATAACCTTCAAAAATTATGGTACTTACCGGCTTTGAGCTGTCATTGCCCCCATCATAAGTATCTTGAATGGTTAAAGTTAATGCAAGAACAATTATGATGCATATGCTTGACAAATCATAAGTTGAAAACCTCGTGCCCCATGAATACGAGTACCCAAACCTCATGCTACTTTACTTAGAGTCCCAAGCAAGGCTCTTGTCATTGTAAGTATATGCATATCATTGAGAACCGCCAATGGGGTACCTCCGTGCCCGATGACATGGAACAAGCTCACACCAAAATGACAGGACAAGTAGACAATGAACACCTCGACATCTCTTTTATTTGCCATTTGTTTAGCTTTTTATTGTGAGATGCGTCGTCGAATGTTCACCATGGGTATGCTGCAAATTTCCACCATGAATTATGCATGGCTTAGATTACCGGCCCGGCGTTTCCCTAACACATATACAAACTCCATGATCCCCACAAGATTCCCAATTCATTTCACACCGCGGGCATCCATAAACAAAAGATCACGATATCAACTCAAATAAGAAGTGCAATGTTGAAAGCTTGCCCATGACTGCATGGTTGGGCTAGTATCCAACTTACAACTTGCAAGCATAACAACTCAACATAAGAGACCACAATGTCAAATTTTTAAGAACAAGAAAAAGTAAAGTGTGCCTTTCGGTTCGTGAGAACTTTACTGACCAATTTTCGCATAACACTGGTAAGAGTTTAATTTGAAGAGAAAATAAAAGCAAGTCAAATTTACTTGGAATAGCAAATTGCTAATAGGTATGTATGGTGGACACTTTGGCAAACTTGGTTTTTAGGAGTTGGATGCACGAGTAGAGCTCATACTCAGTACAAGGCGAGGGCTAGCAAAAGACTGGGAGCGACCAACTAAGAGAGCAATAATGGCCATAATCATGCAAAGCGGCAAAGCGACATTAAAAGAAGCATAAGATGGCATCAAAAGTCAAAAAATAAATGATCATAGAGGCTATTGGCGACTTTGTAAGAGTCTAACATGTGTGAGCATGCGCCAAGTCAACCCAAATAAAGCATCAAGGAGAAAACCAAAATAATGCTTCCAAACAATAAAAACAACGCATGATTTTTTCAAAGGCTCATTAAGCAATCTCACTTATTTGAGACAAGTCATGCTACAGCAAAACCACTAAGCATACTATCAAAAATATATCAAGCATGACATGAAAAAGCCTAAGCCGCAGTCTACACAAGCTCCTTCTTGTACCACTTTTTTGCATAAAGCTTTTTCTCTTTTCCAACACCATTCGAATTTATTTAAGACACCTCTTTTGATGAAAACCAATAAAGATCAGAGGCAAAAATACACCTTGATGAAAATATATGACAAGGTCTGAACACAAATCAAGGCGAAAACGAAAACCAAAAGCGGTAGCAGAAAAAGAAGAAACCTCGACTTTTGATAAGAATTGAAACTAGAGCGTTCTTGGCAAATGAAAAGCAAGGCAACTTCTCCAAAGGAAATTTGTTGGGGTCCAACCATTTATTGCAGAAAACAAAACAAAACTAATAAATAAAACTAAAACAATTGACGCTCCAAGAAAAACACATAGTGCATGAAGCAATAAAAATATAGTGTCTTGAAAGATGACCTGATTTTTGCCGATGAAGAAGGGGTGCCTCGGGGGCATCCCCGAGCTTTGACGCTTGTACTTCTTGGATATTTCTTGGGGTGATGCATGGGCATCTCCAATCTTGAGCTTTTGTCCATTCTTCAACTCATCTCATCATTCTCCAATCCCTACACTTGAAAACTTCCTTCATACAAAACTAAACACAAATCTATTAGCAACATTAGTGTAAGCATAACATATAATCAACCTCTTTTTGCTTCAGGTTTCAACCCAAAACCACCACATATAAAGTATATACTACTGTAGCAACTTCCCCAAAAGTTCCGTGATCAAAAGAACTTGAAAAGAAAGCGATAAAGCGGACAAAATGAATAGTGATAGAAATGTGTCAAAATAGAATAGCTGATAAAGGCCGATTTTTTAAGGGGTTTTCTGTTGTTCAAATCAAAAAGTGTTCAACAAATGAAAGTTTGGATATAACCTGGGACATATGCACAAGAAATTTCAGGTCCAAAAGATATACAGAGAATTTTCACGAATTTTTACGGTGCAGCACCGAAAACAGTTTCAGGACAGCAACATCCCCAAATCTTTACCTCGCTCAAATTAGAGGCTTCTCTTGGCACAACAATAAAATAAAAATGATAAGGAGAGGTCATTACAGTAGTAATGACTTCCAAGACTCAAATAAAAGAAAAAGTACTAAAAAGAAAACATTGGGTTATCTCCCAAGAGTGCTTTTCTTTAACGCCTTTGAGCTAGGCGCAGAAAATTTGCGAATCAAGTAACATCAAGAGATGAAGGATCAAGCTCATAATTTGCTCTAAGAATGGAGTCAAAAAGTAATTTATTTCTTTTCCTAGGGAAGTGTTCCATACCTTTCTTTAGTGGGAATTGATATTTGATGGTGCCTTCTCTCATATCAATGATGGCACCTACAGTTCGAAGAAAGGGTCTTCCCGAAATAATAGGACATGAAGCATGGCATTCAACGTCCATAACGAGAAAATCAACAGGAACAAGGTTATTGTTAACCATAATAAGAACATCATTAATCATTCCCAAAGGTTTCTTCTTAGCAACATCAGCAATAGGAACATCATAATAACATTTTTCAAGAGGTGGTAAATCAAGCATGTCATAAATTTTTCTAGGCATGATAGAAATACTAGCACCTAGATCACATAAAGCATGGCAATAAAAACCATTAACATGCATATCAATGATGGGTTCCCAACCATCTTCTAATTTCTTGGGAACAGAAGCTTTTTGCTTCAACTTTTCATCCCTAATTTTCATGAGAGCATTGGTAATATGCTTTGTAAAAGCAATATTTAAAGAACTAGCATTGGGAGTCAAAGCAAGCTTTTGCAAGAACAAAATAACTTCAGATATATTGCAGCCATCAACATCAAAATCATTAAAGGAAATAGAGTTATCATCTCCTACACTCCGAAAAATTTCAGCACTCTTTTGAGAAAAAGTTTTGGCAGTTTTAGGCTTTTTAACACAAGGAGTGGGAGTTTTCTCTACACCAATCAAAGTAAGAGGATTGCTAGCATTAGAAACAACATCATTAGAGGTAGTAATAGTACAAACTTTCATATTCCTAGTAATCTCATCCTCTGTTTCCCATCTAGCATGCAATTCTGCTAACAATCTAATATTTTCATCAATTCCAACTTGAATAGCATTAGCAGTAGCAAAAACATTGTTCA
Organism: Dactylis glomerata; assembly: GCA_007115705.1. Classification (NCBI taxonomy): domain Eukaryota; kingdom Viridiplantae; phylum Streptophyta; class Magnoliopsida; order Poales; family Poaceae; genus Dactylis; species Dactylis glomerata. The sequence goes on from QXEO01000165.1 coordinate 275,130, forward strand.
CTTTCACATCATTAGGCAACACTTTTAATTTCAGAAGTTCAACATCATGAGAAAGGCTATCAACTTTAGAAGCAAGAATATCAATTTTGCCTAACTTTTCCTCAACAGACTTGTTAAAAGCAGATTGTTTTACCATGAAGTCTTTGAGCATGACTTCAAGTTCAGAGGGTGCAGCCCTAGTGTTGTTGGAGGAATTACCATAAGGATTACCATAACCATTACCATTGGTAGAAGGATACAGCATATAATTGTTACAAGCAAAATTGTTCCTATAAGCATTATTGTTAAAATTATTGTTTCTAATGAAGTTCACATCAACATGCTCTTCTTGAGCAACCAAAGAGGCTAAAGGAACATTATTAGGATCAACATGAGTTCTATCATTAGCAAGCATAGCCATAATGGTATCAATCTTATCACTCAAGGAATAGGTTTCCTCAACAGAATTTACCTTCTTACCTTGTGGAGCTCCCTTGGTGTGCCATTCGGAATAATGTACCATCATGTTATCAAGTAGCTTTGTTGTGGCGCCCAAGGTAAGGGACATAAAAGTGCCTCCAGCAGCTGAATCAAGTAGGTTCCTTGAAGAAAAATTCAGTCCTGCATAAAAAGTTTGAACAATCATCCAAGTAGTCAGTCCATGAGTGGGACAATTCTTTATCGTAGATTTCATTCTTTCCCAGGCTTGAGCAACTTGTTCATTATCAAATTGACTAAACTTCATAATATTGCTACACAAAGATATAATTTTAGCAGGAGGATAATATCTACCAATGAAAGCATCCTTACACTTAGCCCATGAATCAATACTATTCTTAGTCAAAGACAGCAACCAATCTTTAGCTTTTCCTCTCAAAGAAAAAGGAAACAACTTGAGCTTAATAATATCACTTTCTACATCCTTATATTTCTGCATCTCACATAGCTCAACAAAATTGTTGAGATGAGCTGCAGCATCTTCAGTACTAGCACCAGAAAATTGCTCTTTCATAACAAGGTTCAATAAAGCAGGCTTAATTTCATAAAAGTTTGCAGCAGGAGCAGGTGGCGCAATAGGAGTGCAGATAAAATCACTATTGTTCGTGCTAGTAAAGTCACACAACTTGGTGTTTTCAGGATTAGCCATTTTAGCAAAACTAAAAGTAAACAAGTAAAAACAACTATCATGGATTCTAATTATTTTGGGTTTTTGATATAAAACAATGCAAGTAAAAATAAAGTAAAGCAAAACAATAAAACAAAGTAAAGGATGTGCGTGCGAAAAACTCCCCTTGCAGAGGTCTTCTACTTCTTCCCCAGCAACAGCGCCAGAAAAGGGCTTGATGGCTGGCGTGTAGTTGATGATGATTATGGCCAGGCAGTTGGGAAACTCCAAGCGGAAAGTATGATGACCACAGCGGTAAGTCTTTTCCCTCAGTAAGAAACCAAGGTTTAATTGTTCAGGACAAGAGCAGACAAACGACTGAAGGTGATGCGGACTGGCTTAATAACACTCCAACAAGGGCGCCGTTTAACGATACATGTTGACTTGTCTTCGGCCAGTAGCAACGTGGAACCTGCACACACACAACCAAGTACTTTGTTCCCAACTTGCGATGAGGTTGTCAATCTCACCGGTTTGCTTGAAACAAAGGGTATGAGCGTATCGAGTGGAAAGTGATAATAGTATGCGAGTAAAGTAAATAGTGCGAGTAAAGTAAACAGGTGATAGCAATATGATGGAAATAGGACCGGGGTCCACAGTTCACTAGCGGTGTCTCTCCATAAGATAAATAACACATGCTGGATAAACAAATTACAGTTGGGCAATTGATAGAATAAAGATAACGTGATATGTCAAGAAGATCACTATGCGATTTACTCTGGGCATTACAACAAAATACATAGACCGCCATCCAACTGCATCTATGACTAATAATCCACTCGCGGGGATATCATCCGAACACCCCATGAGTATTAAGTTGCGAACAACAGATAATTGCATTAAGCAAACTGTGTAATGTAAACAAAGCATATGCCCTCGAGCATATGAATGTTGTTTTCTCCCTAGTAGCAACATCACATCTACAGCCTTAGAGGTTTCTGTCACTCCCCCAGATTAAATAGAGGCATGAACCCACTATCGAGCATAAATACCCACTCTTGGAGTTACTAGCAACTACTCGACCAAGATAGCTACTAACAACGGAGAGTGATACGTCTCCAACGTATCTATAATTTTTGATGCTCCATGCTTGTTTTAACACTATTTGCCTACTGTTTTGTTACACTTAGTGGCACTTTTATGCATTTTCCGGAACTAACCTATTAAAAAGTTGCCACAGTGCCAGTTCCCTGTTTTCTGCTGTTTTTGTGTTTTAGAAGTGATACACAGGAAATATTCTCGGAATTGGACGAAACAAGTTCCTGAAGTCTTATTTTACCCGGAAGCTTCCAGAGATCCGAAGAGGAGTAGGAGGGGTGATACGTCTCAAACGTATCTATAATTTTTTATGCTCCATGCTTGTTTTTACACCATTTGCCTATTGTTTCGTTACACTTAGTGGCACTTTTATGCATTTTCCGGAACTAACCTATTAACGAAGTGCCACAGTGCCAGTTCCCTATTTTCTGCTGTTTTTGTGTTTCAGAGTGATACACAGGAAATATTCTCGGAATTGGACGAAACCACATCCTGAAGTCTTATTTTACCCGGAAGCTTCCAGAGATCCGAAGAGGAGTAGGAGGGGGGCCACCAGGGCCCCACACGCAGGGGCGGCGCGGCCAGCCCCCTGGCCGCGTGGGTCCCGCGTGAGGGAGCCTGGATCCCCCTCTGACATCGCCCCTTCGCCTATAAAGACCCCCCGACGGAAAAAACCTAAGTACCCGATCAGTTTTACAGAACACATCGCGATCCGCCGCCGCCGTCGACCCGAAGATCGGGAGGGTCTAGAAGCTCTTCCCGGCACCCTGCCGGAGAGGGGAATCGCCACCGGAGGTCTTCTTCATCGCCATGCTTGCCTCCGGAGCGATGAGTGAGTAGTCTACCTTAGACTATGGGTCCATAGCAGTAGCTAGATGGTTGTCTTCTCCACCATGTGCTTCATGTTTAGATCTTATGAGCTGCCATACATGATTGAGATCACCGTTATGTAATTCTACATGTTTGGTTTGTTGGGATCCGATGAATATTGGTGTTTATGATTAAGTTGCTGTACTGAATATTATCTTTTGTTATCTCTATGTTGTTTATGATCTTGCATGCTCTCCATTGTTAGTAGCTATCTTGGCCGAGTAGTTGCTAGTGACTCCAAGAGGGGGTATTTATGCTCGATAGTGGGTTCATGCCTCTATTTCACCTGGGGGAGTGACAGAAACCTCTAAGGTGGTAGATGTGCTGTTGCTACTAGGGAGAAAACAACATTCGTATGCTCAAGGGCATATGCTTTGTTTACATTACACACTTTGCTTAATGCAATTATCTGTTGTTCGCAACTTAATACTTCTAGGGTGTTCGGATTGATATCCCCGGGAGTGGATTATTAGTCATAGATGCAGTTGGATGGCGGTCTATGTATTTTGTTGTAATGCCTAGAGTAAATCTCATAGTGATCTTCTTGACATATCACGTTATCTTTATTCTATCAATTGCCCAACTGTAATTTGTTTACCCAGCATGTGTTATTTTATCTATGGAGAGACACCACTAGTGAACTGTGGACCCCGGTCCTATTTACATCATATTGCTTTCACCTGTTTACTTTACTCGTACTGTTTCTTTACTCGCATACTATATTGTTTTCCACTCGATACGCTCATAACATTTGTTTCAAGCAAACCGGTGAGATTGACAACCTCATCGCAAGTTGGGAACAAAGTATTTGTTTGTGTGTGTGCAGGTTCCGCATCACCTTCAGTCGTCATTGTCTCTCCTCTCCTGACCGATATTAAACCTTGGTTTCTTAACTGAGGGAAAACTAGCTGCTATACTCATCATACCTTCCTCTTGGGGTTCCCAACGGGCTGGTTATTCACCACGCACAAGGACCGTCTGCTCCCACGTCAACCACACGCCAGCAGCCTCTTTTCTGGCGCCATCAACCGGTAGCAGCTTCTTTTCTGGCGCCGTTGCCGGGGAGGAAGAGAAGACTTCTGCGAGGAGAGTTTTTCGCACACACATTCTTTACTTTGTTATTGTTTTGCTTTACTTTATTTTATTTTACCTGCATTGCTTTATATCAAAAACCCAAAAAAATTAGAATCCTTGGTAGTTGTTATTTCTTTACTTTAGTTTATCATGTTGATCCCTAAGTACGTTCTGGAGGACCTCTCAGTAGGTAGTGGTTCGATTATTGGCAAAAGTAACATTGAGGAGTTCTTTAATCACATTAGTATGCATAAGGAAGTTGAGGAAAAGTCTTTGGTTGAGTTAGCTCCTAGCTATGAAGTTGCTTCTGCTCATTTAGTTCACATGTTAGAAGCTAGGTTTGCTAGTCTTAATCCTTTTATGCAATACATGTTCCTTAAGCTTCATGAAATTGAGGATCCCGAAAAAAAGCTTTTCTTCTGGAAACACTGCGCATAGAATTTAAAGACGTTGCAAGTGAGGCTAGGAAAGTTTTTAAGAAGTTTAATAAGCTTGGCTCACCTGTATCGGTTGTTGGTACGCCCGATGATTTTAAAGTACCAATACCTTATGAACTTATAGGAATTCATGATGCTTGAGAAAAGAATTCCAGTTGGATTTTCCCTGAAAATCCTTTCGAGGAAAGTAGTGTGCCAAAACGTGATCGTAAAGGATTTTCAAAAACTCAGTTGAACATATTTTCCTTCATTGTTGAAAAGACCTCTGCAGTTGATCTTAATGCTTCTTCTGATGTTACTTGATTCGCAATTTTCTGCGCCTAGCTCAAAGGCGTTAAAGAAAAGCACTCTTGGGAGATAACCCAATGTTTTTACTTTCAGTACTTTTTCTTTTATTTGAGTCTTGGAAGTCATTACTACTGTAATGACCGCTCCTTATCTTGTTTATTTCGTTTTTGTGCCAAGAGAAGCCTCTAATTCGAGTGAGGTAAAGATTTGGGGATGTTGCTGTCCTGAAACTGTTTTCGGTGCTGCACCGTAAAAATTCGTGAAAAATCTCTGTTTATCTTTTGGACCTGCGATTTCTTGTGCATATGCCCCAGGTTATATCCAAACTTTTGTTAGTTGAACACTTTTTGATTTGAGCAACAGAAAATCCCTCAAAAATTCGACCTTTGTCAGCTGTTCAGTTTTGACAGATTTCTGCCAATATTTGTGTTTGCCACTTTATCGCTTTCTTTTGAGTTCTTTTGATCATGGAACTTTTGGGGAGGTTGCTACAGTAGTATCTACTATATATGTGGTGGTTTTGAGTTGAAACCTGAAGCAAAAGAAGATTGATTATATGTTATGCTTGCACTAATGTTGCTAATAGAATTGTGTTTAGTTTTGTATGAAGGAAGTTTTCAAGTGTAGGGATTGGAGAATGATGAGATGAGTTGAAGAATGGACAAAAGCTCAAGCTTGGGGATGCCCATGCATCACCCCAAGAAATATCCAAGAAGTACAAGAGTCAAAGCTTGGGGATGCCCCCGAGGCACCCCTTCTTCATCGGCAAAAATCAGGTCACCTTTCAAAACACTATATTTTTATTGCTTCATGCACTATGTGTTTTTCTTGGAGCGTCAGTTGTTTTAGTTTTCTTAGTTGGTTTAGTTTGTTTGTTTGCTGCAATAAATGGTTGGACCCCAACAAATTTCCTTTGGAGGAGATGTACTCGTTTTCATTTGCAAAGAACGCCCTAGTTTTCACTCTTATTAAAAATCGAGCGTTCTTCTTTTTCTGCTACTGCTTTTGGTTTTTGTTTTCGCCTTGATTTGCGTTTAGACCTTGTCATATCTTTTCATCAAGGTGTATTTTTTCCTCTGATCTTTATTGGTTTTCATCAAAAGAGGTGTTTGTAAAAATTTCAAATGGTGTTCGAAAAGAGAAAAAGCTTTGTGCAAAATAGTGGTACAAGAAGGAGCTTGTGTAGACTGCGGCTTAGGCTTTTTCATGTCATGCTTGATGTCTTTTTGATAGTATGCTTAGTGGTTTTTCTGTAGCATGACTTGTTTCAAATAACTGAGATTGCTTAATGAGCCTTTGAAAAAATCATGCGTTGTTTTTATTGTATGGAAGCATTATTTTGGTTTTCTCCTTGATGCTTTATTTGGGTTGACTTGGCGCATGCTCACACATGTTAGACTCTTACAAAGTCGCCAATAGCCTTCATGATCATTTAGTTTTTGACTTTTGATGCCATCTTATGCTTCTTTTAATGTCGCTTTGTCGCTTTGCATGATTATGGCCATTATTGCTCTCTTAGTTGGTCGCTCCCAGTCTTTTGCTAGCCCTCGCCTTGTACTGAGTATGAGCTCTACTCGTGCATCCAACTCCTAAAAGCCAAAGTTTTCCAAAGTGTCCACCATACATACCTACTAGCAATTTGCTATTCCAAGTAAATTTGACTTGCTTTTATTTTCTCTTCAAATTAAACTCTTACCAGTGTTATGCGAAATTCGGTCAGTAAAGCTCTCACGAACCGGAAGGCACACTTTACTTTTTCCTGTTCTTAAAAATTTGACATTGTGGTCTCTTATATTGAGTTGTTATGCTTGCAAGTTGTAAGTTGGATTCTAGCCCATCCATGCTGTCATGGGGCAAGCTTTCAACATTGCACTTCTTATTTGAGTTGATATCGTGATCTTTTGTTTATGGATGCCCGCGGTGTGAAATGAATTGGGAATCTTGTGGGGGATCATGGAGTTTGTATATGTGTTAGGGAAACGCCGGGCCGCCAATCTAAGCCATGCATAATTCATGGTGGAAATTTGCAGCATACCCATGGTGAACATTCGACGACGCATCTCACAATAAAAAGCTAAACAAAAGGCAAATAAAAGAGATGTCGAGGTGTTCATTGTGTGCTTGTCCTGTCATTTTGGTGTGGGCTTGTTCCATGTCATCGGGCACGGAGGTACCCCATTGGCGGTTCTCAATGATATGCATATACTTACAATGACAAGAGCCTTGCTTGGGACTCTAAGTAACGTAGCATGAGGTTTGGGTACTCGTATTCACGGGGCACGAGGTTTTCAACTTATGATTTGTCAAGCAAATGCATCATAATTGTTCTCGCATTAACTTTAACCATTCAAGATGCTTATGATGGGGGCAATGAGAGATCAAAGCCGGTAAGTACCATAATTTTTTAAGGTTATAAAACTTGCAATCACTGCTTCCCTCTGCGAAGGGCCTTTCTTTTACTTTTATGTTGAGTCACCACCTTCTTTCTTTAATGGACCATTAAGAGAGCATAGTTGTCATTCTTAGTGTGATATGCATTGTCCCAAAGTTCATTGATTGATTCGTATTGTTGGTTTCACTTGTTCTTAAATTATTTGTATCTAGTCGCCCTCTTAAACTTGAAGGTGTCCTATGCATTTATGTTTTGCTCTCTTTGAAGGACAAGCTGAAAACCATTTGTATGTTTTTCCTTATGATTTGAACACACGTTTGACTTTCATTGTTTCATTTTTCATGATCTTTTGTTTGTGTTCATTTGCATGTTTACAACATGGTTGCTAAGTTCTTATTGTCATGATTATATCTTCATGTCCATGTTTTAAGTTCTTATGATCCCAGCTCACCAATGCTTACATATATGGTCAAGATTGTGTAGGTGCATGTCACCTCAAAAATTATTCTTTTGTTATCACTTACCTACTCGAGGACGAGCAGGAGTTAAGCTTGGGGATGCTTGATACGTCTCAAACGTATCTATAATTTTTGATGCTCCATGCTTGTTTTTACACCATTTGCCTATTGTTTCGTTACACTTAGTGGCACTTTTATGCATTTTCCGGAACTAACCTATTAACGAAGTGCCACAGTGCCAGTTCCCTGTTTTCTGCTATTTTTGTGTTTCAGAGTGATACACAGGAAATATTCTCGGAATTGGACGAAACCACATCCTGAAGTCTTATTTTACCCGGAAGCTTCCAGAGATCCGAAGAGGAGTAGGAGGGGGGCCACCAGGGCCCCACACGCAGGGGCGGCGCGGCCAGCCCCCTGGCCGCGTGGGGCCCACGTGAGGGAGCCTGGCTCCCCCTCTGACATCGCCCCTTCGCCTATAAAGACCCCCCGACGGAAAAAACCTAAGTACCTGTAACGACCCGCCTTTTACTAAAGGCAAATCTCCTGTGTATCTGTGCCATTCCCTGGATCAGTAGATAGCACCACAGTACAAAATAAGTAATCATTGCAATAGCATCAATATTACAACGTAAATCTAGTTACATAGGTCTTCAACCTTACGAGTACACATCATAAAGCATAGTTGCAGTGAGCCTCCATTCTTCATCACGTGCCACAGGCAGACATGTTGGAATGTAGTCTCGAGATCCTACTCCTGTTTCCTTACTCGAAATAAAACCTGCACGTTTGAATATGCAGCCCCAGAGGGGTCAGTACAATGATGTACTGGCAAATGACACATATTTGGTGGCATTTTTATGGAAAGACTATACTACATGGCATTTGGCTGGTGGATCTCATAGGCTGATTGCATAAAGCCAATTTTATCCTATAATCCATTTTAATACTTTCTTTCAACAAATTTTATTTTTTTAAGGGTCAAGACAACCCCCATACACTACATACTGGCCGGTATGTAGTTCTGGGCGCAACTCAACAAAGTTTGGAACCTCAGGCACCACCACCCCTCGGAGTGTATGGTCCTTAGTTCCTGCCTAGGGTTTCTAGACATATTTTAATAATTCAGAAATGGTGATGAGATTCTTCCGTACATTCCATGTCTAGAGACTCAATTGTCCATAACCGAGGACACGGCTAATCGATTAGATTTAAAACACCTTGCAAGGGTTGTGCACTTTCACCTTACGATTCATTTTATGCCCATACATAAAATGAAACGAGACCTTTTAGAGGAGAGGGCAACTAACTGGCAAGATCCGCTCCCAACCTATAATTATTCTACCACCAACTTCTTGCACAAAGTTACACTCCCACATCTAATCAGTCAAGACAGAGCCCATAATGTCATAAGGCTGCACTGGAAGTACACTAAGCATGGAAGACATAGCCATCTCTTTGTTCCTGGGTGGCCAACCACAAGTGTACGCCCAGGCAGCAACTACACAAAGTGTAGCCCCAGGTCGCCACTCAACATCACCTCCTTCAACAAACCAATCCACCCAGGTGTTTCATTTTAGTTGAAGTTCTTAATTTGTTCACAAAACACTTTTCAAGTGATCTTAGCATGGCATCAATATTTTTCAAGTATTTAGCATCCTAACAGGTGGGGTTTTAAGGGATTGCTACACACTACTAGGATCTAAGCATTTGATAAAACAGTTGAGTAAAACACCTATCATGCATACTACAAGAGGTGAATATACTAATGCATAAGTAAAGTGGGTAGGGGAACATGTGTGTCACTTGCCTTTTTGAAGATCACGACGTTTCGCTTCTCTCAACTAAGCTCATAGCTCTTCGCACAAACTATAGCACAGAAATAGCATACCGTAAACAATCCATTCGACACAATCAAACAAACAAACAATTGAAAAGTGTTTGTTTAACAATTTAGATTTATTGATATGTTATGATAGAAAGATATGGCAAAGGATCCTGATTTGTGAGATATGGGTTTGAGAGCTTAGCTAGGGAAGATCAGTATGATTGGAGAGATAATTGGTCTAGGCAAAATATAATTGATGAAGTTTTTATGCTTTATCAAAGCATAAAATAGTTTCAGGAATAGCTCATGTGAAATAAATTACACAAGAGTCAATTTGTGCAACTACAACACTATTGAGTAAATGTGACAACAATTACTCTTGAATAGCTTCTATTGCACTTAGGAACTAGGTTAGGTTTTAAGAATGCTTGAACTACTCAAGTAGCACATTTGCAAGTTGAATAGTTCAATACATGTGAACAAAACTAGGTAGGCATTGGATTGGGTATGAATGATTGATATTTGAGGACATGGCTCAAATGGTTCATTGATCAACATGATGTATAACACATACTATGGTATGGATTATAACAATTCCATATTAATAGAACCTAAGTTTTTAGATGAATTCATATTCTACTCAAGTAGCACATTGGCAATTTGAGTACATATGAATTAGACAAAGTATAATGAGTGAGATCTTTATGCTTTATCAAAGCATATTGAATCTTGGAACATCTCATGTGGGTATATCACATAAGAGACAAAATAGTGCAATAGCAATACTATTGAATAAGTGTGAGAACAATTATTCTTAAATAGTATTTATTACACTTAGGCAATGGGCTAGGATTCGTGAAGCATTGAGTTACTCAATTAACTCATTTGTTAATTGAATAGCTCTACACATGAATTCAGGATCAAGTGGACAGATGATTGAGTAGGGGTGGATAACATTTGAGATTATGGTTTAAGGTTTCTATTGGGTACATGGAGTATTGGATAGGTGCTATAATGTTGATTAGATCAACACCACAAGGATAGCAGGCATAGAGTCTAAGATTGAGATGTATCACACTTTACTCAAATGACACATTTGAAATTTGAATAAGTGGGTACTATGCAAGATTGGTCTAAGTAGATATGATCTTGATCAAGATGTTATTTAGATAGATATGACATTGGATCAAAGTGATCTCAAGGTGATATTTGATAGCTAGGCATGATCATAGGGTTTTCTAAGGTAGAAGGAATCATTGATTGAAATAGAAATAGAATTAATCTATATAGAAATACTCAAATTCTCATATTAGAATTTGAATAATTGTGAAGTGGTTCAAGAAATTATGGGAGTGATGCTACTGGATAGCTTGCAGTAATACAAAGTCACTGCAATTGGTTTCACTCAAAATAAGTTATAGAATTTGAATTATCACCAAAATAGTGATTTGGACAAATTTGAATGCACAAAGTGTGTGCACGTATCAAATTTGTATTTTCTTGATCCTACGATGTTCTACATGATTAGAGGATTCCAAGGACTACAAATTTGTAATTTTTGGATTAACAGAACTAAAGATATGAATTAATCAAGCTAACAGAAGGTTTGATTCCAATTTGAAAATAGTTTCAAAATGAACCCATGAAATATAAGATATTATGGTTCTACTGGATTCTAGAAGTCTCAAGGATTCCAACGGTATATTATTTGCTATTTTTCGAGTTACAGATCAAAGGTTATGATTTTTCAAAGATTTGGATCAAATCAGGTTTCAAACTTCTATTTGATTTTCGTTTTAACTAGAAGCTGACACGTGTCGGTTTATTACTGGCCGAGACCGGTTCGGAAGGATCGTCGTTGTGGGACGTTAGATCTAATGATATCTGGACGTATCAGATTCACCCGTACCTCTTTGTTAAGTGAATATGTCTGGGGCGTTGGATCAAGATCTAATGGACAAGAACAGATCTGGGGGAGGCTCACCGTGGGGCTAGGTTTCCGGCGAGTCACCGGTGAGATACCGGCCAGAGGGTTGATGCCGGCGAGGTTCTGGTGGCCTCCGGCGATGATGAAGTTGACGACGACGCGCGGGAGAAGACGGCGAGCTCGGGAGCTTGATCGGGGACGACGAATTCGTCCAGTGACGAAGGCGAACGGCGACTGGAGGCGGTGAGGACGATGGTGACCTTCGGGTCGTGGTCGATTGCGTTTTCCGCTGCTGATACGATGAAGAGAAATAGTCAGGGAGGAGCGCCAGAGGAAAAGAAGAGAGAGGGGAGTGAATGGGAGACGCGGGGTTCACCGGCGGCGACGAATTTGTCCGGAGATGCTTGCAGAGACTGCGAACTCCGACGACGAATTTCGCCGTCCTCGGTTTGTTTCGAGCGGAAAGATGAAAAGGGAGAGAAGAGAGGGGAGTGCGGGCTTTTTATAGGCGTGGCTCGAGGAGAAACGGCCGGGCATTTATCGGGATCGAAGAGGGCAGTAACGGCGGCCGTTGCCAAGTCCAGAGAGAGAGGGAGAGAGATCAGTGGAGAAGAAACTGCTGACAGGTGGGTCCCATCGGGCAGCGAGAGAGAGAGGGAAGAGTGAGTACCCTTTCGGGAATTTGGCCGGGTGGGCTGTGGGCCGCTTGCGGAGCTGGGCCGAATCGGTTCCCCGAGGTCCAGTTTCAGATTTTTATTTCTCTTTCTTCTTTTCTTTTTCTGTTTTCTATTTCCTTCATAACTTTTGCATTTTAAATTCAAATGACTTCAAACCAAATGCAAAAGTTTTATAAAATTTAAAATAACATTTTAAAACAGTAGCAAACATGTTTTCAAAATAAAATAAGATTTTCCAATAAAACTTTATGAACTTGGCAAAAAGGGACTTTGCTTGCATAACAATAATAGAAATAGAGTTTGAACTCGAATCTTTCTAAAATAGTAAAATAATAGTTTATAAAATAATGATTGAGAAACACACTCAATCATAGGATTGCAAAACAATCTTTATAAATACTTTTGTAGTTCATCTCTCTGCAAGCAGGCTTGCATAAAGTTGAATAAAGGCAAGAGAAAATAATATTTTGATTTTAGGTTTTTCTCAAAGAGGTTCTTTAAGAGAAAATAGAAAGTTTAAAATACTTTTCTAATAAATCTTTCAAATAGACTCAAAAAGTTTTAAATCCCTGTGAATTTCCAAACATCTCGAGCAAAACAAAAGCAAAATTTCCCCCCAAAATTTGATAAAATCTTGGGTCGTTACAGTACCCGATCAGTTTTCCAGAACACATCGCGATCCGCCGTCGCCGTCGACCCGAAGATCGGGAGGGTCCAGAAGCTCTTCCCGGCACCCTGCCGGAGAGGGGAATCGCCACCGGAGGTCTTCTTCATCGCCATGCTTGCCTCCGGAGCGATGAGTGAGTAGTCTACCTTGGACTATGGGTCCATAGCAGTAGCTAGATAGTTGTCTTCTCCACCATGTGCTTCATGTTTAGATCTCATGAGCTGCCATACATGATTGAGATCACCGTTATGTAATTCTACATGTTTGGTTTGTTGGGATCCGATGAATATTGGTGTTTATGATTAAGTTGCTGTACTGAATATTATCTTTTGTTATCTCTATGTTGTTTATGATCTTGCATGCTCTCCGGTGTTAGTAGCTATCTTGGCCGAGTAGTTGCTAGTGACTCCAAGAGGGGGTATTTATGCTCGATAGTGGGTTCATGCCTCTATTTCACCTGGGGGAGTGACAGAAACCTCTAAGGTGGTAGATGTGTTGTTGCTACTAGGGAGAAAACAACATTCGTATGCTCAAGGGCATATGCTTTGTTTACATTACACACTTTGCTTAATGCAATTATCTGTTGTTCGCAACTTAATACTTCTAGGGTGTTCGGATTGATATCCCCGGGAGTGGATTATTAGTCATAGATGCAGTTGGATGGCAGTCTATGTATTTTGTTGTAATACCCAGAGTAAATCTCATAGTGATCTTCTTGACATATCACGTTATCTTTATTCTATCAATTGCCCAACTGTAATTTGTTTACCCAGCATGTGTTATTTTATCTATGGAGAGACACCACTAGTGAACTGTGGACCCCGGTCCTATTTACATCATATTGCTTTCACCTGTTTACTTTACTCGTACTGTTTACTTTACTCGCATACTATATTGTTTTCTACTCGATACGCTCATAACCTTTGTTTCAAGCAAACCGGTGAGATTGACAACCTCATCGCAAGTTGGGAACAAAGTATTTGTTTGTGTGTTTGCAGGTTCCGCATCACCTTCAGTCGTCATTGTCTCTCCTCTCCTGACCGATATTAAACCTTGGTTTCTTAACTGAGGGAAAACTAGCTGCTATACTCATCATACCTTCCTCTTGGGGTTCCCAACGGGCTGGTTATTCACCACGCACAAGGACCGTCTGCTCCCAAGTCAACCACATGCCAGCAGCCTCTTTTCTGGCGCCATCAACCAGTAGCAAGGGGGGTCACCAGGGGCCCACACGCCTGGCTGGCGCGGCCAGCCCCTAGCCCGCGCCACAATGGTGTGAGGCCACCTGGTCCCTCCTCTGACATCGCCCCTTCGCCTATAAAGATCCCCCGACGGAAAAAACCTAAGTACCTGATCAATTTTCCAGAAATACATCGCGATCCACCGCCGTCGTCGAACCGAGATCGGGAGGATCTAGAAGCTCTTCCTGGCACCCTGCCGGAGAGGGGAATCGCCACTGGAGGTCTTCTTCATCGCCATGCTTGCCTCCGGAGCGATGAGTGAGTAGTCTACCTTGGACTATGGGTCCATAGCAGTAGCGAGATGGTTGTCTTCTCCACCATGTGCTTCATGTTTAGATCTCATGAGCTGCCCTACATGATTGATATCACCGTTATGTAATTCTACATGTTTGGTTTGTTGGGATCCGATGAATATTGGTGTTTATGATTGAGTTACTGTACTGAATATTATCTTTTGTTATCTCTATGTTGTTTATGATCTTGCATGCTCTCCGTTGTTAGTAGCTATCTTGGCCAAGTAGTTGCTAGTGACTCCAAGAGGGGGTATTTATGCTCGATAGTGGGTTCATGCCTCTATTTAACCTGGGGGAGTGACAGAAACCTCTAAGGTTGTAGATGTGCTGTTGCTACTAGGGAGAAAACAACATTCATATGCTCAAGGGCATATGCTTTGTTTACATTACACACTTTTCTTAATGCAATTATCTGTTGTTCGCAACTTAATACTTGTGGAGTTCTCGGATTGATTCGCCACAAGTGGATTATTAGTCATAGATGCAGTTGGATGGCGGTCTATGTATTTTGTTGTAATGCCCAGAGTAAATCTCATAGTGATCTTCTTGACATATCACGTTTATCTTTATTATATCAATTGCCCAACTGTAATTTGTTTACCCGGCATGTGTTATTTATCTTATGGAGAGACACCACTAGTGAACTGTGGACCCCGGTCCTATTTCCATCATATTGCTATCACCTGTTTACTTTACTCGCACTATTTACTTTACTCGCATACTCTATTGTTTTCCACTCGATACGCTCATAACCTTTGTTTCAAGCAAACCGGTGAGATTGACAACCTCATCGCAAGTTGGGAACAAAGTACTTGGTTGTGTTGTGTGCAGGTTCCGCATTGCTACTGGCCGAAGACGAGTCAACAAGTATCGTTAAACGGCGCCCTTGTTGGAGTGCTATTAAGCCAGTCTGCATCACCTTCAGTCGTTTGTCTCTCCTCTCCAAGAACGATTAAACCTTGGTTTCTTAACTGAGGGAAAACCAGCTGCTATACTCATCACACCTTTCTCTTGGGGTTCCCAACGGGCTGGTCATTCACCACGCACAAGGACTGACTGTCAACTAGGCAATCAGCTGTTTTTCTGGCGCCGTTGCCAGGGAGGAAGTAGAAGACTTCTGCGAGGGGAGTTTTTCGCACGCATATCCTTTACTTTGTTATTGTTTTGCTTTACTTTATTTATTTTACCTGCATCGTTTTATATCAAAAACCCAAAAAAATTAGAATCCTTGGTAGTTGTTATTTCTTTACTTTTAGTTTATCATGTTGATCCCTAAGTACGTTCTGGAGGACCTCTCAGTAGGTAGTGGTTCTATCATTGGAAAAAGTAACGTTGAGGAGTTCTTTAATCACATTAGTATGCATGAGGAAGTTAAGGAGAAATCTTTGGTTGAGCTAGCTCCTAGTATTGAAGTTGCTTCTACTTATTTAATTCACATGTTGGAAACTAGGTTTGCTAGTCTTAATCCTTTTATGCAATACATGTTCCTTAAGCTTCATGAAATTGAGGATCCCGAAAAGAAAGCTTTTATTTTGGAAGCTTTGCGCTTTGAATTTAAAGATGTCGTTATTGAAGCTAGAAAAGTTCTTAAACGTTTTAATAAACTCGGTTCACCTATAAAGGTTATTAGTACAGACGATGAAGGGGCCGAAATACCTATACCTTGCAAGCTCTTGGGATTGTGTGAAGCTTTCGAAAATAATTTTGAATGGATTTGTCCTGAAAATCTTTTTGATGAAAATAGTGAACCAAAGCGTGATCACAAAGGGTCTTCTAAAAATTATGTGGATGAAATACAATGCCTTATTGATAAGACCTCTGCAGTTGATCTTAATGCTTCCTCTGAAAATACTTGATTCGCAATTTTCTGCGTCTAGCCCAAAGGCGTTAAAGAAAAGCACTCTTGGGAGATAACCCAATGTTTTATTTTCAGTACTTTTTATTTTATTTGAGTCTTGGAAGTCATTACTACTGTAATGACCACTCCTTATCTTGTTTATTTTGTTTTTGTGCCAAGAGAAGCCTCTAATTCGAGTGAGGTAAAGATTTGGGGATGTTGCTGTCCTGAAACTGTTTTCGGTGCTGCACCGTAAAAATTCGTATAAATTCTCTGTATATCTTTTGGACCTACGATTTCTTGTGAATATGCCCCAGGTTATATCCAAACTTTCGTTAGTTGAACACTTTTTGATTTGAGCAACAGAAAACCCCTCAAAAATTCGACCTTTGTCAGCTGTTCAGTTTTGACAGATTTCTGCCAATATTTGTGTTTGCCACTTTATCGGTTTCTTTTGAGTTCTTTTGATCACGGAACTTTTGGGGAGGTTACTACAGTAGTATTTGCTATATATGTGGTGGTTTTGAGTTGAAACCTGAAGCAAAAATAGGTTGATTATATGTTATGCTTACACTAATGTTCCTAATAGAATTGTGTTTAGTTTTGTATGAAGGAAGTTTTCAAGTGTAGGGATTGGAGAATGATGAGATGAGTTGAAGAATGGACAAAAGCTCAAGCTTGGGGATTCCCATGCATCACCCCAAGAAATATCCAAGAAGTACAAGCGTCAAAGCTTGGGGATGCCCCCGAGGCACCCCTTCTTTATCGGCAAAAATCAGGTCACCTTTCAAGACACTATATTTTTATTGCTTCATGCACTATGTGTTTTTCTTGGAGCGTCAGTTGTTTTAGTTTTCTTAGTTGGTTTAGTTTGTTTGTTTTCTGCAATAAATGGTCGGACCCCAACAAAGTTCTTTTGGAGAAGTTGCCTTGCTTTTCATTTGCCAAGAACGCTCTAGTTTTCACTCTTATTAAAAATCGAGTGTTCTTCTTTTTCTGCTACTGCTTTTGGTTTTCGTTTTCGCCTTGATTTGCGTTGAGACCTTGTCATATCTTTTCATCAAGGTGTATTTTTGCCTCTGATCTTTATTGGTTTTCATCAAAAGAGGTGCCTTTAAAAATTTCAAATGGTGTTCGAAAAGAGAAAAAGCTTTGTGCAAAATAGTGGTACAAGAAGGAGCTTGTGTAGACTGCGGCTTAGGCTTTTTCATGTCATGCTTGATGTCTTTTTGATAGTATGCTTAGTGGTTTTGCTGTAGCATGACTTGTTTCAAATAACTGAGATTGCTTAATGAGCCTTTGAAAAAATCATGCGTTGTTTTTATTGTATGGAAGCATTATTTTGGTTTTCTCCTTGATGATTTATTTGGGTTGACTTGGCGCATGCTCACATATGTTAGACTCTTACAAAGTCGCCAATAGCCTCTATGATCATTTAGTTTTTGACTTTTGATGCCATCTTATGCTTCTTTTAATGTCGCTTTGTCGCTTTGCATGATTATGGCCATTATTGCTCTCTTAGTTGGTCGCTCCCAGTCTTTTGCTAGCCCTCGCCTTGTACTGAGTATGAGCTCTACTCGTGCATCCAACTCCTAAAAGCCAAAGTTTTCCATTGTATCCACCATACATACCTACTAGCAATTTGCTATTCCAAGTAAATTTGACTTGCTTTTATTTTCTCTTCAAATTAAACTCTTACCAGTGTTATGCGAAATTCGGTCAGTAAAGCTCTCACGAACCGAAAGGCACACTTTACTTTTTCCTGTTCTTAAAAATTTGACATTGTGGTCTCTTATGTTGAGTTGTTATGCTTGCAAGTTGTAAGTTGGAGACTAGCCCAGCCATGCAGTCATGGGCAAGCTTTCAACATTGCACTTCTTATTTGAGTTGATATCGTGATCTTTTGTTTATGGATGCCCGCGGTGTGAAATGAATTGGGAATCTTGTGGGGATCATGGAGTTTGTATATGTGTTAGGGAAACGCCGGGCCGCTAATCTAAGCCATGCATAATTCATGGTGGAAATTTGCAGCATACCCATGGTGAACATTCGACGACGCATCTCACAATAAAAAGCGAAACAAAAGGCAAATAAAAGAGATGTCGAGGTGTTCATTGTCTGCTTGTCCTGTCATTTTGGTGTGGGCTTGTTCCATGTCATCGGGCACGGAGGTACCCCATTGGCAGTTCTCAATGATACGCATATACTTATAATGACAAGAACCTTGCTTGGGACTCTAAGTAAAGTAGCATGAGGTTTGGGTACTCGTATTCACGGGGCACGAGGTTTTCAACTTATGATTTATCAAGCATATGCATCATAATTGTTCTCGCATTAACTTTAACCATTCAAGATGCTTATGATGGGGGCAATGAGAGCTCAAAGCCGGTAAGTACCATAATTTTTGAAGGTTATAAAACTTGCAATCACTGCTTCCCTCTGCGAAGGGCCTTTCTTCTACTTTTATCTTGAGTCACCACCTTCTATCTTTATGCACCATGAAGAGAGCATAGTTGTCATTCTTAGTATAATGTGCATTGTCCCAAAGTTTTCATTGATTGATTCATATTGTTGGTTTCACTTGTTCTTAAACTATTTGCATCTAGTCGCCCTCTTAAACTTGAAGGTGTCCTATGCATTTATGTTTTGCTCTCTATGAAGGACAAGCTGAAAACCATTTGTATGTTTTTCCTTATGATTTGAACACACGTTTGACTTTCATTGTTTCATTTTCATGATCTTTTGTTTGTGTTCATTTTCATGTTTACAACATGGTTGCTAAGTTCTTATTGTCAAGATTATATCTTCATGCCCATGTTTTAAGTTCTTATGATCCCAGCTCACAAATGCTTACATATATGATCAAGATTGTGTAGGTGCATGTCACCTCAAAAATTATTCTTTTGTTATCACTTACCTACTCGAGGACGAGCAGGAGTTAAGCTTGGGGATGCTTGATACGTCTCCAACGTATCTATAATTTTTGATGCTCCATGCTTGTTTTTACACCATTTGCCTACTGTTTCGTTACACTTCGTGGCACTTTTATGCATTTTCCGGAACTAACCTATTAACAAGTTGCCACAGTGCCAGTTCCCTGTTTTCTGCTGTTTTGTGTTTCAGAAGTGATACACAGGAAATATTCTCGGAATTGGACGAAACAAGTTCCTGAAGTCTTATTTTACCCGGAAGCTTCCAGAGATCCAAAAAGGAGTAGGAGGGGGGCCACCAGGGGCCCACATGCCTGGCTGGCGCGGCTAGCCCCTGGCCCGCGCCAGCATGGTGTGAGGCCACCTGGTCCCTCCTCTGACATCGCCCCTTCGCCTATAAAGACCCCCGATGAAAAAAACCTAAGTACCCGATCAATTTTCCAGAAACACATCGCGATCCGCCGCCGTCGTCGACCCGAGATCGGGAGGGTCCAGAAGCTCTTCTCGGCACCCTGCCGGAGAGGGGAATCGCCACCACAGGTCTTCTTCATTGCCATGCTTGCCTCCGGAGCGATGAGTGAGTAGTCTACCTTGGACTATGGGTCCATAGCAGTAGCTAGATGGTTGTCTTCTCCACCATGTGCTTCATGTTTAGATCTCATGAGCTGCCCTACATGATTGAGATCACCGTTATGTAATTCTACATATTTGGTTTGTTGGGATCCGATGAATATTGGTGTTTATGATTGAGTTGCTGTACTGAATATTATCTTTTGTTATCTCTATGTTGTTTATGATCTTGCATGCTCTCCGTTGTTAGTAGCTATCTTGGCCGAGTAGTTGCTAGTGACTCCAAGAGGGGGTATTTATGCTCGATAGTGGGTTCATGCCTCTATTTAACCTGGGGGAGTGACAGAAACCTCTAAGGTTGTAGATGTGCTGTTGCTACTAGGGAGAAAACAACATTCATATGCTCAAGGGCATATGCTTTGTTTACATTACACACTTTGCTTAATGCAATTATCTGTTGTTCGCAACTTAATACTTGTGGAGTTCTCGGATTGATTCACCACAAGTGGATTATTAGTCATAGATGCAGTTGGATGGCGGTCTATGTATTATGTTGTAATGCCCAGAGTAAATCTCATAGTGATCTTCTTGACATATCACGTTTATCTTTATTCTATCAATTGCCCAACTGTAATTTGTTTACCCATCATGTGTTATTTATCTTATGGAGAGACACCACTAGTGAACTGTGGACCCCGGTCCTATTTCCATCATATTGCTATCACCTGTTTACTTTACTCGCACTGTTTACTTTACTCGCATACTCTATTGTTTTCCACTCGATACGCTCATAACCTTTGTTTCAAGCAAACCGGTGAGATTGACAACCTCATCGCAAGTTGGGAACAAAGTACTTGGTTGTGTTGTGTGCAGGTTCCGCGTTGCTACTGGCCGAAGACGAGTCAACAAGTATCGTTAAACGGCGCCCTTGTTGGAGTGCTATTAAGCCAGTCTGCATTACCTTCAGTCGTTTGTCTCTCCTCTCCAAGAACTATTAAACCTTGGTTTCTTAACTGAGGGAAAACCAGCTGCTATACTCATCACACCTTCCTCTTGGGGTTCCCAACGGGCTGGTCATTCACCACGCACAAGGACTGACTGTCAACTAGGAAATCAGAGAGCATGCAAGATCATAAACAACATAAAGATAACATAAGATATATTTCAGTATAGCAACTCAATCATAACACCAATATTCATCGGATCCCAACAAACCAAACATGTAGAATTATTCTCCCCAGCAAAACGACGTCGTGGAGTGGCGCAACGGGAGTGTGACGCCATCTGACGGTGCCGTACTCTCCCCAGCAAAACGACGTCGTGGAGTGGCGCAACGGGAGTGTGGTGGGCATGGCTCGCTGCCTCTTGAAGGAGAAGGGCATGCATGCGCATTTCTGGGGAGAAGCGGTGACCACGGCTGTGTTTCTCCTCAACCGTGCACCGACGGCGAGCCTCGCCGACAAGACGCCGTTCGAGGCGTGGCACGGACGAGCACCCAACGTCCACTTCCTCCGCACTTTCGGCTCGATCGCCCACGTGCGGGTAGTGAAACCGAACCAGAAGAAGCTGGACGATCGCAGCCGCCCCATGATCATGTTGGGGTACGAGGAAGGCATGAAAGGGTACCGCATCTTCGATCCTGCGTCAAAGCGTGTTCATGTCACGCGGGACATGATCTTCGACGAGGCTGCTCAGTGGGATTGGACGAAGACAGATGGAGCAAACCACACTGGTATGTCAGAAACTTTCACTATTGAATACTCAACTTGGACAGACATACCAGCAGCTGGGAGTGCAGCGGGAGCAGGGAGTGCCTCTCCCTCGACGCCTGACGCCGCATCACCGGGCTCCATCACGCACCACGACATGGCAATGACAAGCACGCCTGCACCAAGCTCTTCCTCGTCGGGCTCGCAAGCACATGCGGACATGGGAGCCGCGTCCTCGCCAGACACGGGCGTGGAGTTCGTGTCTCCACCGCCAGGACCCGAGCTGTACCTCGACAATGATGACGATGAGGATGAGCCGCATCATTTCAGGACGATGAAGAACATCATCGACGTGGGTGCAGTCGAGCTACACCTCATGGCCGAGGACGAGCCTGCAAACTTCGCCACCGCCGAGCATCATGCTTGGTGGCGATGCGCCATGGACGAGGAGATGAACGCGATCAAGGAGAACGGTACCTGGGAACTGGTTGACCCCGTTGCCGGTCACCGTCCCATAGGCCTCAAGTGTGTCTACAAGGTGAAGAAGGACTCCACCGGCAACGTCTCCAAGCACAAGGTGCGGCTCGTCGCGAAGGGCTACGTCCAGCGCTCTGGCGTCGACTACGAGGAGGTGTTTGCACCAGTCGCACGAATGGAGTCTGTGCGCCTCCTCATCGCCCTTGCAGCGCACGAAGGCTGGAGCGTCCATCATATGGACATGAAGTCTGCGTTCTTGAACGGCGAGCTTGAGGAGGTCATCTACGTCACGCAGCCACCAGGTTTCAAGGTGAAAGGAGAAGAACACAAGGTGCTTCATCTCAAGAAAGCTCTGTACGGGCTCAAGCAAGCCCCAAGGGCCTGGAACGCCAGGCTCGACGCCGAGCTGCACCTGCTAAGTTTCCACCAGAGCGAGCTGGAACACACTGTGTACACACGTGGTTCTGGCAAGTCAAGGCTTCTCGTCGACGTGTACGTCGACGACCTCGTCATCACAGGCTCCAACGAGGAAGAGCTCCGTCAGTTCAAAGCAGAGATGATGCAGCATTTCAAGATGAGTGACCTTGGTCTTCTGAGTTTCTACTTGGGAATCGAGGTCTGGCAGAGCAGCAATGGCATCACGCTGAGCCAGACTGCATATGCAAGGAAGATTCTGGAGCGTAGTGGGATGACAAACTGCAACCCTTGCCCACTGCCCATGGAGACGAGGCTGAAGCTGAGCAAAACAAGTTCAGAAAAGCCAACGGATGCAACGAAGTATCGCAATATCGTCGGATGTCTATGATATCTTGTTCACACCCGCCCGGATATCAGCTATGCCGTGGGGTTTGTGAGCAGATTCATGGAGAAGCCCACTGTCGAACACCTGAACGCCGTCAAGCACCTGCTGAGGTACATTGCTGGCACAAGCACATTTGGTCTCTGCTATAAAAGGGCGGCAGGTGAAGCTAGTCTGCTTGGCTTCAGTGACAGCGATCACGCCGGGGACATTGATGATTGCAAGAGCACGAGCGGTGGCATCTTCTTCCTCGGGACAAGTCCGATCAGCTGGCAGTCAATGAAGCAAAGGATAGTGGCAATCTCATCCTGCGAGGCTGAATACGTTGCGGCAACTACTGCCGCGTGTCAAGGCCTGTGGCTCGCAAGGTTATTGGGCGATCTGAAGGAAAAGGAAGCCTCAAGCTTTGTTCTGAAGATCGACAATCAATCTGCGATCTCTCTTTGCAAAAACCCTATGTTCCACGAAAGGAGTAAGCACATTGAGGTTCGATATCACTTCATTCGTGAGTGTGTCGAGAAGAAGCAGGTCACAGTGGAGCATCTCCGAACTGAAGAGCAGCTAGCTGACACTCTGACGATGGCTTTGGCAAGAGTTAGATTTCAGGAACTGCGAGCCAAGATTGGAGTTGCAGAAATAAAGTAGTATGCATTGGATTAGGGAGTGATTTGTTAGATAATCCACTGCAGGGTTTTAGGCCTCTGACTGTTTCTCAGTTAAGTCGTAGCTAGGCCGTTATTCAGTTAAGTTTCTTCCGTAGCTGTAGGCTAGTGGCCGTTGTGGAGAACGTGATACCAGGTCGTGGGATGGCGTGACTAATCCGGATCATGGAGCTCGCATCATGCCGCTTGATACATCTCCAACGTATCCATAATTTTTGATGCCCATGCTTGTTTTTACACCATTTGCTTAGTGTTTTGTTACACTTCATGGCATTTTTATGCATTTTCCGGAACTAACCTATTAATGAGATGCCACAGTGCCAGTTCCTTGTTTTCTGCTGTTTTGTGTTTTAGAAAAGTTACACAGGAAATATTCTCGGAATTGGACGAAACCAAAGCCAGACGTCCAGATATTTCACGGAGCTTCCAGAAGACCGAAGAGGAGACGGAGCCGGACCAGAGGGTGGCCACACCACCAGGGGGCACGGCCCACCCCTGGCCCATGCCGGCCTATGGTGTGGGCCCCTGGTCCACTTCTGACGCCGCCCCTTCGCCTATAAAGACCCCCCCGATGGGAAAAACCTAAACACCCGATCACTTTTCCAGAACACATCGTGATCCACCGCCGCCGTCGACCCGAAGATCGGGAGGGTCCGGAAGCTCTTCCCGGCACCCTGCCGGAGAGGAGAATCGCCACCGGAGGTCTTCTTCATCGCCATGCTTGCCTCCGGCACGATGAGTGAGTAGTCTACCTTGGACTATGGGTCCATAGCAGTAGCTAGATGGTTGTCTTCTCCACCATGTGCTTCATGTTTAGATCTCGTGAGCTGCCTTACATGATCGAGATCACCGTTATGTAATTCTACATGTTGTGTTTGTTGGGATCCGATGAATATTGGTGTTATGATTGAGTTGAAGTACTGAATTTTATCTTATGTTATCTCTATGTTGTTTATGATCTTGCATGCTCTCCGTTGTTAGTAGCTATCTTGGCCGAGTAGTTGCTAGTGACTCCAAGAGGGGGTATTTATGCTCGATAGTGGGTTCATGCCACTATTTAATCTGGGGGAGTGACAGAAACCTCTAAGGTTGTAGATGTGTTGTTGCTACTAGGGGGAAAACAACATTCATATGCTCGAGGGTATGCTTTGTTTACATTACACACTTTGCTTAATGCAGTTATCTGTTGTTCGCAACTTAATACTTGTGGAGTTCTCGGATTGATTCGCCACAAGTGGATTATTAGTCATAGATGCAGTTGGATGGCGGTCTATGTATCTTGTTGTATTGCCCAGAGTAAATCTCATAGTGATCCTCTTGACATATCACGTTGTCTTTATTCTATCAATTGCCCAACTATAATTTGTTTACCCAGCATGTGTTATTTTATATTATGGAGAGACACCACTAGTGAACTATGGACCCCGGTCCTATTTCTTTTATATTGCTATCACCTGTTTACTTTACTCGCATTGTTTACTTTACTCGCATACTATTACTATTTTCCACTCGATACGCTCATTCTTTTGTTTATAGCAAACCGGTGAGATTGACAACCTCATCGTAAGTTGGGAACAAAGTATTTGGTTGTGTTGTGTGCAGGTTCTGCGTTGCAGCTGGCAAAGCAAAGCACTGGACGAGGCGCCTTATAAATTGTCTGGAGCTGTCGCAAGCTAGCAAGCATCACCTTCAGTCATTTGTCTTCTTCCCCTTCGGATCGATAAACCTTGGTTTCTTACTGAGGGAAAACCTTGCTGCTATATTCATCATACCTTCCTCTTGGGGTTCCCAACTGGACGGTGAAAAACTATCAACACCGTGCCGCATCAAGCTCTTTTCTGGCGCTGTTGCCAGGGAGGAAAAGAAGACTTCTGCAAGGGGAGTTTCGCACGCACATCCTTTACTTTGTTTTAAGTTTTGCTTTTACTTTATTTTTACTTGCATCGTTTTCTCAAAAACCCAAAAAAATTAGTATCCTTTGTAGTTGTTTTTTACTTGTCTGCTTTTAGTTTGCTAGAATGGCTACTCCTGAAAACACCAAGTTGTGTGACTTTACTTGCACACATAATAGTGATTTTATCTGCACTCCTATTGCACCACCTGCTCCTGCTGCAATTTTTTATGAGATTAAGCCTGCTTTGTTGAACCTTGTTATGAAAGAGCAATTTTCTGGTGCTAGTACTGATGATGCTGCAGCTCATCTCAACAATTTTGTTGAGCTATGTGAGATGCAGAAATATAAGGATGTTGATAGCGATATTATTAAGCTTAAGTTGTTTCCTTTTTCTTTGAGAGGAAAAGCTAAGGATTGGTTGCTGTCTTTGCCTTAAAATAGTATTGATTCATGGGCTAAGTGTAAGGATGCTTTTATTGGTAGATACTATCCTCCTGCTAAGATTATATCTTTGCGTAGCAATATTATGAAGTTTAGTCAGTTTGATAATGAACATGTTGCTCAAGCTTGGGGAAGAATGAAATCTATGATAAATAATTGTCCCACTCATGGACTGACTACTTGGATGATTGTTCAAACTTTTTATGCAGGACTGAATTTTTCTTCGAGGAACCTACTTGATTCAGCTGTTGGGGGCACTTTTATGTCCCTTACCTTGGGCGCCGCAACAAAGCTTCTCAACAATATCATGGTAAACTACTCTGAATGGCACACCGAGGGAGCTCCACAAGGTAAGAAGGTAAATTTTGTTGAGGAAACCTCTTCCTTTAGTGATAAGATTGATGCTATTATGCTTATGCTTTCAAATGATAGGACTCTTGTAGATCCTAATAATGTTCCTTTGGCCTCTTTGGTTGCTCAAGAAGAGCATGTTGATGTAAACTTCATTAGAAATAATAATTTTAACAACAATGCTTATAGAAACAATTTTGCTAGTAACAATTATAGGACGTATCCTTCTACCAATGGTAATGGTTATGGTAACTCTTATGGTAATTCCTCCAACAACACTAGGGTCGCGCCCTCCGAGCTTGAGGTAATGCTCAAGGACTTCATCGGTAAGCAAAATGCTTTTAACAAGTCTGTTGAGGAAAAGTTAGGCAAAATTGATATTCTTGCTTCTAAAGTTGATAGCCTTGCTCATGATGTTGAACTTCTAAAATTAAAAGTGTTGCCTAATGATGTGGAGGAGAATAATCCTTTTGCCACTGCTAACGCCATCCAAGTTAGAATTGATGAAAATGTTAGGATGCTAGCAGAATTGCATGCCAGGTGGGAAAGAGAAGATGAGATGGTTAAAAAGATGAAGGTATGTACCATTACTACCTCTAATGATGTTATTCCTAATGCTAGCAATCCTCTTACTTTGATTGGTGTAGAGAAAACTCCTACTCCTAGTGTTAAAAAGCCCAAAACTGCTAAAACTTTTTCTCAAAAGAGTGCTGAAATTTTTCGGAGAGTAGGAGATGATAGCTCTATTTTCTTTAATGATTTTGATGTTGATGGCTGCAATATATCTGAAGTTATTTTGTTCTTGCAAAAGCTTGCTTTGACTCCAAATGCTAGTTCTTTAAATGTTGCTTTTACTAAGCATATTACCAAAGCTCTTATGAAAATTAGGGATGAAAAGTTGAAGCAAAAAGCTTCTATTCCCAAGAAGTTAGAAGATGGTTGGGAACCCATCATTGATATGCATGTTAATAGTTTTGATTGCCATGCTTTATGTGATCTAGGTGCTAGTATTTCTATCATGCCTAGAAAAATTTATGATATGCTTGATTTACCACCGCTTGAAAAGTGTTATTATGATGTTCCTATTGCTGATGTTGCTAAGAAGAAACCTTTGGGAAGAATTAATGATGTTCTTATTATGGCTAACGATAACCTTGTTCCCGTTGATTTTCTTGTCATAGATGTTGAATGCAATGCTTCATGTCCTATTATTTTGGGAAGACCCTTTCTTCAAACTGTAGGTGCCATCATTCATATGAAGGAAGACACCATCAAATATCAATTTCCACTCAAGAAAGGTATGGAACACTTCCCTAGAAAGAGGAAGAAATTACTTTTTGACTCTATTCTTAGAGCAAATTATGAGCTTGACGCTTCATCACTTGATATTACTTGATTCGCACTTTCTGCGCCTAGCTCAAAGGCGTTAAAGAAAAAGCACTCTTGGGAGATAACCCAATGTTTTTACATTCAGTTCTTTTTCTTTTATTTGAGTCTTGGAAGTTATTACTACTGTAATGACCTCTCCTTATCCTTTTTATTTCGTTTTTGTGCCAAGAGAAGCCTCTAATTTGAGTGAGGTAAGATTTGGGGATGTTGCTGTCCTGAAACAGTTTTTGGTGCTGCACCGTAAAAATTCGTAAAAATTCTCTGTACATCTTTTGGACCTGCGATTTCTTGTGAATATTCCCCAGGTTATATCCAAACTTTCATTAGTTGAACACTTTTTGATTTGAGCAACATAAAACCCTCTAAAAATTCGACCTTTGTCTGCTGTTCTGTTTTGACAGATTTCTGCCAATATTTGTGTTTGCCGCTTTATCGTTTTCTTTTTGAGTTCTTTTGATCACGAAAGTGTTGGGGAAGTTGCTACAGTAGTATATGCTTTATATGTGGTGGTTTTGAGTTGAAACCTGAAGCAAATAGGGGTTGATTCAATGTTATGCTTACACTAATGTTGCTAATAGATTTGTGTTTAGTTTTGTATGAAGAAAGTTTTCAAGTGTAGGGATTGGAGAATGATGAGATGAGTTGAAGAATGGACAAAAGCTCAAGCTTGGGGATGCCCATGTCACCCCAAGAAATATCCAAGAAGTACAAGCGTCAAAGCTTGGGGATGCCCCCGAGGCACCCCTTCTTCATCGGCAAAAATCTGGTCACCTTTCTACGCACTATATTTTTATTGCTTCATGCATTATGCGTTTTTCTTGGAGCGTCAGTTGTTTTTAGTTTTCAGTTTGTTTAGTTTTGTTTTCTGCAATAAATGGTTGGACCCCAACGAATTTCTTTTAGAGGAGTTGCCTTGCTTTTCATTTGCCAAGAACACTCCGTTTTTCACTCTTATCGTTTCAATGAGTGTTCTCTTTTTCTAGAACTGCGTTTAGCTTTCGATTTTCGCCTTGATTTGTGTTCAGATCTTGTTATATCTTTTTATCAAGGTGTATTTTTACCTCTGGTCCATATTGGTTTTCATCAAAAGAATTGTTTATAA
The DNA here is from genome assembly GCA_007115705.1 of Dactylis glomerata. Taxonomy (NCBI): domain Eukaryota; kingdom Viridiplantae; phylum Streptophyta; class Magnoliopsida; order Poales; family Poaceae; genus Dactylis; species Dactylis glomerata. Next base: position 303,622 of record QXEO01000165.1, read on the forward strand.
AAAGTTTGAATGGTGTTGGAAAAGAGAAAAAGCTTTATGCAAAAAAGTGGTATAAGAAGGAGCTTGTGTAGACTGCGGCCTAGGCTTTTGCATGCCGTGCTTGATGTCTTTTTGATAGCATGCTTAGTGGTTTTGCTGTAGCATGACTTGTCTCAAATGTGCTTAATGAGCCTTTGAAAAAATCATGCGTTGTTTTAATTATTTGGAAGCATTATTTTGGTTTTCTCCTTGATGCTTTATTTGGGTTGACTTAGCGCATGCTCACACATGTTAGACTCATACAAAGTCGCCATTGCCTCTATGATCATTTAGTTTTTTGACTTTTGTGGCCATCTTATACTTCTTTTAATGTCACTTTGTCGCTATGCATGATTATGGCCGTTATTGCTCTCTTAGTTGGTCGCTCCCAGTCTTTTGCTAGCCCTCATTTTGTACTAAGTATGAGCTCTACTCGTGCATCCAACTCCTAAAAACCAAGTTTTCCATTGTGTCCACCATATATACCTATTAGCAATTTGCTATTCCAAAGTACATTTGACTTGCTTTTATCTATCCTTCAAACTAAACTCTTTTTGGTGTTATGCGAAAATTGGTCAGTAAAGCTCTCACGAACCGGATGGCACACTTTACTTTTCTCGCTTTAAAATTTTGACATTGTGGTCTCTTATGTTGAGTTGTTATGCTTGCAAGTTGTAAGTTGGGAATTAGCCCAGCCATGCCGTCATGGGGCAAGATTTCAACATATCGTGATCTTTTGTTTATGGATACTCGCGGTGTGAAATGAATTGGGAATCTTGCGGGATCATGGAGTTTACATATGTGTTAGAGAAACGCCTGGGCCGGTAATCTAAGCCATGCATAATTCATGGTGGAAATTTACATCATGCCCATAGTGAACATTCGTCGACGCATCTCGCAATAAAAAGCTATACCAATGGTAAATAAAAGAGATGCCGAGGTGTTCATTGTCTGTTTGTCCTTTCATTTTGACGTGGGCTTGTTCCATGCCGAGGTACCCCGTTGGCGGTTCTCGATGATACGTGTATACTTACAATGACAAGAGCTTGCTTGGGACTCTAAGTAAAGTAGCATGAGGTTTGGGTATTCGTATTTCACGGGACACGAGGTTTTCAACTTATGATTTGTCAAGCATATGCAGCATAACTGTACTCGCATTAACTTTAACCATTCAAGATGCTTATAATGGGGGCAATGAGAGCTCAAAGCCGGTAAGTACCATAATTTTTGAAGGTTTATAAAACTTGCAATCACTGCTTCCCTCCGCGAAGGGCCTTTCTTTTACTTTTATGTTGAGTCTCCACCTTCTACCTTTATGCACCGTCTAAGAGAGCATAGTTGTCATTCTGAGTATAATGTGCATTGTCCCAAAGTTTTCATTGATTGATTCATATTGTTGGTTTCACTTGTTCTTAAATTACTTGTATCTAGTCGCCCTCTTAAACTTGAAGGTGTCCTATGCATTTATGTTTTGCTCTCCATGAGGGACAAGCTGAAAACCATTTGTATGTTTTTCCATATCATTTGAACACATGTTTGACTTTCATTGTTTCATTTTTCATGATCTTTTTTTTGTGTTCATTTTCATGTTATAACATGGTTGCTAAGTTTCTTCTATCAAGATTATATCTTTCATGCCCATGTTTTAAGTTCTTTTGATCCCAGCGCACAACGCTTACATATATGATCAAGATTGTGTAGGTGCATGTCACCTCAAAAATTATTTCTTTTGTTATCACTTACCTACTCGAGGACGAGCAGGAGTTAAGCTTGGGGATGCTGATACGTCTCCAACGTATCCATAATTTTTGATGCTCCATGCTTATTTTTACACTATTTGCTTAGTGTTTCGTTACACTTCATGGTATTTTTATGCATTTTTTGGAACTAACCTATTAACGAGATGCCACAATGCCAGTTTCCTGTTTTTTGTTGTTTTTGTGTTTCAGAAAAGTTACACAGGAAATATTCTCAGAATTGGACGAAACCAAAGCCAGACGTCCAGATATTTCACGGAGCTTCCAGACGACCGAAGACGAGATGGAGCCGGACCAGAGGGTGGCCACACCACCAGGGGGCGTGGCCCACCCCTGGCCCGCACCGGCCTGTGGTGTGGGCCCCCTGGTCCACTTCTGACGCCGCCCCTTCGCCTATAAAGACCCTCCGACGGGAAAAACCTAAACACCCGATCACTTTTCCAGAACACATTGCGATCCGCCGCCGCCGTCAACCCGAAGATCGGGAGGGTCCAGAAGCTCTTCTGGAACCCCGCCGGAGAGGGGAATCGCCACCGGAGGTCTTCTTCATCGCCATGCTTCCCTCCGGAGCGATAAGTGAGTAGTCTACCTTGGACTATGGGTCCATAGCAGTAGCTAGATGGTTGTCTTCTCCACCATGTTCTTCATGTTTAGATCTCGTGAGCTGCCTTACATGATCGAGATCACCGTTATGTAATTCTACATGTTGTGTTTGTTGGGATCCGATGAATATTGGTGTTATGATTGAGTTGAAGTACTGAATTTTATCTTATGTTATCTCTATGTTGTTTATGATCTTGCATGCTCTCCGTTGTTAGTAGCTATCTTGGCCGAGTAGTTGCTAGTGACTCCAAGAGGGGGTATTTATGCTCGATAGTGGGTTCATGCCACTATTTAATCTGGGGGAGTGACAGAAACCTCTAAGGTTGTAGATGTGCTGTTGCTACTAGGGGAAAACAACATTCATATGCTCGAGGGTATATGCTTTGTTTACATTACACACTTTGCTTAGTGCAGTTATCTGTTGTTCGCAACTTAATACTTGTGAAGTTCTCGGATTGATTCGTCACAAGTGGATTATTAGTCATAGATGCAGTTGGATGGCGGTCTATGTATCTTGTTGTAATGCCCAGAGTAAATCTCATAGTGATCCTCTTGACATATCACGTTGTCTTTATTCTATCAATTGCCCAACTGTAATTTGTTTACCCAGCATGTGTTATTTTATCTTATGGAGAGACACCACTAGTGAACTGTGGACCCTGGTCCTATTTCCTTTATATTGCTATCACCTGTTTACTTTACTTGCACTGTTTACTTTACTCGCATACTATTACTATTTGCCACTCGATACGCTCATTCTTTTGTTTACAGCAAACCGGTGAGATTGACAACCTCATTGTAAGTTGGGAACAAAGTATTTGGTTGTCTTGTGTGTAGGTTACGCGTTGCAGCTGGCAAAGCAAAGCACTGGACGAGGCGCCTTATAAATTGTCCAGAGCTGTCGCAAGCTAGCAAGCATCACCTTCAGTCGTTTGGCTTCTTCCCCTTCGGATCGATAAACCTTGGTTTCTTACTGAGGGAAAATCTTGCTGCTATATTCATTATACCTTCCTCTTGGGGTTCCCAACTGGACGGTGAAAAACTATCAACACCGTGCCGCATTACCGCTCTTTACGTTGTAATATCGAATAAAAGGAGTAATAGACGAACAGAAAAGCTGTGCGGTTGAGCAGCGCAAAAACACCCTGTCTATCCACTGTACTTTGAGTTTTCAGTTGTTAGGCTGACAGGATGGCGTCGAGGCTACCGGGACAGTTAAAAAATAAAGGGTGGGAAGGATCGAAGCGACTGCTCACCGTGAGGTTGCTGTTGAAGGGATTCGGCTCGGGGACGCCTGACTGCGATGGGGAAGCAGACGAACGAGAAGGTGTCCATGGCGAGCGCGCGGCGAGACGGCGAACTTGGCGATGATCCAGGCGCTCCGGCTCCAGGTCTTGGGCAAGCGAGGATGAAGGACTTCCCAGTGCTCCTCCTAGCACAGTGGCGGCGGCTAAGGTACTCCGGATCAAGAGGACACGGTGGAGGCCGATCTCCTACCCATGGCGACAACTTCGTCTGTTTCTTTCATGGAGGGGAAGAAAGAGGATCTGAGAGGAAGGGTGAGGAGCGGAAGAGGATAAGGTTCACGCAAAACCCGTGGGTGCTTAAGAGTGGAAAAGGGGCATGGTCGCTGGGGACATCGGGGTACAGGAAGGCCACACTCCTCGCGTGAGGGAAGAAGACGACAGAAAAAGATCAAGAGCTAAGTGTTGGCTGCTCTCTCCCTCTAAACTTTCTCTTTTGTTTGAATTTAGGAGAGAGATAGAGAAAAGGGTTTGGAAAGATTTTAAAATAGGTTTCAAACAACATTTTAATAAAACTGAATTTGTTTCAAACAATTTTCAAGTGTTTGCAAATAGTAGGCTTTAGTTTTGATTTAAATAAGAAAAGGAGAGGAGGGCTTATATAAAACCATATGAGCAAAATAAATTTTATTCTAAATAATTTTAGATTTGTCAAAAACATGCAAGGTGAGATATGCATGATCATGCATGACGCGAAAAAGAAAATAACAAGCAATTCTAAGAGGGGTAATTTTTTTCCGGGTCGTTACAATCGACACCACTAACAAGGGATCTCGCCCCGAGATCCACGTTAAGGCGGGGGAAGAGTTGGTTAAACTATCGAGTCTTCATGCATCGTGTTGATCATCGCGACACCACTAACAAGAGGTTTCTTCTCGACACCACCAACAAGGGATGCTTGCTCACATTGATGATGATGAACTTCCAAAGAACAGACCTATTAGGATAAAGGCAAGAGAACGTCCACCCACGTGGGAATCTAAAACTCAAAGAAGTATGCAAGAGAGAAGACTCAAAATTCGCAAAGGTAAGAGGAGAGAAGCATAGAAGGTAAGGAGTAAAATGCAGAGCTACTCAGATCTATCCAACGAATTTTTAGCAAAATAGTTTGACACCAGACTAGACAACGTCCGTTGGCAAGGTTATCCTATAGGCAGACTGGACCGTGGGTATCGACAAAACCTGGGCTCTGATACCACTTGTGACGCCCAAAAATCAGCACCTTGCAGATTATAGCGATCAAGCCACAATCTAAATGATGTTGCTTTGGAAACGCACCACCAAGCGACTCGTGCATGTGCAACATGCACGCGATGCGGGTGGAATCAAGGTAGCAACAGTTACACAAGTTCACGATGGAACCCATAAAAGAATATATAATATAACTGCAAAGACTCCACGAGTCAAGAATCAGAATATACAATACAAAGATCAAAATCATACATAAAGCCAAATAGCATCCGAGTACGGACAAGAATACAAATGGGCCTAAGAGGCCTGAAGATAAACGATGGCGTCCAAACCCTGCCCAGGCCCAGCCGAAAGGGTAACCTTGCTAACGTCGTCACTCTCATACCTGTGAAGATCGGGCCATCGGTTGCCGAAAAAGGAGGGAGAAAGAGAAAGGAAAAAGAAGAAAAACGAGGGTGAGTACCGAGGCACGTACTCGCGAGACTAGAATTCAGCTGTGCTCGCCTACAAGCTATATGGTGGACTTAGCGGCAACAAGAGATTCTTACTATAGAGACACACTACACCTTTCGTCTAAATAGAGAAGGTAAGAGAGCGCATAAAAGAACCAACTAGAATACTGACACCAAAAAAACCCAGCCGATGTATCGCCCCTTCGCACCCAACGAGGAAGCAATTGCAAAGGCACTCACACAGTTAACAAGTTTTATTGCAGGTTTTGTTGTTATAGTTGTGCTAACTTACTACACAAGTTTATTTGTATTGAAACAACATGTGCAAGTTATTCTATGATCGAGTAGTACAGCTCCAAGTCGTCCATAACCGCGGACACGGCTTTTCGAAAATATTTAACCCTGCAGGGGTGCCCAAATGTATCCAAACGCACGATCACCCCTTAATGCCAAGCTAATTAGCACACTTTCGACGGTGTGCCGGTAGGAGGTCACGACTCGCACTCTCCTTCACTACAAACAAGTCCAGGAAGCCACCTAGCTAAGTTGAACCCGTATTGAGAGTCCGGCCGAATCTCCAAACGGACTTAGCTGTTTGCGCCAGTGCTGCATAATGGGCTGGAACCGCTCTCTGGGGAGGGTGCCCACCTGCAGTCGTCCCGCACCTACACGAGCGTGCAGAAACAAGGGGTTACAAGGCTCACTGGGCTTCCCCCAAAGTAAAATCGGACCATAAGAAATAAGAGCTGCACGCTCGACAAGAACCAAATAGAAACACCGTGAACTAGTTGTGGCCACTGGACAAGTATGTAGGTTTCGGCAGTGATCGAGAGGAGGCCCGTAAACGTACCCACGTCTGGTTAGAGCGCTCAGTCTCAGAACAGTTCATGCGATCTCGGGGTCCTAGGGGACACAAGTGAGCCGTCGTAAAACTGGCAAAGTGACTCACCGATGCCTCTGCTTAATTCAATTTTAAATATTAACATTAAAGTAAGCCATGATTATCTCCAACAACATGTATCCATAAAGTAGAGCATGTGATAACTTTCCCAACCCAGATAAGATAAAACTACTTGAAACAACCTAAACATGCCTACGACTCGCAAGGCCAACTCAAACAACAAGCACACGGTTAATAGGATGTATGGAAGGTTCTACGACTTTGCTTTGGATAAATAGGTAGATAGGACACGGGACTCGAACAAAGCATCGTGACACAAGGCTAGAATATAGAGCTAGCGAGAGCAAAAGTATTAAATGGGTAGAGAGAAAAGGGCTCGTCTGAAAAGATGGTCGAAGAACACCCGCAGAACTTGTCGTTGCTCACATCACCACGAAGCGTCCTATCCGGAAAGAAACAAGACGCTACAACAAACAACGGATGCAACACTTACTACTACGGCAAAAGAGTCGGCATGATCATGTGAAGCATGTATGCATGACATGTCAATATGATGCAATGCAACTTATCAAAATTAAGCGGAATCGGAATTCCGACACACACATATATGGTTCAAGTTATTTTACTACGCGATAATTTAAATGTTGATTAGCATGACAAAAACAAAGCATAGGTGAGCTACACAATATTAAATGAAGTGGGGAAACCATATTTGGTAATTCCCAATTACCCCATATGTTGTTTATTAGGTGATATGCAAACTACCACGTGACTATATGATGAGAGATGCAAACAGGTTTATGGATGACATATTAATATTCTATACATTTTTTTCTAATCAAAATAGACATATTATTTAGTTAAAACAAGTAATAAAAGGGGCAAGTTTTAATTGGTTTTTAGAAATAGCAGGGGAGTGGCTAGCTCGTTTTGACTGAAGACTGAAACTGACTCAAGGATTTTGGGTTGAAACGTCGAGAGTATACAAGATTAAAACAGGGGCTGAAAGTGGTGTTTGCCGAGGCAGAACTGAAACCTGGGAGAAGATTAACTGAACTGAAACTCGACGCTTATGCGCTGACAGGCGAAAACAAAGTTGCTGCATGCGCTTCAGAATTCCAACCTGGGAGGTGGCAAACAAGAACAACAGACTTGGCTTCGGTTTTGGAACATGACGGTGTGCAACGCGGAAATCAATAGCTGGCCAAGCAACGAGCAGCAGCTCAAATGATTGATACATGTACCGTGAAAACTAGCTAGCTAAAGCAAGCAGGCTAGCAATTGAATGGATAGCAAGGAACTAGTTAGCTAGATGGTGGTGTATCGATTGATGCTATGCATTGATTGCTAGCTGAAAAGGGGAAACAGGAGGTAGAAGAAGCTGGCTGTTTTCAGCCACCACAGCTCTCTGTGGATTCTTCCTCTTTGGCTCTTTGCAGTCCTTTGAAAAATGCCCCTTCACACCACAATTGTAGCACATGAATTTCTTCTGTGGGTTTGAGTCAGACTTCGAGCTCGACGGCTGATCAGCACCTTTTCCATGGTCATGTCCATGGTCAGTGCCGCTTTTTCCACCGCCGCTTGCACCATTGCTCACCCGATTCTTTTTCAACATGAGATGCTGACCATCAACAGAATCACCAAAGCGCTGCTTGATGCGCTCGTCGTATGCCTTGAATCGCCCAATCAAGTCCTCCGCTGTGAGTGTCTTCAGGTCGACGCACTGCTCCAGCGCGGTCACCAAGTGTATGAGCCGCGCCGGCGCCGCCTGAAGAATTTTCTGCACGACGGTGATCTCCTTCACCTCATCGCCGAGTGCACGGATGGATGACACCATCTTGTTCAGGCGCGTGGCGAACGCCTCCGATTGCTCGTTGTCGCCTATTTCCAGCCTCTCGAACGCCTTGCGCAGGGCCTGAAGATTAGACTCGCGCACACGGTCGTGGCCGACGTGCACGGTCTTGGTAGCCTCCCACGCCGCCTTTGCAGTGTCCTTGCCGGCGAGCGATGCGAGCAGGTCCTCTGGCACGCCCTGGTAGATGGCGAGTAGCGCGTCACGGTCCTGCCCGAACTCCACCTTGTCGGAGTAGACAGCCTCCCACACTCTAGCGGACTGCATCGCTACCCTCATCTGCATCACCCAGAGGATGTAGTTGGTGCTAGTGAGCTGCGGGTAGTGGATGGGGCCGCGGGACCTCGATGGCAGCGGCGCCGCTACCGGAATCAGGGCCTCTGTCTTCACCTCCCCGTCCACCATCTTTCCCTTTAGCTCCGCCAGCTCTGCCTTTGCCGCATCGGCTTCACCTCTTGCCGCCGCCGCTTCTGTGCGTGCTTCCTCCGCCTCCTTCAGCGCCTCCTCCTGCGCTTTCTTCATCGCCGGTGGTCACCAGACCCCACCTCTAATGCCAAATGTTGGCCAGATACACACTCCCCTAGCACAACTCACAGGATCTTGGTGGACAACGCACGCACACAACCTGTTGGATGAAACGGAAACAGAGGTAGGCAAGAACACTCAGCAAGCAGAGGAGAACAACAGGTCAGTTTCTTCCAGGCAACGAATGCCCAGTTTTATTTTTTCTAACTCTCCAATAGATGGGACCCTTCCTTTTAGTAGCAGGTTACACAAACCCATCACCTACACTACACTATAGTGCCATGCTTCTACTTGCACAGCATACACGTTCCTACAGTGTTGCTTGTGTTGACTTTGGTGGCTGCAACACATGCCTACCATCAGCCATACGGAATGAGATCGATGCGGATTTGACGGCGGATGGAAGGGCTCGAGGCAGCCCGTGCCTTGCAAACAGCAAGGCACTGGATCTCAGTCCGTCAATGCCCTCGCACCATCAATGGCTGCGGTTTCTTCGGCTGCCCGGACAGCGGCGGCCTCTGTCTGCTCCAAGTGTTTCCGCCGCGCCGAGGCTCAGCTGCAGGTGTCTGCGGAGGCCAAAGCGGTGCCAGCGAGACTTCCGAGGAGCGAGACGAGGAAGGGGCAAACACCAAGAGGCAAGAGCAGGTGCGCGGCGTGCGGAAGGAAGGTGGCGTTCGACGGCCGGTGCGGCAGCGTGCTCTGCAGCGAGCAGCGCTACTTCGACAGACACGACTGCGGCTAGGACTACAGAGGCGCCGGCCGTGACGCCATCTCCCAGGCCAACCCTGTCGACTGTCGTCAAGGCTGATAAGGTCAGAACTACGCTCGCTCTTAAGCTTAGCACGATTTGGTTTACAAGATCGAGTGGTATGTGAACACGGTCAATTAGTTTGTACAAGTGACACATAATACAAATGGAATGGGTGATTCTAGTGGTTTCTTTCGCTAGTAAATGTGCTGCATATTTCCTCTTCGGAAATCCATTTTGGCTAGGCGTTGATGCTTCTATTATCTAAACCATATTTCCAAATGTTAAAATAAATAAAATAATATCATATATCAACGCGAATTTGCTACCATCGGTGGTACTAGCCGTTGGATCAGCTCAATAGGAAATCTACACTGCACCCACACTTCACGGAGCAAAGTAGCTTCTAACACCATTGGTTGTACTATTTTAGCCCGTCGGTTTCCTCCACCGGTCTACTCAAACCACCTACGCCACACGTTTCTCTCACTTAAGCCACGCGGCCAGGCCCACTAACATCTCATTAGAACCACCACTCCCCTGCTTCCTGTAACTGAGGCATACTACGATAAGGCCAGGACAGTGAGTCATTGACAAACTGAGCAGCGATCATTCATTCCCTAATACCACATCCAAAAGACAACAGAAGAAACAAGTAACAGACAGAAAAAGTCTTACCAACTTCTTTGTGTCAAAGAATCATCATTTCATTTCTTTTCACAAAAAAATCATCATTTCAAGATATGAACATTTACATAAACACAAAATAATATGTTAGCCTTTTTTGAAAAATTGTTTTGTTTTCCATTTTTTAAGTGGCAAAACTGGTTTTTTTAAAGAAGTATAGTTCATATGTTGTAAAATGGCACCATTAATTTTTTTTCAAGGAAGGTGGGCCATATGGGATGGCCAATTCTTTGAGCATACGATTTTGCTCGATGCCTAACTACTTTTGCCCATTTAAATAAGTTTATGCTAATTTTTGTAAAGTAATTCAAATTTTAACTATAAGTGTGTTATAGTTTTGTGATGCCGCTTTGGAAACGCACCACCAAGCGACTCGTGCATATGCAATATGCATGCGATGCGGATGGAATCAAGGTAGGGATATTACATAAGTTCACGATGAAACCCACAAAAGATATATAATATAACCACGAAGACCCCAACGAGTCAAGAATCCAAATATATATACAAAGATCCAAATTATACATAAAGCGAAATAGCGTCCGAGTACGGACAAGAATGCAAATGGGCCTAAGAGACCTGAAGTTAAACGATGGCATCCATAACCCTATCCAAGCCAAGCCGGAAGGGTAACCTTGCTGACATCGTCGCTCCCATACCTGTCAAAGATCGGGCCAACGGTTGCCAAAAAAGGAGAGAGAAAGAGAGAAAAACGAGAATAGTACAATAAACATAACCCAGCCGATGAATCACCTCATCGCGACCACACGAAGAAGCAATAGCAAAGGCACTCACACGGTTGACAATTTTATAACAATTTAATATTATAGTAGAACTATTTACTACGCCACTTTTTATCATCAATTAGGTGCAAGTTGTTGTATGATCGAGTAAAATAGCTCCAAGTCTTCCATAACCTTGGACATGGCCTTTCAAAAAGATTTACCCTTCAGGGATGCACCAATCTACCCATACACGCTCGATCAATCCTGATAGGGCAAAGGTGTCCGATCTTTCGATGAGATCTTGATATGTCAATTTGGTGGGAGGAGTTTGTGCTTGACGATCTGACTACACGTGCGAAGCTCGTGCGCCAATGCAATCGATAGAACAATCTCTGGGAGTTATCGATCTTGCAGATGCACGATCAGCCTGACCAGCGAGGGTCTTAATTCCTACCTGAAATCGAGAACAAATAAGAACTAATATTGCAATCAAGATATTGCGGATGAAAGATGTATGGTTTATTCAAAAGGTGGGATTCCGAATAGGCGGTCTTCTTCTGGGTGATTGGCCTTAAAAGTCGAGCTCATAGTTGTAGCAATGGCTAACTTTTATTCTAAACAAAATCCAAGTTCTAATGATGGCTATGGGGGATATTTGATGAGGAAAAGGTAGGGGTTCGACCAGCCATGGATATGGTGGTCAAACAGAACCCTAACAGGCCTTTTCTCCTCAAATTCGGACTCCTAAAAGTGGTTGTCTTATTTGCTGCGAAAATTACATGGGCCTGGCCCAAAAATAAAGGTGACACAGCACCATATTTATCTATAGACGAATTTATGAAGTAGCTTTGTCCAAGTCTTCATCCAACATTATGGTGGCTTCAAAGTTCTGAAATCTCCACTTGTGGCATCTTATTCAATCCTCAAACGCTTGCTGCCATCTCCATGCACGATCATGCTCCAGTGCTTTTCCCTCTCATCCATGCTAGTTCCATCATTCCTAAGAGTAACAAACATATCTGATTTAGGCAGCATTATATTCTCATGTATGTGAGAAAGATTTCCAAGAAATGAAAGTACCTGATAGTTAAGTTGCTTGGCACGAGCTCGAGTGATAGGTCCTTGTATGTGTTCCGATGTAGGTGCAGCGGATGTATCAATAGATGGGATGTCCTCATCAAATCCAACCTAGACAAGGGAAAGGATATCACGACAAGACCGTTTCCAGTTCTATAAGAGAGTTTAGGGGGGCCACCTTCTAAGCTACCCATAACAAAGTCGGCCGAGCTCCGAAGACGGACCTAGAAGTTTGCATCGGCGGCTCAGTCTAGAGGAAGACTCTTTCGAGAGGCGTCATCCAGCTTCGCATAAAAACGTCTCGTAGTCAAATAAACCTGTGATACGTCTCAAACGTATCTATAATTTTTGATGTTCCATGCTTGTTTTACACCAATTGATTTGTGTTTTGTTTACACTTCGTGGCATTTTTATGCATTTTCTAAAACTAACCTATTAACGAGATGCTACAGTGCCAGTTCCATGTTTTCTGCTATTTTTGTATTTCGGAAAATTTACATAGGAAATATTCTCGGAATTGGACAAAACGAAAGCCAAAGTTCCTATTTACCTGACACGAAGATGGAGTCCAGAGGAGAGACGGAGATGGACCAAGGGGCAGCCGCACCATAGGGTGGCGTGGGCCACCCCCTGGACGCGCCACCAGGTGGTGTGACCACCTGGTCCACCTCCTGATATCGCCCTTCCGCCTATAAATTCCCTTCGACGGGAAAACCCTAAGGAGACGAACACTTTTTCTAGAAAACATACTGCAAACCACCGCCGTCGTCGTCCCGAGATCGGGAGGGTCTAGAAGCTCTTCCCAGCACCCTACCAAAGAGGGGAATCATCACCGGAGGCCTTCTTCATCACCATGCCAGCCTCCGGAGTGATGCGTGAGTAGTCTACCTTGGACTACGGGTCCATAGCAGTAGCTAGATGGTTGTCTTCTCCTCCATGTGCTTCATGTTTAGATCTCGTGAGCTGCCTATCATGATCAAGATCATCGTTATGTAATTCTTCATGTTGTGTTTATTGGGATCCGATGAATATTGAGTACTATGTCAAGTTGATTGTTGATTTATCATGTCTATGTTATTTATGATCTTGCATGCTCTCCGTTGCTAGTAGATATCTTGGCTGAGTAGATGCTAGTGACTCCAAGAGGGAGTATTTATGCTCGATAGTGGGTTCATGCCTCTAGTAATTTGGGAGAGTGACAATAACTTCTAAAGTTGTAGATGTGTTGTTGCTACTAGGGAGAAAACAACAATCTCTTGTTCAAGGACATTTGTATTGTTTACATTACACACTTTGCTTAAGGCGATAATCTGTTGCTTGTAACTTAATACCCAACGGTTGTTCGGATGATATCCGGCGGGTGGATTATTAGTCATAGATGCAGTTGGATTACGGTCTATGTATTATGTTGTAATTCCCAAGTGAATCTCATAGTGATCTTCATAACATGTACATGCATTGTTTTGCATTCTTTATTCTGTCAATTGACCAACTGTAATTTGTTTACCCAGCATGTTATTTATCTTTATTGAGAGACACCTCTAGTGAACAGTGGACCCCGATCCATTTTTTTACATATATTACTTTCTACTACAAGCACTGTTTACTTTCCATAATTATTATTTACTTACTGCAAACAAATATCATCTTCCACACGATACGTTTAATCCTTTGTTATCAGCAAACCGGTGAGATTGACAACCTCACTGTAAGTTGGGGCAAAGTATTTTGGTTGTGTTGTGTGCAGGTTCCATGTTGCTGCTGACGCAGACACCGCGCCACCGAAGACTCCTTCTGGCGCCATTGCCCAAGTCAGCTAGCAACAACCTTCGGAAGTGATTTCTTTCTCCTACTGGTCGATTAAACCTTGGTATCATAACTGAGGGAAGATTTACTATTGTGCTCATTATACCTTCCTCTTGGGGTTTGCCAACTGGTCCTGTGAGACATCAAGACATTTTCTGGTGCCGTTGCCGGGGAGAAAGAGGATTTCTGCAAGGGAAGTCTCTCACTTCCAATCTTTTTACTTTGTTATTGTTTTGCTTAGTTTCTTTACTTTATTTCTATTTGCATCTTTTTATAAAAAATACAAAAAAAAGTTCCTTTTATAGTTGGTATTTCGTTATTTCTACTTTTAGTTCATTATGCTATTCCCTAACTACGTTCTGGAAGACCTATCAATAGGTAGTGGTTCTATAATTGGGAAAGATAACATTGAAGAGTTCTTTAATCATGTTAGTAAGCACAAAGATGGTGAGGATAGATCTTTAGCCGAACTTGCTCCTACTTATAAAGTTGCTGCTACTTACTTAGTTCACATGTTGGAGGCTATGTTTGTTAACCTTAATCCCTTTATGCAGTAAATGTTTCTTAAGCTTCATGATATCGAAGACTCTGAAAAGAGAGATTTATTTTGGAGACTTTGCGTAAAGAATTTAGAGATGTTGTTATATAAGCTAGGAAAGTTTTTGAGCGTTTTAATATGCTTGGCTCACGTGTAGATGTTTTTGGTACAAATAAGGAAGAAATCAAAGTACCAAAACCTTTCAAACTCGTAGGAATGCATAAAGCCTTGGAAAAGAATTTTGATTGGATTGTTCCTGAAAACCCTTTTGATGAAAGTAGTGAACCCAAGAGTGTTCATAGAGGATCTTCTAAAACTCATTTGGATAAAATAAAATTCCTTTTTGAAAAGACTTCTGGTGATCTTAATGCTTCTTCACTCGAAAATACTTGATTCTAACTTTTTGCGCCTAGCTCAAAGGTGTTAAAGAAAAGGACTCTTGGGAGATAACCCAATGTTTTATTTTCAGTACTTTTTCTTTTTTTTGAGTATTAGAAGTTATTACTACTGTAATGACCTCTTCTTATCATTTTTATTTCGTTTTTGTGCCAAGAGGAACCTCTAATTGGAGGAAAGTAAGATTTGGGGAAGTTGTTGTCCTGAAACAGATTTCTGCGTTGTACCGTACAAATTCGTGAAAATTCCCAGAATGTCATTTTGATCTGCGATTTCTTGTGCACATGCCCCAGGTTGTTATCTAACTTCCATTAGTTTTGCACTTTTCGATTTGAGCAACAAAAGATTTTCAAAAAAATTGATCTTTACCAGCTATTCTATTTTGACAGATTTCTGCCACTATTTGTATTTGCCTCTTGATCTCTTTCTTTTTGAGTTCTTTTGATCACGGAAATTTTGGAGGAAGTTTCTACAGTAGCTTATGTGTTAATATATGTTATACTTGAGTTGAAACTGAACCAAGAGTGGATTTACTATCTTGCATAAACTAATGTTGCTAATGAGAATTGTGTGAAGTTTTGTATGAAGGAAGTTTTCAAGTGTAGGGAAAGGAAAATGATGAGATGAGATGAAGTATGGACAAAAGCTCAAGATTGGGGATGCCCATGTCACCCCAAGAAATATCCAAGAAGTACAAGCGTTAAAGCTTGGGGATGCCCCATGGCACCCCTTCTTCATCAACAAAAATATCAGGTCATCTTTCAAGACACTATATTTTTATTGCTTCATATGCTATGTGTTTTTCTTGGAGCGTCTTTATTTTTGCTTTCAGTTTTCTTTTGTTTTGTTTGCTGCAATAAATGGTTGGACCCCAACATGTTTCTTTTGGAGAAGACACACTCAGTTTTCATTGCCTAGAACACTCTAGTTTTCATTTTTATCGTTCAACGAGTGTTCTCTTTTTCTAGTACTGCGTTTAGCTTTTATTTTTTTGCCTTCATTCTTGTTCAGAACTTGTTTATTCTTTGTAGTTAGGTGTGTTTAGATCTATGGTCTTTGTTGGTTTTCATCTTTGGGAGTTGTTTAAAAAAGGTTGATTGGTGTTGGAAAAGAGTAAACCGTTTTATGCTTATAGTAATGCAAAAAAGGGAGCTTATTTAGACTGTTACTTAGACTTTATCATGTCATACTTGGTATTATTTTGATTATATTCTTAGTGTTGTAGCATGACTTGTCTCAAATAACTGAGAGTGCTTAATGTGCCTTTGAAAGAATCATGTGTTGTTTTTATCTTATAGAAACATATTTTTGTAGTATTCTCCTTTGATGCTTTATTTGGGTTGACTTGGCGCATGCTTACACCATGTTTGACTTTAAACCAGTCGCCTCAAGCCTCTATGATCATTTGGTTTTTGACTTGTGATATCACTTGATGCTTTGGTTAATAATGTTTTGTCGCTATGCATGATTATGACCGTTATTGCTCTCTTATTTGGTTGCTCCCAGTCTTTTGCTAGCCTTCACCTGTACTGAGAGGGAATACTTCTCGTGCATCCAACTCGCAAAACCCAAAGTTTTCCAAAGAGTCCACTACAAATTCCTATGCATGTTATTTCAAACCATTCCAAGTAAATTTTTATGTGCTACCTTTCAAAATCCTTCAAATACTTCTCATTTTGTGACACTATTTTTAGCTCATGAGGACGTAGTGGTCGGATTTGCTATCTTCCATATTGAATTAAGTACCCCTCGACTTGCATGCTTCATCTGCTTGTCATTAATTTTGCAAGAGAGCTGGTCAGACCATTGTAACCTCTAAAAAAAGAAAAGAAAAAAGGCACTCCTCCATGGTATGTGAAAGTTGATGGGCACCCAAAGGATTCGGTTAGCCATGGTTTGTGAAAGGAAAAGTGGGGAGGAGTGCCAAATTTTATAAAAGAGCATGTATGTGTCAATTTTTCAAAGAACTCGAAACCGCTCTCAACTTGTTTAGTATGGAAGATAGCAAGAACCCCATTGCCAGTCGTTGACAAAAACAACCACCTCTCAAAACAATTTTTTTATCTCTATTTTACAAATGAAAAGCTCTAGCACATGTTAAATCCCTACTTTCCTCTGTGAAGGGCCTTTCTTTTACTTTTATGTTGAGTCTTCATCTTCTACCTTTATGCACTGATTAAGAGAGCATAGTTGTCATTCTGAGTATAATGTGCATGGTCCCAAAATTTATTATTGATTGATTCATGATTATTGTATTGCTTGTTCTCAAATTATTTGTATCTAGTCACCCTCTTGAACTTTGAAGGTGTCCTATGCATTTATGGTTTGCTACTCCATGAGTGACAAGCTGAATACCACTTTGCTATGTTTTTTATATGCTTCAAACAAACATACACCTTTCAATGCATTATTACTCATGATCTTTTGTTTGTGTTTCTTTTCATGTTGTAACATGGTTGCTAAGTTATATGGTTAAAGTTATATCTCTTATGCCCATGCTTAGAGTGCTTTGATCTCAGCATGCAATGCTTTACCTTAAGTTGATTGATGTCTACGCACGCTTCTATTCTTGTAGACAGTGTTGGGCCTCCAAGTGCAGAGGTTTGTAGAACAGCAATAAGTTTCCCTTAAGTGGGTCACCCAAGGTTTATCGAACTCAGGGAGGAAGAGGTCAAAGGTATCCCTCTCAAGCAACCATGCAACTAAGATACAAGAAGTCTCTTGTATCCCCAACACACCCAATACACTTGTCAGATGTATAGGTGCACTAGTTCGGCGAAGAGATAGTGAAATACAAGTAATATGGATGATTATAAGTAGTAAATGCAATCTGAAATAAATATCGATGCGAGCAAACATGTAACAGAACTGGATGTAAACGGTGTTTCAATGCTTAGAAACAAGGCCTAGGGATCATACTTTCACTAGTGGACACTCTCAACAAAGATAACATAATTGAATACATAAATATCTATCTTCACTATGCTATTCTAAACTATTCTCCGATTGATAACAAACACTAATCATGTGTAGGGCTACGAAGCACTCCTCAAAGTTCGCATTTCCCCAAACTAGATTGCCCCACACGATCACCTTGAGCGCACTAGATGGTTCCAACAAACACCAATAATTCATAGAGACACTAGCCAAAGAGACACACATAATGCGCACACTGTCACCTTTACATCATGGTACAAGGTGTCTCCAGAGATTACAATAATAAAGCACTGGAGTAGCATAATATATGAAGAACAACATCTACCAATTCAACTAGATACAAAGCTCATGATCACATATAGATCACATCATGGGAGAGAGAGGTGAACCACATAGCTACCGGTAGAGCCCTCAGCCCCGGGGGAGAACTACTACCTCCTCATCATGGGAGAAAGCAACATCGATGGAGATGGTGGTGGAGTCGATGAAGATGGCTCCAGGGGCAATTCCCCATCGCAGCAGGGTGCCGGAACAGAGACTTCTGTCCCCCAAAATTCATCTGCGACGGCGGCGGCGCTGCGGAACTTTATCTGGGAAAACGCCAATTGGTTTAGGTTTTTCGCGTTGGAGGCTTTCTATAGGCGGAGGGGCGATGTCAGAGGGCACCAGGGGGCGCCACACCAGGTGGTGGCACGGCCAGGGGTGGACCCGCGCCACCAGGTGGTGTGGCGCCTCCTGGCCCTCCTTCGTCTCTGCTTTGGACTCCGTCTCATGCCGGGGAAAATTGGAACTTCGGGCTTCGTTTCGTCCAATTCCGAGAATATTTCCTGTGTAACTTTTCTGAAACACAAAAACTGCAGATAACAGGAACTGGCACTGTGGCATCTTGTTAATAGGTTAGTTCCAGAAAATGCATAAAAATGCCACGAAGTTTAAACAAAACATGAAGCAATTGGTGTAAAACAAGCATGAAGCATCAAAAATTATAGATACGTTTGCAACGTATCATTGATCAAGATTGTGTTGGTGCATGTCACCTCAAAAATTATTGTTTTGTTATCACTTACCTACTCGAGGACAAGCAGGAGTTAAACTTGGGGATGCTTGATACATCTCAAACGTATCTATAATTTATGATGCTTCAAGGTACCCAAGCTTGGTCGTTACAAGTTTGGTCATAAAAATTGCCAAAACCACTTTAAGGTACCCAAGTAGGACTATATTCCCTCTCCACGAAAGAGTGTATGTATGGATTTTTAAAATAGATTAAAGATTTTGCATTGAGAAGATGACACACACCATCTCCCTCCTCTTTAATTCTGCTACCTTTAATAGGATAAGTGCATTTATAAAATGTCAAGTCCCTCCAGACCATTTTATTAGGTTGACTCGTAGTTTAAGAAAAAATTGACTATAAGTTTGGTTAACAAATTATAAATTATATGCTATAAAAATTATATAATTGGAAAGGTCTTATAAACGTGGATCCAATGGTATGATTTTTGTGACATATAATACATATTTTATTGATCAAATTTTTGGTGAAAATTTTCTTAAACAAAGCGCTGGCGTAATAAACCTGTACAGAGGGAGTAGAAAGTGGAAAGATACAACTATTTACTAAGAATGTCTATGTCAACAATTTTGACCCAATTTTTAAAACTATTAAATAAAAAATATTAATGTAAACCTATGCGAAGAGTCTTTAATTTATTTGTACTAGTTGACAAGAAAAACAATAAACTTAAGTTATAGTAAACTTAAAAAAGTAGGTATAACTTATCTTAGCTTTTAGTCTAGATGGCCAAGGGATGGACATATTTATGGCATAGTTCATGATAATGTGCCCCTATTTGGCATAGAGGTGCACCTTGGCATGGAAAAAATATAGCCAAAAGAAGATTCCTATTAGGGTTCGACGCAGAAAACAAATTTTTTTCCTCTAACCCATAGCCCATGATCTATATACGTAGTTGAACAGTAACGATAACTGTGGCAGAATTCATACCCTTGAAGACCAAGTGCGCGGAAACATTCCCGCATGAACGTTGTCGATGAAGACAACCGAAGCCGACCTCAAGGTCGTGTAGTCGTACCAGTCGAACAAGACCAGCACCGCACGAGCGGCGCCTCCGAGGGATTACAGACATACGGTGTATAGACATCGTCCGGGCTCCGGTCCAGCAGAGCAGCGGAAGAAGGTGGATTTGGCTGGAAATCCAGCAGCACGACGGCGTCCGGAATAGGAGGTTTTCCTTCAACCCGCTGACGCAGTTCTAAACATGGAAACCAAGTCAGGAGGAAGAGAGGAAGAGGAGGGAATGAATGAGCCAAGGACCCCAGGGGGTTTATATAGTGGGAAGAGAGGGTAGGTGGCCGCCGTCCCTAGAGAAACCCTAGGCCGGCCGCCCCTCCCTTGGCCGCTGTCGGCCCCTAGGGGAAACCCTAGGGCGCGTGGCCTGGTTGGCCCTGGCTGGCCTGGCCTATGGGCCTAGCCCATTTTCCTTTTCCCATTTTCTTTTTTATTAATTAATTTACTTTTAATATTTAATTACTTTAATTAAATACTAAACACAATAATCAATTAAGTCCTTGGCATAATTCCTTCATCGATACAACTTTGATAAAGTTCGGAACGTTTTTGGTGTCTTTGGAACCTTTCCGATATTGCCCGGAACTTTTCCGGATACCTCCCTCTAACTTCCAGTAATTCCAAATCTACCCCTAAGAGTCATATACCCTTAAGTGTTACACCCTATGGGTCGAGGAATACGCCAGACATGATCGAGACCCCTCTCCGATCAATAACCAACAATCAGTTTTGGAAAACCATTCTGATCTCTGTGCATTCCACGAAACTCTTTATTGATCCGTAAACGCAGTATTCCATTCCCTTTGTTACACGATACTAGATCTTGTCCGAGGTTAGATCATCGATATCTCCATATCGTGTTCACCCTCGTCTGACAGGTCTTTCAACTCGTCTCATGACATTGCACCCTCCGTGACCTAGTCACACGCTTGCAAGATTCGTTGATGCAATTGTCACCGAGTGGGCCCAAATTATCTATCCGTCACGTGGATGGACAAATCCCGCTCTTGGTGCACACGCCTCAACCTACTCCTTTGGCATACCCGAGAGACACCTTTTCAGTCACCCAGTTACGTAATGACGATTGATGTAATCAAAGCAGCCTCCAAATGTAGTGATTATGTAGTGACCTCACAGTCTAAGGAATAGATTACTTTTTTTCTTAGTTAGATGCAATGTTGAACTTGCGACTGATCTAATTTCATTTAACAGTGATTTGGGTGTGTGTCCATCATGTCAAACATGACCTCGATGTTTATTGATGCATTTGCCCATGATCAGGAAACCTTGATCATCAGATGACACATGAGCTGGTTAGCTAGAGGTAACCAGAGACCTGTTTGCTTATACGTCACACATGTACTAATGTTTCCGCTTAATACAGTTATAGCATGATATATAATATTATGAACAAATGAGATATGGCACAAAAATACACGTTTATTATTTATCTCTAGGGCATATCTCCTTCAATTCCAACTTTTTGTCACAAAATATGTTTTCTTCTAAGTATCAAAACTTGGTTTTTTAATTAAGTGAAAAGAATATTTTGCAAAATGGCACCATTACGTTTTTTCAAGAAGAGTAAACCATATGAGATGGTCAATTCTTTGAGGATATGATTCTTCTTACTTTCTAACTACTTTTTCCATTTAAATGATTTTTAGGTGATTTTTCAAACATAATTCAGAATTGAAAATGCAAGTTTTTTATGTTTTATTACGAGAAAATTGCAAAAAAAAATATTTAAAGTATATATGAATTAGCAGCAAAGTTAGTTAAACAATTCAACTGTATTATACGAATGACTAACTGGCAATTTTGACTCCATTCTAAAAACTATATAGAAAATGTTAAGAATGTTAAAAATATACCAATATTCCTTTTAGGTATGCTAGTTGTGAGATAAAAATATCAAACTTGAATTATGAAAAAATTAAATGCTAGTACTAAGAAAAGGTGTTACTAAATTTTGAACTCTGCATAACAAGACAACAACCAAACTTAAACATAACCAGTATAAGCTACTAGTGAATAACATGTTAGTCAAAACCCATCACATCAAGAGATGCGTGCCCCGGGTTGACGGATAAACAGCTAATAAAGAGTAAACAAAAATATGTACCACAAGCTCATTAATAGTAATCTGGAGAAATCGTGCAAAAGAAATTGCATTGTCTTAAACACGTCCATGCAAAAAATCATCATCCATCGTAACACTCCATTGAAAAATGGAGGTCGCAGCATATTCTATACAAAAATTAGGTAATATTTACAAATATTGTACACAACAACTCAAGAGTACATTTGCAACATGGAAAAAACAACTACATATGTACAATGCACCATCAAACCCAACACTTAGGGAGAGAGAACACCGACAATTCCATATCTTTTATCAGCTATGGCGTCTTGCAAAGTCATGGCCATGCCAAAGATGCTTGGGACGAGAGAACATTAACCTCACTTTTATGCAATCTGCCAGCTTGTACTGGTTTGAACTTGCACGGGCATGCATGCCTTGCGAGGTGTGTTGTACCACCCTTAGAACCGCCTGTCAGTATCTTGGAGCAGTGGTTTCACGCTGCAAGTGTCAACACATCTCCTTCGAGGTTGCGCGCAAACATCTTGGTGAAGTAATCCCAAACATCTGAGCACCTCTTTTTACGCTTTATAGACTGCCCATGGTCACCAGTTGGAGGGGTTCCCTTTCTTGAACTACAATTTTGAGTATCTGCCAAACTCCACGACAATGGAACAATATGTCAAATACATCCACAAGCTTAGATTAGTGGAGTGACCATTTTTTACCAAAAAGAGGAGTGGCCATTAAGAACCATATGAGTCAAATAAGATAGTAATGCTATTGTGGTGATTCTCTAGGTACCTCAGTTGATCTATATGAAACTAGCTCAAGCTTACCCATGGATGTGCCATGGTCATGGTCATGGAACAAGAGGTTCTCAATATTTGCCATGTAAGAGGTGTATCGTGGGTCTGAAAGCCAATCCGGGTGATGGTTTAATGGCGAGGATCCTGGAGGTGTTGAACTGAATGAAGCTATCCATTTATCACTAAATTCTCGATGGGAGAGTCCTTCTGCATCAGAAACATTATTTAAAATTGAAGTTAAGACATACAAAAGGATATGGACAACTGAACAATTGTATGGATCACCATTCATTCCTTGTAGAATCATGTGGCTTCTATGATATGTTTCTAGATACCCAATGCGTTAATTAACTGAATGATACGATACAATGCAATGCAATACATAGAAACCAAATTCGTCAGACACACGTAAGCTTCTTTGATTCACATATATGAAAAGTATAGGAATAGAAAATATATAGTATTAGGATGCCTTGTCAATTTCAATCTTATGGTAAGGGGAGTTGTCCTTGATGGTAGTGAAGAAATGTTTCATGAGGCCTAACCTAATGGTATTTTCCGTGAAATTTACACTCCAAAAATTTTATAGGATTAGTTCACATGGGTATATGATCCCATGAATCAAATGTGCAGTGAAAAATTTCAATCCACATGTGCTAGTAGTGTTGAAAT
Organism: Dactylis glomerata; assembly: GCA_007115705.1. NCBI lineage: Eukaryota > Viridiplantae > Streptophyta > Magnoliopsida > Poales > Poaceae > Dactylis > Dactylis glomerata. The sequence continues at coordinate 326,795 of QXEO01000165.1, forward strand.
ATATAGGGGACAACAATATTCTAGTTACCGTTGCAACATCTTTGGCAGTCATCGTAGTCGGGCAAGTCGCTCTCGAATACATGGCACATGACCAACTCGTTCTGCAGTGATTAAGCACCGTACATGTGCATGAAACATATGTCACTTCTTCTGTAGTAACTTAAATCAGATGTGCAATTTCTTATATGCTTGAAAGCGAACTGATTTTTGCATACCTCGACAAATGAATCTTCGTTATTCACGGAGTAGACGTTCATGACCCAGTTGGTCCTGGTGCCCAACCATGTATTTCCCGTGTAGAAGTTAAGAGTCTTCTTCGCTCCGATTATTGAGTTATCGTCCGCACGGATCGCTCTTGTCCAGCCTCCCCTGTTATTCCAGAACCCATTCGGTGTTGTGAGATTAAGGGAAGTGCCATAACGTAGTGAAAGCTGGTCCGTGAGGTAGTACTTTTCTCTCCTCCCCTCCTTTAGCGCAACCCCTGCACGATACGAGTAAATAAATACAAATGGCTCCCGAGCTCTAGGGAGCTCGTTTTTTGAAAATCAAAAATTGTATTTTAAACTTTTACAAAATGGAGAAAATTCTTGATATAGATGATTATGAAATCTACTAGTGTATATTTTGAGAGAGAAAAATGATGAATGTGTTGATTTGGGTGTAGTGAACAATACTCCTTCCGACCACTAATAACTGTCTCTACATGGATATATCTAGATAGTAAAATATGTCTAAATACATTCATATAGAGACAGATATTAGTGATCGGAGGGAGTACTGCACTATTCCAAAATATGGAAATTGCCACCTTTGTGTAGCATAAAATAAAATGAATTGAGACTCTGCGCATTGATAGAGTTTAACATTATCTACACCTAGATTGTTTTCTAAAATTCTAGAAACTTATAAATGTTGATTTTAATTTTTTCCCCAAAAATTCCTTCATGAAGCTCAAGCTCCATTTGTGGTTTTAAATAATAAGAATACTATACTACCATCTCCATTATCTATTATAAGGTGTTTTAGATATTTAATTTAAATTTGATATGGACCAAGATGACTGAATCTACATACTAAAACACGTCTAGATATTTGTATTTTTGAAGGAAAAAAAACTGCTCCCTCTCAACCTAAATAAGTGTCGTGGTTTTAGTTCAAAATTGAACTAGAACCACGACACTTATTTATGTATCAAATTGAAGTATAAGAACGGAGGAAGTACTGTTGTTCGCACATGACTGGATCCATCTGGTTGCGTTCATGTGTAGTACTCTGAATTAAAGAAGTGCATACCAGGGAGTTCCCACGGATTCACGGAAGGGAGGCCAACGTTGACAAGCGCATGAAGATTTGTCCACCTGAGATAGTTGGAGTACCAATCAAAGTTGTTTTTCCCCTCGATTGCTGGGATGCGTTGGATCGCTGGGCGGAGGTGACGAGCCAGGAGGGAGCTCCCAGGCTTCTAATCCCATTGCCTCGGCCGACTGAAGCATATCTCTGCTCACATGGCTGGGTTGGAGAGGAGGGGGATTCGACGGTGTAGCGATCGGGAGCCCCCAGTCGCCGGCGGTGGTATCGAGCTCGAAGCTTTCGTCGTGTTCCATTGCACCGCCGACTGAAGCAGAGATCCCTTGCTACCACTGGAGTAGAGTTTGATGGAGGAGCATCAGAACTTCAGAAGGAACGCTAAGCGTTGAAGGAGAGACTGGAAATACCGATGGCTGTAGCATTGCAGTTGGAGCGATGAAAGCAACGCACTCCCTCGTTTTATCAGGCTACGGCTGTTGGGGGCATGGCGCTCTAGCGACCTGACCCGAAGCAAGGTCGGCCGGGTATGGCGCACAGCAGTCAGCAGTTGTGTTTTCGTAACAAACGAATGTACTCTCTCTGTGTCCAAAATACATGTCCTAAGTAACTTTTGATTAGTCCAGTCGGTCAAACAAACATTTTATATCACAGGGTAAACAATCATTTTCCAATTTTTTCCATAACATATAGGCTTGCCTTTTTTTTCTCCTTCTAACTTAATAGTAACACTCTAAATAATCATATCTTGAAGAACAGTATACCCTCGTCTCCTCGGCATAGAAGTATGGAAGAGGTGTTGCGAAATAAATCCCCGCTTTCCTTTCGTTCCAAATTTCCTGGAGGTTAGCATGGCCTTGCCAATGAAAATCTCCGCTCGGGAACTTAATTAGCACATATTCCTGAAAAACCAACCTTATCTTACCAAGGAGGAAACAGATCGGTGCCAATTGACAAACCTATAGCAGGATATCTCCCTGTTTGGCACGTTTTAATGCAGTCAGTCCATCATCACCGTGGACTGAAATAGGAGGAAATGCATTTTATGGTCCATGACCTGAAGCAATTTGAGGCAGCAGCATCACCGGAATTTTCATCAGCTGGACACAAGCTAAAATTTCAGCAAGGAACCACCAAAACCCGGGAGATGAAGAAAGTACAGCTACCTGCATCAAAGGGTGCAGAAATGGCACAGACCACGACAAATCAAGATTTTCAGTCATGCGAGCATAAGAGAATGCCTGATTTAAAAGAAACAATCTGATCACAAAAATCGATTAAATGAGGCATACCATGACAAGGCCCCAATGGTGACAGTCATAGCAGTGATCATGCATTCTGTGACACCACATCTAAAAGCTAACAGAATAATGAACATAACATACTGAACAGATTCTGACTAAATTCTTGTTTATTGCGGAATCATCTCAAGGTATGAAAATTTACCGAAACACGAAGTGTAATGAGAAACTTAATTTGTTAGGTAACTCAAGATCATTAATTAGTGCTAGAATGACACAATCTCATTGCTTTACTGTCCAGCAACCAAACAATGCCATATGATTTATATCCTTCCCTGTCCATGAAAATTTGCCGGAAAGAAGTATTAGTACGATGCCTGTGACTATCTACAAGCAGACCAATTGGAGTTTTTGCTACTAAACTAGTTGGCTCTATATACAGAACTGAAGCAACTGTAGGAGTTCAGACAACAGTTAGCACGGGCATCAGCTCAGTGAACCCTGCTTGCCACAGGCCATGGCTCAGGTTCAGATTTCAAGCTCGAGAAGAGATAGACTCTGTCAGTGAGAGCTGGAAGTCTGAGATCAAGTAACTTGGAGTCCGATTCGGGATTCAGCTTCTTCTCTTCTATCACAACAGACTCAGGACGATCAGCAAACCCTTGACCCCGATGATTGTACCTAGGATGGTGACACCTCATGTGGCCTCCCAACGCCTTCCCTGACCAAAATGACTTCCTACAGGCACTGCACTGGTACCTCTTGACCTTCACTGCAGCTGAAAGATCACCACACTTCATCTCAACTGAACTATTGTCGTTTCTTGGCTTGCTTAGCTCAGAATCTCCAGCCAGCACATGATCAAGCACAATAAGTTCTACCTCCTCGGGGACATTGGGGATCAAAGTATTTTCCTTCTCAGGTACACTGCAGATCACATTGCTGTCCTTCTTGGGATCATTGGGGAACAAAATGTTGTCCTTCTCATATTGTCCATAGCAATCCTCATAAGCTGAATTCTCGGGAACATTGGGGATCAAAGTGTTGTCCTTGTCAGAAACATTGTGGATCGCATTGCTGTCCATCTTGGAAACATTGTTGAACAAAATGTTTTCACTCTCATATCGTCCATAGTAATCCTCGTAGGCTGAATTCTTGGGAACACTGGGGATCGGACTGTTGTCCTTGGGAATGCTGGGGTTCAAGTTGGCATCCTTCTCACATTGCCCATAGCAATCATCATAAGCTGAACACTTGTGACCTTTTGGTTTCTTGAACTCAGCTGATCGAATCAGTAGATGATCGAAAGTATCCAGGTTGACATCCTTTGACACATTGGGAGGGAAACTGTCTATATCTTCTACACAGCAATCTTCATAAGCTGTTGAAATATTGGGCCATTTCATATGAGCCCATAGTAGATTTCAGAAATTCCTAGAAATCTCAAAGCCCATGTGTGTAAGCCTATTTGGAATGCAGCCCAAGTTTTTGGCTGCACAAAGGCAAGGGGTGGGAGCTAAGTTTAGTCCCACATGGGAAGTTGGGAGAGATGTAGACCAACATATAAGGTGGGGTGTTGCACCACTTGGTAAGTGAGTGAGAAGAGAAGTGCCACACGCGCGCTCCTCCTCCTCCTCCTCGCTCGCTCGTCTCGTCTCGTCTCGTCTCGTCTCGTCTCGTCTCGTCTCGTCTCGACACGTCACGCCACGCCACGCCACGACACGACGCGCGCGCCGCGGTTTGCGGAATTGAGCCTCGGAGCCGAGCTTATCTTTTTGCTGCACAGGAAAACCGAACGTTTGACCGAGTCCTTGACGGACGCGTCACAGCTAGCCAGTTCGGGTCGCTCCCGGATCGTGGGCTACTGTAACCGACTCGGACGTGCGACGTGGGCGTGGCCCACGTTGCTTAGGGTTTTTCCGCTGTGCGTCCGCGCCTATATAAACTCTTGCCTGGCTACACGCCGTACACACCTGAAACCGATCTAGGGTTTTACCACCTCTCGCTGCTTGCGCCGCCTCCGTAGTCTACTCCATCCCGAGCGCCGGCGTGCACCGGCGAACGGGAGAGCAGGTCTCCGGAACCACTCGCCTTTGCGATCCTGTACGGGAGAGGGCGAATTAGGTTTTTGGGAAGCGCTCTGCGCGACTGCTCAAACTCTTCATCACGGGTCGTCTTCCATCCTAGTCGGGCGGTGCTGCCTACCGCCGTCTTCATCGCCGTCTGCTTCGACCGGTCTTCTCCAACATTGTCATCAACAACGTTACTGCTACGACTACATCTGCAAGCGAACGGTACGTGCGGTCTACTGCTGTTCGTCTGTTCATCATGTTCTGCGAGTACATGTTTAGCTACTGCCTGTTTCCGTTCATCTTGTTGTTTAGTACATCTAGTATGTTCGAGTTACATGTGGTAGTAGCTGCTATTGTCATGTTTAATATTCTGGAATTAATAATGGAAATTGTGCCTAATTATCCAACAATCCAAAAACCTAATTGTAGGCAATTTCCTGAATTATCAATGGCTGGTTTTACCGATGCACTGAGGCCGGATAAATTTATCGGTGTGCACTTTAAGAGGTGGCAGTACAAAGCTGAGCTTTGGCTGACCACGATGAAAGTGTTCCAGATTAGTAAAGGCAAACCTGAAGGAACTATGTCTGACGATGATCAGAAAAAGTTCGAGGAAGCCAATACTATCTTTGTGGGATGCATTCTGAGCATTCTTGCTGACCGTCTGTGTGATGTGTTTATGCACATAAAAGACGGGAAAGAGCTCTGGGACGCACTGGACGCCAAGTTTGGTGCTGCAGATGCTGGCAGTGAACTGTACATCATGGAGAGCTTTCATGATTTTAAGATGACTAAGGACCTTCCTGTGGTTCAACAAGCTCATGAGATACAGTGCATTGCCAAAGAGCTCGAACTCCTTAAGTGTGCCTTACCCGACAAGTTTGTGGCGGGTTGCATTATTGCTAAGTTGCCCCCTTCATGGAGGAACTTCGCCACAACTCTCAAACACAAGAGACAGGAGATATCAGTTGAAAATCTGATAGCGTCCCTTGATGTTGAGGAGAAGGCTCGTGCTAAGGACACTACTGAGAAAGGAGAGGGTCATGCTACTGCTAACTTTGTCCAGCAGAAAGGCAAATCCTCAGGCAAGAATAAAGGGAACTTCAAGCCCTCTTTCAACAAGCCTGTAAAGACTACAACCTTCAAGAAGAAGAAGCCGAACAGGGACAGGAGTGATCTAACTTGTTTCACTTGTGGAGAGCCCGGCCACTTTTCCAAGGACTGCCCAGAACGCGCAGACCGCAGAGGGAAAAGGGCCAAGAGTGTCAACGTCATGACTGCTAGCAATACTGATGGGTATGGTAATCTATTTACTGTTCTTTCGGTATTTCAATCTCCCTCTTGGTGGATTGATACGGGTGCTAACGTTCATGTGTGTGCTGACATCTCTATGTTCACTTCTTACCAGGCCGCACGGGATTCCTCCGTCCTAATGGGCAATGGGTCACATGCCTCTGTTCGTGGTGTTGGCACGGTAGATCTGAAGTTCACTTCGGGGAAGATCGTGCAGCTGAGGAACGTGCAGCATATCCCTTCTATGAACAAGAATCTTGTTAGCGGTTCCCTTCTCTGCAGAGATGGGTTTAAGGTTGTGTTAGAGTCGAATAAGGTAGTCGTTTCCAAGCATGGACAATTTATTGGAAAAGGCTATGAGTGCGGAGGCTTGTTCCGCTTTTCACTTTCAGATTTCTGTAATAAATCCGTGAACCATATTTGTGGCGGTGTTAATGATGATACCAGTGTTTGGCATTCTCGTTTATGTCACATTAATTTTGGTTTGATGTCTCGGTTATCCAGCATGAGTTTAATTCCGAAATTCACTATTGCCAAAGGTTCTAAGTGCCATAGTTGTGTGCAATCGAAGCAACCTCGTAAGCCTCATACGGCGGCCGAGGAGAGAAACTTGGCACCTCTAGAACTCATACATTCTGATCTATGCGAGATGAATGGTGTGTTGACAAAAGGTGAAAAGAGATATTTCATGACATTGATTGATGATGCGACTAGATTTTGCTATGTTTACTTGTTGCGAACTAAAGATGAAGCTTTAGACTACTTTAAAATTTATAAGGCTGAAGTTGAAAATCAACTAGAGAGAAAGATCAAGCGTCTTAGGTCGGATCGTGGTGGAGAGTATTTTCCTAAAATCTTTGACGAATTCTGTGAGGAACACGGTATTATTCATGAGAGGACGCCTCCCTACTCGCCCCAATCCAATGGGGTGGCCGAGAGGAAAAACCGCACTCTGTCTGACTTGGTGAATTCCATGCTCGACACTGCTGGTTTATCAAAGGCATGGTGGGGGGAGGCTTTGTTGACTGCATGTCATGTCCTGAATAGAGTTCCTAACAAGAATAAAGATAAAACCCCTTATGAGGAGTGGGTTGGGAGAAAGCCATCACTTTCGTATTTGCGCACTTGGGGATGCTTGGCGAAGGTCAACATTCCCATCCCAAAGAAACGCAAACTCGGACCAAAGACTGTGGACTGCATCTTTCTAGGTTATGCTCAGCGGAGCATTGGCTATAGATTTTTAGTAGTTAAATCCGAGGTACCTGATATGCATGTTGACACTATAATGGAATCTCGTGATGCAACATTTTTTGAGAATATGTTTCCTATGAAAGATATGCATAGCACTGCTAGATTTTCTTCTGAGATAATTCCTGAATCTAGTGCATCTGACGATTATTTTGAGCAACCACATGAGAACGTTTTTGAGAACGTTCATGAGAAGGATGACAATGAAGCTCCTACAAGGAGCAAGAGACAGAGGACTGCAAAGTCCTTTGGTGATGATTTCATTGTGTACCTTGTGGATGATACTCCCAAATCCATTGCTGAGGCATATGCATCATCAGATGCAGATGATTGGAAAGAAGCTGTCCAGAATGAGATGGACTCGATTCTTTCTAATGGAACATGGGAATTATCAGAGCGCCCCCATGGCTGTAAGCCTGTGGGCTGCAAGTGGGTGTTCAAGAAGAAGCTAAGGCCTGATGGTACTATTGAGAAGTACAAGGCGAGACTTGTAGCGAAAGGCTACACACAGAGAGAAGGCGAAGATTACTTTGATACCTATTCACCTGTCGCAAGACTAACCACCATTCGAGTACTACTTTCCATGGCTGCCTCCTATGGTCTTATCGTTCATCAAATGGACGTAAAGACAGCTTTCCTCAATGGAGAGTTGGAAGAGGAAATCTATATGGATCAGCCTGATGGATTTGTGGTAAAAGGTGAAGAGACAAAGGTGTGCAAGTTGCTAAAATCTTTATATGGCCTGAAACAAGCACCTAAGCAATGGCATGAGAAGTTTGACAGAACTTTAACTTCTGTTGGCTTTGTCGTTAATGAGGCTGACAAGTGCGTTTACTATCGCCATGGTGGGGGCGAAGGTGTTATATTGTGTTTGTACGTTGATGATATTCTCATCTTTGGTACAAACATGAAAGTAATACATGAGGTCAAGTCTTTCTTGTCAAAGTGCTTTGATATGAAAGATCTGGGAGAAGCTGATGTGATCCTGAACATCAAGCTAAATAAGAACGAGAGTGGGATTACTTTATCGCAATCCCACTATGTTGAGAAGATCTTGAGCCGGTTTGGCTTTATTGATGGCAAGTCTTCTCCAACACCTTATGATCCCAGTGTGATATTGCGTAAGAACAAGAACGAACCAACAGATCAACTGAGGTATTCTCAGATCATTGGTTCACTCATGTACTTAGCGAGCGCGACAAGACCTGACATCTCTTTTGCTGTGAGCAAGTTGAGTAGGTTCATGTCAAACCCGGGTATTGATCATTGGCATGCACTTGAAAGGGTCATGCGCTATCTATGTGGTACAATGAGTTACGGGATTCACTATTCAGGGCACCCTGCTGTGCTTGAAGGATATAGTGACGCAAATTGGATCTCTGATGTAGATGATATCAAAGCCACTAGTGGGTATGTGTTTACCTTTGGAGGTGGCACCGTATCATGGAGATCATGTAGGCAAACCATATTGACGAGGTCAACTATGGAAGCAGAACTTACTGCTTTAGACACAGCCACTGTAGAGTCAGAATGGCTGCGTGAGCTCTTGATGGACTTGCCGGTGGTTGAAAAACCTGTGCCGGCCATCCTCTTGAATTGTGACAACCAAACAGTTATTGTCAAAGTGAACAATTCTAAGGATAACGCGAAGTCATCAAGACACGTTAAAAGACGTTTGAAGTCTGTCAGGAAATTGCGAAACTCCGGAGTAATAACTGTTACGTATATTCAAACAGACAAAAACCTGGCAGATCCCTTTACTAAGGGGCTATCACGCAATGTGATAGATAGTGCATCGAGGGAGATGGGTTTGAGACCCATAGATGTTATGCCATAGCGGTAACCCAACCTTTGTGATCGGAGATCCCGTGAATTAGGACCTGGGAAAACAAGCTAGTGGTTTAACTGAGGAGAGTATTCTGTAACCCTCTCTAAGTGAAGATGCAAAACTCTCAAAATCTGTAAGGCAGGTTGGCAACATGCCTTAATGTGTTTCTGTTGGCTATGATTAGCAAAGATGCTGTCCTACAGAGCATTCTTGAAAGAACACACCTATATGAGTCCGACTGTTAAACGTCGCAGTCTATGAGATTTGGGTGATCTCTAGTAAACTCATGAAGAGACCATGGAGTATGACGCATATGCTCCAACCCGCGGGGTAGGCTACTGGCAGCCATGTACTGGTTATGACTTTGAGTGAAATCTTGACGCACAAAACTTGCAATTCAAGGCGTAGTCCATTGTTCAAGTTGCTGATAGACGTAGCTTAAGGTTCTAGGCGGAAGTTCAACTTAACAGTCTCTGCTGAAACACTGGTATATAAAGAAGTAGTGAGGTTTGGCAAATCTCTAAATGGGCATTTGAGATCTGGTGGGGGATTGTTGAAATATTGGGCCATTTCATATGAGCCCATAGTAGATTTCAGAAATTCCTAGAAATCTCAAAGCCCATGTGTGTAAGCCTATTTGGAATGCAGCCCAAGTTTTTGGCTGCACAAAGGCAAGGGGTGGGAGCTAAGTTTAGTCCCACATGGGAAGTTGGGAGAGATGTAGACCAACATATAAGGTGGGGTGTTGCACCACTTGGTAAGTGAGTGAGAAGAGAAGTGCCACACGCGCGCTCCTCCTCCTCCTCCTCGCTCGCTCGTCTCGTCTCGTCTCGACTCGACACGTCACGCCACGCCACGTCACGACACGACGCGCGCGCCGCGGTTTGCGGAATTGAGCCTCGGAGCCGAGCTTATCTTTTTGCTGCACAGGAAAACCGAACGTTTGACCGAGTCCTTGACGGACGCGTCACAGCTAGCCAGTTCGGGTCGCTCCCGGATCGTGGGCTACTGTAACCGACTCGGACGTGCGACGTGGGCGTGGCCCACGTTGCTTAGGGTTTTTCCGCTGTGCGTCCGCGCCTATATAAACTCTTGCCTGGCTACACGCCGTACACACCTGAAACCGATCTAGGGTTTTACCACCTCTCGCTGCTTGCGCCGCCTCCGTAGTCTACTCCATCCCGAGCGCCGGCGTGCACCGGCGAACGGGAGAGCAGGTCTCCGGAACCACTCGCCTTTGCGATCCTGTACGGGAGAGGGCGAATTAGGTTTTTGGGAAGCGCTCTGCGCGACTGCTCAAACTCTTCATCACGGGTCGTCTTCCATCCAAGTCGGGCGGTGCTGCCTACCGCCGTCTTCATCGCCGTCTGCTTCGACCGGTCTTCTCCAACATTGTCATCAACAACGTTACTGCTACGACTACATCTGCAAGCGAACGGTACGTGCGGTCTACTGCTGTTCGTCTGTTCATCATGTTCTGCGAGTACATGTTTAGCTACTGCCTGTTTCCGTTCATCTTGTTGTTTAGTACATCTAGTATGTTCGAGTTACATGTGGTAGTAGCTGCTATTGTCATGTTTAATATTCTGGAATTAATAATGGAAATTGTGCCTAATTATCCAACATAAGCTAGAATCTTCTCAGAATGCTCTGAAAGCAGAAGGAGAGTAGCAGCAGCATCAATCTCACCAAAATTGAGCGCTCGTGGCCCCCTCTTTGACCGCTTGCGCTTCACTGAAGGAGATAACACGACATTGTGGCCACCATCAACAATGGCCAGAGCTTCCATCAGCCCAGCTGCTTCTTCGACAGGCTTGCTCAACACATTCTTCTCACTGTGCTCCCTCATGTGCTCCCTCAGTGAATTGCAGGAAGAAAACACCTTTGAGCACAATTGGCATTGAGTTCCTGAGGATGGCAGCAAAGTCTCCTCATCACTTGGACTCAGCAACAAGACATGCACGTCGACAACATTGGCAGAAGGGCTCTTTGGCTGCTCAACTTCGCGCCAGTGGCGTGACATATGGCCTCCAAGAGCTCTCCCTGAAGGGAAATTCTTGTTGCACTTGTTGCACACATGCTTCCGAATTCTTCCTCGCGGTGCCATATCTACACCATTACAAAGATGCAGCAAGTCAGAACACATAAAGATGAACCGTACATTAAATCACTAATTTCTGCAATGCTGCTCTACTAATGCATCCTATATACTTAGCTTTCTGAGTACAAGCAACAAGCAAACTGCAGAATTTAAACCCGAATCTGTTAACTCGAATTTTTTTCCCATAATAATTTAACCACATTATGTGGAGTGAAGTGGAAGCTAAATGGATTAGAACATTACACCACTTGTACTAAAATAGGAGGTTCAATTATTGCACATAACTGAATGCAATTTACAGAACTACTACACTACAGAAGCATAAGGAAGCAATAAATTTGCCTCTGCAATTCAGAAACCCTTAGGCCGGAAAACAATATATGAGTTGCACAATCTACTCACTGAAGTTTGCCGTAACAGATTAAGCAGCAGCACAGCTAGGATTGTTTAAGCATCGTGAAACAATCAAACATAATGGAATAGCTGAGGGAATACGAAAGCATGGCTAGTAATGGAAAGTAGCAACAAGTTGTGAAATTCTCACACCTTCATGGGCTCGTGAAACAATCAAACATAATGGAATAGCCGAGGGAATACGAAAGCATGGCTAGTACTGGCAAGTAGCAACAATTTGTGAAATTCTCACACCTTCACGGGCTTTAAGAAGACCGAATCATTGCAAATTCGCGGGACAAGTAAGTACACACTGATACGCTAGATTCAGAAAACACTGACTCAGCTCAGAAGCTCTGGCCCCTTTGGAGCATTTGCACAAACACAGAGACGGAATTTGATCAGATACTACAGGGAAAGGCAGAGCTCGTGGCAATTCCATCAGAAACTTGTGAAATGGCATGGGATTTTTAACTCACTAATTTCTGCTGCTCCAATTGATGCGTTTATTTACTTTTCAACCCTGATGTGTTCACTTGAAAATCTTTTCACATCATGTAGAGCGAAAGCTAAATTGATTAGAACATTAGACCTGTTGTTCTAAAATAAGAGGTTCAAATGTTGCATGCATGTAACTGAAATAGATTAGAAAACCAAAACCCAGCACAGAAGCACAAGGAAGCAATAAATTCGCCTCTGCAATTCAGAAAATCTGCCAGCCAAAAAACAGACGGGAAGTTGCAAAATTTACTTACAGTACTGAAGTCTTCCATACCAGATTAAGAAGCACCTCAACCATGCTTTTCAAAGCGCGTGTAACAATCAAACATAATGGAATAGTTGGGGGACAAGTATAACATGAGCTACAGCTAGTAACGGGCAAGTAGCAACAGCTTGTGAAATTCTCACACCTTCACGGGGTTTTAGCAAGGCCGAATCATTGAGTAAAAGCAACAAGCAAACTGCAGTATTTAAACCCGAATCTGTTTACTCAAAAATCTTATCCCATCATAATGTACACACATTATGTGGAACACAGCGGAAGCTAAATGCATAAGAGGCGTATCACCATTTGTACTAGAATAAGAAGTTCAATAACTGAAAACAAGTTACAGAACTACTCCACCACAGAAGCATAAGGAAGCAATAAATTCGCCTCTTCAATTCAGAAACCCTTAGGGCGGAAAACAAAATGGGAGCTGCACAATCTACTAACTGAAGTCTGCCACAACAGATTAAGCTGCAGCATAGCTAGGAATTTTTAAGCATCGTGAAACAATCAAACATAATGGAATAGTTGAGGGAATACGAAAACATGGGCTAGCAATTGCAAGTAGCAACAAATCGTGAAATTCTCACGCCTTCACGGGGTTTTAACAGGGCCGAACCATTGCAAGGTCGCATGACAACTGAGCACACACTGACCCGCTAGATTCAGGAAACACAGGCTCAGAAGCTCTGGCCTCTGGCCCCTTTGGAGCATTTGCACAAACACAGAGACTGCATTTGATGAGATAGTACATGGAAGGGCAGAGCTCGCGGCAATCACATCAGAAAGTTGTGAAATGGCGCGGGATTTTTACCTCGGGGCTCGAACTCCTGCCTCGCCAACCCGTGCGAGAAGAGAGCGGGAGGGTTTGGGCGGCTGTCAGAAAGCTCGGCAACTGCAAGGGCCCGATCACTGCAAACGAGATTGCAGGAAACGGGTTAGGACGGAATCGGAGCAATCGCAGACGATCAGCTGAACCACAAGCACGAGACCACCCGAATTATTCACGGAATCAGAGAGATTCACCGCCGTCGACCGACAACGATCAGGAACCGAGATTAGCAACGCGGAATTGCGGCCGGAAACGCACCTCGTGAGTGGCCAGCTCGGCGGGGAGAATCCCCGGGAGAAATGCGGTGGATTGATGGGAGAAGCTCTCGATCAGTGCAGCTTGCCTCCCTTCCTGCGCCGCTGCTCACTCCGGCGCCGGCCCTCCTACCTCCTCTCGCGATTGTAACCCTTCTGTTCTGGTGGTCGCGTAGCCGCGAATGGCCGCGTGCGAGTAGGTATAGGCGGCCGAAGAATGTAGACTGGACGCTGTACCGGGTTCATCGTGGGTTGCTCACGGCTTCACGCTCGTGTCGTGTGAGGAAATGCAGTCGCCGGCCTGGCCCTGGCTGCCGCCTCGGTGTTTGCCTGGGGGAGGCAGCCAGGAGGAGAGTGAAGGCTTCGGAGTCGGAGAGCACGTGCGGCTCGGATGGTGACACGTAACCGTCATCGGACGGTGGATGTTACTGTCAGCTAGCGAGGCCCAAAACAGAGCAGGGGCCAGGGGCGCTTGGTCCATTACCGGCCCATAAAGGGTATATTACTCCATCCAATCAATATTACTCTTTATTAATACTACTCCCTCCGTCCACTTTTATAAGGCCTTGTAGAAATCAATTATATCAATTATATTATTAAAACAACTAACAACCGATGGTTGAGATTTAACAAAGAATAGGAACGGCTAAGATTTAGACTGATCTGGGATCTCCACGTTGTAGACTAAAGGCACAAATCTAATGACGTTCAAGAGTCCTGATCAGCAACGCAAAAAAATACACGTAAAAAAAGAATCCCGAACAGACTCCATGTTTGTATACTAAAGGTATAAATCTAATCACGTTCAAGAGTCCCAGCAACTCAAAAAAAATACATTTAGAAAAAAGAGTTCCGATCGGACTGGTATAGGCTGCCATCTAGAATATACTCTATTGACGAATCAATGGATGTGATCGTGCGCAGGCGCAGCTAGGCGAAACAATTCGACAACTTAATAGCGAGGGCTTCCGGCGTGTCGTGCCACCGGGAAACTTACGAGCACACTGCGGCGCTGTGTTTGTCTCAAAATCGTATGCTAAGATCGGAGGAGAATCGTTTTGCTGTGGCACCATCTCAGATTCTCATATAACGGGAATAAATCAAATCGGTGTTGTGGTCGACAGTTTTCGAAATTGATCGAGGCACTCCGTTCTAATGGCTGTTGGGCGCTGTGGGAGATTCTGATGGCGCATAGGCGCTAATGGATGAAGGAAATCATCAAGGTACCAAAGCCACATGCTCCAAGTCCACCCGCCAACAGGATTGATCAATATGGAGTCAACATACATCTAGGTGAATTGTGTGTAGAGGCGAACGTCCCTCCAGCGGCCAGTGTAAGATGTTGTCCATCTCAACAGGACAAGCCTGCTAACTTTCTGTGTATAGTTGGTGCAAGCAACCAATACTGCTGCATGAAACTTATTCTTGCCATGTCTTCCGATTAATTTTCTTTGATCTTAAATGATGGTCAATGGCAACCAGACTCATTTGACGTCCTCGACTGACGGACGCACCACCAAGACGCAGGTCGACCTCGCGTGTGGGGAATAGAGGGATGCCAAAGGAAGAAGAAGGGGCCTACCGAGGGTGTTTATGCAAAATATCTTTAATTCCTCTATTTTTTACATAATCAATATATAAAGTGCATTTTACATTAAAATCAGCAGTTGTAACAATGTGGAACATAACCTAAATTAGAGAGAAATTTGCAATTAGATTTTTTACAGGTAGTCTAGAAGTCATAGAGTAGAAAACAGGTTAAGAAAATATAACATCGAGTCAGGCATGCATGAATCGGCAGTTGCTCATGTTTTTTGCAAACATTTTGTAATACATATAAAATCGTCGAATCGAGTGTATAGTCTGAACAAAGCAAAACAATTTTTAATCAGCAAATATAAGTTCTAATTTCTAAAGCAAAGCAAATATAAGTTCTAATTTTTAAAGCAACAAGTCATATATCTTATGGCCTCTTCCATTCATACTCCTATTCAGAAAAGTTTAGTACATATTACTGGAAAATACCCCTATGATGAAACTTACCATCCATTTGATACAAAGTAATGGAGAGAGGGAGAGAGAGAGATGTTGATGATTAGGTAGATGGAGAACGCGGCAAGCTAAATTAAAATATGCATGCATGAAATAATCTAGAGGCACGAGATTACAAAAACATAAACTTTCCTATGGCTAATTATGAGTCTAACATGAGGTTTAACTACATGACACTGGTATTTCAATTTTTAGTTCTTATTGAATTTTTTATTTATTTGAATGAAAAGTAGACATCAAGGACTGAGGAAGCATGGAGGATGAAGGCATAGACTATTCTAGAGGCCTATGCTTTTTCATTGAGGGTCAAAATATTTCAATCCTCCGTTGTGACACATCAAAAACCTTACTAATACCATATTTCATAGATTTTCTTACCGAAGCAAAAAAACGGCACAATTTAATTGAGTGTTATATCTCATAAGGTAAATAAACACAAAAAAGACAAATCTAGCCGCGCAAATGCGCGGGTCACCCTGCTAGTTTTAATATAGTCTAAATACAAACTAAAATGAGTGAACCTACACATAAAACATGTCTACATACATGCATTTTGGTATGTATCTAGTCCACTTTCTACAAGGTCTTATAAAAGTGGACAGAGGGAGTAGCAAAGTGCCCGCGCGTTGCAGCGGACAAAATACAAATTAAAAATTAATCTCTTAAATATGAAGGAACAATTCAACAATATACAACTTAACAATTTAAGTTGATGGAGATTTTGTGTACATGGGCATTAGTGATCTTGCTTTTTTTTTAAATCATATTTGAGTATTAAAAACTATACAAAAATATTTGGTCGTAGCCAACTATTTATCCCACAAACCTGCAAAAATTAAGTTTAACTTATAATTTAGGCTATACAAAAATAACAAAATTATAGGTCTAAGTTTGTATATTCCAAATCTACAATTTTTACATGCTTCTAGGTTACATCATTGACTATATCTAAAATTATTTTTATAATTTTTTGAAACTTAGAAAAATAATCTTATATTTTTTCTAAATAAAGGGAACACTGAAGATCAGTCTCAAACTTTCCGCTTAAGTTCTTCTTACTTTCATTTTTCCAAAAGCAATTTTATTACATGGTCATATCTAGTATCTCTTACTATTTGTCAGTGCTGCCAAGTTAGTTGTATTATATTTTATGGAGTAGTATACAAGAGAAAAGGATAGGAGATCTGCTATTTACACCAAAAAAAAACAAGAGTGCAAGATTTCTTGACAGCTTCACGCCAGTAGACCGCCCCTAGTTAATAAGCTACGGTAAACGCAATCCCAATTCCCAAATCAGACAATCCTGAACACCGCGAGTGGACCTTGAGCAGCGACAGCACGCGCTCGGAAGTGGTGGCGCGGCTGTCGCACAAGTTCATCTACATCAACGCCGAGGCGCATCATAATGGTTTTTTACTTTCTCTCTATAATATCCCACCTTCGCGACAACCTCGTCTCTTCTCCTAGGACATCAACTCAACGTATCATCTTCTCTCTATCTTCTCTTCTTCCCCACATGCCAGCACCACATCGCCACATCCAGCGTCCCCGTGCTCCACGTACCAAACCTGTCCAGCGCTTGCGAGTTGCGTTGGATGCAGCGGAGTCATAACGCCACACTTTCCCTCTTATTTATGCACCGTCCGGCCGCAGCCACCGCCTAGCTACCGCAACTCCCTATCTTCAGATCAAAGAACCGCCGCTCCTCCTATTCACCACATCGACGGCTATCCCTCCAATCTCTCCCGTTCACCTTCGGGCATGGCGCGACGCGCAGCCCTGCCTAGACTACCGGCGAGCAGTACCCGCGCGTTCATCAGGTCTAAATTAAATCAACCATCTTAGAAGTATACGCCCAGTATTGGTTGTATTATTGTTTTATAAGCACGCTCATCTTCAAAAAAAATTGAATTTTCTTAGATGTCACACTATTCTACAATCTTCACAAATGTAAAGGAAAAACACACCAATTACGCTGTAATTTCTTTGTGCATGTCATGTATATACAGAAGTATGAAATTATCATATAGACAAAATCACTTCTTAAAATTATATGAAATCAATGATTTATGTACCATATCCGTGAACATCTCTAATAATAGACCAAAAATTAGTGGTTTACACAATGTACCATGGGATAGGACAAGTGAACCACTGAACTCGGGTAGAGAAAACTCCCATGTATGCAGAATCTCAATAAAGCAATGTTGGATAATGGATACATTGAACTGCCAAAAAACACATCGGGCACATATGGTGATGGCTACCCTAGCACCATAACAACGCTCCAAAAGAAAAATATTTCTTATTTTCAACCTATAATCAGCTAACAAATTAATCCCACAAATTAATTTGCCAACAAAAACTCAACTAAGGCCGCAACTAATAGCAACTGCTCCAAATCAGATTACGGTAGTCAGCAATTCCAATGAGGTGGTAATTAGCAAGGACTAACAAAGCTATGAAAGAATAATTAATTAAGTACCTCCTAGTGAGATCATGGTGAACGCAGGACTGCATGGTCATCTCCCTGTAGCTTGTGCTGTTGAAGTCCTTCCACTCCACGCAGACCGGAGCAGGTCACGGAGTGCACCGGCGTCTCCCTTCTTTTTCTTGCTGAGCTCATGCCGTCCTCTGCTACTTCCCTCGTTGATGCACGGATGCACCTGCTACTTCTCTCGATAGATGCAGCCCGTCGAGCACTGCCCCAATGATGTCCTCTCTGCTGATGCTCGGCCTGTTGCCCGACCGCGCCTTCTCCCATCACCCTGTGAATCCCGGCAGGGAGGAGTCGACAGCTGCGGATAGCGCTCGTCTCAAAGGTCATGTCACTTGGCCTTGATTCTCCCAAAGAGCCTTGTCTGCGGAGGGGAACAGAGCGACATCGGCCGCACAAGGGAACGCAGCGGCGACGGCGGCCCGGTCGAGGGACGCCTGGACTGCGTTGGGCGCAGCTTGGTCGAGCTACGGCAACCCTGTTTGTGGCGGGCCTGTTTTTGCAGAGAGAACCTAGAGATAGATAGATGAACGAAAGCCTGATAATAATTAAGCAAAAAGAAACGTTTTGGGTACCACAGATGAAAACATATTTTTGGTGGATTAAAAACATACTTACGACGGTCACGGACCATACCTCTAGCAATATTATTAGTAGAGATAAACAAACGTACTATAATAGACATAGGTGATCAAAGCTATACTATTATGTATCCATGTTTAAGACATCTCAAATGATAAAGTAGTAGCAGTAAGAGACTAAGAGTACATGTGACGGAAAAAATACAATTAAAGCCGGATCACATCTCGATATCATCTAAATCAGGTAGGGGATATCGAAGTATGGCAGCTATTCCTGTCAGTTGGTCGAGCTGATTGCCGGAGACATTCTTGGACGAGAAGACGCGCACCGTGCCACCGAGCTTCTTCACGGATTCGGCGAGCTCGATGCACTTGCGCCAGGCAGCAATGTCGGGGCTCCGGAACCAGGTATCCGTCAGCAACAGGGTCTTGATGGCCAGGCGCTCATTGGCGACCTCCACATGCTTGGGCCCGTAGCAGGCCCGGTCCGTGTCCTTGATCATCATGGCATACGTCACGCTCCGCCTGACGAGGAACAGGTGGGCGAGGCCTTCCTGCATGAGGAGCACCGCGAGGTCGGCGTTGGCGGCCGTCTCGTCGCACAACTGGTTGATCCTCTCGAGCTCCGGCCAGTCCCAGACCTCCTTCCGGAGGACGAAAGGCCTCTTCGGCTCCAGCTCCAGGGTGTGGTACTGCCCGATTTGGACGTACTCGTTCTTGGTCTGGTTCTTGCCGCGGACGCGCATCAGGGACCCCTCCGCGTCGTACTCCACCGACTGCACCGCGATCTCCAGCGTCATCTTCACGCGCTCCGTGTCGCGGCCCCCGATCTTTCGGACCGTGACGGTCTCCACCGTGTCGCCGACGGCGATGAGGTTGTACGCGTCCCACATGTCGTCCTCAATCTCCGGCATGAGCTTGACGAAGCCGGGCCCGTTGGGGACGAGGTTTAGTTTGACGAGCTTCATCGCGCGGGATGATCAGGGTGTGGCGCGAGGGTCTCGTTCTGGAGATCGGCCGGAGATCTTTCGCGAGGGCGTCTGCGGCGGCGAACGATGGACGTGATTGAAGAAACTGAAGCATACAACAACAATCTTCGCCTGTCGTTGGTGTCGGGAGGTGCGAACTGAGGGAACGCGATTGATCGTTGGGACGGACGGAGGGTGCTATTTATAACCGTGTGAGGCTGGATCGTACGCGTTTTGGAGTCTCCGAGTCACCCAAGAACTCGGCCTTTTCCTTTCCGTATCCAGGTAGAATCGCCCAAAAACCCGGCCTCTGAAACCGACTCGTATTTTGTTTCCTTCCTTGTGGACACTGCCGCGTAAAAATCGTAGAAGGCGGCGGCGGAGTCCACAACGCGGGGGCACTCAGCATTGTAATTTACGAACTTTTTGACGTACGAACGGTTATTTCCAGTTTTTTTGGCGCGGGATAGTAGTGATCGTTAAGGATCGCCAATACTTTGACGTACGAACTTTTTGACGCACGAAAAAAGACCGCTGTTTTTTTGACCTATCACGGTTTTCTGACCATCGCGTCCTCAAGCCGGATTATTTGTTTAGATAGATGTATTTATTAATAAAATGTGTCTAGATAAATCTGTATTAGCGAAGAGTATTATGGGTCGGAGAGAGTATATATTAAAGTTGAAGAAATTAGGAAGCTCTCAGCGCCCCACCTCATAGCACACTGCAGTGCTCAATAGTGTTTGGACCGTTCGATTTAAATCCAGCGGTAAAAGTAACATCGATGACCAATTCGGTATAACGCCTGATGCAGTAATTTTTGTCGTTAACTTTTTATAGTAATTTCTCAATACAACACAAACAACGCGCGATACAGTATTCTTACCAGTAATTTTGTAACAGTATTTTTTTGTTTAACTCTTCATCGCAATCTTCCAACTATATTTTCATAATAACTTTTTTTCAAAATTTTAAGGTTGGTTCTTTTTTAAAGTAGTTTTGCAGTATAATCTAAACAATAATTTCACAGTACAATGATTGCTATAGATGGCGCGGTGATAATGGAATAAATGACCGGCCAGTTGGGAAACCCCAAGAGGAAGGTATGATGAATATATCAGCAAGTTTTTCCCTCAGTAAGAAACCAAGGTTTGTCGATCCAGTAGGAAAAAGCCAAACTCAAGAAGGTGATGCTTGCTAGCCTAGTGACACTCCAACAAGGGCGCCGTTAATGATAACTTGTTAGCGCCTCTTCAACTAGTAGCAACGTGGAACCTGCACACAACACAACCAAATACTTTGTTCCCAACTTACGATAAGGTTGTCAATTTCACCGGTTTGCTTGAAACAAAGGGTATGAGCGTATCGAGTGGAAAGTGATAGTAATATGCGAGTAAAGTAAATAGTGCGAGTAAAGTATCAGGTGATAGCAATATAATAGAAATAGGACCGGGATCCACAGTTCACTAGTGGTGTCTCTCCATAAGATAAAATAACACATGCTGGGTAAACAAATTACAGTTGGGCAATTGATAGAATAAAAACAACGTGCATATGTCGAGAGGATCACTATGAGATTTACTCTGGGCATTACAACAAGATACATAGACCGTCATCCAACTGCATCTATGACTAATAATCCACTTATGGCGAATCAATCCGAGAACTCCACAAGTATTAAGTTACGAACAACAGATAACTGCATTAAGCAAAGTGTGTAATGTAAACAAAGCATATGCCCTTGAGCATACGAATATTGTTTTCTCCCTAGTGGCAACACCACATCTACAACCTTAGAGGTTTCTGTCACTCCCCCAGATTAAATAGAGGCATGAACCCACTATCGAGCATAAATACCCCCTCTTGAAGTCACTAGTATCAACTCGGTCAAGATAGCTACTAACAACGGAGAGCACGCAAGATCATAAACAACATAGAGATAATATAAGATAATATTCAGCACATCAACTCAATCATAACACCAATATTTATCGGATCTCAACAAACACAATATATAGATTTACATAACGGTGATCTCGATCATGTAAGACAGCTCACGAGATCTAAACATGAAGCACATGGTGGAGAAGACAACCAACTAGCTACTGATATGGATCCATAGTCCAAGGTAGACTACTCACTCATCGCGCCGGAGGAAAGTATGGCGATGAAGAAGACCTCCCGTGGCGATTCCCCTCTCCGGCAGGTTGCCGGGAAGAGCTTCTGGACCCTCCCAATCTTGGATCGACGGCGGCGGTGGCTCGCGATGTATTCTGGAAAAATGATCGGGTATTTTAGGTTTTTCCCATCGGGGGGTCTTTATAGGCGAAGGGGTGGCGCCAGAGGTGGACCAGGGGGCCCTCACCACAGGTGGGCACGGGCCAGGGGAAGGCCGCGCCCCCCGGTGGTGTGGTCGTCCTGTGGCCCTTCTCCGTCTCCTCTTCGGTTCTCTAGAAGCTTCGGTAAATTTCCGAATGTTCGGCTTTTGTTTCGTCCAATTCCGAGAATATTTCCTCTGTAACTTTTCTGAAACACAAAAACAGCAGAAAACAGGGAACTGGCACTGTGGCATCTCATTAATAGGTTAGTTTCAGAAAATGCATAAAAATGCCATGAAGTGCAACGAAACACTAAGCAAATGGTGTAAAAACAAGCATGGAGCATCAAAAATTATAGATACGTTAGAAACGTATCAGCATCCCCAAGCTTAACACCTGCTCGTCCTCGAGTAGGTAACTGATAACAAAAGAAATAATTTTTGAGGTCACATGCACCTACACAATCTTGATTATCTATATAAGCGTTGTGCGCTGGGATCAAAAGAACTTAAAACATGGGCATGAAAGATATAATCTTGATAGAAGAAACTTAGCAACCATGTTATAACATGAAAATGAACACAAACAAAAGATCATGAAAATGAAACACTGAAAGTCAAACATGTGTTCAAATCATATGGAAAAACATAGCAAATGGTTTTCAGCTTGTCCTTCATGAGAGAGAAAAACATAAATGCATAGGACACCTTCAAGTTTAAGAGGGCGACTAGATACAAGTATTTGAGAACAAGTGAAACCAACATCATAAATCAATCAATGAAAACTTTGGGACAATGCATATTATACTCAAAATGACAACTATGCTCTCTTAGACGGTGCATAAAGATAGAAGGTGGTGACTCAACATAAAAGTAAAAGAAAGGCCCTCCGCGGAGGGAGGCAGTGATTGCAAGTTTTATAAACCTTCAAAAATTATGGTACTTACTGGCTTTGAGCTCTCATTGCCCCCATCATAGGCATCTTGAATGGTTAAAGTTAATGCGAATACAATTATGTTGTATATGCTTGACAAATCATAAGTTGAAAACTTCATGTCCCGTGAAATACGAATACCCAAACCTCATGCTACTCGACTTAGAGTCCCAAGCAAGCTCTTGTCATTGTAAATATATGTGTATCATCGAGAACCGCCAACGGGGTACCTCCTTGCCCGATAACATGGAACAAGCCCACATTAAAATGACAGGACAAACAAACAATGAACACCTCAGCATCTCTTTTATTTACCATTGGTATAGCTTTTTATTGTGAGATGCGTCGTCGAATGTTCACTATGGGCATGCTGTAAATTTTCACCATGAATGATGCATGGCTTAGATTAGCGGCCCAGGCGTTTCCCTAACACATATAAAAACTCCATGATCCCGCAAGATTCCCAACTTATTTCACATAGCGAGTATCCATAAACAAAAGATCACGATATCAACTCAAATGAAAGATAGTGCAATGTTGAAAGCTTGCCCCATGACGGCATGGCTGGGCTAATTTCCAACTTACAACTTGCAAGCATAACAACTCAACATAAGAGAGCCACAATGTCAAAATTTTAAAATGAGAAAAGTAAAGTATGCCATCAGGTTCGTGAGAGCTTTACTGACCAATTTTTGCATAACACCAAAAGAGTTTAATTTGAAGGATAGATAAAAACAAGTCAAATGTACTTTAGAATAGCAAATTGCTAATAGGTATGTATGGTGGACTCATTGGAACAACTTGGTTTTTAGGAGTTGGATGCACGAGTAGAGCTCATACTCAGTACAAAATGAGGGCTAGCAAAAGACTGGGAGCGACCAACTAAGAGAGCAATAACATCCATAATCATGCAAAGCGATAAAGCGACATTAAAAGAAGCATAAGATGGCATCAAAAGTCAAAAACTAAATGATCATAGAGGCAATGGCGACTTTGTATGAGTCAAACATGTATGAGCATGCGCCAAGTTAACCCAAATAAAGAATCAAAGGAGAAAACCAAAATAATGCTTCCAAATAATTAAAACAATGCATGATTTTTTCAAAGGCTCATTAAGCAATCTCAGTCATTTGAGACAAGTCATGCTACAGCAAAACCACTAAGCATGCTATCAAAAATACATCAAGCACAACATGTAAAAGCCTAGGCCGCATTCTACACAAGCTCCATCTTGTACCACTTTTTTGCATAAAGCTTTTTCTCTTTTCCAACACCATTCGAATTTTTTATAAACAACTCTTTTGATGAAAACCAACATGGACCAGAGGTCAAAATACACCTTGATAAAAGATATAACAAGATCTGAACACAAACCAAGGTGAAAAACGAAAGCTAAACATAGTTCTAGAAAAAGAGAACACTCGTTGAACGATAAGAGTGAAAAACAGAGTGTTCTTGGCAAATGAAAAACAAGGCAACTTCTCCAAAAGAAATTTGTTGGGGTCCAACCATTTATTGCAGCAAACAAAACTAAACAAAACTGAAAACTAAAACAACTAACACTCCAAAAAAAACACATAGTGCACAAAGCAATAAAAATATAGTGTGTTGAAAGGTGACCTGATTTTTGCCGATGAAGAAGGGGTGCCTCGGGGGCATCTCCAAGCTTTTACTCTTGTACCTCTTGGATATTTCTTGGGGTGACATGGGCATCCCCAAGCTTGAGCTTTTGTCCATTCTTCAACTCATCTCATCATTCTCCAATCCCTACACTTGAAAACTTCGTTTATACAAAACTAAACACAATTCTATTAGCAACATTAGTGTAAGCATAACAATGAATCAACCCTTTTTGCTTCAGGTTTCAACTCAAAACCACCACATATAAAGCATATACTACTGTAGCAACTTCCCCAAAAGTTCTGTGATCAAAAGAACTCAAAAAGAAAGCGATAAAGCGGCAAACACAAATATTGGCAGAAATCTGTCAAAATAGAACAGCTGACAAAGGTCGAATTTTTAGAGAGTTTTTTGTTGCTCAAATCAAAAAGTGTTCAACTAATGAAAGTTTGGATATAACCTGGGGCATATGCACAAGAAATATCAGGTCCAAAAGATATTCTGAAAATTGTCACGAATTTTTACGGTGCAGCGCCAAAAACTGTTTCAGGATAGCAACATCCCCAAATCTTCCCTCACTCAAATTAGAGGCTTCTCTTGGCACAAAAATGAAATAAAAATGATAAGGAGAGGTTAATACAGTAGTAATAACTTCCAAGACTCAAATAAAAGAAAAAGTACTGAAAGTAAAACAATGGGTTATCTTCCAAGAGTGCTTTTCTTTAACGCCTTTGAGCTAGGCGCAGAAAGTGCGAATCAAGTAATATCAAAAGAGGCATTAAGATCAATTGTAGGTGTCTTTTCAACAATAAATTAAATTGTGTCCAAATGAGTTTTTGAAGATCCTTTATGATCACACTTTGGTACACTAGTTTCATCAAAAAGATTTTCAGGACAAATCCAACTAAAATTATTTTCTAAAGCATCATGAATTCCTACAAGTTTACAAGGTATTGGCACTCTAAAATCTTCATTGGGTGTACCAACAATCTCTACAGGCGAGCCAAGCTTATTAAACTTCTTAAAAACTTCCCTAGCCTCAATGGTAACATCTCTAAATTCTATGTGCAAAGTTTCCAAGATAAAAGCTTTCTTTTCAGGATCCTCAATATCATGAATCTTAAGAAACATGTATTGCATAAAAGGATTAAGGCTAGCAAAACTAGCTTCTAACATGTGAATTAAATAAGCAGAAGCAACTTCATAACTAGGAGCAAGCTCAGCCAAAGATTTTTCCTCAACAAATTTATGCATACTAATATGATTAAAGAACTCCTCGATGTTACTTTTCTCAATAATAGAACCACTACCTACTAAGAGGTCCTCCAAAACGTACTTAGGGAACAACATAATAAACTAGAAGTAATAAAGTAACAACTATAAAGGATACTAATTTTTGTGTGTTTTTGATAAAACGATGCAAGTAAAAATAAAGTAAAGCAAAACTTAAAACAAAGTAAAGGATGTGCGTGCGAAACTCCCCTTGCAGAAGTCTTCTTTTTCTCCAGCAACGGCGCCAGAAAAAGTCTTGATTGCTATAGATGGCGCGGTGATGATGGAATGAATGACCAGCCAGTTGGGAAACCCCAAGAGGAAGGTATGATGAATATAGCAGCAAGTTTTTCCCTTTGTAAGAAACCAAGGTTTGTCGATCCAGTAGGAAAAAGCCAAACTCAAGAAGGTGATGCTTGCTAGCCGTTAATGATAACTTGTTAGCGCGTCTTCAACTAGTAGCAACGTGGAACCTGCACACAACACAACCAAATACTTTGTTCCCAACTTACGATGAGGTTGTCAATCTCACCAGTTTGCTTAAAACAAAGGGTATGAGCGTATCGAGTGGAAAGTGATAGTAATATGCGAGTAAAGTAAACAATGCGAGTAAAGTAAATAGGTGATAGCAAAATAATGGAAATAGGACCGGGGTCCACAGTTCACTAGTGGTGTCTCTCCATAAGATAAAATAACACATGCTGGGTAAACAAATTACAGTTGGGCAATTGATAGAATAAAGACAACGTGCATATATCGAGAGGATCACTATGAGATTTACTTTGGGCATTACAACAAGATACATATACCGTCATCCAACTGCATCTATGACTAATAATCCACTTGTGGCGAATCAATCCGAGAACTCCATAAGTATTAAGTTACAAACAACAGATAACTACATTAAGCAAAGTGTGTAATGTAAACAAAGCATATGCCCTTGAGCATATGAATGTTGTTTTCTCCCTAGTGGCAACAGCACATCTACAACCTTAGAGGTTTCTGTCACTCCCCCAGATTAAATAGAGACATGAACCCACTATCGAGCATAAATACCCCCTCTTAGAGTCACTAGTATCTACTCGGCCAAGATAGCTACTAACAACGAAGAGCATGCAAGATCATAAACAACATAGAGATAACATAAGATAATATTCAGCACACCAACTCAATCATAACACCAATATTCATCGGATCCCAACAAACACAACATGTAGAATTACATAACGGTGATCTCGATCATGTAAGGCAGCTCACAAGATCTAAACATGAAGCACATGGTGGAGAAGACAACCAACTAGCTACTGCTATGGACCCATAGTCCAAGGTAGGCTACTCACTCATCGCGCTGGAGGCAAGCATGGCGATGAAGAAGACCTCCGATGGCGATTCCCCTCTCCGGCAGGGTGCTGGGAAGAGCTTCTGGACCCTCCCGATCTCGGGTCAACGGTGGCGGATCACGATGTATTCTAGAAAAGTGATCGGGTATTTTAGGTTTTTCCCGTCGGGGGGTCTTTATAGGCGAAGGGGCGGCGCCAGAGGTGGACCAGGGGGCCCTCAACCACAGGTGGGCGCGGGCCAGGGGCAGGCCGCGCCCCCTGGTGGTGTGGCCGCCATGTGGCCCTTCTCCGTCTCCTCTTCGGTTCTGTGGAAGCTTCGGTAAATTTCCGGATGTTCGGCTTTTGTTTCGTCCAATTCCGAGAATATTTTCTGTGTAACTTTTCTGAAACACAAAAATAGCAGAAAATAGGGAATTGGCACTGTGGCATCTCGTTAATAGGTTAGTTCTGGAAAATGCATAAAAATGCCATGAAGTGTAACGAAACACTAAGCAAATGGTGTAAAAACAAGCATGAAGTATCAAAAATTATAGATATGTTAGAGACGTATCATACAACATAAACAGTGTATGATAGAGTAATTTCTCTGCTGATTTTATAGCAGTATTTTCTCGAGACAGGCTCAAGTAGTAACTTCCCAATAGTAGTTGTTCAACAGTAATTCTTCAATGCCGCACAATTGATCGACAGTAATGTCACACCACTATTCTTTTGACGGTGCGAAAACTATAATTCTATAATACAGACCATCCACGCAAGAGTACATCACCAACATTAATTACCTAACACTTATTCCTCAATGGTAAGTTCCCAACAATATCTCTTTGGTTGTGCATGAACAATAATCTCCATCAATAATTTTTCAGATAACTGCCTTCTTCCACGCTAGCTTCGGGTTATATCCTACGGAAATTTCGATAAACAAAACACTCTACTATTCGTCGCCTCTTTTATTTAAAAAAGTACCACTACCTTCTTCTTGTTGGAATTATGCCCTAGAGCCAATAATAAAGATGTTATTATTATAATTCTTGTTCATGATAATGTTTGTATTCCATGCTAGAATTGTATTAAGCGGAAACTTTAATACTTATGTGGTTTATGAACAACACCGTGTCCCTAGTACGCCTCTATGAACTAGCTCATTGATTAATGATGGTTAAGGTTTCCTAACCATAGACATGAGTTGTCAATTAATAATGAGGTCATATCATTAGGAGAATGATGTGATGGACAGACCCAAATAAAGCACAACAATTAGATCGTGTCATTGTGTTCATCTTTGCGAAGCTTTTTCCTATGTCAAGTATTGTATTTCTTAGACCATGAGATAATGCAACTCCCTAGTGCCGGAAGAGAGCTTTGAGGTCATCAAATGTCATCCTATGAAAGGGTGATCATAAAGGTGTCTCTCAGGTGATCGGAAAGTACTTGTTGGGTTGCATGTATCAAGATGGAATTTGTCCCTCTCGAGTCAGAGGGATATACTTCGGGCCCACACTCGGTAATCGATATCAACATCACTTGCAAGCACGTGATTAAGGAGTTAATCACAAAGTGATATCGGATTACGGAACGAGTAAAGTACTTGCTGTGAACGAGATTGAACTAGATATGCCGATACCGATGATCGAATCTCGGGCGAGTAAAATATCGCGAGATGAAGGGAATACAAATACAGGATTGATTGAATCCTGACATCGTGGTTCATCCGATATGATCATCGCTGAGTGCGTGGGAGTCAATATGGATTTTCAGATTCCGCTATTGATTATTGATGGAGATCATGTCCGCACATTCTTGAACTCATAGGGTCACACACTTAACGCAAATCAACACTATGGGTAGTTTTGGGATATATGAGAAAGTGTTTCGGAAGTTACGGAATTGTTCCGAATGAAAAATATTAATATTTATTAATTGTATGAATTAATAGATATTAAGCAGTATTTATTTGAAAGAAATAAAAAAATAAAAAAAAAGGATGCAGCGACCTGGCTCGCTGGATCGGAAACGATCGGAGCGGCCAGGCGCTGGCCGCTGGCGCTTGTTGTGCATGGCATGGATGGGCCTTTTGGCTCGTGGACATTTGACACAAGTGCAGGCCATGCACGCGCTCACGAGCAGTGGTGAGTTTGATCAATCTGATCGATTCGGTTAGCGGCGGTCAGCGTTTACGTGCACGAGCGGCCAACGTTTGGCTTGGCACGTACTCCAAGGCAGACTGCGCGGCCGCCTATAAAAGGGAACACATAGCCGCTAGTTTTTTGTTGTGACCTAATTCCTGCGGAGCCGTTGCCCGGTTTCTGAAGCCTCTTTTTTCCGTTCTTCTTCCATCACGCAAACAGACGAAGCCCAGTCGGCGAAAACTCTCCACCATAGACACCACGCCGTCGTGCTGTCGATCCCATCTACCACTCTACCATATCTCGATGGACCGGGAAGGCGGATTCGTTGGTGCGCTGTACATGTGCATCTCTCAGAGGCATCGCCACTTGCTACGTTGGATCGGATCGGATCGCGAGGAGGAGAAGGCTAGTACGACTACATCATCCACGTTCTGTTGAACATTTCCGCTGTGCGATTTCTTCAAGGGTATGAAGATCTCATCTATCTCTCTCGTTGATTACATCTTGTAGATTAGATCTTGGCTTTCTCGTTCGCATCCGTAGGAAATTTTTTAATTTACTATACTGCGAAACCCTTCAGTGGTATCAGAGCTAGATCTATGCATAGATGTGTTTCACGAGTAGAACGCAACATGCTTGTTGTGGGCATTGATGTTTTCTGTTGCAAACCTCTTTGTTGTGTATTTCTTATGGCGCAGCATAGTGAGATTGAAGCGGTCCAGGCCAACTTTACGTGACCTCGTTCGCGAGACCGGCTCCGCACTTGACGTGTGGCTTGTTCCACACATGCGGCTGGTGGATGTCAGTTTCTCTCACTATAGTAGTCATGAGATTTATAATGGATGTTAGCAACCATAATATCACCGTTGTGGCTTTTCGTAGGTAAGAATCGTTCTTAACTTGCTACTCCCATAAGCC
This sequence comes from Dactylis glomerata, assembly GCA_007115705.1. Taxonomy (NCBI): domain Eukaryota; kingdom Viridiplantae; phylum Streptophyta; class Magnoliopsida; order Poales; family Poaceae; genus Dactylis; species Dactylis glomerata. The sequence goes on from QXEO01000165.1 coordinate 356,759, forward strand.
ACGTAAAACATGCAACAACAAAGTAGAGGCGTCTAACTTGTTTTTGCAGGGAGTGTTTTGTGATATGGTATGGCCACAAGATGTGATGTGATGTATGCGATGATCATGTTTTGTAATATTTCACGACTTGCATGTCGATGAGTTCACAACCGGCAGGAGCCATATGGTTGTCCTTATAATTGTGTATGACCTGCGTGTCAACTTCTTATACGCCATGTAATAGCTTTACTTTATTGCTAAGTAGTTAGCAATAGTTGTAGTTGCTATTCGTGCTGGAGGCAATTATGGTGGAGTGGTGGAGATCATGCCGGTGCGCACAAGATGGAGATCATTGCGTGGAGATTGGCTATACCATGTCACATAAAATTATATGCATGTGATGTTTATCCTTTTATGTATCTTATTATACTTTGATCGCGACGGTAGGATTATAATATGATTCCTCACTTAAAGATCAAGATAAAATTGTGTTCTCCCCATGTATGCACCGTTGCGAAAGTTTATCGTTTTGAAGCATCTCGTGATGATCGGGTGCTATAAACTCTACGTTCACATACAACGGGTGCAAGCCAGTTTTTGCACATGCGGAAATTCTTGGGTTTGACTTGATGAGCCTAGCATGTACAGACATGGCCTCGAAACACATAAACCGAAAGGTTAAACATGAGTCATATGAATAATATGATTGACACTTTGTTGTCAACCATTGAAACCACATCTCTTCTCGTGAAGATTGGATTAGGTGTGGTGAATTTGGATCGTGTTCACTAAACAACTTGAGGGATGTTGAATTTAGTGGGAGTTCATCTAGTAATTTGATTAAGTTGAACTAGTTATCATGAACATAGTCTAAATTGTACTTGCAAATTTTGTAGATCAAATGGTTAAGTCCAACTTCAACTTCAACGTGTTTGCTGAGAAAGAAAAGCTTAAAAACAATGGGTCTAACTTCACCAACTGGTTCCGCAATCTGAGAATCATTCTCGCTGGCGGACAAAAAGCCTATGTACTTGAGCAAGCGTTAGGTGACCCCCCTGCTAAGGAAGCGCCAACTGACGAAAAAGTTGTTTATTAGTCGCGCAAAGATGATTATGGTGTGATTAAGAGTACCATGTTGTTTGCTATGGAACCGAAACTTCAAAATTGTTTTGAGGAGTTCAGCGGGCCTTTTGAGATACTTGAGGAACTGAAAACCATGTTTCAGAGTCAAGCCCGTTCTGAGAGATATGCGATCTCTGAGAAGTTCTTTAACTGCAAAATAGAGGAAGGGAGTTCCGTTAGTGAGCATGCCATTAAGATGTCGGGCTACAACGCCTTGAGCAGCTGGACTGCAAGATTCCAGAAGAGCTCAGGATTGACAGAGTTCTACAATCACTCCCTCCTAGCTACAAAGGCTTTATAGTTACTCACAATCAAATTGGTTCCACTGATACGATCACTGAGCTCTTCGCTAAGCTGAAAGCTGCGGAGGTGGATATCAAGAAAGATAATCATGTGTTGATGGTCAACAAGACCACTAGCTTCAAGAAAGCTAAGGGTGCAAAGAAATCCTACAAGAAAGGCAGCGGCAAGCGCGTTGCCCCTACTGAGAAGAAGCTCAAGTCTGGACCTAAGCCGGACACTGAGTGCTTTTATTGCAAGGATAAGGATCACTGGAAACGCAACTGTCTGAAGTACTTAGCGGATAAGAAGGGTGGCACCATTAAAGGTATATTTGATATACATGTTATTGATGTTTACCTTACTAGCGCTCGTTGTAGTGCCTGGGTATATGATACTGGTTCAGTTGCTAATATTTGTAACTCGAAACAGGAGCTACGGAATAGACGGCGGCTAGCAAGGGATGAGGTAACGATGCACATCGGCAATGGATCAAAAGTTGACGTGATGGCCGTCGGCACGCTCTCCTTAGTTTTACCTTTGGGATTAGTTTTAAACCTTAATAAGTGTTATTATGTGCCTGCATTGAGCATGAGCATTATATCTGGATCGTGTTTATTGTAAGACGGTTATTCATTTAAATCTGAGAATAATGGTTGTTCTATTTATATGAATAACATCTTTTATGGTCATGCACCTGTCGTGAATGGTTTATTTCTTTTGAATCTCGAAAGTAATGAAACACACATCCATAACATTGAGGCTAAAAGATGCAAAGCAGATAGCGATAATCCAACTTATTTGTGGCACTGCCGTCTAGGTCATATTGGTGTAAAACGCATGAAGAAACTCCATTCTAATGGACTTTTGGAGTCTCTTGATTTCGAATCATTTGACACTTGCGAGCCATGCCTCATGGGCAAGATGATGAAAACCCTGTTCTCCGAAATAATGGAGCGAACAACGGACTTATTGGAAATCATACATACCGATGTGTGCGGACCAATGAGTATTTCGACGCGTGGTGGATATCTCTATTTTCTCACTTTTACTGATGACTTAAGTAGATATGGGTATGTCTATTTGACGAAACATAAATCTGAAATGTTTGAAAAGTTCAAAGAATTTCAGAATGAAGTGGAAAACCATCGTAATAGGAAAATTAAATTTCTGCGATCTGATCGTGGAGGTGAATATTTGAGTTATGATTTTCTCACGCATCTTAAAGCAAGCAGAATCGTTTCGCAACTCACGCCACCTGGAACACCACAGCGCAATGGTGTGTCTGAATGCCAGAATCGAACTCTATTAGACATGGTGCGATCGATGATGTCTCTTACAGATTTGCCGTTATCATTTTGGGGTTATGCATTAGAAACCGCTGCATTCACTTTAAATAGGGCACCATCTAAATCCATTGAGATGTGATACGTCTCAAACGTATCTATAATTTTTGATGCTCCATGCTTGTTTTTACACCATTTGTCTTGTGTTTCATTACACTTTGTGGCGTTTTTATGCGATTTCTGGAACTAACCTACTAACAAGATGCCACAGTGCCAGTTCCCTATTTTCTGCTATTTTTGTGTTTCAGAAATGCTACACAGGAAATATTCTCGGAATTGGACGAAACAAGTTCCAGAAGTCTTATTTTTCCCGGAAGAGGACCGAAGACCGAACGAGAGCCGGAGGGGGGCCAGGGGCTGCCCACACAACAGGGGGCGTGGCCCAGCCCCTGGCCATGCCCACCCATTGTGTGACCGCCCTGGTCGCCTCCTGACGACGCCCCTTCGCCTATAAGATGCCTCGGGATGGAAAACCCTAGGGGAATCGGCGAAATTTCCAAAAGAGTTCCGCAGCTCCGCCGCCGTCGAAGACAAATTTTGGGGGATAGAAGTCTCTATTCCGGCACCCTGTCGGGACGGGGAAGTGCCCCCAAAGCCATCTTCATCGGTCTCCATCGCCGTCTCCGCCGTCTCCATTGACCTCACCGCCATCTCCATCAACCTTGCTGTCTCCTATGATGAGGAGGGAGTAGTTCTTCCCCGGGGCTGAGGGCTCTACCGGTAGCTATGTGGTTCACCTCTCTCTCCCATGATGTGATCTTTATGCGATCGTGAGCTTTGTATCTAGTTGAATTGGTAGATGTTATTATTCAGATATTATGCTACTCCCGTGCTTTATATTTGTAATCTCCGGAGATACCTTGTATCATGATGTGAAGGTGACTAGTGTGCGCATCATGTGTATCTTTTTGGTTAATGTCTCTATGAATTGTTGGTGTTTGTTGGAACCATCTAGTGCGTTCATGGTGATAGTGTGGGACAATCTAGTTTGGGTACATACGGACTTTGAGGAGTGCTTCGTAGCCCTACGCATGATTAGTGTTCATTTTCCATTGGAGAATTGTTTTGAGTTGCATATTGATGATAGTATCTATTGGTTCAATTATGTTATATTTGTTGGGAGTGTGTCCACTAGTGAAAGTATGATCCCTAGGCCTTGTTTCCAACCATTGCACACCGTTTTCTTTCAGTTTTGTTACATGTTTGCTCGCAGCGATATTTATTTTAGATTACATTTACTACTTATAATCATCACTACTACTTGTATTTCACTATCTCTTCGCCGAACTAGTGCACCTATACATCTGACAAGTGTATTGGGTGTGTTGAGGACACAAGAGACTTTCTGTATCGTAATTGCAGGGTTGCTTGAGAGGGATAGCTTTGACCTCTTCCTCCCTGAGTTCGATAAACCTTGGGTGATCCACTTAAGGGAAACTTGCTGTTGTTCTACAAACCTCTGCACTTGGAGGCCCAACACTGTCTACAAGAACAGACGCGTGCGTAGACATCAAGCTCTTTTCTGGCGCCGTTGCCGGGGAGGTAAGGTAAAAGGTACTCGCATCCTCCTGTGTGAGTGCTCAAAGTTATTTCCTTTAGATTTTGCAATTATATCTTTTTGTTTCTTGTTTCTATATTCACTAGTTAGGCTTAATGGAAAGTAAAGAGTTCTTTAGTCTTTTTCCTGAGTTTAGATTTGAAGAGAAAATTGAAAAACCTTTGGATCTTAATTTGCATGATAATAGTGTTGTTAGTATGAATGCTTTGAACACCGTTTTAGAAAAGTCTAAGCTTGGGGAAGCTGGTTTTGTTAAGCATGATATTTTTAGTTCCCCAGCTTTAGTGGAGAAAGTTTGCTCTGATGATATTTTATATCCCATATGTGATAATTCTTATGATGCTTATGCTCCTCATCCTTTTAAAATACCTATGAAAATTGTTGATCGTGCTATGAATAACTGCTATTTAGGAGATGAAACTATCCATCCTGGTGATCATTTGCTCTTTATACATGAATTATGCGAGTTGTTCCAGTGTGCAGGTATTTCAATGAACCAAGTTAAGAGGAAGCTATTTTCTTTATCACTAAAGGGCAGAGCTGCGGAATGGTATTAAACACTAAAGGATGGCTGACCTGTTGATTGGGAGGAAATTGTACCTCTCTTTTATTCTAAATTCTATCCTTCTAGTGAGGTTTATAAAGATAGGAATTATATTTATAATTTTCATCCGCATGAGGGAGAAAGCATTGCCCAAGCGTGGGAAAGATTGAAGTTACTAATGCACAAATGTCCTATTCATGATCTTCCCTGTAATATTGTTATTAATAGTTTTTATGTAAGGCTTTCAGGATATTACAAGGACTATCTAGATGCATGCTTTGATGGGTCTTTTACAGGCAAGGATGTTGATACCAAGTGGGATCTGCTTGAAACAATTCAAAACAATATTGAAGGTTGGGATAGCGACAAAGGTAAAGGATCAGGTATGAATTACGAGTTTGATTGCATTAAGTCTTTCGCTGAAACTGTTGATTTTCAAGAGCTTAGTGCTAAGTATGGTCTTGATCCTCAAATTATGATTGATTGTTTTAAAGCCTTTGCTTCTTATATTAATGTTCCTAAAGGAAATGGGGACGTGTATCATGAACCTTTTAAGGACACTTGTATAGAAAGTGATATTGTTATTGATGACTGCAATAAACATGCTCAAATTTCTGAAAGTACTACTTCCTATAAGCATGTTAATTTTTGTGGAGTACATAGACCTTGTGAACAGAGTCACAACAAGGAAGATTATTGCATCACCCACGGGAATGAAGAAACCAATATGTGGCTCAGGGCTCTAGATGAGCTTGGTGAAAAGGTTTGTGAGCTTTATCCTTTTCTTTGTGAACTTTGTGATGACACGGGTCACTTTAATTTTTAATGCCCAAGCCAATATCGTGACTCTTTTAATAGAATGAGTACCGTAAATTTGTATTGTGATGACAAGATTACTCTCAATCAACATGATGAGCTTACTTTGTTTTTGGAGTGTGAAGAGATATCTAGAAAGATTTCTTTGGTTGATATGAGAGATGTTGATATTAATAGCACCCTTCGTGGTTGTCGTCTCTATTGTGTTAAAGATTGCCTCGCAAATACTTACATACAAAATCTTATAAAACATGATGTTTTGCCAAGCTATGACAAGACTAATAGATGTTTCTATCTTATTAATAGAGAGGAGGAATCCTCCAAAGTTTCTTCTGTTGTTTCTGTCAGTAAACCAGATTATGTGGAGAAGATGCCTTTCCCTCCTAAAGGATATGTGGAGAAGGTGCCCTTCAAGTCTCTCCCTCCTAAAGGAGAGAATAAGAAGAGTATGAATAAGAAGAAGAGGAATAAAAAGCGAGAGGACACGGTATCTTCCCCTAAGCATTATGATCCTACTATAGATTATGATAATTCTGATTGGGATGATGTTCCCATGCCTGTTACCTATGTTAGTGATCATGATTGGGAAAAGCACTCTACTTTTGATATAGAAAATCTTTTTGGTACCAATTCTAAGGTTAATAATTATTGTACCATTAGTACTATCCATGTTCCTTCTTATGATGATATGTTTGATGAATATGCTTTGCGAAATAGTTGTTCTCTAGCTTGTGATGATACTGAACCTCTAGTCTATGATGGTTACAATGATGAGTATAATGTTTTTATTTCACCTACTTTTCAGGAGAAAATTAGTTATGATTATAATATGCCTCCTATTTTTGATGATTATGGTGATGAGAATAATTATTCTATTGAATCTGCTCCTACTACGATTGTTCATATGGGGAGTATTAATTCTTTTATGCATGTGGCTCATGATAGGGATGCTTTATGTGATAGTTATATTATTAGTTCTATTCATGATGCCACTGAAAGTTACAATGAGAGAGGGAAACATGGTTTGATGAACCTCAACAATATTGAGTTTCCCCTCTTTATGTTGCAATTCTTGAAGTTGTACTTGTTTTGCCTTCCTATGCTTTTTGCTTTGCGCTTTCATGACTTGTCTCTTTACAAGACTATTTTTTCATAAGAAGTGGTTTAGATTTAAATGTGTTTCATATTTGCTTTTTGATGCTCTCTCTTGCTTTAAGTTCTTATATAGCGCCTTTGCCTTAAGCTCTTTTATGGCGCCTACATGAGCATCTTTGCAAATTACTGCACCTAGCTCAAAGGCGTTAAAGAAAAGCACTCTTGGGAGATAACCCATTGTTTTATTTTTAGTACTTATTCTTTTATTTGAGTCTTGGAAGTTATTGCTACTGTAATAACCTCTCCTTATCATTTTTATTTCGTTGTTGTGCTAAGAGAAGCCTCTAATTTGAGTGAGGTAAGATTTGGGGATGTTGCTGTCGTGAAACAGTTTTCGGTGCTGCACCGTAAATATTAGTGAAAATTCTCAGAATATCTTTTTGACCTGCGATTTCTTGTGCATATGCCCCAGGTTATATCCAAACTTTCATTAGTTATACACTTTTTGATTTGAGCAACAGAAAATCCTCCAAAAATTCGACCTTTGTTAGCTGTGCTGTTTTGACAGATTTCTGCCACTATTTGTGTTTGCTTCTCGATCGCTTTCTTTTTGAGTTCTTTTGATCTGGGAACTTTTTGAGGAAGTTGCTACAGTAGTAGATGCTTTAATATGTGGTGGTTTTGAGTTGAAATCTTAAGCAAAAAGGGTTGATTCATTAATATGCTTACACTAATGTTGCTAATAGAATTGTGTTTAGTTTTGTATGAAGGAAGTTTTCAAGTGTAGGGATTGGAGAATGATGAGATGAGATGAAAAATGGACAAAAGCTCAAGCTTGGGGATGCCCATGTCACCCTAAGAAATATCCAAGAAGTACAAGCATCAAAGCTTGGGGATGCCCCCGAGGCACCTCCTTCTTCATCGGCAAAAATTAGGTCACCTTTCAACACATTATATTTTTATTGCTTCATGCATTATGCGTTTTTCTTGGAGCGTCTTTACTTTTGCTTTCAGTTTTTTTTTTGCTGCAATAAATGGTTGGATCACATCATGTTCTTTTTGGAGGAGATGAACTTCGTTTTTCATTGCCAAGAACACTCTAGTTTTCACTCTTATCGTTCAACGAGTGTTCTCTTTTTCTGCTACTGTATTTAGCCTTTGTTTTTCGCCTTGATTTTTGTTCAGATCTTGTTTTATCTTTGCATCAAGGTGTATTTGGACCTCTGGTCTATGTTGGTTTTCCTCAAAAGAGTTGTTTTGAAAAGGGTTTGAATGGTGTTGGAAAAGAGAAAAAGTTTCATCCAAAAAAGTGGTACAAAAAGGAGCTTGTTTAGACTGCAGCTTAGACTTTTGCATGCCATGCTTGATTGTGTTTTGATAGTATGCTTAGTGATTTTTGCTGTAGCATGACTTGTCTCAAATGACTGAGATTGCTTAATGAGCCTTTGAAAAAATCATGCATTGTTTTTATTATATGGAAGCATTTATTTGGTTTTCTCCTTTGATGCTTTATTTGGGTTGACTTGGCACATGCTTACACATGTTGACTACAAAATAAGTCACCTATAGCCTCTATGATCATTTGTTTTTTGACTTGTGATACCATCTTATGCTTCTTTTAATGTTGCTTTGTCGCTTTGCATGATTATGGCCGTTATTGCTCTCTTAGTTGGTCGCTCCCAGTCTTTTGCTAGCCCTCAATTTGTACTGAGTATGAGCTCTGCTCGTGCATCCAACTCCTAAAAACCAAGTTTGCCAATGTGTCCACCATACATACCTATTAGCAATTTGCTATTCCAAAGTACATTTGACTTGCTTTTATCTATCCTTCAAATTAAACTCTTTTTGGTGTTATGCAAAAATTGGTCAGTAAAGCTCTCACGAACCTGATGGCACACTTTACTTTTCTCGTTCTTAAAAAATTTGACATTGTGGCTCTCTTATGTTGAGTTGTTATGCTTGCAAGTTGTAAGTTGGAAATTAGCCCAGCCATGCCGTCATGGGCCAAGCTTTCAACATTGCACTTCTTATTTGAGTTGATATCGTGATCTTTTGTTTATGGATACTCGCGATGTGAATTAAGTTGGGAATCTTGCGGGATCATGGAGTTTGTATATGTGTTAGAGAAACGCCTGGGCTGCTAATCTAAGCCATGCATAATTCATGGTGGAAATTTACAGCATGCCCATAGTGAACATTTGACGCCGCATCTCACAATAAAAAGCTATACCAATGGTAAATAAAAGAGATGCCGAGGTGTTCATTGTCTATTTGTCCTTTCATTTTGATGTGGGCTTGTTCCATGTCATCGGGCACGGAGTTACCCCATGGGCGGTTCTCGATGATAAATATATACTTACAATGACAAGAGCTTGCTTGGGACTCTAAGTCGAGTAGCATGAGGTTTGTGTATTCGTATTTCACGGGACACGAGGTTTTCAACTTATGATTTGTCAAGCATATGCATCATAAGTGTATTCGCATTAACTTTAACCATTCAAGATGCCTGTTATGGGGGCAATGAGAGCTCAAAGCTAGTAAGTACCATAATTTTTTAAGGTTTATAAAACTCGCAATCACTGCTTCCCTCTGCAAAGGGCCTTTCTTTTACTTTTATGTTGAGTCTCCACCTTCTACCTTTATGCACCATCTAAGAGAGCATAGTTGTCATTCTGAGTTTAATGTGCATAGTCCAAAAGTTTATCATTGATTGATTCATGATTTTGGTTTCACTTGTTCTTAAATTATTTGTATCTAGTCGCCCTCTTAAACTTGAAGGTGTCCTATGCATTTATGTTTTGCTACTCCATGAAGGACAAGCTGAAAACCATTTGCTATGTTCTTCCATATGATTTGAACACACGTTTGACTTTCAATGTTTCATTATTCATGATCTTTCGTTTATGTTTCTTTTCATGTTATATCATGGTTGCTAAGTTTCTTCTATCAAGATTATGTCTTTCATGACCATGTTTTAAGTTCTTTGATCTCAGCACTCAATGCTTACTTTGATGATCAAGATTGTGATGGTGCATGTCACCTCAAAAATTATTCTTTTGTTATCACTTACCTACTCGAGGACGAGCAGGAGTTAAGCTTGGGGATGCTGATACGTCTCAAACGTATCTATAATTTTTGGGGATTTCTATTTTCGTGCCCTCGGGTCCTTAGTTGTACTCAGTTTCCCCCAGCTCCTTAGTTTTTCCTCAGTTTTTCCCAAGCCCTTGTCTGAAACCCTCACAAGGAGCTCAGACGGAAGGAATCCTGTTCAGTTGACCGTTCCGTGCTGATGAGTGGGGCCGCGTCATGTGGGGCTAGTATAAATGGACCGCGTGGGACAGGACGAGACCATGTTTGGTCATACGAGCGGAGCTGGGGCCGTAGCGTGTAGGGCCGTAGCGTGTGGAGCCGTGTGGGTCCGGGATGTGGGCACGAGTGGTTTCTGTCTCTTTCGCCCAGATTAGCAGTTTTCAATGTACCTTTTTCCTCCCTCTCGCTCGATCTCATTCATTCTTGATTGCCCAAATTGGTAGCAAATCTAGAGCAGCTTCTCCTTTTGTTTCTTAACGCCATTTATTTCTTTATGCCTTCGTTTTTACCCAATCAGGTACTCCCTCCGATCCATATTACTCTTCATTAATACGGATGTATCAACCACTAAAATATGTTTAGATACAACCACATTAGCGAAGAGTAATATGGATTGGAGGGAGTAGGAAATCTAGGGCACAAATCCAGAGAAAATATACGATAAGCTGCATACAGCAGCCAACATAGCATAGATAACAGTAGGGACCCATAACAGTACTACCGACCGAGATCCAACATAAGCTACAATTTACATAAATGGGATTAAGCTTGGAGGCTGCGTAGGTGAATCCCAAGTGCTTTGTATTTGGCCATGAACGCATGCACGTTCACGGTCGTTCCAACTCTAGCGCCGCCATTGGCTCTGCCAATGGATTCGGCATGGTTCACCAGTCAGTTGAAGTCGGTGGCGCGGAGCCTCCTGGTGTAGAAGGGGCACCTGTAAACGCCTCGAGCAAAGTGGCGATCGTAATGGCCGGACTGCAGCCTCGTGAGGATGTGACGAGTCTTGGTGTGGAAGGACTCGTCGTCGCTGCTCTGCACCTGTCACGTAGCACCAAAGATCAAAAAACATGGAGTCAATTGCAGCGATGATGGAATAGAGAGTGAACAAAAGATCATGCATGATAATATGGGCACGAAAAAAAGAGGTAGCCTCAGTTACATTGGACACACTTATATCCAGGATTTGAGTCAGTGAACCAAAGATCATGCACAACAAATTTGTACACACCAATTGTTCACTGACCAAACCCTGAATCAATTTGTGCCCAAATATTCATCATCATCGGCACAAATTAACCGGATGGGATTGATTACTCATATAAGTTAACCGAATCTTAAACAAAAGCAAATCACAAACACTAATAATGCAAGATCTAGAACTAGGAATAGACGAACCCTAATAACACAAGATCTAACACGCAAGATCTAGAACTAGGAATAGACGAACCCTAATGACGTAAGATCTAACACAAAAGGATTGAACTAGGAATAGACAAACCCTAATATCGCAAGATCTAACACAAAATGATAGAACTAGGAATAGATAACCCCTAATAACGCAAGATCTAACACAAAAAGGATTGAAATGGGATAAGAACAAGGGAACAAAGGGTTACCTCCTCGTCGTCGACGATGCTGGTGTCGTAGGGGTTCTCCTGGGCGACGTACGGCTCTTGTTCATACGGGTCCCAATTGATGGGGAACTGGACGGGGGTCTGGACGGGGGCGGTGGCCGATGCGCCAGTGGCTGATGCACCGGCGGCTGATGCGCCGGCGGCTACGTCGGAAGCAGCGACGGGGGCCTAGACGGGGGCGACGGCCGATGCGCTGGCGGCTACGTTCGAAGCAGCGATGGGGTCCTAGACGGGGGCGGCGGCCGATGCGCCGGCGGCTGATGCGCCGGCGGCTATGTCGGAAGCGCTGATAATGGGCATCTCATTCTTCTCCATCGCCGGGGTTTTTTCTTTAGGGTTTTTTCGATGTGAAGTGGAGAAGATGATGGGACAGGAGAGACGGTTGCAGTGAGAATGAGAGAGTGGGCGAGCGTCGAGGGAGAGAAAGAGGGGCTCTATAAAGACGAAGGTGGCATTTGGTGTACCGCAACACGCGTCCGCTATGCACGGCTGCAGTGTGCACCACGACACGAGGCTAACCCTTCGACGTTTGGTGTACTCAGTTCTAACCTCGGGCCTTATACAAAAATTTTATCTGTACTTAGTTTTCCCCTCGAGTACTTAGACTGGCAAGCGCAATATACTCAGTTCTACCCTCAAGTAGCTGGTCAACAGAGAGTCAACAAATGAGATTAACATAGCTAATTGAGTCATTTCATGCGCAAAAAAAATAAAAACATAGTGGCACCTACTCATGGAGTCTTCCTACGCAACCTGCCACCTAGGAAACCTTAACAAACATAGATAAATCAAGTTTTACCACAAATTGTCACTTCTCAGAATCACTAGTAGCTATGAAGATGCATGGTTTTTCACTCAAACCCCTTTGCAAAACATCTTCCCCAAAACATAGTTTGTCTAAATGAGGCCATAATTGTCACACTCATGTATATTTGAATTGCAAATAATTTGATGTAGCCCAATATGAATTATATTGTACAAAACACGCATTTTTCATTTTGTAATTCTTTTGTTTGAATCCCTTAGTCTATTTACTATTTACGTGCCCTTGGTTTCTTAGTACTACTCAGTTTTGCCCTCATATACTGTCACAAATGCTCACAGAAGCCCAAACTTATCCTGATTGGTTGAGCCGTTGTCACACGGATTGACTCCACCAACCGTTGATCCACTGATCTAACGGGCAGTATACCCCTATCCGTCTCTTCGTGGCCACCCCTCTCTCTCTCTCTTCGTGGCCACCCCTCTCTCAGTCGGTGGATCAACGGTTGGTGAAGTCAATCCGTGTGACAAGAGACATGCATTTATGGATTATTTTGCCACGTAACTATATTCCCTCTATTTATGCATTATTTTCCATGATTTAAAAATGATAAACTAAAAAGTGGTATAATTTTGGTGTAAACAAGAGACATATATATTTGCGGATTTCGGTGAATGGATTATTTATCACCCCTCTAACAATTATCAACTATCTTTAGCATTCCTTTTCTTTTAGGGAATATAGTTTTGGTAATTTGAAATGGTCCAAAAGTGGTATAATTTTGGTAAAAACATGAGACATACATATTTGGCATATTTGGGGGATTTCGGTGAATGGATTATTTATCACCCCTCTAACAATTATCAACTATCTTTAGCATTCCTTTTCTTTTAGGGAATATAGTTTTGGTAATTTGAAACGGCCCAAAAGTGGTATAATTTTGGTAGAAACATGAGACATACATATTTGGCATATTTGGGGGATTTCGGTGAATGGATTATTTATCACCCCTCTAACAATTATCAACTATCTTTAGCATTCCTTTTCTTTTAGGGAATATAGTTTTGGTAATTTGAAATGGCCCAAAAGTGGTATAATTTTGGTAGAAACATGAGACATACATATTTGGCATATTTGGGGGATTTTGGTGAATGGATTATTTATCACCCCTCTAACAATTATCAACTATCTTTAGCATTCCTTTTCTTTTAGGGAATATAGTTTTGGCAATTTGAAACGGCCCAAAAATGGTATAATTTTGGTAGAAACATGAGACATACATATTTGACATATTTGGGGGATTTCGGTGAATGGATTATTTATCACTCCTCTAACAATTATCAACTATCTTTAGCATTCCTTTTTTTTAGGGAATATAGTTTTGGCAATTTGAAACGGCCCAAAAGTGGTATAATTTTGGTAGAAACACGAGACATACATATTTGGCATATTTGGGGGATTTTGGTGAATGGATTATTTATCACCCCTCTAACAATTATCAACTTTCTTTAGCATTCCTTTTCTTTTAGGGAATATAGTTTGGGATATAGTTTTGGTTATTTGAAATGTCCCAAAAGTGGTATAATTTTGGTATAAACATGAGACATACATATTTGTGGGATTTCGGTGAATGCATTATTTGTCACCCCTCTAACAATTATCAACTATCTTTAGCATTCCTATATTCCCTAACACTTATTTTTTTGGGATTTCTATTTTCGTGCCCTCAGGTCGTTAGTTGTACTCAGTTTTCCCCAGCCGCTTAGTTTTTCCTCAGTTTTCCCCTCGCTCTAGTTTGAAACCCCTCGCAGACGCTGGGACGGGAGGGTTGCGGTTTGGTCAGAGGCCTTGACCGTTACCGGTGACGGCTAGAGAGCCGCGGTGGTTGTGGATTGACCGATGCTTTTGAATGGTGCTGACGGGTAGGGTCAGGAGACACGTCGGAGCAGCCATCCATCAATCGCTGACGTGTGGGTTGTTTTATTTCCTGATTGTATACGTGGTGCTGCCAATGACAAATGGGGCCGCTCTATAGGGCTGCCGCAGCCAATGACCAGTGGGGTCGTGTATTTTTCAGGAAAAGACATATATTGCCGCTCTGTGGGGCTGCCGCAGCCAATGACCAGTGGGGTCGTCTATTTATTTACAGAAAATAATATATTGCCGCTCTGTGGGGCCTCTGCAGCCAATGACCGCTGGGGTCGTCTATTTATTTAGAGAAAATCATATAGAGCCGCTCTGTGGGGCCGCCTCAGCCAATGACCAGTGGGGTTGTGTATTTTTCAGGAAAAGACATATATTGCCGCTCTGTGGGGCTGCCGCAACCAATGACCAGTGGGGTCGTCTATTTATTTAGAGAAAATCATATATTGCCGCTCTGTGGGGCCTCCGCAGCCAATGACCGCTGGGGTCGTCTATTTATTTAGAGAAAATCATATAGAGCCGCTCTGTGGGGCCGCCTCAGCCAATGACCAGTGGGGTCGTGTATTTTTCAGGAAAAGACATATATTGCCGCTCCATGGGGCTGCCGCAGCCAATGACCAGTGGGGTCGTCTATTTATTTAGAGAAAATCATATATTGCCGCTCTGTGGGGCCTCCGCAGCCAATGACCGCTGGGGTCGTCTATTTATTTAGAGAAAATCATATAGAGCCGCTCTGTGGGGCCGCCTCAGCCAATGACCGCTGGGGTCGCCCTTAGTGAAAAGGCATATATCCGTGCTTTTAGTTAGAGAGAAGCAACAAGTTCGCTAATTAATTTTTCTTAAGCTAGACCCAGCAGGTGACTATTTTCGCAGCTTAATCTAAAGTGAATCTTGTGCTAAACATGGCTGGAACCTAGTGTTGTGCATCTCATTAGTCATCGGAGAACCTCGTTCCCCACCCTCGGACGGAGCAGCCATCGCCGGCGCCTCGTCGCGCCGCCGGCTCTGTTCCCCGGCGGCGTCGGACGGACTGCGGCGCTGCACGTCAACCACGGCTCCAGCACTTGTTTCGTCCGCACGCATTGTACCCACCGCAAGAAAGTCCACTGCAAGCAGATTCGCCGCCCACGATGACCGGGATTTGCTCCGCCGCAAGCAGATCCGCTGCCCACGACGACCTCCGCTTCCGCCTCCCCCGCCCCACAGAGGATCCGCTTAATTTATTTGGAGTTTGCAGGTGCGAAATAGTCCTCAATGTCTGGTCGTAGCGGGTACACCGGCGAGGGTGGGGATTCGATCATGTCGTGGCCACGTTCTACTTCTCCTACCTCGTCGGAAGTGCAGGTATCTAGCTTGTGCTCTCTGTACTACCGTTGAATTTGAAGTGCCGCCATGGCCTGTTGGAGTGATTTCAGTTGTTCTTTTTTCCATTATTGTTACAGTTCGCCAGGCAAGCCGATGATCCATGGTACATTGCATACCAAGATGAATCAACCCAATGGTGTAGCCAGAGGATGTATTTGGAGGAGAAGGTGGCCAATTTAGGTGATGAATTGGCCCGTAAAAACCTGATGATATTCGAGCTGAAGCGTACTGTGGAGGAAGAAAAGAAGAATTCAGAGCTTATTCGCAAGGAGAAGTTGATACTTGAGACAGATCTTGCCTTATTTGATCAAGTGGTAGAAAATCTAGAACATGAACTTCAAGTGATGGGAGAGGCGAAATGTAGATTCATCTGGGCAGTTTTATTAGGTGTCATCCCTGTCCTAGCAGTTATGTGGTTGTGGTAGATGATTTAGATAGTATAGAATTGTTATTCAGTAGATGGCTCTAACCACTGTATTTTGGTGTGGCTCTAACCACTGTATTTTGTCGTATAATTTCCTAGTTGTGCTAAGTAATGCGCGCGATAATTTTCATGCATGAACATCTTATAAAAGTGAAGGGATCCCAAAAGTGAAAGCATGTACCAGCCTCTCGGATCAAATACATATCAATCTTCCCAATCAAGTTGGGATAGAATTCAAATCATACATTCGGATGTACAGGGACACATCGAGAAAGTGGAGAAGCTTTTTTTGACACGGAGGTAGTAGTTCGAACAATTTTATCCCAAATTGAAATTGAAAAATACAAATTTATCATAATTTATCCCAATTTGCGGCGTCGAACACGGCCGCGCACCGATGGGCTAGAAGGGCCTGGACGATGGGCGGCTGAGGGGGCTGGATCTGCGCCATCCGCAAACTCGGACATGGAGGAGGGCTGGATCTGCGCCGTCGCAGCGATGTTGTGGATGATGGCTTCAATCGTCTTGTCATCGATGACCACTGTCGACACGGCCGCCGTCTTGGTGTCCATCAGCAACAGATCTGAGGAGGGCAACGGAAGTGAGACATCGGCAGGCTCCGACATTGAAGGCTGGATCTGCGCCGTCGCAGCGATGTTGTAGGTCGCAACGATGTTGTAGGCGATGGCTTCAAGACGATCGCTGAGCACTGTCGACACGGCCGCCGTCTTGGTGTCCATCAGCAACAGATCTGAGGAGGGTAACGGAAGTGAGACATCGGCAGGCTCTGACATTGAAGGCTGGATCTGCGCCGTCGCAGCGATGTTGTAGGTCGCAGCGATGTTGTAGGCGATGGCTTCAAGACGATCGCTGAGCACTGTCGACACGGCCACCGTCTTGGTGTTCTTCATCATCAACAGATCTGAGAAGATAAACGAAAGTGAGACAAAGAGAGACATTTCAATTATTTCTGAGGGTTAGATCCTCACCGGCACTCTTAGCTCCACGCCGCCGCACGGTTAGATCCGCGCCGCCGCACGCACGCTGCAGATCCGCGCCGCCGCGACCGCCAGAGTAAGAGAGGAAGATGCGACTGGAATATGCGACTGCCAGGGTTGGTAGGTATGTGCTCTGCAGATCCGCGCCGCCGCGACCGCCAGGGTTGACAGGCCGTCCGATCATAAATGATCCAACGGTGCAAGCGTGCGTTGAGCTATCAACCAACCAAGATTCGTGTGAAATACATCTCGACCAATCAGAGATCAGCCAGTGAGTACAAGGGAGGAAAACTGAGTAGAACTAAGAGGGGAAAAGTGAGGAAATGTTTATCGGAAGGGCAAAACTGAGTAGGACTGAATAAAACAAGTGGACCCGGAGGGGGAAAACTGAGTAAAACTAAGTAAAACAGGGGCACCCAAATAATAAAGGGAGTAAGGGAAATTGAAGCTTTTGGCATAAAAATTGTTAGATTGTGTTATTTGAACAATATAGTACATTTTGGCCAACGTGATATTGTTTGCAATTCAAAGATACACAAGTGTGACGAATTTGGACTCATTTGGACAAAGTTTGTAAGCATTGTGGGCATTTGGGAGGTGTGTTGAGTAGAAAGCCCTGCATCTTCATAGCTAGTAGCTCATGGACTAGGAAGTGGTTTTGGGAAAGGGAAACTTCATATCTCTATATATCCTTTTCCATTATTATTTCTCTAGGTTGTAGGTAACATAACAAGACTCCATGGGAAGGTTCCACCATGTTTTGAATTATTATGAATTAAAATAAACCCAAAACTATATTTTTTGAGTTTAGTCACTAAGAGGGGGGAAAAGTGAGGAAACCTCAAGCGATGAACTATAGCTAGTAGCTCATGGACTAGGAACTTATTCAAGCAAATAACACATATATTCCCTACATTATTGTGATTATTCAACATACAAACCTGGGAACGTCACACTAGTTCGAATTCAATACAAAGGGATCCCCAATACAAATTGTTCATACAAATTCAAATTAATTGTTCAAAATAAAATCTTTCTCTTGCTCCTGGTGTGACTCGCTGGGTCCACCACCTTACTCCGGGTAACCCTACCAGGGATATTACCGGTGTCTACCTTCCTTTTGCCATCTTTCTTGTTCTTCTTCTTCTTCTTCTCTTCGGGTTGTGCCAAGACCGAGACAACCATATCATACGAAGCTTGTGCTCTTTCTTCTAATGCATTTTCTTCAAATGCTTCAAGCAGCTGTCGATCCATTGCTTGAAAGGCCTCTCGATCCATCTGTTCCCTCTGCTCTCGATCCATCGGTTCAAGCAGCTCTCGATCCATCTGTTCCCTCTGCTCTCGATCCATCGGTTCAAGCAGCTCTCGATCCATCGGTTCAATCTGCTCTGGATCCATCGGTTCAAGAAGCTCATGATCCATTGCTTCAATCTCCTCATGTTGAATTGCTTCTTCATTCTCCTCTGCATTTGCTGCTCCCGCATGATCTTCCATTCCAAAAGCTGGGTCAACTGGATTTTTACAAAGCCTAGCAATGTGTCCAGGGATTCCACAACGTTTGCACTTACGTCATCGAATCGGTGGACCACCCTCTGCACTAGCTCTGATCCTATTCTTCCTCGGCCTACCTGCCGGTCTAGTCAAAACTGGAGAGTACAGTTTGAAGCCTGGATCGACTTTCATCCATTGGTCTTTTCCCAACAAGGTAGGAACATTCATAGCATATGCAGCCCTAAATTTGGCAACAGAGAAATACTCTGACACATACTGATCAACTTCACCTTCTGCACCCGCTATAACACTCATGAAAAACAATGCGTGTATGCAGGGTATCCCACGGATCTGCCATCGCCTACAATGGCATGTCCTATCAACCAAACTCACTGGATACCTCCACTGCCTGTTTTTACTGTCAGTGTAGGTTACCTCAGCCTCCATTCCTTTTCTGATGCATTTCATCTTCAATTGTTTTGCCCTGGCATGCAAAGACTTAATCAAAGATGGGAGCATGAGATGGCCAACATATTTTGTGGCTGCAATTCTTTGACGCGGATCGATTTTTATCATGATCATCTGCCTAATCTTATCAAATATTTGCCACAGCATAAGCCCTTTCAATGACTTGACCTTTGCATTGAAACTCTCCGCAAGGTTACTTGTTACATAGTCTACCTTGCAAATTTCATTGAATTGGCTTCTTGACCACAACCGACCATGATGTTCATCCAAGTACTCCTTCACCCCAGTTTTTTGTTTATACAACACTTCCAAATGAAACAGATGCTTCCTAATGCTGCATGTGTATGCAGCTGGCCATAGGTTGTCAGTATAAACTTTACCCTTGAATTTCTTTGTAAAATTCTATACCAAGTGTCGCATACATTCCCTATGCTCCACTCCAGGGAATACTGCTTCTACTGCACTCTCCAAACCTTTGCAAGCGTCTGTGTGGATAGTAAGTCCTGGTGGATGACCTATAAGGTCGCGCAAATTCTGCAGAAACCAAGTCCAACTTTCCTCTGACTCAACCTCCAAAACTCCATAAGCAACAGGGAACATCCAACTGTGTCCATCAATTGCAGTAGCAGCAACTAGCTGTCCTTTAAACCTGCCATGAAGAGCTGTTGCATCCACGGCCAAATAAGGCCTGCAACTGTCCAGAAAGCCTTTCCAGCAAGCTTTGAAACAAACAAAAGCCCTTCTAAAACATTCCTTCTGCATCATCCTCCCGCTTTTCAATTTGTAGGGAACTGTATGCTTGTCTATCGCTACAACACTGCCTGGACTAGCCATCTCCACTTCAGCTTTGAAAGTGTAAAGCAACTGAAAGCTTTCATTCCATGGACCATTTATCCTGTCAAGAGCCATTTCCTTTGCATAGAACATCCTCATGTAAGGTATGTTTATAGTAAACTTATCAGATATCAATTTTATGAGTGCTGTTGGACCAAGTGTTGGAGTTTCTCTCAGCCAATCTATGATTGCATCTGCCAACCACCTAGTCTTCGCTAGCTTTGATTTCTCCTCTGGCGCTCCCGCTCAAGGTGGACAAGTATGGTTGATCGAGTTCTTCTTTATCTGAAACATAATTATAAGGGATGTCAGTAACAGTTAACAAATTTTACACCGTGATCTAAAATACACAACTGGTTGGCGTAGTACCTGAACCACGGTGCTTCTGAGCATTGTGGATGCATGCAGCCTCCACCTACACCTCTTGTATGGGCACTTAACTGTGAACCTACCTGGCTCACTTTTAATAACCTCATAATCATTCTTGGTGAGAATGCAATATGTAGTAATTGCATTACGGCAGTCCATCATCATTTGAAATACGGTGCCTTCTGCAAGCTGAGGATCCTCCCTGTTCCACTCAATTGTTGGCAAGTCATCGTCTTCGTAATCGGCTAAAACAAGGCTGTCATTGTTCTCATCCTTCTCTTCATCATCAGTGTCATCAAATCTGGCACCTTGTGCAATATCTTCCATGTATTGATCCTCCATTGCCTGCTTACTGCATCGATCTACCAATTCAGGAAACATCAACTCATCCTCATCATTTTGAGGAGACGGATCCTCAATCTCTGCATCGTCCTCCACATCGACCGTAGGAACAATCTGGCTACCACTAGCACTGGGGACAGATGGTGCTGATGTGGACCTACAAGGAGCGGGGCGGCGCACACGATTAGCAGAGGCAGCAACACTAGAGAGACATGATGCCTGACCACCTGATGATGCCCCAACACCAGATGATGCCTGGAACCTGTCCACATGGATTCGAATTTTACTGACACGGCAAGAATCATTTAAAGCAAAAAGAATTCCCAGATCGTCGTCGGAAATTAGTGGAACAAATCTTCCCTCCGTGCTGTTGAAATATTGGAAATCAACTGAATCGCCAGCGCCCCAGGGGTACAGAGCGAAGATGTTATCTTTTAAATCCCTCAACGAGATGGTAGTTGCAACCACCGCTGGTATGTAAAATCCGGTCACATTGCGTTCAGAATCACGCAAAAAGCTAGTGTCCAGCCTAACCACCAGCCGAAAAGCCAGCGCTGGATCAATCTGTTGCCTGTCAAAACCCACCGGCGAGCAGCGACGAGCAACACGAAGAGCCGGGAGGCTCCCAGAGCTGCTGGTGGGCCCTGGTCCCTCGGTCAACGGCCCGCAAAACTCCGGCACGCGTCCTGGCTGATGCAAGGGCGTGCCACCTGACCTATACCTGATCAGGAAGGTGATGGATTGCTTCGATTGGTTTCCTGCATGGCAGACATGTAAACATTAAATACGAGCCTCGATCGGCTCTCAGGTTTCCCTGTGAATCGGCTCAGGTAGCCGATTGTCCCATGGATCTGCATTGGATCTACGATAACATGGGGTTTTGCTTTACCAATACAAGTCAAATCGATCTACGACAGTTTAACGCTTTCACCACATAATTGGAACATCCCACACGTAATTGAGCCTGGTAGATACGAAAGATAACAGAAACTAACCCTAGAGGAGGCCAAAAAACCAACGTAGAGTCAATTCCCGGAACAACTCCTCTCGAATTAGCAAACCATATCCTTACGTACTACTGGACCGTTCAACCCGTTTGTGAGGCCTGACCATGCGGATATTAAACTAATCCTTGGAGAACAAGGAACAACTATGACAGATTGAATCGACTGAATAAAGATCAAGCAAGATGCTGCCCTTACACCCAAAATAGGTGCAAAGGCAGCGAGATCTCTAGGGGCAGCATGACTAAGCAAACAGAAACAAAAAGCACTGATGCTAGCCCAAACAGATCTATGATAACAGTATTACTCGCCATCAACAAGGCTTCAGTACGAGCAACACCAAATAACACATAAGCAGATGCTGCCTAGATCGCGAGATGCGATCTAGGCAGTACGACGCTTACCTGAAAGAAACCCTCGAAACAAGGGGTGGCGATGCGCCGAGATTGTGTTTTTTGCGAACGTGGTCGTCCTCCTTTCTCAATAACCCTAGGTACATATTTATAGTCCGGAGACTTTCTACCTTTGGAATAAACCTAACAACTCTATCTCTTGTTTAAACCGAAACGTACTCTATCATAATATACAGATACACGGGCAATTAGCCCAAATCCACGCGCAAGGCCGATCCAGCCTCCAAGCCCATCTTGATTACGGCCCGTCTCCTTATCTGGCCAAAATGTGGCGATAACACATGCCCCCCTGGTTTTGGCAATAATAATTCCAAAACCACTCTGTTTTTTTCTTCATCTGGTCACGCGCCGCAGAGCAGAACCGTCATATCGCCTCCTCATCATGATGCCTCGCCTTCTCAACTTCTCCGCAATACACGATTTGACAACTCTGGCACCACATTCTCGAAAACCGCTATGGCATTGAACCACCTTCCACTATTCCCCTTATTTAAATCCATCCGAACCATTTGCATCCTCATTCTTCTCCAATAGCCAAAAAATCCTCTTCCTCCGCCATGGCCTCCTCTTCTTCCTCCAACACCTCCGGCCTCTCCTTCCAATCCTCCGACTCTGTTAACCGGGAGCCGACGCCGGAGCACCCGCCAATGGCGGCGTACGAAGCTCTCGCCCCACAATGGTGGGACGAGAGAGACTGGGACTTCGCCGCCCAGTCAGAGGACGACGAGTCCCTGACCGACGGCGAGGAGGACTTCCAACTCCTCGTCGACGGGGAACTGGAGGCAGAGAGCGCCGACGACGCCGTGTCCTGGGGCGAGGACATCAGCTCTTCCGATGAGGAGGAAGAAGCAGAGGAGGACACCTTCTCCGACGAATACCCGCCAGTGAAGCGCTTCCGCGCCGGGTCCAGCGAAGACACCGACGACGACGACGACGACGAGGAGGCCCCCGCTGACAACTTCAGCAGCAGCGGTGAGGACTACGCCGGCAGCAGCGCCGATGACAGCGAAGACGGCGGCGGCAATGGCAACGGCGACGACGACGATGCCGCCTTTTAGATTAGGAAGTAGTAGTACTAGTAGTAGATCCCCATTTTGTAAGCAATCGGCTTCATTGTAAACAACCATCTTTGGAATCAACAAAGCTTGTTTCTCCCCAATTTGATTTTGCCGATAGTCAAATAGGTCAACGTTCCAAAAGCCGATAGTAACGAATCGGCTTTCACCATACAACGTTTGATACGATCAACCCAGTCAAAGCCCAAAGAGCCGATGGCAACACATCGGCTTTTCCCACAAACGTTGGCAAGGTCAAACTCGGTCGCTTATTTAGACAAGTCTGAGCGGTCACTTTCCAATTTCAACGGTAACCTGCAACCATCTTCAAAAAAGGCTAACTCAGATCTCCAATTGCCTTATTGAACAAATCGGGCTCACGGCGACACGAACCCTAGATTCCCCACCGCATAGATCCATCTCCGCCGGCAAATTAGATGGCGGAATCGTCCAGCGCCAACACAGCAGTCTCCGGTCTGAAGGTAATCCTTAACTGTTCCTCGCAATCCGAGCACGGTGCTAGAATTAATAGCAAACACCTGAATTAATGCTTTATCCCATCATTGAAATTTTAGGTTTCAGACATTCTGCTGCCGCATCCTTCTCTCCCAAATGCTCTCTGCCTTGGCCCCCGTACAGAATCTAGTCCTGCCCATCTGATCTCTTGCGAGGCAAACAGAATCCCCTTCGTAAGCCAAAACTTAGATTTGGATTCTTGGGCCGACTGCTTACGAGCCTGGCCTAATCCTCCCGAATATTGGGTTTCTTGGTACAGTAGGGTAGCCAAAACTTACCAATCCCAATGGGAAACCACGGGAATAGCCGATGCCTTGACTTTGTCATTGTCTCCCCTTGAGAAACATGAAAATCTTCTAAAAAACCATCGGCTATTTCTGGTCTGATGCTCTGAATTGCTTCATGTTCGGCCATGGCCCCATGACACCAACTCTGTTAGACGTGGTGATGATTACTGGTCTAGACGTCACATCACCCAGCCCCTCTGCTTTTATGCTGCCAAAAGTCCCCTTCAAGCTTTCTTCCAAAACAGATTGCACGAACTGGGGTGCTTATCTTCGAAGCCACATGAAAACTAAGGGCCCTGTCACAGAGAAAGAACACACGGCCTTCCTCAATTTCTGGCTGGAACACTTCATATTCTGTGGCCCTTCCCTTGCTCCAACCAAGAATTATCTTCCCTTGGCCTACGAACTTGCCAGAGGCACTCAACTTGGCATCGGCAAACTGTTCCTTGGAGAAGTCTATCGATATCTCCAGTTGATGTCTGTCAAACTATCCTCCCACATAGCAGTCAAAACAGGAGGTCCTTGGTGGTTTCTTCAACTATGGGCTCAGCTGTACTTTCAAAACCATATCCCAAACTTCCCCCTTTTGGCAAGTTGCACCTTTCCAGATGTCAAAGGGAAGCAGATCCGATGCACCAGCTACGGCCAAGCTCTGTATAGCCTGCCAGGTAGTAAACTGATCCCTCATGAAGCATCCAAGTGGTTCAGCATTTTCTTCCAAGGCCTGGACAATCCTATCTTCTTTCCTTACACGGAGGAATCGGAAAATTTTGAAAATCCAATCTCCTTCAGGCTGGACAACTTTGCCGATGACACTAGCACTCGGCAGCTATTCTCCACCGTGATCCGTCCCTGCTTCCTCCCAGTTGGCATGAGCACATCCAACAGAATAATCAAACCTGGATACGAGTTCTACCAGCCGGTTGTAGCAGCTCGGCAATTTGGCCTTGGGCAAGTACCTCCTCATTTCTTTCTCCACCACCTCACAGAGAGCAGAGCTGACCTGCCCGATTCTCTCATCAGTCAGAGGTGTTATTCTTTCTTCGATGCTCTGACCATCCCAATTCCTAACAACCTCACTTTCACTTCATCAACCGATGGTTTTGAGAACTGGTGGTCGATGTGGAAGACTCATGCCTTCAGGAGAGCTCTGGGACCATTGCTGGAACAGCTCGATGCTGAATATGACATCCCCATAGAACAGGTACTGCTACTTGTAAATTTTCTTGATGCAGCTCACGACGTTGCTTTTAATATCCTGCTCTGTCTCCTTGCAGCAACAAGATGGTCCAGAACCTACCAACGAGGATGGCTCCCCCTTCGAATTCCTCCCACCAGCTCCTGTGGTCCTTTTCTGCAAAAACTCGCCACCTTTGAAACAGGTCGTGATGCAGAACCAGCCGATATCACCAAAATCAGCTTCCAAGAGCCAAGCAACTTCCGGGTCAGCTGCCCCCCGAGTTCCAACTAAAACAAGAACGGCGGTGAGGAAGATAGTGGCCAAGAAAACTTTGAGGCGCCGGAGCCCTTCTCCAGAGCTCTCGCACGTACGCTGATCCCTGCCTTGGTTGATCTCATTTATCTTTGTAAACATGCTCGTGCTTATCAACTCTCCCTTTCTTACAGGTCTCCATCGAAGACACCTCCAGCGAGGAAACACAATCCAATCGAGGAGATTCGAGCTCAGCAGACTCTGAGAGAACCACCACACCAAGCCAGCCAGATGTGCCACCATCGGCTTCCAGGAAAAGGCCTGTTCCTGAACCTGTTGCCCCCCGAGCAGCAGTCGAGGCGGGGCAACCTGTGAGCCCCAAGAGGGCTCGTAAGGGACTGCAAACTTCTTCTCCGAGCCAGGAGGCTTCGAAAGTAATTATCCTCCACACTCTTACCACTCCTTTTCTATGACGATTCATTGCTATTCATATCGGCTAAGCACCTTTCATGCAGACGAAGGACACTCCTAGTGGGAAAGTCGGGGAAGTGCCGATGCCTTCCGCAAGCCTGGATCTAGTAATCCCTGAAGGTATAGATGAAACGGTTGCCAATCTGGCCAAGCCATCAGCAACAACACACGAGCCGATTGTCTCGCCGTCGGCTTTCCCCCTGATCTCAGGAGAGGTATGTTCGCTTCTTTCGACTCATCCTTCCCTGTTTGACGTATACTGACGCCACTTCTACCTGCCAGGGTTGTGATATCTCAGGCTTGCTGACGTTCGACCCTGAATCCATCGAACCAGCTCCCTCTGCCGCCAACGATGAACCACGAGCAAGCGCTGTTCTACCTCAATTCCAGCGTCTCAAAGCCTTACTGTCCTCCCCAATCGAGAGGTTGGTCGAGGGTTCTGAAGAGGTGAAGAGTGTTCTTGACGAAATCAAGGACCAACTCCCGGTAGCATTGCAGGTGAAGCTTTGGCCAGTTGTGACTCTGTCTTTCTATGGGTCAAGGGTGAAGTTAGCTCGTGAGAGGATCAATCTACGCCACGCCCAACTCCCACTGAAGGCCGATATTGCAGCCAAATGTCAGCGGCTTAATGAGAAAAAGGCGTCTCTGGATGCCAAAACTGACACCTCTGTCAGCACCGCCGAGCTTGCATCCTTAAAAAAGGAATTGGAAGATCTCGAAGAGAAGGTCCGGGCGACTAAAAAGCTCATTCATGACAAGGAAGCATTCATCGCCCGCTCCCAAGACGAAGCAGAAGGCCTCAAAGCTCAACTGAAGACTGATCTGGCAGAAATGCGTGCCCTGAGCAAGCAGCTAGTGACGGGCAAGGACGATGATGACGTAGCCGAGATCGCCGAGGTGGATCGTGTCCGTGCTGACGCCCTCCGTGCCTTCGAGGCATTCCTTCAGTAGCTTATTCATGTAACCTGACACCTGCTCGTAACAGTCTGAACCTCGAGAGTCGATGGCTGTGCACTGTTTATTTGGCCGATTTCATGTATCGGCCCCCATGTTTCACTGGATATATTTTTTTACTGGCCGATTTCATGTATCGGCCCCCATATTTTACTGGATATTTTTTTTACTGGCCGATTTCATGTATCGGCCCCCATATTTCACTGTCCATCATCCCACATGCTTGGGAAATATTTCTTGAGATGCTGACCGTTGACAACCACTGGGAATTTCACACCGTCCAGCTCCTCAAGCATGTACGCGTTGCCCCTTAAAACTTGGTCGACCCTGTATGGCCCGTGCCAATTTGGAGACCATTTACCGTATGCTGCATCCTTAGTTCCCAATGGCAATACAGCTTCCCATACCAGATCACCAACGTGGAACTCCTTTGGTCTCACCTTCTTATTATATGCACGAGCTACCTTGGCTTTGTTCTCTTTAATTTTCTCAAGCGACCACAGCCTAAGTTCAGTTAAATCCTCAACACTGTCACTCATCAGGGCTGCATATTCTTCAGTTGTTAGATCGTTCTGAAAAGTGACACGTCTCGATCCAGCCGTAATCTCCCATGGCAATACGGCTTCTTGTCCATAGACTAGATGGTATGGCGAGGTTTTTATCGCTCCATGACATGACATGCGATAAGCCCACAAAGCTTCTGACAAAACCTCGTGCCAACGCCTAGGGTGCTCGTCGATTTTTCTCTTGATCAGCTTGATAAGGCTCTGATTGGACGCTTCAGCTTGCCCATTTGCTTGAGCATAATATGGAGATGATCGGATCAGCTTAATTCCCGTGTCCTCGCAGAACTCTCTAAACTCGTGAGAAATGAAGACCGAACCTCCATCGGTCGTGATAGTTTGGGGAATCCCGAATCTATGAATGACATGTTCTTTCACGAAATTGATAACATCCTTCGAGTTTACTGACTTCATAGGGACGGCTTCCACCCATTTAGTGAAATAATCCGTAATGGCCAAAATCCACATGTGGCCTTTGCTTGATGGAGGGTTGATCTTGCCAATCATATCCATGCCCCAACCTCGGAATGGCCAAGGCTTGATGATGGGGTTCATCGCTGATGCAGGTACCATCTGAATCTTCCCGAATTTCTGACATGCTTGACACCCTTTATAGTACTTAAAACAGTCCTCAAGCATGGTGGGCCAATAAAACCCTGATCGCCTGATCAACCATTTCATCTTGTGAGCCGATTGGTGAGTTCCACAGGCGCCTTCGTGTACCTCGTGTAGAAGCCGATTTGCCTCGGCTGGCCCCAGACATTTGAGCAGTAACCCTTCCAAAGTCCTGTAGAACATGTCATCCCCAATAAGCACATACTTCATGGCCTTGTACCTTATCCGTTTAGGTGCCCCCCGAGCCGAATCTTTCAAGTAATTGAAGATATCGGCTCTCCAGTCGTCCGCCTCCAGGAACTGTACCTGAACATCAGTTCCATCTGCTATGTCCTTGTAGCCTGAAGCCATTTGTGCGAGATCATTCGCCTCGGTATTCTGCGACCGCGGGATCCAGTTAAAGTTTAGATACCTGAACTGTGCCATCAGCTCACGGCATTGCAACCATAATGGGAAGAGTGACTCGCTCTCACACTTGTATTCGTCCGTGAGTTGGGAAATCACCAATTTGGAGTCTCCAAAAAGTTCCACTGCTTCTGCTCCGGCTTCAATGAGCAACTCCATTCCCTTGCGTATTGCCTCATACTCAGCGACATTGTTGGTGCAAGGGGTAGATAGCCTGATGGAGAAGGAATATGTTGCCCCCCGGGGCGACACGAGTAGAATGCCGATGCCGCAACCATCATCACAAGCCGATCCATCGAAAAACATAGCCCATGCACGTACAGACAGTGCTGCTATATCAGTGTTGATTCGTTCAGCAATAAGATCGGCCAACGCCTGTCCCTTAACCGCTTTGGCGGGTTGATACCGGATATCAAATTCCGATAATGCAAACATCCATTTGCCGAGTTGGCCTTTCAACACAGGAGCCGACAGCATATGTTTTATGACATCTGATTTGCATATGATGATAATCTCTGCTGACAGCAAGATGTGTCGCAGCTTGGTGCAGGTGAAAAATAGGCAGAGGCATAACTTCTCGATCTCAGGATATCTCGTCTCTGCATCCAGCATCCTTCTGCTGATGTAAAACACAACTCGCTCCAGACCATCATAAACTTGCACCACCACCGAGGCGATGGACGTGTCAGCTACTGACAAGTAAATGTAGAACGGCCTATCCTGCTGCGGTGGAACCAACACTGGCGGCTTCGTTAGATATTCTTTGATCTCGTCGAAGGCTCGTTGTTGTTCTATCCCCCAGCGGAACTCCTCATCAGATTTAATTTTCACCAGTCCCATGAACGGCTCTATTCTTCCTGACAGATTGGAGATGAACCTTCTGACGAAGTTGATCTTGCCGATGAGACACTGCAGTTCTTTCTTCGTGGTAGGTGGCTTCATTGTTCGCACTGCCTCCTGACTTTTCAGGCCGATCTCAATTCCACGTTCATGGACCAAGAAACCCAAGAACTGACCGGCCGTCACACCGAAGGCACACTTCTTTGGATTCATCCGTAGTCCGAATTTTCTGGTTCGGTCCAGGACGCGTCGCAGATCGTCCAAGTGTCCTTGTACTGAAGCAGACTTGACTACCACGTCATCGATATAAATCTCCACCAGCTTGCCGATCAGATCATGGAAAATGTAATTCATGGCTCTTTGGTATGTGGCGCCGGCATTCTTCAGTCCAAATGTCATGACTACATATTCAAACAACCCCACCGAACCTGGGACTCTGAATGCAGTCTTGTGTATATCTTCTGGAGCCATAAAAATTTGATTGTAACCGGCATTGCCATCCATAAAGCTCAAGACCTTATGACCAGCAGCTGCGTTGATCAATGTCTCTGCTACCGGCACCGGATATTCATCCTTTGGAGTGGCTCTATTGAGATCCCGAAAATCTATGGCAACACGCCATCGGCCATCCTTTTTCTCTACAGGTACGATACTAGAAATCCACTCAGCATACCTGCATGGCCTGATGAACCCAGCTTTCAACATTTTCTCGATCTCTTTCTTGACTTCCTCTAAAATTTCGGCCTTCATCTGTCGTGCTCGCTGCTGGAATGGCCGAAACCCTTTTTTAAGCGGGAGCCGATGCTCAATGATGCTCCTGTCTAACCCGGGCATCTCCGTATAGTCCCAGGCAAAGCAATCTGGATATTCTTTCAACAAAGCTATCATCGGACCCCGCAGATTCGGATCTAACTTTTTGCTGATAAATGTCGGTCGTGGCTTATCCCCAGGACCGATGTCAATCTCCTCTAGCTCATCAGCGGATGTAAACCCATACCCCAGCTTTCCGTCACCTGCTAAATCGATGCTGAACACCGGCCAAAAGTTTGGTGAGGATAACAAAGATAATTTGGGCCGATTGCCGGAATCGGCCCCCTTTTTGATTGCATTACTCAAGGAAGGTTTACAACTTATTTGTGCTCTACAATGGTAGGGAATCTCCCTACTACGACTACATGACATGCTTGTCGTAAGATCACTGCTTTTTATTTTTTGTGGCCGATCGCAGGGATCGGCCTTACCACGCACAATCGTGGGCTTTGCTACTCTGTCAGGCCAGTGGATAAGACCAGCCTCACCCCGTTTTTTGTAGCTTCAATGCGCTCACAGCCGTCTAGACTGACTCCAGAGATCGGCTCTTGGTCTTCTGCGTCCCAAATGTTCATGCCAGCTATTGAGATCTCGATCGAATCATCTGCATGAATGACCTCCACTTCATCTCCATCCCACTGTATCAGGCATTGGTGCATCGTGGATGGAATGCAGCAGTTAGCGTGAATCTAATCCCTTCCCAGCAAGACGGCGTAGGTGCTTTTGCTGTCAACAATGAAGAACGACGTAGGGATGGTTTTTCTACCCACGGTCAGATCCACGTTCAGAACGCCTTGCGTTTCTGAAGCTTGGCCGTTGAAGTCGCTTAGCGTGACGTTGGTTTTGATCAGATCTGCAGTGGAGCGTCCCAAACGCCGCAGCATGGCGTATGGCATTATATTGACTGCCGCTCCGGTGTCAACCAACATCTTGCGGACAGGCTGCCCATTGATATAACCTCTCAGGTACAGGGCTTTCAGATGTTTGTAGCCCTTCTCCCGTGGCTTTTCAAAGATAACCGGCCGTGGGCCGCAGTCAAACTGTGCCACTGGTAGTTCTTCGGTTCTTGGAGCGCAAAACTCTGAAGGAAGTATGAACACCATGTTTGTGCCAGCCGATGTCTTCGCATCGGCTTTTACTGGTTTGGGGCGCCACTCTTTCTTTTTTGGACGGGCCTCCGTCTCCAAGGTTTGCTGAATTTTCACGGCCAGATCAGGCCGGGCTTTCCTTAAAGTGTGGAGGTACTGCGCTTCGGCTTCCTCCAAGCTACATAGCCGCTGAACTCTACGCTTTTGGGAGTGTCTGAGTCCATCGGGACACCACCTTGGCCGGTGATATCTATCTTCTTCTTCATCCTCTGACTCCTCGAGATCTTTTGCTCGAGATGACTCCCCTTGTCCGTTCTGAGGCCGGAGAGGCCCTAGACGCTTGAACACTGAAACTGGACCTGTGTCATCCTTCTGCTGTCCACATTCCGGGCAGTTGTCGACTGTAGGCAATCGGCTCATTCCCGCATCCCAACAGTACTTGAAGAAAGGACAATCCCAATGTTTATCCACGCCTTCCTTTTCCTTTGACCTTCCCCTAGCGCGGTGCTCATATCCTTCATCATATCTATCATGCCGACGGTATCTCCCATCATATGCGTCGGTCCGACGATCTTCTTCATCATCTCTGTCGTACTGCCGACGTCGGTCATACTGACACTCATACTTGTTAAGGAGATGCGTGGAGTGTGGCTTCTG
Source organism: Dactylis glomerata (assembly GCA_007115705.1). NCBI lineage: Eukaryota > Viridiplantae > Streptophyta > Magnoliopsida > Poales > Poaceae > Dactylis > Dactylis glomerata. The sequence continues at coordinate 388,312 of QXEO01000165.1, forward strand.
ATATCGCACGCTTCTCACTTGTTCCACGGTTATATACCGCCTATCATCATAACGGGGCCGGTCGCGTGGACCGGCCTCTTCCTTTCCTTTGCCCCGGGAGTGGCCGCTTTCCTCCTTATACTTGGCATGGTGGTACACAGGCCCTGCCATGTTAATATCGAACGAGAAATCTAGCTGACGCCTCGTGGAGTGGCTGTGCTCTACCATGTTGATGCCAGGAAACGGGTTTGTGTCTACTTTCATGGCGAACTGCCCAAGGATCAGACGGCCCTGTTCTATCGCCGTTTGGATCTGCCGACGTAGCTCCTTGCAATCATTGGTGGTGTGGGTGAACGAGTGATGCCACTTGCAGTATGATCTCCCGTTCATCTCTTGCGCCGTAGGGATTTTATGGCCTTCGGGTAACTTCAGCTGCTTTTCCTTCAGCAGTAAATCGAATATCTGCTCAGCTTTGCTTACATCGAAGTCGAACCCTTTTGCAGGCCCTTGCTGTTTCACCCATTTGCAGGACACAGGATCTGCCCCCCGAGCCCATTCAGCCACGGCTATCTCCTGGTCTTCTACAAGATCCTCTTCTTCTGTATCGACCAGGCCTATCGGACGTTTGAACTTGTCTTGGTACAACTCAGGGTGGCGCTGCTCATACATTGTCAGTTTCTGGACCATGTGCGCCAGTGAATTGTATTCTACTTGGAAAGCCAGATCCTTGATCGGTGCTGAGAGACCCAACACGGCCAGCTCGACTGCTTCTTTCTCAGTTAAACGAGCCGAATAACATCGGTTCTTGACAGTCCTGAAACGCTGAATATACTCGGCTACCGTTTCTCCCCGCTTCTGCCGCACCTGTGCCAGATCGGCAATGCCAGCCTCGGTAGCTTCTGAATGATACTGAATATGGAACTGTTCTTCCAGCTGCTTCCAGGTCCGGATCGAATCTGGTGGCAACGAGGTGTACCACCCAAAAGCTGGTCCTGTCAGAGATTGCGCAAAGAACCTTACGCGTAACTGATCCGATGCTGAAATCATGCCTAACTGTGCCAAATATCGGCTCACGTGCTCGATCGAGCTAGACCCTTCTGAACCATTAAATTTTGAGAACTCAGGGAGCCGATACTTGGGTGGAAGCGGAATCAGATCATACTCGTTGGGGTACGGCTTGGAATATCCGATTGTTCTCCTCTTCGGCACGAAGCCGAACTGGTCTCTCAAGATGGTACTGATTTGCTCCACCGTTTGAGCTGCAGGGGCTAAATTCTCATGACTCGTTCCGGTGGCATACTTAGCTAGCCACGCCTGTTTATCAGCGTCCATCCCGGACATCCCTGCTCCCGAAATCCCTACTCCAGAAACACCTGCCCCAGAAATCCCTGCGGTTGCAATCTGGTTCGTGCGCGTCAGGCTGTTGCAGTCCGGCACGTATGTGCACACATATCCATGTGGGATTTCTTTAGGTGGCTCAGACAGGAATTGGTAATCGCCAGGATCACCTCCAATCTTGTAGACGACGTACGCCGGTGACCCCGGTGGCTCCGGAGCTGCAAGCGTGAATGGTAGCTGTGGCCTGGTCTGGAGCGGTCTTTCTCCCTGGTGAGTCCCTAGGGTAGGCCCCGACGGAGAGTACTGATGTTTCATGATCTCCTGAACCACGCGAACCGCGACGCGCTCGAAAGCGTTCACCAGGCTCTCAGAATGGCGGTGAAGAGAATGAGCCACCATGTAATTGACTTCCTGTCGCAGAGCTCTGGTGCGATCCTCTGAAGGAACAGACAGATCCACCTCATCGAGAGCGCCTTCGGGTGAGAACCCTTTCCACCTGATGCCATGCTTACGGGTCCTTTCAAAAGAGCCGATGAGATCGGCTTCAAAGAGAGCTTTGATATCATCATACCTCTTCTTGTGCTCATCAGACAGATCGTCGTGCGTGATTGGTCTGTCCCCCATCGCAGCGTCAGATGTTGATGCAGATGTTGTTGAGTGTCCCACCGGGCGTGCCCGAATGTGTTGCCTGTCAAAACCCACCGGCGAGCAGCGACGAGCAACACGAAGAGCCGGGAGGCTCCTAGAGCTGCTGGTGGGCCCTGGTCCCTCGGTCAACGGCCCGCAAAACTCCGGCACGCGTCCTGGCTGATGCAAGGGCGTGCCACCTGACCTATACCTGATCAGGAAGGTGATGGATTGCTTCGATTGGTTTCCTGCATGGCAGACATGTAAACATTAAATACGAGCCTCGATCGGCTCTCAGGTTTCCCTGTGAATCGGCTCAGGTAGCCGATTGTCCCATGGATCTGCATTGGATCTACGATAACATGGGGTTTTGCTTTACCAATACAAGTCAAATCGATCTACGACAGTTTAACGCTTTCACCACATAATTGGAACATCCCACACGTAATTGAGCCTGGTAGATACGAAAGATAACAGAAACTAACCCTAGAGGAGGCCAAAAAACCAACGTAGAGTCAATTCCCGGAACAACTCCTCTCGAATTAGCAAACCATATCCTTACGTACTACTGGACCGTTCAACCCGTTTGTGAGGCCTGACCATGCGGATATTAAACTAATCCTTGGAGAACAAGGAACAACTATGACAGATTGAATCGACTGAATAAAGATCAAGCAAGATGCTGCCCTTACACCCAAAATAGGTGCAAAGGCAGCGAGATCTCTAGGGGCAGCATGACTAAGCAAACAGAAACAAAAAGCACTGATGCTAGCCCAAACAGATCTATGATAACAGTATTACTCGCCATCAACAAGGCTTCAGTACGAGCAACACCAAATAACACATAAGCAGATGCTGCCTAGATCGCGAGATGCGATCTAGGCAGCACGACGCTTACCTGAAAGAAACCCTCGAAACAAGGGGTGGCGATGCACCGAGATTGTGTTTTTTGCGAACGTGGTCATCCTCCTTTCTCAATAACCCTAGGTACATATTTATAGTCCGGAGACTTTCTACCTTTGGAATAAACCTAACAACTCTATCTCTTGTTTAAACCGAAACGTACTCTATCATAATATACAGATACACGGACAATTAGCCCAAATCCACGCGCAAGGCCGATCCAGCCTCCAAGCCCATCTTGATTACGGCCCGTCTCCTTATCTGGCCAAAATGTGGCGATAACACAATCCTATTCGAAAAGCAACACAGTTAGTTGAGCAACAACGATTCGCGCTCAAAAACTGCGTACTCTTAATTCACATAGGCAGACGATGCTTACCCAGATGGAATCCATGCGTTAGATCCCTCCGATTCCCAATCTTCTCCGCTGTTGAGGGGCATAATCGGCACATTAGACGGATGTACAAACTCTACCTCCATAGGGGTAGATCTAGATCTAGTGGAGGCAGAGCCCTCTCCGCCTCCCGGGGGAGGTGGTGGGGGCGGGGCCGGCTCGGTGGCGGACGACGCCATAAGGTAGGAGGGCAGGACGGCGTGGCGGCGGAGGGGCGGTGTGTGAGCTCTTCCAGTCTCGGGCGGAGGGGAAAGCTTTGGGTGAGTGACAGACCGCTAGTCCGACGTGTCTCATTGGGTCAACAGTCAACACCATTCAAAAGCAACGGTCCATTCACAACCACCGCGGCTCCCTAGCCGTCACCGGTAACGGTCTAAGGCCTCTGACCAGACCGCAACCATCCCGTCTGAGCGTCTGCGAGGGGTTTCAAACTAGAGCGAGGGGAAAACTGAGGAAAAGTTAAGCGGCTGGGGAAAACTGAGTACAACTAACGAACCAGGGGCACGAAAATAGGAATCCCTATTTTTTTTGGTAATTTCGGTGAATGCACACACTAACTTTGAAAACAACTACAAGTACATGTAACTGACTAATGGATTTGTAACAAGGGATCCCTTGTAACAACTTCTAGCACTTGATGAGCAATGATAAGAATCCGATCGCAATTATACAACAAAAAAAACAATCAGCCATCAGATTAGCTTGCTTCTTCAACTCGATCAGCTGCTTTAACTGCTTGTTCATTTTCTTCAGTTCTCCCTTTACTTCCACCAGTTCTGCATTGGGAGCATTAGGCATAATCGGAATGGCTCCTCTCTCCGCCGAATTCTCTACAGCAAGTCCCCCCTCCCAAATTGCGCTCCCCAATAGCACCAATTGATTCCTGCAATTTAAGTCTCTGAACGTACACATCGATCCACTCGAAATACCTGCATTTCTTCAGGATCTGAAAACAACAATGTGAACCATAAATCCCAAATTCGAGGGAATAACAAGAAAATCGAGAGAAAACAGAGCAATTGGAGCGAGATCTAACCTTATCCCCCTCTCTATATGGCAAGCTCTCGCATGCAAGGAACTCACGTCCATGATTGTCGTTGTCGTCCGTCTTACAGATCGACTGCTTCAGAGGCTCCTGGCGTGGGCAGTCAGGGCATCTTGTCAAAGGCACGGGTCCATACTGCAGCCATGAAGAATGGGAGGTCGAAGAGAAACTAGACATCACCCGCCCTGCCGGAGAAGGGCTGCCGCTGGCGGAGAAGAAGAATAATGGGGCACGTGGAAAGAAAGGGGAAGCAATGGCATGGGCACGGGCGCGGGGCTAGCTCGGGCTCCCATTTTGCAACGGTCTCCTAGGCAAGCTATGGGTCCGGCGCGCTAACGTGGACAAGTTGTGGGTCCCACGATGATCTGGGTAAGTGGAGACGTGTCCACTGCGGGGCACCCACATCGGCCCCATTTGCCAGCACCAACAAACGGTCAACTAAACGGGATTTCTCCCGTCCGAGCTCCTTGTGAGGGTTTCAGACAAGGGCTTGGGCAAAACTGAGGAAAAACTAAGCGGCTGGGGAAAACTGAGTACAACTAAGGACCCGAGGGCACGAAAATAGAAATACCTAATTTTTGATGCTCTATGCTTGTTTTTACACCATTTGCCTTGTGTTTCGTTACACTTCGTGGCGTTTTTATGCGATTTCCGGATCTAACCTACTAACAAGATGCCACAGTGCCAGTTCCCTGTTTTCTGCTATTTTTGTGTTTCAAAAATGCTACATAGGAAATATTCTCGGAATTGGACGAAACAAGTTCCATAAGTCTTATTTTTCCCGGAAGAGGACCGAAGACCGAACGAGAGCTGGAGGGGGGCCAGGGGCTGCCCACACAACAGGGGGCGCGCCCAGCCCCTGGCCGCGCCCACCCATTGTGTGACCGCCCAGGTCGCCTCCTGATGACACCCCTTCGCCAATAAGAAGCCTCGGGACGGAAAACCCTAGGGGAATCGGTGAAATTTCCAGAAGAGTTCCGCAGCTCCGCCGTTGTCAAAGACAAATTTCGAGGGACAGAAGTCTCTATTCCGGCACCCTGCCGGGACGGGGAAGTGCCCCCGAAGCCATCTCCATCAGTCTCCATCGCCGTCTCCACCGTCTCCATCGACCTCACCGCCATCTCCATCAACCTTGCTGTCTCCTATGATGAGGAGGGAGTAGTTCTCCCCCGGAGCTGAGGGCTCTACCGGTAGCTATGTGGTTCACCTCTCTCTCCCATGATGTGATCTTTATGTGACCGTGAGCTTTGTATCTAGTTGAATTGGTAGATGTTATTATTCAGATATTATGCTACTCCCGTGCTTTATATTTGTAATCTCCAGAGATACCTTGTATCATGGTGTGAAGGTGACTAGTGTGCGCATCATGTGTATCTTTTTTGGTTAATGTCTCTATGAATTGTTGGTGTTTGTTGGAACCATCTAGTGTGTTCATGGTGATAGTGTGGGACAATCTAGTTTGGGTACATACGGACTTTGAGGAGTGCTTCGTAGCCCTACGCATGATTAGTGTTCGTTTTCCATTGGAGAATTGTTTTGAGTTGCATATTGATGATAGTATCTATTGGTTCAATTATGTTATATTTGTTGGGAGTGTGTCCACTAGTGAAAGTATGATCCCTAGGCCTTGTTTCCAAGCATTGCACACCGTTTCCTTTCAGTTTTGTTACATGTTTGCTCGCAGCGATATTTATTTTAGATTACATTTACTACTTATAATCATCACTACTACTTGTATTTCACTATCTCTTCGCCGAACTAGTGCACCTATACATCTGACAAGTGTATTGGGTGTGTTGGGGACACAAGAGACTTTCTGTATCGCAATTGCAGGGTTGCTTGAGAGGGATAGCTTTGACCTCTTCCTCCCTAAGTTCGATAAACCTTGGGTGATCCACTTAAGGGAAACTTGTTGTTGTTCTACAAACCTCTGCACTTGGAGGCCCAACACTGTCTACAAGAACAGACGCGTGCATAGACATCAAGACGACACCGTATGAATTATGGTTTGGTGCTAAACCTAAGCTATCATTTGTTAAAGTTTGGGGATGCAAAGCTTACGTCAAGAGGTTGATGCCGGATAAGCTCGAACCCAAAGCGGAGAAATGCGTCTTCATAGGATATCCTAAGGAAACAATTGGGTATACCTTCTACCACAGATCCGAAGGCAAAGTCTTTATTGCTAAGAACGGATCCTTTCTTGAGAAGGACTTTCTCTCGAAAGAAGTGAGTGGGAGGAAGGTAGAGCTAGACGAGGTTATTGAACCTTCTCTCGAATTGGAGAGTAGCGCAGCACCTGAAGTTGTTCTGGTGCCGTCTACACCAACAGGAGAGGAAGCTAATGACGAGGATCATGAAACTTCGAATGATGCTACTACTGAACTTCGCAGGTCGACAAGGTCGCGTGCCACTCCTGAGTGGTACGGCAACCCTATCTTAACCGTCATGTTGTTAGACAACAATGAACCTGCGAACTATGAGGAAGCGATGATGAGCCCAGACTCTGAGAAATGGCTAGAGGCCATGAAATCCGAATTGGGATCCATGAGCAAAAACCAAGTATGGAGTTTGGTGGACCCTCCTAGCGACCGTAAGGCTGTTGAGTGCAAATGGATTTTCAAGAAGAAAACAGACGCGGATGGTAATGTTACCGTCTTCAAGACTCGGCTTGTCGCAAAAGGTTTTCGGCAAGTTCAAGGTGTTGACTACGATGAGACTTTCTCTCCCGTAGCGATGTTTAATTCCATTCAAATTTAATTAGCAATTGCTGCGTTTCATGATTATGAAATTTGGCAAATGGATGTCAAGACTGCGTTCCTCAATGGAAACATTGATGAAGAGTTGTATATGATGTAGCCCGAAGGTTTTGTCGATCCTAAAGATGCTAATAAGGTGTGCAAACTTTAGCGTTCCATTTATGGGCTGAAGCAAGCATCCTGGAGTTGGAACCTTCGCTTTGATCAAGTGATCAAGAGTTTTGGATTTGTTCCAAATTGCTACGAAGCTTGTGTCTACAAGAAAGTGAGTGGGAGCTCGGTGACATTTTTAGTACTATATGTGGATGATATATTGATTATTGGAAATGACATCGGTATGCTTAACGATGTGAAGAGTTATTTGAATAAATGTTTTTCAATGAAAGACCTAGGAGAAGCTGCTTATATATTAGGCATCAAAATCTATAGAGATAGACAAAGACGCCTAATAGGTTTAAGCCAAAGTACATACCTGGACAAAGTTCTGAAAAGGTTCAGAATGGATAAAGCAAAGAAAGGTTCATTGCCCATGTTGTCAAGTAAGATATTGAGCGAGGCTCAGTGTCCAGCTATGGTAAAAGATAGAGAAACTATGAGCAAAGTGCCATATGCCTCGGCCATAGGTTCTATCATGTTTGCCATGCTGTGTACTAGACCGGATGTGTCCAATGCTCTTAGTTTGACGAGCAGATACCAAAGTGATCCAGGAGTGGAACACTGGACAGACGTAAAGAATATCCTAAAGTATTTAAATAGGACTAAAGAAATGTTCTTGGTCTATGGAGGTGATGAGGAGCTCGTCGTAAAAGGTTACACCGATGCTAGCTTCGACACCGACCCAGATGATTCTAAATCTCAGACAGGATATGTGTATATTTTGAATGGTGGAGCTGTGAGCTGGAGAAGCTGCAAGCAAAGCGTGATCGCGGGATCTACAACAGAAGCGGAATACATGGCTGCTTCGGAAGCGTCAAGTGAAGGAGTTTGGATCAGGAACTTCATCACTGAGCTTGGTGTGGTTCCAACTGCCTTGGACCCACTGGAGATATTGTGCGACAACACTGGCGCCATAGCACTGGCTAAGGAACCAAGATATCATCCAAAGACCAAGCACATCAACCGTCGTTTCCATATAATTCGAGATTATATAGCAGATGGAGATCTGAAGATTAGCAAAGTACATACGGATCTGAATGTCACAGATCCGTTGACTAAACCTCTTCCACGAGCAAAACATGATCAGCACCTTAATGCCATGGGTGTTAGATTGTTACCAGATGTAAACTAGATTATTGACTCTAGTGCAAGTGGGAGACTATTGGAATTATGCCCTAGAGGCAATAATAAAGATGTTATTATTATAATTCTTGTTCATGATAATGTTTATATTTCATGCTAGAATTGTATTAAGCGGAAACTTTAATACTTGTGTGGTTTATGAACAACACCGTGTCCCTAGTACGCCTCTATGGACTAGCTCATTGATTAATGATGATTAAGGTTTCCTAACCATAGACATGAGTTGTCAACTAATAATGAGATCATATCATTAGGAGAATGATGTGATGGACATACCCAAATAAAGCACAACAATTAGATCGTGTCATTGTGTTCATCTTTGCGAAGCTTTTTCCTATGTCAAGTATTGTATTCCTTATACCATGAGATAATGCAACTCCCTAGTGCCGGAAGAGAGCTTTGAGGTCATCAAATGTCATCCTATGAAAGGGTGATCATAAAGGTGTCTCTCAGGTGATCGGAAAGTATTTGTTGGGTTGCATGTATCGAGATGGAATTTGTCCCTCCCGAGTCGGAGGGATATACTTTGGGCCCACTCGGTAATCGATATCAACATCGCTTGCAAGCACGTGGTTAAGGAGTTAATCACAAAGTGATATTGGATTACGGAATGAGTAAAGTACTTGCTGTGAATGAGATTGAACTAGGTATGCCGATACCGACGATCGAATCTCGGGCGAGTAAAATATCGCGAGACGAAGGGAATACAAATACGGGATTGATTGAATCCTGACATCGTGGTTCATCCGATATGATCATCGCTGAGTGCGTGGGAGTAATATGGATTTCCAGATCCCGCTATTGATTATTAATGGAGATCATGTCCGCACATTCTCGAACCCGTAGGGTCACACACTTAACGCAAATCAACGTTATGGATAGTTTCGGGATATATGAGAAAGTGTTTCGGAAGTTACGGAATTGTTCCGAGTGAAAAATATTAGTATTTATTAATTATATGAATTAATAGATATTAAGCAGTATTTATTCGAAAGAAATAAATAAAGAAAAAAAAGGATGCAGCGACCTGGCTCGCTCGATCGGAAACGATCGGAGCGGCCAGGCGCTGGCCGCTGGCGCTTGCTGTGCATGGCGCGGATGGGCCTTTTGGCTCGTGGACATTTGACACAAGTGCAGGTCACGCACGCGCTCACGAGCGGTGGTGAGTTTGATCGATCTAATCGATTCAGTTAGCGGCGGTCAGCGTTTACGTGCACGAGTGGCCAACGTTTGGCTTGGCACGTACTTCAAGGCAGACTGCGCGGCCCCCTATAAAAGGGAACACATAGCCGCCGGTTTTTGGGTGTGACCTAATTCTCGCGGAGCCGCTGCCCGGTTTCTGAAGCCTCCTTTTTCTGTTCTTCTTCTACCACGCAAACAGGCGAAGCCCTGTCGGCGAAATATCTCCACCATAGACACCACGCCGTCGTGTTGTCGATCCCATCTACCACTCCACCATGTCTCGCAGGACCGGGAAGGCGGAATCGTTGGTGCGCTGTATGTGTGTATCTCTCGAAGGCGTCGCCACTTGCGGTGTTGGATCGGATCGGACCGCGAGGAGGAGAAGGCTAGTACGACTACATCATCCACGTTCTGTTGAACGTTTCCGCTGTGCAATTTTTTTAAGGGTATGAAGATCTCATCTATCTCTCTCGTTGATTACATCTTGTAGATTAGATCTTGGCTTTCTCGTTCGCATCCGTAGGAATTTTTTTGATTTACTATGCTGCGAAACCCTTCACTTCTACTAATCGCCTCCCGTAATTTTTAGGCAGTAATGTCCCGAATGCCGCATAATCTACCAACGGTAATGTTGCACCACTATTCTTTTGACGTTGCAAAATTATAATTCTATGATACAGACCAACCACGCCAAGAGTACATCACCAACATTAATTACCTAACATTAATTTCTCAACGGTAACTTCCCAACAATATTTAACAATAATCTCTATCGATAATTTTTCAGATAACTGCCTTCTTCTAGGCTAGCTTTGGGTTTTAACCTACAGTAACTTTGATAAATAAACTACTCCACTATTTGTACTCCATTATTCATACTCTCTTTTATTTGACAAAATGCCGCTACCTTCTTCTACTGATCGCCTCCCGTAATTTTTAGGCAGTAATTTCCTGAAGTTAATTTGCAGCTGTTATTTCTTGGTAAAAATTCACGATGGTCCTGCGGGCATGTTCTATATTCATGACCTCTATTTTTTTGCGGAAGATAATGCCTTTTTCTATGGTAGCTTCAGAAATTATACTTACTCCACCATCTTAATGGATGCCTCCTTCTATGGTATCTTCAAAAAAAATTACTCTTATCGTATTTTTCTTTATTCGTTAGCATTACTGTGTTTTACTATGGCAACTTTAGAAAAATTACTCTTACATTTGGGGCCTCTTTTACCTACTACTTTATCCTATGAAAAATATACTTTCTCCACCATCTGCTGCTTCTTTTAGCCAGAAAAATGTTATAACCAGTCTACGACTTTGAAAAAAATTAATCCACTGCATGTCGCCTTTTAAGCCGGCACGCACTTTCATCTTCAACAAAAAATTACTCTTATCGTATTCGCCTTTATTCGTTAACATTACTACCTTTTACTATGGAAACTTTAGAAAAATTACTCATACATTTGGGGCCTCTTTTACCATGAAAAATATTATTGTTTTATCCTACAAAAAATATACTTTCTCCACCATCCGCCGCTTCTTTTAGCCAAAAAAATGTTATTTACCAGCCTACGACTTTAAAAAATTAATCCACTACATGTCACCTTTTAAGCTGGCACACACTGTCATCCAACCCTCTCTTTACCATCTTCTCACGACAACATGGCGTCTTTTGTCTATACTACCGTCTTTTTTATTGTGTTATATTTTGGCAAGCTTAAACAATTTGCTAAAATATACTCCCTCCGATCGGAAATAACTGTCGGCCATTTAGTGCAAATTTTATACTACGTTATTATAAAATTACCGACACTTATTTTCGATCGGAGGGAATACTATATTATGGAACAAAGTAAATAATATTTCTATAATACTTTATCCAACAATTTAACAGCTAAGAGCGCAGCGTGGCGTCACGTCAAGCTTCTTAGTATATGCAGCACGGTCAGCAAATCCTGTGCAGGCATGATCGCTGTTCGATTTGGTCTCCGATGCTTTAACCTCTTGGCAGACAGAGACCAAAAAACGATTTATTTGTGTTTCTCATTTTCCCCTAAAAAGGAATTTATGTCCCCCATTTTTCCATAAAAAGGAGTTTAAGTTTCTCATTTAATACAACTCCCCAAAGTATGTACAATCTACGGAAAAATCCTCCCTTACCTGTACTTGAGTCGAGCAACACAAAAGTTCTTCAAAAGCGTAGCGGCAACATATTTGTTGGACGGAGCATATTTCAGTCCACAAGGAAGAAGGTGATCACTAAGCCGTTGGTCGAGTTTCTGTTGTTTTTCCTTCTCCTATTTTAGGACTTAACTTCTTCATTCATTATCATTTTTTTTACATGGGCTCCACATTACCAGATTCAGTTGAAGGCAACTACCCCACCCCCAAAAATGCCCCTGCATCGCTCAGGCCTTTCATAATGCAAGTTTCTTAGCACGATATCATAGGCAAAGTGCTGATGTGACACCCTATTAATTGATGAAATAGAAGGTTGTTGTATGTTAGCTAAGCTATAACCATTGCACAAAATCATAGGCAAAAAACATTACTAGCCCAATCACCATGCATGCATGGACCAAAATCATTAAATTTAGATACAATCATAATATACAATGCATTGTGATGGTTCTCTCTTAGAATAAACAGCTGTCTAGGATAACATGCTAAGAGCCAATGCATTGTGAAAGGCCTCATTGGGGCGGCGTGGCCGGCAAATCTATAGATATCCACTCCCCTCGTAGAAGCCAGGTCAATCTCATGCGATGTTGGAGTGTCTCCGTGCATTGGTATTTGGTCGGCGAGGGATTGTAACTTATTTGACAATTAAATATTGTAAACAGGTTTCTCTCATATGAATTTAAACGTTCTTGGAAGGTTTATCAATGATTGGTGTTGTCGGATGATGGACAATTTGCATGCTACTTCTAAATTATATTTGGGACTAATTCCTCTTGTATAAAATGTTTGAGCTCTTCAGAGATGAAGGTGGTCATTTAGTTTTTCAAAGCTGGCCGTTTGTAAATTTTAGTGTAATATATGATACTCCCTCCGTTAAAATAAATAAATGATGTGAATTTGTCTAGATTCATATATATCTATGTGTTAAAATATATCTAAATATATGCATATTTAAATAAATCCACATCACTTATTTTAGAACATAGATAGTACTAAATTTAATAACTATATGCTCCTGCAAAAAAGTTAACTACTATATGTAATTTCTCCTTCCTGCAGATTGCTACTTGTTACCATATGATTGTTGACTGATGTCAATATTGAGTTATTCTCCTACACGTGTAAAAGTATTGTTTGTGTGTTCACCTTCTGTGTAGGATTAAACAATAGGTTGTTGCTAATTGTTTCGAAAAAGCAAAGAAGACATTTGAAAAATAGAGACTCTAAATATGAGTTCAGCATATTGTACATATCTGCATTAGCCGATACATGTATTGCACGTGTTTAGGGAAGACTTTACTGATGGACGATTTATCTTTTCTTTTTTGCGAATTGATAGACGATTTATCACGAACGTCAAGGCATAAGTCGCATAAGGCTAGCCATAGTGCTAGTATCTTAGCTAGTATCATACATCTTAGGTCCATTAAAATATTGATGTGGCATCTAATTAAGGAAGAGAAAGAGGATTAGTGTATCATAGGTAGTAGATACTATATCATAGCACATATTACAAGAAAATTTAATGCTAGATAAATCTTATACATTGTTTTGTATTGAGATTCTACAAATCAATAAATATAACAAGATTATGATACTATAATATGATACTATCGATTATAGAAAGTAGTATCATATACTAGTATCATATGCATAATACTACTATATGATACTATGCATTATGACCAGCCTTAACGCAACCAAGTAACCACGATTTCTTCGTAGAAAAACAAGATAACCATCTGGTTTTTTTTTTCTCAATGAATCGTGGGGATTGGAAGAAAAATGTTGGCGTCCCTGTGGTTGAGGTGGCTAGGCAGATGAGAGTATTCGATGCACCTTGATTGCTTCTATAATCGCTGCACGAAATGTCTAAGGTGCATGTGCCACAATATCAAGATACAACGCTGGCAGGTGTATCTGTTTCATAGAAGAAGAAGGCCAAGACGGCCGGTACAATGCCAAGCTGGCTACACGATACAAACACGACACCACCCGGCTCACAACGCAACCCACCACACTCAACGACAAGGACTCATCTTGCACCATCTCCTGCCATGAATGGCGAGGAGGCGGCGACACATCGAGCTCCTAGACCGCGTCACGACCAAAAATGGAAGCTTCAGAAGATCAACTCCGACTCCAAGCTGACCCAAGTCAACGCACCGCCCACCCTATAGTGCCCAAGAGATGGCGAGTGAACGGCGGGACTGAACCAAAACCGGATGAGGCGTTGATCAAGAAGTGCCATCAATGGTGTACATTGCGCCCCAAAAGCTCAAGCTCTGATGACGGCCACCACCAACTCCAACTGATGCACCGAGGATACCACGAACAACCTAAGCAACGCCTCCAAGGAAGTAACGACACTGCCATGCCGCCGCCGCCCGATCCAAAGATAGGATCTAGGGTTTCCCCCAGTGTTCGAAGTGGGACACGGAGCTGGGCCATGACAATGCCTTCAAGAAGGTGACGGCGCTCACAGGCGTCGCCGTTGTCAGCGCCACACAGGGATTTCGCCCCGGCCCTGCCGCTCGACCCCAAGATCCGACAAGTGCACACAGAAAGGAGCCGCCTTTAGGCCACCATCGACGAGAGACAAGCCGGATCTTGCGTCAGCGGGGCAAGAGACATCGACAACCAGTCCACCATCAACGGGCTGGATGGCGGAGGTCCAGACCGCCAACCCGCCGCCATGAGCCTGCGCCACCGTCGACACCACGACGGTGCCCAACAACAGCAGCAGGTAGGCATCCACGCCAAGAGCTCACCGCGCCACACCGACAGCTGCGGTTCCCCGCCGAAGCTGCCATGTCGCAGGGAGCCTCAGCCCCGTAGCCTAGCTCGCCGCTGCTGCCGGTATCACCATGATGCCAGGCCCGCTGCAGCCAGATGCGGCCACGCCACCCGCCGCTGCAGGCCCAGCACCGCTGGCCCGCCCGGACGGGCATGCCAGGGCCCCAGGCCGCCGCAGCAGGGGCAAGCTTCCGGGCCGGAGTCCAGCCACCGCTTCGTCGCCGTTGAGCCGAGCCACCGCTGGAGGTCCGCCACACCACGCGGCCGGGCTCCATCGCCGATTCGACCCCGCCGCCAGGAGATGAGGACGAGGACGCCACCCGGGACACCCCCTCCCCCCCCCGCCGCCGGCCATGCCCGGGCTTTGCCTGGCAGTGGCCCTTGGCGGCGGCGAGGGAGTGGAGACCCTGTGTCGCCTAGGGTTGGGCGACGCGGGGGTGGGGAGAACTGTGATTCAGTCTGCGTCTGCATGTGCCACAATATCATGCAATTTCTAAAAATAATAATTGAGTATATAGACTATGATACTTTTAACGTGTCAGCAAAATTTCAGTGACAGATTGAAATCGCAACTCGATAAGCATAAATAACAAATTCAGTTGTTGCAATGTTAATGAACTCGATTTATAACCTGATTTGAAGTAATTACATGATCTATAACTAATATTGGCATATTTGTATTGTTTTAAATGCACACAATTGATTTTTGAATTTTTGATTCAAAACTTTTATCTGAAGGTTTCCATTTGGGGCGGGTCGGCCACCTCGTTTGTTCTGTCCTGCCACGCGCCTCTCTACGCCCAGGGAGAAGGTTCAGGAAGGCTCTGCCGCCTGCGGCATGGACACGCCATGACTGGGGACACGTTGCCACACAGCACCGGCACGTGTTACGCTCCCCCACGAGCGGCGGGCCTCCCCCGCTCTGTTCATAAGCACCGAGGCCGCTCGCCGCTTCTCCATCTACGAGTGCTGTTCTGCTCCACTTCCATCGAGAGCTCACTGGTATTGACGACTCCACTACCATGGCGAGCGAGCAGAGCGGAGGGAGCGAGATGAGCAGGCTGGACGCGCGTACGCTCAAGGAGGAGGTCGCGAGCATGGACCGGCGCCCGCTCGTGGACCTCGGCCACCCGCTCCTCAACCGAGTCACCGACAGCTTCATCCGCGCCGCTGGGGTCGGCGCCGCCCGGGCCATCTCCAAGGAGGCCTACTTCGTCACCGTCGAAGGGCTCGGGGGAGACTCCACCGGGCTGGACAACGTCAAGAGTGTTAGATGTATATTTGTATATGTGTATTTTCCCCACCTGTTAGGGGGTTTCCTGCATATTCTCACCTGTACATGTAACTATATGTTGTGGTCTTTGGCCCCCAGGGAATACAACTTGTCTATTCCTAACATGGTATCAGAGCATTAGGTTTTGCTCCTCTCCTCTCCTCGCCGCCGCCGCCGCCCGCCCCGGCTTTCTGCCACCGTGCCCGGCCACCGCCGCCGCCTCTCCCTCGCCGCCGGCGAGCTCCGGCCGCCGCCCGTCCCAGCTGCCGCCGCGCCGCCTCTTCACCATCTCAACGCCGCCGCCGCCCGCCCCGGCCCTCTGCCGCTGCGCCCGGCCGCCGCCGCCGCTCCCATCCCGCCCGCCACCACCGCCCGCCCCGGCCCGCCGCCGCCCGCTCCGGCCGCCTTCGTCGCCCCGGCCGCCGGCCTCCAAGCCCGTCGCCCCGGCCGCCGGCCTCCAAGCCCGTCGCCCCGGCCGCCGGCCTCCAAGCCCGCCGCCGCGGGGTCCTCTCCTCCGCCGTCGCCCCGCATCTTGATTTCGATCGGGCGTTGACCTCCGTTCCATTTCGTCCCACACAAAAAAAGAGCTATGTCTTCTTCTTCGTTGTCGTCGGGCTACCTTGCGATTCCTCGCTGCCCGGTGATCTTTGATGGCGCGAATTACCCTGATTTCGCTGCCTTTATGCGCGTCCACATGCGCGGTCTTCGTCTTTGGGGTGTGCTTTCCGGCGAGGTCCCCTGTCCGTCGTGCCCCACTGCTCCTACGGCGCCTATTCCACCGACGCCCGTTGCCCTTGCCCCCGATGCTACTCAGTAGGCCAAGGATGCAGCCAAGAGTGCTGATGATACTGCACTGGCTGAGTATGACCGGCAGGTCCAGGAGTATTCTGATGCTCTTGCGACCTACCGGCTGGATCTGACTGACTACACTCAGTGGATAGATGAGGATGCTTGTGCTGCTGTTGTTCTTACTTCCAGTGTTCTGCCTCAGTATGCTGCTAAGTTCATGGGTCTTCCTACTATTGCTGCTCAGTGGGCCTTTCTTCGTCAGCGCTATCAGCCGTCTGGGGATGCTCTTTACCTGTCTGTGGTTCGCCAGGAGCATGCTCTTCAGCAGGGTGATTCTACTATTGATGAGTTCTACACTCAGAGTGCTGCTATCTGGCGCCAACTTGATTCTCTTCATACAGCTGTGTGTGCCATTTGTCCCTGCTATCTGACTGTGCGTGCTGATCTGGAGTTTCAGCGTATATATGAGTTCTTTTCTCGGCTCCGCAAGGAGTTCGAGCCTCGTCACGCCCAGCTACTTGCTCGTGGTCGTGTCCCGCTCTCTGAGGTGCTGTCTGAGCTTCGTGCTGAGGAGACTCGTCTTCGTGGTGCTGGTCTTCTTGAGGTTCCCTCTGTACTTGCTGCTCGTGGTCCTCCTGTGCCGTCGGCTCCGTTGCAGTCTCCAGTTCCGCCGATACTCTCTACTCCTCCGGTCCAGGGCCAGAGTCAGCCTCAGCAGCCTCGCGGTCAGAACCGCCATCCTCGTCCTCCCTGCTCCTACTGTGGCAAGCCTGGCCACAATTTCTCTAGCTGCTGGAGGAGGGATCCCAGTTTACGTCAGCAGTTTCACACTCGTCAGCAGGCTGGTTCTTTAGGATCTTCTGCAGTTGCACTCTCTGAGCAGGATATTATTCGGGGTATTCGTGGTCTGCTAGCTGCTACAGGCTCTTCCTCGTCAGGCACTGCTGGTCATGTGTCTACCTCTTCTGGCATCGCGCGACCACCACCTTCTGCACAGTCAGGTATGTCCCCGTGGTTTCTGGATTCTGGAGCTTCCTTTCATATGACTTCTGCGTCTTCTATTCTTTCTGCTCTTCGTTCTCTCGTTTCTCCTATCCGTGTTATCACGGCTGATGGGACATCTCTTCCTGTTTCCAGTCGAGGCACCCTCTCTACTTCCTCTTTCTCTGTTCCTGATGTTTCTCATGTTCCTAGCCTTAAGATAAATCTTTTTTCTGCTAGTCAGCTTACTGATTCTGGTTGTCGCGTCATTCTTGACGCTGATTCTTGTGCTGTTCAGGACCGCCGCACACAGGCCCTGGTTGGAGCTGGCCCTCACAGCCGTGAGTCTCCAGGGCTCTGGGAGTTAGACTGGCTTCGTGTTCCATCCGCTGCCTCTTCATCGGCCAGTTCTCCTGCGATCGCTGCTTCCGTCACTGGCTCTTTCCAGCAGTGGCATCATTGGCTGGGTCACCTTTGTGGCTCCCGTTTATCGTCTTTAGTCCGTCGTGGTCTTCTGGGGTCTGTCTCAGGAGATGTGTCTTTGAACTGTCAGGGTTGTACGTTAGGCAAACAGATTCAGCTTCCCTATCCTACCAGTGTGTCTGTATCTCAGCGACCTTTTGATTTAGTTCATTCCGATGTTTGGGGTCTGGCTCCCTTTGGTTCAAAAGGGGGTCATCGCTACTATATTTTATTTATTGATGATTTTTCACGGTACACCTGGTTATTTTTTATGCGCTCTCACAGTGAGGTGCTTTCTATTTATCAGCGCTTTGCGGCCATGGTCCGCACTCAGTATTCCTCGCCCATTCGTGTGTTCCGTGCTGATTCTGCTGGTGAGTATATCTCTCAGCACCTGCGTGGTGTTCTTGCTGAGCAGGGCACCCTTGCTCAGTTTTCTTGTCCCGGTGCGCATGCTCAAAATGGTGTCGCCAAGCGTAAGCATCGTCATATTCTTGAGACCACCCGTGCTATGATGATTGCTTCTTCTCTTCCACCGCATTTTTGGCTGAGGCTGTCGTCGACTTACCTTATTAACATCCAGCCTTCTGCTGCCCTCCAAGGTGGCATCCCTCTCGAGCGACTCTCTGGTGGTTCTCCAGACTACTCGACTCTTCGTTTGTTTGGTTGCGTTTGCTATGTTCTTCTCCCTCCTCGCGAACGCACCAAACTGACCGCTCAGTCTGTTGAGTGTGTTTTTCTCAGCTACAGTGATGAGCATAAGGGCTATCGCTGTTGGGACCCTGTTGGTCGTCGGATGCGCATCTCTCGTGACATCACATTTGATGAGACACGTCCCTTCTATCCTCGCCCCACCTCTAGTACCTACCCGGTGGATGACATCTCCTTTCTTCTGTTTCCTGATGCACCTCCATCTGTCCCTGTTGTCCCTCCTCCTGGACCTTGTTCTGATGCGCCCTCTTCGACCCCGGCGCCATCCTCTACTCCGTCTAGTTCCCCTAGTTCTCCTCGTTCTCCGGTTTCGGAGTCTTCCTCTGCTATTCCTTCTTCCTCTTCTTCTGATGCGTCGTCTTCTTCTGACGAGCTTCCCTTTCCTCTTCCGGCGACTCGTCCGCGTCGTCCTCCAAACTGTTACTCTCCTAGTCAGTACGGTCTTTCTATTGCCTTCGAGCCGACTTCTTATCGGGATGTTGAGCATCATCCTGAATGGCAGCTTGCTATGGCTGAGGAGATTGCTGCGCTTGAGCGCACTGGCACTTGGGATCTTGTCTCTCCCCCTCCCGGTGTTCGTCCTATCATGTGTAAGTGGGTCTATAAAATTAAGACACGCTCTGATGGATCTCTTGAGCGCTACAAAGCGCGTCTTGTGGCTCGTGGCTTTCAGCAGGAGCACGGTCGTGACTATGATGAGACTTTTGCCCCTGTGGCTCATATGACCACTGTGCGTACTCTTCTTGCTGCCGCTTCTGTTCGACACTGGTCTGTGTCTCAGCTTGATGTTCGGAACGCTTTTCTTAATGGCGAGTAGAGTGAGGAGGTTTACATGCAGCCTCCTCTCGGGTATTCTGTCCCTGATGGGATGGTCTGTCGTCTTCGGCATTCTCTTTATGGCCTGAAACAGGCCCCTCGTGCCTGGTTTGAGCGTTTTGCCTCTGTGGTGACTGCTGCTGGTTTCTCTCCCAGCGCTCATGATCCAGCGCTGTTCGTTCACACTTCTCCTCGTGGACGCACTCTTCTCCTTCTCTATGTTGATGATATGATCATTACTGGTGATGATCCTGAGTATATTGCCTTTGTTAAGGCTCGTCTTCGTGATCAGTTTCTTATGACTGATCTTGGTCCTCTTGATACGTCTTCAACGTATCTATAATTTTTGATGCTCCATGCTTGTTTTTACACCATTTGCCTATTGTTTCGTTACACTTAGTGGCACTTTTATGCATTTTCCAGAACTAACCTATTAACGAAGTGCCACAGTGCCAGTTCCCTGTTTTCTACTGTTTTTGTGTTTCAGAGTGATACACATCTGAAGTCTTATTGGACGAAACCACATCCTGAAGTCCTATTTTACCCGAAAGCTTCCAGAGATCCGAAGAGGAGTAGGAGGGGGGCCACCAGGGCCCCACACGCATGGGCGGCGCGGCCAGCCCCCTGGCCGCGCCGGGCCCGCGTGAGGGCACCTGGCCCCTCCTCTGACATCGCCCCTTCGCCTATAAAGACCCCCCGACGAGAAAAACCTAAGTACCCGATCGGTTTTCCAGAACACATCGCGATCCGCCACCGCCGTCGACCCGAAGATCGGGAGGGTCCAGAAGCTCTTCCCGGCACCCTGCCGGAGAGGGGAATCGCCACCGGAGGTCTTCTTCATCGCCATGCTTGCCTCCGGAGCGATGAGTGAGTAGTCTACATTGGACTATGGGTCCATAGCAGTAGCTAGATGGTTGTCTTCTCCACCATGTGCTTCATGTTTAGATCTCATGAGCTGCCGTACATGATTGAGTTCACCGTTATGTAATTCTACATGTTTGGTTTGTTGGGATCCGATGAATATTGGTGTTTATGATTAAGTTGCTGTACTGAATATTACCTTTTGTTATTTCTATATTGTTTATGATCTTGCATGATCTCCGTTGTTAGTAGCTATATTGGCCGAGTAGTTGCTAGTGACTCCAAGAGGGGGTATTTATGCTCGATAGTGGGTTCATGCCTCTATTTCACCTGGGGGAGTGACAAAAACCTCTAAGGTGGTAGATGTGCTGTTGCTACTAGGGAGAAAACAACATTCATATGCTCAAGGGCATATGCTTTGTTTACATTACACACTTTGCTTAATGCAATTATCTGTTGTTCGCAACTTAATACTTCTAGGGTGTTCGGATTGATATCCCCGGGAGTGGATTATTAGTCATAGATGCAGTTGGATGGCGGTCTATGTATTTTGTTGTAATGCCCAGAGTAAATCTCATAGTGATCTTCTTGACATATCACGTTTATCTCTATTCTATCAATTGCCCAACTGTAATTTGTTTACCCAGCATGTGTTATTTTATCTATGGAGAGATACCACTAGTGAACTGTGGACCCCGGTCCTATTTCCATCATATTGCTATCACCTGTTTACTTTACTCGCACTGTTTACTTTACTCGCATACTGATACGTCCAATTTGCATCACTATTTTGTATCATAATTTACTGTTATTCATTGATATATTTCATATTTAGATAAGTTACTTATGTTATTTCCTTTGTTTTCACATGTTTGATGATCATCGGAGGAGTTGCTGCCGGAGTCAGGGTTCTGCTAGAAAAAGGACCATCAAGAGACCATATTTGAAGATCAGGAAAATTCCAGGAAAATACCCAGAAATTATATTTTCCCAGAAG
The DNA here is from genome assembly GCA_007115705.1 of Dactylis glomerata. Classification (NCBI taxonomy): domain Eukaryota; kingdom Viridiplantae; phylum Streptophyta; class Magnoliopsida; order Poales; family Poaceae; genus Dactylis; species Dactylis glomerata. Next base: position 409,699 of record QXEO01000165.1, read on the forward strand.
ACTCAGGAAGCCAGAAGGGGGAGTCGAGAGGAGCCAGGGGGCTCCACATGCCAGGGCAGCGCGGGCCCACCCCTGGCCGCGCCAGCCCTGCGTGGGGCTACCCTGGCCCACCTATGGTCTCGCCCCTCCGCGTACATCATCGTCCCCGAAAACCTAAGTCAAGGGGGGGCTCAGAGTTAGACACAGCCGCCTCTGCGGGGCGGAGAACACCAGAGAGAGAAAGCTCTCCGGCAGGGAGAAATCTGCTGGGGAAATTCCTTCTCGGAGAGGGGAGATCGTCGCCATCGTCATCACCATCGCACTGGACTTCATCGGGATCATCATCATCATCTCCATCACCAGCACCTTCATCTCCACCATCACCACGCCGTCCCGCTGTAACATCTTGAGTTGGATCTTGTTATATTCATAGGGGAAACTTTCCCGGTGTTGATTACTCTTGTAGTTGATGCTATTGGGTGGAACCGTTGAATTAAGGTTTATGTTCAGATTGTTATTTACCATTATTTCACCTCTGATCATGATCCATATGATGTCTTGTGAGTAGTTCGTTTAGTTCTTGAGGACATGGGAGAAGTCAAGATGTTAGTAGTGAATTATTGTTGAGAAATATTTAGTGGTTTGATATTGTTGTGGTGCTATTTCACTAGTGGTGTCATGTGAACGTCGACTACATGATACTTCACCATTTATGGGCCTAGTGAGATGCATTGTGTATTTGGCTACCGACTGTGTGGTTCCTGGAGTGACAGAAACCTAAACCTCCGTTGGGAAACCATTGCACCAGGGAGCGTAGGATCCTAGAGTTTAAGGCTGTGGTTAGTTTTATCTTAATTACTTTCTTGTATTTGCGGATGCTTGCAAGGGGTATAATCACAAGTGTGTATTTATCCTAGTAAGGGTAGTGCGCTAGCATAGGTTCACCCCAATAACACTTACCAAACCAATGAATACTATTGGCTCTATGAAGCGAAAGCTCTTGACAGAAAACTCCCGTGTGTCCTCGAGAACGTTTAGTTATTATAAGTACACAACCGGCTTGTCCTTTGCTGAATAAAGGATTGGGCCACTTGCTGCAATTGTTACTACTGTCTTTTATTTACTCGCACTTTATTTACTCGTATTACCAAATACTCCTGAAAACCTATTTGCTAGTATTTACAGTGATTCCTTGGTCAAAACTGCTCATCAACACCTTCTGCTCCTCGTTGGGTTCGACACTCTTATTTATCGAAAGTACTACGATACACCCCCTATACTTGTGGGTCATCAAGACTATTTTCTGGCGCCGTTGCCGGGGAGTGTAGCGCTATTGAAGAGTGGAATTGGTAAAGGTAACCGTCACTGTGAATATTGTTTTTATTTTACTCTGCTATGGAGAACTCTCCATTTGGTTTCCTATTTGGAAACACATCTTCTACTACTGCTGCTGCTGCACATGCGAAGGAACCACCACCGCCACCGCCTGCTGAAATTGATCCTTTTAAAATACCTATGAAAATTGTTGGGCATATTATGGATAACTGCTATTCAGGAGATGGAACTGTCCATCCGGGTGATCACTTATTATTTATACATGAATTATGCGAGTTGTTCAGATGTGCAGGTATTTCACCAAGCCAGGTTAAGAAGAAATTATTCTCATTATCATTGAAAGGCAGAGCTGAGGAGTGGTATCGACTACTCCAGGATGGTCCATCTATGGCATGGGAGGATATTGTGCCTCTCTTTTATTCCAAGTTTTATCCTCCAAGTGAAATTCATAAAGACCGTAACCGGATATATAATTTTTGGCCTCATGATGGAGAGAGTATTGCCCAAGCGTGGGGGAGATTGAAGTTACTAATGCTCAAATGCCCCATTCACGAGCTTCCCAATAATATTGTTATTAATAATTTTTATGCGCGGCTCACTCTTCCTGATAAGGATTATTTGGATGCTTCTTGCTTTGGATCATTTACTCATATGAAAGAAGATGCTAAGTGGAAACTTCTTGACCATATACAAGAAAATGCTGAAGGTTGGGAAAACGACAAAGGTAGGAAGTCAGGTATAAACTATGATTATGAATGCATTAAATCTTTTATGGGAACCGATGACTTTCATAGTGTTAGCGCTGCTTATGGTCTTGATTCACAAATACTTGCTAATTGTCTTAAGGCTTTTGCCTCTTATATTGATGTTCCAAAGAAAGATTGGAACAAATATCATGTGCCTTATAAAGATTCTATTAGTCATATTCCTGCTGCAGCTACTGAAGTTTGTACTGTTGATAGCATTGTGCCTGAACCTTATTTTGAGAAGACACCTTTCCCTGCTAAGGTAAAAAAGTATTCTACTTTGGTAAGTGTGTCTAATAAAAGTACTAAGAAAGCTGCAGAACCTGATGAGCAAATTACTATTAAGTCTCATGTAGCTATATTGAAAGATCTTGTTACTAAAGATGTAGGGGATGAATATATTCTTTTTTGTGAAGATGCTTCTAACATTCTTTCACATCCAAAAAAGCACAGGAAAGCAAGTGTTCCTGTTATTTCTGTCAGGATTGGAGATCATTGTTATTATGGTTTATGTGATATTGGTGCTAGTGCAAGTGCTATTCCCTTAGAGCTTTACAAAGAAATCATGCACGAGATTGGCGCTTGTGAACTTGAAGATATTGATGTGGTTGTTCAGCTTGCTAATAGAGAGACTGTGTAGCCTCTTGGTATTGTTCGAGATGTGGAAGTTCTATGCGGTAAGACTAAATACCCTACTGATTTTCTAGTACTTGGTAAGGAGGCTAGTAAAACTTGTCCTATTATTTTTGGTAGACCCTTTTTGAACACTTGTGGTGCCATGATAGATTGTAAGAAGGAGAAATTTTTTACTAAGTTTAATGGAGAGTCTTATGAGTTTAATTTTTCCAAGGTTGCTAAGACTTCTTATGAAAATGACACGCCTAATGAAAATTTTCGAGTTGAACAGCTTGCTTCTATTGCTCTTGCTCCTAATAATGCCTTGCAGCAATTCATGTAAGATCACGAAAGTGATGTTTTTAGCAAGGAAAGAGAAGAGATTGACGATATTCTCCTTCGTCAACCACCATTACTCAAGCATAATCTACCTGTGGAGGATCTTGGTACCACTTTGCCGCCTAAAGAAGATCCTGTGTTTGAATTAAAGCCTTTGCCTGATAACCTCAAATATGCTTATATTGATGATAAGAAAATATATCCTGTTATTATTAGTTCTAAACTTTCAGGAAGGGAAGAAGAAAGATTATTGGAGATATTGAGGAAACACCGAGGAGCTATGGGATATACTCTGGATGATTTAAAAGGGATTTCTCCCACTTTATGTCAGCATGCCATTAATATGGAGAAAGATGCGAAGCCAGTTGTGGAGCATCAGCGCCGCCTAATTCCCAAGATGAAGGATGTGGTAAGAAATGAGGTATTAAAGCTCCTTGATGATGGTATTATTTATCCTATTGCTCATAGTAGATGGGTTAGTCCTGTTCATTGTGTTCCTAAAAAAGGAGGTATGACTGTTGTGCCTAATGAGAATAACGAGCTTATTCCTCAAAGGGTAGTTGTTGGTTATAGAATGTGCATTGATTATAGGAAGGTAAACAAGGTTACTAAGAAAGATCATTACCCTTTACCGTTTATAGATCAAATGCTAGAAAGGTTGTCTAAGAAGACTCATTTTTGTTTCCTTGATGGTTATTCCGGTTTTTCTCAAATTGCTGTTAAAAAGGATGATCAAGAGAAAACCACTTTTACTTGCCCTTATGGAACTTATGCTTATAGACGTATGCCGTTTGGTTTATGCAATGCTCCTGCTACTTTTCAAAGATGTATGTCTGCTATTTTTCATGGATTTTGTGAAGAAATTGTGGAGGTCTTCATGGACGATTTCTCCGTCTATGGAACTTCTTTTGATAATTGTTTGCACAACCTTGATAAAGTTTTGCAGAGGTGCGAAGAAACTAACCTTGTTCTTAATTGGGAGAAATGCCACTTTATGGTAAATGAAGGAATTGTCCTTGGACATAAAATTTCCGAAAGAGGTATTGAAGTTGACAGAGCAAAAGTGGAGGCAATTGAGAAAATGCCATGTCCAAGAGATGTTAAAGGTATTCGTAGTATTCTTGGTCATGCTGGTTTCTATAGGAGGTTTATTAAAGATTTCTCTAAGATCTCAAAGCCTCTTACCAATCTTCTTCAAAAGGATGTACCATTTGTCTTTGATGATGATTGTAAGGAAGCTTTTGAAACTCTTAAGAAGGCTTTAACTACTGCTCCTATTGTTCAACCACCTGATTGGAATTTACCTTTTGAAATTATGTGCGATGCTAGTGATTTTGCTGTTGGTGCTGTTCTTGGACAGCGCATAGATAATAAGTTGAATGTTATTCATTATGCTAGTAAGACTCTTGATGCTGCTCAGAAGAATTATGCTACTACTGAGAAAAAGTTTCTTGCTGTTGTTTTTGCTTGTGATAAGTTTAGATCTTACATTGTTGATTCTAAAGTTACTATTCATACTGATCACGCTGCTATTAGATATCTCATGACTAAGAAGGATGCTAAGCCTAGGCTTATTAGATGGGTGTTGCTTTTACAAGAGTTTGATTTGCATATCGTAGATAGGAAAGGTGCTGAAAATCCTGTGGCTGACAACTTATCTAGATTGGAAAACATTTCTTTTGATCCTATTCCTGTTAATGATAGTTTCCCAAATGAACAGTTGGCTGCAATTAATGTAACTTCACGAGACCTTCCTTGGTATGCTGATTATGCTAACTTTATTGTTTCCAAGTATTTGCCTCCGACCTTTACAGCTCAGCAAAGAAGAAAATTCTTCTATGATTTGAGGCATTATTTTTGGGATGACCCACATTTATATAAAGAAGGAGTTGATGGTATCATGAGAAGATGCGTACCGGAATATGAACAACAAGAGATATTAAGGAAATGCCATAGCAGTGCTTATGGAGGGCATCATGCTGGAGATAGAACCGCGCAGAAGGTTCTACAATCAGGTTTTTATTGGCCAACCCTCTTTAAAGATGCCAGAAGGTATGTTTTATCTTGCGATGAATGTCAAAGAGTTGGTAATATTTCTAGACGCAATGAGATGCCTATGAATTACACTCTTGTTATTGAACCGTTTGATTGTTGGGGATTTGACTTTATGGGTCCTTTTCCTCCTTCAAAAGGTTATACCCATATACTTGTTGCTGTTGATTATGTTACTAAATGGGTAGAAGCCATACCTACAAAGAGTGCCGATGGTGAGACTTCATTAAAAATGCTTAAGGATGTTATCTTTCCTAGGTTCGGAGTGCCTAGATATCTTATGACTGGCGGAGGTTCTCATTTTATTCACGGTAGTTTTAGAAAAACTCTTGCTAAGTATGATGTCAATCATAGAATTGCTTCTGCTTATCATCCCCAAACTAGTGGGCAGGTAGAGCTTTCAAATAGGGAGATCAAGTCTATCTTGCAGAAGACTGTTAATAAATCTAGGAAAAACTAGGCTAGTAAGTTAAACGACGCTTTATGGGCTTATAGAACTGCTTATAAGAATCCCATGGGTATGTCTCCTTATAAGATGGTTTACGGAAAAGCGTGTCACTTGCCCTTAGAATTAGAACACAAAGCTTTTTGGGCAGTGAGAGAACTTAACAGAGATTTTAAACTAGCCGATAAGAAAAGGTTGTTAGATTTGAGTTCTCTAGATGAGTGGAGAAACGAAGCGTATGAGAATGCCAGACTTTTCAAAGAGAAAGTCAAGCAATGGCATGATAAGAGAATTCTTAAGAGAGAGTTTCATGTTGGTGAGAAAGTTCTTTTGTATAGGTCTCGTCTCAGATTTTTTGCAGGAAAATTACTCTCTAAATGGGAAGGACCATATGTTATTGTGGAAGTGTACCGCTCAGGTGCTATTAAGATTGCTTCATTGAAAGATGATTCTACACAAGTGGTGAATGGGCAAAGACTCAAGCATTATATTTCTGGAGATTCTTATAATGAAGATGTTGATGTTATTGAAACAGTTTCTCCGGAAGAATTTATCCAAGACAAATTGCAGGAACCTGCAGAGTTCGCTTTCGAGTAGGTAACAGTTCTAGTCAGAAAAGTTTCGCGAAAAGTTCTTCTTTCAATATTTTTGTTGTTTTTACTAAATATGAAAAATCACGAGACGAAAAGGGGCAGGAAAAAGAGTCCGTGTGTGTCTCACACACGGGTGGCGCGGGCCCACCCCTGGCCGCGCCACCCCTGTGTGAGAACACACCGGAACTCGTTTCCGTCCCGTTTTCCTCCTGTGACTTCGTTTCGATGTATAATTTTCGCCTATTTAACCCCCCGGAATCCCCGAGGTCTGTATATCGTTTTCTCGTCGTGTTTTGTTTCGAGCTGTTTCTGTCAGGAGTTGATCTTAAGCTTGGGGGAGTCATGGCCTCTTCAAGCGGTGACAAGGAGGAAACACCTCCGGAGGATTACACCAAAGATTTCCGGCTTAAAGAAGAGGTTGAAAGCGAAGATGAAGAGGAAGATCAAAGTCCGAGGCCGAGCACCGTGATTGCCAGCATAGGGGTGGTGACAGATTATGACAAGTTCAAGAAGAGTGCTCGCATAAGGACCGGAGGAGGTGTGCCGCATCACACCTTAGCTCCACGGACGTCTCCACCACGCCAAAATCCTTTCCATACTCAGATTCATGAGCATCAGTTCCAAAAGGTGCCCAAATCACGATTACCCTCTGGCTGGGATATAGATCATTCTAACAATGCGGGGACAGGAAGCTCCAAGGGTGAAGAAGGATGGGGAAATAATTCCAAGAGCTGGGATTCTCTTGCTGACAGGTTCATGAACCGTGTTGAGCACAATTCCGAGATGATTCGTAACCTCGAGTACAAGATTGATGATCTGAAGGATTTGATTGAGAAGCTTATTAGAGATTATTCACCGCCACCACCAAAGGAGTAATTCGTCATCGGTTTAGGCATCCCCTTGGCTTGTTCCAAGCTTGGGGGAGTGCCGCGGTATCACATCGTTACCTTTTGCTCATTTACCTTTCAAGTAGAGTCATATCATGAATAGAGAAGTTATCATATAGAATAGTTTGCAGTTGGAAGTATCCTCCTTAGTTAGTTATCTATGTATCCCTTGGTGTGAGTTGCGGTAATGAAATATTAATGAGAAGTTTTATCGTTTACTTTTCACACACTTTATGTTAGTCTGCAATCTCTCTTGTATGACTAGTCTTGTTGATTGGTATTGGTATCACATTGGGAGCATGAGTAGATTTAGTTGGTTTTGGCAAACCTAGCTTGGTCAGTAGCAACTTTACCTTGAAGTTTGAGTAGAAAATAATAAAGAAGTGCTTGCAGTTTCATCACTTCAGTTTTCCCTTATGTTTGGCTTATAAGCATTGTTATTCTTAAAGTTAAAATTATTGTACTTTCAAGGGAGTTTGCATGATTGTTCTTATCATATGTATGTTTGTTTGTTTCATGCAACTCTTATGCTTGCTACCCAACCTTGCTAGCCAAAAACCTATACTGAGAGGGAATACTTCTCGTGCATCCAAATCCCAAAAGCCAAGTTATTTCCAAAGAGTCCACTATAAATTCCTATGCATGGTATTTCAAGCCATTCCAAGTAAATTTTCATGTGCTACCTTTCAAAAACCTTCAAACACTTCTCATTTTGTGCCACTATTTTTAGCTCATGAGGACGTAGTGGATGGGTTTGTTATCTTCCATACTAAATTAAGTACCCTTCGACTAGGCAGCTTCATCTGCTCGTCATTAATTTTGCAAGGGAGCTGGTCAGACCATTATAATCTCAAAAAGAAAAAGAAAGAAAAAGGCACTCCTCCAATGGAATGTGAAAGTTGGTCGGCACCCGATGGAATCGGTTAGCCATGGTTTGAGAAAGGAAAAAGGTGGGGAGGAGTGCAAAGCTATAAAAGAGCACTAAAGTGCCAATTAATCAAACATCTCGGAACCGCTCTCACTTGTTTAGTATGGAAGATATCAAGAACTCCGTTGCTAGTCGTTGACAAAAGCAATCACCTCTCAAAATAACTTTTACCTCTGTTTTACAAATGAAAAGCTCTAGCACATGTTTAATCCCTGCTTCCCTCTGCGAAGGACCTATCTTTTACTTTTATGTTGAGTCAACCTATTTCCCTCTGTCTCAAGCAAGCATTTGAGTTGTTATGATTCACTCATCCATATGTTGATCCGTTTAATCATGTCTTTTATCTTCCTTGTTTTGTATAATGCTTTTGTCTGAAGGAATATATCTTTGAAAGCTTTCTTTGAATGCAAAAGTTTACTTTGTTGAGCATATAGTCTTTGCTATATTAGCTCTGTTTTAAAAGGCTCCGTTTTAAAAGAGAGAATAGTTTGTTCTCCACCCTTCGACCAAGAACTAAGGTTTGCCATTGCCAATTATAATTTACCTTGTGCATCTTTACATGTGATTCCCTTTTACCTATTGCAAGTCTACATCTTATAAAGGGAAGTTGCTGTCTATTATAATTTGTGCCTTAGTGAATGTGATGCTTCTTGTCCGTATTTTGATTATCGACACTTCACTCCATAAACCTGTGGTCATGTTTACCGAGTTTAGTTTTCGCTTGGGGACAAGCGAAGTCTAAGCTTGGGGGGGTTGATACGTCCAATTTGCATCACTATTTTGTATCATAATTTACTGTTATTCATTGATATATTTCATATTTAGATAAGTTACTTATGTTATTTCCTTTGTTTTCACATGTTTGATGATCATCGGAGGAGTTGCTGCCGGAGTCAGGGTTCTGCTGGAAAAAGGACCATCAAGAGACCATATTTGAAGATCAGGAAAATTCCAGGAAAATACCCAGAAATTATATTTTCCCAGAAGACTCAGGAAGCCAGAAGGGGGAGTCGAGAGGAGCCAGGGGGGCTCCACACGCCAGGGCGGCGCGGGCCCACCCCTGGCCGCGCCAGCCCTGCGTGGGGCCACCCTGGCCCACCTATGGTCTCGCCCCTCCGCGTACATCATCGTCCCCGAAAACCTAAGTCAAGGGGGGGCTCAGAGTTAGACACAGCCGCCTCTGCGGGGCGGAGAACACCAGAGAGAGAAAGCTCTCCGGCAGGGAGAAATCTGCTGGGGAAATTCCTTCCCGGAGAGGGGAGATCGTCGCCATCGTCATCACCATCGCACTGGACTTCATCGGGATCATCATCATCATCATCTCCATCACCAGCACCTTCATCTCCACCATCTACACGCCATCCCGCTGTAACATCTTGAGTTGGATCTTGTTATATTCATAGGGGAAACTTTCCCGGTGTTGATTACTCTTGTAGTTGATGCTATTGGGTGGAACCGTTGAATTAAGGTTTATGTTCAGATTGTTATTTACCATTATTTCACCTCTGATCATGATCCATATGATGTCTTGTGAGTAGTTCGTTTAGTTCTTGAGGACATGGGAGAAGTCAAGATGTTAGTAGTGAATTATTGTTGAGAAATATTTAGTGGTTTGATATTGTTGTGGTGCTATTTCACTAGTGGTGTCATGTGAACGTCGACTACATGATACTTCACCATTTATGGGCCTAGTGAGATGCATTGTGTATTTGGCTACCGACTGTGTGGTTGCTGGAGTGATAGAAACCTAAACCTCCGTTGGGAAACCATTGCACCAGGGAGCGTAGGATCCTAGAGTTTAAGGCTGTGGTTAGATTTATCTTAATTACTTTCTTGTATTTGCGGATGCTTGCAAGGGGTATAATCACAAGTGTGTATTTATCCTAGTAAGGGTAGTGCGCTAGCACAGGTTCACCCCCATAACACTTACCAAACCAATGAATACTATTGGCTCTATGAAGCGAAAGCTCTTGACAGAAAACTCCCGTGTGTCCTCGAGAACATTTGGTTATTATAAGTACACAACCGGCTTGTCCTTTGCTGAATAAAGGATTGGGCCACTTGCTGCAATTGTTACTACTGTCTTTTATTTACTCGCACTTTATTTACTCGTATTACCAAATACTCCTGAAAACCTGTTTGCTAGTATTTACAGTGATTCCTTGGTCAAAACTGCTCATCAACACCTTCTGCTCCTCGTTGGGTTCGACACTCTTATTTATCGAAAGTACTACGATACACCCCCTATACTTGTGGGTCATCACATACTATATTGTTTTCCACTCGATACGCTCATAACCTTTGTTTCAAGCAAACCGGTGAGATTGACAACCTCATCGCAAGTTGGGGACAAAGTATTTGTTTGTGTGTGTGCAGGTTCCGCATCACCTTCAGTCGTCATTGTCTCTCCTCTCCTAATCGACATTAAACCTTGGTTTCTTAACTGAGGGAAAACTAGCTGCTATACTCATCATACCTTCCTCTTGGGGGTTCCCAACGGGCTGGTTATCCACCACGCACAAGGACAGTTTGCTCCCACATCAACTTGGTAGCAGCCCATTCTCTGGCGCCGTTGCCGGGGAACGAAGAAGAATAACCTCCCTCGTCAACTGGGCGCCATCGAAGGGATCAACTAATTTTCTGGCGCCGTTGCCGGGGAGGAAGAGAAGACTTCTGCGAGGGGAGTTTTTCGCACACACATTCTTTACTTTGTTTTATTGTTTTGCTTTACTTTATTTTATTTTACCTGCATCATTTTTTATCAAAAACCCAAAAAATTAAAATCCTTGGTAGTTGTTTTTACTTGTTTACTTTCGTTTTGCTGAAATGGCCAATCCTGAAAACACCAAGTTGTGTGACTTTACTAGCACGAACAATAGTGATTTTATCTGCACTCCTATTGCACCACCTGCTACTGCTGCAAACTTTTATGAGATTAAGCCTGCTTTATTGAACCTTGTTATGAAAGAGCAATTCTCTGGTGCTAGTACTGAAGATGCTGCAGCTCATCTCAACAATTTTGTTGAGCTATGTGAGATGCAGAAATATAAGGATGTTGATAGTGATATTATTAAGCTCAAGTTGTTTCCTTTTTCTTTGAGAGGAAAAGCTAAAGATTGGTTGCTGTCTTTGACTAAGAATAGTATTGATTCATGGGCTAAGTGTAAGGATGCTTTTATTGGTAGATACTATCCTCCTGCTAAGATTATAGCTTTACGTAGCAATATTATGAAGTTTACTCAGTTTGATAATGAACATGTTGCTCAGGCTTGGGAAAGAATGAAATCTATGATAAAGAATTGCCCCACTCATGGACTGACTACTTGGATGATTATCCAAACTTTTTATGCAGGACAGAAGTTTTATTCAAGGAACCTACTTGATTCAGCTGCTGGAGGCACTTTTATGTCCCTTACCTTGGGCGCCGCATCAAAGCTACTCGACAACATGATGGTAAATTATTCCGAATGGCACACCGAGAGAGCTCCACAAGGTAAGAAGGTAAATTCTGTTGAGGAAACCTCTTCCTTGAATGATAAGATTGATACCATTATGGCTATGCTTGCTAATGATAGGACTCATGTTGATCCTAATAATGTTCCTTTGGCATCTCTGGTTGCTCAAGAAGAGCAAGTTGATGTGAATTTCATTAGAAATAATAATTTTAACAACAATGCTTATAGGAACAATTTTGCTAGTAACAATTATAGGCCGTATCCTTCTACCATTGGTAATGGTTATGGTAATTCCTACAACAACACTAGGGCCGCGCCCTCCGAGCTTGAGGTAATGCTCAAGGACTTCATCGGTAAGCAAACTGCTTTTAACAAGTCTGTTGAGGAAAAGTTAGGCAAAATTGATATTCTTGCTTCTAAAGTTGATAGCCTTGCTCATGATGTTGAACTTCTGAAATTAAAAGTGTTTCCTAATGATGTGAAAGAGAACAATGTTTTTGCTACCGCTAATGCTATCCAAGTTGGAATTGATGAAAATATTATATTGTTAGCGGAATTGCATGCCAGGTGGGAAAGAGAAGATGAGATGGCTAGAGAGATGAAGGTATATACCATTACTACCTCTAATGATGTTGCTCCTACTGGTAGCAATCCTCTTACTTTGATTGGTGTAGAGAAAACTCCCACTCCCTGTGTTAAAAAGCCTAAAACTGCCAAAACTTTTTCTCAAAAGAGTGCTGAAATTTTTCGGAGTGTGGGAGATGATAGCTCTATTTCTTTTAATGATTTTGATGTTGATGGCTGCAATATATCTGAAGTAATTTTGTTCTTGCAAAAGCTTGCTTTGACTCCCAATGCTAGTTCTCTAAATATTGCTTTTACTAAGCATATTACCAATGCTCTCATAAAGATTAGGGATGAAAAGTTGAAGCAAAAAACCTCTGTTCCCAAGAAGTTAGAAGATGGTTGGGAACCCATCATTGATATGCATGTTAATGGTTATGATTGCCATGCTTTATGTGATCTAGGTGCTAGTATTTCTATCATGCCTAGAAAGATTTATGACATGCTTGATTTACCACCGCTTGAAAAGTGTTATTTTGATGTTCCTATTGCTGATGTTACTAAGAAGAAACCTTTGGGAAGAATTAATGATGTTCTTATTGTGGTTAACAATAACCTTGTTCCCGTTGATTTTCTTGTTATGGACGTTGAATGCCATGCTTCATGTCCTATTATTTTGGGAAGACCCTTTCTTCGAACTATAGGTGCTATCATTGATGTGAGGGAAGACACTATCAAATATCAATTCCCACTAAAGAAAAGTATGGAACACTTCCCTAGGAAAAGAAAGAAATTGCCTTTTGACTCTATTCTTAGAGAAAATTATGAGCTTGATGCTTCATCACTTGATGTTACTTGATTCGCAATTTTCTGCGCCTAGCTCAAAGGCGTTAAAGAAAAGCACTCTTGGGAGATAACCCAATGTTTTCTTTTCAGTACTTTTTCTTTTATTTGAGTCTTGGAAGTCATTACTACTGTAATGACCGCTCCTTATCTTGTTTATTTCGTTTTTGTGCCAAGAGAAGCCTCTAATTCGAGTGAGGTAAAGATTTGGGGATGTTGCTGTCCTGAAACTGTTTTCGGTGCTGCACCGTAAAAATTTGTGAAAATTCTCTGTTTATCTTTTGGACCTGCAATTTCTTGTTCATATGCCCCAGGTTATATCCAAACTTTTGTTAGTTGAACACTTTTTGATTTGAGCAACAGAAAATCCCTAAAAAATTCGACCTTTGTCAGCTGTTCAGTTTTGACAGATTTCTGCCAATATTTGTGTTTGCCACTTTATCGCTTTCTTTTGAGTTCTTTTGATCACGGAACTTTTGGGGAGGTTACTACAGTAGTATCTACTATATATGTGGTGGTTTTGAGTTGAAACCTGAAGCAAATAGAGGATTGATTATATGTTATGCTTGCACTAATGTTGCTAATAGATTTGTGTTTAGTTTTGTATGAAGGAAGTTTTCAAGTGTAGGGATTGGAGAATGATGAGATGAGTTGAAGAATGGACAAAAGCTCAAGCTTGGGGATGCCCATGCATCACCCCAAGAAATATCCAAGAAGTACAAGCGTCAAAGCTTGGGGATGCCCCCGAGGAACCCCTTCTTCATCGGCAAAAATCAGGTCACCTTTCAAAACACTATATTTTTATTGCTTCATGCACTATGTGTTTTTCTTGGAGCGTCAGTTGTTTTAGTTTTCTTAGTTGGTTTAGTTTGTTTGTTTGCTGCAATAAATGGTTGGACCCTAACAAATTTTCTTTTGGAGGAGATGTACTCATTTTCATTTGCCAAGAACGCTCTAGTTTTCACTCTTATTAAAAATCGAGTGTTCTTCTTTTTCTGCTACTGCTTTTGGTTTTCGTTTTCGCCTTGATTTGAGTTCAGACCTTGTCATATCTTTTCATCAAGGTGTATTTTTGCCTCTGATCTTTATTGGTTTTCATCAAAAGAGGTGTTTATAAAAATTTCAAATGGTGTTGGAAAAGAGAAAAAGCTTTGTGCAAAATAGTGGTACAAGAAGGAGCTTGTGTAGACTGCGGCTTAGGCTTTTTCATGTCATGCTTGATGTCTTTTTGATAGTATGCTTAGTGGTTTTGCTGTAGCATGACTTGTCTCAAATAACTGAGATTGCTTAATGAGCCTTTGAAAAAATCATGCGTTGTTTTTATTGTATGGAAGCATTATTTTGGTTTTCTCCTTGATGCTTTATTTGGGTTGACTTGGCGCATGCTCACACATGTTAGACTCTTACAAAGCCGCCAATAGCCTTCATGATCATTTAGTTTTTGACTTTTGATGCCATCTTATGCTTCTTTTAATGTCGCTTTGTCGCTTTGCATGATTATGGCCATTATTGCTCTCTTAGTTGGTCGCTCCCAGTCTTTTGCTAGCCCTCGCCTTGTACTGAGTATGAGCTCTACTCGTGCATCCAACTCCTAAAAGCCAAAGTTTTCCAAAGTGTCCACCATACATACCTACTAGCAATTTGCTATTCCAAGTAAATTTGACTTGCTTTTATTTTCTCTTCAAATTAAACTCTTACCAGTGTTATGCGAAATTCGGTTAGTAAAGCTCTCACGAACCGGAAGGCACACTTTACTTTTTCCTGTTCTTAAAAATTTGACATTGTGGTCTCTTATGTTGAGTTGTTATGCTTGCAAGTTGTAAGTTGGATTCTAGCCCAGCCATGCTGTCATGGGGCAAGCTTTCAACATTGCACTTCTTATTTGAGTTGATATCGTGATCTTTTGTTTATGGATGCCCGCGGTGTGAAACGAATTGGGAATCTTGTAGGGATCATGGAGTTTGTATATGTGTTAGGGAAACGCCGGGCCGCCAATCTAAGCCATGCATAATTCATGGTGGAAATTTGCAGCATATCCATGGTGAACATTCGACGACGCATCTCATAATAAAAATCTAAACAAAAGGCAAATAAAAGAGATGTCGAGGTGTTCATTGTCTGCTTGTCCTGTCATTTTGGTGTGGGCTTGTTCCATGTCATCGGGCACGGAGGTACCCCATTGGCGGTTCTCAATGATATGCATATACTTACAATGACAAGAGCCTTGCTTGGGACTCTAAGTAAAGTAGCATGAGGTTTGGGTAATCGTATTCACGGGGCACGAGGTTTTCAACTTATGATTTGTCAAGCATATGCATCATAATTGTTCTCGCATTAACTTTAACCATTCAAAATGCTTATGATGGGGGCAATGAGAGCTCAAAGCCGGTAAGTACCATAATTTTTGAAGGTTATAAAACTTGCAATCACTGCTTCCCTCTGCGAAGGGTCTTTCTTCTACTTTTATGTTGAGTCACCACCTTCTTTCTTTATGCACCATTAAGAGAGCATAGTTGTCATTCTTAGTGTGATATGCATTGTCCCAAAGTTCATTGATTGATTCATATTGTTGGTTTCACTTGTTCTTAAATTATTTGTATCTAGTCGCCCTCTTAAACTTGAAGGTGTCCTATGCATTTATGTTTTGCTCTCTTTGAAGGACAAGCTGAAAACCATTTGTATGTTTTTCCTTATGATTTGAACACATGTTTGACTTTCATTGTTTCATTTTCATGATCTTTTGTTTGTGTTCATTTGCAAGTTTACAACATGGTTGCTTAGTTCTTATTGTCATGATTATATCTTCATGCCCATGTTTTAAGATCTTATGATCCCAGCTCACAAATGCTTACATATATGATCAAGATTGTGTAGGTGCATGTCACCTCAAAAATTATTCTTTGTTATCACTTACCTACTCGAGGACGAGCAGGAGTTAAGCTTGGGGATGCTTGATACGTCTTCAACGTATCTATAATTTTTGATGCTCCATGCTTGTTTTTACACCATTTGCCTATTGTTTCGTTACACTTAGTGGCACTTTTATGCATTTTCCGGAACTAACCTATTAACGAAGTGCCACAGTGCCAGTTCCCTGTTTTCTGCTGTTTTTGTGTTTCAGAGTGATACACAGGAAATATTCTCGGAATTGGACGAAACCACATCCTGAAGTCTTATTTTACCTGGAAGCTTCCAGAGATCCGAAGAGGAGTAGGAGGGGGGCCACCAGAGCCCCACACGCATGGGCGGCGCGGCCAGCCCCCTGGCCGCGCCGGGCCCGCATGAGGGCACCTGGCCCCTCCTCTGACATCGCCCCTTCGCCTATAAAGACCCCCCGATGAGAAAAACCTAAGTACCCGATCAGTTTTCCAGAACACATCGCGATCCGCCACCGCCGTCGACCCGAAGATCGGGAGGGTCCAAAAGCTCTTCCTGGCACCCTGCCGGAGAGGGGAATCGCCACCGGAGGTCTTCTTCATCGCCATGCTTGCCTCCGGAGCGATGAGTGAGTAGTCTACATTGGACTATGGGTCCATAGCAGTAGCTAGATGGTTGTCTTCTCCACCATGTGCTTCATGTTTAGATCTCATGAGCTGCCGTACATGATTGAGATCACCGTTATGCAATTCTACATGTTTGGTTTGTTGGGATCCGATGAATATTGGTGTTTATGATTAAGTTGCTGTACTGAATATTATATTTTGTTATCTCTATGTTGTTTATGATCTTGCATGCTCTCCGTTGTTAGTAGCTATCTTGGCCGAGTAGTTGCTAGTGACTCCAAGAGGGGGTATTTATGCTCGATAGTGGGTTCATGCCTCTATTTCACGTGGGGGAGTGACAGAAACCTCTAAGGTGGTAGATGTGCTGTTGCTACTAGGGAGAAAACAACATTCATATGCTCAAGGGCATATGCTTTGTTTACATTACACACTTTGCTTAATGCAATTATCTGTTGTTCGCAACTTAATACTTCTAGGGTGTTCGGATTGATATCCCCGGGAGTGGATTATTAGTCATAGATGCAGTTAGATGGCGGTCTATGTATTTTGTTGTAATGCCCAGAGTAAATCTCATAGTGATCTTCTTGACATATCACGTTTATCTCTATTCTATCAATTGCCCAACTGTAATTTGTTTACCCAGCATGTGTTATTTTCTCTATGGAGAGACACCACTAGTGAACTGTGGACCCCGGTCCTATTTCCATCATATTGCTATCACCTGTTTACTTTACTCGCATACTATATTGTTTTCCACTCGATACGCTCATAACCTTTGTTTCAAGCAAACCGGTGAGATTGACAACCTCATCGCAAGTTGGGGACAAAGTATTTGTTTGTGTGTGTGCAGGTTCCGCATCACCTTCAGTCGTCATTGTCTCTCCTCTCCTGATCGATATTAAACCTTGGTTTCTTAACTGAGGGAAAACTAGCTGCTATACTCATCATACCTTCCTCTTGGGGTTCCCAACGGGCTGGTTATCCACCACGCACAAGGACAGTTTGCTCCCTCATCAACTTGGTAGCAGCCCATTCTCTGACGCCGTTGCCGGGGAACGAAGAAGAATAACCTCCCTCGTCAACTGGGCGCCATCGAAGGGATCACCTCTCCGCTACTTTCTTGGGATCGAGGTCTCTTCCACTTCTGATGGCTTTTCTATCTCTCAGGAAAAGTATATTCAGGATCTTTTTGCTCATGCTGCTCTTGGGGATGAGCGTACTGTTGAGACTCCTATGGAGCTGAATGTCAAGCTTCGTCCTACTGATGGTGATCCTCTTCCTGATCCGACGCGTTATCGCCATCTTGTTGGGAGTCTTGTTTATCTTGCTGTCACTCGTCCTGATATATCTTATCCTGTTCATATTTTGAGTCAGTTTGTCTCAGCTCCTACCACTGTTCACTATAGTCATCTCCTCCGTGTTCTTCGTTATCTTCGTGGCACGATCACTCGTCGCCTTTTCTTTCCTCGTTCCAGTTCTCTCCAGCTCCAGTGCTACTCGGATGCTACGTGGGCGAGTGATCCTACGGATCGTCGTTCACTTTCTGCTTACTGTGTGTTTCTTGGTGGTTCGCTTGTTGCTTGGAAGACGAAGAAACATGTTGCAGTTTCCCGTTTGAGTGTAGAGGCTGAGTTGCGAGGTATGGCCTTGTTGATTGCTGAGGTGACATGGTTACGATGGTTGCTTGCAGATTTTGGGGTCTCTGTTACGACACCCACTCCACTTTTGTCTGACAGTACAAGTGCTATTAGTATTGCACGTGATTCGGTCAAGCATGAGCTTACCAAGCATATTGGTGTTGATGCTTTTTATACACGTGCTCAGGTGCAGGCTCAGGTTGTTGCGCTTCAGTATGTGCCTTCAGATTTGCAGTTGGCGAATTTCTTTACAAAAGCACAAACTAGAGCGCAACATGACTTCTTACTCTCCAAACTCAGTGTTGTGGATCTACCATGAGTTTGGGGGGGAGGGAAGGGGGGGTGTTAGATGTATATTTGTATATGTGTATTTTCCCCACCTGTTAGGGGGTTTCCTGCATGTTATCACCTGTACATGTAACTATATGTTGTGGCCTTTGGCCCCCAGGAAATACAACTTGTCTATTCCTAACAGTCATGACTGGGTTAGTGCATTCTTCGGTCTTATCTACATGTTGTTCCTTCATATGAGATTAGCTTCAGACTTTGGCCCGCAGCTGCTTGCTAATTTGTTCATGTTTACCCTCTGCTGCAGAAGAACAGCGCCATTGCAGGGGCGCTCGCTGGAGCGGCGGTAGCGCTCACCGGGGACACCGGGCACGCCGACCACGTTGTCCACTTCGCCATCACTGGAGCGGCAGTCTCAAGCGCTGCGACCATGCTCTCCGGCATATTCTGAGTCGTAGAACTTCTTAAGGTTTTTAGTTTGTTTCCTTCACTGAACCATTGCACAGTTCAGTTTGCGCCTTGTGCACTTGTAGTTATTGTACCAGGCGATTTGAAATTTCCAATGTTGTATGTATACCCCCTGTTACAGTACTGCCGAGTCTCAGACCTCAATATCCTTCTTCCTAAGTTTTGTTTGGAAGTTTCTTTTAGTTAGTACTGTCTCAGTATCCTTCAGAAGTTACTAAATATGATTGCGTTAAAAGCACTCGTGTCATGCTTGCTGGGCATTCTAACTGCCAAGTCTATAACTCCTGGATTTCTGGATGCTGCTACGCATCCTAACTGTAATCCTGTGAACTCGTAATAATGAAGTCAATTACAAGGACCATTCAAAAAAAAAGTTCATTGCAAGCTCAAAAGAAGGGTTGCAGTTCCCTTGTGCAAAATTTAAGGCATTAGAAGTAGGACTCTTATTGACGAATACAAGTCATAAACATAAACTAACATTGGAAGCATGTCATGAAGGTTTGTCAATGTGGTGCATTGTTCAACAGATTACAATCACAATGTTCGAAAATGCATCCGAAGCGGGATTCAAGAACCATTTACAACTTTGCAATGTTTAGTACTAGTTGATCGAACATGTCATAAGGACTTCATTTTGACACATGTCGCTAAAACAGATGGGTCTATCTGAGCTCAAAACATATCGCTGATGGTATATCCTGAGTTCAAACATGTCAACTGAAGCAGATGGTCTATCCTCCATCTCCATAGACCCAATCAGACAACTTAGCGTTTCCATGGGAACACATGAATTGACCAGGAGAATGTATGCCAGGATTGAATTGACCAGGAGAATGTATGCCAGGATTCTCCGAGAAGTACTTTTGGGGTTTCAGAAGATCTAAGCAGCCATGTTCGTCGAAGCCTTTAGCAATTAGAGTCGGCAGGATAGGTAACTTGACTTTCTGAAGGTCGGCAACATTCTTTAGGGTGAACCTCCTGCACTCTGAGACTCCAGCAAGGGCAGCAAGAAATCTTAAAATATTGGGGTCCCATGCATGAACATAGCTAGCTCTTGCGACACTAACAACCATCGAGCCTCTCCAGACATCAGAGCCCACCCTTCTGTAGATAGAAGGACTCCGCTTGTATATAAAGTTGTGAATTTCATCCAATAGATCATTTGCTGCAATAATTACTTCCCACGGCACGTTGGCCTGTGCCACACGGCTTAGAACATCCCGGCTGAGATCCTGTTCCCAGTCTTCGCCCATATTAGGGAGAACTTTTTTGAGGAGAAGATAGGCGTTTTGAACAAAAGCAGCAAGTTCGTTTGAACCAAGAAAGACTGGATTGAAAATCACGAACTGCTCACTGGAGGTATTGCTCTTCACCAGATTGAAAAAAAATGCTACATCTTGAGGAACAGGAACATTAGGGAAGTATTTTTGGCTAATCTGTAGAAAGGTTTTCATGATGGCTTCATTTGTGATTTCCCTGTAGTGCATCTGCTCCCTTGGATCGAAGACCTCACCCATAAGTATTTTGAAGCGAACTTCAAGAAGTTCAGGAGAGACTAAGAGATTCTCCTCATCGAAGGATTCAGCAATACAAATGTTAGAATTGTTGCAGGTATAGCCAACACGATACATGGATCGTAGAAACGTTTGGCCCGCATTATGCATTAACCAATCAGTAGAATGCGGAAGCAGGACGTTATCTGTAACTTGAAAGAAGAAAGGATTTTTCTGAACAGAATCATGTATAGGTATCCCCTTGCTTTCGAAGGGAATGGTGATTCCATTAAACCTACAAGTACATATGCACAATTATATTAATGTTAACTACAAAATTGTATTAACTACTCTGAGAAAGGCAGGAGCATCGATAACTCACACTATGTCGTTTGTGTTTGATAGCACTGGAATTGCAATTCGCCCATGGTACTGCCGGGTGAGAACCGACTTTGATAATGCCTGCTCAACATGAGCACCAGCTATTTTAAATCTATTATATGCTGTAGAAAAAGTCTTTCGCATAGCAGCCAGTGGCCTGTAGGTTAAGGTAGAAAATTAGCTATTCCCTACTTAGCATTTCAGTGTACGAAAAAAATAAGCAATATGGAGAAAATGAAGAGAAGACAGAACCAAGAACTTACTGGCCCCCGTAGAGACGCACCATCAAGTGAAGCGTGGATTCCTTCTGGATGTTGCATTCAGAAACAGTGACATAATCCTTAAGCTGCTTGCCGGCGAAGATGAGGCGCTGCTGGTCTTGGGGGATGCCCTCTTTGTCATGGATCTTCGCTTTGACGTTGTCAATAGTGTCATTAGAGTCAACCTCAAGCGTAATTGTCTTGCCACTGAGGGTCTTGACAAAGATTTGTATTCCAATACAATCAGATATTGTCTTTGCTGCTAACTTGTCGATTCCACAATAATGTTCCTGCAGCAAATTCTGCCAACTATCATCTGTCTGCAAACAAAAGGTTCACATCAACAAATCGATAAGAAAGAATGCAGGGCCCAAAAAAAAGGAGCCTTGCTTCAGTCTTAGCCTAAAAAAAACTTGATCCTCTCAGTTTGTGAGTATAACAAAATATTTATGCTGATAGTGAGAATCATCGGGCATATCTCAAAATTGATGTAGCATCCAATAAACAGCCCAAAGAAGTAACAATAAAGAACATCATAACTTATAAACTTTCAGGTCAATGAATATATTAACCAATACCAAATTGCTAATACAAGTATCCATTCAGTACTATTAACAATCGAATTTAGGAGAAAGATCAACTTGCTGTATACGTTCCATGGGGGTGACAGTCACAAAGCTCCAAATCACCACAATGTAAGAAATAAACACAGACAAATAGAATAATCTGAAGGTAACATCAGAACCAAGCCGGATTCCAGACACTGCATTCACGTGATAAACTAACATTTAATAAACACAACAGAATGATGGTGATTACATACCTTTTCAGAAAAAATGGTGCAAAGAAGGGTCTTCATAAAAGTCAGTACAACATTTGTTAAGTGGTAGGCATTTTTCTCCCAAGAAGCATAAATTTCATAAAATTGCTGAGCAATGCAGATATTGTCAGCTGATGGGATCCATACAAGTGGCTCAGTTAGAAAATTATCTCTGAAATGCCTCAGCTTGCACAATGACTGCATGCAAACATAGGAAATTATAAGCTGATCGATGAAAAACCAAATGAACACATGTAAGTTTCTCTTATTACCTGTATGACTAGGCTTGAGATAGACATTTCGTTATCAGCATTGTTTTTGTTGAAAACATTAAGACTTTGTTGACAGCTGGAGGTGCTTCCCATTTCCTCTACAGATTGGCCAGAAGTTCCTGTATTATGTATGAGACTGTAAGAAGTATTTGTAGCATTACGGAACATATTTCATATTTGTGAAAAGAGAGCATACAATTTGGGCAACAGGAACATATTTGAGTATTGTTCAAGAGGTTAGACTGAATGAAAAAATTTCATTGGAACTAACTTAAGAGTGTCCCATAGGAAAAACTCATAATATTTCAAATCCTCCATATATAATGAACTCAAGTTGAAAATCCCAAAGAATTAAAATCCTAGATCAGAAATATGTATTTCTCGCTTGTTTACACATTTAGGTAGGCGCAAGGTATATAATTTATTTGACCCCTGGAAGAGTCAATGCCAAATTAGTTCAAGAATTGACCGTGATATCAGCAAAATGAGAATACATAATAGAAAATCATGCAATCTCGAAACGTATCTTGAGATATAAACCACGCATCTGGGTCACATTTCTGTCGTAATTCTACTTTACAGAGTACAGTAATATTACTTTTTTCATTTAATTTGTACATGACAGGTCGTGATTAGTGGGAAGCAGTACTTTTTGCGATGGACTGATGTTTAAGACATGTAATTACAATCTCCTTTTGACATATAAAATAGAATAACAATGATCACTTGTTCTGACAAAAGATGTCTAGCTGTCACCTTTTTTTTCTAGTTCCACCTCTGCAATTCTTGCAGCACTGCTCAGCTCACTTTCATGAGCGTCAATTGGTGGATCCGTAGATCTTTGGTCTACCATGGTCTCAGAATTTCTCTCTACAACATGGACCTCACTGCACCATTAGTAAAATCTGTGAGCTTCCTTGCATAGTTCAGAAAAAGGAAGTTTAACAGACTAGTTCTAGTTGCTGTAGTATATGTCAGATGCAAAAAGTTGAGAAGAACATGACTGAACTCTAAAATTAATTATTTTCTATAGTTGTAACTTGCTAGTTCCCATTCATCAGTTTCTCTTTTTTCTCATAGGGGGTAGATACTCAGGTTCTGCCTGTAAGTGGACACGGACAGTCCACGGCGTCCCGTGCCCAACAGTTAAAATTACGTTAACGGACACCCATTGATAAACATATTTATTTCAACGGGCAGCCGTGGCGCGTCCGCTACCGCCGCCGGCGCTCGACTGCCACCTCCTTCCTGTTCCTGTTGATCCGCTCCCGCCACAGCCTGCTTCCTGCTCCGCTCGAGGGAGGCCGCCGCCGGGGAGGGAGGTCGCCGCCCGCGAGCTCCAGCTCGGTGAGCGCCGCCGCAGTCGCGAGCCGGCCGCCTCCTTCGTGTTCCTCCGCTCCCACCGTGGTTGTCTTCTTCCGAGGCGGTGGTAGGCGCCGGCTAGGGAGACTTTCCAACGGGAGCAGGGCCGTTGGGTAGAGTGGACGGCCAGGACGGAGACCGCACCGGTGGTGCTAGGCGGCGGCATCTCAGCCTGGCCACCCGATGGTGCAAGACGGCGGCGTCGGGGCGGAGCTTGGAGAGGAGCGTCGGGAAAAAGGTTGGCATGGAGGAGAATGCAGCGGAGATGCCGGATCTCGAAGCGGCTGAGAGAGAGAAGGCCCGTGCAGGGAGATCAGGCCGCCGCCGGCGGGGGTTGACCCCGCGTCTCCATGGGCGCGACTCTCGCGTGGGCGTGAAATATCTGTCGTGTTTTGACCTGTTCCTATTTCCTTTCTTAACTAGTTTCTGGTGCGCTCCTTTCTATGTATGCGCGATATTAGTACTAGCTCGTATGCCTTCATCAAGTGGTCAGACGGACGCCGGCTAAATGTTAGAAACTGAAACGGTTGATAGCGGACGTCCCGTTCTTCTCTGATGGACAGAACTGGTCAGCTGGTGGCCACCCCTGGGTGTGTCCAATTACAGGTATAACTCAGGTCAACCATTAGATACAAATGGGATTTGTTGAAAGCATAGATAAATATCCCAGTCATCGATACTGACTGTCTACTGGCTACAACATCTAATATGGAGACTTTCATAATAAGACATCTAGTATGGTGACTGTCATTGCAGAGCCAAGTACAAAAGTAACAGAACTATATAGAAAGAGTAAGCCTGACATAGTATAATATTATGGATTGCCGATTTTGTACCTTTCTTCACATTTTTCACCATCCTTAAGTGTCTCGTCTGAGCACAAAGGCTGTAAACAATTTCACCATGTTAGTTTTTCAGCTTTAAGCAGATAAATTAACACATTAACACATCTTAGGAACTGTTCCTCAAAAGTAGTTTCCGTACAAGTCGTAAAGGAAAAAAAAATAACCTGTAAGTTATCTGTCTGTAGATTGTCACCACTTTGATTGTCAATATTGCTGGTGTGTGAGGGTTTTGAGCCATGTATCACAGAAACATTCCTGTCAGGCGCAGTAGGAACATTACCGAATATAATATCGATATTGGCACCCCCAATGACCCAACCAAGATCCTTTGCACTAAGAGCAATCGAATTTTTCATTTGTATCTGCAAATATGGTTATCAGTTAGCACACGATACGAGCAATGGAGCAAAAGAATTGATAACTAGAGAAATGAAGCATTCCATATGTTAACACACCCATTGGAATGATCTCGCAAGGGGAAGGATAACTTCACGATGATCCAGAGCAGAAGTTTCGAGGAACTTAAGCCACAAGTCCTGTATTGCAAAACAGAGCTCCTCAAACTGCAATTTGAAACAGAGTCAATTATTAGTCTGATAAACATTACTATCAGCGGAACAACGAAATAAGAAAGATTGCTAAACTGAAACCATGTCATGTAAAAGTGCTAGACCTCAGTGCTAAGTGTATTTTTAGGCAACATCCTCAGCTTCTTCTTAATATCCTCAACGATCTCAGCTCCTTCACTGCATTTCCTTCGTCGCATTTCAGCAAGGGGTTCTGCTTGGATTCCAATAGATGGTGAAAGGAGCAAGGATTCAAGCATAGGTTGCACCCTTGGTAAATGGAAGATGTCATGCTGGTCTGAATCATGACCGAGAGTTATCCCATTGAGAGAGTCATCATCCTTTGATGTATATTGATAAAGATCTGGACCTAAGACTGAGTCTGACTCCAGCTTATCCCAGAGCACATCTAGGTGCTTCCTGCGCATGTGTACCCAGAGCGATTCAGCATCCACAAACTTTTTGCCATTGCAACCGGAATTGGGGCAAATGAAGAAACTCCATGAACCCTGATTCTTGAGGAAGCGCACCGCATCAGATATGGTCTTTGCTGCTGCCGACTGGTCGATTCCATCATAGTGCTCCTGGAGCCTTTCAACCCTCACTGATATGACCCCGTCAACCATCTCGCGGTGCTGCGTGCTCTTCTCGATAGAGCTCCAGCATACGGCAGCCACAACTATGATCCGCTTGAGCAAGATACAGAGCTGTTTCTTGACAGCAGATACTCTGGCATCACAGTCTGCGCCAGGAACGGATACAGCAGGAGGTATGTCGTCCAAACTGGGGTCAGTGGGCTCCTCGATGCGAAGTGCTCGGCGGCACTCCCTCTCCGATTCATCAAAATCAGCCAGGGCGAACAAGAGGTTGGCGTGGAACAAGGCAACGAGGTGCGAGGAGTCGAATCTACCTGCCGCATCAGAGATGACGGCGAGGGTGCCTCGCAGAAGCCCCTTCCTGCGAAACCCCGGATCGAGGGCACGGGCCTGTCCCAGTTCGATGGATACGCGGAGCAGCTGGGCGCGCACCGAGTAATGGTAGGTCTCGGCGAGGAGCTTGGCACGCTCTCGGAGTTGATCAGGAGTGGGGTCCTGGCGGAGCAGCTTGGCGGCCTCCAAGGGGACGACGTCGTTGTTGATCATGGCCGTGAGGTCCTCCATGGCGGCGCGGGCCTTGTACAGAGCGTCGCTCTTCCCCGACTTGGCGGTGGTGCCTCCGACGACGTCGTACCCCACGTGGTTCACCGCCGGGTCGACGTGGTTGGCGGTGGTCGGGAGGACGCGGAACAGTTCCAGCATCGCGTCGGCGTACCGGTCGTGGGCGGCGAGCGCCTGGGAGTGGAAGACGCCGGTCATGACGCAGTTGGGCGCGATCCGGGCGGCGGCGGAGAAGGCGTCGAGGGCGGCGCGGTGGTGCGACGCCTCCAGCGCCGACGCGGCCTCGTCGTCGCCGGGGGCCCTGTCGTGCCACGCCATGCCAGCGGCGTGGACGTGGAGGGTGCCGGCGATGTTGAGAGCGAGCGCGGAGTCCGGGTTCGCCCGCGCGAGCACGGTGGCGCAGGGCACCGCCTCCTCGTTCTCGCCCGCGCTGTGGAGGTCTAGAGCCTCCATGGCGGCGCCGGCCTTGTACAGAGCGTCGCTCTTCCTCGACTTGGCGGTGGTGCCTCTGACGACGTCGTACCCCACGTGGTTCACCGCCGGGTCGACGTGGTTGGCGGTGGTCGGGAGGACGCGGAACAGTTCCAGCATCGCGTCGGCGTACCGGTCGTGGGCGGCGAGCGCCTGGGAGTGGAAGACGCCGGTCATGACGCAATTGGGCGCGATCCGGGCGGCGGCGGAGAAGGCGTCGAGGGCTAGGTGGTGGTGGGACGCCTCCAGCGCGGACGCGGCCTCGTCGTCGCTGGGGGCCCTGTCGTGCCACGCCATGCCAGCGGCGTGGACGTGGAGGGTGCCGGCGATGTTGAGAGCGAGCGCGGAGTCCGGGTTCGCCCGCGCGAGCACGGTGGCGCAGGGCACCGCCTCCTCGTTCTCGCCCGCGCTGTGGAGGTCTAGAGCCTCCATGGCGGCGCCGGCCTTGTACAGAGCGTCGCTCTTCCTCGACTTGGCGGTGGTGCCTCTGACGACGTCGTACCCCACGTGGTTCACCGCCGGGTCGACGTGGTTGGCGGTGGTCGGGAGGACGCGGAACAGTTCCAGCATCGCGTCGGCGTACCGGTCGTGGGCGGCGAGCGCCTGGGAGTGGAAGACGCCGGTCATGACGCAATTGGGCGCGATCCGGGCGGCGGCGGAGAAGGCGTCGAGGGCTAGGTGGTGGTGGGACGCCTCCAGCGCGGACGCGGCCTCGTCGTCGCTGGGGGCCCTGTCGTGCCACGCCATGCCAGCGGCGTGGACGTGGAGGGTGCCGGCGATGTTGAGAGCGAGCGCGGAGTCCGGGTTCGCCCGCGCGAGCACGGTGGCGCAGGCCATCGCCTCCTCGTTCTCGCCCGCGCTCTGGAGGGCTAGAGCCTGCCGAGCCAGGCTGCGGAGGCCGCGAGCCATCGCAAGGGCGCGCGGCGGAGAAGGGGGGAGGCGCGCGAGGTGCTCGTGGTAATGCCGCAACGGAGGAGAGGGTGGCGGTGGGTGTGAGACGCGGACCTAGGGTTTGGGCGGGAGGAGGAGGAGGAGGCGAGGTGCGGAGGAGGGTTGAAGCGGGAGATTGGGGTTGAGGATTCGGCGGTTTTTGGTTGCTGAGGCGTGCAGTGGCGTAGAGGGAGAAGGTGGAAACGGGGTGGTGGAACTTGCAAGATCAGAAGAGACAAGAAGCAAGTGCACGGCAGAACCAGTTTGTTACAGACATACTATTACATTACACAAGTTTGTTAGGAGTAACATAATTACATATCGCGCACATCCGATCTTCTTCCCCACCTTCGGCAATCGCAGCCTCTCTTCGTTTTTTCATGCAACCACCGCCGGCCGAACCGTCCTTCACCCTACCTGCGGTCGGCGCACTGTCGCTAATGTGAACATATCCAGTACTACAAGGTCTATGCGTGCTACTTGATTATAATATTTTGAGCCGTTCAATCTGGATGAATGGACAGGATCAGACATAATAACTGAAGTTTGCCACCAGCCATGGAACATATGCAAATTGTTCCATCCATCTTATCCAATTGCAACACATGTTTCATCCATTTTCATCCGACGAGATAGAAGAATGCAAAACTACGAAGCAAGAGTTTCTTCATCCGCCAATGAAATCTTAGAGCATTTTCACTCACGAGCCTGACGAGACCCCCGGCACCTGACTTTTTCATCTGGATGGCGTAAATCGGTCCAATCGCGCCCTCGGATTCTCGTTTTCGCCCGGATCTGGGTCTTCATCCATCCGGCGAGCTCAGACCATCCCCGGCTTTCCGGGGCGCGCTCGGGAACTCCGGACGAAAGAAACGCGCGTGAAACGGCGAGGAAAATTCCCGCGCGTCGTGTGGCCCCGATATGTCGGCGAGAGTGGGCGGTCGTCGCCCTCATCGTCTCGTCTTCCGCGCGCTGTAAAAGCTGCCGCCGATGGACGGCCAGCCACACGGCGAGGCGAGTTAATTCCAGCCCGCCTATATATCGCGGCCTACCGCGCCTGGCCGGCCACATTCGCCAGCACCTCCCCCCAATCGACCTCTCCACCTCCTCCACCCACCTCCTCGAGCAATGGCCGGCTACCGATCGGACGAGGACGGCGCGACCAACAACGGCTTCGGCCGCCGCTCCCTGCACCAGTGGGAGGGCCGGCTGCTGTACGCGGCCGGCTACATGGCGCTGCCGGACTTCCGCGTGCCCGGAGGATGGCGCCTGAGCGCTGGCGGCATCCCGATCCCGTCGCCGCCAACGGCAGCCCTCGACGCCGCCATCGACGAGGTCATCGAGACCATGTCCGACGAGCAGCGCGCCGATCCACGCTTCTACCTCGACAATCGGGAGGCGTGGACGGTGTTCTTCCGCCGTAGGTATGAACGCGAGGTGGCGGCGTACGACGGCCCTCCCCCTCCTCCTGCGCGCAACAACACCGCCGGGCGCCGCTGCTGGTGGAGCGCGCCCGGCCGCACGCTCGAGTTTGTCCTCGAGCACATCGAGCGCGGCAACGACCCCGTCCTGGAGATGTCGCCCCGTCGCGTCTGACGCTCTCCCGCCGCCGCGGGAGCTCCTGGATGCCACGGCGGATGGCATCCGGCTCCTCTGGGTCGGCGACGAGGTCGGCATCACAGTCCTCGGCATCCACGCCGAGGACCATCAAGCAAGAGCCGCCGTTCGCGCCGTCGAGGAGGAACAGCAGCGCCCTCGTCATCCGCGAGGGAGGGGGTGCGCACCGCGTCGCTGCCGCACCGTCGCAAGCCGAGGAAGGACGCCGCTGCCAAGGCCGCGTCTAACCTCGCCGAGGCGGAGGCCGCGCGCGCCGAGGAGGCGGCGACGGAGGAGGCCATCAAGCGGTGTCTGCGCGACGTCGTCCACGCCGAGAACGCCATGCCGCTCGATGCGGCGCTCGAGTGGTCCCGGCGGGAGTGGGAGCGGGAGGAGCGGGAGCAGCGGAGGCGGCTGCTGGACCTGGCGGCCGCACAGCGTCGCGCCGCCGCCGCCGCGCTACCTCGACGCGGCGCGCCGCCGATCGTCAAGCTAGAGGAGTCCAGCGACGACGAGCTCTACTGCCCTATGCCGCCACGTTTCAGCGACGCTGGGCAGGGCTCGAACCGCTAGGCGTCGCCGCCGCAGGACGACGACGACTCCTCCGACGACGGCGGCGACTACGCGCGTTTCTACCGCCATTTTGGCATATAGAACGCGTGTTTTTAGTTTAGGTTAGGCCGAATTCAAATATATGACGAATTTGGCCTATATATGTAAAATAACTCTATATTTCGCCCTATCTCTAAATTTTGCCAAACTTCGCCGCTTTTCGTCTACTTTGTGTTTGAATTTAAATAGTACCCTAGGCTCGCCGCTGGAAACATGGGCCTCTCCAAGCCGAAATTTTCATCCATCCGGCGCTAAATAGCGCCGGATTTCGGCCTGGGAGCCTTCAACGGCTGGAGATGCTCTTACGGCAATGTGGTTATCGTTTGGTTTGCATGTGGGGATAGATTATACCTAGACTATATGCGTGCATACATGCATACAAAAAAAAAATCACTATTACAAAACCGCCAGGAATTAAGCATCATTAAATCATAAATTTTCCATACAAAGGGTACCAAGGAAAAGCTGCTATTGAGAAGATCATTAAATCCGTTGATATTGTCACAATAAGATTAAACTGAAAAATTATGCCATGTGTATCTTGATATGTTTCCCTGTCAGGTGAAGTACGGTGGAATGTTTCTTAATGCGATTTGGAAAGTTTTGTCAATCCGGTGAGTACATGAGAGTGTTTTACTTCGTGCAATGCTGAGGTAATTACCTAATTAAAGTGGGCATGCGATTGATTCACTCATCTTTCATTTGAAATATCTACAGTTTTCTATGCAGTCTGATGCCGCATGGGACAACACCGGAATAGGAGCCAACCGATTAGTTGATCTCTGTTATCAAAATTTCTTATTTTATTGTTGATTTGGATGACGTTTATTTGCTAATCCCTGTTGGCTAAACTTAAGGTATTTTATATATTCTCTGTCCCAAAATAAGTGAGTCTGTTTTATCTAGATACAGATGTATCTAGATGCATGTCAATGTGTAGATATATTCATATTATTATGTAACACCTCACATTTTGTAACCCAGAAAACCCTAGTGTTGGAATGCTAAAAATTGGGACTAACAAAAACTTTTCCATTGTTTATGTGTATGCATGTGAACTTGGGTGCTTGCTTGTGTGCTTTTTGAGCAAACCCTAAGTTTGCTATAGAAGTGAATTATTTTAGTTTGTCAACTAAGTATCTAAGAGCGATTTACCCCTCCATGCATAGTATAAGGACCCTTGGTTCCATTTTCCATATTTCAGGAAACAAATACAATCATATTGCTAGAAAGCCATCCTTAACACTATGATGCTAAGATAGGATCCATGGTGCTATCAACTTATCAAAACTAATTTCTCCTCTAATAATTATTTCTTATAAATTCTTGATTCCCAAAGTTTGGTTGAGTGCATGGGGAGCCATTCCTCTATTTATTCCTTGATCTATTACTCCCTCTATTTCCAAATCTTGACTTGAATTCAAGATCAAGATAAAATATGGAGTGGTTAGTAAAACAAAAATATTTATATATTTTGACATTGCCTATCCCACGAAAATTCAAACTCTTCCATCCAAATAAATCTTTCTCTATCTAATTCATTGAACCCTTCTTCTCTTGCAAATATATATTATTTGTTGAATCAAAAATGCATACCACTTGGCACAACCATTTCTTCTCCCTATACTTTTATTCCTATATCATGCCAACCCCATCTACACCTCTCTAACAATTTTCAAAATCTTGCCTTAATTTAAACCAAGCCTACCTAACCTCCCTCTCTTCTCTTTTTACATATTAACCAAAGGAGTGGCATATGGAGTACCAGCATCTCTCTCACGTCCCTGCAACTTGATGCATCACTGCAGTCTAGTGTTGTCGTTTGTGGGTGGAGGGAACTGCATGGTACCGATACAAATCTTGTAAGATCTTGCAACCCTCTCTCTCACACACACCACCCTCTCTCACTCAACCCCCAACCAGCGCCCGATCACTCTCCACTTTAGTTGTACAACCCCACCCCGCAGTGAGTCGGGTGAGGACAGGCCCTTCTCTCCCTGTCTCATCCTTCCGGTGGCCGTGGTAACTTGGACACGAGGGAGTAGAGCGATGTAGCCCCTGACACCGCGCCATCAAGCATGCCTGGGACTCCTCTATGCACGCCTGTAGAGTCCCGAGGCCTACAGTACGCCTACGCTGCCCCGTCACGTCGCTCTGACCGGCGCCCAGCCGCCCGTTGGACGCGCACCGCGTTCCAAGCCGAGAGGCGACCAGATCCCTATCCCTTTCTTGCACTCAAGCAAGGCACCACACGGTGATGCCCAATCCGCTCACGACGAGTCCTCTCGTCCACCACGCTATTTATGGATGCTATCAAACACCTATAGCTCCCGCGCCAGACCCACCTCTCCAGACCCTCCTAGAAAGCGATGCTTGCTCACTACCTCTCTTCTAGACTCAGTCCACGACGCCTCAACCCCTAGCACCGCCATCTCGGCCAATCGACGCCCTTCTCGACCACCATGGTCCGAGATCACCACCGCGGCACCGCCTCGTATAACAACCTCAACTGAGCTTGCAGCCACCTACCGCACCCCCATTCTCTCTTTTTCCCTCTATCTCACCCACCCAGAGAAGGGGGATATCGCCTATGGCTTCCCCTTGCCGATTTGAGCTCGTCCTTGTCTCCAACTCCGAGCAATGGTAGCGGAGGTTGCTGTCGCTACTGCCGCTCTCCCTCTCCCTCTCTACATAGCATTGTTCATCTCCTAGAGATTTTACTCACCATTCCCTCTGTTTCACTTGCAGCAACTCGTAGCCGTCGCCATCGTCCGGAAAACCAGGGAGCTGCTGAGGACAAGCACGCCCGAGACCTCAAGTGAGACCCTCTACATGCCAGCCCGAAGCACGTACATGCACCCAGGACACCGCCGCCACCCTTCCCTGACCCGCCACCACCTTTCTGGACCACCCCCACTGACCTCCGACCCCTCCTGGTGAGATCCCGATCGGCCCCAGCATAGCTAGGGTTCGTCCCGCTGTGCGTTTCCAGTGCGTCGAGGAAGAAGACATCGTATCGTTTTGATGCCCAGTTAATTGGGCCGACCCATGCCTGATCCGCCCAGGTCTGCTCCGATCGGCCCATTTCATTTTTTTATTTTAATTCTTTATTCAGATCTATTAATCCTGCAGAGTGCCGGTTTAAAATAAATTCATCAAAATTTATATGTGCATGCAAATGACTAGATTCAAATTTCTGTGAGTTCCTTGTCAAAATATCTATGTTATGGAAGTGGTCCTATACCAAAATATTTCTTGTAGATTTACTTATCATTAATCTTGTGCACTAAGCACTTTTCTTTCTAAAATCCAAATCAGGAGTTCTAAAAATCATAAAATATTGAATCCAACTTTGGTGGATTACGCGTTAAGGTACCTTGAATTAGGAAGTGATTTGAACCATTTCTAATTCATGTACTTGCTACAGTAATTATTGCAATGTAAGAGCTTGTTTGACTTTAACAAATTATTTATCAAGATTTATATTAGAAAATGAGTTGGAACCAATTTCAGTGGTCATGCACTGCAGTAGCTTGCTAATCCTAAGTTTAAAGAATTTATTGACTTACTGATAATTTATGGGAGTTTTGTTTCCAAAACAGCCACCATTTTCACTAGAAAAAACCATAGAAAAAGTTTTATAAATTAGAATGAGATGAATCCACTTTTGTTGGATTCAGAAAAATCACATCTTTCTGCTGATATACTATTTGTATGGTTTGGTTGCATACGAATCCCCGAGTGTAGTAAATGGCTTATTATGATTTGTTGATTTTTAAATTCACCATTTAATCCTGGAAATTGATAATTGGGTGAAACCACTTGGAGTAGCTTAGTATTGTGTTATGATACCTGCTTATGCTTGTGAATGTGTGTTTTGCTTGCTGTAGTGAAGTGTGTGAATTATTTGTGCTTGTGTGCTTATTGTGTTAATTTGTTATCGGCGCTAGATTCGAACGACGCCGGGTTTTCTGAAGAAGGGGAGGTATTTGAATATCAAGAGGAAGACCAGGGACAAGCTGACCAAGGCAAGCCATCTAAACTTGTTGCATCTCTGATCCTAGTTTTACTTATGCATGATTTATTACTGTTTACGAAAATGCATGGTTTTATATATTGTCTCTAGATAGCAATTGTTGGCGACTTGGCTCCACAAGTCATTAGTTATCATCCTTATGGATGACACATCCTTGAAACCTACTTATCTCCTATGTTAGTGGCTTGATGGTTAGCATCATGTCCTTCTTGGTAAACCTTGTAGTGGAGCAAAAACTCCAGGTTGGGAACACTCAAATAAGATTTGTGAAATGGTTTCAAAAACCTTGGAATAGGAAGCTATTCCATTGATGGATTTCAAAAATGGTTTTTGAAAAACAAGGTGGGGATGATTATCCTGGAGCTGGAAGAAGGAGAATTTGATAAATGACATTGGTGATCACTAGGTATCCACCGAAACAATTAACCCGTGCAACCACAATTACCCTGGTATGGGACGGGCGTAGCGGAGTAGTTTGTTCACTTTGGTATGGGGCCTACAAATGTAATGGCAGTCCGACCATGCACACCTCTTCTGTGGCACCCTGGGTAGCAGCAGTTACTCAGGCTCGTATTGTCACCTTTTTAGGGGGCAGGGGTACAACCTAGGGGCCCTCATTGAAAACACCTACAAGTGATGGCAGGGTTCCGAAGGGTCAAGTGGGCTGGGTAATTTGCAACTCCTGGGTCAAATATCCACTTGGACTTCGGTGTTGAGGGGTACATCTCTAGGTGGTAGGTCCTATTCTAAGGTGGGCAGATGAATAACTACGATCAGGTGCTTGTCATGGCATATGTTGTTATGCGGGGAGGATGCCCACACGATAAGTATTCGGATGTTGTGGGTAAAGTGTACAACCTTTGCAGAGTTTAAATCTATTCGAATAGCCGAGTCCTCGGTCATGGATGGTTGGAATGGTCGCTGCTTAGCCCAATATCAGTTTTGGTTTACAAAATGATTTCTGAAAAACAGAGAATGGTGCTAGACGGAGTACTCGGAGGGTACTGCCGTGGCACGATGGAGTTCGGAGTACTTGTAGGGTACTGCCGAGGAATTGGAGATGGTCATGTGTGATTGGCCTGGTTTTATGAATGGAGATGGTCATGTTTGATTGACCTGGGTTTTGAAATAAAAAGGGTTTCCCCTTCCTAGAGATTTTAACTCAAAATGTTTTATAAAATATTTTAGTAAGGATATAGAGATGTCGTAGAACATGTTTTTGGACATGCTATATCAACACGAGAAGAAGGTTTTCAAAGAAAATAAAACTAGACTAGAGCCTTTCCTTGCTACAGCCAAACTGCATATCAACTCATTCTCTTTAGATGGTTTGCGAGTACAATTCAAAATGTACTCATGGCTTTGTCCCTGGCTATTAACTTGGTCAGACTATGGAGAAGATAATACGGAAGGACAAGGTGGTTATGATGATGCTGGTGTGAACTAGGAATGTCTCCCAGTCAGTTGCCTGTAGGGTAGTGGGCATGACGTGGGTCATCAATGCTGCTTTGTGTCCGCTGCTCAATACTAGACTTGCCCTGCGTGGCAATATCAAACTTGGTCATGTGACCAATTGTAAGTATATTATTCGGTACTGTAAAGGATGATGTAATTCTATTATCAACTCGTATATGTGGATTCACGACACACTTATCATGGGATCATGAATTGTATGCATATCGGGTACTCTGGATGGCTAATCCGGGGTCACCACAGAGTTGGTATCAGAGCCATCCTGACTTTAGGAGACCTTAGTTAGCACGAGCGTTAGACAGGACTAAACCTATTTTCGAAATATTAAAAGAGATGGTTATATATTAATATGCATATTGCTTACATCTCTCCCCTTTTTCTTTAATCATCTAGACTACGAGCACTAAATGGTAAAAGTTTTTCTGCATATCTAAAATTTGGCACACTTGGTGCCCTCACTAATTTGATTTACCTTAAAACTTGCACAGATGTGCGATGAGTAATTCACCTACGTCTCCCGACTACACTTAGGACTTGGCGCATATCTAGTAGGACTACCTTCTTCCCTTTTGCATATTGTGTGTTATATGGTTCAGCTGAAACCATTTGTTATTTGGTTGTGTGTGCCGGGACTTGGTGTGGTACCCTTTTGGTTGCATGCTTTGTTGGACATGACGGTTTATGATTACTTAGTTGAACTGCTTGCATGATTGTCTTGCTTATGTTTGCGCATTGTATGTTTGTTTCTTAGCAAAATATTATCGCCCTGCACTTGTTAAAGTGTTACCCACCTCTCACACGGATATGTTTCCAGAATGGCTTTAGGAACCTATGGCCATGGTGGAAGCAACGCACCACCCCCACCACCTGACCCAACCATGGCACAGCTGCTGGAACTGATGATGGAGGGCCGTGAAGCAGCACACGTCGAGCGCCAGGCAAACCTTGCCACACTTCAGCACCTTGCCCAGATTGCCACCAACCACAACAACAATGGTGGTAATGGTGAGGATGAACCCCGCACCAAGCTTAGAGATTTCCAAAACTCCAATCCCCCGACCTTCACCAAGTCCACTGAGCCACTAGATGCCGATGATTGGCTCCGCACCATTGAGAACAAGTTGGAGTATGCGAGAGTTGGACCCAATGAGAAGGTACTCTATGCCACCCACTTCCTAGCTGGAGCCACAGGTGCATGGTGGGAAAATGTCCACGCTATGCAACCCGATGACCAAGTCATGACCTGGGATGACTTCAAGACCAAGTTTCGTAAAGCCCAGATCCCATCTGGACTGATCAAGCTTATGCGAGATAAGTTCCTCAACCTGAAGCAAGGTAGCATGTCCGTGGTAGAGTATCTCGACAAGTTCACCACTCTGGGAAGGTATGTCTGATAGTGCATGTTAGGCACCCAGTTGGGAAC
The DNA here is from genome assembly GCA_007115705.1 of Dactylis glomerata. Lineage (NCBI taxonomy): Eukaryota > Viridiplantae > Streptophyta > Magnoliopsida > Poales > Poaceae > Dactylis > Dactylis glomerata. The sequence continues at coordinate 446,073 of QXEO01000165.1, forward strand.
CCCAAGAGGAAGGTATGATGAGCACAGCAGCAAGTCTTCCCTCAGTATGAAACCAAGGTTTATCGAACCAGTAGGAGAAAGAACCAACTTCCGAAGGTTAATGCTCGCTGGCTTGGTGACAGCTCCAGACAATTTATATGTGGCGCCTTATCTGGGGCGTAGCTTTCCACCAGCAGCAACGTGGAACCTGCACACAACACAACCAAAATACTTTGCCCCAACCTACAGTGAGGTTGTCAATCTCACCGGTTTGCTGTAAACAAAGGATTAAACGTATCGTGTGGTAAAAGATAGTAGTTTGCGAGAAAGTAAATAATGCGAGTAAATAGTAAATGGTATAAGAATGTAAAGAATAGACTGGGGTCCACAGGTATAAGAATGTAAAGAATAGACTGGGGTCCACAGTTCACTAGAGGTGTCTCTCCATAAAGATAAATAACATACTGGGTAAACAAATTACAGTTGGGCAATTGACAGAATAAAGAAAGTATGCACATGTCATGAGGATCACTATGAGATTCACTTGGGCATTACAACATAATACATAGACCGTAATCCAACTGCATCTATGACTAATAATCCACCCATCGGATATCATCCGAGCAACCATTGGGTATTAAGTGGCAAGCAACGGATTATTGCCTTAAGCAAAGTGTGTAATGTAAACAATACGAATGTCCTTGAACACAAGATTGTTGTTTTCTCCCTAGTACCAACATCACATCTACAACCTTAGAGGTTTCTGTCACTCCCCCAGATTACTAGAGGCATGAATCCACTATCGAGCATAAATACTCCCTCTTGGAGTCACTAGCATCTACTCGGTCAAGATATCTACTAGCAACGGAGAGCATGCAAGATCATAAACAACACAGAGATGATAAATCAATAAATCAACTTGACATAGTACTCAATATTCATCGGATCCCAACAAACACAACATGTAGAATTACACAACGATGATCTTGATCATGATAGGCAGCTCACAAGATCTAAACATGAAGCACATGGAGGAGAAGACAACCATCTAGCTACTGCTATGGACCCGTAGTCCAAGGTAGACTACTCACACTAGTGGAAAAAAGCTTATAGGTGGCGCACCATTTTACCATATGCGTGGCGCATATGGGATGCGCCACCAATAACAGTTTATTGGTGGCGCATCACGATATGCGCCACGCATATGGTTAATATTGGTGGCGCATATAGCATATGCGCCATTAGAGGCTTATGCGTGGCGCATATTGCTATATGCGCCACCAATATGTAATGCGCCACTAAAGACCTGTGATATGCGCCACTGATATTTCGTGCAGGTCAAAAAAAAACTAATATTTTCTGGTATTTATACACAGCAATGCACAAGAATATATATAGGTATACCAGAATACACAGCATACAGTACAAAACAAATATATCATCACAAACAATTAGATCCATAATATAGTGACAAAGTTCCCGAATATTATAAGTGTTAGAGCGTATATAGCCCAAGTCCATGCATTACACACATTACACATTACACACACTACACATCTCACCAAAAGACCGAGTAGACTACACCCGCAATGGTGAGCAAGACCGGGAGCACGATCATCAAGGTCTTCATCCGGTTGTTGTTTCTCCGCTCTCCTAGGAGGTGGATCCTCCACCTAGCTTCCGCTAGCTCTCTCGTTGGATACCCCTTGTAGGAGTTGCCACTGAACTTGTTCACTTGCTTCTGGCAATCCTCCCACTCATCGTAGACTCCTGGTACCCATCCTTTGTACACCACGTAGCATCTCGGCATCTCTGTAGACAAAGCCATATATATAGTATTCAAGCTATAAGAAAAGAGTTACATATGTCGACAAAGTCATATATCATATGCAACCGACAGAATGAAGGATTCACATGCATGTCGACAAAGGAAAGTACTCGAGCTAAGCAAAGAGTTATATATAAGTATCCCGCATACAAAAGTAAATAAGTCCAACAACGATGCTTTTGACTAAGGCAAGTTATAAGTTTACACCTCATACACACACACACCGGAATGAGTTGCAGATGGTAAAGTTTATGACTCAAGCACACACGATTGACATACACGCTTAAACGACTAGGAAGAATCATGAAGACTTTGGTTGGCATGGCTCCGGGAACGGTTTGTAGCAATCTTTCGTTGTCCATGTCCTAGTGTCACGCTGTTTCTGTAACCGGTCTTCAATCTCGCGCTTAGCCAACGGTCTGGCGTAGGACAAGGTTCCGCCCCTTGTGATGACATCTTCTTGCTAGATAGTCGCAATCTGATTCTGGATGCGGAAGAAGTCGTCCCTAAGTTCAGCGTCCTCGATCCTTGCATGCTCTTCGGCCAATCCTCAGACACTAGCTGGCGTTGTAAGCCTGTGTTCGTTCTGGATGATCGCCCGCATGTGATGGAGGGCGTAGAAGGCCTCCTTGACACTGTTAGGCGGCTGCTTGACGCAGGGGAACTTGATTACGTGCTTGAACATGTGTCTGCCGTCCTTGACATTTTCCGCCCCCTTCCTGAAGTCGCCTCCCTTCCTGGCGTATCCCTCGAGAGCATCATCTAGAACACCCTTGATGTAGGCGTAGTTTTTTGTCTTTCCCTCACTCCCTGAGTCTAAGTAGATGGCTAGCGAGTACCTCGGGGCAACGAGGATCAATGTGCAGTATATGTCTCTGCGCAAAACAGTTGAAACGAAAGAATGTTGGAAAAGGAGCTAAGAAATGACAAGTTATTACGGTGACCGAGTGAGTGTGCACTTACTCGGGAAAGTAAGGAAGAAGTATGTCTTTTTTACTCTTGTTGTCCAGCAGGAAGTTTTGGAGGTACTCCTTTGCTCTGGAACGGTTCGCTGGATTCATCAACATGCCTTCACGCATGTAGTAGGGGTCCGCTATCGCGACGCCAGGGTTCTCCTCTCTGTTGACCTTCATCGCCCGCTGGAGCGCGTATAGGCGGACCAAGTTATAGTCCAGCCGTTTGGCGTTGAAAAGCTTGAAGACGTCCTCGTACGATATGAAGAAGATATCCGCGGGGTGATCATCGACGAAGCCCACGTCCGCTGGAACCTTCACCGTGAAAACCGGGTACGATGGATTTGTTTCCTTAAGAAGGCCCTCCTCCAGATACAGGATACCGTGCATAAGGCTCACCATCGCTCCACTCGCGTGGGCGACCTGCTCCTCAGTCATAATCGGTTTTCCAGCTTCATGAATTATGCCCTGCAACGTGCCCTTAGCGGGTTGTGACATCGGGTCATCGTGAACCCTGGGCCTCTTCGGACCGATAGGCTGCTGGCTCGCAGACGGCTTATCCTTCTTGGTCCTCTTCCGGTGGTGCTTCTTCTGGATGGGACCACCGGTTTCCAACTGCTCACCACAGTCGGTTGCCAATTGATCACCGCCGCTCACCACCTTATGGAGTGTGTTGGGGCTAAAAATATTTCCCGTATTGACTTTAGGATCAGCGGCGCCAGCATCCGGAGGCGTCTCCTCTAGGGCACCATGGAAGTCCAAACGCGTGCATGCTTTGGTGCGAGCATTTGGATCTTCACGGACACGGTAGGGTTCTTCCATGTTTGGCATGAACAGAGAGTCGGTGGCGCCGGTGTTGAGCCAGTCATCTGGGTTGTCATCATCATCATCGTTGATGTCCTCAACCAGTACTGGGTATGATGCAGCGACGGCCTTGCCATGTGGTGCTGGTGGTGGCTGCGGTAAAGCGGTGGCCAACAACTTCTGGTGACGGGAGGTGTTGGCGGAGACAACTTGTTGTGGCCGCCGAGGCAGTGGCGCCATACGTGGCGGTGGCTCAGTAACTGGTGCCGAACATGGCGGTGGCTCAGTAACTTTTTCCATGCGTGGCGGCTGAGTAACTTGTTGTTCCTTCACAAGCCGAATCTGGGTCTTTGGCCATGTCAAGACCCAGCCGAAGCAACCCGCAAGGGTCTTATGTTCATCGGCGCCTTGAGGTTGGGTTGGGGGGTCAATGTCTTCGCATCCCGGCAACACCCGAGCCAGCCGGACCTTGAACACCGCTGATACCATCTCCTTATGATGCATGACTGTGCTATTTGGCTGAATGATTGTGCCCTTAGCAACATCCTTCAGCTCGCCGTCCACGAAATGCAAAAGTGTGAAAGGTGTGTCCTGTGGGAAAACAAGTTTGCATTCATATCATGAGATGTCGCTGGCTATAGCTATATAGTCATCGAAGGCAAAGGAAATGAAATGTGCTGGCCGGAGTCATTACCTTGGAGATGGCGTTGAGCTCGGCTAATGTCGAGACACCGGTATCATTCTCCCGCCGAGATGCCTTACGACGAAGCACAATCGGTTGCGCCTTAGCTAGGGCGGGAGGAGGCACCGGTGCGATCGGCTGCTCGGTGTTAGCATTGCCGGGAGGTGGTGTCACCAGAGCGACCTCCGGATGCGCGTTCATATTGGCGACGGCGGGAGGGGGCACCGGAGCGGCCGCCGGCTACGCCTCCTCGACGTTGGCGGTATCTGGAGTCACCACATCCGGCGACACGTGCTGGATAGAGTTGCTGCCGGAGATGCTGGGCACCACTAGCGCCCCTCGTCGACCTGCCGCATTCCAAGCAGCAAGCCCCTCCCACAGCTCATCGGGAATGATCTCGCGGAGCTTCTGTTGCACTTGCTGGGCGATCAGGTCCGGCATCTGCTCCCGGAGCTTATCAACTTCGCGTCTTTCATTTGCGGCGGCGGCCACAGCCGCCGCCGCCGCTGCCGCGGCCTTCCTCTGTTTCTTTGCCTCGGGGTCCTCTTTCTTGAAGTCGCCAACCATGTCGTACGTACCATAGCCGGCATCAGCATCAGCAAAGCAGCAGCAGCATCAGCAAAGCAGCAGCAGCATCAGCATCAGCAAAGCAGCAGCAGCAGCAGCATCAGCATCAGCAAAGCAGCAGCAGCATCAGCAAAGCAGCAGGTAGCATTAGCAAAGCAGCAGCAGGAAAGCAACAGCAATATATTTGTTCCCAGCCATCAGCAAAGTTTAATATAGGATTCATACAAGAAACTTGAAAACATGAATTGGTACTGGAATGTGGTACTGTTATAACATCAGCAAAGTTTAATATAGGATTCATCAACAAAGCAAATAACAGTACTGTTATATGAATTGGTACTGGAATGTGGTGCTTAACAGATTGGAAATTGAAATTTTCAAATAAATCCAAATATAGCTAGGATGAGGATCAACATATAGTACTCCAATTATTTATTGGAAGTGCTAGGTAGAAAGTAGCAATAGGTGCAGGTACTATCCAATTCTTGATTGTGAATTGCAAAATCATAATACAGTAGTTATTAGTTTCATGACAGTGCACACTACATCAGTTTTTAGTTTAAGCACTTAGTAATGTACTCTGAAAAAATGACACCAAAATGCACCAGTTCATGCTGCTACTAAGAAAGTGTGCTAAGATCATAGTACTGCACAAATTTCCCAAAGAAATGCCATCTGTAATACACTCCACATCTGTACCTCATGCCAGATATAATCCAGTGTAAATGAATGCAAAACATCCAGCTACTTTAGGACTCTAGATAGATATAATCTAGTGTAAATGAATGCAAAAATCAATTATAATCCAGTGGGCCTTAGACACTGCTTGTGAAGCAAAATCGTGAAGAAAAAGCAAGGCTAACAAAAGAAACAACTTCTCAAGGAAAGGGACAACATGATTTTTTGCCTGAACTTTCAAGTTAAAGGGGGCAATAGCTTAGGATGTGATTGAAGATGCAACTGTAAAACATTACTAACAGTTGACATGTATTAATTGCAACATTATAAAAGCAGATAATGAGACTAGATAATTTGCTAGTTGGAGAGAAAAAACTCCTGTCTAGTAGTTACTTATTTTTCGTAGTCATAAATACAAGTGGAACAAAAAAATTCTGCCTATCACTTTTTTTATTTATGATTATCAGAGTAGCACATTAATCTTGCCTCCAATTGAACCATGTTACAGGTATATATCCACTTGGTATTTTCAAAGTAGAGTACTGAATGTGGTAAAAAGTTTTAGAAGAGTTCTTTCTGTTGCCGTCTGGCATTTGCAAATGCGATTACTTCCTTTAGCATGCTATAAGAGCCTTATCTGGATGCTGCCCTTGCACCATGCAGTCCAAGCTAACGTGATGCCTTTCAATAGCACAAATAAAAACATGATTACTTCTAGTTTGTTTTGTCATTTCTAGTTCAAATTTTAAGGCTAAATTTTAAACTAGAAATCAAACAATGAGCCTGTGGTAAATATCCTTAACCAATTTAACTGTATGACCATAGTAAGATGATTTCATCTTATAACTGCATTGAACATGTACATGTTAGCACGCATTTGAATGCAGATCGTATTAACCAATGTCGAAGTCAGAAGAATACTAAAAGGTGAGCTACCAACTCAGCGAAGTAGATTGGATCGATGATGTTGAGAACACTCTTAGCCAACATGGATATGATCATAATAAGATGATTATACACTTATAACTGCACTAAACATTGAAATGCTGCTTCATTTAACATGCATCTGAAGGCAGATTGTACTAGCCAAGAATCGGGTATGGGGAGGGTGCGGTCGGGGCGGTACCTCGTGCTCCTGGTCCGGCGGCTACGAGCGCCGGCGACTTCTCCTCCTGGTCCGGCTCCTCCTGCAGGTGGTCAGCGCCAGCGGCGGCGGCGGGCGCTTGCTCCTTCTCCTCGGCGGGCGCTTGCTCCTTCTCCTCGGTGGGCGCTTGCTCCTCCTCCTCGGCGGGCGCTTGCTCCTTCTCCTCGGCGGGCGCTTGCTCCTTCACCTCGGCGGGCGCTTGCTCCTTCTCCTCGGCGGGCGCTTGCTCCTCCTCCTCGGCAGGCGCTTGCTCCTTCTCCTCGGCGGGCGCTTGCTCCTTCTCCTCGGCGGGCGCTTGCTCCTCCTCCTCGGCGGGCGCTTGCTCCTTCTCCGGTGGCGGCGGCTTTGACCGGTGGCGGCGGTGGCGGCTCTCGGGGTGGGGGGGAATGGGGAGAGGAGGCTTGGAGCGGCGGCGGCGGCTCTCGGGGCGTTTCTCTGGAATCTAGGGTTAGGCTTGCGCGCGCGGGGGGATGAGGGAAGAAGAGAGAGGAGCTCGGCCGGCCGAAGCGGTATTTGACTAAGTGTCAAATATGCGTGGCGCATATTGCACAAAATGCGCCACGCATATTTGACACTTAGTCAAATACCGCAAAGGCTCTCTATTTGACAGAAACACTTATCTGCCTCAGTGGCAGCACACACCCTTTGCATTAGGGGCATCCAGGGTTTGAATCCTGTTTGCCTCACACCTTTTTTTACATTTGTTTTCACATATTTTTTCAAATAGTTTGTAATAGTTTTAAATTATTTTTTAATAATTTCTAACAAATACAAGTTACTTCAAAATAATAGTTTGTAATAGTAAAAAAACACAAACATCGTAATGTCACATCTTTTTCTCACTTCATTTGCGAGTATCATAATAGTTAGTTTATTCAAAAAACCACGAATATATATCGTCGTGTTACACAAAAAATGTCATGATCTCGATTCCGCGCTAGCTAGCTAGCTAGAGCTAGCGTCTCTTTGCAATCTTCTTGCCCTTCTTCGTCGCGGTTGAATACTTTAGGCCGAGAATGTTGAGGTTTCTTCTCGTGAACGGACAACCTTTAGTAGGTAGGGTGGTCTTCCTTCTTCCTGCGGCAGTCGGCTTGTCGAAGTACTTGTCGAATTCCTCTTCGATCTTTGGATCGCCGTTCTTTTCTAAGTCTTGGTCGTTGGCGGGTCCTTCCATTCCGATGATGCTCCTCTTGCCCCTCCTCACAACAACACGGCTTGGCTTTGACGGATTGGTGATGAAGAAGCATTGGTCAACTTGGCTCGCGAGTACCCATGGCTCGTTTTTTGCGGAGGCGTTCTTCGCGGAGGCATCGGGTATAACCATGGTGGTGAAATACCGGCCCTCTTTCTGGACGCTCTTGGCCCATCTGACACGGAACATCGGCACCTTCTCTCCGGCGTAGTCAAGCTCCCAGATCTCCTCGATCCTTCCGAAGAATCTTTCCTTCACGGTGGCTTCATCATCGCCATAGGATAGCATCGTTACTCCTGAGTTCTGATATTCGCTACTCTTGTCCCTTTTCTTGGTGTAGAATCTGTATCCGTTGATGTCGTAGGCCTGATATGTCCTCATGTTGTGCCCGGGGCCCTATGATAATGCAAAAATGAGTTTTTCATCCTCCGTAGAAGGCGTTGACTGCAGGTCGTGAACCTTTTCCTTGAACCAAGCCGTGAAGCTGGAGTTGTGCTCTCTTGTTACGTCTCCCTTCTTCCTCGGTCGACCTAGGTCAATGAACTTCTGCTCTACAAAGCTTTTGTGCTCCTCCACCCAAGGGTCAACCAATTCGATGTGCTGTAGCGCGACGAGGTGTGCCCGGAGAAAGTCGGGGCGTCGACCCTTCGCGCCGACATGCAAGGCGTGAAAACCCTCGCGGTGACCATATCCGGCAAGTCTACCGAGGTGCGTCCTTTTAGGCAGACCAACAGGGTCATCCGTGTCGTCCTCCTCGGTGCGTAGATAATTCTGGCAAAACGAGACGCACTCGTAGGTCAGAAAGCCCTTGGCGATGCTTCCATCTGGACGGGACCTGTTGCGGACGAATCCTTTGATAACACCATTCAGCCTTTCGAACGGCATCATGTTGTGCAGGAATGTCGGACCGAGATGAATGATGTCATCCACGAGATGGACGAGCAGATGCACCATGATATCAAAGAACGCGGGCAGGAAGTAAATCTCGAGCTCGCACAGTATCACGACGATCTCTTCTTGCAGCGCGTCGAGCTGCTTCAAGCCGATAGATTTCCTCGAGATGATGTCGAAGAAGTTGCAGAGGCCAACAACGTCTCACGGACGTGCTCGTCCATTATCCCTCGGATCGCAACGGGAAGTATCTGTGTCATCAAGACGTGACAGTCGTGAGTCTTCATCCCGCTGAACCTCTTCTTCGCTTCATCCAGATATCTGCCTATGTTCCCAGAGTAACCGTGAGAAACTTTAACTCCTAGGAGGCACTTAAAAAACTGCTCGAGCTCCTTCTCACTTAGAGTGAAGCAGGCAGCGGGAAACACCACATCCCTCTTCTTAGCCCTCTTGCGGGGACCCTGAGTATCTTCGTCCATCGTCTCGGCATCATCATTATCGGGCGGACCATGAAGTTCTTTCTTGATGCCAAGGAATTCCAGGTCGTGTCTTGCCTTTGGCCCGTCCTTGGTCCTATCCGGCATGTTGACGATAGTGGCCAGCAGACTCTCACATACGTTCTTCGTGACGTGCATGACATCAAGGCTATGGGGCGTGTGGAGGTATTTCCAGTAAGGCAGGTCCCAGAAAACAGACCTCGCTTTCCACACACCATGCAGCGGCTTTGTCCTCGGATGCTTCTTTCCCGGCAAAGGGCACTCTTCCCAGTTTTCTAGCATGTCATCGATTACTTCACCGCTCCTCGGACGTGGGGCTTTTTCAAGCTCTTCTTTACCGTTGAACAGGTCTCCGCGCTTTCTCCACGGGTGATCCATTCGAAGCCACATCCGAGTCCGTTGGAACATGGTCTTCGAGGAACCGGGATCCCTTGGTAGCTGGAGATGCGGGGTCTTATCCATGCACCTGACACATGCGTTGTTTCCGTGGTTCACCTGGCCAGAGACGTAACTGTAACCTGGATAGTCCTGCACCGTCGTGAACAACGTGACTCTCAAAGGGAAATAATCTTCTGAGTATGCATCCCACGTACAAGGAGGCGTCTCCCACAGTGTGGCTAGCTCTTCTTTCAACAGACCGAGATACAAATGCATGTCGACACCTGGCTGTTTTGGGCCCTGAATTAGAATACACATGTGTACGTATCTCTGCTTGGTGCACAACCATGGAGGGAGGTTGTACGGCCATACAAACACGGGCCAGGTACTGTGCGTGCTACTCTGGTTGCCAAACGGATTGAGTCCATCAGTGCTCATACCAAGCCTGATGTTCCTTGGATCAGCCCCGAACTCATGGAAGTCGATGTCAAGTGCGTTCCACTGGCTAGCGTCCGAAGGGTGTGTCAGGATCTTGCCCTTATGCGGATCATCTTCGGTCTTCTTCCTATCCGCGTGCCATCGCATGAGCTTTGCTTCCTTAGGGTCTATGAAATACCGCTGCAGACGGGGAGTGATAGGGAAGTACCATACCACTTTCCGAGGTACTTTCTTGTTCCCTATCTTGTATCGTCCTTGGCCGCACACCGGACATGTGGTTCTCTCCGCGTACTCATCCCGATAAAGTGTGCAATCATTGATGCAGGCGTGGTACTTAACGTACGGCATGTCCAGAGGGCACACGATTTTCTTGGCCTCCTCGATATTAGTTGGACACGTGTTTCCCTTGGGAAGACGTTTTTGCCAGAATCTCATGTTTTTATTGAAGCTTACGTCGGTCCATTTGCTTTCCGCCTTCATCTCTAGAGCCTTGAGCGTGATGCTCAAGCGTGTATCCTCGGGTCGACACCCAGGAAACAACGGAGTTTTCCCGTCAATCTCCATCTGCTCCAGCTTGGCTTTCTCTCTGGCAGCAGCTTTTGCATTGCTCGTCTCCTTGAGGAGCAGTTCCTGAACATGTGGGTCCTGCAAGGCTGAGGTTAGTCGTGTCTGTGTGCCCGTCGACGCCACGTCTTCTCCATCATCATCATGTCCGTCACCGCCATCTCCTTCGTGATGATCATCATCATGTCCATCACCGCCATCTCCTTCGTGATGATCATCATCATGTCCGTCGCCGCCATCTCCTTCGTGATGATCATCATCATGTCCGCCGCCGCCATCTCCTTCGTGATCATCATCATGTACGCCCTCGTCTTCAGAAACACCATTGTTGACGTCCTCGTCATCTTCAGAATCATAGCCGGGCATGAAACCACGCGTGAGCAGGTGACTCTCCAGGTCTGCGGAATCAGGGTCAAGTAAGCTCCCGAGTTTGCATTTTCGACACGGACATCTTATGTGGGTCCTCTTGTTCATCCTCACGTCGGCCACCGCGCGTTCCTTGTATCTAGCCACTTGACCTTCGCTCATGTGTCTGACCATGGTTGCCTGCGCGGTATAGAGAAAAGAGAGTACCTTATGAATCACACATCATCATGCACTCTCACACACACACACACACACACACACATATGCATGCATGGTCGCCGGAAAAATTCGACATGACCTCTCCTAAAAATAGGACGTATGGGTAGTGCAAAAATTTGCCGAAACGGAAGTTAATCAACATTTCGGCAAACATCCATGCACCACACCGTAGCAAGCAACATGCTCTTGCTTCTTCGTCACCTGTAAACATTCATGCACCACACACAAGCATGCATGCATGCGTGTACACCGCACGCGAGACGTCCACCGGCCACACAAAACATCCACATGCATGTCCTCCAACAACTCACCTAGTTAGTTTAGTAGATCTACAACTTAGAGAGGCATCCCCTCTCAAAACTATGGAGCAAAGTAGGTTTAAAAACCAAGAATGGAGGCAAGAATGGAGAAATTGAGGTGGTGGGGAGGAGGAGGACGACCTAGATCTAGTTTGGTGTTGGATGGAGAAGAATGAAATGGTGGTGGTGGGGCTGCCAACTTATAGATCTGCCCTACCTTATCAGTGGCGCATATTGAACAAAATGCGCCACCAATAAGTCTGCCACCTTTTCAGAGGTGTGGGCCCACTAGTTATGCGTGGCGCATACTGCTATATGCGCCACTGATATTTTATTTATCAGTGGCGCATATTGTTATATGCGCCACGCATAAAGCTGGCAGGGGTCAGGCCAGTGGGGCCCAGGTGGGTCCCACAGACTTATTGGTGGGGCATTATGCACTATATGCGCCACTAAAGGCTCAAATATGCGTGGCGCATTTCCAATATGAGCCATTGATAAGTCAAGATATTTTGTCGACGACCCTCCTGGTGGGTCCCACAGACTTATTGGTGGCGCATTTTGGGAGTAATGCGCCACGAGTAATTTTTTTATCAGTGGAGCATATTACAAAATGCGCCACTAGTAAATACTAGTGGAGCATATTGAAAAATATGCTCCACTGATAAAACATCTATCTATAAGCCTTTTCCCACTAGTGTCACACATCACTCCGGAGGTAGGCATGGTAATGAAGAAGTCCTCCGGTGGTGATTCCCCTATCCGGCAGGGTGCTGGGAAGAGCTTCTGGACCCTCCCGATCTCGCGTCGACAATGGCGGTGGCTTGCAGTATGTTTTCTGGAAAATTGATCGGGTTTTTAAGGTTTTCTCGCCAAGGAGAATATATAGGAGGAAGGGTGGTGTCAGGAGGTGGGCCAGGTGGCCACACCACCTAGTAGCGCAGGCCAGGGGTAGGCCGCGCCAGCCTATGGTACGGCTGGCCCTGGCTCCCCTCCGTCTCTGCTTTGGACTCCGACTCGTGTCCGGAAAAATAGGAACTTCGGCTTTTGTTTCGTCCAATTCCGAGAATATTTCCTGTGTAACTTTTCTGAAACACAAAAACAGCAGAAAACAGGGAACTGGCACTGTGGCATCTCATTAATAGGTTAGTTCCAAAAAATGCATAAAAATGCCACGAAGTGTAACAAAACACAAAGCAAATGGTGCATGAACAAGCATGGATCATCAAAAATTATAGATACATTGGAGACATATCAAGCATCCCCAAGCTTAACTCCTGCTCGTCCTCGAGTAGGTAAGTGATAACAAAACAATAATTTTGAGGTGACATGCACCAACACAATCTTGATCAAACGATGTAAATCATTGAGTGCTAAGATCAAAGTACTCTTAACATGGGCATAAAAGACATAATCTTGACAATAAAACTTAGCAACCATGTTATAACATGAAAAGTAACACAAACAAAAGATCATGAGTAATAATGCATTGAAAGTCAAGTGTGTGTTTCGAGCATATAGAAAAACATAGCAAAGTGGTTTTCAGCTTGTCCTTCATGGAGTAGCAAAACATAAATGCATATGACACCTTCAAGTTTAAGAGGGTGACTAGATACAAATAATTTAAGAACAAGCAAAACCATAATCATGAATCAATCAATAATAAATTTTGGGACTATGCACATTATACTCAGAATGACAACTATGCTCTCTTAGATGGTGCATAAAGGTAGAAGATGGAGACTCAACATAAAAGTAAAAGAAAGGCCCTTCGCAGAGGGAAGCAGGGATTAAACATGTGCTAGAGCTTTTCATTTGTAAAACAGAGATAAAAGTTTGTTTTGAGAGGTGGTTGTTCTTGTCAACGACTAGAAATGGGGTTCTTACTATCTTCCATACTAAGCAAGTTTTGAGAGAGATTGGCACTTTTGTGCTCTTTTATAAAGCTTGGCACTCCTCCCCACTTTTCCTTTCACAAACCATGGCTAACCGATTCCATCGGGTGCCCACCAACTTTCACATACCATGGAGGAGTTCCTTTTTTCTTTTCCTTTTTCCTTTTTTTTCTTGTTTGAAATATAACAATATGGAAGATAGCAAATCCGACCACTACGTCCCCATGAGCTGAAAACAGTGTCACAAAATGAGAAGTATTTTGCAGGTTTTTTGAAAGGTAGCACATGAAAATTTACTTGGAATGGTTTGCAAATACCATGCATAGGAATTTATAGTGGACTCTTTGGAATACTTGGTTTTTGGTAGTTGGATGCACGAGTAGAGCTCATACTCAGTTTAGATAAAGGCTAGCAAAAGACTGGGAGCGACCAACTAAGAGAGCAATAACGGCCATAATCATGCATAGCGACAAAACATTATTAACCAAAGCATAAAGTGGTATCACAAGTCAAAAACCAAATGATCATAGAGGCTTGAGGCAACTTGTTAAAGTCAAACATGGTGTAAGCATGCGCCAAGTCAACCCAAATAAAGCATCAAAGGAGAAAACCACAATAATATGCTCCCATATATTAAAAACAACGCATGATTCTTTCAAAGGCACATTACACAATCTCAGTTATTTGAGATAAGTCATGCTACAACAAAAACTACTAAGCATACTATCAAAATAACATCAACCATGACATGCATAAGTCTAAGCCACGGTCTAAACAAGCTCCCATTTGTACCACTATAGGCATGAAACTTTGTTTCTCTTTTCCAACACCAATCAACCTTTTTGAATCAACTCTTAAAGATGAAAACCATCATAGACCAGCGGTCTAAATACACCTTGATACAAAGAAATAACAAGATCTGAACAAAAATCAAGGTGAAAAACAAAAGCTAAACGCAGTACTAGAAAAATAGAACAATCGTTGAACAAAAAGAGTGAAAACTAGAGTGTTCTTGGCAATAAAAAACATAGTGCATCTTCTACAAAATATATGTTGGGGTCCAAACATTTATTGCAGAAAATAAAACAAAAGAAAACTGAAAGTGAAAGTAAAGACGCTCCAAGAAAAATGCATAGAATACGAAGCAACAAAAATATAGTGTCTTGAAAGATGACTTGATTTTTGCCGATGAAGAAGGGGTGCCTCGGGGCATCCCCAAGCTTTGACGCTTGTACCTCTTGGATATTTCTTGGGGTGACATGGGAATCCCCAAGCTTGAGCTTTTGTCCATACTTCATATCATCTCATCATTCTCCTTTCCCTACACTTGAAAACTTCTTTCATACAAAACTTCACACAATTCTATTAGCAACATTAGTGTAAGCACGATAGTAAATCTACTTTTTTGGTTCAGTTTCAAATCAATTAAAGCACCCATTAAAGCATAAGATACTGTAGCACCTTCCTCAAAAGTTCCGTGATCAAAAGAACTCGAAAAGAAAGCGATCAAGAGGCAAGCACAAATAGTGACAGAAATCTGTCAAAATAGAATAGCTGGTAAGGATCGATTTTTCTGATGATCTTCTGTTGCTCAAATCGAAAAGTGCAAACTAATGAAAGTTTGGAAACAACCTGGGGCATGTGCACAAGAAATCGCAGATTAAAACGACCTTCTGAGAATTTTCACGAATTTTTACGGTACAGCGCAGAAATCTGTTTCAGGACAGCAACTTCCCCAAATCTTACCTTCCTCCAATTAGAGGTTCTTCTTGGCAAAAAATCGAAATAAAAATGATAAGGAGAGTTCATTACAGTAGTAATAACTTCCAAGACTCATCAAAAAGAAAAATTACTGAAAAGAAAACATTGGGTTATCTCTCAAGAGTGCTTTTCTTTAACGCCTTTGAGCTAGGCGCAGAAAGTGAAAATCAAGTAATTTCAAGCGATGAAGCATCAAGTTCATAATTTGCTCTAAGAATAGAGTCAAAAAGTAATTTCTTTCTCTTTCTACGGAAGTTTTCCATACCTTTCTTGAGTGGAAATTGATATTTAATGGTGCCTTCCATCATATCAATGATGGCACCAACAGTTCTAAGAAAAGGTCTTCCCAAAATAATAGGACAAGAAGCATTGCATTCAACATCCAAAACAAGGAAATCAACGGGAATAAGGTTATTGTTAACCATAATAAGAACATCGTTAATCCTTCCCAAAGGTTTCTTCTTAGCAATATCGGCAAGAGGAACATCAAAATAACAATTTTCAAGCAGTGGTAAACCAAGCATACATAAATCTTTCTAGGCATAATAGAAATGCTTGCACCAATATCACATAAAGCATGACAATCAAAATCATTCACATTCATATCAATGATGGGCTCCCAACCATCTTCTAACTTCTTGGGAATAGAAACCTTTTGTTTCAACTTTTCCTCCCTAATTTGTATGAGAGCATTCGTAATATGCTTTGTAAAAGCAACATTCATAGAACTAGCATTAGGACTTAAAGCAAGCTTTTGCAAGAACAAAATTACTTCAGAGATATTGCAACCATCAACATCAAAATCATTAAAGGTAGTAGAGCTATTGACTCCCATACTCCGAAAAAATTCAGCACTTTTGGTAGAAAAAGCTTTTGCAGTTTTGGGCTTTTTCGCACAACGAGTCGGAGTTTTCTCTACACCAATCAAAGTAAGAGGATTGCTAGCACTTGAAACAACATCACTAGTGGTGGTAATAGTACAAACCTTCATATTTCTAGCCATCTCATCTTCTCTTTCCCACCTAGCATGCAATTCTGCTAACATCCTAACATTATCATCAATTCTAACCTGGATGTCATTCAAAGGATTGATCTCTTTCACATCATGAGGCAAAACTTTTAGTTTCAGAATTTCAACATCAAGAGCAAGGCTATCAACTTTGGAA
This sequence comes from Dactylis glomerata, assembly GCA_007115705.1. Lineage (NCBI taxonomy): Eukaryota > Viridiplantae > Streptophyta > Magnoliopsida > Poales > Poaceae > Dactylis > Dactylis glomerata. The sequence continues at coordinate 462,374 of QXEO01000165.1, forward strand.
GCAAGAACATCAATTTTACCCAACTTTTCCTCAACAGACTTATTAAAAGCAGTTTGTTTACTAATGAAGTATTTAAGCATGACTTCAAGATCAGAGGCGCGCCCCTAGTGTTGTTGGAGGAATTACCATAAAAGTTTCCATAACCATTACCATTGGTAGAAGGATACGGCCTATAATTGTTGCTAGCAAAATTGTTCCTATAAGCACTGTTGTTGAAATTATTATTTCTAATGAAGTTTACATCAACATGCTCTTCTTGAGCAACCAAAGAGGCCAAATGAACATTATTAGGATCAACATGAGCTCTATAATTAGCAAGCATAGCCATAATAGTATCAATCTTGTCACTCGAGGAAGAGGTTTCTTCAACAGAATTTACCTTCTTACCTTGTGGAGCTCTCTCGGTGTGCCACTCGGAATAATTTACCATCATATTATCAAGAAGCTTTGTTGCTGCGCCCAAGGTAATGGACATAAACGTACCTCCAGCAGCTGAATCCAAGAGATTTCTTGAAGAAAAATTTAGTCCTGCATAAAAGGTTTGGATAATCATCCAAGTAGTCAGTCCATGAGTGGGACAATTCTTTATCAAAGATTTCATTCTTTCCCAAGCTTGAGCAACATGTTCATTATCAAACTGTCTAAACTTCATAATATCACTTCTCAAAGCTATAATCTTAGCAGGAGGATAATATTTTTCAATAAAAGTATCCTTACACTTAACCCGAGAATCAATACTATTTCTAGGAAAAGATAGCAACCAATCCTTAGCTCTTCCTCTTAAAGAGAATGGAAACAACTTAAGCTTAATAATATCACCATCTACATCCTTATACTTATGTATCTCACATAGATCAACAAAATTGTTGAGATGAGCTGCAGCATCATCAGTACTAGCACTAGAAAATTGCTCTTTCATAATAAGATTCAACAAAGCAGGCTTAATATCATAAAAAATTGCCTCAAGAGCAGGTGGCGCAATAGGAGTGCAGATAAAATCATTATTGTTGGTGCTAGTAAAATCACACAACTTGGTGTTCTCAGGAGTACCCATTCTGGCAAAACTAAAAGCAGACAAGCAAAAATAACAACTATAAAAGAACTATTTTTTGTATTTTTGATAAAAAGATGCAAGCAAAAATAATGTAAAGCAAAACAATAACAAAGTAAAAGATTGAAAGCGAGAGACTCCCCTTGCAGAAATCCTCTTTCTCCTCGGCAATGGCGCTAGAAAAATTGCTTGATAGTGCATGTTAGGCACCCAGTTGGGAACCCCAAGAGGAAGGTATGATGAGCACAACAGCAAGTCTTCCCTCAGTATGAAACCAAGGTTTATCAAACTAGTAGGAGAAAGAACCAAATTCCGAAGGTTGATGCTCGCTGGTTTGGCGACAGCTCTAGACAATTTATATGTGGCGCCTTATCTGGGGCGTAGCTTTGCACCAGCAGCAACGTGGAACCTGCACACAACACAACCAAAGTACTTTGCCCCAACTTACAGTGAGGTTGTCAATCACACCAGTTTGCTGTAAACAAAGGATTAAACGTATCGTGTGGTAAAAGATAGTAGTTTGCAAAAAAGTAAATAATGCAAATAAATAGTAAACGGTAATAAAAATGTAAAAGAATGGACCTGGGTCCATGGTTCACTAGAGGTGTCTCTCCATAAAGATAAATAACATGTTGGGTAAACAAATTACAGTTGGGCAATTAACAGAATAAAGAAAGCATGCACATGTCATGAGGATCACTATGAGATTCACTTGGGCAATATAACATAATACATAGACCATAATCCAACTGCATCTATGACTAATAATCCACCCACCGGATGTCATCCGAGCAACCGTTGGGTATTAAGTTGCAAGCAACAGATTATCGCCTTAAGCAAAGTGTGTAATATAAACAATACGAATGTCCTTGAACACAAGATTGTTGTTTTCTCCCTAGTACCAACAGCACATCTACAACCTTAGAGGTTTCTGTCACTCCCCCAGATTACTAGAGGCATGAACCCACTATCAAGCATAAATACTCCCTCTTGGAATCACTAGCATATACTCGGCCAAGATATCTACTAGCAACGGAGAGCATGCAAGATCGTAAACAACATAGAGATGATAAATCAATAAATCAACTTGACATAGTACTCAATATTCATCGGATCCCAACAAACACAACATGTAGAATTACACAACGATGATCTTAATCATGATAGGCAGCTCACAAGATCTAAACATGAAGCACATGGAGGAGAAGACAACCATCTAGCTACTGCTATGGACCCGTAGTCCAAGGTAGACTACTCACACATCACTCCGGAGGCAGGCATGGTGATGAAGAAGGCCTTTGGTGGTGATTCCCCTCTCAGGCAGGGTGCCGGGAAGAGCTTCTGGACCCTCCTGATCTTGCGTCGATGACGGTGGCGGCTTGCAGTATGTTTCGTGGAAATTGATCGGGCCCTTAGGTTTTTCCTCGCCGAGGAGAATATATAGGTGGAAGGGCGGCGTCAGGAGGTGGGCCAGGGGGCCACACCACCTGGTGGCACGACCAGGGGCTGGGCCGCACCACCCTATGGTGCGCCTGGCCCCTGGTCCCCCTCCATCTCTGCTTTGGACTCCATCTCATGTCGGGAAAAATAGGAACTTCGGCTTTTGTTTCGTCCAATTCTGAGAATATTTCCTATGTAACTTTTCTGAAACACAAAAATAGCAGAAAATAGGGAACTGGCACTATGGCATCTCGTTAATAGGTTAGTTCCGGAAAATTCATAAAAACGCCACGAAGTGTAACAAAACACAAAGCAAATGGTGCATATACAAGCATGGAGCATCAAAAATTATAGATACGTTGGAGATGTATCAATGCCCCTGGGGATACCGACACGGACGCCAAGAAGAGAGAGCGTTTCTTGAATGGTATTCATGAAGAGCTGTAGACTTATCTTGTGGTTGTGCCCTAACCTGATCTCGAGGCCATGGTGGATGCCGCCATCATGGTAAAAGACATACGAAAGGCAGCCCTTGAGAGCCGCAAGAGGAGGATGATGACACAAGGTGGATCTAGTAGCTAGAGATCCCGCAGATTGCCCCCAGCCAAGTCAGCACCCCTACCACCCAGATTTGCATCTCAGGCCCCGAAACCCAACAACCCCAACCGTCAATTCAGTACTAGCCGCACTGGAGATGGAAGCTACTCTGGTGGTACCCGCAACAATGCCAACCCCAATACCCGTGGCCAAGGAAGTGTCTGCTACAAATATGGACAGCCAGGACACTCTCTAGGTATTGCCCTCTCAAGAAGCCTGCCACACCGAGCCTCAACATGCCACGGCCCAATCAGGGCCAAGGCCGTGGACCCCCTGGAAGGAACCGGAAAAATCAAACCAATGCTGCCAGAGGCCGTCTGAACCATGTCAGCGTAGAGGAAGCTGAGGAAGCACCTGATGTCGTTATGGGCACATTTCTTATCAACTCAGTACCTGCAAAAGTGTTGTTTGATTCTGGAGCATCGCATTCCTTCATTACCGAGCAATTTGTGGAGAAAGGGAAGCTAGTACCAACCATGATGAGTAGACCCATGCTAGTTCAGATCCCCGAGTCAGTCAAGCAAACCAAGAAAAATTGTGTGGGAGTACCGGTAGATATCCATGGTGTGCCCTTCCAAGCTGATCTGATAATTTTAGGCACCAAAGGTGTGGACGTGATACTAGGTATGAATTGGATGTCCAAGTATAACGGGTATATAGACTGTGCCAAGAAGGCAATTTCCATCACTAACAGTGAGGGTATTCCAGTTGAGAATGTAACAACCATGCCATCCCGCAAGGCCTACTATAAGAAAGCTATCTCTGGGCCAACCCTTGACCAAGTACCCATGGTATGCGAGTATCCTGATGTTTTTCCTGAAGAGTTACCAGGTATGCCTCCTGATCGGGATATCGAGTTTATAATTGAGCTGATCCTCGGAACAGCCCCTATTGCTCAAAGACCCTACCGTATGAACCCTCAAGAGCAAGAAGAGTTGAAGAAGCACCTTGCTGATATGTTCAGCAAAGGCCTTATTCGTCCCAGCGCCTCACCTTGGGGATCACCTGTCCTATTTGTTGACAAACAAGACGGTACCATTCGACTGTGTGTGGATTACCGTAGGCTGAATGAAGTGACCATCAAAAATAAATATCCTCTTCCAAAAATTGAAGACCTCTTTGATCAGCTGAATGGAGCCAGTGTCTTCTCCAAAATTGATTTACGGATTGGATACCATCAGCTAAAAATCCGCAAGCCCGACATTCCCAAGACAGCCTTCACTACTCGTTACAGGTTGTTTGAATACACCATAATGTCCTTTGGCCTAACCAATGCCCTAGCCTATTTCATGAACCTCATGAATAAGGTGTTCATGAAGTTTCTCGAAAAGTTCGTCGTGGTGTTTATTGATGATATCCTTATCTACTCCAAGACTGAAGAAGAGCACGCAGAGCATTTGTGGTTAGTATTGGGAACCTTGAGGGAACATCAGCTCTATGCGAAGTGATACGTCTCAAACGTATCTATAATTTTTGATGCTCCATGCTTGTTTATACACCATTTGCTTTGTGTTTTGTTACACTTTGTGGCATTTTTATGCATTTACCAGAACTAACCTACTAACGAGATGCCACAGTGCCAGTTCCCTGTTTTCTGCTATTTTTGTGTTTCAAAAAAGCTACACAGGAAATATTCTCGGAATTGGAAGAAACAAAAGCCAAAGTTCCTATTTTTTCCAACACGATACGGAGTCCAAAGTTGAGATGGAGGGGGACCAGGGGCCAGGCGCACCATAGGGTGGCGCGGCCAGCCCCTGGCCCACGCTACTAGGTGGTGTGGCCCCCTGGCCCACCTCCTGACGCTGCCCTTCCGCCTATATATTCTCCTCGGTGAGGAAAACCTAAAGCCCCTGATCAATTTTCACGAAACATACTACAAGCCGCGGCCGTCATTGACGCGAGATCGGGAGGGTCCAAAAGCTCTTCCCGGCACCCTGCCGGAGAGGGGAATCACCATCGGAGGCCTTCTTCATCACCATGCCTGCCTCCGGAGTGATGTGTGGGTAGTCTAACTTGGACTACGGGTCCATAGCAATAGCTAGATGGTTGTCATCTCCTCCATGTGCTTCATGTTTAGATCTTGTGAGCTGCCTATCATGATCAAGATCATCGTTGTGTAATTCTACATGTTGTGTTTGTTGGGATCCGATGAATATTGATACTTTGTCAAGTTGATTTACTGAATTATTATATGTTATCTCTATGTTGTTTATGATCTTGCATGCTCTCCGTTGCTAGTAGATATCTTGGCCGAGTAGATGCTAGTGACTCCAAGAGGGAGTATTTATGCTCGATAGTGGGTTCATGCCTCTAGTAATCTGGGGGAGTGACAGAAACCTCTAAGGTTGTAGATGTGCTGTTGCTACTAGGGAGAAAACAACGATCTTGTGTTCAAGGACATTTGTATTGTTTACATTACACACTTTTCTTAAGGCGATAATTTGTTGCTTGCAACTTAATACCCAACGGTTGCTCGGATGACATCCGGCGGGTGGATTATTAGTCATAGATGCAGTTGGATTACGGTCTATGTATTATGTTGTAATGCCCAAGTGAATCTCATAGTGATCTGCATGACATTTTTTGCTGTGCTCATCATACCTTGGTTCTTTCTCCTACTAGTTCGATAAACCTTGGCTTCATACTGAGGGAAGACTTGTTGCTATGCTCATTGATATGTCTCAAACGTATCTATAATTTTTGATGCTCCATGCTTGTTTTTATACCATTTTCTTAGTGTTTCGTTACACTTTGTGGCGTTTATATGCATTTTCCAGAACTAACCTATTAACAAGATGCCATAGTGCCAGTTCCCTGTTTTCTATTGTTTTTGTGTTTCAGAAAAGTTACACAGGAAATATTCTCAGAATTGGACGAAACAAAAGCCGAACATCCAGATATTTAACAAAGCTTCCAGAAGACCGAAGAGGAGACGGAGACGAGCCATGGGCTGGCCACACAACAGGGTGGCGCAGCCCAGCCCCTGGCCGCGCCCCCTACATGTGTGACCGCCCTGGTCCACTTCTGATCCTACCCCTTCGCCTATAAAGACCTCCCGATGGGAAAAACCTCAGTACCCGATCAATTTTCCAGAAACACATCGCGATCCGCCGCCGTTGTTGACCCGAGATCGGGAGGGTCCAGAAGCTTTTCCCGGCACCCTGCCAGAGAGGGGAATCGCCATCGGAGGTCTTCTTCATCGCCATGCTTGCCTCCGGCGCGATGAGTGAGTAGTCTACCTTGGACTATGGGTCCATAGCAGTAGCTAGTTGGTTGTTTTCTCCACCATGTGCTTCATGTTTAGATCTCGTGAGCTGCCTTACATGATCGAAATCACCGTTATGTAATTCTACATGTTGTGTTTGTTGGGATCCAATGAATATTGGTGTTATGATTGAGTTGATGTGCTGAATATTATCTTATGTTATCTCTATGTTGTTTATGATCTTGCATGCTCTCCGTTGTTAGTAGCTATCTTGGCCGAGTAGATACTAGTGACTCAAAGAGGGGGTATTTATGCTCGATAGTTGGGTTCATTCCTCTATTTAATCTGGGGGAGTGACAGAAACCTCTAAGATTGTAGATGTGCTATTGCCACTAGGGAGAAAACAACAGTCTTATGTCCAAGGGCATATACTTTTTTATATTACACACTTTGCTTAATGCAGTTATCTGTTGTTCGCAACTTAATATTCATGGGGTCCTCGGATGATTCCCCGTGGGTGGATTATTAGTCATAGATGCAGTTGGATGGCGGTCTATTTATCTTGTTGTAATGCCCAGAGTAAATATCATAGTGATCTTTATTCTATCAATTGCCCAACTCTAATTTGTTTACCCAGCATGTCGTTATTTATCTTATGGAGAGACACCACTAGTGAACTGTGGACCCCGGTCCAATTTCCTTTACATTGCTATTACCTGTTTAGTTTACTCGCACTGTTTACTTTCTTGCATACTACTATTGCTTTCCACTCGATACGCTCATTCCATTGTTTACAGCAAACTGGTGAGATTGACAACCTCATCGTAAGTTGGGAGCAAAGTTCTTGGTTGTGTTGTGTGCAGGTTCCACGTTGCTACTAGTTGAAGATGCGCTAACAAGTATCGTTAATGGCACCCTTGTTGGAGTGTCACTAAGCTAGCAAGCATCACCTTCTGGATTTTGGCTTTTTCCTGGATTCGATAAACCTTGGTTTCTTACTGAGGTAAAATTTGCTACTGTGCTCATCATACCTTCCTCTTGGGGTTCCCAACTGGACGGTGATTTACATCAACACTGTGCCGCATCAAGCTAATTTTCTAGCGCCGTTGCCGGGGAAAAAGAAGACTTCTGCAAGGGGAGTTTCACACGCACATCCTTTACTTTGTTTAAGTTTTGCTTTACTTTATTTTTGCTTGCATCGTTTTATCAAAAACACAAAAAAATTAGTTTCCTTTTAGTTGTTATTTTTACTTGTCTGCTTTTAGCTTTGCTAGAATGGCTACTCCTGAAAACACCAAGTTGTGTGATTTTACTAGCACTAATAATAGTGATTTTATCTGCACTCCTATTGCGCCACCTGCTCCTGCTGCAAATTTTGATGAGATTAAGCCTGCTTTATTGAACCTTGTTATGAAAGAGCAATTTTATGGTGCTAGTACTGATGATGCTACAGCTCATCTCAACAATTTTGTTGAGCTATGTGAGATGCAGAAATATAAGGATGTAGAGAGTGATATTATTAAGTTTAAGTTGTTTCCTTTTTCTTTGAGAGGAAAAGCTAAGGATTGGTTGTTGTCTTTCCCTAAAAATAGTATTGATTCATGGGCTAAGTGTAAGGATGCTTTTATTGGAAGATACTATCCTCCTGCTAAGATTATAACTTTGTGTAGCAATATTATGAAGTTTAGCCAGTTTGATAATGAACATGTTGGTCAGGCTTGGGAAAGAATGAAATCTATGATAAAGAATTGTCCCACTCATGGACTGACTACTTGGATGATTGTCCAAACTTTTTATGCAGAACTGAATTTTTCTTCAAGGAACCTATTGGATTCAGCTGCTGGAGGCACTTTTTTGTCCCTTACCTTGGGCGCCGCAACAAATCTTCTCGACAATATGATGGTAAATTATTCTAAATGGCACACTAAGAGAGTTGCACACGGTAAGAAGATAAATTCTGTTGAGGAAACCTCTTCCTTGAGTGATAAGATTGATGCTATAATGCTTATGCTTTCTAATGATAGAACTCATGTTGATCCCAATAATGTTCCTTTGGCCTCTTTGGTTGCTCAAGAAGAGCATGTTGATGTAAACTTCATTAGAAATAATAATTTTAACAACAATGCTTATAGGAACAATTTTGCTAGTAACAATTATAGGCCGTATCCTTCTACCAATGGTAATGGTTATGGTAACTCTTATGGTAATTCCTCCAACAACACTAGGGCTGCGCCCTCTGAGCTTGAAGTCATGCTCAAGGACTTCATCGGTAAGCAAACTGCTTTTAATAAGTCTGCTGAGGAAAAGTTAGGCAAAATTGATATTCTTGCTTATAAAGTTGATAGCCTTGCTCATGATGTTGAACTTCTGAAATTAAAAATGTTGCCTAATGATGTGAAGGAGAATAATACTTTTGCCACTGCTAATGCTATCCAAGTTAGAATTGATGAAAATGTTAGGATGTTAGCAGAATTACATGCCAGGTGGGAAAGAGAAGATGAGATGGCTAGAAAGATGAAGGTATGTACCATTACTACCTCTAATGATGTTGTTCCAAATGCTAGCAATCCTCTTACTTTGATTGGTGTAGACAAAACTCCCACTCCTTGTGTAAAAAAGCCCGAAACTGCTAAAACTTTTTCTCAAAAGAGTGCTAATTTTTTTCGAAGTGTGGGAGATGATAGCTCTATTTCCTTTAATGATTTTGATGTTGATGGCTGCAATATATCTGAACTTATTTTGTTCTTGCAAAAGCTTGCTTTGAGTCCCAATGCTAGTTCTATAAATGTTGCTTTTACTAAGCATATTACCAATGCTCTCATGAAAATTAGGGATGAAAAGTTGAAGCAAAAAGCTTCTATTCCCAAGAAGTTAGAAGATGGTTGGAAACCCATCATTGATATGCATGTTAATGGTTTTGATTGCCATGCTTTATGTGATCTAGGTGCTAGTATTTCTATTATGCCTAGAAAAATTTATGATATGCTTGATTTACCACCGCTTGAAAAGTATTATTATGATGTTCCTATTGCTGATGTTGCTAAGAAGAAACCTTTGGGAATGATTAATGATGTTCTTATTATGGTTAACAATAACCTTGTTCCCGTTGATTTTCTTGTCATGGATGTTGAATGCAATGCTTCATGTCCTATTATTTTGGGAAGACTGATACGTCTCAAACGTATCTATAATTTTTGATGCTCCATGCTTGTTTTTACACCATTTGCCTTGTGTTTCGTTACACTTCATGGCGTTTTTATGCGATTTCCAAAACTAACCTATTGACAAGATGCCACAGTGCCAGTTCCCTATTTTTTGCTGTTTTTGTGTTTCAGAAATGCTACATAGGAAATATTATCGGAATTGGACGAAACAAGTTCCAGAACTCCTATTTTTTTCCCAGACGAAGGACGAGGACCAAACGAGAGCCGGAGGGGGGCCAGGGGCTGCCCACACACTAGGGCGGCACGGCCCAGGCCCTGGCCGCGCCCCCTATGCGGGAGGAGCCCCTGGCAGCCCCCTGACGACGCCCCTTCACCTATATAAAGCCTCGGGACGGAAAACCCTAGGGGAGTCGGCGAAATTTCCAGAACAGTTCCGCAGCGCCGCCGCTGTCGAAGACAAATTTCGGGGGACAGAAGTCTTTATTCCGGCACCCTGCCGGGACGGGGAAGTGCCCCCGGAGCCATCTCCATCGGTCTCCATCACCGTCTCCGCCGTCTCCATCGACCTCACCGCCATCTCCATCAACCTTGCTATCTCCTATGATGAGGAGGGAGTAGTTCTCCCCCGGGGCTGAGGGCTCTACCGGTAGCTATGTGGTTCACCTCTCTCTCCCATGATGTGATCTTTATGTGATCGTGAGCTTTGTATCATGTTGAATAAGTAGATGCTACTCTTCATCATTATGTGTACTCTAGTGGTGTTATTAAAGTAATCTATTCCTCCTGCCATGGTGTAACGGTGACAGTGTGTGCATCATGGTGGTACTTGGTCTAGGCTACGATTGTGATCTCTTATGGATTATGAGAATAATTATCACTATGATAGTATTGAAGTGATCTATTCCTCCTTTCATGGTGTAATGTTGACAGTGTGTGCACCGTGTTAGTACTTGGTCTAAGTTGCAATAATATTTATCTTGAGTTGTGATTTGATTTGGATATCTCTATGAGCGGTGTTTGTCAAGTACTTGATGAACTTTAAGGGGTGCTTATGTAGCCACTACGCAATGATTAGTGTTATTCAATAGGAGAGTAATTCAGAGTAGCATAGTGAAGAGAAGTTATTTATTTCTTTAATTATGTTATATTTGTTGGGAGTGTGTCCACTAGTGAAAGTATGATCCCTAGGCCTTGTTTCCAAGCTTTGCACACCGTTTACTTGCTGTTTTGTTACTTGTTTGCTTGCTGCCATTGTTATTTCAAATTGCATTTACTACTTATAATCATCTATACCACTTGTATTTCACTATCTCTTCGCCGAACTAGTGCACCTATACATCTGACAAGTGTATTGGGTGTGTTGGGGACACAAGAGACTTTCTGTATCGTAATTGCAGGGTTGTTTGAGAGGGATAGCTTTGACCTCTTCCTCCCTGAGTTCGATAAACCTTGGGTGGTCCACTTAACGGAAACTTGCTGCTGCTCTACAAACCTCTGCACTTTGAGGCCCAACACTGTCTACAAGAACAGAAGCGTGTGTAGACATCAAGCTCTTTTCTGGCGCCGTTGCCGGGGAGGTAAGGTAAAAGGTACTCGAATCCTCCTGTGTGAGTGCTCAGAGTTATTTCCTTTAGATTCTGCAATTACATCTTTTTGTTTCTTGTTTTTATTTTCACTAGTTAGGCTTAATGGAAAACAAAGAGTTCTGTAGTCTTTTTCCTGAGTTTAGATATGAAGTGTTTGAAGAGAAAATTGAAAAACCTTTGGAGCTTTATTCGCATGCTAATAGTGTTGTTAGTATGAATACTTTGAATACCGTTGTTGCTAATGCTATAGAAAAGTCTAAGCTTGGGGAAGCTGGTTTTGTTAAGCATGATATTTTTAGTTCCCTAGCTTTAGTGGAGAAAGTTTGCTATGATGATATTTTATCTCCCCTATGTGATGTTCCTATGCCTGTTACCTATGTTAGTGATCATGATTGGGAAAAGCACTCTACTTTTGATATTGAAAATCTTTTTGGTACCCATTCTAAGGTTAATAATTGTTGTACCATTAGTACTATCCATGTTCCTTCTTATGATGATATGTTTGATGAATATGCTTTGAGAAATAGTTGTTCTCTAGCTTGTGATGATACTAAACCTCTAGTTTATGATGGTTATGATGATGGGTATAATATTTTCAGTTCACCTACTTTTGAGAAGAAAATTAGTTATGATTACAATATGCCTCCTGTTTTTGATGATTATGGTGATGAGAATAATTATTCTGTTGAATCTGCTCCTACTACTATTGTTCATGTGGGGAGTATTAATTCTTTTATGCATGTGGCTCATGATAGGGATGCTTTATGTGATAGTTATATTGTTAATTCTATTCATGATGCTACTGAAAGTTATTATGAGAGAGGGAAACATGGTTTGATGGATCTCAACAATATTGAGTTTTCCCTCTTTATGTTGCAATTCTTAAAGTTGTACTTGTTTTGCCTTCCTATGCTTTTTGCTTTGCGCTTTCATGACTTATCTCTTTATAAGTCTATTTTTCATAGGAAGTGGTTCAGATTTAAATGTCTTTCAGATTTGCTTTTTGATGCTCTCTATTGCTTTAAGTTCCTATATGGCGCCTTTGCCTCAAGCTCTTATATGGCGCCCACATGAGCATCTTTGCAAATTACTGCGCCTAGCTCAAAGGCGTTAAAGAAAAGCACTCTTGGGAGATAACCTAATATTTTATTTTCAGTACTTTTTCTTTTATTTGAGTCTTGGAAGTTATTACTACTGTAATAACCGCTCCTTATCCTTTTTATTTCGTTTTTGTGCCAAGAGAAGCCTCTAATTTGAGTGAGGTAAGATTTGGGGATGTTGCTGTCCTGAAACAGTTTTTGGTGCTGCACCGTAAAAATTCGTGAAAATTCTCTGTATATCTTTTGGACCTGCGATTTCTTGTGCATATGCCCCAAGTTATATCCAAACTTTCATTAGCTGAACACTTTTTGATTTGAGCAACAGAAAATCCTCTAAAAATTCGACCTTTGTCAGCTGTTCTGTTTTGACAGATTTCTGCCAATATTTGTATTTGCCGCTTTATCGCTTTCTTTTTTAGTTCTTTTGATCACGGAACTTTTGGGGAAGTTGATACAGTAGTATATGCTTTATATTTGGTGGTTTTGAGTTGAAACCTGAAGCAAAAAGGGTTAATTCATTACTATGCTTACACTAATGTTGCTAATAGAATTGTGTTTAGTTTTGTATGAAGGAAGTTTTCAAGTGTAGGGATTGGAGAATGATGAGATGAGATGAAGAATGGACAAAAGCTCAAGCTTGGGGATGCCCATGCATCACCCCAATAAATATCCAAGAAGTACAAGCGTCAAAGCTTGGGGATGCCCCCAAGGCACCCCCTCTTCATCGGCAAAGATCAGGTCACCTTTCAAGACACTATATTTTTATTGCTTCATGCATTATGCGTTTTTCTTGGAGCGTCAGTTGTTTTTTGTTTTCAGTTTTCTTTTGTTTTGTTTGCTGCAATAAATGGTTAGATCACATCATGTTTCTTTTGGAGGAGATGAACTCGCTTTTCATTTGCTAAGAACACTCTAGTTTTCACTCTTATCGTTCAATGAGTGTTCTCTTTTTCTGCTACTGCATTTAGCTTGCATTTTTTGCCTTGATTTTTGTTCAGATGTTGTTTTATCTTTGCATCAAGGTGTATTTGGACCTCTGGTATATGTTGGTTTTCCTTAAAAGAGTTTCCTCAAAAAGGTTTGAATGGTGTCGGAAAAGAGAAAAAGTTTCATGCAAAAAAGTGGTACAAAAAGGAGCTTGTATAGACTGCGGCTTAGGATTTTGCATGTCGTGCTTGATGTCTTTTTGATAGTATGCTTAGTGGTTTTGCTGTAGCATGACTTGTCTCAAATAACTGAGATTGCTTAATGAGCCTTTGAAAAAATCATGCGTTGTTTTAATTATTTGGAAGCATTATTTTGGTTTTCTCCTTGATGCTTTATTTGGGTTGACTTGGCGCATGCTCACACATGTTAGACTCATCCAAAGTCGCCAATAGCCTTTATGATAATTTAGTTTTTGACTCTTGATGCCATCTTATGCTTCTTTTAATGTTGCTTTGTCGCTTTGCATGATTATGGCCATTATTGCTCTCTTAGTTGGTCGCTCCCAGTCTTTTGCTAGCCCTCGCCTTGTACTGAGTATGAGCTCTACTCGTGCATCCAACTCCTAAAAAACAAGTTTTCCAAAGTGTCCACCATACATACCTATTAGAAATTTGTTATTCCAAGTAAATTTTACTTGCTTTTATTTTCTCTTCAAATTAAACTCTTACCAGTGTTATGCGAAAATTGGTCAGTAAAGCTCTCACGAACCGGAAGGCACACTTTACTTTTTATTGTTCTTAAAAATTTGACATTGTGGTCTCTTATGTTGAGTTGTTATGCTTGCAAGTTGTAAGTTGGAGACTAGCCCAACCATGCTGTCATGGGGCAAGCTTTCAACATTGCACTTCTTATTTGAGTTGATATCGTGATCTTTTGTTTATGGATGCCCGCGGTGTGAAATGAATTGGGAATCTTGCGGGGATCATGGAGTTTGTCTATGTGTTAGGGAAACGCCTGGGCCACCAATCTAAGCCATGCATAATTCATGGTGGAAATTTGCAGCATACCCATAGTGAACATTCGACGACGCATCTCAAAATAAAAAGCTAAACAAATGGTAAATAAAAGAGATGTCAAGGTGTTCATTGTCTGCTTGTCCTGTCATTTTGATGTGGGCTTGTTCCATGTCATCGGGCATGGAGGTACCCCATTGGTGGTTCTTGATGATACGTATATACTTACAATGACAAGAGCCTGGGACTCTAAGTAAAGTAGCATGAGGTTTGGGTAATCGTATTCACGGGACACGAGGTTTTTGACTTATGATTTGTCAAGCATATGCATCATAATTGTTCTCGCATTAACTTTAACCATTCAAGATGCTTATGATGGGGGCAATGAGAGCTCAAAGCCGGTTAGTACCATAATTTTTGAAGGTTATAAAACTTGCAATCACTGCTTCCCTCCGCGAAGGGCCTTTCTTTTACTTTTATGTTGAGTCACCACCTTCTATCTTTATGCACCATTAAGAGAGCGTAGTTGTCATTCTTAGTATAATGTGCATTGTCCCAAAGTTTTCATTGATTGATTCATATTGTTGGCTTCACTTGTTCTTAAATTATTTGTATCTAGTCACCCTCTTAAACTTGAAGGTGTCCTATGCATTTATGTTTTGCTCTCCATGAAGGACAAGCTGAAAACCATTTGTATGTTTTTCCTTATGATTTGAACACACGTTTGACTTTCATTATTTCATTTTCATAATCTTTTGTTTGTGTTCATTTGCATGTTTATAACATGGGTGCTAAGTTTCTTCTATCAAGATTATATCTTTCATGCCCATGTTTTAAGTTCTTTTGATCCCAGCTCACAAATGCGTACATATATGATCAAGATTGTGTAGGTGCATGTCACCTCAAAAATTATTTCTTTTGTTATCACTTACCTACTTGAGGACGAGCAGGAGTTAAGCTTGGGGATGCTGATACGTCTCAAACGTATCTATAATTTTTTATGCTCCATGCTTGTTTTTTACACCATTTGCCTTGTGTTTCGTTACACTTCGTGGCGTTTTTATGCGATTTCCGGAACTAACCTATTGACAAGATGCTACAGTGCCAGTTCCCTATTTTCTGCTATTTTTGTGTTTCAGAAATGCTACACAGGAAATATTCTTGGAATTGGTCGAAACAAGTTCTAGAACTCCTATTTTTCCCGGACGAGGACCAAACGAGAGCCGGAGGGGGGCCAGGGGCTGCCCACACACCAGGGTGGCGCGCCCCAGGCCCTGGCCGTGCCCCCCTATGTGGGAGGAGCCCCTGGCAGCCCCCTGACGATGCCCCTTCGCCTATATAAAGCCTTGGGACGGAAAACCCTAGGGGAGTCGGCGAAATTTCCAGAACAGTTCTGCAGCGCCGCCGCCGTCGAAGACAAATTTCGGGGGACAGAAGTCTCTGTTCCGGCACCCTGCCGGGACGGGGAAGTGCCCCCGGAGCCATCTCCATCGGTCTCCATCGCCATCTCTGCCATCTCCATCGACCTCACCGCCATCTCCATCAACCTTGCTGTCTCCTATGATGAGGAGGGAGTAGTTCTCCCCCGGGGCTGAGGGCTCTACCGGTAGCTATGTGGTTCACCTCTCCCTCCCATGATGTGATCTTTATGTGATCGTGAGCTTTGTATCATGTTGAATAAGTAGATGCTACTCTTCATCATTATGTGTACTCTAGTGGTGTTATTAAAGTAATATATTCCTCCTGCCATGGTGTAACGGTGACAGTGTGTGCATCATGGTGGTACTTGGTCTAGTCTACGATTGTGATCTCTTATGGATTATGAGAATAATTATCACTATGATAGTATTGAAGTGATCTATTCCTCCTTTCATGGTGTAATGTTGACAGTGTGTGCACCGTGTTAGTACTTGGTCTAAGTTGCAATAATATTTATCTTGAGTTGTGATTTTATTTGGATATCTCTATGAGCGGTGTTTGTCAAGTACTTGATGAACTTTAAGGGGTGCTTCTGTAGCCACTATGCAATGATTAGTGTTATTCAGTAGGAGAGTAATTCAGAGTAGCATAGTGAAGAGAAGTTATTTATTTGTTCAATTATGTTATATTTGTTGGGAGTGTGTCCACTAGTGAAAGTATGACCCCTAGGCCTTATTTCCAAGCTTTGCACACCGTTTACTTGTTGTTTTGTTACTTGTTTGCTTGCTGCCATTTTTATTTCAGATTGCATTTACTACTATTAATCATCTATACCACTTGTATTTCACTATCTCTTCGCCGAACTAGTGCACCTATACATCTGACAAGTGTATTAGGTGTGTTAAGGACACAAGAGACTTTCTGTATCGTAATTGCAGGGTTGTTTGAGAGGGATAGCTTTGACCTCTTCCTCCCTGAGTTTGATAAACCTTGGGTGATCCACTTAAGGGAAACTTGCTGCTGCTCTACAAACCTCTGCACTTGGAGGCCCAACACTGTCTACAAGAACAAAAGCGTGTGTAGACATCAAAGACCCTTTCTTCGAACTCTAGGTGCCATCATTGATACGAGGGAAGGCACTATCAAATATAAATTCCCACTTAAGAAAGGTATGGAAAAATTCCCTAGAAAGAGAAAGAAATTACTATTTGAATCTATTCTTAGAGCAAATTATGATCTTGATGCTTCATCACTTGACATTACTTGATTTGCACTTTCTGTGCCTAGATCAAAGGCGTTAAAAAAAAGCACTCTTGGGAGATAACCCATTGTTTTACTTTCAGTTCTTTTTCTTTTATTTGAGTCTTGGAGGTTAATACTACTGTAATAACCGCTCCTTATCATTTTTTATTTTATTGTTGTGCCAAGAGAAGCCTCTAATTTGAATGAGGTAAGATTTGGGGATGTTACTGTCCTGAAACAGATTTCGGTGCTGCACCATAAAAATTCGTGAAAATTATCAGAATATGGACCTGCGATTTCTTGTGCATATGCCCCAGGTTATATCCAAACTTTCATTAGTTTAACACTTTTTGATTTGAGCAACAGAAAACCCTCTAAAAATTTGACCTTTGTCGGCTGTTCTGTTTTGATAGATTTCTGCCACTATTTGTGTTTGCCTCTCGATCGCTTTCTTTTTTAGTTCTTTTGATCACGGAACTTTTGGGGAAGTTGCTACAGTAGTATATGCTTTATATGTGGTGGTTTTGAGTTGAAACCTGAAGCAAAAAAGGGGTTGATTCATTATTATGCTTACACTAATGTTGCTAATAGAATTGTATTGAGTTTTGTATGAAGGAAGTTTTCAAGTGTAGGGATTAGAGAATGATGAGATGAGTTGAAGAATGGACAAAAGCTCAAGCTTGAGGATGCCCACGCACCCCAAGAAATATCCAAGAGGTACAAGCGTCAAAGCTTGGGGATGCCCCTGAGGCACCCCTTCTTCATCGGCAAAAATCAGGTCACCTTTCAACACACTATATTTTTATTGCTTCATGCACTATGCATTTTTCTTGGAGCATCAGTTGTTTTAGTTTTTAGTTTTGTTTAGTTCTGTTTGCTGCAATAAATGGTTGGACCCCAACAAATTTCTTTTGGAGAAGTTGTCTTGCTTTTCATTTGTCAAGAACACTCCGTTTTTACTCTTATCGTTCAACGAGTGTTCTCTTTTCGCCTTGATTTGTGTTCAGATCTTGTTATATCTTTGCATCAAGGTGTATTTTGACCTCTGGTCCATGTTGGTATGCATCAAAAAAGTTATTTCAAAAAGGTTCAAATGGTGTTGGAAAAGAGAAAAAGTTTCATGCAAAAAAGTGGTACAAAAAGGAGCTTGTGTAGACTGCGGCCTAGGCTTTTGCATGTCGTGCTTGATGTCTTTTGATAGTATGCTTAGTGGTTTTGCTGTAGCATGACTTGTCTCAAATGACTGAGATTGCTTAATGAGCCCTTGAAAAAATCATGCGTTGTTTTTATTATTTGGAAGCATTAATTTGGTTTTCTCCTTGATGCTTTATTTGGGTTTTCTTGGCGCATGCTCACACATGTTTGACTCATACAAAGTCGCCATAAGCCTTTATGATCATTTAGTTTTTGACTTTTTATGCCATTTTATGCTTCTTTTAATGTCGCTTTGCATGATTATGGCCGTTATTGCTCTCTTAGTTGGTTGCTCCCAGTCTTTTGCTAGACCTTATTTTGTACTGAGTATGAGCTCTACTCGTGCATCCAACTCCTAAAAACCAAGTTCGCCATTGTGTCCACTATAAATTCCTATGCATGGTATTTGTAAGCCATTCCAAGTAAATTTTCATGTGGTACCTTTCAAAAAACCTTCAAAACTCTTCTCATTTTGTGACACTGTTTTCAGCTCATGGGGACGTAGTGGTCGGATTTGCTATCTTCCATATTGTCTTATTCCAAAAAAAAGGCACTCCTCCATGGTATGTGAATGTTGGTGGGCACCCGATGGAATCGGTTAGCCATGGTTTGAGAAAGGAAAAAAAGGTGGGGAGGAGTGCCAAGCTTTATAAAAGAGCACAAAGTGCCAATCTCTCTCAGAAACTTGCTTCATTTTTCTATGGAAGATAGTAAGAACCCCATTGCTAGTCGTTGACAAAAGACAACCACCTCTCAAAACCCAATTTTTATCTCTCTGTTTTACAAATGAAAAGCTCTAGCACATGTGCAATCACTGCTTCCCTCTGCGAAGGGCCTTTCTTTTACTTTTATGTTGAGTCACCACCTTCTATCTTTATGCACCATCTAAGAGAGCATAGTTTTCATTCTTAGTATAATGTGCATTGTCCCAAAGTTTTCATTGATTGATTCATGATTTTGGTTTCACTTGTTCTTAAATTATTTGTATCTAGTCGCCCTCTTAAACTTGAAGGTGTCATATACATTTATGTTTTGCTATTCCATGAAGGACAAGATGAAAACCATTTGCTATGTTTTTCCATATGATTTGAACACACGCCTGACTTTCATTGTTTCATTTTCATGATCTTTCGTTTGTGTTCTTCATGTTATAACATTGTTGCTAAGTTTCTTCTATCAAGATTATATCTTTCATGCCCATGTTTTTAGTTCTTTTGATCCTAGCACAAAATGCTTACATAGATGATCAAGATTGTGTAGGTGCATGTCACCTCAAAAATTATTCTTTGTTATCACTTACCTACTCGAGGACGAGCAGGAGTTAAGCTTGGGGATGCTTGATACGTCTCAAACGTATCTATAATTTTTGATGCTCCATGCTTGTTTTTACACCATTTGCTTAGTGTTTCGTTACACTTCGTGGTGTTTATATGCATTTTCCAGAACTAACTTATTAACAAGATGCCATAGTGCCAGTTCCCTGTTTTCTGCTGTTTTTGTGTTTCGGAAAAGTTACATAGGAAATATTCTCGGAATTGGACGAA
Organism: Dactylis glomerata; assembly: GCA_007115705.1. Classification (NCBI taxonomy): domain Eukaryota; kingdom Viridiplantae; phylum Streptophyta; class Magnoliopsida; order Poales; family Poaceae; genus Dactylis; species Dactylis glomerata. The sequence goes on from QXEO01000165.1 coordinate 481,856, forward strand.
ACAAAAGCCGAACATCCAGATATTTAACGAAGCTTCCAGAAGACCGAAGAGGAGACGGAGACGAGCCATGGTCTGGCCACACAACAGGGCGGCGTGGCCCAGCCCCTGGCCGCGCCCCCTACGTGTGTGACCGCCTTGGTCCACTTCTGACGCTGCCCCTTCGCCTATAAAGACCCCCCGATGGGAAAAACCTAAGTACCCGATCAATTTTCCAGAAACACATCGCGATCCGCCGCCGTCGTCGACCCGAGATCGGGAGGGTCCAGAAGCTCTTCCCGGTACCCTGCCGGAGAGGGGAATCGCCACCGGAGGTCTTCTTCATCGCCATGCTTGCCTCCGGCGTGATGAGTGAGTAGTCTACCTTGGACTATGGGGCCATAGCAGTAGCTAGTTGGTTGTCTTCTCCACCATGTGCTTCATGTTTAGATCTCGTGAGCTGCCTTACATGATCGAGATCACCGTTATGTAATTCTACATGTTGTGTTTGTTGGGATCCGATGAATATTGGTGTTATGATTGAGTTGATGTGCTGAATATTATCTTATGTTATCTCTATGTTGTTTATGATCTTGCATGCTCTCCGTTGTTAGTAGCTATCTTGGCCGAGTAGATACTAGTGACTCCAAGAGGGGGTATTTATGCTCGATAGTTGGGTTCATGCCTCTATTTAATCTGGGGGAGTGACAGAAACCTCTAAGGTTGTAGATGTGTTGTTGCCACTAGGGAGAAAACAACATTCTTATGTCCAAGGGCATATGCTTTGTTTACATTACACACTTTGCTTAATGCAGTTATCTTTCGCAACTTAATATTCACGGGGTACTCGGATGATTCCCCGTGGGTGGATTATTAGTCATAGATGCAGTTGGATGGCGGTCTATGTATCTTGTTGTAATGCCCAGAGTAAATCTCATAGTGACCCTCTCGACATATGCACGTTATCTTTATTCTATCAATTGCCCAACTGTAATTTGTTTACCCAGCATGTCGTTATTTATCTTATGGAGAGACACCACTAGTGAACTGTGGATCCCGGTCCAATTTCCTTTACATTGCTATTACCTGTTTACTTTACTCGCACTGTTTACTTTCTTGCATACTACTATTGCTTTCCACTTGATACGCCCATTCCTTTGTTTACAGCAAACCGGTGAGATTGACAACCTCATCGTAAGTTGGGAGCAAAGTTCTTGGTTGTGTTGTGTGCAGGTTCCACGTTGCTACTAGTTGAAGACGCGCTAACAAGTATCGTTAACGGTGCCCTTGTTGGAGTGTCACTAAGCTAGCAAGCATCACCTTCTAGAGTTTGGCTTTTTCTTGGATTCGATAAACCTTGGTTTCTTACTGAGGGAAAATTTGCTATTGTGCTCATCATACCTTCCTCTTGGGGTTCCCAACTGGACGGTGATTTACATCAACACCGTGCCGCATCACTTACCATACCTTCATCTTGGGGTTCCCAACTGGGCGGTCATCTACACGCCATCAAGCAATTTTTCTGGGGTCGTTGCCAGGGAGAAAGAGGATTTCTGCAAGGGGAGTCTCTCGCTTCCAATCTTTTACTTTATTATTGTTTTGCTTTATTTTATTTTTGCTTGCATCCTTTTATCAAAAATACAAAAAAATTAGTTCCTTTATAGTTGCTCTTTTTACTTGTCTGCTTTTAGTCTTGCTAGAATGGGTACCCCTGAGAACACCAAGTTGTGTGATTTTACTAGCACCAATAACAATGATTTTATCTGCACTCCTATTGCGCCACCTGCTCCTGAGGCAAATTTTTATGAGATTAAGCCTGCTTTGTTGAATCTTGTTATGAAAGAGCAGTTTTCTGGTGTTAGTACTAATGATGCTGCAGCTCATCTCAACAATTTTGTTGAGCTATGTGAGATGCAAAAGTATAAGGATGTAGATGGTGATATTATTAAGCTTAAGTTGTTTCCTTTCTCTTTAAGTGCAAGATCTAAGGATTGGTTGCTATCTTTGCCTAGAAATAGTATTGATTCTTGGGGTAAGTGTAAGGATGCTTTTATTGGAAAAATATTATCATCCTGCTAAGATTATAGCTTTGCAAAGTGATATTATGAAGTTTAGACAGTTTGATAATGAACATGTTTCTCAAGCTTGGGAAAGAATGAAATCTATGATAAAGAATTGTCCCACTCATGGACTGACTACTTGGATGATTATCCAAACCTTTTATGCAGGACTAAATTTTTCTTCAAGAAATCTATTGGATTCAGCTGCTAGAGGTACTTTTATGTCCATCACCTTGGGTGCCGCAACAAAGCTTCTTGATAACATGATGGTAAATTATTCTGAGTGGCACACCGAGAGAGCTCCACAAGGTAAGAAGGTAAATTCTGTTGAGGAAACCTCTTCCTTGAGTGATAAGATTGATACTATTATGGCTATGCTTGCTAATGATAGAGCTCATGTTGATCCTAATAATGTTCTTTTGGCCTCTTTGGTTCCTCAACAAGAGCATGTTGATGTAAACTTCATTAGAAATAATAATTTCAACAACAGTGCTTAGAGGAACAATTTTGCTTGCAACAATTATAGGCCGTATTCTTCTACCAATGGTAATGGTTATGGCAACTCTTATGATAATTCCTCCAACAACACTAGGGGCGCGCCCTCTGAGCTTGAAGTCATGCTCAAGGACTTCATCGGTAAGCAAACTACTTTTAACAAGTCTGTTGAGGAAAAGTTGGGTAAAATTGATATTCTTGCTTCTAAAGTTGATTGCCTTGCTCTTGATGTTGAACTTCTGAAGCTAAAAGTTTTTCCTCATGATGTGAAAGAAAGCAAGACTTTGAATGCCATCTAGGTTAAGATTGATAATAATGTTAGGATGTTAGCAGAATTGCATGCCAGGTGGGAAAGAGAAGACGAGATGGCTAGAAATATGAAGGTATGTACTATTACCACCTCTAGTAATGTTGCTTCAAATGCTAGCAATCCTCTTACTTTGATTGGTGTAGAGAAAACTCATACTCCTTGTGCGAAAAATCCCAAAACTGCTAAAACTTTTTCTACAAAAAGTGTTGAAATTTTTCAGAGTATGTGAGATGATAGCTCTACTTCTTTTAATGATGTTGATTTTGATGGTTACAATATCTCTGAAGTTATTTTGTTCTTGCAAAAGCTTGCTTTAAGTCCTAATGCTAGTTCTATGAATGTTGCTTTTACAAAGCATATTACAAATGCTCTCATGAAAATTAGGAAAGATAAGTTGAAACAAAAGGTTTCTATTCCCAAGAAGTTAGAAGATGGTTGGGAGCCCATCATTGATATGAATGTGAATGATTTTGATTGCCATGCTTTATGTGATCTAGGTGCAAGTATTTCTATTATTCCTAGAAAGATTTATGATATCCTTGGTTTACCACCGCTTGAAACTTGTTATTTTGATGTTCCTCTTGCTGATGTTGCTAAGAAGAAACCTTTGGGAAGGATTAATGATGTTCTTATTATGGTTAACAATAACCTAGTTCCCGTTAATTTCCTTGTTATCACTGCAAGAAATGTGTTGACTAGTGACGTTTTCATCATGACCCTAGAGAAAAGTGTCATAAAGTAGTGACGATTTTGTTCTAGATCGTCATGGCCTAATTGGGGAGGCCACCAGCCTAAAAATTACGACGATTTAAACCAGAAACTTCATAACCCAGTGGACACAAAATCGTCATAACCTATCTCATGCAGCTTCAAACCTTATCCGGAGCCGCTTACGACGAAAATAGATCGTCATAATCGCTAATTTAAAATATATTTGAAATGGTTGGACTGCCACCTCAGCGGTTTTGCCAACGTGTCGTCTATGCGTATATTTACGCCTATGTGTAATATCCACGTGTCAATTTTTCTTATGTAGAGTGTAGGACCCATTTTTCTTACGTGGAGTGTAGGACCCATCCTTCATACACTTGAATTTCGTCAGACCAACCTGACACGCAGGTTCCACGCGTCGGTCCCACCTGACACGCGGGTCCCACACGTTGGTCCGACCTGACATGAGGGTGCCACAGACGGACCTGACACGCAGGTCCCACGGGCGGACGGACCTGACATGCGGGTCCCACGCGTCAGTCCAGCCTGACACGCGTGTCCCACGTGTCGGTCGGACCTGACACGTGGGTCCCACCAACCGGATTTGGAAGGGGTGGCAAAATATTTACCCTGGCGCAAAGCTGGGGATCGAACTCGGGACCTCTCCGTCCCGCACAGCTCACCTTACCACCAGGCTAAGCCACCACTTGTGACTAAAGAGCATGTTACTTCTTTTTAAATAGAAGCTTTCGGTATCTTGGGCCTGGGCCGCTGCAGATAAAGGTCCACTTGACCTTTTTTTTTCCTCTCTCTTTTTTCCATTTCTCTTAAGATCTTAACACAAAAGATTAGAAGAACATTTAAGACAAGGCCAAATAAATTCAAACAAACTTTGTAAATTCTATTTATTACATATATAATAACATCAAAACTTTTCTCCACAAAAAAAATAGAAAAAAAAATTAATCACTAAAATGCCATTATGGTGTATTTAAAATATGGTCAAAATGGCGGACATGATCCTTCTTAACAAGGTGTTGAATCTTGCAAAAATATTTATGAATCTCTGATGAAATAGATACTTGTGTACCTAAAAATGATTTTTATAAAAAAATACGAGCAAACTATGAAGCACCTGTAGTTCAAATGTGACCCGCTTCCAACCGAATCGGCAGAATTTTGTCTATTTTTTTAGGGGTGGCTATAAAACTATTTCCATGCAAACAACTGGTTAATTGTGCATAAAATATGGTATAATATCATTTAAAATTTGGTTGTTCTATTTTTGCAACATATTTTTGATAGACGCTTCCCAAAAAAACTCATTTTTTGCACTAAGAAAATGAAAAATGAATTTTTTGTGCAACGGAAATTAAAACTTCCCAAAGAAACATTGTTTGTCATCCCAAGATACACAAATTTGAACAATATGGGGTCATTTTAACAAACTATGCTATGGTTGTGGCCATAACTAGCTCATTTGGCTTGAAAGCCATAGAACTTCGTACGAGATAGCTCTTTTTTGTGAACACCTTTTCAAAATAGTTGCAATATTCCAAATTTATTATTTTTCATGGCAACTAGGTCACATAACATGACACAACACGAAGGATTTGTATTTTTTTGATTTTTTTTGAATTTCTTATGCCGACTTCAAAATGCGACCAAAACGGCAGGCGTGACCGCTCCTAGGTCGGGATAGAATCTTGCCAAAATCTTGATGGATCTCTGATGAAATAGATACTTGTGTACCTAAAAATGATTTTTGTACAAAAACATGAGCAAACTATGAAGCACCTGTAGTTCAAATTTGACCCGCTTCCAATCGAATCGGCAGAATTTTGTCTATTTTTTGAGTAGTGGCTATAAAACCTTTTCCATGCAAATAACTGGTGAATTGTGCATAAAATATGGTATAATATCATTTAAAATTTGGTTGTTCTATTTTTGCAACATATTTTTGGTAGACGCTTCACAAAAAAACCCATTTTTTGCACTAAGAAAATGAAAAATGAATTTTTTGTGCAACAAAAATTAAAACTTTCCAAATCAAAATTGTTTGTCATCCCAAGATACACATATGTGCACAATATGGGATCATTTTAACAAACTATGCCGTGGTTGTGGCCATAACTAGCTCATTTGGCTTGAAAGCCATAGAACTTCGTACGAGATAGCTCTTTTTTGTGAACACTTTTTCAAAATAGTTGCAATATTCCAAATTTATTATTTTTCATGGCAACTAGGTCACATAAAATAACACAACACGAAGGATTTGTATTTTTTTTGATTTGTTTTTGAATTTCTTATGCCGACTTCAAAATGCGACCAAAACGGCAGGCGTGACCGCTCCTAGGTCGGGATAGAATCTTGTCAAACTCTTGATGGATCTCTGATGAAATAGATACTTGTGTACCTAAAAATGATTTTTGTACAAAAACATAAGCAAACTATGAAGCACATGTAGTTCAAATTTGACCCGCTTCCAATCGAATCGGCAGAATTTTGTCTATTTTTTGAGTGGTGGCTATAAAACGTTTTCCATGCAAATAACTGGTGAATTGTACATAAAATATGGTATAATATCATTTAAAATTTGGTTGTTCTATTTTTGCAACATATTTTTGGTAGACGCTTCACAAAAAAACCCATTTTTTGCACTAAGAAAATGAAAAATGAATTTTTTGTGCAACAAAAATTAAAACTTTCCAAATCAATATTGTTTGTCATCCCAAGATACACATATGTGCACAATATGGGATCATTTGAACAAACTATGATGTGGTTGTGGCCATAACTAGCTCATTTGGCTTGAATTTTTTGTGCAAATAAAGTGAAAAATCCATATAGAAATATTGTGTTTCATTTCAATTCGCACACATGTACACAATATGAAGTCGTTTGAACAAACTATGCGGAGGTTTTCTATATTTTTGAATTATTTGAGTTGAATTCAAAATGTAGTCAGAACTAGTTGTCTTGGACTAATGAGAAGGCAGAACCCCTCCTCCCACGGATCACGTCCTAAATTGATCTGGGCCGTCCATGCCCTGATCCAACGTCCCTCACCTCTACTATTAATTTGCAGCGGCAGGACAGAACCCACAAACCCCTCAAACCCTAACCCTAACCCTTCCATTTCCCCGCCTGCCGCCGCCAACTCCCGCCTCTCTTCTCTTCCCCGCATCAGATCTAGCGCTCCCCTGCTCCGACGCTCGTCCGGGAGAAGGACAGCCACCTGCTCCGGTGCTTGTCCGGGAGCTTAGCTTCCACCTCTTCCGCGTCTCCACACTCCTCTCTCCTCAATCTTCCCACACCACCGCCACCCTGTTCTAGGTCAGATCCTGAGCCGCCGAGATCCAGACGACGAGATCCAAACGTTGTTCTCCTCCACCACCTCGACCCCTCTGGCGCTATTCTGATCCCAGCAGTACCACGGGCTGACCAGATCTGCCCCCCCTCGTCGAGCGACCGCGCGCGCGAACGTCGTCCAGGAGATCCGACGCGGGCCTCCGCAACCTCGACCTGCTGCTGGGGCGTCGCTGCTCGTCCGTGGCATTAGGCGCGTCCATGGTCGGCGACCCCACCGCCGTCGCCGCCATGAAGAGGCTTAAATCCCTGTCGAGGGAGCTGCTGCACGCCGGAGAGGGGCGCCAAGAAGAGAGCGACGGAGGGGATATCGTACTATCAGACGCGTCCTTCACCGCCGCCAGGTTCATGCATCCTCCTACGAGAGAGGCCGCTCCGACGTGCTCGCCGGGAAGAAGGTAGGTCGAACCAATCTTATGCACCTAGTGCAAAAATACCATCTTGTGTTGATCCTACTGCCTTACGGTAGGAGCTTTAGTTTCTAGATTCATGAGGACTGAATTCTAGATTAACTCTAGGATTTTGTTCAGATGCGAAGTTCCATAGTTAGGAGCACTATTCTTCTGCCTAGATCTTTGCTTGTAACTGCAAGTGTTTCTTGTGAAAAAAAAGTTTGAGAATTTAATTGTCAAAAAATGGGTACATTTTCATGTTCGGAACCCATGATTTGTATGCATATGAAAATTTGACAAGCGTTTCACTTGTCCTACCAATAGTATGAACTAGCAGTAACTGCTTCATCTGGACTATTGTCCATAATTGCGAGCTAATGGATGATTTACGATGCTCTGTGCGAGAGGAGGAACAATATGATTTCATTTGTCTAGGCAAACAGTTTACAAGGGGAAGTAGCAGCGCCCTTTTTACCACTCACGAGAGCTTTGCCGTTGGTTCCACACACAAATATGCCTAATTATATATAGCTCGGCTGCTAATACCTATAAGTACATTCATGAGGAGTTGTAGATTTACTGTAGGATTGAGTTAAGATGCAAAATTTTTAGAACTCAAGCACTATTTTGCTGTCTACATCTAGCTTATAACTGCAAGTTATACTTGTGAAAAGTTGAAAACCTTAGGCTTTCAATTGTCAATTACTGGAATCATTTTCATGTTTGGAACCATGTTTTTGTATATATGAAAATGTCCGCTAGTTCTACTCATATGAACTAGTAATTAGAATTCATTACCCATGATTGCGAGCTAACGGATGAAGAATATGATTTAATTTATTAAGGCAAACAGTTTGCAAGGGGAAGTATCTGTCCTAGCGTGTCCTTATCATAGATTTGGAAGAACTGCCTAGTATGTTGTTCACCAGCGTTGTGTCCGCTTAATTTGCTTGAGGAATGGAACCAGTCATTGCTTGTACCTCCCTAGATTATAACTTGTGTTTGTATCTGTTGCAACACCTCATCCTGCTGCAGTTTTATATCTGTGTAGATCTGTGTAGATTATAACTTGCTGCTGCAATTTTCATCCTAGATTATATCCTGCTGCAGTTTTATATCCTGCTGCAGTTTTCATCCTAGATTATAACTTGTGTTTGTATCTGTTGCAACACCTCATCCTGCTGCAGTTTTTTTAATGAGTAGTCCCCTTCTGTTCCAGTTTTATATCTGTGTAGATCTGGGAGAAGCATCTACTAGCAGAACCAGTGTTGCTGTGTTGAAATGGCATTAAACGATCATTGTCAATCACAATTAGTGTTGAAATGTGTTGCATTCTGATTTAACTACTTAAAGCATTTGTTCTTTCTTGCTTAAGCACACCTCCTTTTCATTATATTATTTGGCATGAGGTAGTGCTGATGTTTAGTTAGATCAATCACAAATCATATTTTGAGATGTTTGTGCGCTTGCTGATGTAGTCTTGGCTCGGTGGTGTGGCCTATCTATCCGGTGACGGGACGGACTGAGAACTCGAAACAGATGACCCTACCGCAGGTAACATATGATTCTTCTTACTTGAAGCACACACCACATTCAGCAGGTGACACAAACACTGAACCAGATGTGCTTTGCCAATTGTCATGTGATTTTGCATTATATTCTGCATAAGCTAGATGATTGCTTTGCCTTTAATGTTTCTCATTTGCTGTTTTTCTGCAGGAGCTCCTGGCAACCATCCCCCTTTTAATTGTCCCCAGGCTGAAGCTCCAAGACACATTGGTCCTGAGCGTTGTTGGAGGGGAGAGGTTCTGATGCTGTAGCATCACTGCAGCAAGAGGGCCTGTATGTTCGGTGCTGGCCGGCTAGAAGGACATCCTTTGGTTCTGCATGATTCATGATTCATCGGATAATGTATTGCCTGTTGTAGGATATGCTCTGGTTTACATATTATATACTAGATTCAGTTGTAGCCTGGTCGTTCTTGTATATACCTGATTTGTGTAAATATTGTAACAGATTTATTGCGTCTGGTCTGATGTTTATTTACTGCTAAATGTTGGAAAATAATTCTTGACACGTGGAACTTGTAGAAAATAGGAAATTGACAAGTGGGCCCGAATTAGTTGAGTGGTCTGACAATTGGGACCCATCTGACATGTGGGACTAGCCCAAGAAGATATGGACAGTGAAAGGCTAAGGCCCAAAATACAAAAAGGTTGAAAAAGGCTAAGGCCCAAAACCGAATGGACTAAAGAAATGTCTAGGCCTAGAAAATAATTCTGAAATTATTGGGCTTGGCCCATATAGATCACTAAAATGGACTGGGCTGATTTCGATTTACATGTCTGCCACGTGTATGCCACCTGTATTCCACGGCGGATTGCTGATGTGGCCTCCTGCCACGCGTATGCCATGTCGGATTGCTGATGTGGCCTCCTCAAATTGCCCATGACGATAATGAATCGTCATAAGCGTTATGACGGTCCAATATCGTCATAGACGGTTATGACGATCTCAGTAAATTCGTCATGTTCGATCATCAACGACGCCCCGTTTTTGACGATCATTTTTTCGTCATAAAATCGTCATAGATCAACCATTATGACGATCTAGTGACGAATTTTGAGCGTCAGTAGTCAACACATTTCTTGTAGTGTATGGATGTTGAATGCAATACTTCATGTCCTATTATTTTGGGAAGACCTTTTCTTCGAACAGTTGGTGCCATCATTGATATGAAGGAAGACACTATTAAATATCAATTCCCACTCAAGAAAGGTATGGAACACTTCCCTATAAAGAGAAAGAAATTACTTTTTGACTCTATTCTTAGAGCAAATTATGAACTTGATGCTTCATCGCTTGATATTACTTGATTCCACTTTCTGCGCCTAGCTCAAAGGCGTTAAAGAAAAGCACTCTTGGGAGATAACCCAATGTTTTCTTTTCAGTACCTTTTCTTTTATTTGAGTCTTGGAAGTTATTACTACTGTAATGACCTCTCCTTATCATTTTATTTCGTTTTTGTGCCAAGAAGAACCTCTCATTTGAGGAAGGTAAGATTTGGGGAAGTTGCTGTCCTGAAACAGATTTCCGTGCTGCACCGTAAAAATTCGTGAAAATTCTCAGAATATCTGTTTGATCTGCGAATTCTTGTGCGCATGCCCCAGGTTATTTCCAAACTTCTATTAGTTTGTAATTTTCGATTTGAACAACATAAGTTCCTCGGAAAAATCGATCTTTGTCAGCTGTTCTGTTTTGACAGATTTCTACCACTATTTGTGTTTGCCTCTCGATCGCTTTCTTTTTGAGTTCTTTTGATCACGAAACTTTTGAGGAAGTTGCTATAGTAGCTTATGCTTTAATGGATGGTATATTTGAGTTTGAAACTAAACCAAAAGGGTAGATTTACTATCATGCTTATACTAATGTTGCTAATAGAATTGTGTGAAGTTTTGTATGAAGGAAGTTTTCAAGTGTAGGGAAAGGAGAGTGATGAGATAAGATGAAGTATGGACAAAAGCTCAAGCTTGGGGATGCCCATGTCACCCGAAGAAATATCCAAGAGGTACAAGCGTCAAAGCTTGGGGATGCCCCGAGGCACCCCTTCTTCATCGGCAAAAATCAGGTCACCTTTCAAGACACTATATTTTTATTGCTTCATATTCTATGTGTTTTTCTTGGAGCATCTTTACTTTCTCTTTCTGTTTTCTTTTGTTTTGTTTGCTGCAATAAATGGTTGTACCCCCAACAAATTTCTTTTGGAGAAGATACACTCCGTTTTTCATTGCCAAGAACACTCTAGTTTTCACTCTTATCGTTCAACGAGTGTTCTCTTTTTCTAGAACTGTGTTTAGCTTTCGTTTTTCGCCTTGATTTTTGTTCAGATCTTGTTATATCTTTGTATCAAGGTGCATTTATACCACTGGTCTATGATGTTTTCATCTTAAAGAGTTGTTTCAAAAAGGTTTGAATGGTGTTGGAAAAGAGAAAAAAGTTTCATGCCTATAGTGGTACAAAAGGGAGCTTGTTTAGACTGTGGCTTAGACTTTTGCATGTCATGCTTGATGTTATTTTGATAGTATGCTTAGTAGTTTTTGTTGTAGCATGACTTGTCTCAAATGACTGAGATTCCTTAATGTGCCTTTGAAAGAATCATGCATTGTTTTTATTATCTGGGAGCATGTTATTGTGGTTTTCTCCTTTGATGCTTTATTTGGGTTGACTTGGTGCATGCTTACAACATGTTTGACTCTAACAAGTCACCATAAGCCTCAATGATCATTTGGTTTTTGACTTGTGATACCACTTTATGCTTTGGTTAATGATGATTTGTCGCTATGCATGATTATGGCCATTATTGCTCTCTTAGTTGGTCGCTCCTAGTCTTCTGCTAGCCTTCATTTTGTACTGAGAGGGAATACTTCTCGTGCATCCAACTCCCAAAAACCAAAGTTTTCCAATGTGTCCACCCTACATACCTATTAGCAATTTGCTATTCCAAGTACATTCGACTTGCTTTTATCCATCCTTCAAATTAAACTTTTTGTGTTATGTGAAAATTAGTCAGTAAAGCTCTCACGAACCTGACGGCATACTTTACTTTTCTGCTTTTAATAATTTTGACTATTGTGGCTCTCTTATGTTGACATTATGCTTGCAAGTTGTAAGTTGGAGGTTAGCCCAACCATGCGATCATGGTGTAAGCTTTCAACATTGCACTTTCTCTCATTTAGTTGATATTGTGATCTTTTGTTTATGGATACCTGCGATGTGAAATAAGTTGGGAACTTGTGAGCTCATGGAGTTTGTATATGTGTTAGAGAAACACCTGGGCCGCTAATCTAAGCCATGCATCATTCATGGTGGAAATTTATAGCATGCCCATAGTGGACATTCGATGACGCATCTCACAATAAAAAGCTATACCAATGGTAAATAAAAGAGATGTCGAGGTGTTCATTGTCTGTTTGTCTTGTCATTTTGATGTGGGCTTGTTCCATGCCATTGGGCAAGAGGTACCCCATTGGAGTTCTCGATGATACATGTATGCTTACAATGACAAGAACTTGCTTGGGACCTAAGTCGAGTAGCATGAGGTTTGGGTATTTGTACTTCACGGGACATGAGATTTTCAACTTACAATTTGTTAAGCATATGCTTCATAATTGTACTCGCATTAACCTTAACCACTCAAGATGCCTATGATGGGGGCAATGAGAGCTCAAAGCTAGTAAGTATCATAATTTTTGGAGGTTTATAAAACTTGCAATCACTGCTTCCCTCTGTGAAGGGCCTTTCTTTTACTTTTATGTTGAGTCTCCACCTTCTACCTTTATGCACCGTCTAAGAGAGCATTAGTTGTCATTCTGATTTTAATGTGCATAGTCCCAAAATTTATTATTGATTGATTCATGATTATGGTTTTTCTTGTTCTTAAAATATTCTTATCTAGTCGCCCTCTTAAACTTGAAGGTGTCCTATGCATTTATGTTTTTCTATTCCATGAAGGACAAGCTGAAAACCACTTTCCTATGTTTTTCTATATGGTTGAAACACACACTTGACTTTCAATGCATCATTACTCATGATCTTTTGTTTGTGTTACTTTTCATGTTATAACATGGTTGCTAAGTTTTATTGTCAAGATTATGTCTCTTATGCCCATGTTTTAAGTACTTTGATCTCAGCACTCAATGCTTTACATCGTTGATCAAGATTGTGATGGTGCATGTCAACTAAAAAATTATTGTTTTGTTATCACTTACCTACTCGAGGACGAGCAAGAGTTAAGCTTGGGGATGCTTGATACGTCTCAAATGTATCTATAATTTTTTATGCTCCATGCTTGTTTATACACCATTTGCTTTGTGTTTTGTTACACTTCGTGGCATTTTTATGCATTTTCCAGAACTAACCTACTAACGAGATGCCACAGTGCCAATTTCCTGTTTTATGCTATTTTTGTGTTTCAGAAAAGCTACATAGGAAATATTCTCGGAATTGGACAAAACAAAAGCCGAAGTTCCTATTTTTCCCGACATGAAACGGAGTCCAAAGCAGAGATGGAGGGGGACCAGGGGCCAGGCACAACATAGGGTGGCGCGGCCAGCCCCTGGCCGCGCCACCAGGTGGTGTGGCCCCCTGGCCCACCTCCTGATGCCGCCCTTCCGCCTATATATTCTCCTCGGCGAGGAAAACCTAAAGCCCCCGATAAATTTCCACGAAACATACTGCAAGCTGCCGTTGTCATTGGCGCAAGATCGGGAGGGTCCAGAAGCTCTTCTCGGCACCCTGCTGGAGAGGGAAATCACCACCGGAGTCCTTCTTCATCACCATGCCTGCCTCCGGAGTGATGTGTGAGTAGTCTACCTTGGACTACGGGTCCATAGCAGTAGCTAGATGGTTGTCATCTCCTCCATGTGCTTCATGTTTAGATCTTGTGAGCTGCCTATCATGATCAAGATCATCGTTGTGTAATTCTACATGTTGTGTTTGTTGGGATCCGATGAATATTGATACTTTGTCAAGTTGATTTACTGAATTATTATCTTTATGTTATCTCTATGCTATTTATGATCTTGCATGCTCTCCGTTGCTAGTAGATATCTTGGCCGAGTAGATGCTAGTGACTCCAAGAGGGAGTATTTATGCTCGATAGTGGGTTCATGCCTCTAGTAATCTGGGGGAGTGACAGAAACCTCTAAGGTTGTAGATGTGCTGTTGCTACTAGGGAGAAAACAACGATCTTGTGTTCAAGGATATTTGTATTGTTTACTGTCGTGGGAATTTGGAGACAGTAGCCATGGGTAGGCTTATTGGAGGGGCTCGACGGTGGAGACGAGGGGCCCGGCTCGGGATTATGCCTACTGAGACACCACGGTTTACCTAGGTTCAGGGCCCTCCTGGGTGGAGGTGAAACCCCTACTTCCTGCCTGCTTCGTATTGATTGGACAGTATCGATTACAGTGCTCCTCGAGCTGTTCGGGCTAGAGGAGGAAGAAGAAGATCGGATCCCCCTTAGACTAAGGGTCCATGCCCCCTTATATAGGCGGGGGCCTGGTTACAGGTTAGGTAACGATTCGGCCGGCTGCCGGCTCCTCGGCAGCGGCGTCCTTGGCTTGATCCCTTCGCCCTACTCTGACAGTTTCACTTTATAAAGTACCTTTCCCCCAGGACCGGCATCTGGGAGGCATATGCCCTCCCTTTTGCCTTGGATCCTATCGTGGGGAAGGGTCCTTGGTCGCTGATTGGCTGGACTTGGTCGTGGCACTCGTCACTCCCGTCCTTCTCCCTAGCCGCTCTTATCGGGGCCAGCCCACTTTCGGCGAAACAGCCATTGGTGGGCTTTTGTCTTCATCGCCCGGCTCTGGTCTTCCTCGATGGAATCGCCAGCCGGCTGCTGGCACAGCCGGCCCTCCGGGCCGAGCCGGTCTTCTTGTCCTTGAGTCGTGGAGACTCCTGGGACGCCAGCCGGCAAATAGCTCGGCACGTGGCATGGCCCATAAGTCATCCCCATGACACTAGACCCCGAAACTGGCAAAGTCTCATGGGCTAGCATGGGGCTTCGGCGGGTTCTTCTTCTCGCCGAAGTCTTGCCCGCCTTCGTCGAAGTCCCAGGATTCTTTATTTGACTCAGAAGTGATTGGCCTCGAGGTCAAGTCCTGCGGAGTGTTGCCAGCCGTCTCGGGACGAGCCGGTTCCGAGACCGATCCGGCTGGTGACCGGCACGCGGCCGCCCGCCGTGGTCCGGCTCTTTGGGACTTGCCCCCTCGGGGACTGGACCGAGGCTCCACTTGTCCGCGCGCCATCGCGTCACGTCCAATCAGCCCCGGCCCACGATCTTTTGCGGCAACCACGGCGGTTGCCCGATCTTTACGCGGTCATGGCTCGTGACAAAAGGGGTCAGTTGCCAGCCCATCGTGGGTGAAATAGGCAACTGACCCGCCCCCTCGCTTTTAAACCGGGGACCGTTCCTGAAGCCGAGCACCAGTCGCCCGCTTATCTTCTTCCTTCGGCATTTAATCCACCTAGAATCCCCTGCTCCCGAGCTTTGTCCCCAAAGGATTAGGGTTCTCCGCTCGCTCCGCCAACATTCCGCTCATCCAGATCCGCACCCGGATGGCTCCCAAAGCATCCTGGCCCAAAGGGAAGGGGGCGGCCACAGATAAGGACGCCGCTCTGCCCACTTTGCCGAAGGGATCCTGGGAAGGCTCTTGGGTGAAGGAGAAACAGATTGAGCTACTGCGCCGAGGTTGAGTGCTCCCGCCCGCGGATCTCGTGGGCTGCCGTCCCGCCGGCACCGAACGGGTCGCCGCTCCTGGGCCTGGGGAGATAGTGGTCTTCTACGACCATTTCCCCCGGGGCTTCGCGCTGCCCGTCAGCAGCTTCCTGCGCCTATTCCTGGATCACTTTCGCCTGCAGCCGCATCACATCGGGGCAAATGCGATGATGATATTGTCCGTGTTTGCAACCCTTTGCGAGGCGTATTTGGGCATTTGGCCCAACGTTGAGCTGTTCCGCCGGCTGATCTACTTCAAGACCCAGACGGCGGAGACTGGCCCGGTGATATGCGACACCGCCTCCTTCTACGCGTGCAAGACCGCGGACTTCCCTGGCATAAAAGGGAAGGAGTCTTGCAAGAAATGGCAGCGCTCCTTCTTCTACGTGAAGAACCTGAAGGAGGGCGCAGACCATATCAATCTGCCGCCCTTCGAAGCGAGCGGGCCCGAGCGGGATAACTGGAGTGCTTCTCTTCCTCGCCCCTCGCCGGACATGGAGAAGGTTCTTCAGCGGATCTCTACTCTGCAGACGGAGGGTGGCCTAGAGCCATCCGACCTCCTGCTTGCCTTCTTGGTCGCCCGTGTGTCGTCGATCCAGCGCCGCTCGCACAAGATGTGCTTCCTGGGATCCGCCAAGGATCCTACTCGTCACTCCTCCAAGGCGCTGTCAGCGTTGGAGGTGGCACGGAAAGCGAACAGCATTGCTGATGTCAGGCTTCAAGCCTCGTGGACATGGGGTCTGGAACCTCATGACCGAGACAACCCGATTGCTGAGGTGAGCTTGCTAGGTTCGGCTTCTTTCTTTCCTCCCCCTTGCAATTCTGATCATCTGACCTCTGCTTACTCGGCTCAGGCAGAACTTGTTCGCCTTGCAAGCTGCGGAGAATTCGGTCCAGCGCCGGTCCGGTTTTGCCGCTGACAGAGCCGAATCAGATGACAAGGTCATTTGGGACGAGGCTGAGGAGGTAGAAGATGCTGGTTCCCAGGCCGCCGTCAAGAGCTCGAGCGCCACTCATGGTGACGAAGGAAGTGAGGAGCTCATAGACTCGGGCGAGCCCCCCAGTCCCTCCAGTAAGTTTCCAGGTCCCTCCCTCTTAAGAGATTGGTTCGAGGATGATGATGATGAAATAGGATCAGCTGCCACCCTCGGGGGCGTAGCCCTCCATGTAGCTGCCACAACCGCTGCTGGAGTTCAAGCTCCCCCGACCGTGGATCTGCTAGAGTCTCCAGAGCAACATCCTATTGCTCCGGAGCCGGTAGACCGTGAAGAGGCTGGAGGCAAGCCGGTTGGCGCCAAGAGAAGGGCTCAGCCAGCTCGGAACGCACCAGCTGAGAAGCGTAAGAAACTGGAGCTGGCGGCAAAGGACCTGCGCCGTCTTAAGACGAAGAAGGTGACCAAACGGCGAGCTACCGCCGTAACCGGGTAAGCTTCCCGCCTCCGTGCTTCTTATCATTACTTGACCACCGCGGCTCTGATTGACTCAATCATGGGGCGCCTTTTTTGTAGGTCTCCCCTTTCCGTTGATTTGGCTATACAACCTCCCCCCGCTCCTTCTTCCGGGGAAACCGTGATCTCGGCTCCCGACCCCTCATGCCACAAGAGGGCGCGCAGGGATGAGGTTGGCAATGACTCGGGTCGCATTGAAGACGACCGCCACTCCCCGCGGTTGGAGCCTGTGGCGAGCGAAACTAGGGCGGAAGAGCCTGTCCGCCCGGAGGTGCCCGCGGATGCTGTCTCCAGCCCGGTTGCTGCACCTGAGGTCGATTCCACGCCAGCCGGGGAAATTACTCCAGCTGGGGCTGCCACGCCCCTGCCTCCTGCTATCGAAGATGTCGCGACGGGAAATGACGCTGCTGCCTATGCGTCCTCTGACCCGCCCAGCCAAGAGGGTATGCGCGAGGTCGCGATGGAAGCAACAGAAGAGACCCCAGTGCGAGCGGGGTTACTGGAGCCCCCGGAGCCGGCTGCCCGGACCCCTTCTAGCCCCAGACTCATGTTGAACGTGCAGACCACAGTGCCTGTAGCTGGGACAGGGGCTGGCGCGACAGCTGGTTCCCTGCTCTTCAGGCTGGCCTCAAGCTCTAGCGAAGCTTCCCAAGGACTCCTCACCACTCGGGTGACGAGGAATGAATGCGATGACAACTCGCCAGCTCCTGAGGTTGTGACCAAGGGTGCTTCAAGTGGAAAGGCTCCTGCCACTGCGGTTGGGTCCGGCATTGGGAGTTTGAGCTCTGCTAGCCAGCTTCAGCAAGAATGGGTGGACACTGCCTCGAGCGCCGATGCTAGAGGGAAACTTAAGGTCCAGGGCAGCAAACCAAACCTGGCGGAGCTGGACAAATAGTTCTCCGTGGTCAAGGAGTCGCTTCAGAATGTCGGCTTCCAACTCCTCGATGCTATACGGATGACCAATGTGAGTACGGCGCCTCTAGCCTCTGACTTCTTCTGTTGGTTGAGAGACACGGCCCACAGCTCCGTGGCCCATTTCGCCATACACCCTAGTCCCCGAGTTTTGAGGTAGCTGTAGGAACAGCTGACTTGAAAATGAATTTCGCTAAGAATCATTGCCTTTCTGTCTTCCCCGGGATCTGAACGCACTTTGAGCCAATGTCTTCCAGAAGCTGTTGGCAAAGTATCGCGCCGGCAAGGTTCAGTACCAGGATCTGAAGAAGGAGCTGGAGAAGTTGTCCGGTAAGCTCAGGACCCTTCGCTTTGACATGCTGCTACTGCCCCTTCCGTTCTCACACCTCCATTCTCAGATGCTGCCTCGCTCATCGCTTCGCTTGAGTCCCAGTTGGCCAACACGGTGTCGGCCGATGCAGTTGAGTCGCTCAAATGGAAGCACGTGGAGGAGCTCCAAGGCCTGCGAGCTCAAGCTGCCCGGGCTCAAGAGTTGGAAACTGAGCTGGCGAAGGGTTCGAGGGGCGGAGTCGTTGCTGCGGCTGGAGTTTGATCGCCAGCTGGCCGAGGAGAAAAGAATCCTCTCTGTGAAGTACGACAGTGAGGTAAACGAGCTTCGCACGACCTTGAGGAGCGAAATCGAGAGCCGCGGCACCGTAATCAATGAGCTGGGGACTCTCCGGAAGCTTGACAGTGAGCGTCATGACAAGGAGATCGGCGTTTGGCGTGCCCACGACTGCAGGGTCCAGTCTGGCCTGCTGGGGCTGGAAGAAGCTCTTCATGGTATATTTCCCTTCCTGCTTCTCAACCCTTGCTCTTTCACACTTCCTCCTCATTCTCTGATTGCCCCTACAGGAGCTTTCCCAGACTCCAACAAGGCCGCCACAGCAGCGCTGGAGGAGTATAGGACGGAGCAGAAGATCATCCCTAGCAGTGACCCCAAGGTCGAGCTTTCCTCAGGGGAATTGGTCGCGTTGGCTAAAGGCCAGCTTCATCCAGCCGCCAAGCTGGGAGGGGATCTCCGCGAGGCCATTGTTTCTGTCTTTAAAACTCTATGGCCGGGACGAGCGGTGCCTGGCGAAATCCAGGCGCTCCTCTAGTGGATCCCTCTCGCGCCCAACCGGCTCGACGTCTGGAAAGAGTCCGCGGCTCGAGCCGGCACTGAATAGGCTCTGGAGTTCATGCTCTCATGGTATCTAGGCGTTAACCTGGACCAACTGGAGAATCTTCGTGAAGGCGGATTAGCAGGCCTCGACAAAGTCAAGCTCCGCCAACGTGCTTGTGCCGTCGCCGAGTGTGCCGAGACCGACGTGCTTTTCAACGCTGGGGACAGTGATGAATCCTTGGATGGCATGGACTTCGAGGGGCCCAGCTCCACGGAGGAACCTCAAAAAGCCCCTGAGGGTCTTGCTGGCAACTCCATTCCTCCGTCCCCCAGTGGCGATGACTTCGTCTTGGCATCTCGAACTGGCGACGTTGCTCCGCTGGAGCCGGCGGGCTCGCCGAGCGGCCACTGACCGTGTCAGGACTTCCTTATTCGTTTTTATGTACATTGAACTTATGTCGTGCCCAACAACATTTTGTTTGTGTGTACCGATGACGTTTCACGCTAAATTCCTTACATATTGGTTTCTAGTTGTTTATGAACCAGATTTGGCCTGACCCCTTTCGACTTTTTCCTTTATCTCCCCATCCTTCGGCCCTTCTACCCCCAGCCGGCAGCCTGGTGCCGGCTGGTCTCCCTTGGACCGACAGCCGAATGCCGGTCTAGGGCGGGAGCGTGCCGCGGGATGAGGACTAGTACTTCGGTGTATAAGAGATCCGGCTTGGTCTAGTCCAGGCACAACTTTTAACCAATGCGCGCGGTTTCTGGGTGAATGCTCGTTAATGGCTTCGCGTTCTGTCCTCTTAGCGATTTTCCATTGTGGGTGACCAGCCGGCTCCATCACCCGCGGATTGGGGTGGAGGTTGGGCATGGGGTCCGATCCGCACATAGTACTCGTTCGTCTGACAAGGGACTCGATTCATCGGGTCGCGGGCATTTCCTCTTATTGATTTTCCTAGGTGGGTGACCTGACGGCTCCATCCCACGCGGCGCGGGGTGGAGGTTGGGCTCGGGGTCCGGTCTGCACACAGTACTCGTTCGTCTGACAAGAGGATCGATTCGTTGGGCTGGGGCTGCCGGCTCCCGTTTGGAGCCAGTTTTTAGCCCCCGTGAATAATGTTAAGAAAGGTAAAAGGCACTTCAGAGCACTTTTTCTAGGGATCAGCCGTATGCCGCCCAACTTTCTTTTATTCAACGACACTTGTTCGGGATACAAGGTTTTTGCCTTGGCTTGGCCAAAGGTCTTAAGCGATCTCGACTTGTCTTAGGCGAAGCTGTGAAGTGCTCCCTCCTACCTCGAGGAGGAGCCAGCCCCCGAGATAAGAACTTCTGCCTCCTCGCCCGCTTCGGGCGGGACTTCCTTGGTGCAGTTTGCTAGCTTGAGGTGGGGAGTTGGCAGGTTCAACACTGGGCGGCCTGGCTGGACTGCCGCCACCCGCTGCACAGCTGACGCTTCTCCTCAGCAATGACCAAGGCCTCCGCCAGCTTAGAACTGGCTCTTGCGCATTCTATTGACTTCTTGTAGCACCCGGTGACAGTGATCACCCCACGAGGGCCTGGGAGCTTCATCTTTAGGTAGGCATAGTGCGGAACTGCCATGAACTTGGCCAAGGCAGGTCGACCAAGCAGCGCATGGTAGGGGCTGTTGAGGTCCACCACCTCGAACCAGATTGGCTCGCGATGATGATTGTCCCTCCCGCCGAATAGCACTTCCAATTCGATCCTCCCCATCGGCGTGCAAGAGTGTCCCGGCACGATCCCATGGAAGGTTAGCTTGGTTGGCTTCAGCTGGATCTCTGGGATCCCGGGCTTCTCCATTGAAGTGCGATAGAGCAGGTTGATGCTGCTGCCTCCATCGATGAGCACGCGCGAGAATCGGCAGGTGTGCGTCTCTGAGAATACAATCGGATCCAAGACCAGCGTGTAGCCCTGGGTCTTGGCATGAGTGGCGGATGGTCTTCGCGCCCCCAAGTGATGGACGCATCAGACCAGTGTATGTACTGCGGTCCAACTTGTATGACTGCATTCACCTCGACACCAAACCACGGCTCATCCTTTGGATCCTCCATCTGGGAAGTGAACACGTGATACTGTTCCACATTTGTTTCCTCGGGGTAGTCCCCAGCTGCTTTAGCCAGTTGCCGATTCTTGTTTCCTTGCGCTTCAGCTGGCAGACCTGGCGGGGGACCTGGCAATTGGTGGCCGCCCTGCTCCAGATCCCTGGTGAAACTGCACTAACGAGTGGTATGCGCTGCTGGCTTTCCCGAAACGCTATGGAACTTGCAAGGTTGATCTAGCATCACCTCGATGGTGTACTTGTCCTTGCTGAATTTGTCTCCTTTGCGCTTCTGGCTTCCACCCGTAGCCCCCGGGCTTCCTTGAACAGCAGCCACTTGCTGAGAGCCGTACTTGTTGTCACGGCGCTCATCTTTCCTCTTGCCGTGTCGATCACGGTTGTGATGTCCTCCTTGGCCGGCTGCCTGCTGAGATTGGCCTTCGGCTGGTGCTGGCTCAATGCATTGCACCCTTGCAGCAGAGTCGGCAGAAGCGTACTTGTCCGCTATCGCCATGAAGTAAGCCATTGACTTTGGCTCGGCTCTGTGGAGCTTGTGCTTTAGTAGGGTTCCTTCTCTGCATCCGTCCGTGAAGTAGCCGATGGCTTGCTCCTCGCCCACCCCTTCGCATGAGTTGCGCAGCTCGGACCATCTCGTGAGGTAGTCACGATCTGGCTCATCTGGGCCTTGCTTGCAGAGGGCCAACTGTCGTGGGCGGGGCGGTTGCTTGTAGGTTCCCATGAAATTCTTGATAAACGCCTCTTGGAAATCATGCCAGGAGTTGATCTGCAGAGCCGGCAGGCTGTTGAGCCACGTCCGAGCAGATCCTGTCAGCATGAGCGGCGTGTAGCGTACCGCTGGCCTCTTGTTGCCGCCCGCAATGTCGACGGCGGTGACGTAGTCCGACAGCCAGTCCTCCGGCTTCACCACCCCGGTGTATTTGGGCATGTCACGCGGGAGCGCGAACTTGGCCGAGAAGGGCTCGTTGCGGATGCGAGGGCCGAAGCAGACCGGCCCCGCTGAAGATTCCTCCTCGTTGAACTTGGAGTCCGCCAGCAGGTTGAGCCGATGGCGTGTGTCGTCTTTCGGCGGATCGACGCGTTCCCCGATCCTCTGGCTCACGTGCGAGCGAGCTGGCTGATGACCTTGAGCGCCTTGGCCGGCTCCCCAAGCCGGCTGGGCTGGTGCCACAGACTTGCCACGCGCCGGCTCCACCGCATCCGCCCGAGAAAGGTGACACGGCTTGCTGGTGACCGCAGCCGGATCTCAAGGCTGCCGGTTGTGGTGGCCAGAGAGCTAGGTGCGGTGATTTCCACCGCTTTTGCTAGGAGCTCAGTTGCTCCGGCTGTGCTCCGCCGGGCCATGGTTGGGCGACGAAGCTTGTCCCTGCGACTTGTTCTGGCCGGCCACGACGATGCGGTTCTCGTATCATGTGCTGCTCGCCTCTCCGCGCGGCTCCATCGCCTGCTGCTGTAGATTGGCAGCGTTCAGGAGTTCCTAGATCCAAGCTTGCTTCTCCCACAAGTCCTTGCCTTGCAGTCCATCCAGTTCAGAGGTGATGTAGCGCGCGGCGCGGAGGTTCTTCGCGGGCGTGCTGTAGGTGGGCTTGTTGATGATCGGAGGCAGCTTCGCCGAGGGCGCTGCCTGGTTCAGCTCCGCGCCCAACTCGCGGCCTCGTTGACGAACTTGTCCCGCATGGCTAGGGCCGTCTCCAGCCGGGGTGAAACCGTGGGCGACGTTGTACTCGTTGATCATGGAGAGGACACGCCGACGAGTGTCATCGACATCGACCGCTTCCTTGAGAAGGTTACAGCGCGTTCGCTCCAGATCCTCGGAGATCTTGACTGGATCTGTGGTGAGGTCGAGTGGAGCACGCAGGTCTGTGATGGCTGCGTCCAACACGTCCCGCTCTGGAGGTGGAAGACCATGTTCTGGTGGAGGTGAGCGTTCAAGTGGCGGGCGCGCGGAGCGCGATGGGCCGCTGCCACCATCCTCCTCCAGGGCCAGCACTTCAACCATGTTGCAAAGGTCGCTGCTTTCACCATCTTCAGAGTCTGCATCACAAAGAGGGTCAAGCACATCAGTTACCTCCTCCGGGAAGGGCTTGGTGACGTAGAAGCGGTGGCTGCCGATGTCGAGGAAGGAGTCGCTGCCAAAGCCGTTCCCAAAGCAGTCCAAGTTGTCGCTGACGCAGTCGAGGGCGTCGAACCTCCTGACGAGGCCAAAGGCGACCCTCTCACCGGGGATCGATGGGGATCCCGGCCGGAACTTGACTCCGCTCGCCGCCGCGCTTTGCCCCATGGTGGGCGCCAACTGTCGTGGGAATTTGGAGACAGTAGCCATGGGTAGGCTTATCGGAGGGGCTCAGCACTGGAGACGAGGGGCCCGGCTCAGGATTATGCCTACTGAGACACCACGGTTTACCCAAGTTTAGGGCCCTCCCGGGTGGAGGTGAAACCCCTACTTCCTGCCTGCTTCGTATTGATTGGACAGTATCGATTACAGTGCTCCTCGAGCTGTTCGGGCTAGAGGAGGAAGAAGAAGATCTGATCCCCCTTAGACTAAGGGTCTAGGCCCCCTTATATAGGCGGGGGGACCTGGTTACAGGTTAGGTAACGATTCGGCCGGCTGCCAGCTCCTCGGCGGCGGCGTCCTTGGCGTGATCCCTTCGCCCTGCTCTGACAGTTTCACTTTATAAAGTACCTTTCCCCCGGGACCGGCATCTGGGAGGCATATGCCCTCCCTTTTGCCTTGGATCCTATCGTGGGGAAGGGTCCTTGGTCGCTGATTGGCTGGACTTGGTCGTGGTGCTCGTCACTCCCGTCCTTCGCCCTTGCCGCTCTTGTCGGGGCCAGCCCACTTTCGGCGAAACAGCCGTTGGTGGGCTTTTGTCTTCATCGCCCGGCTCTGGCCTTCCTCGATGGAATCGCCAGCCGGCTGCTGGCACAGCCGGCCCTCCGGGCCGAGCTGGTCTTCTTGTCTTCGAGCCGTGGAGACTCCTGGGACGCCAGCTGGCAAATAGCTTGGCACGTGGCATGCCCCATAAGTCATTCCCATGACATTTACATTACACACTTTGCTTAAGGCGATAATATGTTGCTTGCAACTTAATACCCAACGGTTGCTCGGATGACATCCGGCGGGTGGATTATTAGTCATAGATGTTGTTGGATTATGGTCTATGTATTATGTTGTAATGCCCAAGTGATTCTCATAGTGATCCTCAGGACATTTGTATGCTTGCTTTATTCTATCAATTGCCCAACTGTAATTTGTTTACCCAGCATGTTATTTACCTTATGAAGAGACACCACTAGTGAACTGTGGACCCCGGTCCATTCTTTTACATTGTTATTACCGTTTACCATTTACCCGCTTTATTTACATTCTTGCAAACTACTATCTTTTACCACTCAATACGCTTAATCATTTGTTTACAGCAAACCGGTGAGATTAACAACCTCACTGTAAGTTGGGGCAAAGTACTTGGCTGTGTTGTGTGCAGGTTCCACGTTGCTGCTGGTGCAAAGCTACGCCCTAGACGAGGCGCCATATATAAATTGTCCAGAGCTGTCATGAAGCTAGCGAGCATCAACCTTCAGAAGTTGGTTCTTTGTCCTACTGGTTCGATAAACCTTGGTTTCATACTAAGGGAAGACTTGCTGCTGTGCTCATCATACCTTCCTCTTGGGGTTCCCAAATGGGCGGTCATCTACACGCCATCACGAAGTTCAACAAGTGTGAGTTTTGGTTGAAGGAAGTTGGATTTCTTGGCCATGTTATATCAGCCGATGGAGTATCTGTCGACCCCTCAAAAATCAAATCCATAATGGAGAGAAAGGCTCCTACCAATCCTACTAAAGTTCGAGCTTTCCTTGGGCTAGCCGGTTATTACCGAAAATTTGTTGAAGGGTTTTCTACTATCGCTCGCCCATTGACCCAGCTACTCAAGAAAGACAAGAAGTTTGAGTGGACAGAAAAGTGCGAGCGGAGTTTCCAAGAACTCAAGAAGAGACTTGTCTCAGCCCCTATCCTCACCATGCCCGATATCACCAAGAGCTTTGATGTTTATTGTGACGCATCCAAGCTTGGGCTTGGAAGTGTCCTGATGCAAGAAGGCAAGGTCATTGCTTATCTATCCCGACAATTGCACCCTCATGAACTAAACTACCCAACCCATGACCTAGAGCTTGCAGCTGTTGTCCATGCCTTCAAAACATGGCGACATTACCTCATGGGAAACCGATGTGAGATTTAAATTGACCACAAGAGCTTGAAGTATATTTTCTCTCAAAAGGAGTTGAACATGAGGCAACAAAGATGGATAGAACTCATTAAGGATTATGATCTCGACATTCATTACCATCCTAGAAAGGCTAATGTGGTAGCCGATGCCCTTAGCCGTCCCTAAATGCCATGCTAAAAGCTGAACAACCTACCTTGTGTGAAGAATTTGAGAGGTTTGGACTCGAACTTGTTAGTCATGGTTTCTTAGCAAATCTAGAAGTTAGACCTACTCTCTTCGACCAAATCAAGGAGGCATAGAAGGGCCATGAAAGTATTGAAGGAATAAAATGAAGGATGGATCGTGACCAAGT
The DNA here is from genome assembly GCA_007115705.1 of Dactylis glomerata. Lineage (NCBI taxonomy): Eukaryota > Viridiplantae > Streptophyta > Magnoliopsida > Poales > Poaceae > Dactylis > Dactylis glomerata. The sequence goes on from QXEO01000165.1 coordinate 507,606, forward strand.
ACCTGGGTTCTCTATAGATAAGGAAGGAGTACTGTGGTACAATGGCCGCATATGCGTCCCCAGCATTGACGAGTTGAAGCAAATGATTTTGAAGGAAGCACACGACACCCCACACTCTATTCACCCTGGGGGTACCAAGATGTATCAAGATTTGAAGGAATAGTTCTGGTGGCATGGAATGAAGCGTGAAGTAGCTTTTTATATTGCTCGATGTGACATCTGTCAGCGAGTCAAGGCTGAGCACCAAAGACCTGCAGGTCTGTTGCAGCCCCTGAAGGTACCCATGTGGAAATGGGAAGAAGTTGGCATGGATTTTATCACCAGACTACCAAGGTCGAATAGGGGACACGACTCCATTTGGGTCATCGTGGATCGCCTCACCAAAGTTGCCCACTTTATCCCAGTCAAGACTGCCGACCGAGGTCAACACCTAGCAGAGCTCTACATGAGTAGGATTGTGAGCCTTCACGAAGTTCCCAAGAGGATAGTATCCGATCGTGGGTCCCAATTCACATCCAGGTTTTGGGAAAGCTTGCACAAGGCCCTCGGGACCAAGCTCTCCTTCAGCACTGCCTTCCACCCACAGACGGGAGGAAAAACTGTAAGAGTCAATCAGATCCTTGAAGATATGCTCCGTGCCTGTGTCCTAGCATATTGAACCAAATGGGAAGACTTCCTACCGTTTGCGGAGTTCTCCTACAATAACAGTTACCAAGCTAGTCTGCAAATGGCCCCCTTTGAAGCACTGTATGGTCGTAAGTGTCTTACCCCTCTCAATTGGTTGGAAACCAGAGAATGCCAAGTGTTTGAACCTGATATCATCCGGGAAGCTGAAGAACAAGTTCAACTAATCTGTAACCGTTTGAAGGCAGCCCAATCTAGACAGAAGAGCTACGCAGATTCCAAGCGCAGATCAGTCACTTTCAACGTGGAAGATTTTGTCTACCTCCAAGTTACGCCACTCAAGGGTATGCAGCGTTTCCATGTCAAGGGTAAGCTTGCACCCCGGTTGACGAGGGTATGACCCCTCGGGTCCTCGATATTGGCCTACCTGCTACAGCCTAAGAACAATATGGACACTCGAAGCCCAAGAAGCCCAAGAAGCCCAAGACTAGTTAGGGTTTGCAAATACCTGTAATCGACTTGGACCGGATCCTGAGACCTTGCCCCCCATATAAGGGCGAGGAGGGGTGGCCAAGAAGAGAGGAGTGATGCGGCACGGTGTTGACGTAAATCACCGTCCAGTTGGGAACCCCAAGAGGAAGGTATGATGAGCACTGATGACCCACAAGTATAGGGGGTGTATCGTAGTACTTTCGATAAATAAGAGTGTCGAACCCAACGAGGAGCAGAAGGTGTTGATGAGCAGTTTTGACCAAGGAATCACTGTAAATACTAGCAAACAGGTTTTTAGGAGTATTTGGTAATACGAGTAAATAGAGTGCGAGTAAATAAAAGACAGTAGTAACAATTGCAGCAAGTGGCCCAATCCTTTCTTCAGCAAAGGACAAGCCAGTTGTGTTCTTATAATAACCAAACGTTCTCGAGGACACACGGGAGTTTTCTGTCAAGAGCTTTCGCTTCATAAAGCCAATAGTATTTATTGGTTTGGTAAGTGTTATGGGGGTGAACCTGTGCTAGCGCACTACCCTTACTAGGATAAATACACACTTGTGATTATACCCCTTGCAAGCATCCGCAAATACAAGAAAGTAATTAAGATAAATCTAACCACAGCCTTAAACTCTAGGGTCCTACGCTCCCTAGTGCAATGGTTTCCCAACGGAGGTTTAGGTTTCTGTCACTCCAGCAACCCCACAATTGGTAGCCAAATACACAATGCATCTCACTAGGCCCATAAATGGTGAAGTATCATGTAGTCGACGTTCACATGACACCACTAGTGAAATAGCACCACAACAATATCAAACCATTAAATATTTCTCAACAATAATTCACTACTAACATCTTGACTTCTCCCATGTCCTCAAGAACTAAACGAACTACTCACAAGACATCATATGGATCATGATCAGAGGTGAAATAATGGTAAATAACAATCTGAACATAAACCTTAATTCAACGGTTCCACTCAATAGCATCAACTACAAGAGTAATCAACACCGGGAAAGTTTCCCCTATGAATATAACAAGATCCAACTCAAGATGTTACAGCGGGACGGCGTGGTGATGGTGAAGATGAAGGTGCTGGTGATGGAGATGATGATGATGATGATCCTGATGAAGTCCAGTGCGATGGTGATGACGATGGCGACGATCTCCCCTCTCCGGGAAGGAATTTCCCCGGCAGATTTCTCCCTGCCGGAGAGCTTTCTCTCTCTGGTGTTCTCCGCCCCGCAGAGGCGGCTGTGTCTAACTCTGAACCCCCCCTGACTTAGGTTTTCGGGGACGATGATGTACGCGGAGGGGCGAGACCAGAGGTGGGCCAGGGCGGCCCCACGCAGGGCTGACGCGGCCAAGGGTGGGCCCGCGCCGCCCTGGCGTGTGGAGCCCCCCTGGCTCCTCTCGACTCTCCCTTCTGGCTTCCTGAGTCTTCTGGGAAAATATAATTTCTGGGTATTTTTCTGGAATTTTCTTGATCTTCGAAATATGGTCTCTTGACGGTCCTTTTTCCAGCAGAATCCTGACTCCGGCAGCAACTCCTCCGATGATCATCAAACATGTGAAAACAAAGGAAATAACATAAGTAACTTATCCAAATATGAAATATATCAATGAATAACAGTAAATTATGACACAAAATAGTGATGCAAATTGGACGTATCAAGAACAGTAGCAAATTTTCCCTCAGTAAGAAACCAAGGTTTATCGAATCTAGTAGGAAAAAGCCAAACTCCAAAAGGTGATGCTTGCTAGCTTCGTGACACTCCAACAAGGGCGCCGTTTACGACACTTGTTGGCGCGTCTTCAATTAGCAGCAACACGGAACCTGCACACAACACAACCAAGAACTTTGCTCCCAACTTACGATGAGGTTGTCAATCTCACTGGTTTGCTGTAAACAAATGTATGAGCGTATCGAGTGGAAAGCAATAGTAGTATGCAAGAAAGTAAATAGTGCGAGTAAAGTAAATAGGTGATAGCAATGTAAAGGAAATTGGACCGGGGTCCACAGTTCACTAGTGGTGTCTCTCCATAAGATAAATAACAACATGATGGGTAAACAAATTACAGTTGGGCAATTGATAGAATAAAGATAGTGTCGATGGATTTCGTGTCGCAAGAACACGGGGTACCACACGACGGACCCAAGGATTCGAACGCAGGGGGCTGAACGTGTGAGATCTTGGATCACAGCGAAACATGGTGACGGAAGCCTCGATTGTCGGACGCGCAACGCACTGCAGAGAGGGAGACCGAGCTTTACCCAGGTTCAGGGCCCTCGTGGTGAGGTAAAACCCCTACTTCCTGCCTTCTTGTATTGCAACGCGACACCTCGCGAGGAGTACAAGGCCTTGGTTACAAAGCTCTAGTTGGCCAGAGGTTGAAGAACCTGCGTGCCCAACTAGCAGCTTGAAGAAGATGAAGATTCGATTAGCCCGGATCCTGCCCCCCCCCCTCCGGCGCCTCTAAGGGGTGGCCTCTCCCTCCTTTTATCGCGCCAAGGTCCTCCTTCCCCTTATCTTCTTGGGGAAGGGGTTGCCACACACGGCCAAGGAGGGAGGACAGCTGTAGACTATGTTCTTCTGTAGACTTGGTCTTCGTAGGGTAGCGGCGCCGGTCCACAGGAGTGGGTGGAGGAGGCTGACGTCCTCCTCTGGCGCCCTGCACCGTCCATGCTATATTTAGGGGGGTGGCCAACTGCCTCTGTGCTGCTTTGGGCAGGCACAGAGAAAGTTGGTCTCCTCCCTGTCGGGGGTAGCGTGGGCGGTACGCGGTCTCCTGCCCGCTAGCTTCTTGCTCTGCACGCCAATCGTGCTGAGCTGGCGTAGGCGTGCGTCCTCTCCTCACCAGCAGGGGCTCGTGAGGAGGTCTTCTGGTCCTTAGCCATTTCTGTCGTCGTTCTCCTCACGAGGCGCCTCCTCGTGAGGGTCTTCTCCGTGACTTGGGTTGCTGATTGTCCCCTGGGCTGAAGATGGGCCGATGACGGGGCCCAGGAGCAGGTGGACCGGGATACCCCGGTATCCAGAACACCGACAGTAGCCCTCGGGAGCCCGGCCCATGAACGCACCCTCTTGAGGAAGCGAAGGGTCGGGGGCCCCCGAAGCTGCTGGGCCCTCCAACGGCACGCGTCAACCGCGCGGTCAGAGGACCATGTGAAGAAGCGGAGATCGTGGGCACGTGGCACCCCTGCAGTTGGCGGAGCGAAGCGGCGTGGGGGTCGTGCGTAGTGGGGTAACGGGCGTTTTTCGAACCGTCGCGTCAAGGCCGACACTTCGGAAACCGCGCCCTGGCTGCCCCCTTAAAAGCTTGGCCGAGAAGGCTCCTTCCTCCTTTCCCACAACACACCGCCGCCGCCACCTCCCCTCTGAAGATCTTGCGCATCCAAATCCTCCTAGCCTCCAATCTTCTCGCCGCAACCCATCCCTGCCCAGAGCCATGGCCCCGCACAGAGCCGTTGGGGCGGCGAGGTCTTCCACTGCGGTGCCGCGGCCGGCGGCGCCCCTGCTCGACTCCCGAATCAAGAGCAGCCGCGAGCTCCAGACCGTCCGGGAGATGGTCGGGAGCAGGAGCAATGAGTGGGGCGCCACCCGCATCTGGCACGGCCGCGCGCCGAGGGACACCCTGCCCCCGACGGCGCAGCCCTTCTTCCTCTTCTCCGTCTTCGCCGGCCTGCTGCCGCCGTTCTCCCCCTTCTTCCTGGCGATCCTGGAGACTTACGGGATCCAGGCCATCCACCTCCATCCCAAATCCGTCACCTTGCTGGCGGTCTTCGCCTACGCCTGCGAGGCCTGGATCGGCATCAAGCCGTCGGTGGCGTACTTTCGCCACCTCTTCTCCCTCCGGTCCTCTGGACTGAACCAGAGTTCCGGATGCGTCTCCTTCATCGCCACTGCTGGAACGGAGGGCGACTTCATCGACTTGAAGTGGATGAAGAAGGTTGAAGACTTTCGGAGCCGCTGGTTCTTCGTCGACATCCTTGAAGAATCGGAGCTCTTCCTCATCACGGGGATCCCTCCCGTCAAGCTCAACACCTGGGCCAGCGAGGCCCTTCCTGAGGAAGCCCTGCGGACGCTCCGCCCGCGAATCCGCGATCTCCGGGAGGCTGGTGTTACGGGGACCATGGTCGGGGTGGAGTTCGTCACCCGACGCATCGCCCCCCTGCAGGACCACCGCCGGGAGATCTGGAGGCACAGGGCCGGAGACGACCTCAGGCTCCACATCAGCGAGCTCAACGCCGACGCTCGGGAGGAGGTAATAAGAGCCTTCTTCTCTTCTGTCGCCATCCCCGCCATCCCGCGCAATGCCTTGCCGCTCTACAGCCTGGGCGCTCGGGAGGCCGGCCGTGCCACGGCGGGGATCTTGAAGTTCAACGCCTGGGGCCCGTTCCTTGCCAACGGAGTCGTGCCTGGTCCCCTCCCGAGCGCACCTGCGGCCAGCTCGGAGCAGGACTCAGCAGCAAGGGGAACAGGTCCCACGGCCTCTGGAGACGACGACGACGACGCGGAGTCCGGTGAGCGGCTGGTTCGCCGAAGGCGTCCTGAGGGCACCGTGGTGCTCTCAGATTCCTCCTCTGACGACTCCTCCTCGCCAGACCAGCCCACCGGGGGAGATGCTGACGCGTCTTCCTCGCGAGACCTGGAGGAAGAGGGGCGCCGAGCCCGCCTGGAGGCGGAGCGCCGCTCCAAGTTCAACGATGAACGCGCTAGCCGGAATCCCGAGGCCGGGACCTCCCGGGGAAGAAGCCGGCGGGCGAATCCTCCGCGCCCCCGCCCCCACCTCCCTCCCTCCCGAGCAAAAGAGGATGGGTGGAGCGGGACGCCTTGTGAGTATTCCTGCACAAAGATCTTACCTTTTGCCTTACCTTTCTCTGACCTCATTCTTCCCCTTCCTCTCCAGGGATGCCGAGGAGAAGAAGGACGAGAAGAAAAGGAGGAAGAAGAGGAAGACCAGCCAGACCACGCCGGGTCCTGACCCAGCCGCCACAGCCACACCGACGACGCCGCCGCGTGCCACCGGAGAAGAAGAGGATCGTGCGTCCGCGGACGCGCAGTCCGCCCCGGGAGCCACCGTGGCTCCCAGCACGACCGAGCCCCCTAGAGCGGGGGGCACACCAGAGACCACGGGTGCAGCTCCTGCTGCCCCCTCTGTAGCCAGCACTTCCACTACTCCGGAGGCACCTCCGGCAAGAACCGCCGCACCGCCCAGCTCGGGAACAGCCCCCGAGCCCAGCGGCGAGAAGAGGACGGCTTCCACCGCGCCTGAGCCCTCCAGGGCTACATCGCCTCCCCTGCCGGAGATACTGGGGAGGCCCGCGAGGATCGCCGCCGAGCCCCACGCCGCAGACCCATGGGCGAGGGTGCTCGCGGCTGCCACCGGCGCCCTCCGCGACGAGGTTGCCAGGGCGCGCTCTGCCGAGGAGGCGCGCATCGAGGAGGGCTGGGCCCTCCTACACCAAGCCATAGAGAGGTGCCGCCTCCTGGACCAGCGCGCCGCCGAGCGCCGCGAGCGGGCGAGGAAGGAGGCGGAGGAGATCCGCACCAGCGCGGTCGAGGAGGCCGAGGAAGCTCTGGCGAACGCCAGGGAATCGGCGAGGGGAGTCCTGGCCAGGGCGCACGAAGAGGCCATGAAGATTGTCTCCGAAGCGCGCCAGAAGATTCCCCCCACCGTCGGGCCTCCCAACCCAGCCTTGGCTGGGGAGGAGGCCAAGCGGGCGGCTCAGCACCTCCTGGACCAGGCCAGGACGAACGCCGACGGCCTTCTCGCCAACGCCCAGCGGAGGCTGGAAGAGGTCGAGGACCGGGAGGCCCTCCTCCACGCTCGTGAGGAGAGCGCGGACTCCCGGGCGGAGAGCCTGAGCCTGCAAGAGGCTGGGCTCGCCGTCCGAGAAGCAGAGGCTCGCGAGCGCGAGCGGGGACTTCGCCTCCGAGAGGAGCAGCTCCAAACCCTCGAGGACCGGCTCAACAGGGAGCGGGAGGCCCTGGAGAGCCGGGAGGTGATGACCAGCCGGGAGGAGCATCCGCCCCGAGCTCCTCTAGCGGCGAGGCCTCCGGCTCCACAGAATCCGGCAGCGAAGAGGCGACGGACTCCAGCGAGGGGACGTCCTCAAGCTCCAGCGATGGCGCCGACGACGATGGGGGCGACGCAGCGGTCGCCCAGTAAGCTCCTCTTAGACCTTCCCCAGAAGAACTAGGTTAGCTGCACACTTTGCAACTGTCAGACATTTCCCTGCTGGGCCAGTTTAAGTTGTAATCGTACTTAAGGCGTTGATCGCCAACTGGTCCTTGTTTGCACCCTTGCACATATTTCCTTGTCTCGCCTTTGTCTGGGGAATGCTCTACGCCGTTCGGGGGCCAGCCTCCGAGCGGGACAGCAGCCTAACGCTTAGTATGCAGCTCGTGGTGCAAGGCTAGCGGGCACTGGCGCTCCAGAGGTGACTGTAATGGCATACAGGACTATCTCCCTGCAGCCCCCCAGGCGTCCAAGCACAACAAAGGCGATCCCAGGAGAAGAGACACAAGGCCGCAGACAGGGACAGCAGGAAACTTAGAGAAATCTACACAGATTGTGCGACTCTCACGCGCTCATGCGCCTTCGTGCGAGTGTCGCTCGAGAGGAGAGAGCACCATGGATCGTATGAGGTGACTGTAGCGGGTCCCTTCCCGAGTCAGAGCTCGATCCGTTCTGGGTTTTGCGGGCCTGCTGTTTTCCGGGCGAAGGCCCCAGCGCGGACATCGTGCTCCGGCTCTTTCTCGAAAGGCAGTCGAGCGAAAACTCACGTTCGCGTTAAGCCGCAGTTAGCCGATCTCGCGAGGTCAGTGAGACCAGAACTCACGATTTCCAGCAGTTTCTACAGATTAGAAAGGATTAATGGCGAGTGAAGCTGCTGTTACACTTTGTTCCTTGCGCAGATGAAGTACTCCGTTTCCTCGGCGAAGGCAAGAGGGTGTCGACTCATAAGCCCCCTTGCCCTATCCTCACGCTCCTGGGGACAGGGCCATCGAGGACGGCATAGGCCTACGCGTCCCCTGGCTCAGGTCCCAGGGATGCGTATCTGTCGAGGAAGTGCTCGCAGAGGTCCCTCCAGGACGAGATGGACCTTGGCGGTAGCCCGCAGAGCCACCGGCGAGGCTTTCCCTTTGTAGCCATCATGAACCAATTGGCCATGACACGCCCATCGCCCCCAGCCGCCCGAACACTGGCCGCATATTGCCGTAGGAACTCCACGGGATCGGAGGTCCCACCGTAACGCGCGTCAGTGTCCGGCTTAAAGCGAGGCGGCCATGCCGCATGACGAAGGGGCCCGGCGAGCGTCGCGAAGCCCCCAAAGCCGATGTCGCCGACCTCTGGCTCGCCCTCTCCGATGGCCTCCAGGCCATCGAGGACTTGGAGACGCTCTCGGCGACGACTTGCGTAGACAGCACGAAGGTGAAGACGGTGGTGACGATCGTCACCCATGTCGACGCAGATCTTGAAGAAAACACACCACAGCCCCCTACCTGGCGCGCCAAATGTCGATGGATTTCGTGTCGCAAGAACACGGGGTACCACGCGACGGACCCAAGGATTCGAACGCAGGGGGCTGAACGTGTGAGATCTTGGATCGCAACGAAACACGGTGACGGAAGCCTCGATTGTCGGATGCGCAACGCACTGCAGAGAGGGAGACCGAGCTTTACCCAGGTTCAGGGCCCTCGTGGTGAGGTAAAACCCCTACTTCCTGCCTTCTTGTATTGCAACGCGACACCTCGCGAGGAGTACAAGGCCTTGGTTACAAAGCTCTAGTTGGCCAGAGGTTGAAGAACCTGCGTGCCCAACTAGCAGCTTGAAGAAGATGAAGATTCGATTAGCCCAGATCCCCCCCCGGCGCCTCTAAGGGGTGGCCTCTCCCTCCTTTTATCGCGCCAAGGTCCTCCTTCCCCTTATCTTCTTGGGGAAGGGGTTGCCACACACGGCCAAGGAGGGAGGACAGCTGTAGACTATGTTCTTCTGTAGACTTGGTCTTCGTAGGGTAGCGGCGCCGGTCCACAGGAGTGGGTGGAGGAGGCTGACGTCCTCCTCTGGCGCCCTGCACCGTCCATGCTATATTTAGGGGGGGTGGCCAACTGCCTCTGTGCCGCTTTGGGCAGGCACAGAGAAAGTTGGTCTCCTCCCTGTCGGGGGTAGCGTGGGCGGTACGTGGTCTCCTGCCCGCTAGCTTCTTGCTCTGCACGCCAATCGTGCTGAGCTGGCGTAGGCGTGCATCCTCTCCTCACCAGCAGGGGCTCATGAGGAGGTCTTCTGGTCCTTAGCCGTTTCTGTCGTCGTTCTCCTCACGAGGCGCCTCCTCGTGAGGGTCTTCTCCATGACTTGGGTTGCTGATTGTCCCCTGGGCTGAAGATGGGCCGATGACGGGGCCCAGGAGCAGGTGGACCGGGATACCCCGGTATCCAGAACACCGACAGATAGCGTGCATATGTCAAGAGGATCACTATGAGATTTACTCTAGGCATTACAACAAAATACATAGACCTCCATCCAACTGCATCTATGACTAATAATCCACTCGCGGGGATATCATCCGAACACCCCTCGAGTATTAAGTTGCGAACAACAGATAACTGCATTAAGAAAAGTGTGTAATGTAAACAAAGCATATGTCCTTGGAAACAAGAATGTTGTTTTCTCCCTAGTGGCAACAACACATTTACAACCTTAGAGGTTTCTGTCACTCCCCCAGATTAAATAGAGGCATGAACCCAACTATCGAGCATAAATACCCCCTCTTGGAGTCACTAATATCTACTTGGCCAAGATAGCTACTAACAACGGAGAGCATGCAAGATCATAAACAACATAGAGATAACATAAGATAATATTCAGAACATCAACTTAATCATAACACCAATATTCATCGGATCCCAACAAACACAACATGTAGAATTACATAACGGTGATCTCGATCATGTAAGGCAGCTCACGAGACCTAAACATGAAGCACATGGTGGAGAAGACAACCATCTAGCTACTGCTATGGACCCATAGTCCAAGGTAGACTACTCACTCATCGCGCTGGAGGCAAGCATGGCGATGAACAAGACCTCCGGTGGCGATTTCCCTCTCTGACAGGGTGCCGGGAAGAGCTTCTGGACCCTCCCGATCTCGGGTCGACGACGGCGGTGGATCGCGATGTGTTTCTGGAAAATTGATTGGGTGTTTAGGTTTTTCCCGTCGGGGGAGGGGGGGTCTTTATAGGCGAAGGGGCAGCATCAGAGGTGTACCAGGGTGGCCTCACCATGGGTGGGCGCAGCTAGGGGCTGGGCCGCGCCCCCCTGTGGTGTGGTCAGGCCGTGGCCCCTCTCTGTCTCCTCTTCGGTCTTCTGGAAGCTTCAGTAAATATTGGGAGGTTCGGCTTTTGTTTTGTCCAATTCCGAGAATATTTCCCGTGTAACTTTTCTGAAACACAAAAACAGCAGAAAACAAGGAACTGGCACTGTGGCATCTTGTTAATAGGTTAGTTCCGGAAAATGCATAAAATTGCCACGAAGTGTAACAAAACACTAAGCAAATGGTGTATAAACAAGCATGGAGCATAAAAAATTATAGATACGTTTGAGACGTATCAAGCATCCCAAAGCTTAACTCCTGCTCGTCCTCGAGTAGGTAAGTGATAACAAAGAATAATTTTTGAGGTGACATGCACCTACACAATCTTGATCATCTATGTAAGCATTGAGTGCTGGGATCAAAAGAACTTAAAACATGGGCATGAAAGACATAACATTGATAGAAGAAACTTAGCAACCATGTTATAACATGAAAAAGAACACAAACGAAAGATCATGAAAATGAAACAACGAAAGTCAAATGTGTGTTCAAATCATATGGAAAAACGTAGAAAATAGTTTTCATCTTGTCCTTCATGGAATAGCAAAACATAAATGCATAGGACACCTTCAAGTTTAAGAGGGCGACTAGAACCAAAATCATGAATCAATCAATGATAACTTTGGGACAATGCACATTATACTAAGAATGACAACTATGCTCTCTTAGACGGTGCATAAAGATAAAATGTGGAGTCTCAACATAAAAGTAAAAGAAAGGCCCTTCGCAGAGGGAAGCAGTGATTGCAAGTTTTATCAACCTTCAAAAATTATGGTACTTACTAGCTTTGAGCTCTCATTGCCCCCATCATAGGCATCTTGAATGGTTAAAGTTAATGCGAGTACAATTATGAAGCATATGCTTGACAAATCATAAGTTGAAAACCTCGTGTCCCGTGAAGTACGAATACCCAAACCTCATGCTACTCGACTTAGAGTCCCAAGCAAGCTCTTGTCATTGTAAATATATGCGTATCATCGAGAACCGCCAACGGGGTACCTCCTACCCGATGACATGGAACAAGCCCACATCAAACTGACAGGACAAACAGACAATGAACACCTCGACATCTCTTTTATTTACCATTGGTATAGCTTTTTATTTTGAGATGCGTCGTCGAATGTCCACTATGGGCATGCTGTAAATTTCCACCATGAATTATGCATGGCTTAGATTAGCGGCCCAGGCGTTTCTCTAACACACATAAAAACTCCATGATCCCGCAAGATTCCCAACTTGTTTCACATCGCGAGTATCCACAAACAAAAGATCACGATATCAACTCAAATAAGAAGTGCAATGTGGAAAGCTTACCCCATGACGCCATGGTTTGGCTAACTTCCAACTTACAACTTGCAAGCATAACAACTCAACATAAGAGAGCCACAATGTCAAAATTTTAAAAGCGAGAAAAGTAAAGTATGCCATCAGGTTCGTGAGAGCTTTACTGACCAATTTTTGCATAACACCAAAAAGAGTTTAATTTGAAGGATAGATAAAAGCAAGTCAAATGTACTTTGGAATAGCAAATTGCTAATAGGTATGTATGGTGGACACATTGGAATAACTTGGTTTTTAGGAGTTGGATGCACGAGTAGAGCTCATACTCAGTACAAAATGAAGGCTAGCAAAAGACTGGGAGCGACCAACTAAGAGAGCAATAACGGCCATAATCATGCAAAGCGACAAAGCAACATTAAAAGAAGCATAAAATGGCATCAAAAGTCAAACACTAAATGATCATAAAGGCTTATGGCGTCTTTGTATGAGTCTAACATGTGTAAGCATGCGCCAAGTCAACCCAAATAAAGCATCAAGGAGAAAACCAAATTAATGCTTCCAAATAATAAAAACAACGCATGATTTTTTCAAAGGCTCATTAAGCAATCTCAGTCATTTGAGACAAGTCATGCTACAGCAAAACCACTAAGCATACTATCAAAACGATATCAAGAACGACATGCAAAAGCCTAAGCCGCAGTCTACACAAGCTCCTTTTGTACCACTTTTTTGCATGAAACTTTTTCTCTTTTCCAACACCATTCGAACCTTTTTAAAACAACTCTTTTGATGAAAACCAACATGGACCAGAGGTCAAAATACACCTTGATGCAAAGATATAACAAGATCTGAACAAAAAATCAAGGCAAAAAATGAAAGCTAAACGCAGTTCTAGAAAAAGAGAACACTCGTTGAACGATAAGAGTGAAAAACTGCTTTTGGGAATCAACTGCTCTTAAAAAATCTGGAGAAAGAAAAATCAAGATGTGCAAGCAAGAGGAAATGCTCTGATTTCATGGGATAAAGTTTGCAAGCCCAAAAAGCAGGGGGGACTTGGGGTTCTAAATCTCTCAATTCAGAATAAAGCTCTGCTCTTAAAACATCTGGACAAGTTCTATAACAGACATGATGTTCCTTGGGTCAACCTAATTTGGGAATCTTATTACAGTAATGGAATGCTGCCTGACAAGATAAATGTTGGCTCCTTTTGGTGGAAATCTCACCTAAAGCTTCTTGATCTTTACAAAGGTATGGCAAGGTGCAAGACTAGAAATGGATCAACTACTTTTTTCTGGACTGACCTTTGGCAGGATGCTTGCCTCCATTAAAAGTTTCCTCACCTGGTGACTTATGCTAAGGATTTTAGTATAACAGTCAAAGATGTTGTTAGTCAAGAGTTCCTGCAGGACCTTTTTCACCTGCCACTCTCTCATCAAGCATATGAGGAATTTATTCAAACGGAAGAAATCTGTAGCAACACTAAAATCTCCATCCAACAAGGCAATTTGGACTCCTGGTCTTATATATGGGGAAGTGATACCTTTTCTACCAAGAAAGCTTACCTTCTAATGAATGGTGAACAACAGACTCCTCCTCATTTCTCCTGGATCTGGAAATCATCTTGCCAGGCTAGACACAAATTCTTCTTCTGGCTGTTTTACATGACAGATTAAATACCAGAAACCTCCTGGGAAGAAAGAACTTCACTCTTCAATCTTATCTTTGTGTCAATTGTGGGTAAAATCAGGAAGAGACTCGTTTTCACCTCTTTTGGTCTTGCCCATTTGCTACAGCCTGCTAGAACCATATTTGTCCTCAGAGAGTAAGATACCCTTCTGTGCTGGAAAATATCTCTGAAATTAGAGATAAGCTGAAAGTCCCATTTTCGATGGACATAATAATCATAGGGGCTTGGAGTATATGGATAATCAGAAACAACAAGATCTTCAATGACCAAAATCCAAGACTCAATGCCTGGAAAGCAATCTTCATGCAAGAACTGGATTTGCTCAGATATAGAATGAAAAAGAAATATGCAGAGAGCTTCAGAAACTGGTTGTAATCACAACACTAATGTACATACTTATTTTTTATGGTTTTTGAGCCCATGTAATTTTAATTTTTGATCTCACTTGAGATCAAGCCTGTTTGTACATACACTTTTCATATTATAATTTGAAAAATTGCAGTGGGATGCTCTCCCACTGTTGACTTCTCAAAAAAGAGAGTGAAAAACTGAGTGTTCTTGGCAAATGAAAAGCAGGCAACTTCTTCAAAAGAAATTTGTTGGGGTCCAACCATTTATTGCAGCAAACAAAACTGAAAACTAAAACAACTGACGCTCCAAGAAAAACTCATAGTGCATGAAACAATAAAAATATAGTGTGTTGAAAGGTGACCTGATTTTTTCCGATAAAGAAGGGGTGCCTCTCGGGGGCATCCCCAAGCTTTGACGCTTATACCTCTTGGATATTTCTTGGGGTGCATGGGCATCCCCAAGCTTGAGCTTTTGTCCATTCTTCAACTCATCTCATCATTCTCCAATCCCTACACTGTAAAACTTCCTTCATACAAAACTCAACACAATTCTATTAGCAACATTAGTGTAAGCATAATAATGAATCAACCCCTTTTTGCTTCAGATTTCAACTTAAAACCACCACATATAAAGCATATACAACTGTAGCAACTTCCCCAAAACTTCCGTGATCAAAAGAACTCAAAAAGAAAGTGATCGAGAGGCAAACACAAATAGTGGCAGAAATATGTCAAAACAGAACAACTGACAAAGGTCGAATTTTTAGAGGGTTTTCTGTTGCTCAAATCAAAAAGTGTAAAACTAATTAAAGTTTGGATATTTCCTGGGGCATATGCACAAGAAATCGCAGGTCAAAAAGATATTCTGAGAATTTTCACGAATATTTACGGTGCAGCACCGAAATCTATTTCAGGACAGCAACTTCCCCAAATCTTACCTCACTCAAATTAGAGGCTTCTCTTGGCACAACAACGAAATAAAAAGGATAAGGAGAGGTTATTACAGTAGTAATAACTTCCAAGACTCAAATAAAAGAAAAAGAACTGAAAGTAAAACATTGGGTTATCTCCCAAGAGTACTTTTCTTTAACGCCTTTGAGCTAGGCGCAGAAAGTGCAAATCAAGTAATATCAAGTGATGAAGCATCAAGCTCATAATTTGCTCTAAGAATAGTGTTAAAAAGTAATTTCTTCCTCTTCCTAGGGAAGTGTTCCATACCTTTCTTGAGTGGGAATTGATATTTGATGGTGCATTCCCTCATATCAATGATGGCACCTACAGTTCGAAGAAAAGGTCTTCCCAAAATAATAGGACATGAAGCATTGCATTCAACATCCATAACAAGAAAATCAACGGGAACAAGGTTATTGTTAACCATAATAAGAACATCATTAATCCTTCCCAAAGGTTTCTTCTTAGCAGCATCAGCAAAAGGAACATCATAATAACACTTTTCAAGCAGTGGTAAATCAAGCATATCATAAATTTTTCTAGGCATAATAAAAATACTAGCACCTAGATCATGTAAAGCATGGCAATCAAAACCATTAACATGCATATCAATGATGGGTTCCCAACCATCTTCTAACTTCTTGGGAATAGAAGCTTTTTGCTTCAACTTTTCATCCCTAATTTTCATGAGAGCATTGGTAATATGCTTAGTAAAAGCAACATTTATAGAACTAGCATTGGAACTCAAAGAAAGCTTTTGCAAGAACAAAATAACTTCAGATATATTGCATCCATCAACATCAAAATCATTGAAAGAAATAGAGCTATCATCTCCCACACTCCGAAAAATTTCAGCACTCTTTTGAGAAAAAGTTTTAGCAGTTTTGGGCTTTTTAGTACAAGGAGTGGGAGTTTTCTCTGCACCAATCAAAGTAAGAGGATTGCTAGCATTTGGAACAACATCATTAGAGGTTGTAATGGTACATACCTTCATCTTTCTAGCCATCTCATCTTCTCTTTCCCACCTGCCATGTAATTCTGCTAACATCCTAACATTTTCATCAATTCTAACTTGGATAGCATTAGCAGTGGCAAAAGTATTGTTCTCTTTAACATCATTAGGCAACACTTTTAGTTTCAGAAGTTCAACATCATGAGCAAGGCTATCAACTCTAGAAGCAAGAATATATATTTTGCCTAACTTTTCCTCAACAGACTTGTTAAAAGTAGTTTGCTTACCGATGAAGTCCTTGAGCATGACTTCAAGCTCAGAGGGCACAGCCCTAGTGTTGTTGGAGGAATTACCATAAGAGTTACCATAACCATTACCATTGGTAGAAGGATACGGCCTATAATTGTTACTAGCAAAATTATTATTTCTAATGAAGTTTACATCAACATGCTCTTCTTGAGCAACCAAAGAGGCTAAAGGAACATTATTAGGATCAACATGAGTTCTATCATTAGAAAGCATAAGCATTATAGCATCAATCTTATCACTCAAGGAAGAGGTTTCCTCAATAGAATTTACCTTCTTACCTTGTGGAGCTCTCTCGGTGTGCCATTCAGAATTATTTACCATCATGTTGTCGAGAAGCTTTGTTGTGGTGCCCAAGGTAAGGGACATAAAAGTGCCTCCAGCAGCTGAATCCAATAGGTTTCTTGAAGAAAAATTCAGTCCTGCATAAAAAGTTTGGACAATCATCCAAGTAGTTAGTCCATGAGTAGGGCAATTCTTTATCATAAATTTCATTCTTTCCCAAGCCTGAGCAACATGTTCATTATCAAACTGGCTAAACTTCATAATATTGCTACGCAAAGCTATAATCTTAGTAGGAGGATAGTATCTTCCAATAAAAGCATCCTTACACTTACCCCATGAATCAATACTATTTTTAGGCAAAGACAGCAACCAATCCTTAGCTTTTCCTCTCAAGGAAAAAGGAAACAACTTAAGCTTAATAATATCACTCTCTACATCCTTATATTTATGCATCTCACATAGCTCAACAAAATTGTTGAGATGAGCTGCAGCATCATCAGTACTAGCACCAGAAAATTGCTCATTCATAACAAGGTTCAATAAAGCAGGCATAATCTCATACAAATTTGCAGCGGGAGCATGTGGCGCAATAGCAGTGCAGATAAAATCACTATTATTATTGCTAGTAAAATCACACAACTTGGTGTTTTCAGGAGTAGCCATTCTAGCAAAGCTAAGAGAAGACAAGTAAAAATAACAACTATAAGGAAACTAATTTTTGTGTGTTTTTGATAAAAACGAGGCAAGCAAAAATAAAGTAAAGCAAAACTAAAACAAAGTAAAGGATGTGCGTGCGAAACTCCCCTTGCAGAAGTCTTCTTTTTCCCCGGCAACGGCGCCAGAAAATTATGCTTGATGCGGCACGGTATTGATGTAAATCACTGTCGATGGATTTCGTGTCGCAAGAACACGGGTGATGCCTCTGATGGCGACCATGCTGTCCTTGTGCGTGGTGAATAACCAGCCCGTTGGGAACCCCAAGAGGAAGGTATGATGAGTGCAGCAACAAGTTTTCCCTCAGTTTAAGAAACCAAGGTTTATCGAACAGGAGAAGAGAGACAATGACGACTGAAGGTGTTGTGGAACCTGCACACACACAAACAAATACTTTGTTCCCAACTTGCGATGAGGTTGTCAATCTCACCGGTTTGCTTGAAACAAAGGTTATGAGTGTATCGAGTGGAAAACAATATAGTATGCGAGTAAAATAAACAGTACGAGAAAAGTAAACAGGTGATAGCAATATGATGGAAATAGGACCGGGGTCCACAGTTCACTAGTGGTGTCTCTCCATAGATAAAATAGCACATGCTGGGTAAACAAATTACAGTTGGGCAATTGATAGAATAAAGATAACGTGATATGTCAAGAAGATCACTATGAGATTTACTCTGGGCATTACAACAAAATACATAGACCGCCATCCAACTGCATCTATGACTAATAATCCACTTGTGGTGAATCAATCCGAGAACTCCACAAGTATTAAGTTGCGAACAACAGATAATTGCATTAAGCAAAGTGTGTAATGTAAACAAAGCATATGCCCTTGAGCATATGAATGTTGTTTTCTCCCTAGTAGCAACAGCACATCTACCACCTTAGAGGTTTCTGTCACTCCCCCAGGTGAAATAGAGGCATGAACCCACTATCGAGCATAAATACCCCCTCTTGGAGTCACTAGCAACTACTCGGCCAAGATAGCTACTAACAACGGAGAGCATGCAAGATCATAAACAACATAGAGATAACAAAAGATAATATTCAGTACAGCAACTTAATCATAAACACCAATATTCATCGGATCCCAACAAACCAAACATGTAAAATTACATAACGGTGATCTCAATCATGTATGGCAGCTCATGAGATCTAAACATGAAGCACATAGGGGAGAAGACAACCATCTAGCTACTGCTATGGACCCATAGTCCAAGGTAGACTACTCACTCATCGCTCTGGAGGCAAGCATGGCGACGAAGAAGACCTCCGGTGGCGATTCCCCTCTCCGGCAGGGTGCCGGGAAGAGCTTCTGGACCCTCCCAATCTTCGGGTCGACGGCGGCGGTGGATCGCGATGTGTTCTGGAAAACTGATCGGGCCTTAGGTTTTTCTCGTCGGGGGGTCTTTATAGGCGAAGGGTCGATGTCAGAGGAGGGGCCAGGCGGCCTCACAAGGCGGTGGCGCGGGCCAGGGGCTGGCCGCGCCACCCCTGTGTGTGGGCCACAGGTCCCTCACCTCCTACTCTCCTTCAGATCTCTGGAAGCTTCCGGGTAAAATAAGACTTCAGGAACTTGTTTCGTCCAATTCCGAGAATATTTCCTGTGTATCACTTCTGAAACACAAAAACAGCAGAAAACAGGAAACTGGCACTGTGGCACTTGTTAATAGGTTAGTTCCGGAAAATGCATAAAAATGCCACTAAGTGTAACGAAACAATAGGCAAATGGTGTAAAACAAGCATGGAGCATCAAAAATTATAGATACGTTTGAGACGTATCAAGCATCCCCAAGCTTAACTCCTGCTCGTCCTCGAGTAGGTAAGTGATAACAAAAGAATAATTTTTGAGGTGACATGCACCTACACAATCTTGATCATATATGTAAGCATTGGTGAGCTGGGATCAATAGAACTTAAAACATGGGCATGAAGATATAATCTTGACAATAAGAACTTAGCAACCATGTTGTAAACATGCAAATGAACACAAACAAAAGATCATGATAATGAAACAATGAAAGTCAAACGTGTGTTCAAATCATAAGGAAAAACATACAAAAGGTTTTCAGCTTGTCCTTCAAAGAGAGCAAAACATAAATGCATAGGACACCTCAAAGTTTAAGAGGGCGACTAGATACAAATAATTTAAGAACAAGTGAAACCAACAATATAAGTCAATCAATGAACTTTGGGACAATGCATATCACACTAAGAATGACAACTATGCTCTCTTAATGGTGCATAAAGAAAGAAAGTGGTGACTCAACATAAAAGTAAAAGAAAGGCCCTTCGCAGAGGGAAGCAGTGATTGCAAGTTTTATAACCTTCAAAAATTATGGTACTTATCGGCTTTGAGCTCTCATTGCCCCCATCATAAGCATCTTGAATGGTTAAAGTTAATGCAAGAACAATTATGATGCATATGCTTGACAAATCATAAGTTGAAAACCTCGTGCCCCGTGAATACGAGTACCCAAACCTCATGCTACTTTACTTAGAGTCCCAAGCAAGGCTCTTGTCATTGTAAGTATATGCATATCATTGAGAACCGCCAATGGGGTACCTCCGTGCCCGATGACATGGAACAAGCCCACACCAAAATGACAGGACAAGCAGACAATGAACACCTCGACATCTCTTTTATTTGCTATATTGTTTAGCTTTTTATTGTGAGATGCGTCGTTGAATGTTCACCATGGGTATGCTGCAAATTTCCACCATGAATTATGCATTGCTTAGATTGGCGGCCCGGCGTTTTCCTAACACATATACAAACTCCATGATCCCCACAAGATTCCCAATTCATTTCACACCGCGGGCATCCATAAACAAAAGATCACGATATCAACTCAAATAAGAAGTGCAATGTTGAAAGCTTGCCCCATGACAGCATGGCTGGGCTAGAATCCAACTTACAACTTGCAAGCATAACAACTCAACATAAGAGACCACAATGTCAAATTTTTAAGAACAGGAAAAAGTAAAGTGTGCCTTCCGGTTCGGAGAGCTTTACTAACCGAGTTTCGCATAACACTGGTAAGAGTTTAATTTGAAGAGAAAATAAAAGCAAGTCAAATTTACTTGGAATAGCAAATTGCTAATAGGTATGTATGGTGGACACAATGGAAAACTTTGGCTTTTAGGAGTTGGATGCACGAGTAGAGCTCATACTCAGTACAAGGCGAGGGCTAGCAAAAGACTGGGAGCGACCAACTAAGAGAGCAATAATGGCCATAATCATGCAAAGCGACAAAGCGACATTAAAAGAAGCATAAGATGGCATCAAAAGTCAAAAACTAAATGATCATGAAGGCTATTGGCGACTTTGTAAGAGTCTAACATGTGTGAGCATGCGCCAAGTCAACCCAAATAAAGCATCAAGGAGAAAACCAAAATAATGCTTCCATACAATAAAAATAACGCATGATTTTTTCAAAGGCTCATTAAGCAATCTCAGTTATTTGAGACAAGTCATGCTACAGCAAAACCACTAAGCATACTATCAAAAAGACATCAAGCATGACATGAAAAAGCCTAAGCCGCAGTCTACACAAGCTCCTTCTTGTACCACTATTTTGCACAAAGCTTTTTCTCTTTTCCAACACCATTTGAATTTTTTTTTAAAGACACCTCTTTTGATGAAAACCAATAAAGATCAGAGGCAAAAATACACCTTGATGAAAAGATATGACAAGATCTGAATGTAAATCAAGGCGAAAACGAAAGCCAAAAGCAGTAGCCAAAAAAGTAGAACGCATCGATGAACGATAAGAGTGAAAAATTGAGCGTTCTTTGCAAATGAAAACAAGCAACTTCTCCAAAAGAAATTTGTTGGGGTCCAACCATTTATTGCAGCAAACTAACAAACTAAACCAACTAAGAAAACTAAAACAACTGACGCTCCAAGAAAAAAAACACATAATGCATGAAGCAATAAAAATATAGTGTTTTGAAAGGTGACCTGATTTTTGCCGATGAAGAAGGGGTGCCTCGGGGGCATCCCCAAGCTTTGACGCTTGTACTTCTTGGATATTTCTTGGGGTGATGCATGGGCATCCCCAAGCTTGAGCTTTTGTCCATTCTTCAACTCATCTCATCATTCTCCAATCCCTACACTTGAAAACTTCGTTCATACAAAACTAAACACAAATCTATTAGCAACATTAGTGCAAGCATAACATATAATCAATCCTCTATTTGCTTCAGGTTTCAACTCAAAACCACCACACATATAGCATATACTACTGTAGCAACCTCCCCAAAAGTTCCATGATCAAAAGAACTCAAAAGAAAGCGATAAAGTGGCAAACACAAATATTGGCAGAAATCTGTCAAAACTGAACAGCTGACAAAGGTCGAATTTTTGAGGGATTTTCTGTTGCTCAAATCAAAAAGTGTTCAACTAAGAAAAGTTTGGATATAACCTGGGGCATATGCACAAGAAATCGCAGGTCCAAAAGATAAACAGAGAATTTTCACGAATTTTTACGGTGCAGCACCGAAAACAGTTTCAGGACAGCAACATCCCCAAATCTTTACCTCAGTCAAATTAGAGGCTTCTCTTGGCACAAAAACGAAATAAACAAGATAAGGAGCGGTCATTACAGTAGTAATGACTTCCAAGACTCAAATAAAAGAAAAAGTACTGAAAATAAAACATTGGGTTATCTCCCAAGAGTGCTTTTCGTTAACGCCTTTGAGCTAGGCGCAGAAAAGTGCGAATCAAGTAATATCAGATGAAGTATCAAGATCAACTGCAGAGAACTTTTCAACAATGAAGGAAAATATGTTCAACTGAGTTTTTGAAAATCCTTTATGGTCACGCTTTGGCACACTACTTTCATCGAAAGGATTTTCAGGGCAAATCCAACTGGAATTCTTTTCCCAAGCATCATGAATTCCTATAAGTTCATAAGGTATTGGTACTTTAAAATCATCGGGTGTACCAACAACCTTTACAGGCGAGCCAAGCTTATTAAACTTCTTAAAAACTTTCCTAACCTCAATGGCAACATCTCTAAATTCTGTGCGCAAGGTTTCTAAGATAAAAGCTTTCTTTTCGGGCTCCTCAATTTCATGAAGCTTAAGGAACATGTATTGCATAGAAGAATTAAGACTAGCAAACCTAGCTTCTAACATGTGAACTAAATGAGCAGAAGCAACTTCATAGCTAGGAGCTAACTCAACCAAAGACTTTTCCTCATCTTCCTCATGCATACTAATGTGATTAAAGAACTCCTCAATGTTACTTTTGCCAATAATCGAACCACTACCTACTGAGAGGTCCTCCAGAACGAACTTAGGGAACAACATGATAACTAAAGTAAAGAAATAACAACTACCAAGGATTCTAATTTATTTTGGGTTTTTGATATAAAAAGCAATGCAGGTAAAATAAAATAAAGTAAAGCAAAACAAATAACAAAGTAAAGAATGTGTGTGCGAAGAACTCCCCTCGCAGAAGTCTTCTCTCTTCCCCGGCAACGGCGCCAGAAAAATAGCTGATGCCTCTGATGGCGACCAGGCTGTCCTTGTGCGTGGTGAATAACCAGCCCGTTGGGAACCCCAAGAGGAAGGTATGATGAGTGCAGCAGCAAGTTTTCCCTCAGTTTAAGAAACCAAGGTTTATCGAATAGGAGAAGAGAGACAATGACGACTGAAGGTGTTGTGGAACCTGCACACACACAAACAAATACTTTGTTCCCAACTTGCGATGAGGTTGTCAATCTCACCGGTTTGCTTGAAACAAAGGTTATGAGTGTATCGAGTGGAAAACAATATAGTATGCGAGTAAAATAAACAGTACGAGAAAAGTAAACAGGTGATAGCAATATGATGGAAATAGGACCGGGGTCCACAGTTCACTAGTGGTGTCTCTCCATAGATAAAATAGCACATGCTGGGTAAACAAATTACAGTTGGGCAATTGATAGAATAAAGATAACGTGATATGTCAAGAAGATCACTATGAGACTTACTCTGGGCATTACAACAAAATACATAGACCGCCATCCAACTGCATCTATGACTAATAATCCACTTGTGGTGAATCAATCCGAGAACTCCACAAGTATTAAGTTGCGAACAACAGATAATTGCATTAAGCAAAGTGTGTAATGTAAACAAAGCATATGCCCTTGAGCATATGAATGTTGTTTTCTCCCTAGTAGCAACAACACATCTACCACCTTAGAGGTTTCTGTCACTCTGCCACGTGAAATAGAGGCATGAACCCACTATCGAGCATAAATGCCCCCTCTTGGAGTCACTAGCAACTACTCGGCCAAGATAGCTACTAACAACGGAGAGCATGCAAGATCATAAACAACATAGAGATAACAAAAGATAATATTCAGTACAGCAACTTAATCATAAACACCAATATTCATCGGATCCCAACAAACCAAACATGTAGAATTACATAACGGTGATCTCAATCATGTATGGCAGCTCATGAGATCTAAACATGAAGCACATAGTGGAGAAGACAACCATCTAGCTACTGCTATGGACCCATAGTCCAAGGTAGACTACTCACTCATCGCTCCGGAGGCAAGCATGGCGATGAAGAAGACCTCCGGTGGTGATTCCCCTCTCCGGCAGGGTGCCGGGAAGAGCTTCTGGACCCTCCCGATCTTCGGGTCGACGGCGGCGGCGGATCGCGATGTGTTCTGGAAAACTGATCGGGCCTTAGGTTTTTCTCGTCGGGGGGTCTTTATAGGCGAAGGGTCGATGTCAGAGGAGGGGCCAGGCGGCCTCACAAGGCGGTGGCGTGGGCCAGGGGCTGGCCGCGCCACCCCTGTGTGTGGGCCCCAGGTCCCTCACCTCCTACTCTCCTTCAGATCTCTGGAAGCTTCCGGGTAAAATAAGACTTCAGGAACTTGTTTCGTCCAATTCCGAGAATATTTCCTGTGTATCACTTCTGAAACACAAAAACAGCAGAAAACAGGAAACTGGCACTGTGGCACTTGTTAATAGGTTAGTTCCGGAAAATGCATCAAATGCCACTAAGTGTAACGAAACAATAGGCAAATGGTGTAAAACAAGCATGGAGCATCAAAAATTATAGATACGTTTGAGACGTATCAACGGGGTACCACGTGACGGACCCAAAGATTCGAACACAGGGGGTTGAACGTGGGAGATCTTAGATCGCAGCGAAACATGGTGACGGAAGCCTTGAGTAGTCGAACGCGCAACACACTGTAGAGAGGGACGCCGAGCTTTACCCAGGTTCAGGGCCCTCGTGGTGAGGTAAAACCCCTACTTCCTGCCTTCTTGTATTGCGACGCGATACCTCGCGAGGAGTACAAGGTCTTGGTTACAGAGCTCTCACTGGCCGGAGGTAGAAGAACCTACTTAGCCTAGCTAGGAGCCCGGAGATGAAGATTCGATCCCCCCTAAGGGGTGGCCTCCCCTCCTTTTATAGCGCCAAGGTCCTCCTTCCCCTTATCTTCTTGGGGAAGGGGTTGCCACACACGGCCAAGGAGGGAGGACAGCTGTAGACTTTATTCTTCTGTGGACATAGTCTTCGTAGAGTAGTGGCGCCGGTCCACCAGAGTGGGTGGAGGAAGCTGACGTCTTCCCCTGGCGTCCTGCACCGTCCGTGCTATTTTTAGGGGGGGTGGCCAACAACCACTGTGCCACTTTATGCAGGCACGGCGAAAGTTGGTCTCCTCCCTGTCGGGGGTAGCATGGGCGGTACGCGGTCTTCTGCCCTTCATCTTCTTGCTCAGCACGCAAACGTGCTGAGCTGACGTGGACGTGGTCCCTCCCCTCACCAGCGGAAGCTCGTGAGGAGGTCTTCTGGTCCTTAGTAGTTTTAGTCGTCGTTCTCCTCATGAGGCGCCTCCTCATGAAGGTCTTCTTCAATAGCTTCGGTCGTCGTTTCACCCCTGGGCCAAAGCTGGGCCGTTGAAGAGGCCCAGGAGCAGGTGGACCGGGATACCCCGGTATCCAGAACACCGACAGTAGCCCCTGGGAGCCCGGCCCATGAACGTGCCCTCTTGAGGGGGCCCCCAGAAGCTGCTGGGCCCTCCAATGGCACGCGTCAACCGCGCGGTCAGAGGACCATGTGAAGATGCAGAGGTCGTGGGCACATGGCACCCTTGCAGTTGGCGAAGTGAAGCGGCGTGGAGATCGTGCGTAGTGGGTGGAGTAACGGGCGTTTTCGAACCGTCGCATCAAGGGTGATGTTTCGGAAACCGCGCCCTCCTTGCCCCCTTAAAAGCTTGGCAGAGAAGGCTCCTCCCCTCTTCTATAGCACATCGCCACCGCCACCTCCCTTCCGAAGATCTTGAGCACCCAAATCCTCTTAGCCTTCGATCCTCCCGCTGCAACTCGTCCTCGCCCAGAGCCATGGCACTGCGCAGGGCCACCGGAGCAGCAAGGTCTTCTGAGGCGGCGCCACAGCCGGCGGCGCCCCTGCTCAACTCCCGCATCAAGAGCAGCCGCGAGCTCCAGACCGTCCGAGAGATGGTCGGGAGCAAGAACAACGAGTGGGGCGCCACCTGCATCTGGCACGGCCGCGCGCCGTGGGACACTCTGCCCGCGACGATGCAGCCTTTCTTCCTCTTCTCCGTCTTTGCCGGCCTGGTGCCGCCATTCTCCCCCTTCTTCCTGGCGATCCTAGAAACCTACGGGATCCAGACCATCCACCTGCATCCCAAGTCCGTCACCTTGCTGGCGGTCTTCGCATATGCCTGCGAGGCATGGATCGACATCAAGTCGTCGGTGGCGTACTTTCGCCACCTCTTCTCTCTCCGGTCCTATGGGCTGAACCAGAGTTCCGGCTACGTCTCCTTCATCACCACCACCAGGACAAAGGGCGAATTCATCGACTTGAAGTGGATGAAGAAAGTTGAAGACTTTTGGAGCCGCTGGTTCTTCGTCGACATCCTCGAAGAATCGGAGCTCTTCCTCGTCACTGGGGTTCCCCCCGTCAAGCTCACCACCTGGGCCAGAGAGGCCCTTCCCGAGGAAGCCCTGAAGACGCTCCGCCCGCGAATCCGAGATCTCTGGAAGGCCGGCGTCACGGGGACCATGGTCGGGGTGGAGTTCGTCACCCGACGCATCGCCCCTCTTCAGGACCACCGCCGGGAGATCTGGAGGCACAGGGCCGGGGACGACCTCAGGCTTCATGTCAGCGAGCTCAACGCCGACGCTCGGGAGGAGCCCCTCTTCTACAACACATCGCCGCCGCCACCTCCCTTCCGAAGATCTTGAGCACCCAAATCCTCTTAGCCTTCGATCCTCCCGCTGCAACTCGCCCAGAGCCATGGCACCGCGCAGGGCCACCGGAGCAGCGAGGTCTTCTGAGGCGGCGCCCCTGCTCGACTCCCGCATCAAGAGCAGCCGCGAGCTCCAGACCGTCCGAGAGATAACTGCATTAAGCAAAGTGTGTAATGTAAACAAAGCATATGTCCTTGGAAACAAGAATGTTGTTTTCTCCCTAGTGGCAACAGCACATCTACAACCTTAGAGGTTTCTGTCACTCCCCCAGATTAAATAGAGGCATGAACCCAACTATCGAGCATAAATACCCCCTCTTGGAGTCACTAGTATCTACTTGGCCAAGATAGCTACTAAGAACGGAGAGCATGCAAGATCATAAACAACATAGAGATAACATAAGATAATATTCAGAACATCAACTTAATCATAACACCAATATTCATCGGATCCCAACAAACACAACATGTAGAATTACATAACGGTGATCTCGATCATGTAAGGAGCTCACGAGATGTAAACATGAAGCACATGGTGGAGAAGACAATGATCTAGCTACTGCTATGGACCCATAGTCCAAGGTAGACTACTCACTCATTGCGCCGGAGGCAAGCATGGCGATGAACAAGACCTCCGGTGGCGATTCCCCTCTCCGGCAGGGTGCCGGGAAGAGCTTCTGGACCCTCCCATTCTCGGGTCGATGATGGCGGATCGCGATGTGTTTCTGGAAAATTGATCGGGTGTTTAGGTTTTTCCTGTCGGGGGGTCTGTATAGGTGAAGGGGCAGCGTCAGAGGTGGACCAGGGCGGCCTCACCATGGGTGGGCGCGGCCAGGGGCTAGGCCGCGCCCCCCTGTGGTGTGGTCAGGCCATGGCCCCTCTCCGTCTCCTCTTCGGTCTTCTGGAAGCTTTATTAAATATTGGGAGGTTCGGCTTTTGTTTCATCCAATTCCGAGAATATTTCCTGTGTAACTTTTCTGAAACACAAAAACAGCAGAAAACAGGGAACTGGCACTGTGGCATCTTGTTAATAGGTTAGTTCCGGAAAATGCATAAGAATGCCACGAAGTGTAACAAAACACTAAGAAAATGGTGTATAAACAAGCATGGATCATCAAAAATTATAGATACGTTTGAGACGTATTAAGGAGACAATCTAATCTCGCATAGATCCATAATCTCACATAGATCCAATGCATAGGCTAGCACACACCATCTCATTTTCGACCATAGCCAGATCCCATCTGCGCACCATTGTAACGGCTCCAACTATTCCAGCAATACAAGATCAGACAAGCAGGATGTAGGTCTTTACCCTCCCGGGGGGCGAACCTGGGTAAATTCTCGTGTGCATCCCGTTTCTGTCTGAATCCGTCGAATCCGCCAGCGCCCACATATGCTCCATGAATCGAAAGCCCCTAAACATGGGCATTGCCGGGTTTGAACCTTGTCACCGGTATATTGGCCCATTCAAGATCCTTGAGCGTCGTGGTGAGATGTCCTACAAGCTTGAACTACCCCCGAAGATGTTCAAAGTCCACGATGTCTTCCATGTGTCACAACTTTGCAAGTGTCTTCAAGCCTTCAACAAGCCTGAGGTTTTCAAGGAGATTGATCACAACTCTATTGATCTCAATCATGACCTGACCTACTGAGAGAGGCCTATCTGCATCTTAGCAGAAAACGTTCGTCTCACCCGAAGGCGCAAGATTAAGATGTACAAGGTTCAATGGAGCAA
This sequence comes from Dactylis glomerata, assembly GCA_007115705.1. NCBI lineage: Eukaryota > Viridiplantae > Streptophyta > Magnoliopsida > Poales > Poaceae > Dactylis > Dactylis glomerata. The sequence continues at coordinate 535,594 of QXEO01000165.1, forward strand.
CCATTCCGAAGATGAAGCTAATTGGGAACGCGAGGATTATCTCTAGAGAGAATTTCCAGGCCTACTTAGCTCTTAACTACGGAATCTCGGGATGAGATTCTTTTAAGGGGGGAAGGTCTGTAACAGCCCACATTTTGTAACCTAGAAAACCCTAGTGTTGGAATGCTAAAAATTGGGACTAACAAAAACTTTTCCATTGTTTGTGTGTATGCATGTGAACTTGGGTGCTTGCTCGTGTGCTTTTTGAGCAAACCCTAAGTTTGCTATTGACAAGGGTATAGTTAATAGAGCCCGTTAGTTGAGTACCCCTGAGGCCCGTTAAGCTAGGCCCAATTGTAATGATAGTCGAGATACGAGTTCTTACTGTATGTCGATGTTGTAATCTGTATCGGACCCTACCCGATCCTCGAGACCTGGCCACCTATATATAGGGGCCAGGAGGGGACGGTGTAGGGCAGATTGAAAGCAAGCCAGGTTCAACACCCAAGTTTACTTTCGATATACACATATTTCGACTAATCTTACCTTTGAGTTCATCCGACGCCCTATCTCCCTGATCCTAAGTCCTTCATTTAGGACATTTGTTGAGTTAACCCTCGTCAATTGGCGCCGACCGTGGGGACTCTGGGCGTTGGAATCATGAATTCGACGGCTTTTTCGCTTTTAGCCAACAACAGTGCAGAATTCGACGAAAATCAAGAGATGGAGATAGCAATCGGAAGCCTGAGCATCCTCATCGGGCCATCGGGTTCATCTCGCCTTTCAGATCTGACGAAACAAGATCCATCGGCAAGTGAGCCCGAAATAGTAGCAATGATTGAATATTCCGAAGGCTCTTCTAGCGAGGTAAACTCGCCGGTCAGCTTAGGAGAAGTGCAAAAAGGAAAAATCACAGAAGGCGACGAAACAATGGAAAATTTCGATGTCAGGGTCCAACTCGAAGATCTCACGATCTGCCTCGACGATATCTCAGACAAGTCAACAGATACATGGAAGACAGGATTAGAGCTTTCTGAAGATGGTGACACGATCTTCTCAAGCTTTAATAACAACATCGGCAAACAATACCAAGTGCTCTCCATTGTAGGAGACAATTCAGAAGAGTTCGACGAAAACAATAATCCAGTGTTAAACCCAGCAAACATCAACAGAGGAGCAAATCATCTAGCAGAAGGGCAAACAACAGAATCCCTCACAACAAGGGAAAAAATTCGACTATCAGCCGACGAATGGAGAATAATAAGGGAAGCTGTGGAAAACGGCACATCAATACCATCCAATTCCAGCAAAGACATGCTCTTAGGGTATCATTATGCCCTAAGACAGCAGGCAAAGCAACTAGCAAAAGAAAAAGTAGAGATACAAAAAAGAAAAGAATCAGCTATTGCAGCCAGCAACGCCGCTCGTAAAGCGCGGAGCGACGCATCACATACTAACACAAGGAGAAATCGTCGACATGGTTCAAGGTACGACAACCTCGAGTACTCCAACAGGCAAAGCATTTCCAAAAACCTCGACTCGTCCTTCCTATTGGTCGACGAACAAGGAAACATCGTACCAAAAACTCCTGAAGCAGCACTAGTGGCAGCTCAAGCATATCTGCTCACAACTCGACCAAGCCCGGGGGATCCTAGGGAACATATGCATAGGGCGGCATTGAATGGACTAAACATGGTGGGCCACAAGCTATCAGCAAAAGGAGAGGAAGCACATCACCACAAAGAAGCACACAAGCCAAGGTCACCTCGCCGTCACAATAGTCCTCGGCGCAGAAGTGGCAATCAACGATCTCGATCGCCATCACCAAAACAACATGGAGGAACTCGAAGATCCCGATCTCCAAACGAAAAACGCGACTATGAAGATGACGAAAATGAGATGGGGGCATCATGCTTTACCCGCAGGGTTCGCACCACACCAGTTCCCAAGGGGTTCAAATTACCTCATGATCAGCAAAAGTATGATGGATCACAGGAACCACAGTCATGGCTCTCAGACTATCTGCAAGCAGTACAAATATTGGGAGGAACCAAAGAAACAGCAATGCAAAGTTTGCAACTACACCTCACCGGCGCAGCAAGGTCATGGTTGAGTAAACTAGAGAAAGAAACTATTGGAAGCTGGGAAGACCTCACAAAGCAATTCACAAGCAACTTCAGGTCGACATACAAGCGGCCAGCATCAATAGAAGAAGTCAAAGCATGTGTGCAGCAACGCGACGAAACATTACGGGCATACATCCAAAGATGGAGTCTAATCAAAAACTCAGCAGTCGAAGTTTCAGACGAAAGAGCAATAGACGCATTCATAATTGGATTAAGGCGAAGAGACCTAGTCGAAGAGATGGGCAGAATTAAGCCGAAAACAGTATCAGACCTCATGGACGTAGCAAATAGATTCGCAGACGGAGAAGACACGTGCAACAACAAGCGGACACGATCCCCAGAGGATGATAGAAGAAATAGATATGGAAGTCAAAGAAGACGATCCCGCAATTACAACAACTATGGCCCTCACAGCCAAGTAGCCGCAGGGTATAAGGACAACAGCTATCAAGGAAGCGAGCGCAGAAGCTCGGGATATCGAAGCTATGGAAAGGAGGACTATAGAAAGTTTCCCACAAGAGAATCCAGAGAGTACAACCCGTCGCCAGAAGACATGCTAAATGGACCTTGCCATATACACTCAGCGTTCGTCGATGGGAAGCGAGTATCTAGGCATGCAATGAAAGATTGCACCACATTCTTGAAACTACAAGAGGCAGCACTAAACAAACAAACCAAAGCAAGGCGACAAGGATACGAAGGAAGCAACAAACCTGCTACAAATCAGCAAGGGAACAATGGAGCTCCTCAAGGACAAGACCAGCCAAACCAAGGACACGATGATGACGAAGGGTACATCCCATCTAAAGGACACATCACAGCAATGATACAACCCGTGCCCAAGTCAAACAAAGAAGAAAAGAGCATTACTCGACAAGTCAATCTAGCAGTTACTTCACCTCCAGCTACAACGGAATATCTACACTGGTCAGAGCAACCAATCGAATTCAACAGGGAAGATCACCCTATAACAGTGCCTCGGCCGGGAAATGCGCCTTTGGTACTCAAAGCTCAAATTGGTGCATACGATGTCGACAGAATATTCATGGACGCGGGAAGCGGAATCAATTTGATATATGCAAAAACACTCATAGCAATGCATATATCATTAGAGTTCCTAAAGCCAACGGACTGTTCCTTCCATGGGATCGTAGCAAGAAGTGCCAATTATCCACTAGGTCGAATAGCACTCAACGTTTGCTTCGGCAACCGGCAAAACTACAGAAGAGAAAAGCTAGACTTTGAGGTCATGGACTGGCCATCTCAGTATCATGCGATCCTCGGGCGACCCGCGTTTTCGCGATTCATGGCAGTACCTCACTATACATATCTAGTACTCAAGATGCCAGGACCAAAGGGAATAATCACAGTAAAGGGAAGCTTCGAAGTCTCAGATCTTTGTGACAAGGAGTTCCACAAGATGGCACAAAACTTTGGCATGGTAGCCAACTACGCAGAAAAGGTGAAAGGCACGACTACGGAAGGCGTCAAGCTACTCGAAGAACGCGCCTCGGGGCTAGAGATGAAGAAACCATGAGTAGAAGCGTCAGGAGAAGACAAAGTTACAGGAGAAGAAGAGAAGGCCACAACGGAATAAGCATCAAGAACAACAAAAGTAGAGTAGAAGAATAAGGCTATAAAAGCCACAAGTCATACCAGGGGCAATGCCCTCTAGATCCAGAACACAGGTCATAGGCCGGATCTCTTGGGTCACCCCATGTATCTTACATTACAAGTATAATAAAGACAAAACATTCCTCACATTCTGAGTCTACGAGTCTTTCAAAAGAGTAAATGCGGCAAACGCACAAATCATACAAAAGCGCTTTGAGAACAAATTTCAGACATAAAGTCGCGAAATCAGAAACTCTCGCGTTCCATATACATACATAAGTATTACACCAGCGGGTTATCAGAGTCATCTATGCCTAAGGGATCTAAATAGTGATACTCGCGGAAGAACGTAGCATCTGCCTGCAGCAGCTTAGCCACAAGCCTCCGAGCAGGCTGCAAAGTATTCTCCACGTGTACTCATAGACTAGCTCCACCAGGAGCCAAACTCAAGGACATAGAGCTATAATTGAGTCTTGGGTGCCACTTGCGTATCCACCCGAGAGCAAAATTGGCACCTGCCACTAAGTTCAGTTCTATCAATCTATGAATACGCTGGCTGGATCTGAAAGTATCAAGAAGAAGTGGGAAAGTTGCAGGCAGAGGATTACGGGGAAGCATAACAGAGTGCATAGTCACGAGAGCTCTCCTGCAACCATCAACTGACTCGCCGATGTGTTGGGCGCGATCCTGAAGCAGTACAATAGCTTTCCAACGTTGAGGATCAGACCACAAAGTTTCAACACCCGCGGACATCTTTTCCAGAGCTGCATTTCGCTCGGTAACCCGACGATCCTCAGTAGCGAAATCCAAACAGGTGCCTACAATGGCAAAGTATATCACAAAAATAGCAGTGGAGAAAGAGGGGAAAAAACCAAGTCGAAAAGAAACTTACATCGCAACATCTCGCAGGCAGACTCGATAATGCCAAGGACAAAAGAATTGCATTCTTCATGATGCACAATCCTCGCCATCAAGCTAGACACCTTGTCATCAATAATGGATATTCGCTTCGTCAGACCACAAGCTTTGCTAGCTTTGTCCATAGCCATCTGTGCTTGGCATTTGGCCAAAGTCAAGCGAGACTCTAGGTCAGAAATCCTCAAAGAGTACTCTGTGCATTGGCTGCATCGGCGAGGAGTCGACGGAATCTTAGAGCCGGACATGCGAGCAGAGGAAGGAGCATGGCCACAACTCAAAGGATCATCGATGCGCATCGACTGGAAGTCAAAGGAAAAGAAAGGAGAGACATTTCAGCAAGATATCACAACATTTCATAAAGAGGAAACATATTTACATTAGTGCAAACCCTTTGATTAAAGTTCTCGGGTTGCACAAAGCTAAAGGTCTTTATAATCAAAAGCATAAATTAAAATCTACAGAGAAGCCGAGTCTATGCCACCTCAGCATTTTGCTCCGTGGCAGAAGAGGGCATGACAAATTCCTCGCCAACAGTCGACGGAGGCGCAGGTTCTTCCGCCGTTAGAGGTGGCGCAGTAGACGCCGCGGAAGCTGCCGAAGGAGAAATAATTGCCGACAGTGCAGGCGCTAACTTCTTTGCCTTCTCAAAGAAAGCCTTCATCTCATCGCGGGTAAGGCCATGGGGAGAGCTCACTTTTTCCCAGTCAAAGTCCACACCATGTGCATAAGAAAGTGCAATAGCACCCTCAGCACCACGCTTTAGAGATAGGCCCTTCAGCTGGAGGGTGGGATCTTCAGTTGTGTCGAAGGCCTTGGCAAGTTTCTCCAAGTTATCCTTCGGAACCTCTGCCTTCTTCTTCGGCCACAACCCGACGAACAGCCGCGACAGAACGCGGCTAACCAACTCAAAGATCTCCTGGATAGATATCCAGTTTGCCTTGAGCAGGTTAACCGTGGTCATAAGAGGATCATCGCCCGGCTGCAAAGACGATGGAGTTACCCCGGTAAATCCTGCACAACAAAAAAGGACAAAAGAAAGAAGGAAAGAAAAGCATTAGCAAGCTTAACAACGCAACACGTGTCGAAATAGAAGACAAGGCGAAGTGTTTACCTTCAGCAGTAGCAGACATCATGCGGAGACGCTCTGTCACAGCTTGTTCTCGCTGAGCATGTTCCTTGTTGGCATCGGCCAAAGCTTTTTCAGCCTTTTTTGCCTTACCAAGCGCTGATTTCTACGACTTTTCAGTGTTTGCTTTGGCAGCGGCCACAACATCGTAGGCCTTTTGAGAAGCACTAAGCTCGACCTCCAGCGATGCAATTCGGGCATTGGCTATTGCTAGGGCAGCTGCAGCAGAGGAAGAAAGGAAGTCAAATAAACAACAAAGGATAAGCATAGAGGAAAAGTAATGACTGGATGACGAGTGTACCTTCGGAAGCTTTCACAACCTTTAGATACTCAGCGCATTCAGTGCCTAAGGCGACGAATCTCTTCAACAATGCCTGGGAGAAAGGGCGTGTAAGAGCATAAGTGTATACAAGGAAAACAAGTGAAAGGAAGTTACTCACATCATCGGGGGAAACCGTAGATGCATGAGCTTCAAAAGAAACGTCGGCTTCTTTTGCCTTCTTTGAGCGTTTGAGGCTTCGAGCCGCAGGAATCTTCTTGACGGAAGCCCTGGTAACCCTCGGCGCAATGTCCTATTCAGCAGGCTCATCAGCAGTCGCAGGCGAAATCAAAGGAGCAGCTGTAGCATCTTTTGGCGGCTCCTCGTCATCTCTACAAGAAGAAAACAACTTATGTGCAAACACGACAGAGAGAAGGCAAGTACGGGGCAATTGAAAGAACTCGAAGAAAGCACTTACGATGCCAGGAGGTCGAAGTATTCGATATCTCCTACAAGAACAGAGGCTTTATTAGCCGCTGCTTTCTGTAGAGAGGAACTCGAAGAAGCAAATTCGTCGACTCGCTTCCTCTTCTTGTCCACGCCAGTGTCTTCAGAGAGCACAGGAGGAGGCGATGTCGACGAACTAGTGTCCTCTTCTGATTCTTCGGCATCATCTCCGTCTTGATTTTCATCAGCCTCGGGGGCTTCAGATACAAAAGAGGCCAGATCAGCCGGAAGAGGCCCTGCCTCTGGAAGAGGAGGGCGCGAAAGGAGGAATTGGTGCCCCTGCACACGAAAAAGTTAGTAGAGTAACCAAGGCAAAGAAAAACACAGTTTGAGACACACGAAATTTGACAACAAGTGAACAAAAAGCAAGCAGATACATACCTCGGGTAGACGGTGCACGGAGTTGAAGTAATCAGCGGTCAAATCAGCAACCGCATGTTCCTTGGTGAGCTTGGTGAGGCTCCTGACTTGCTTGTCGACATTTTGTTTCTCTATCAAATTTCAGAGATGCGAGCAGGATCCTCCAAGCCAGAGTAGCTCCAAAGCTTGGTAAGGCGATGCTGTAGGGGTTGAACTCGACGTTGCATGAAGAACGCCATGAGTTGAATACCCGACAATGCGCCTCCTTTGCCTCCTTTCAGAGCTTGAATGCAGGATAGAAGAGGAACAACCTGTTCTATTTCCGCATCTGAGGGAAGTGAATCCCACGATACCAATTTCTTCACTTCCTTGGAGGCGTCGAAAGGGGGTAGGCCATATTCGTCTTTGGAGGAGGCTTTGCAATCTTTAATATAGAACCATTTGGTCCTCCACCCTTGGACAGATGCGGCAAAGGAAAATTCGAAGTATTGCGCCTCAGGGCACACAGAGACAACGGCTCCGCCCAGTTCGGGTTTTCTGGACAAATCAACGTTGGGGCAAAGCCGGAAGATTGACCGCCAGAGAAGAAAGTGGGGCTCAATGCCCAAGAATGACTCACAAAGAGTCACAAAACAAGCAATATGCAGGATGGAGTTAGGTGTGAGCTGGTGAAGCTGCACACCGTAAACAAAGAGAAGCCCACGAAGAAATTCGTGGGCAGGAAGAGACAAGCCGCGGAGGAGGAAAGCAAGGAATATTATCCGATAGCCGCTCGGGGGCTGCGGGATCCGCTCAGTACTGGGGAACTTGATTGAATCACTGCTGGAGATAAGGCCCTCCGTCTTGGCCTTCTCCAACTCCTTTTGCGTGATAGCAGAGCGTACCCAGCTGGTCGCAGAGGATGTCTTGGCCATGGTGTTCTTGGTTGCTAGGTGCTTCACGCGCATCTATCACGCCGCGCTTGGGGGCTATGCACGAGCGGAGGAGGAAGAAGAGATCAGCAATGGAGGCGACAGAGAGAAAGAGCTGGTAAATAGTAAAATCCCCCACTACTCCTTTATATACCTTCTAAGAGAAGGATCGTGGGCTGAGACGTGGCGCAAGGAGCGGAAACGGTAGCCCACTAATGGTCAAAAATTGCGAAAATTACAGTGCTGCCCACAAAACGGTTCACACTTACACAGAGTGTCGTACTCACTGACGTCATAAAGAAGGTGATATAAGAAAGATCAAATACAAGCAGGATGGCACCGACAAGTGCAAAATCTATTGATGAGACTATACCCGAAGGACTTTCGACTATAGCCTAGTGGGCTACTACTTTCAAAAGTGTTGAATACAACTTCAAACTGGAGTGATGGACGCGTATTCAACGATAGGTTATCATTAAACTATTTCGAGTTGAAGTATGATGATGGACTACACTATATTTGAGCCTATACTCAAAAAAGTATTTTTTGACTATAGCCTCGGGGGCTACTCCCATCGGGAGCGCTGAGCGCGCACCCGACGATATTTTCTGGCAAGCATTAGAGCATGTGAAGTGAAGGAGTGTTACTCCCATTGGGAGCGAGTTTTATGGTTGTTTAAACCCGAATATTTTCAGTCAAAATTTGACTGCGACATGAGATTCTCGAGTTGCGTTATCGCAACGAAACTCGAATGTCGTGACTTGTCACGAAGGTAAGACCCCGGGATCCGTCCTGTGTGGCCTAGTATACGCACATGGATGCGCTCTGCTGGTATGTATCCGTGTCTACGACGCGAAGAAAATCCTGGTGGACGCACTGGGTACCCTGAGAATCACTGGGATTCATTCTTTGTAAGTCCTAAATGTGGCAGAAGAGTGGGTTTGACCAGTATCCCGAATTCAAATCCAAGGAGATTGAGTTTGAAGTAGGTGACAAGTATCTGTTCTGGCAGTTAACTGACCTCTTGATCCGTCAGAGTTGTCAGGCTTGTTCATCAAAACCCCTTGCAAAATATTATCATAAAATAAGTCGAAAGAGCAAGTCGAAGATTTGAAGATATGAAGAAGTCGAAGAATTGATCAAGTTGAAGAATTAAAAATTAGAGATTCAACCCGAATCTGCAATTCTGGTAGAATCTCAGGGGCTACTGACAAGGGTATAGTTAATAGATCCCATTAGTTGAGTACCCCTGAGGCTCGTTAAGCTAGGCCCAATTGTAATGATAGTCAAGATACGAGTTCTTACCGTATGTCGATGTTGTAATCTATATCGGACCCTACCCGATCCTCGAGACCTGGCCACCTATATATAGGGGCCAGGAGGGGACGGTGTAGGGCAGATTGAAAGCAAGCCAGGTTCAACACCCAAGTTTACTTTCGATATACACATATTTCGACTAATCTTACATTCGAGTTCATCCGACGCCCTATCTCCCCGATCCTAAGTCCTTCATTTAGGACATTTGTTGAGTTAACCCTCGTCAGCTATAGACATGAATTATTTTAGTTTGTCAACTAAGTATCTAAGAGCGATTTACCCCTCCATGCATAGTATAAGGACCCTTGGTTCCATTTTCCATATTTCAGGAAACAAATAGATTCATATTGCTAGAAAGCCATCCTTAACACTGTGATGCTAAGATAGGATCCATGGTGCTATCAACTTATCAAAAACTAATTTCTCCTCTAATAATTCTTTCTTATAAATTCTTGATTCCCAAAGTTTGGTTGAGTGCATGAGGAGCCATTCCTCTATTTATTCCTTGATCTATTACTCCCTCTATTTCCAAATCTTGACTTGAATTCAAGATCAAGATAATATATGGAGTGGTTAGTAAAACAAAAATATTTATATATTTTGACATTGACGATCCCACGAAAACTCAAACTCTTCCATCCAAATAAATCTTTCTCTATCTAATTCATCGAACCCTTCTTCTCTTGCAAATATATATTATTTGTTGAATCAAAAATGCATAGCACTTGGCATAACCATTTCTTCTCCCTATACTTTCATTCCTATATCATGCCAACCCCATCTACACCTCTCTAACAATTTTCAAAATCTTGCCTTAATTTAAACCAAGCCTACCTAACCTCCCTCTCTTCTCTTTTTACATATTAACCAAATGAGTGGCATATGGAGTACCAACATCTCTCTCACATCCCTGCAACTTGATGCATCGCTGTAGTCTAGTGTTGTCATTTGTGGGTGGAGGGAACTGCATGGTACCGATACAAATCTTGCAAGATCTTGCAACCCTCTCTCTCACACACACACCACCCTCTCTCACTCATCCCCCAACCAGCGCCCAATCACTCTCAGCTTTAGTTGTACAACCCCACCCCACAGTGAGTCGGGTGAGGATAGGCCCTTCTCTCCCTGTCTCGCCCTTCCAGTGGCCGTGGTAACTTGGACACGAGGGAGTAGAGCGATGTAGCCCCTGACACCGCACCATCAAGCATGACTGGGACTCCTCTATGCACGACTGTAGAGTCCCGAGGCCTACAGTACGCCTATGCTACCCCGTCGCGTCGCTCTGACCGGTGCCCAGCCGCCCGTTGGACGCGCACCGCGTTCCAAGCCGAGAGGTGACCAAAACCCTATCCCTTTCTTGCACTCGAGCAAGGCACCGCATGGTGATGCCCAATCCGCTCACGCTATCTATGGATGCTATCAAACACCTATAGCTCCCGAGCCAGACCCACCTCTCTAGACCCTCCTAGAAAGCGATGCTTGCTCACTACCTCTCTTCTAGACTCAGTCCATGACGCCTCAACCCCTAGCACCGTCATCTCGGCCAATCGATGCCCTTCCTGACCACCATGGTCCGAGATCACCACCACGACACCGCCTCGTATAACAACCTAAACTGAGCTTGCAGCCACCTACTGCACCCCCATTCTCTCTTTTTCTCTCTATCTCACCCACCCAGAGAAGGGAGATATGGCCTATGGCTTCCCCTTGCCGATTTGAGCTCGTCCTCGTCTCCAACTCCGAGCAATGGTAGCGGAGGTTGCCGTTGCTACTGCCGCTCTGCCTCTCCCTCTCTACATAGCCTTGTTCATCTCCTAGAGATTTTCTCACCACTCCCTCCGTTTCACTTGCAGCAACTCATAGCCGTCGCCATCATCCGGAAAACCAGGGAGGTGCTGAGGACAAGCACGCCCGGGACCTCAAGCGAGACTCTCTACATGCCAGCCCGAAGCACGTACATGCACCCAGGACACTGCCGCCACCCTTCCCTGACCCGCCTCCACCTTTCTAGACCACCGCCACTGACCTCCGACCCCTCCTGGTGAGATCTCGATCGGCCCCAGCATAGCTAGGGTTCGTCCCGCTGTGCATTTAAAGTGTGTCGAGGAAGAAGACGTTGCATCATTTCGATGCCCAGTTAATTGGGTCGGCCCATGCCTGATCCGCCCAGGTCTGCTCCGATCGGCCCGCGTCATTTTTTTTTTCATTTTAATTCTTTATTCAAATCTGTTAATCCTATAGAGTGCCGGTTTGAAATAAATTCATCAAAATTTACCTGTGCATGTAAATTACTTGTAACACCTCACTTTTTGTAGGCCAAGTTTAGCCCCTTGGATTAAACACTTTATCTGTCAAGAAATTAAAAACTTTTGTTAAGCTTTGAGTTGGAGTGCCATTACTCATGATTTTATGTGTGTGTATATCTATGATTCCATGTGAGGGTGTTTGCCTGAATTATGCCTTGTTTCTTTTTAACACATGTGCTATTTACCTAAAAAGTGTGCTATGATTTTATGCATCACATTTTGACCCTAGCTCATGTTTGTGAACCCCAAAAACCCTAGCATAGATGCTTGGTGTGATCACCTCTCTTTTCTTTTCCTTTTCCTTTATTTTTCATCTTAAATCCGAAATTGGAGGCATCTCCAAAACCCTAGCCTAGCTATTCTAAAATTTACCAAACTTTGGCTATGACTTATTGTTTATGTTTGAAACCCTTGGAAACTATCTTGGAAGGTTTTCAAAACTTTTTCAATCAAATTCAAATTTGAATTTGAATTTTGGCCAAGTCACCCTAGCCCTTGCCATATCTCTCTTTCTTTCTTATTTCTTTTGCAAACCGACCAAGGGAAGGGAAAGATCTGCTGGGGATCTCTCTCTGGAGTCCAGGGATTCTAAAATCCCTTCCCCTTGTCGTATTTGCTTGGCATCGAGGAGGAGGGAGTAGCCCGAGGCTAACCCTGCCCAAAAACCCTCTCCCTCTCCTCTGCTGCGACCACCCACGCTGCCGTCGACCCCCAATGCTTGGACGCCAACCTGCAGGGACCCTAGCCCGGCCCCGCAATGCAGAGACACACCCAGCACACCCCACGCTGCCCTTGGACATCGCCATGGCCACCGAGAGCACACGATCGGGGCAGGGCACCACCGACCGTTCCCAGACCCATCACCTCGCCACTACCTCAGACCGACCGTGCGCGTCACCTCGACCACGCCGAGCCGGTGCGCTCAGCCCAACCAGAGCGCACAACACGGGTGCCGCGTTCCTGCTCGTGCCGAGCCCCTCCTGCATCGCCATTCACGCACACCCGCATGGCACCTCACGCACGACACGTTTCCACCCCAGCCCAGCCCTCTGGTGCACCGCAGCCACCCCACCGTGCACCGTTTCCCCCGTATGATCACTGAACCCGACCCGGTAGCGGCCGAACCGACCAGCCACTGACGCCACTCAACTGCTCCCTAGGATTGGTGCACGACGCCGTGCAGAAGCACCGCCCTCGCTGTCCAATCGCGCTCGATGGAAACCACCGTAGACCAAGCTCACCCCCTCTGAATATAAACCGAGGGAGCCCTCTGGAACCCACCTCTCCCTCTCATTTGCCCCCTATCCACTTCTCTCCCACCAGCAGGAGCTCGCCGACACCTAGCCGAGAAGAAGCAGTCACCAGGGAGCTCGAGATCGTCGGGTAGATCGTCTACGGCGAGGGTGAAGGTTGCCGTCGACCCGACCGTTTCTCCCTGCTCTCTCTGGTTCCCAAGCTTGAAAACAACACCTAGATCTCACTCCTCCCTTTTGCTTGACCCAGGGATGCAGTAACACGTCGGCATCATCGAACTCCTGCCGGGGCTCATCGCGACAACATCGACACCACCGAGATCTCCATCGCCTCTGCATGCACGTCTGTGAGCCACCCCACACCTCCTGGACCGCTCCGCCACCAAACTAACCACCGCCGACCACCAGCCGCCCCTCGGTGAGCCTCCTCTCACGAAACCCTATCCGGGGATGTGCTCCCTCGCGCGCATGCACCATCGGCGAGGACGACGATGCTCGGCCGTCGATCGCATCCTAATTGGATGACCGAGATGCCATACCGCTTTGGTCCCCACCCCAGGCTAGCCGGCGAGCCGACTGGGCCGGATCTGGCCCAGATCTGGCGAGGCCCGGCCAGATCCGGCCTTCTTCTATTTTTTTCCTATGATTATTTTGTGTGGTTAATTCCTGCTACAAATAAAATCGTTTAGAAAATCTTTTAGGCCTCAGAAAATTGTGACAAATTTTTTACTGTGATCTGTGCAATATTGTCTAACCCCTGGTACTGCATGTGTAATTTTTAGGATCTTAAATAATCTCTGGTAATTAATTAGTCTAAAACTATGGTTTCTCACTCTTATCTGTAAATATAGTGTTCTGTGTAATGAAAATTGTTTTTTCCAATTTTCAGAGATGTATTACTGTTTTGTTGAATTATAGAAATTGGATTTACCATTTTAGGATCCGTGCATTGCTTGTGGTAATTATTTTGGTGATGTTCATTTTCTACTTTGATTGATTTATTGTGCATAATATAATGATTATTTCTAGATGATTCCACCTCTAGTGTGTTGGCCATTCCATTAGCTTTCCAGAATGGTCTCTGGTAGAATTTTAGGACTTACAGAATATTTTAGGGAATTATCTTGTTATTCTAGTGATTCATAGAATTAGTGAATTCTTATTAAATCACCTTTTTAGTATTTTAGTTTGATTCCAATTGTGTTGATTCTGAAATGTTGTTAGCTACCTGTAAGTATGCTGATGCCATGTTTTGATTTACCTTAATGCATGCAAGTGTTTGTTTGTGAATAAGTATTACCATGCAACTAGAAATTGCTTGCTATTATTATGGTGATTCTTTCTTTTATAAAATAGATATTAGTTCAGATATCTAATATTGTTTGCTTCTGATACTCAATGCTTGAGTTGTGTGATGTTGCCTTGAATGTGATTCATGTATGCATGAATGCTTATTGTGCGTATTGTCGTTTCTTTTTCCGGCGATAGAATCGAACAACGACTGTGCGGAGGAAGGGGAGGTGTTTGAGTATCAGGAGGAAGGTGATCAGGGACAAGCCAACCAAGGCAAGCCATCTACTTGTTGCATATCTGAATCCTATTAATCACTATGCATTGTTCTACTCTTGCTTTTATTACTATGCATTGTTTTTCTTATATTGCTATTACTCCCTAAATAGCAATAGTTGGCGACTTAGCTCCACAAGTCGATTTGTTATCATCTATGAAGGATGACACCTTTGACACCGACTCAATATCCCTGAAAGTAGAGACTCGATGATTAGCATCAAAGTCTTTGGAAAAACTTGTAGTGGAGCCAAAAACTCTAGGATGGGAAAACTCTCGGTAAAGTTTTGAAAATGGTTTCGAAAACCTTGGAGTAGTATCTACTCCACTGAAGTGTTTTCTAAATAATTTTGGGACAAATGGAACTTGGGATATGGAAGGAAGGAGTTGGTGGTTTTAGAAAAAGTCATTGGTATTTCTTTGTAGTCGCTCGAAGCAATTAACCCGTGCAACCATATTACCCCGGTATGGGACGGGGCTTAGTTTGAAGTTTATTTGCTTTAGTGCGGGGAGCCTCACACTATATAAGGGTTTGTAGGACCCCGGAATCCGGGTTGCCGCTAGTTTATGGGCAATAGTAAATCGGGATCCTTCGGGATTGATCCGGCCGGAAGACACTTGGGTTCTCCCACCGTGGCGCCGGAGTTTCACTCCAAAGGAGGTACTGCCGGGGCGTGCCGGGAGGTAAACTCCACAGGGTAGGCACCCATACTAAGGTAGATAGATGGAGGGCTTTGATCGATTATCCGAACCCCGCATACTTGTGTATGACGGTCCGTGGTGGCATCCCAGCGGATTTATCGGATGGTGTGGGTAAAGTGTACAACCTCTGCAGAGTGTAAACCTATTCGAATAGTCGAGTCCTCGGTCATGGATGGTTGTGAAGATCACTACATTGCCCAATGTCAGGTTTTTGGTTTTATAAATGGTTTTATAGAAAAATGGAGTTTGTGCCGTATGGAGTACTTGGAGGGTACTGCCGTGGCACGGGTGTGGTTCGGAGTACTTGAAGGGTACTGCCAACGTCTTGAGGTGGTCATGTCCGATTGACCCCGATCTTATCTTACAAAGGAGTTTCCCCCTTTCCTAGAGCTTTTCCTAAAATGGTTTTATAAAAGTCTTCTTTAATAAGGATATAGAGATGTCGTATGACATGCTATATCGACACGAGAAACTAGTAGCACATAGTAACATGAAACCAAGCCAACCCTTGATACAGCCATATAGCATGTGAATGTTTCTCTCTTAGATGGTTTGCGAGTACAATTCCAAAATGTACTCACGGCTTTATCCCTGGCTATTAACTTGGCCAGACTTTGGAGATGACTATGAGGAGGATGATGAGGAGTATGACGACGCCGGTGCGAATTAGGACTCGTTTCCCGGTCAGTCGCCTATAGGGTAGTAGGCCTGACTCGGGTCACTACGCTGCATGTATCCGCTGCTACTTATGAATAAGTGTGTCAGTTGAACTTGCCCTGCGTGGCATTTATATTCAGCCAAGCGGCTTATGTAAGACTTTCATACTTGTTATGTAATGGATGTTGTAATCTGAAATGCCAACTCTGTTATGTGGATTCACGACGGTCTCCTGGGATCGTGAATTGTATGCATAACGGGAATCCCGGGTGGTAAGCCAGGGTCCCCACATTACTAGATTCAAATTTCTGTGAGTTCCTTGTCAAAATATCTATGTTATGGAAGTGGTCCTATACCAAAATATTTTCGGTAGATTTACTTATCATTAATCTTGTGCACTAAGCACTTTTCTTTCTAAAATCCAAATCAGGATTTCTAAAAATCATAAAATATTGAATCCAACTTTGGTGGATTACGCATTAAGGTACCTTGAATTAGGAAGTGATTTGAACCCTTTCTGATTCGTGTACTTGCTGCAGAAACTATTGCAATGTAAGAGCTTGTTTGACTTTAACAAATTATTTATCAAGATTTATATTATAAAATGAGTTGGAACCAATTTTCAGTGGCCATGCACTGCAGTAGCTTGCTAATCCTAAGTTTAAAGAATTTATTGACTTACTGATAATTTATGGGAGTTTTATTTCCAAAACAGCCACCGTTTTCACTAGAAAAAGCATAGAAAAAGTTTTATAAATTAGAATGAGATGAATCCACTTTTGTTGGATTCAAAAAAATCACATCTTTCTGTTGATATACTATTTGTATGGTTTGGTTGCATACGAATCCCTGAGTGTAGTAAATGGCTTATTAGGGTTTGTTGATTGTTGAATTCACCATTTAATCCTGGAAATTGATAATTGGGTGAAACCACTTGGAGTAGCTTAGTATTGTGTTATGATACATGCTTATGCTTGTGAATGTGTGGTTTGCTTGCTGTAGTGAAGTGTGTGAATTATTTGTGCTTGTGTGCTTATTGTGTTAATTTGTTATCGGCGCTAGATTCGAACGATGTCGGGTTTTCTGAAGAAGGGGGAGTATTTGAATATCAAGAGGAAGACCAGGGATAAGCTGACCAAGGCAAGCCATCTAAACTTGTTACATCTCTGATCCTAGTTTTACTTATGCATGATTTATTACTGTTTACGAAAATGCATGGTTTTATATATTGCTATTGTCTCTAGATAGCAATTGTTGGCGACTTGGCTCCACAAGTCATTTGTTATCATCCTTATGGATGACACCTCCTTGACACCTACTTATCTCCTGTGTTAGTGGCTTGATGGTTAGCATCATGTCCTTATTGGTAAACCTTGTAGTGGAGCAAAAAAACTAGGTTGGGAACACTCAAATAAGATTTATGAAAATGGTTTCGAAAACCTTGGAATAGGAAGCTATTCCATTGATGGATTTCAAAAATGGTTTTTGAAAAACAAGGTGGGGATGATTATCCCGGAGCTAGAAGAAGGAGAATTTGATAAATGACATTGGTGATCACTAGGTATCCACCGGAACAATTAACCCGTGCAACCACAATTACCCTAGTATGGGACGGGGCGTAGTAGAGTAGTTTGTTCACATTGGTATGGGGCCTACAAATGTAATGGCAGTCCCACCATGGACACCTCTTCCGTGGCACCCTGGGTAGCAGCGGTTACTCAGGCTCGCATTGTCACCTTTTTAGGGGGCAGGGGTACAACCTAGGGGCCCTCATTGAAAACGCCGGCAAGTGATGGCAGGGTTCCCAAGGGTCAAGTGGGCTGGGGAATTTGCAACTCCTGGGTCAAACAGCCACTTGGACTTCGGTGTTGAGGGGTGCATCTCTAGGTGGTAGGTCCTATGCTAAGGTTGGCAGATGAAAAACTATGATCAGGTGCTTGTCGTGGCATATGTTGTTATGCGGGGAGGATGCCCACATGATAAGTATCCGGATGTTGTGGGTAAAGTGTACAACCTCTGCAGAGTTTAAATCTATTCGAATAGCTGAGTCCTCGGTCATGGACGGTTGGAATGGTCGCTGCTTAGCCCAATGTCAGTTTTGGTTTACAAAATGATTTCTGAAAAATGGAGAATGGTGCTAGACGGAGTACTCGGAGGGTACTTACGTGGCACGATGGAGTTTGGAGTACTTGTAGGGTACTGTCGAAGAATTGGAGATGGTCATGTGTTATTGACCTAGTTTTATGAATAGAGATGGTCATGTTTGATTGACGTGGGTTTTGAATAAAAAGGGTTTCCCCCTTCCTAGAGATTTTAACTCAAAATGTTTTACAAAATATTTTAATAAGGATATAGAGATGTCGTAGAACATATTTCTGGACATGCTATATCAACACGAGAAGAAGGTTTTCAAAGAAAATAAAACTAGACTAGAGTCTTTCCTTGCTACAGCCAAACTGCATATCAACTCATTCTCTTTAGATGGTTTGCGAGTACAATTCAAAATGTACTCATGGCTTTGTTCCTGGCTATTAACTTGGTCATACTATGAAGAAGACAATACGGAAGGACAAGGTGGTTATGATGACGCTGGTGCAAACTAGGAACGTCTCCCAGTCAGTTGCTTGTAGGATAGTAGGCATGACGTGGGTCATCAACGCTGCTTTGTGTCTGATGTTCAATACTAGACTTGCCCTGCGTGCCAATATCAAACTTGGTCATGTGACCAATTGTAAGTATATTATTTGGTACTGTAAATGATGATATAATTCTGTTATCAACTCGTATATATAGATTCATGACACACTGATCATAAGATCGTGAATTGTATGCATATCAGGTACTCCGGATGGCTAATCCGGGGTCACCACATATTATGGGAGGGAGTATATGTTACTAAATTTCTAGAGTATTAGATAGAGGATGCAATGTGATTTAGAAATAACATTTTTTTGTCTAGCCTAGCTATGAATCCATACGTAAGGTTGTAGGCACTGTAATCTTAGGCAACTGAACTGATACATATCGGGATATCGTGTTTTATGACAGAAAAGCACGATCGATCCTAGCTTCACATGTTTCTTTCTCATTACTCACATCTTTTTTTAGTTTATTGTGGTACATCTATTGGGTATTCCGATAAACCATATTTGTTTAGCATAAGAGGGTTTTTCTTTATTCTTCCTCCCACCTCCTGGTCTCACATAGACAGATGAGAAAATCCAGTTTGGAATTTGTTTGCTCAACTGATTTTTATTAGGTTGCCTTCATCAGAAATTTGTAATAGATGTGTCATCATTTCAAACTGAACTGAGCTATCTCTTATTCGCAGATACATCAAAGAAGGCATCGATCCAATACAGGCTATCACTGTATGTCTGTATCACATATCGTGTTCCTGCGTGACCTTTCAACTTTCCAATATTTTACACCGCTGCAATCCATCTTCTCCTTAATTTTTGTCCGATCATATCCCCTCATGATGATTGAAGCAGACATGCAACAGAGGAGTCGATATATAGAGAGAAGTTTGAATGAAATTGGATTGTTGATGTGGTCAATTTCTCCCAGGCATCCTCTAGCCCTCTTTGCACATGTGCAGTGGGAAGCATTACCGCAAGGAGGAGTCCACCACCAGCCAACGATGCGTGATGGCTGGAACTAAAGGAAGATTCACCTCGAATGATGAGATGCGCTTAGGGTGTGTTTGGTAGCCCGGGCCACCTCAGAATTACTATCTGTAATGAGCCAAGCTGACTTGAGATATGTTGAGCTGAGATTTGGTCACGTGTTTCGTAGCCCGGGTTTATTGGACCAAGCTGTGTTTATCATTTGTTTGGTAGGTTGTCTGCCTTGAGATATACCGAGGCTCTCCAAATTTTGCACAAATACCCGTAAGTACAAAACTAAAAAGCAAATGAGTCCTTATATACACAAATAAAAAGCAGTTAGATCCTATATGTACAAATAAAAAGCAATCAAGTCCTTGACTATACTAATACAAAGCAATCAGGTCCTCCCGTTGAGCTGCCTTTTCCTGGGCGCGAGCTGCCTCGGCCGGCTGGGGTGCCGATGGCGGTTGTCCTCGGGAGGAAGGTGGCAGCAGGGAGGAGAGAAAGGCAGTGGTGGGGGAAATGAGAGGAGAAAGAGGTGGGGGTCTGGGGGGCCGTCGGGTGCCAGAACAGTATTTTGCGGGATCAACTCGACCGAGCTCGGTTGCGAAGCTCGATTTGAGCTTCCCAATCGGGCCTGGCCGAGAGGGCATTTTCGCATGAGGTCGGCAGTGCCGAGATAGACTGAGCCGATCTAACAAACAGCATATTATTGGTTGAGCTAGGTTGAGATGGGAGTTTCTCAGTTCGGCCGGCCTACCTAACTCACTCTTACACGCCGACGGCTAAAGCCAATGTCTTGAGACATCGGCAAATAAGGTAATGTCATGATGCAACTATAGTATACCTACATGCTAAAATGTATGCATGTGCCCGTTAATACTTTAGTTATACAAATTACAATGCATACCTTCATAGATTAAGTATTCATTTATACCCTTAGATTTCCTAATATTTAATTTTAATTAAGTTTATGAAAATTATTCACATATTTCTACATGTACGGGTGTTGCGGTACCCTTTGCCTGGAAGCAAAAAACGTAGCACTTTCTTTGTAGGTGTGGTTTGATACGTCTCAAACGTATCTATAATTTTTGATGCTCCATGCTTGTTTTTACACCATTTGCCTTGTGTTTCGTTACACTTCGTGGAGTTTTTATGTGATTTCCGGAACTAACCTATTGACAAGATGCCACAGTGCCAGTTCCCTGTTTTCTGCTGTTTGTGTGTTACAGAAAAGCTACGCAGGAAATATTCTTGGAATTAGACGAAACAAGTTCCAGAACTCCTATTTTTCCCGGACGAAGGACAAGGACCGAAAGAGAGCCAGAGGGGGGCCAGGGGCCAGCCTCACACCAGGGCGGCACGACCCAGCCCCTAGCCGCGCCCCCTATGTGTGAGGAGCCCCTGGAAGCCCCCTGACGATGCCCCTTCGCCTATATAAAGCCTCGGGACGGAAAACCCTAGGGGAATCAACAATTTTTCCAGAAAGAGTTTCGCAGCTCCGCCGCCACCGATGACGAATTTTGAGGGACATAAGTCTCTGTTCCGGCACCCTGCCGGGACGGGGAAGTGCCCCCGGAGCCATCTCCATCGACCTCACCGCCATCTCCATCAACCTTGCTGTCTCCTATGATGAGGAGGGAGTAGTTCATCCCCGGGGCTGAGGGCTCTACCGGTAGCTATGTGGTTCACCTCTCTCTCCCATGATGTGATCTCTATGTGATTGTAAGCTTTGTATCATGTTGAATAATTAGATGCTACTCTTCATCATTATGTGTACTCTAGTGGTGTTATTAAAGTAATCTATTCCTCCTGCCATGGTGTAACGGTGACAGTGTGTGCATCATGGTGGTACTTGGTCTAGGCTACGATTGTGATCTCTTATGGATTATGAGAATAATTATCACTATGATAGTATTGAAGTGATCTATTCCTCCTTTCATGGTGTAATGTTGACAGTGTGTGCACCGTGTTAGTACTTGGTCTAAGTTGCAATAATATTTATCTTGACTTGTGATTTGATTTGGATATCTCTATGAGCGGTGTTTGTCAAGTACTTGATGAACTTTAAGGGGTGCTTCTGTAGCCACTATGCAATGATTACTGTTATTCAATAGGAGAGTAATTCAGAGTAGCATAGTGAAGAAAATTTATTTATTTGTTCAATTATGTTATATTTGTTGGGAGTGTGTCCACTAGTGAAAGTATGATCCCTAGGCCTTGTTTCCAAGCTTTGCACACCGTTTACCTGCTGTTTTGTTACTTGTTTGCTTGCTGCCATTTTTATTCCAGATTGCATTTACTACTTATAATCATCTATACCACTTGTATTTCACTATCTCTTCGCCAAACTAGTGCACCTATACATCTGACAAGTGTATTGGGTGTGTTGGGGACACAAGAGACTTTCTGTATCGTAATTGCAGGGTTGTTTGAGAGGGATAGCTTTGACCTCTTCCTCCCTGAATTCGATAAACCTTGGATGATCCACTTAAGGGAAACTTGCTGCTGCTCTACAAACCTCTGCACTTGGAGGCCCAACACTGTCTACAAGAACAGAAGCGTGTGTAGACATCAAGCTCTTTTCTGGCGCTGTTGCCGGGGAGGTAAGGTAAAAGGTACTCGCATCCTCCTGTGTGAGTGCTCGAAGTTATTTCCTTTAGATTCTGCAATTACATCTTTTTGTTTCTTGTTTTTATTTTCACTAGTTAGGCTTAATGGAAAATAAATAGTTCTTTAGTCTTTTTTCTGAGTTTAGATTTGAAGAGGAAATTGAAAAACCTTTGGAGCTTATTTCGCATAGCACTGTTATTAGTACGAATGCTTTGAATCCAGTTATTGCTAATGCTATGGAAAAGTCTAAGCTTGGGGAAGCTGGTTTTGTTAAGCATGATATTTTTAGTTCCCCAGCTTTAGTGGAGAAAGTTTGTTCTGATAATATTTTATCTTCCATATGTGATATTTCTAATGATGCTTGTGCTCCTCATCCTTTTAAAATACCTATGAAGATTGTTGAATGTGCTATGAATAACTGCTATTTAGGAGATGGAACTGTCCATCCTGGTGATCATTTGCTTTTTATACATGAATTATGCGAGTTGTTCCAGTGTGCAGGTATTTCAATGAACCAAGTTAGGAAGAAGCTATTCTCTTTTTCACTGAAAGGCAGAGCTGAGGAGTGGTATCAGCTGCTTAAAGATGGTCCATCTATTGCATGGGAGGAAATTGTACCTCTCTTTTATTCCAAGTTTTATCCTCCAAGTGAAATTCATAAAGATCGTAACCAGATATATAACTTTTGGCCTCATGATGAAGAATGCATTGCCCAAGCTTGGGGAAGATTGAAGTTACTAATGCATAAATGTCATGTTCATGATCTTCCCCGTAATATTGTTATTAATAATTTTTATGCAAGGCTTTCAGGATATTACAAGGACTATTTAGATGCATGCTTTGATGGGTCTTTCACAAGCAAGGATGTTGACACCAAGTGGGGTCTGCTTGAAACAATTCAAAACAATATTGAAGGTTGGGATAGCGACAAAGGTAAAGGATCAGGTATGAATTACGAGTTTGATTGCATTAAGTCTTTCGCTGAAACTGGTGATTTTCAAGAGCTTAGTGCTAAGTATGGTCTTGATCCTCAAATTATGATTGATTGTTTTAAAACCTTTGCTTCCCATATGAATGTTCCTAAAGGAAATGGGGACGTGTATCATGAACCTTTTAAGGACACTTGCATAGAAACTGATATTGTTATTGATGATTGCAATAAACATGCTCAAACTTCTAAAAGTCCTATTTCTTATAAGCATGTTAATTTTTGTGGAGTACATAGACCTTGTGAACAAAGTTACAACAAGGAAGATTATTGTGTCCACCACGCAAATGAAGAAACCCGAATGTGGTACAAGGATATAGGCGAGCTCGGTAAAAAGGTTTGTAAGCTTTATCCTTTTCTTTGTAAACATTGCGATGACATAGGTCATTTTAATTTCCAATGCTCAAGCCCTAATAGTTACTCTTCTAGTACCTTAAGTTTGTATTGTGATGACAAGATTACTCTCAATCAGCATGATGAGCTCACTTTGTTCTTGGCGTGTGAAGAGATATCTAGAAAGATTGCTTTGATAGATATGAATGATGTTGATATTAATAGCACCCTTTGTGGTTGTCGTCTCTATTGTGCTAAAGATTGCCTTGCAAATACTTACATACAAAATCTTATAAAACTTGATGTTTTGCCAAGCTATGATAGGACTGATAGATGTTTTTATCTTATTAATAGAGAGGAGGAATCCTCCAAAGTTTCTTCTGTTGTTTCTGTCAGCAAACCAGATTATGTGGAGAAGATGCCTTTCCCTCCTAAAGAATATGTGGAGAAGATGCCCTTCCAGTCTCTCCCTCCTAAAGGAGAGAGTAAGAAGAGTATAAAGAAGAAGAAGAAGAAGAGGAGCAAAAGGCGAGAGGACACGGTATCTTCCCCTAAGCGTTATGATCCTACTATTGATTATGATAATTCTGATTGGGATGATGTTCTCATGCCTGTTACCTATGTTAGTGATCATGATTGGGAAAAGAACTCTACTTTTGATATTGAAAATCTTTTTGGTACCAATTCTAAGGTTAATAATTGTTGTGCCATTAGTACTATCCATGTTCCTTCTTATGATGATATGTTTGATGAGTATGCTTTGCGAAATAGTTGTTCTCTAGCTTGTGATGATACTAAGCCTCTAGTCTATGATGGTTATGATGATGGGTATAATATTTTCAGTTCACCTACTTTTGAGGAGGAAAATAGTTATGATTACAATATGCCTCCTGTTTTTGATGATTATGGTGATGAGAATAATTATTTTGTTGAATTTGCTCCTACTACGATTGTTCATGTGGGGAGTATTAATTCTTTTATGCATGTGGCTCATGATAGGGATGCTTTATGTGATAGTTATATTGTTAGTTCTATTCATGATGCTACTGAAAGTTATTATGAGAGAGGGAAACATGGTTTGATGGATCTCAACAATATTGAGTTTTCCCTCTTTATGTTGCAATTCTTGAAGTTGTACTTGTTTTGCCTTCCTATGCTTTTTGCTTTGCGCTTTCATGACTTGTCTCTCTACAAGACTATTTTTCATAGGAAGTGGTTTAGATTTAAATGTGTTTCATACATGCTTTTTTATGCTCTCTATTGCTTCAAGTTCTTATATGGCGCCTGCATGAGCATCTTTGCAAATTACTGCGCCTAGCTCAAAGGCGTTAAAGAAAAGCACTCTTGGGAGATAACCCATTGTTTATTTTCAGTACTTTTTCTTTTATTTGAGTCTTGGAAGTTATTACTACTGTAACTAGCAGGGTGACCCGCGCATTTGCGCGGCTAGATTTGTCTTTTTTTGTGTTTATTTACCTTATGAGATATAACACTCAATTAAATTGTGCCGTTTTTTTTTGCTTCGGTAAGAAAATCTATGAAATATGGTATTAGTAAGGTTTTTGATGTGTCACAACGGAGGATTGAAATATTTTGACCCTCAATGAAAAAGCATAGGCCTCTAGAATAGTCTATGCCTTCATCTTCCATGCTTCCTCAGTCCTTGATGTCTAGTTTTCATTCAAATAAATAAAAAATTCAATAAGAACTAAAAATTGAAATACCAGTGTCATGTAGTTAAACCTCATGTTAGACTCATAATTAGCCATAGGAAAGTTTATGTTTTTGTAATCTCGTGCCTCTAGATTATTTCATGCATGCATATTTTAATTTAGCTTGCCGCGTTCTCCATCTACCTAATCATCAACATCTCTCTCTCTCCCTCTCTCCATTACTTTGTATCAAATGGATGGTAAGTTTCATCATAGGGGTATTTTCCAGTAATATGTACTAAACTTTTCTGAATAGGAGTATGAATGGAAGAGGCCATAAGATATATGACTTGTTGCTTTAAAAATTAGAACTTATATTTGCTTTGCTTTAGAAATTAGAACTTATATTTGCTGATTAAACATTGTTTTGCTTTGTTCAGACTATACACTCGATTCGACGATTTTATATGTATTACAAAATGTTTGCAAAAAACATGAGCAACTGCCGATTCATGCATGCCTGACTCGATGTTATATTTTCTTAACCTGTTTTCTACTCTATGACTTCTAGACTACCTGTAAAAAATCTAATTGCAAATTTCTCTCTAATTTAGGTTATGTTCCACATTGTTACAACTGCTGATTTTAATGTAAAATGCACTTTATATATTGATTATGTAAAAAATAGAGGAATTAAAGATATTTTGCATAAACACCCTCGGTAGGCCCCTTCTTCTTCCTTTGGCATCCCTCTATTCCCCACACGCGAGGTCGACCTGCGTCTTGGTGGTGCGTCCGTCAGTCGAGGACGTCAAATGAGTCTGGTTGCCATTGACCATCATTTAAGATCAAAGAAAATTAATCGGAAGACATGGCAAGAATGAGTTTCATGCAGCAGTATTGGTTGCTTGCACCAACTATACACAGAAAGTTAGCAGGCTTGTCCTGTTGAGATGGACAACATCTTACACTGGCCGCTGGAGGGACGTTCGCCTCTACACACAATTCACCTAGATGTATGTTGACTCCATATTGATCAATCCTGTTGGCGGGTGGACTTGGAGCATGTGGCTTTGGTACCTTGATGATTTCCTTCATCCATTAGCGCCTATGCGCCATCAGAATCTCCCACAGCGCCCAACAGCCATTAGAACGGAGTGCCTCGATCAATTTCGAAAACTGTCGACCACAACACCGATTTGATTTATTCCCGTTATATGAGAATCTGAGATGGTGCCACAGCAAAACGATTCTCCTCCGATCTTAGCATACGATTTTGAGACAAACACAGCGCCGCAGTGTGCTCGTAAGTTTCCCGGTGGCACGACACGCCGGAAGCCCTCGCTATTAAGTTGTCGAATTGTTTCGCCTAGCTGCGCCTGCGCACGATCACATCCATTGATTCGTCAATAGAGTATATTCTAGATGGCAGCCTATACCAGTCCGATCGGAACTCTTTTTTCTAGATGTATTTTTTTGAGTTGCTGGGACTCTTGAACGTGATTAGATTTATACCTTTAGTATACAAACATGGAGTCTGTTCGGGACTCTTTTTTTACGTGTATTTTTTTGCGTTGCTGATCAGGACTCTTGAACATCATTAGATTTGTGCCTTTAGTCTACAACGTGGAGATCCCAGATCAGTCTAAATCTTAGCCGTTCCTATTCTTTGTTAAATCTCAACCATCGGTTGTTAGTTGTTTTAATAATATAATTGATAACCGCTCCTTATCCTTTTTATTTCGTTGTTGTGCCAAGAGAAGCCTCTAATTTGAGTGAGGTAAGATTTGGGGATATTGCTGTCCTGAAACAGTTTTCGGTGCTGAACCGTAAAAATTCGTGAAAATTCTTTGTATATCTTTTGGACCTGAGATTTCTTGTGCATATGCCCCAGGTTATATCCAAACTTTCATTAGTTGAACACTTTTTGATTTGAGCAACAGAAAACCCTCTAAAAATTCGACCTTTGTCAGCTGTTCTGTTTTGACAGATTTCTGCCAATATTTGTGTTTGCCGCTTTATCGCTTTCTTTTTTAGTTCTTTTGATCACAGAACTTTTGGGGAAGTTGCTACAGTAGTATATACTTTATATGTGCTGGTTTTGAGTTGAAACCTGAAGCAAAAAGAGATTGATTCTATGTTATGCTTACACTAATATTGCTAATAGATTTGTGTTTAGTTTTGTATGAAGGAAGTTTTCAAGTGTAGGGATTGGAGAATGATGAGATGAGTTGAAGAATGGACAAAAGCTCAAGCTTGGGGATGCTCATGCATCACCCCAAAAAATATCCAAGAAGTACAAGCGTCAAAGCTTAGGGATGCCCCCGAGGCACCCCTTCTTCATCGGCAAAAATCAGGTCACCTTTCAAGACACTATATTTTTATTGCTTCATGCACTATGCATTTTTCTTGGAGCGTCTTTACTTTTGCTTTCAGTTTTTTTTTGTTTTGTTTGCTGCAATAAATGGTTAGATCACATCATGTTTCTTTTGGAGGAGATGAACTCGCTTTTCATTTGCCAAGAACACTCCGTTTTTCATTCTTATCGTTTCAACGAGTGTTCTTCTTTTTCTAGAACTGCGTTTAGTTTTTGATTTTCGCCTTGATTTGTGTTCAGATCTTGTTATATCTTTTCATCAAGGTGTATTTTTGCCTCTGGTCCTTATTGGTTTTCATCAAAAGAGGTGTTTATAAAAAGTTTGAATGGTGTTGGAAAAGAGAAAAAGCTTTATGCAAAAAAGTGGTACAAGAAGGAGCTTGTGTAGACTGCAGCCTAGGCTTTTGCATGTCGTGCTTGATGTCTTTTTGATAGTATGCTTAGTGGTTTTGCTGTAGCATGACTTGTCTCAAATAACTAAGATTGCTTAATGAGCCTTTGAAAAATCATACGTTGTTTTAATTATTTGGAAGTATTATTTTGGTTTTCTCCTTTGATGCTTTATTTGGGTTGACTTAGCGCATGCTCACACATACTAGACTCATCCAAAGTCGCCAATAGCCTCTATGATCATTTAGTTTTTGACTTTTGATGCCATCTTATGCTTCTTTTAATGTCGCTTTGTCGCTTTGCATGATTATGGCCGTTATTGCTCTCTTAGTTGGTCGCTCCCAGTCTTTTGCTAGCCCTCATTTTGTACTGAGTATGAGCTCTACTCGTGCATCCAACTCCTAAAAACCAAGTTTGCCATTGTGTCCACTATAAATTCCTATGCATGGTATTTGTAAGTCATTCCAAGTAAATTTTCATGTGCTACCTTTCAAAAAACCTTCAAAATACTTCTCATTTTGTGACACTGTTTTCAGCTCATGGGGACGTAGTGGTCGGATTTGCTATCTTCCATATTGCTTATTCCAAAAAGAAAAAAAAAGAAAAAAAGAAAAGAAAAAAGGCACTCCTCCATGGAATGTGAATGTTGGTGGGCACCCGATGGAATCGGTTGGCCATGGTTTGTGAAAGGAAAAAAGGTGGGGAGGAGTGCCAAGCTTTATAAAAGAGCATAAAAGTGCCAATCTCTCTCTCAAAAACTTGCTTCATTTTTGTATGGAAGATAGTAAGAACCCCATTGCCAGTCGTTGACAAAGACAACCACCTCTCAAAACCAATTTTTATCTCTCTGTTTTACAAATGAAAAGCTCTAGCACATGTTTAATCACTACTTCCCTCCGCGAAGGGCCTTTCTTTTACTTTTATGTTGAGTCACCATCTTCTACCTTTATGCACCATTAAGAGAGTATAGTTGTCATTCTTAGTATAACGTGCATTGTCCCAAAGTTTTCATTGATTGATTCATATTGTTGGTTTCACTTGTTCTCAAATTATTTGTATCTAGTCGCCCTCTTAAACTTGAAGTTGTCCTATGCATTTATGTTTTGCTCTCTATTAAGGATAAGCTGAAAACCATTTGTATGTTTTTCCTTATGATTTGAACACACGTTTGACTTTCATTGTTTCATTTTCATGATCTTTTATTTGTGTTCATTTTCATGTTATAACATGGTTGCTAAGTTCTTATTGTCAAGATTATATCTTTCATGCCCATGTTTTAAGTTCTTTGATCTCAGCACTCAATGCTTTACCTATAAGATCAAGATTGTGATGGTGCATGTCACCTCAAAAATTATTCTTTTGTTATCACTTACCTACTCGAGGATGAGCAGGAGTTAAGCTTGGGGATGCTGATACGTCTCAAACGTATCCATAATTTTTGATGCTCCATGCTTGTTTTTACACTATTTGCCTTGTATTTCATTACACTTTGTGGTACTTTTATGCGATTTCCAGAACTAACCTATTGACAAGATGCCACAGTGCCAGTTCCCTGTTTTCTGCTGTTTTTGTGTTTCAGAAAAGCTACACAGGAAATATTCTCGGAATTGGACGAAACAAGTTCCAGAAGTCTTATTTCTCCCAGAAGCTTCCCGATGACTGAAAGAGAGCCGGAGGGGGGCCAGAGGCCGCCCTCACACGTAGGGGGCGCGGCCCAGCCCCTGGCAGCGCCCACCTAGTGTGAGGAGCCCCTGGCTGCCCCCTGACGACGCCCTTCGCCTATATAAAGCCTCGGGACGGAAAACCCTAGGGGAGTCGGTGAAATTTCCAGAACAGTTCCGCAGCGCCGCCGCCGTCGAAGACAAATTTTGGGGGACAGAAGTCTCTATTTCGGCACCTTGCCGGGACGGGAAAGTGCCCCCGGAGCCATCTCCATCGGTCTCCATCGCCGCCTCCGCCGTCTCCATCGACCTCACTGCCATCTCCGTCAACCTTGCTGTCTCCTATGATGAGGAGGGAGTAGTTCACCCCCGGGGCTGAGGGCTCTACCGGTAGCTATGTGGTTCACCTCTCTCTCCCATGATGTGATCTTTATATGATCGTGAGCTTTGTATCATGTTGAATAAGTAGATGTTACTCTTCTTCATTATGTGTACTCTAGTGTGTTATTAAAGTAATCTATTCCTCCTGCCATGGTGTAATGGTGACAGTGCGTGCATCATGGTGGTACTTGGTCTAGGCTACGATTGTGATCTCTTATGGATTATGAGAATAATTATCACTATGATAGTATTGAAGTGATCTATTCCTCCTTTCATGGTGTAATGTTGACAGTGTGTGCACCGTGTTAGTACTTGGTCTAAGTTTTTTTTTTGAAACCTAAGACTGTGAGGCAAAAGGCCCCACAGCAATTTATTCAATATTGAAAAAGTACAGCAACTATTTACAAAAGCCTATATCTAAAGGATATGTACAATTATGGAAGGGAACTAATCCAATGTAATAAAGCCTCCTTATGTTTGCTTTTTATCCTATATTGCAAAAGAGTGATATCATGAAAGAATTTGGCCTTCCACTTCGCAAAAGTGGGTCTTTCATGCCTGAAGATCTTGTCATTACTTGGTCTAAGTTGCAATAATATTTATCTTGAGTTGTGATTTGATTTGGATATCTCTATGAGTGGTGTTTGTCAAGTACTTAATGAACTTTGAGGAGTGCTTCATAGCCCTACGCAATGATTAGTGTTATTCAATAGGAGAGTAATTCAGAGTACCATAGTGAAGAGAAGTTATCTATTGGTTCAATTATGTTATATTTGTTGGGAGTGTGTCCACTAGTGAAAGTATGATCCCTAGGCCTTGTTTCCAAGCATTGCACACCGTTTACTTACTGTTTTGTTACATGTTTGCTTGCTGCCATTTTTATTCCAGATTGCATTTACTACTTATAATCATCTATACCACTTGTATTTCACTATCTCTTAGCCGAACTAGTGCACCTATACATCTGACAAGTGTATTGGGTGTGTTGGGGACACAAGAGACTTTCTGTATCATAATTGCAGGGTTGTTTGAGAGGGATAGCTTTGACCTCTTCCTCCCTGAGTTCGATAAACCTTGGGTGATCCACTTAAAGGAAACTTGTTGCTGCTCTACAAACCTCTGCACTTGGAGGCCCAACACTGTCTACAAGAACAGAAGAGTGTGTAGACATCATCGCCATGCTTGCCTCCGGAGCGATGAGTGAGTAGTCTACCTTGGACTATGGGTCCATAGCAGTAGCTAGATGGTTGTCTCCTCCACCTTGTGCTTCATGTTTAGATCTCATGAGCTGCCCTACATGATTGAGATCACCGTTATGTAATTCTACATATTTGGTTTGTTGGGATCCGATGAATATTGGTGTTATGATTGAGTTGCTATACTGAAATATATCTTTTGTTATCTCTATGCTGTTTATGATCTTGCATGCTCTCTGTTGTTAGTAGCTATCTTGGCCGAGTAGTTGCTAGTGACTCCAAGAGGGGGTATTTATGCTCGATAGTGGGTTCATGCCTCTATTTAATCTAGGGGAGTGACAGAAACCTCTAAGGTTGTAGATGTGCTGTTGCTACTAGGGAGAAAACAACATTCATATGCTCAAGGGCATATGCTTTGTTTACATTACACATTTTGCTTAATGCAATTATCTGTTGTTTGCAACTTAATACTTGTGGAGTTCCCGGATTGATTCGCCACAAGTGGATGCAGTTGGATGGTGGTCTATGTATTTTGTTGTAATGCCCATAGTAAATCGCATAGTGATCTTCTTGACATATCGCGTTTATCTTTATTCTATCAATTGCCCAACTGTAATTTGTTTACCCAGCATGTGTTATTTATCTTATGGAGAGACACCACTAGTGAACTGTGGATCCCGGTCCTATTTCCATCATATTGCTATCACCTGTTTACTTACTCGCACTGTTTACTTTACTCGCATACTATTATCACTTTCCACTCGATACGCTCATAACCTTTGTTTCAAGCAAACCAGTGAGATTGACAACCTCATCGCAAGTTGGGAGCAAAGTATTTGGTTGTGTTGTGTGCAGGTTCCGCGTTGCTATTGGCCGAAGATGAGTCAACAAGTGTCGTAAACGGTGCCCTTGTTGGAGTGTTACTAAGCCAGTCCGCATCACCTTCAGTTGTATTGCCCGCTCTTCTCTTGATCGATAAAACCTTGGTTTCTTAACTAAGGGAAAACTAGCTGCAATACTCATCACACCTTCCTCTTGGGGTTCCCAATGGGCTGGTCATTTACCACGCATCAAGCTAATTTTCTGGCGCCATTGCCGGGGAAGAGTGGAAGACCTCTGCAAGGGGAGTTTTTCGCACACACATCCTTTACTTTGTTTTAAGTTTTGCTTTACTTTATTTTTACTTGCATCGTTTTATTTCAAAAACCCAAAAAAATTAGAATCCTTGGTAGTTGTTTTTACTTGTCTACTTTTAGTTTTGCTGAAATGGGTACTCCTGAAAACACCAAGTTGTGTGACTTTACTAGCACGAACAATAGTGATTTTATCTGCACTCCTATTGCACCACCTGCTCCTGCTGCAAATTTTTATGAGATTAAGCCTGCTTTATTGAACCTTGTTATGAAAGAGCAATTTTTTGGTGCTAGTACTGAAGATGCTGCAGCTCATCTCAACAATTTTGTTGAGTTATGTGAGATGCAGAAATATAAGGATGTAGAAAGTGATATTATTAAGCTCAAGTTGTTTCCTTTTTCTTTGAGAGGAAAAGCTAAAGATTGGTTGCTGTCTTTGACTAAGAATAGTATTGATTTATGGGCTAAGTGTAAGGATGCTTTTATTGGTAGATATTATCCTCCTGCTAAAATTATATCTCTGCGTAGCAATATTATGAAGTTTACTTAGTTTGATAATGAACATGTTGCTCAAGATTGGAAAAGAATGAAATCTATGATAAAGAATTGCCCCACTCATGGACTTACTACTTGGATGATTGTCCAAACTTTTTATGCAGGACTGAATTTTCTTCGAGGAACCTACTTGATTCAGCTGCTGGAGGTACTTTTATGTCCCTTACCTTGGGCGCCGCAACAAAGCTACTCGACAACATGATGGTAAATTATTCTGAATGGCACACCGAGAGAGCTCCACGAGGTAAAAAGGTAAATTCTGTTGAGGAAACCTCTTCCTTGAGTGATAAGATTGATACCATTATGGCTATGCTTGCTAATGATAGGACTCATGTTGATCCTAATAATGTTCCTTTAGCCTCTTTGGTTGCTCAAGAAGAGCATGTTGATGTGAACTTCATTAGAAACAATAATTTTAACAACAATGCTTATAGGAAAATTTTTGCTAGTAACAATTATAGGCCGTATCCTTCTACCAATGGTAATGGTTATGGTAATTCCTCCAACAACACTAGGGCCATGCCCTCCGAGCTTGAGGTAATGCTCAAGTACTTCATCGGTAAGCAAACTGCTTTTAACAAGTCTATTGAGGAAAAGTTAGGCAAAATTGATATTCTTGCTTCTAAAGTTGATAGCCTTGCTCATGATGTTGAACTTCTGAAATTAAAAGTGTTGCCTAATGATGTGAAAGAGAACAATGTTTTTGCTACTGCTAATGCTATTCAAGTTGGAATTGATGAAATTCTTAGGTTGTTAGCAGAATTGCATGCTAGATGGGAAAGAGAGGATGAGATTGCTAGGAATATGAAAGTTTGTACTATTAATACCTCTAATGATGTTGTTCCTAATGCTAGCAATCCTCTTACTTTGATTGGTGTAGAGAAAACTCCCACTCCTTGTGTTAAGAAGCCTAAAACTGCCAAAACTTTTTCTCAAAAAAGTGCTGAAATTTTTCGGAGTGTAGGAGATGATAGCTCTACTTCTTTTAATGATTTTGATGTTGATGGCTACAATATATCTGAAGTTATTTTGTTCTTGCAAAAGGTTGCTTTGACTCCCAATGCTAGTTCTTTAAATATTGCTTTTACTAAGCATATTACCAATGCTCTCATGAAAATTAGGGATGAAAAGTTGCAGCAAAAAGCTTCTGTTCCCAAGAAGTTAGAAGATGGTTGGGAACCCATCATTGATATGCATGTTAATGGTTTTGATTGCCATGCTTTATGTGATCTAGGTGCTAGTATTTCTATCATGCCTAGAAAAATTTATGACATGCTTGATTTACCACCTCTTGAAAAATATTATTATGATGTTCCTATTGCTAATGTTGCTAAGAAGAAACCTTTGGGAAGGATTAATGATGTTCTTATTGTGGTTAACAATAACCTTGTTCCCGTTGATTTTGTCATTATGGATGTTGAATGCCATGCTTCATGTCCTATTATTTTTGGAAGACCCTTTCTTCGAACTGTAGGTGCCATCATTGATATGAGGGGAGGCACTATAAAATATCAATTCCCACTAAACAAAGGTATGGAACACTTCCCTAGGAAAAGAAAGAAATTACTTTATGACTCTATTCTTAGAGCAAATTATGAGCTTCATGTTTCATCTTCTGATATTACTTGATTCGCAATTTTCTGCGCCTAGCTCAAAGGCGTTAAAGAAAAGCACTCTTGGGAGATAACCCAATGTTTTATTTTTAGTACCTTTTATTTTATTTGAGTCTTGGAAGTCATTAATACTGTAATGACCGCTCCTTATCTTGTTTATTTTATTGTTGTGCCAAGATAAGCCCCTAATTCGAGTGAGGTAAGATTTGGGGATGTTGCTGTCCTGAAACTGTTTTCGGTGCTGCACCGTAAAAATTCGTATAAATTCTCTGTCTATCTTTTGGACCTGCGATTTCTTGTGAATATGCCCCAGGTTATATCCAAACTTTCGTTAGATGAACACTTTTTTATTTGAGCAACAGAAAACCCCTCAAAAATTCGACATTTGTCAGCTGTTCTGTTTTGACAGATTTCTGCCACTATTCGTTTTTGCCGCTTTATCGCTTTCTTTTGAGTTCTTTTGATCACGGAACTTTTGGGGAAGTTGCTACAGTAGTATATGCTATATATGTTGTGGTTTTGTGTTGAAACCTGAAGCAAAAAGAGGTTGATTATATGATATGCTTACACTAATGTTGCTAATAGATTTGTGTTTAGTTTTGTATGAAGGAAGTTTTCAAGTGTAGGGATTGGAGAATGATGAGATGAGTTGAAGAATGGACAAAAGCTCAAGCTTGGGGATGCCCATGCATCACACCAAGAAATTTCCAAGAAGTACAAGCGTCAAAGCTTGGGGATGCCCCCGAGGCACCCCTTCTTCATCGGCAAAAATCAGGTCACCTTTCAAGACACTATATTTTTATTGCTTCATGCACTATGTGTTTTTCTTGGAGCGTCAGTTGTTTTAGTTTTCTTAGTTAGTTTAGTTTTGTTTGCTACAATAAATGGTTGGACCCAACAAATTTCTTTTGGAGGAGATGTACTCGTTTTCATTTGCCAAGAACACTCAGTTTTTCACTCTTATCGTTCACTGAGTGTTCTTCTTTTTCCGCTACTGCTTTTGGTTTTCGTTTTCGCCTTGATTTGCGTTCAGACCTTGTCATATCTTTTTATCAAGGTGTATTTTTGTCTCTAATCTTTATTGGTTTTCATCAAAAGAGGTGTCTTAAAAAATTTCAAATGGTGTTGGAAAAGAGAAAAAGCTTTATGCAAAATAGTGGTACAAGAAGGAGCTTGTGTAGACTGCGGCTTAGGCTTTTTCATGTCATGCTTGATGTCTTTTTGATAGTATGCTTAGTGCTTTTGCTGTAGCATGACTTGTCTCAAATAACTGAGATTGCTTAATGAGCCTTTGAAAAAATCATGCGTTGTTTTTTTTATTTGGAAGCATTATTTTGGTTTTCTCCTTGATGCTTTATTTGGGTTGACTTGGCGCATGCTCACACATGTTAGACTCTTACAAAGTCACCAATAGCCTCTATGATCATTTAGTTTTTGACCTTTGATGTCATCTTATGCTTCTTTTAATGTCGCTTTGTCGCTTTGCATGATTATGGCCATTATTGCTCTCTTAGTTGGTCGCTCCCAGTCTTTTGCTAGCCCTTGCCTTGTACTGAGTATGAGCTCTACTCATGCATCCAACTCCTAAAAACCAAGTTTTCCAAAGTGTCCACCATACATACCTACTAGCAATTTGCTATTCCAAGTAAATTTGACTTGCTTTTATCTTCTCTTCAAATTAAACTCTTACCAGTGTTATGCGAAAATTGGTTAGTAAAGCTCTCACGAACCGGAAGGCATACTTTACTTTTTCTTATTCTTAAAAATTTGACATTGTGGTCTTTTATGTTGAGTTGTTATGCTTGCAAGTTGTAAGTTGGATACTAGCCCAACCATGCTGTTATGGGGCAAGCTTTCAACATTGCACTTCTTATTTGAGTTGATATCGTGATCTTTTGTTTATGGATGCCCGCGGTGTGAAATGAATTGGGAATCTTATGGGGATCATGGAGTTTGTATATGTGTTAGGGAAACGCATGGGCCGCCAATCTAAGCCATGCATAATTCATGGTGGAAATTTGCAGCATACCCATGGTGGACATTCGACGATGCATCTCACAATAAAAAGCTAAACAAATGGCAAATAAAAGAGATGTCAAGGTGTTCATTGTATGCTTGTCCTGTCATTTTGATGTGGGCTTGTTCCATGTCATCGGGCACGGAGGTACCCCGTTGGCGGTTCTCAATGATACGCATATACTTACAATGACAAGAGCCTTGCTTGGGACTCTAAGTTGAGTAGCATGAGGTTTGGGTACTCGTATTCACGGGACACGAGGTTTTCAACTTATGATTTGTCAAGCATATGCATCATAATTGTTCTCGCATTAACTCTAAACATTCAATATGCTTATGATGGGGGCAATGAGAGCTCAAAGCCGGTAAGTACCATAATTTTTGAAGGTCTATAAAACTTGCAATCACTGCTTCCCTCTGCGAAGGGCCTTTCTTCTACTTTTATGTTGAGTCACCACCTTCTTTCTTTATGCACCATAAGAGAGGAAAGTTGTCATTCTTAGTATAATGTGCATTGTCCCAAAGTTTTCATTGATTGATTCATATTGTTGGTTTCACTTGTTCTCAAATTATTTGTATCTAGTCGCCCTCTTAAACTTGAAGGTGTCCTATGCATTTATGTTTTGCTCTCCATGAAGGACAAGCTGAAAACCATTTGTATGTTTTTCCTTATGATTTGAACACACGTTTGACTTTCATTGTTTCATTTTCATGATATTTTGTTTGTGTTCATTTTCATGTTTATAACATGGTTGCTAAGTTTATATTGTCAAGATTATATCTTTCATGCCCATGTTTTAAGTTCTTACGATCCCAGCTCACAAATGCTTACATATATGATCAAGATTGTGTAGGTGCATGTCACCTCAAAAATTATTCTTTTGTTATCACTTACCTACTCGAGGACGAGCAGGAGTTAAGCTTGGGGATGCTTGATACGTCTCCAACGTATCTATAATTTTTGATGCTCCATGCTTGTTTTTACACCATTTGCCTACCGTTTCGTTACACTTCGTGGCACTTTTATGCATTTTCCGGAACTAACCTATTAACAAGTCGCCACAGTGCCAGTGCACTGTTTTCTGCTGTTTTTGTGTTTCAGAAGTGATACACAAGAAATATTCTCGGAATTGGACGAAACAAGTTCCTGAAGTCTTATTTTTCCCGGAAGCTTCCAGAGATCCGAAGAAGAGACAGAGTGGGGCCACGAGGTGGCCACACACCAGGGCGGCGCGGCCCAGGCCCTGGCCGCGCCCCCTACATGTGAGACCGCCTCGGTCCACTTCTGACGATGCCCCTTCGCCTATAAAGACCCCCCCCCCCGACGGAAAAAACCTAAGTATCCGATCCATTTTCCAGAACACATCGCGATCCGCCGCCGCCGTCGACCCGAAGATCGGGAGGGTCCAGAAGCTCTTCCCGGCACCCTGCCGGAGAGGGGAATCGCCACCGGAGGTCTTCTTCATCGCCATGCTTGCCTCTGGAGCGATGAGTGAGTAGTCTACCTTGGACTATGGGTCCATAGAAGTAGCTAGATGGTTGTCTCCTCCACCTTGTGCTTCATGTTTAGATCTCATGAGCTGCCCTACATGATTGAGATCACCGTTATGTAATTCTACATGTTTGGTTTGTTGGGATCCGATGAATATTGGTGTTATGATTGATTTGCTATACGATAGTATAAGTAATCTATTCCTCCTGCCATGGTGTTTTGCTATAGCATGACTTGCCTCAAATAACTGAGATTGCTTAATGAGCCTTTGAAAAATCATACGTTGTTTTAATTATTTGGAAGCATTATTTTGGTTTTCTCCTTTGATGCTTTATTTGGGTTGACTTGGCGCATGCTCACACATGCTAGACTCATCCAAAGTCGCCAATAGCCTCTATGATCATTTAGTTTTTGACTTTTGATGCCATCTTATGCTTCTTTTAATGTCGCTTTGTCGCTTTGCATGATTATGGCCGTTATTGCTCTCTTAGTTGGTCGCTCCCAGTCTTTTGCTAGCCCTCATTTTGTACTGAGTATGAGCTGTACTCGTGCATCCGACTCCTAAAAACCAAGTTTGCCATTGTGTCCACTATAAATTCCTATTCATGGTATTTGTAAGCCATTCCAAGTAAATTTTCATGTGTTACCTTTCAAAAAACCTTCAAAATAATTCTCATTTTGTGACACTGTTTTCAGCTCATGGGGACGTATTGGTCGGATTTGCTATCTTCCATATTGTCTTATTCCAAAAAGAAAAAAAAATAAAGAAAAAAAGGCACTCCTCCATGGTATGTGAATGTTGGTGGGCACCCGATGGAATCGGTTAGCCATGGTTTGAGAAAGGAAAAAAGGTGGGGAGGAGTGCCAAGGTTTATAAAAGAGCACAAAAGTGCCAATCTCTCTCTCAAAAACTTGCTTCATTTTTGTATGGAAGATAGTAAGAACCTCATTGCCAGCCGTTGACAAAGATAACCACCTCTCAAAACCAATTTTTATCTCTCTATTTTACAAATGAAAAGCTCTAGCACATGTTTAATCACTGCTTCCCTCTGCGAAGGGCCTTTATTTTACTTTTATGTTGAGTCTCCACCTTCTATCTTTATGCACCGTCTAAGAGAGCATAGTTGTTATTCTGAGTATAATGTGCATTGTCCCAAAGTTTTTATTGATTGATTCATAATCATGGTTTCACTTGTTCTTAAATTATTTTTATCTAGTCGCCCTCTTAAACTTGAAGGTGTCCTATGCATTTATATTTTGCTATTCCATGAGGGACAAGCTGAAAACCATTTACTATGTTTTTCCATATGATTTGAACACACGTTTGACTTTTATTGTTTTATTATTCATGATCTTTTGTTTGTGTTTCTTTTCATGTTATAACATGGTTGCTAAGTTTCTTCTATCAAGATTATGTATTTCATGCCCATGTTTTAAGTTCTTTTGATCCCAGCGCACAATGCTTACATATGTGATCAAGATTGTGTAGGTGCATGTCACCTCAAAAATTATTTCTTTTGTTATCACTTACCTACTCGAGGACGAGCAGGAGTTAAGCTTGGGGATGCTGATACGTCTCAAACGTATCCATAATTTTTGATGCTCCATGCTTGTTTTTACACCATTTGCCTTGTGTTTCGTTACACTTCGTGGTGTTTTTATGCGATTTCCGGAACTAACCTATTGACAAGATGCACAGTGCCAGTTCCCTGTTTTCTGCTGTTTGTGTGTTACAGAAAAGCTACGCAGGAAATATTCTCGGAATTGGACGAAACAAGTTCCAGAACTCCTATTTTTCCCGGATGAAGGATGAGGACCGAAAGAGAGCCGGAGGGGGGCCAGGGGCCAGCCTCACACCAGGGCGGCGCGGCCCAGCCCCTGGCCGCGCCCCCTATGTGTGAGGAGCCCCTGATAGCCCCCTGACGACGCCCCTTCGCCTATATAAAGCCTCGGGACGGAAAACCCTAGGGGAATCGGTAATTTTTCCAGAAAGAGTTTCGTAGCTCCGCCGCCGATGAATTTCGGGGGACAGAAGTCTCTGTTCCGGCACCCTGCCAGGACGGGGAAGTGCCCCCGGAGCCATCTCCATCGACCTCACCGCCATCTCCATCAACCTTGCTGTCTCCTATGATGAGGAGGGAGTAGTTCATCCCCGGGGCTGAGGGCTCTACCGGTAGCTATGTGGTTCACCTCTCTTTCCCATGATGTGATCTCTATGTGATTGTGAGCTTTGTATCATGTTGAATAAGTAGATGCTACTCTTCATCATTATGTGTACTCTAGTGGTGTTATTAAAGTAATCTATTCCTCCTGCCATGGTGTAACGGTGACAGTGTGTGCATCATGGTGGTACTTGGTCTAGGCTACGATTGTGATCTCTTATGGATTATGAGAATAATTATCACTATAATAGTATTGAAGTGATCTATTCCTCCTTTCATGGTGTAATGTTGACAATGTGTGCACCGTGTTAGTACTTGGTCTAAGTTGCAATAATATTTATCTTGAGTTGTGATTTGATTTGGATATCTCTATGAGCGGTGTTTGTCAAGTACTTGATGAACTTTAAAGGGTGCTTCTGTAGCCACTACGCAATGATTAGTATTATTCAATAGGAGAGTAATTCAGAGTAGCATAGTGAAGAGAAGTTATTTATTTGTTCAATTATGTTATATTTGTTGGGAGTGTGTCCACTAGTGAAAGTATGATCCCTAGGCCTTGTTTCCAAGCTTTGCACACCGTTTACTTGCCGTTTTGTTACTTGTTTGCTTGCTGCTATTTTTATTCCAGATTGTATTTACTACTTATAATCATCTATACCATTTGTATTTCACCATCTCTTCGCCGAACTAGTGTACCTATACATCTAACAAGTGTATTGGGTGTGTTGGGGACACAAGAAATTTTTTGTATCGTAATTGCAGGGTT
Source organism: Dactylis glomerata (assembly GCA_007115705.1). Classification (NCBI taxonomy): domain Eukaryota; kingdom Viridiplantae; phylum Streptophyta; class Magnoliopsida; order Poales; family Poaceae; genus Dactylis; species Dactylis glomerata. The sequence continues at coordinate 576,137 of QXEO01000165.1, forward strand.
ATTTGAGAGGGATAGCTTTGACCTCTTCCTCCCTGAGTTCGATAAACCTTAGATGATCCACTTAAGGAAAACTTGCTGCTGCTCTACGAACCTCTGCACTTGGAGGCCCAACATTGTCTACAAGAACAGAAGCGTGTGTAGACATCACGGTTCTACGTGTACGGGCGTTGTTCTGCGTGTACGTGTACGGGCACATGTAACATTTTTCTTGTAGGTGCGGTCGGGAACTAAAATCTGAAAACAATACAAAAATTCGTGAAGATAAAATACATAAATTTGGGAATAAAAATTACAAAAATTTAGGAACAATAATTACAAAAATCTAGGAACAAACATTACAAAAATCTAGGAATACAAATTACAAAAATCTGAGAAAAAAATTTACAAAAATCCTGGAACAAGAAATACAAAAATCCAGGAATAAAAAATACAAAAATCAGGAAACAAAAATTACAAAAATCCAAAAACAAAAATTTCAAAAATCGAGGAACAATAGTTATTAAAAATCTGGGAACAAAAATCCAAGAACAAAAATTACAAAAATTTGGGAACACAAAATACATAAATCTGGGAACAAAAATTGCAAGAATTCAGGAATAATAGTTAAAAAAATCTAGGAACAAAAATTACAAAATTAATTTTGGGAAACAAAATTACAAAAATCTAGGAACTAAAATTTCATAAATCTGGAAACAAAAAATTAAAAAATCTAGGAACAAAAATTACAAAAATCTAGTAACAAAAGTTTATAAAAAAATCAAAAATCCGAGAACGAAAATCCAGAAACAAAAATTTCTAAATTTACGGACAAAAGTAAAAAAAAATCCAGGAACAAAAATTTCAAAAATCTAGGAACAAAAATTATAAAAAATCCGAGAACAAAAATTACAAAAATCCTGGAACAAGAAATATAAAAATCCAGGAACAAAAAAAATACCAAAATCCGAGAACAAAAATTACGAAATTCCAAAAACAAAAATTCAAAAATAAAGGAACTAAAGTTAAAAAAAAGATCTGGGAACAAAAATCTAGAAATAAATTTTTTGAAACTCTAGGAACAAAAATTACAAAAATCTTGGAGCAAACATTACAAAAAATACAAGAACTAAAATCCGGAAACACAAATTACATAAATCCAAGAACAAAAATTACAAGAATTCAGGAACAAAATTTACTAAAATGTAGGAACAATAATTATAATAATTTGGGAACAAAAATCCTGGAACAAAAAGTACAAAAACCCTGAACAAAAATTACAACATAACAGAATGAAAAGAGAAGAAAAGAAACATGGAAAATAAAAATATGGAAAGAAGTGAAAAAGCTAAAAAAAAATGGACAAAATCGCTTGAACTGAAAGCGAAAAAGAAATAAATATTATGGCAGAAGCTTAGCTCACCTTACACGTACCTGACGTACCACGTCCTGCTGCATTATGGAACGAATGTATAAAAAACGCAAGAAAGGAGTTGGAAACTAAACGGGCCAAGGCCCGCGAGTGAAACGGCTGCAACATATCGCGCGTGCTAGGGCAAATCCTTTACGCCGCTCAATGCGGCGCGGGGCCTCGCGCCACACACCCCGTCGCCACATTGGGCCGGCTCAGTTTCGCCAATGGCCACATACCCCCACACAGTAAGTTTGCCTTAATATTCGGACAATGGGCCAGGCCTATGGTTCGATTTTTGAAGCAAAGGTGGTTTAATTCTTCTTTTTCTTTTCCATTTCATTTTATTTCTTTCTTTTTAAAATGCGAACTAATCACGTTTAAATTTGGATTCTCTAATTTTCGATTTTTTTCATTTTTCGAATTTGTTTAAATTTCGAATTATTTTTTCATTTAATTTTTTTAAAAAATCCGAACAAATTATGATTTTTATGTAATTTCGAAATTTGAATTTTCTTCAAATTTCGAATTTGTTTAGTTTTCCGAATTTTTTATTTGTGTTCAGATTTCGAATTTTTTTAATCTGAACATATTACAAATTTGTTCAACTATTTTAAAAATCATGTTTGAATTTTTTTGTTCAAATTTCGAATTTGTTTGAAATTTCGATTTTTGGCTTTACTTTTTTGAAAAAAATCCGAACAATTTATGATATTTTGTTTAATTTTGAAATTTGAATTTTGTTCAAATTTCGAATTTGTTCAGTTTTTGAAAAAAATAGATTTTAAAAATGTTAAAGAAATTAGATTTCAAAATTTGTTCAGATTTGAAATTTTGTTTAAAATTTCAAATTTTGTTCAAATTTTGGATGTTCAGATTTCAAAAAAAAAATCAGATTTCAAAATTTGTTCAATTTGTTCAATTTTGTTCAAATTTGAAATTTCTTTCAAATATTAAATTTTATCCGAATTTCAAATTTGTTCAAATTTAAAAAACAAAACAGAAACATAAAAGAAAAAATAGTAAAAAGCGAAAGAGAAAAAAAGAGTACCTGGGCCGCGGCCACTTGCCGTCGCGGGCCGCGCGTGGTGTGCGACACTACCACCCCGCGCCGGTTGAAGCGAGATACAGGAGGCCCCGCGTGCTAGCGAGTCTTTTTCAGAAAATCCTATGCTCCGCCCGCGGGCGCGCCTTATAGGCTTCGCCGGCGAGCGGATGGATATGGGCCGCGGCCCATCAGCGCGCGCCCATTGTTTTTTCTTTGCAGTTTTTTCGGCTTTCCTTGGTTTTAAGGTTTTTAGTGCAGGTTTTCTAGGTTCCTTTTTTGATGGTTTTTTCAAACTTTTTTCAACTAAAAAATAGATTGAATTTTAAAACTGTTTAAATTTCAAATTTATTCAATTTTGATATTTGTTCAGATTTGAGATGTGTTCAAATTCGAAATTTGTTCAATTTCTGAATTTGTTCAAATTCAGATTATATATTTTTTATAACTGTTTAAATTCGAAATTTTGTTCAAATACAAATTTTGTTCAAATTGGGAATTTGTTTGGAATTTGAAATTTGGTGGAATTCAAATTTTGTTCAAAATATGAGTTTTGTTGAAATTTGAAATTTTGTTTAGAATTCGAAATTTATTCAGAATACGAATTTTGTTCAAATTCGAAAAATGTTCAAAATTCGAATTTTGTGCAAATTCAAAAAATGTTCAAAATTTTCAAAATTGTTCAAAATTCGAAACTTGTTCAAAATTCGAAATTTGCTCAAATTCGAAATTTGTTCAGATTCGAATTTTTGCAAAATTTAAATTTTGTTTAAATTCGTAATTCCAAAATTGTTTAGATTTTAGAAAAGAGAAATGACAAAACAGAAATAAGCGGGGTAGCATTTTTTACTAGGCCAGGCCCATTTGCAGAACTGCATGGGCGCGCCCTATTACAGCGGGCGAACGGGCGATGCATAGGCGCCCCCGTCTTTTCCGCGAGCTCCTGTATACCGACCTGGTCGGAGCGGACGAAGCGCCGCACAGGTCCAGGTCAACGTGGGCTCGGCTCAAGAACGAGCGTTCAGGAATTTGAGACTAGGAAGCATTATGCGTTCAGGAAAAAGCTATCGTTTCAATCGACCCACAACTTGTTGATACGTTCGTTTTTTTAATTTGGAAATCTTTTTAAAAATTTGAATGTATATAATATCAGAACAAAAATTTAAATTGGAACAAATTTTAAATCGGAACAATTTTCAAATCAGAACAAAATTTTAAATTGGAAAAAATTTCAAATTGAAACAAAATTTAAATTAGAACAAATTTTGAATGAGAACAAATTTTGAATATGAACAAATTTTAAATCTGAACAAACTTTAAATCTGAACAATTTTCGAAATGTGGACAAATTTTAAAATCCGAACAAATTTCAAAATATAATTTTTTTAAAAATCTGACCAGTTTTTAATCAGAACAGAAATCATAAAAACTGCTGAAAACGAAAAACGAAAAAGAAAAAGAGACAACAACAGAAGAAGAAAAAACGAAATGGGCCGACCAGGCCGGCCCATACCGCGCGCGGGGCTGTGCGGCCCGCGGTAACGGCCGACCTGGTCGGAGTATAGGAAACGCCTCTTTTCCCGCCGTAAAGGGTTATATAATAAATGGATTTATGGCAGCCCAGCCGTCTGGCCCATGGTAGAGAGACCGGAACATCTACTCTATCGTGTATATGTATAAATCGAAAAGAAGAGCAAGGCTTGACCTAGATCTCATGATATTCTGGCCGCTCTCCGCCGCCACGCCCGCTCGCCCCCACAACCCACCCCCCCCCCAGGCTGCAGCTTGTGCTATTGGTAAGAAGGCTTAAAGTTGGTTTGTAAGATTAGCCCGCGTGATTCACTTCCTTGACAGTATCGTAAATTCGGAATTGGAGGCACGTGGAATTCGATTTCGCCGTTTCAGGTATGGTCTTTTGTATCTTTTGTTGTTTCTGGTCAGAGTAATAATCCCGATATTTTGGTCTCAACAACCTCAGGACTATTCAGTTCAACAAAAAAGTAGTATTGTACTGTATTATAACTCCTTTCCTTTGACGATCAGGATATTCGACTAGTGGTTGGGTTAATTTGGCGGGGACGATGTGTCGTCAGTTTGTGAACCTGATAATGCACGAACAGAGCAGTACACTCTATTCCATGCGCCGCCTAGGCATCATTCCGCATCTTTTCCACGAATCACCAGCAGCAAACACACAAGATGCAACAGCAAAGAAGAAGGGATGTTTATCAACTATCTCAAGCTGCAATGGTCTGCACAGATCGGATATTAACTTCCTGCTGCCGCCCAACATAGCTGGCCTAACGGCCATGCATTTCTTCTCCCTGCTAAGAGGGCAGGGAGACGGATGTGTCATGCTCGCCGCCCCTTACCGCGATACCACGGTCTACGACGTTGCCAAGCAGGCTGCCATCGTCATGCCCCAAACTAATTTCTCCAAGCCAAGGGACTCCATCGCCCTGCCCATGACTCCAAGTCAAGACCACTGCCAGCTCTATGTCATGGGCAGAGCAGGGGGCATGGGCAGTGCCTCGTTCGAAGTCTTCAACTACTGCAGGGCGGGGGTTCCAATTGTTGGGGCTAGACAGCGGTGGTCCTGGGATTCTCTGCCGTCCCCACCACTCGTTGAACGAAACCTGCCTGGCAGCCAGATGTGTCCTTCTGCAGCGGCGGTGGTTGATGAGACGACTATATGCATGTCGTCCATTGGAGGTGGCGCCTACACCTTCGACACGGTGAAGTGCCAGTGGAGGCAGGCTGGCAGCTGGGTGCTGCCCTTCCATGGTGCGGCAGAGTATGTACCGGAACTAGGCCTGTGGTTTGGCCTCGAGGCCACTGCTGGCCAGACCAGAGGCCTAGCTCAGGTACACCACCGCCTGTGTGCTTTCGACCTCCTCTCGTCTTGCCCACCAGTGGTGCAGCACGCTTGGGATTATCTTGAAGACGGCCTGCCAGAGCTAGATGACTGGTTGCCGTGGAGGCGGCAGCTAGTGAACCTGGGCTCGGGCAGGTTCTGCATTGCCACCACCTTCCGCAAGGCTGTCAGGAACTTTATACCTGGCTTTTCTTCAGACGAGGAGTTGGTGGACATTGAGTACCGTGAAGCTACTCTGTTGACAGGCGTTGATGTTGTGCGTTGTGGCAGTGGTGTGCTTGAGATGATCAACCACAAGTCTCAGCTCTATGACATTGAAGGTATGAGGATCCATTGCGTGCTATGACTGAAACTTTGATGGTTAATGTAGAGAGTTACTTTCTGCCCAGGATGAAGATTGAATAGTATGTTTCTCTATTATGTCATTAATGTAAATCGCAAAATGCGGAAATTATATACCCTGATGTTCATCCTCTCAGCTTTGAATGTTTGCTTTTTTACCAGCGTGAATTGTACCAACATGATTTATACCAGCCACTCTTCGTGAGCTAACTCTTAACTTCAAGCTCTTTGCCCATGTTCCGTGGAAATCCCAAAGATTAAGCCCAAGAAAATATTCTGTGGCCTCGCTATGCTCCATAGGTATCATTTGTTCCTTGTTCGCACTTGCATTTGGAGTTGCTCTTTTACATCCGTAGCAGCAACGTCACTCAACATCTCTACTAATAATATTGCTAGAGGTATGGTCCGTGGCTCGCAAGTACGCTTTCAATCCACCAAAAGTACGTTTTCTATACTTAAAACTATTTACGTGATTGTGCCACCCCTAAGTGACTTACCGATTAGATTTTCTTTTCCCCTTTCCTTCCTAATGTGTAGCGCCGGTCGAACTTGCTATCTATGGCACCACTGTTTCCGCAATCCATGGAGAAAAGCACCGATTTCCTCTTCCATCCGTCCGATTGGTAAACCTAGCCGCCGCCGTCTTGGTGCCGTAGTTACAACACGATGCCTCTACACAAGGAGCCGCCGTCGACCAAAGATCCACTGTTCCAGTGCTTGCTACGGTTGTCCCAGCAGGTCCGCGGTTCCAGTGCTCGACCACGCGAGTCAGGGAGCTCGAGTCAGGGAGTTGGTCTAGACGAAAGGGGAGCCAGGGAGCTCGAGCACTCTGGCGACCGGGTCAAGCACCCGACGTCCAATTCGAGTTCTCTTGCGATCGATCCCCATGGCCAGTTAATGCTTCGAGGTAGGATTTTGGGAAGAAATTTTGCCATGGGTTATGGAGGGAAGAAATTCAGAAACATGTCCTGCTCGGTTAGGACCATGCCCAGGCATGCTGTTTCGCAGGCAAAGGCCATCCGACGGCCAGCCATGGCGACCTCCGACCAGAGCTGAGCAGGACTCGAGCGGCTGGGATGAAGACTGATTTAGTCTGGGGCGGTGCTGTCTTCCAATTTTTGCCGCCCGCACAGAAGCTCTGCCGTGAGTCAGACTCTGGGAGGGGCGGGCTATTGAGGAGCGGCCACTTGACAACGACAGGCAACATTGCATCCGCGCCGACGAATTCCTACTGAACAGCAACCTAGCCCAGGCCACATCAAAGGGCCGCCGACCTGCGCATTAGCTCTTATTGCTAAAGTATGTCAACCGGCCCAGGCTATGGACTTTGAGGTGAGCACCATCCTTGCATGGAATTGTGGTTAATTGTTTCTAGGCGACGATGACATGGCTAGCTGATGCTGGTTTGATTTCTGAATCCGTTTTTTGGGAGGGGACACCTTCAGTATTTGGGATGACGCCCTTGCTTGCGTGCCTATAGAAGGATTGACACTAGATTTGGGGACAATAAAGATGCTTTAAAGAAGCCAATAATGGATTTGATGCGATCTATGGCTAACTGGCTACACGCTACTGCCATCGTGCCGCATGGGAAAAGCTGGGCAGGTTTCTCCTCGCGTCAGCAATCGGCGCTCCTCGCTCGCTGGACCGGCATGCCATGGTGCACCTGGTTGTACCGCAGCGTCGCGCGAGTGCGTCCGATTGGATGTGCGCTGGCATCAGAGTGGTCTAAACGCTGGCGGCGGCGGCCGGCAAAGCCACCAGCAGGCGGCGGGCAAGCCACAACAGAGTGCCAACTGAACCAAAGCACCGTAGCTAACCAGGGATGGCCTACATCGTCCAAGTGCCAAAAATTAGCAGAGGATGACAAGGCTGCGGTGGCATGATTCCAGGACGGTGCCGGGAGAGGGTAGTGATTGGATCCTCCCAAACGGGTGTTGGTAGTGATACGATCAGCCAAGGACATTGTCGGTTGCAGGCGCTTCCTCATGGGACACCTGCTCTGGAACATTCCTAGGCCGATGCCGCAAAATCGCTTACCTCATGGACATGATCAGAGGTTAGAGGGGGCCAGGTCTTTATCGTCGATGACGTGATGGCGATCAGTGCCGGGCATAACGGTTGCATGCTCATCCGCACCCTCCGTCATGGACAACAGTTGCTAGAACGTCTTGGCGACATCAATCACCTGCCATCCCCAACCGTAGTTGACACAAACAGACAGAGGAGGAAGAGGAACTCTTCTCATGCACACAAAGTTTCTCTTGGCACGGCTCACCGCTTCCTATTGTACTCATCAGGACTTAGTATATGGTTCAGAGAATACATAGAGATTACATCAAGGCAACCAAGGGAATTTGTATAGATGTGATAACAACTACTGGCAGTGTATCTGGTCGTTACCTTGCCCAAATAAAGTCAGAATGTTTACTTGCAGAGTGGCACATTATTTTGTATACCAACCTGACAAAAAGAGTGGTGATTTCAGAAAACAAGAACCCGTTTGATGGAATATGATGGATGTGTTGATGAAGATGGAAGGCACTTTTCTGTGAAGTGCAAAGGAGTCAAAGAAATTTGGCATGAACTGGGGATGGAGCACGTAGAAGCAAGCTTGAGAACGAGTTTCCGATTAGGAGAGTACTATGAGCGCTTTTTTTCATGGAGTACTATCGGAGCAATTATAGGAGCGTCCAGAGGACAAATGTGTTCAGGTCTTCACCACTTGGTGGCATTGGTAGAACAACATAAATAAGATTATAGAAGGTGAGACTCCCATATCAGGTCCGTTTTGGTATGCAGAAACAATACTGGAGTTTTTCAGTAACACAAACGAGTTTATAGTTTGATATTGATGGCTCATATTGCCAGGGCGATGATCAGGCAGGATGGGGTGTGATTGCTTGATGGTCAGTTAGTTGTTTGGTATTTCAGATGAATGCTAATCATGATCCATGACAATCTAAGCTCCAACGGTTCAACCTTTTTTTATTCTGTGGCCTTAACCACACGTTTTCTTTCTATCTCTATTTCTCGCAGTCAGGAATCTCATTTTGACTTCCAGTCCTGATGAGCTTCGTGCTTCTATTTTTTGATTCACTTTGCAGCTATGTGCCTATTAACTACAGTTTGCAAGCTAAAGCATGCAGATTTTATCTTTGTGATGTATGAATACAGTGATCATGGATCTATGATATTCCATCAAATTTTATGTAACTAGGGTGAAAGTTCTCCAAGACATTAAGAACTCGATGTCGAATATATGTTGATTTACAAATTGAAACATAGAAAAGCTGCTCGTTTAATTTAATCGGGTCCCGTAGCAACGCACGGGCTTTGTGCTAGTTATTAATAAAACTAGCTGCATGCCCACGCGTTGCTGCGGATCTCTATTTATATTTGCTAGCCCTTTAGTGACATTCTCCAAAATTGATTAGCTATTTATTTTAAATGACAGTTCATTATAACAATTACATATACAATTATGACAACATAACAATATCATTGTCTCTATTTTATTCTATTAACTGAATAAAATGATTGATAATTTAGATGCACTTTAGTCATGTTACATATTAAAATATTGTTAAAGTCAATTTTTATTGACTATAAGGCAACAACCAATATCACTATTTTTTAGACTACGAAGAATATCACTACTGGAAATCAGCATTTTATTGAGGGAACAAAATCTTCTTTACAGGGACGCTGCTACTATTTATCTAGAATTTTAAAGTTGATTTATGGTCGTTCTAATGTTTGGAATAAAAAGTTCTCAAGGGTTTTGTGGGGCCAAAAATTTATCATCACAATGTCTCATGTAGCTTCAAGGTTTGCAGGTGCACCTTGAGGTGGAAGCCCTAGAAATTAAGGTGGACCGAGTTAGTCGGTGGCATTGAAGAGCTGCGTGCGGGACACGACCACATGGATGACGAACAGCTAGCTGTGGTGTCGATTGAGAGTTCGAGACCAGCTAGCTTTGGTGACGACATGGATGACATGAGCTAGCTGTGGTGTCGACTGACGAACAGCACCGAAAATCAAGTCGCTTTGCCAAAATTTGCTCATTGCAAATTGTTATAACTTAAAAACTGAAATGTTTAAAGCAAATTAAGTCATGAGCTAGATTTGGCAAAATCTTTTTCCCTGCAAAAACACAAACAACTTCAGCTAGCTAACTTTGGTCAAATTAGTTTTCCCCAACATATCAGCAAGCCGCATGTACTTCAGTTGCCCCGTGCAATACCGCATCCGAGTCCAGTAGCATGCACGTACCCGCGGCGACACAGGTCGGCAGCGCGCACGAACAGAGGTAATGCATGATGATCGGCGTTCGTTGCCTACGAAGCCATCCTTCTGGAATTCAAGCGAGCAGGATTACCCCTCACGGCATCGCCCAGTTCAGCTAGGCAATCAAGGCGTCTAGGCTCACAGCTGCAGCTCGCACGCACTTTCCTAATGCGATTCAGTCCACGGATGCTGTAGTCTTCGTGGATCGCACCAGGCTTGCCGTTGCCGACACCGACCTCTCTGCAGAGGAGCATGCCACGGACGACCAGATCAACTCGCCGTGGAGCTCCGCATCGAGACTCAACCTACGATGCGGCATGACGTTGTCGGCTGGCCGCTGCCTGCCGGAGGTTCATCGACTTCCACAACGCCGCGGCCTCATGCAAGATCTTGAAACGCTCGCTATTTGGGATGACCAGCGGATCATCTTTCTCTTCTTCTTGAAACGCTTGCTATTGGGCTGACCAGCGGATCATCTTTCTCTTCTTATTCTCGCTCGTCCATCGTGGTCGGCCCCATCCCAAGGGATCTCTAGAACGCCCGATTTCGAAAAGCTTGGAGCAATTTGATTTTTGACGCGGGGCAATCGATTGCTCCCTTATATAAAGGCTCATCAGAAGGAAAGAAGAGGCCGGTTTGATCGGGATACTGAAGAAGTCAAAGATCGTGTCGGTCTCTTACCCAATATGGTCAAATCGATCGATGACTAACAGAACGTTTTAGGCTAACAAGAAACGTTTGGGTCTAGGGGGAGGAAAGCGTACTTTTGGTGGATTGAAAGCGTATTTGCAAGTCACGGACCATACCTGTAGCAATATTATTAGTAGAGATAGCTGATTGCCCGTGCGTTGCTACGGCCTACTCAAGCCTTTTCTTACCGCAAATATAAATATATACACGGAAATTTACCACATGACTTTCAATTTTATTTCCTTGCGGGTGATTTATTGTCAGTAGCAAATAGGCCCATGTGTTGCAATGGATTTATTTATTAAAATTTTCCTAGGCCTTGAAGAATTTCACTACTGAAAATTTGATCAATGAAGCAACATCACCATAGTAGTCTAAGCCAAGTAACGGTCCTTAATTCAGTTGGTCTTTCTATTCGAACTATTTCGTTGGGATATATGTATGATATTTTTGTATAGATGTTGCAAGCATGAGCAAAGAATCTGTTTTATTGATACATGCCTATTAAGGACTATCAACACCTCCTTTAAGCATCATTCTTCGGAACCCTGCGATACCTGAAGTCGCCATAGTTGCAGTTCTGACATGCTGTTGTTTTAGCCTTCCTTGCGTCCATCAAAAGAATAGTCAGTATGGACACGGCCACCAATCTGTATCACGATTCTAACAATGTAACCTATAAGCGAATAAGTTCGTTCCTCTGATTATTATTTTTGTGAACGGTGCTCTGATTTTAAGGCGTGCAGGCCTATCAAAATAAACCATCAGCGCATCGAGTATCCCATGCTCAATTCCAAAGGTGTTATGAAAAGAACAAACCAAGACTTCAGGCTAAATCATCTTAAATTTCTCACTCAAATCTTTCAGTTGGTACCAATGATTCTTCTATTTCAGTTGCCCTTTCACTGCAAATGCTGCATGACCAACAAAAGTTTCAGAAAATGCTTCCAATCAACAGGCCAAAATATGCAAATCCTAGACTAACACCATTAGAGTTATTTATTTTGACCGGAGGAGTGGTTCATCACAGAAGCTGAATAATGTTCTTTTTTTTTTTCAAGAACACACAAGATGTGTGTCTTTTGTATTAAGATAGGAAATAGGACCAATGCTTTGTACAAATGCCGGCCAGGATCACAGGCGAACTGGCAAGGCTCCACAGCAAAGGAAAAAAAAGCTCACTCAATCTCTCCTAACGACCCACAGAGGTTGGCTTTCTTCCAAAGATCAAATTCCACCCAGATCTTGCGGCAGACTTCAACATGCATGGTTGCAAATTTATCAAAAACTCTGCTATTTCTTTCCAGCCACAAACATCGAGCGACCAGTAGGATCAAAGCGTTGATCTCCTTCTTTTGGCGCTTGGGGATGGCGTTGCAGATCTGAGTCCACCAGGTGATGATTGACGCCGAGGCAGTTGGGGTGAAACGATGCAGCCTACACTTCAGAAGAATAGTGTACCAGATTTCCCTAGCGTAGGAGCATTGTATAGTGATGTGCTCCGCAGTCTCGGGCTCTTGGCAGCAGAGCGTGCATTCCGGGGGATGATCCAGTCCCCGTCGTTCCAGGCGATCAGCCGTCCACAGTCTGTCCTTGATTGTGAACCACATATGCAGCTTGTAGCGCAGGGGGGCTCCAGCTTTCCACAAAAGTTTGGCCACAGTAAGTTTTGGCTTTCCCTGGAAAAAGGCTTGATAGGCTGATTTGGAGCAGTAGGCGCCATTAGCAGAGCCTCTCCAGGTAATTGTATCATCCACATTTTGGAGGGTGATGGACCTAGTCTGATCCCACAACTCGAAGAATTCAACAATGGCCTGAACCGAGAGTGCCCCGTGGATTCCAGAGACCCAAAAATCATCTTGCAAGGCATCAGCAACTGTCAGTTGAGCTGTGGAGGGCCTGACGAACGACAGCAGGTTGGGTGCGATCTGCTCCACACTTCTTCCCCCCAGCCATCTGTCTCTCCAAAATTTAAATCTATGGCCATTGCCCAGAGTCAAAGTGGTGCACGTTCTGAACATCTCTTCGGCAGCCAGCGCGATGTCAAAGGCCAAACCCTGCCATGGCTTTGAGTCCTCGGTAAAGGAAAGCCACCTCCACCTCATACGCAGGGCATGGTTGAGCAGCTGGAGGTTTTTTATGCCCAGCCCGCCAACATCCTTCGGGGAGCAAACTGTCTCCCAAGCCACAATGCACTTGCCTCTCTCCGCTTGGGCTTTGGCTGACCAGAAGAAACCTCGTAGCAGTTTGTTTGCCACATTGAAAAACCAAGGGGGGAGGTCTAAGGACAACATGTGGTAAATAGGGGAGGCGGCGAGCACAGAATCAAGGTAAACTAGCCTTCCACTCTTCTTCATCAAGGAAGCCTTCCACGTTGGCAAGTGCCCAGCCAACTTGTCCACCAGGGGTTGCAGATCACTTTTTGATAATCTGGATGTGGAGAGGGGCAGTCCAAGGTACTGGATTGGAAAATTTCTCAAGGGGCAGCCGAGGACCTGGAGAATAGGTTGCAAATCAATCCCCTGGCATCTGATTGGGGAAACTGAGCTTTTGTTCAGGTTACACTGCAGGCCAGATGCCGAGCCAAACATGTTAAGCAGCTCGATAGTGGCAGAGGCTTCCTTGACTGTTGGCTTGATCAAGAGCACCACGTCGTCTGCAAACAGGGAGAGTCTGTGTCGAATTCCACTTCGATCAAATGCATCAAAGAGCCCTCTTTCTTGAGCTAACTTGAAAATGGCATTTAGCACATCAAAAACGAGGATAAACCACATAGGTGAGCTAGGATCCCCTTGGCGTAAGCCTCTCCCATGCCAGAACTGATCCCCTGGGGTCCCGTTCAGCAGAATGCTTGTGGAGGAGGAGGAGAGCAGCAAAGCTACCCTAGCTAGCCATCTTGGACCGAAGCCACGGTGTCAAAGAACCTCAAAAAGGAAGGGCCAGGACACAGAGTCGAATGCTTTCGCGATGTCTAGCTTTAGCATCAGTGATGGGGTTTTCTGTTTGTGTAGGGAATGGATGGCTTGCTTGACTAGGAAGAAATTGTCCTGAATCGAGCGCCCCTTCACGAATGCGCTTTGGTTGCAGTCCACAAGCTGCGGCAGTGGTTTGGCGAGCCTGATAGCCATTGCCTTGGAGATGATTTTGGCAAAACTGTGAATCAGACTAATGGGCCTGAAGTCCCCCACCTCGACTGCGTTCTCCTTCTTGGGCAGTAGAGTAATATAAGCCTCATTTACTCTGTCAAAACCTCTGCCATCCTCTGCATCAAACCATCTAACTGCTTTCATGACCGCATCTTTGATCAGTGGCCAACAGGATTGATAGAACCGCGCAGAGAACCCATCCGGGCCGGGAGCTTTGTCTGACGGCAAACTTTTGATCACGTCCCAAATTTCTGCTTCAGAGAAGGGCAGCTCGAGATCATCCAAGTTCACATGCGGTAGATCGAGGGCGGACAGGTTGAGAGCGTGTCTGCGCTGTTCTTTCTGCTACAGCCTGAATCGCTTTCCAGCACGCTTTATTTTGCGCTGCATTGGCTGCAATTGGTATGCGTAACTTTAGCTTGATTATTTTGCAGTTGTCCAAGGTTTTCCTGCCATCACCTGGGCTCGTCCATGTCCGAGCTGACCCTGACCTCAAGGACGGATAACTTTATCTGGGTGAGGGCATCGTTGCCCTACGCGAGCAGGCCGCGGAGCTTGTCGGCTCCCCCATCAGCCTCCTCCTCCGACCACTCCTCCGGTCAGCGGAGAAGCTCGCGCCCGCGAGTGGCCTGGCCAGAGTTGCAGCAGGCGTCGGCACCCTCTTGTACGGTGATTCCTATGCTCCAATCAGGTCGGCGCTTTGCACCGCGCCGCACACCCCCGCGCGCGGTGTGGGCCGGCCCATTAGCGCCGACCTGGTCGGCTATTTTTTTCGTTATTTTTTCTTTTTTTGTTGTTTCTCCTTTCTCCTTTTTTCTTTTCTCTGTTTTCTTTTTCCCTTTTTCTTTTCAGCTTATTTTTTCTTTTTCTTTTGCAACATTTTTTAAAATGTTCAGATCTGATTTTTTGGTTCAAATTTTGAAATGCATTCAAATTACGAATTTTTTAAAAATTTCGATATTTGTTCAAATTTTGAAATTCGTTTAAATTATGAAATTCATTCAAAAATTTTGATTTTCGTTCAAAATTTTAAATTCATTCAAATTTCGATTTTTGTTCAAATATTGGAAATTTCATAAATTTTGAAATTTGTTCAAATCCAATTTTCGTTCAAATTTTGAAATTTGTTCCAACTTGAAATTTGTTTTAATTTTGAAATTTGTTTTAACTAGAAACTTGTTCTAATTTGAAAATTGTTTCAATTTTAAATTTGTTTCAATTTGAAAATTATTCCGATTAAAAAAATTTCCTGATTTAAAATTTGTTGCGACTTTGAAATTTGTTCTAATTTGAATTTTGATCCAATTTTCAATTTATTCCGATTTAGAAATTTTGAAAAACAATCGAAATAGGAAATGTGAAAAAGAAACAGCGAAAAAACAAACAGCGAAGAAAAAGCAAAAAAGCGGACGAACGCGAAATGGGCCAAGCCCACGACTAGCCAGGGCGTGAACGTTCCGAAAAAAAAACGCGCGGAAACAGTCTAATGGGCCGGGCCCAGTAACCATCGGGGTGTGCGGCGCGGGGTTCGCACCGATCAGGGTGGAGTATAGGAGCTCCCCTCTTGTACGGCGGTGCCGGCTTCTTCTTCCTGGGCTTCCGGCCAAGTTGGCCCTAGCTGCAGGGCGCGTGGAGGAGCGTCATGGATAAAGCCAGGAGCCCTGATGGAGCCACCGTGCCAAACGGCGAGCCCCTCACGAGTCTAATCGGATAGGGGCGGTGCGACCGGCGCGGGAACAAGGGGAATCGGACCTGGATTAGCGTGGGCGTCGGCGGAGAGTCGCGATCGTCCACTGCGGCCGCGCGGGAGGGCTCGGGTAGGGGAGGTCGCGCTTCCGGCCTCCTTCGCTGCCCTCGATGCGTGCGCTCCTCTTGAGGTCAGCCGCGATTTAGGAGGACAGGAGAATCGCAGGAGGCAGAGGATTGTTTTTATGATGTACGAAGGCATCAATCTGGTTTTTTTGAAGCCATGGTGATGATCTATATATGGACGTATTTTCGTCGATAGAAGGCAAGAAATCAAACGGAAATCGACTGGAAGTTGACTTTGAATAGGTAGCAGTGGAGTTGGGTAAGAACTCGTCAGACTCCTGGTTCGATTCTAGGTGCAGGGCAGGTGCGGTTTTTTTACGTACGACGAACGATAGGAAGGGTTTTTTTGACGTACGAAACATAGCCGCAGGTTTTTGACGTACCACGGTTTTGTGACCATCACGACCTCAAGCCGTATTATTAGTAGAGATTGTGTTCAAACATGCATATGAAACAAGGAAAACCCTAACGTTAACAAAACAAATCATGCAACAGAGCTCAGGACATGCTATACACCCATAAACGAAAGTAACCGATTTCCATTGGACCTCCGCACTGCATAATCAGAAAGAAAAATGATCAAATACCTCCGGAGGATGGGGCGTCTGGCTCTGCCCGGCCTAAGAACATCTCCAGCCGTTGAATGCCCCCAGGCCGAAATCCGGCACAATTTAGCGCTGGATTGATGTAAATTTCGGCCTGGGGAGGCCCATGTTTCCAGCGGCGAGTCCAGGGCGTTTTTTGAATTCAAAGTAGAAGTTGACGAAATGAGACGAACTTTGACAAAATTTGACGAAAACTAGATATATTTATATTATATTAGGCGAAAATAGACTTATTTTATATAAATAGGCCGAATTCGACATATATTTGAATTCGGCTGAACCTAAACGCCGATCTACATGCCGAAACGGCTGTACATCTGCGTGGTGTAGTCGCCGCCGTCGTTGTCGGAGGAGTCGTCGTCCTGCGGCGGCGGTGCCTGGCGGCTAGAGCCCTGCCCAGCGTCGCCGAAACGTGGCGGTGTTGGGCGGTAGAGCTCGTCGTCGCTGGACTCCTCCAGCTTGACGACGGGCGGCGCGCTGCGTCGAGGAAGAGTGGCGGCGGCGGCACAACGCTGAGCGGCGGTCAGGTCCAGCAGGCGCCGCCGCTGCTCCCGCTCCCACTCCCGCCGAGACCACTCCAGTGCCGCGTCGAGCGGCATGGTGTTCTCGGCGGGGACGACGTCGCGGAGGGAGCGCTAGATGGCCTCCTCCATCGTCGCCTCCTCGGCGCGCCTCGCCTCCGCCTCGGTGAGCTCAGACGCGGCCTTGTGGGCGGCGTCCTTCTTCGTCGCCTTGCGACGGCGCAGCGGCGACGTGGTGCGCGCCCCTCCCTCGCGAATGACGAGGGCGCCGCTGTTGCGGCGAGGCGCGGTCGCCGGCTCCTTCTTCACGGTCCTCGGCGTCGATGCCGAGGACAGTGAGCCGGACCTCGTCGCCGACCAGGAGGACGCCGTCCCGGATGAGCCGGATGCCATCCGGCGTGGCATCCAGGAGCTCCCGCGGCGGCGGGAGAGCATCGGCCGCGGCGCCAGCGGCATCTCGAGGACGGGGTCGTTCCCGTTCTCGATGTGCTCGAGGACGAACTCGAGCGTCCTCCTCGGCGCGCTCAACCATCGGCGGCGCCCGGCGGCGTTGTTGCGCGTCGGAGGAGGGGGCGGCCCGTCGTAGGCCGCCAGCTCTCGCTCGTACCGGCGGCGGAAGAAGGTCGTCCACGCCTCCCGGTTGTCCGGGTAGAAGCGCGGATCGGCGCGCTGCTCGTCGCTCATCGTCTCGATGACTTCGTCGTAGGCGGCGTCGAGCGCCGATCCCGTCGGCGGCGACGGGATGGGGATGCCGCCGGCGCTCAGGCGCCAACCTTCGGGCGCCCGGAAGTCCGGCGGCGCCATGTAGCCGGCGGCGTGGAGCGATCGGCGGCCGAACCCGTTGTTCGCCGCGCCGTCGTCGTCAGAAGGGTAGGCCATTGTGGCGAGATGCTCGAGCTCGAGGATGAGGGCGAGGTGCGCTGGTTGAATGGGGAAGGCTGCTGGCGAATGTGGCCGGCCAGACGCGGTAGGCCGTGTTATATAGCCGCGCTAGCATTAACTCGCCTCGCCGCGTGGCTGGCCGGCCATCGGCGGCAGCCTTTACAGCGCGCGAAAGACGATGCGTGCGGGGAAGACGATGCGCGGAAGACGAGACGATGAGGACGATGACCGCCCACTCTCGCCGACAGGTCGGGGCCACACGACCCGCGGGAACGCGCAGGAATTTTCCTCGACTTTTCGCGCGCGTTTCTTTCGTCCGGAGTCCCCGAGCGCGCCCCGGAAGGCCGGGGATGGCGTGGGCTCGCCGGATGGATGAAGGCCCAGATCCGGGCGAAAACAAGGATCCGGGGGCGCGACTGGGCCGATTTACGCCGTCCGGATGAAAAAAATGCCTGCCGGGGGCCTCGTCGGGCGTGTGAGTGGAGATGCTCTAAGAGCATCTCTAACATGAGTCTTGGGCGCCGGTTTTGCACTTTTTGGGCACCGGGCTGCTTTTCCAGACTTTCAAAACTATAGCTCGCGCGGGGCTGCTTTTTCAGACGTTCAAAACTATAGTGCGTGCGGGAACACAGTTTACCAGGCGGGAATAATACACCGCGCAACCGGCAGGTTTCATCCAAACATTGGCACATTTGAATGACATTTGCACATATGAATACGAACTTTATAATAATTCAACAAAAAAATCCAACATTATGGTTTAGAAGTATCTCGTAGTTCAACCCAAAGCAAGTTCACAAGGATTTCAACCGATCAACATTGCTTCTAGCACTCATGACTCATCGCCACCCTTCTCATCACCTTTTTCTTCATCGCCATCTTTCTTCTCACCTACTTCATCGCATATGTTGGCGGTGTTGGCAACACTGAAGGAGCCTGTACCATCATTGGTGGGAAGAATTGGAGCCGCCATGAAGCCTCTTATTCCTTTGAAACCGGCGTCCATGCCTCCCATGCCTCATATGGTTGCTCCCATGCCTCCGAAGCCACCCATTGCACTCATTCCTCCCATGTTAGCTCCCATGCCTCTGAAGCCTTCCATGCTTCCCATGCCTCTCATGTAGCCTCTCATCATTCTCTTTTGAGCCAATACTTGGTCACGACAAAGGTTTATGTACTCCTTTTGCTTATCATCTAGGTTGCTTCTGTCCATGAAGAATTTTTTTCTTACTCCACCAAACGAAGCATCTCATCCATTGTCGCCTTCCTCTCCTTCATTGCCGTCTTCCTCTCCTCCATTGCCACCTTCCTGTCTTGCATTGTCGCTAACCTTTCTTGGGCTGCCGTCTTTCTCTCCTCCATTTCCCTTCTCCTCTCTTGGGCCACACGGTTCTCCTCCATCTCCTTTCTCCTAACCACCTTCCTCTCCTCGGCCATCTCCTTTCTTTACGTTCACCATAGCAAGTAAAGACTTTTCTAATGTGAGACCTATGGGGAACTCGGGTGGAACGCACGCCGAGGTGCCCGCCTCTGCGGCTTCTTGCTTCCTCGCGGTTTCTTTGATGGGCGCTCGCAATGAACCGAGCGATGGCGGGAGCGCGGGGTGGGGTGTTCTTATAGGCTGCTGCATCCTATGAATCTGGACCCTATGTGTCCTAGGTGCATCTCGCACACCTGTGGTGACTACTCGGCGCGACGCAGCCTCGCAGGGTTTGCAAGGAACGGAGGCAAGAAGGGTGGGGTCTGGTATTTGGGGGTTGGAATGGTGAACGAGCCATTTTAGAAGAGCGGAGTATGACGCTGAAAGACAACTTTGCCCCTGGGTTACATGGAGATTTCGCGTGGGGCGTCAAGAGGAAGTTGTACGGAAGGTGGTGCCGTTGATGCGCGCGCACCGTGCTCCGTTGGGAAGATGGATGGAGCACGCCGAGGAACCTGGTGCGGTGCCCACTCGGCTCGGCTGTCAGGCACGCATCTCGATCTGTCGACTTTTGTGCGGAATTAACTCGCTCGAGCTAGAATAATTAAGAGGTATTACCACCCGACATATACAAACTTGTAATGTTGGAGCATTTTCATACAAAAAGTTTTAAAATGGGGCCGGGTGGTACACAAACTTGTCAAGTGTTGGCAAGTTTCATACAAAATGACTTGTCAAGCGCCACGTAGGATTCAGAAAAGTGCAGAAAACTCCTTGATATCCCACGAAATAGCACGTTTTCCACGGGAATGCACATGCCACATGCAATTTTGTGAAAACCCCTAACATCTGCGATATTAATGCATTTCACCTGGTTGGTTGCTGCGATGCGACCCTAATTGGAAGGCGCACGTCTTCCTTGCCGCGACAGACGTCTCCTGGGCCTCCACCTCAAGCTCTACGTCGCTGTTCCAACGTTGCTGAGACAACGGCGCCTCATCAGTGATCATGGCGGATGATTCCATGTACCGTTTCTAGAACATAGAGGCGCCAGACTACGGTAGGTTTTCTTCCACCTATCCTCTGCTTCTCCTGGCCGGCGGCGAGGTTGTAGGTAGGGTTGGTTCCAGCACAGATCAGCGATGGGATCGGTTCTATTCGATGTAGGACGGCAATGCAAGATGCATGGTAGGGTTTATTGGAGCTAGATTGTAGTGATGATTCGTTGGGAAGACGCCCTGTTTCATCTGTTCATAGCGAGATTCAGAAAAGTTCAGATTTTTGATCATCGTAAATTGTGAACTTTTGTTGTATAAATCGTGAGAACTATGTTACCTCATGAAGTAGGCATGATAGTTGTTAGTTGTGCAGCCGGATAGGAGTGGATTTGTGAATGTTAACTGAATTTTAACTTTTTTTGACACTTTTCTAAACATTGGCAGTAATCTGAATTTTTTGACACTTTCGAATGCAGGTGCTGATGCTGATAGATTCAGTGTTGAGCTTGTATGGAATGGTTTCTTCTGTGGATTACATAAACGCATGCAGTATGCAGATGGTATTGTTGATTTCTTTAACAACTGTAATGCAGATACCTGGTCTATTCTATGGATTGAGGATTTGCTTAGGCAACTATCAATTGAGATAACTAAAAAGCTCACAGTGTATTGGTGTCTGCCTGGAAAAGATTTCACTGATGGACTAGTTGAAATAAGAAATGATGCAGAGATAGTTGAAATGATAGGTGTTGTGAAGGATAAAAAGGTTCTAACTCTATATGTTGATCACATTAGCTTTGTGAAGGGGCTCAGAAGTGATTGAGACATGGAAGACAAGATATGGCAGCAGTTCTTACTACTCAAGAAATTCATGGAGATGATCATATAAATGAGCAAGCAGAAGAATCACAAGAAGCACATGATAGAAATGATGTTGCAGGTCAGGCAATTCAGAGTACTACTGACAGAGGTAGAGGAGTGGAAATTCAGAGAAACAAGGAGAAGCAATATGTGGTGAAAGCTCAAGATGAGACAGATTCTAAATTTTATGACAGTGATTATGATGCAGAAGATGGTGATGATGACATGTTTGCAGCAAACATTGATAGGCAAGTGCAAGATCATAATGAACCTCTGGAAATTGTAGAAGCAGAGGATGAGGATGATGCAGGGCTAGTTGAAGATGATTTGCATCTTTCCAAGGAACAAGACGAAGAGCTCAAGTACAAATTTAAGGTTTTCAATGCTGAAGTTGACATGGAACATCCTCATTTCAAAGTTGGAATGGTGTTTGCAGATGTTAGAGAGCTAAGAGCAGCACTAAAACTTACAGTGTGAAGGAAAGAGTAAAAATTTAGAAAGTCAGAAATAAAACTGCAAGGCTAGATGCAGTATGCTTGGGTGAATGTCCAGGAGGTTTTTGCTCTTGGTTTCTAAAGGCATCTGAAGATAATAGGAAAGAAGCAATGGTTGTGAGGAAGTATTGTGGTACACACAGGTGGGAGAGAGTCTAGGAATTGAAGGCACTGACAACATCTTTTCTAACTAATTATTTCATAGATGAGTTCGAGATAACCAGAAGATGGATTTGCACACTTTTGCCACAAAAATCACCAGGAAGTTCAACTTGACACCAAACAGATGGAAGTTAAGGAGAGCTAGAAAATAGGCACTTATCAGAATTCATGGAGATGAGGGAGAACAGTTCAGCTTGTTGAGAGATTATGGACATGAGCTGATGAAATCCAA
Source organism: Dactylis glomerata (assembly GCA_007115705.1). Classification (NCBI taxonomy): domain Eukaryota; kingdom Viridiplantae; phylum Streptophyta; class Magnoliopsida; order Poales; family Poaceae; genus Dactylis; species Dactylis glomerata. Next base: position 597,899 of record QXEO01000165.1, read on the forward strand.
TCCTGTCTGCAAGTTCTTTCTTAGCACCAACAAATCAAATGAACATGGAGTTTTCAAGGAGCATTTGGCCACATTGTACTGGTCTTATGATGCTTGCAAGAGATGATTTCTGGAAGGATGTAGGCCTTTTATTTTTATTGATGGTTGCCACATCAAAATTAGATACAAGGCTGTCATGCTCACAGCTGTTGGCATTGATGCAAATGACTGCATTTTTCCAATTGGAATGGGTGTTTGTGAGGTAGAATGTACAAGTTCTAGGGAATGGTTTCTAACAACTCTAAGGGATGATCTAAATATTACAAACACATCAAACTTCACAATAATGAGTTACAGACAAAAGGTACTTTCCTCATTTTTTATTCTACATTACAATGCTTCATAAATCTTGGAAAAAACAGTCATGATGAAGAACTTAGTTTCATACATGGTAGTATTTTTTCATGTTTTATTTGGAATTTTGATGGATTTTCCCCATCATTTGGATGCAGGGACTAATCAAGGCAGTGCATGTTATGTTAGACACATCTACCAAAATTTTCATAAGAAACACAAGGGTGATACACTTAAGAATGATCACTGGTCAATTGCAAGGTCAACCAACATACCCTTCTTTGCAGAAACACATGGATAACCTTCTTGGTGATAGTGCATCTGCCTATAGTTGGGTTGAAGAATTGCAGCCTAGCTCTTGGATCAAAGCATTCTTCAGTGATCTACCCAAATGTGATATGCTCCTTAATAACCACTCTAAAGTATTTAACAGCTACATCAATGAGGCTAGGGAAATGCTAATGCTATCAATGTTGGAAAATTTGTTATACAAAATGATGCACATGATAGTTGGTAAACAGAAGGAAGAGGAAACATGGCCCGGGAGGATCTGTCCAAAAATAAAGAAGAAACTAGACAAATACACTAAATGGTCCAAAAATTGCCCTGTTAGCAATGCTGGAGGTGGAGTTTTCCATGTAGCAAGCTCTGAATATGAAGGTGGGTACTGTGTTGATCTCAAAGCAAAGACATGTGACTGCAAGAGTTTACAGATTACAAGCATACCATGCCACCATGCAATTGCTTGTTGCAGAGAAGATAGAAGGGATCCAGAGAAGCTAGTGCATTCTTGCTATACCATTGAAACACACAAGAAGGCATATTCTCACACCTTGGTCCTAGTGAGAGCAAGATGTTTCTGGGAGAAGCAGAGTGGCAGTTTTGTGCATCCTCCACTTTTCACCAAGGTTCTTGGAAGGCCAAAGAAAAATATAAGAAAGTCACCAGAGGAGTTGGAGAAGAATGGAGGTAAAATGATAACAAAGACGGGAGTTAAGATGCATTTTTCAATATGTGGTAATCAAAACCACAATAAAAAGGCCATGCAAAGTACATTCTTGAGCAGAACAATATGAGAACAGAGGTTGAGGATGAAGATGGGGATATAGACCATCCAGAAATAAGAGAGGTTTACTGAAATTTCATCAAGCTTTTGTTCACTGAATATAACATATATGGTTGCTTCACTGATTATTTTCATATTTGCAGCACATAATTCCTCAAGATCCTCACCCTTACCTCGATCCTTCCCATCAACCAGACATGAACCAGCTCCGGCCTTGCCGTCGCTGCCAAAACACTCCCCTCTCTCTACATGACCTTCTCACCGAGGGAATCGAGCTGGGGTGCTTGATTGCATCTAAAGGTTTTCGCAGCATAGAAAACAAAAAAATTTCTACGAAGACGAACAGAAACAAGCCAAAGATCTGATCTACAAGATGCAAAACAACGAGCGGGAGAGATTAGATCGACATACCCTTGTAGATTGCACAGCGGAAACGTTCAGATGAATGTGGTCGGTGTAGTCATACTAGCGTCTCCTCCTCGTGATCCGATCCGATCCAAGCGCCACAACGGGCGGCGCTTCCGAGCGTTGCACACATACAGCGCAGCGATGACTCTTCCTCCTTGGTCCAGCAAGGTGTGGTCGAGTGGTAGATGGGATCAGCAGCACGACGGCGTGGTGCTTATGGTGGAGAGTATCTGTGGGTAGGGCTTTGCCTAAGCGTGCGAGGTGGAAGATAGGAGAAAGAAACTAGTCAAAACTAGAAAAATAGAGGCTCCAAAGAGCAGCACCAACGGCTGAAAGAAAATTAGGTCTAACCTAATCGTGAGCCGGCCTGCATGCTTTTATAGGCGTAGGAATATTGGTCTTGCGTGGAGTACACGCGCGATGCGATCGATCTCGTATCGATCTGGCGGCGGCAAACTCCAGCGCATCGAGGCTTCCTGGGCCTCGATCTTCACCTGGCGCGTGCGGCCCTCCGGCCTTGCACGGCCCAGCTTCATCGAGACACAACTGCCCTCGACTGGCTCGCGCGCTGACCGAGGCCATCGATCATATCGATCGGGACCTGGCGCTCCCGGCGCTCCTGCGAGCGATCTCTGGCCGCGACGGCCTGGTGCGGGGTCGACCTCCCTGGGCGTGGCCCAGCGAGGCGCCGGCCCAGTGAGCGGCCATCCCAGCGGCCTGCCTAGCGCGAGGCCTGGACGCTGCCGGCCCAGCAAGCGGGTGGGCCGATGCGGCCGGTCCAGCCTTCTCTTTTTTTCTTTTCCTTTTTTTCTTTAGCAGTTTGTCTAGATGGAGCTACTAAATAGGTCCATTAGCAAAACTTGTATAGACTACTTTTTAGCCTATATTTATTTCCAATAAATAAATATATATATTAACATTTATTAATTCAATTAATTAATAAATCATTAATCTTCTTCCCGGAATAATTCCGTGACTCTCCGAAACAATTTCCATAAGGCTCTGTTTGGATGTATGAATTGAGCCCTTTGGAATTGAATTGGACTGCAATACCAAATCACCTAAGAAACTGAAGTAGACTGCAATTCTAGATTTTTTGTTTGGATGTACATGAATTGGTAGTTGGAATCTGAGGAGAGCATCGATTCCTAATTTTTGTTTGGATGGCCACAGAATTGGAAACCTCTACACGTGTGAAACTGTCAAAGTGGGCAATTTCCAGACAATTCGTAGGTCTTGAGCTATGGTCTGTTTGGAAGGGGTCATGCAGCTATGTCAAAATCCGTATGGAATTTAGGTTGATTTCCGGAAGCAAATTCCCTGACCATCCAAACAGACGAATTGGACCGGGCAGATTCCGAATTTCTGATTCCATGCCTCAATTTCAACATCCAAACAGAGCCTAAATCCCGAAACTGCCCTAGCGTCGATGAGCGTTAAGTGTGTGACCCTACGGGTTCGAGAATGCGTGGACATGATCGACATCAATAATCAATAGCGGGATCTGGAAGTCCATATTGACTCCCACATATTCAACGAGATCATTATCGGTGAACCACGATGTCAGAATTCAGTAAATCCCGTATACTAATTCCTTTGTCTCACGATATTTTACTTGCCTGAGATTCGATCGTCGGCATCTCCATACCTAGTTCAATCTCGTTCATAGCAAGTACTCTTTACTCGTTCCGCAATCCAATATCACCCTGTGATTAAACTCATTAATCACATGTTTGCAAGCGGTTTATGATATTGATTACCGAGTGGGCCCGGAGTATATCTCTCCGACATGAGAGGGACAAATCCCAATCTTGATACATGCAACCCAACAAGCACTTTCTGATAACCTGAGAGACACCTTTATGATCACCCTCTCATAGGGTGACGTTTGATGACCTCAAAGCCCTCTTCCGGTACTAGGGAGTGGCATTACCTCATGGTCTAAGGAATAGGATACTGACATAGGAAACGCTACGCAATTGTGAACACATTGACACAATCTAATTGCTGTGCTTAATTTGGGTCTGTCCATCACATCATTCTCCTAATGATATGACCTCATTATTAATCGACAACTCATGTCTATGGTTAGGAAACCTTAACCATCATTAATCAATGAGCTAGTCTAGTAGAGGCATACTAGGGACACGGTGTTGTTTATAAACCACACAAGTATTAATGTTTCCGATTAATACAATTCTAGCATGGAATATAAACATTATCATGAACAAGAAATATGATAATAAAAGTATTATTATTGCCTCTAGGGCATATTTCCTTTAGTCTCCCACTTGCACTAGAGTCAATAATCTAGTCTTACTTGCGCCTTTAACACCAATGGCATTCTGATGTTATTCATACGCTTTGTATGTGGTAAACCTCATCTACGGGTCTGACAGTTTCAGATCCGTTTGTATTTGCATATCTTTTGCGTTTTGCGTCAGCATGTATTACTCATCTTCTATGAGATGGCATCGTATAAACTTGGTCTTCTGGTGAGACCTTTGTTTCTTTGCCGAGACTATGTTGCCACTATTTTCATACAATAGAATTACATAGTACTAACACACTTGGAACTACACCTAGTTCTCTTGCCGCTTCTAAAGCGATTATATACTTAGCCCTCGTTGCAGTGTCCGACACAATGTTAACATTGGAACTCATCCAAGTCAGCATGGAACTTTCTTCCATCTTATTGTGCCACCTTATAACTCTAAACAAATAGCCTAAAATTGCGATAATTTTTACCTGTATATGTGACAAAGTCAATGTAACACATTGCAATGAACCATTTGTCACTTTTGCATACAGAACATATTCTTAATTCTTCTAAAGTACATAAGAATATCTTTACTATTGTCCAACGATCATCATATGAATGCTAGTAACCTTTTAGAGCATCAGACACATCTGGATCTATATATCATGGTATACAAGATTGAAAAATCATTCTTGTGGTTTCACTCATCAAGTGTCAAAATAGTTGATTCTTGCTTCAACCTCTTCCATGCAACAAGAACCGTTCTTATTGTTTCCATATTGAACAAATTCAATATTTTATCTATGTACTCTGCAAAACTATATTAATGCCTCAATCTATCTGCATAGACATTGATGCTTAATATTCTGGTTTTTCCTAAGTCTTTCATCGAAAATCTAATTTTAATGAAATCTTTATAATATAAAAAACACAAAATTTCCAATGACCAATATGTCGTCTACATAAAGCATTAGAAATATGTCTTAGTGCTCCCACTTACTTTCTTGTAAATACAAGCATCTTCAAATATCTTGATGAAATTAAACCCTTTAACATTTTCATCATTAAAGATTCCAACTTCGCTATGCTTACTTCTACCATTGAAGTTTGCATACAAATCTAGCAATCTTTGAATCAACAAAACCCATTGGGTTGTGTCTGGTACACGTCCTTGGTGTGCATTCCGGTAGAGGAACGTTGTCTCATATTCAACTATCATATCTCAATATGTAATTGTTGCTACAATAATCCATATGATGAAGTCAGGTCCCATCACCACTTCTTTATATACTATCGGTTACTAATAATATCTCGTCCTCAAATCTTGCTATTTGATGATGACCAACTTGGTTAAATAGGAACTTTGATTTTGTGACTACAACACATTGTAGACGCGTGAGCCATGAATACAGTTGCCGCTTCCAGAACATTTTCCGGTGCTGCGCTACTTTGCTCATCTTGCTCAGGTTCAATAACCTCATCTAGTTCTATTATCCTCCCACTTAAACCTTTCGCGAAAAAACACCTTCATAAGAAATTCACCTTTTAGCGACAATCACTATGTGCTTGGGTTCATAGTAGAAGGAATACCCATCGACATTCTTTGGGATAACCTACAAAGACTTACTAATCCAATTTTGGTTGTAAACATTTTACACATATGCCTTGCATACCAAAATTCAAGAAAAGACAATTATAACTCGTATAGTGCCATTTCAGCGGATTATGATGGCACTCTATTCAGTGAAAAGCGGTAGTCTCTAAAGCTTAATCCACAAATTATATTGGTAGTTTATTTCATCATTGATCTAACCATGTTAAACAAGGTTTGATTACACCTATCAAAAACTCCATACTCCTATGGTGTTTCATGAGATACAAGTTTGTGAAACAATTCCTTTAACTCATAGATGTTTGCTAAACTTGTAACTCAAATACGCTCTATTATTATACAATCATAAATACTTGAATTTTCTTGTTACAATAATTTCCACTTCATAAATTGAACAGTTTCAATCATTTCATACTTCTATCTCATCAAGTAGATATACCATGTATCTATTCGAGTCATTGATGAAATAGAAAATACACCGTGATCGACTTCACATCATGGACTACATACATCAACATGTATGATCTCCATTTAGTTAGTCGCTTGTTCTGTCCATGGCCCATGAATGGAGTTTAATCATCTTTAGGAAAAGTCTCACAAGCGTCAATCAATTCAAAAATTAGATGACTCAAAAATCCATCAACATGGAATTTCTTTCATGTTTTGCTTCCAATATGACTTAAACATCGGTGCTTCAAATTTAAGTGAAATTCATTTTGTCTTGCGACCTTTAGCATCAGTGTTATAGATGTCTATTTTACCAAAAGGATTTAGAATAATCTATCCATCGATTATCGAAGACGGTAATAACATGAACAACAATTTTTCTCATAATACCAGAACAAGATAACAATTATTTAGTTCATAATAAATCTTCAAGGTTAGGTTTGATGCCGACGGAAACACAATAACACTTTTATTTGTTTCTCGATGCACATTGTCACCACATTCTTTTGCAAGTTATTTAGGACATTGTAGTTCTTGAATTGTGTTGCTTTGTATGACATTTCATACCGACAATCCAGTATCGAATACCCAAGAATTACATTGTTAATGAGCAAAGAATACATCTATAACATGTATATCATTTATATACCTGAGCTGGACATTTCCAGTCTTTTGCTTTTCTACCAAATACATTTGCAGATCCTATTTAGCATTTCCTCTCCATTTAGAAGAATCTATTAACATCAATTGTGGTGTCAATCATTTGACACATAGTCCAAAGCACATTTAGTCAAATACTAATAGCTTTAGATTTCACACTTTTGAGGTGGATTACCATCATCATATGATTGGTATTCTTCCGGATTTCATTCTTTAGTATTCTTTTGGTATGACAAAACAATTTAGCCGATACCTTTTCATCCATGACAACTTTCATGATGAAACTACTATAGCTCATAAGGTTGAATGCAAGTATAATATTAGTTCCCAAACTTTTGGGTGATTGGGATGCCTAGCATCTTCAATCTTTGCATATATTCATTCAATATGAGCATATGTTCTTTTACTAAGTTATACTTAATCATTTTGCAAACAATCAAAGTTTTAGATATCAAATATCTTTCACCTCTTGTTTGTTTCTGAAACAATTCTTTCAGCTTCAAGATCACCTTGATTCTCAAACAATTTTGAAGATCAATTCTCATGAAGGCAGATATATGATCTTTAGATACTAAACTTGAATAATTGCTCTTTGATTAATACAACTTATTAAATCGTATGGAGCAAGCGAGGTTTGCTAATGTTTGCAATAGGACTTAATCTTTAGTCTTGACATTCTTACTAAACGGTACTAGTCCGTAGAGTGACTATCCAGAATTCTATAGTTCTTTTAACTCAATTAAAACTAAGTGTCGGTGGAAAACGGTTGCCAAAGACTACAACAACTTATGCAAATACACTAAGATTTAGTTCATAATAATTAGTTCAAGTTAATCAAATTACTAATGAACTCCCACTAAATTCAACATCCCTCGAAGTTGTTTAGTGAAGCATGATCCAAATTCACTACACCAAGACCGATCATCATGTGAATGATGTAGCTTTAATGGTGAACATCAACATGTTGATCATATCATCCATATGACTCATGCTTGACCTTTCGGTCCGTGTGTTACGAGGCCATGTCTGTACATGCTAGATTCGTCAAGTTTAACCCAAGTATTTTGGCATGTGCAAAACTGGCTTGCACCCCTTGTATGTGAACGTAGAGTTTATAGCACCCGATCATCACGTGATGCTCAAAACGACGATCTTTCGCAACGGTGCATACGAGGGGAGAACACATTTTATCTTGAAATTAAGTGTGAGGGATCATCTTATAATGCTACCGCCACGATCAAAGCAAAATAAAATGCATAAAGGATAAACATCACATGCATATACAATATGTGACATGGTATAGCCAATCTTTGCACATTGATCTCCATCTTGTGCGTGCCGGCATGATCTCCATCACTCCACCATGATTGTCTCCACCAAGAATAGCAACTACGACTATTGCTAACTACTTAGCGATAAAGTAAAGCTATTACATGGCGTATAAGAAGTTGACACGCAGGTCATACAAAATTATAAAGACAACCATATGGCTCCTGCCGGTTGTGAACTCATCGACATGCAAGTCGTGAAACATTACAAAAACGTGATCATCGCATACATCACATATATCATACACATCACAACTTGTGGCAATACCGTATCACAAATACTCCCTGCAAAAACAAGTTAGACGCCTCTAATTTGTTAATTGCATGTTTTACGTGGCTTATGGGAGCTACGCATAAGAACGGTTCTTACCTACACAAACCCACAACATTGATATTATGGTTGCTAACATCCGTTGTAAATCCCATGACTACTATAGTGAGAGAAACTGGCATCCACCAGCCGCATGTGTGGAACAAGCCACACGTCAAGTGCGGAGCCGGTCTCGCGAACGAGGTCGCATAAAGTTGGCCTGGACCGCTTCGATCTCACTATGCCGCACCATAAGAAATACACAACATAGAGGTTTGCAACAGAAAATATCAACGCCCGCAAAAACATTGTTGCGTTTTACTCGTGTAAAACATCTACGCATAGATCTGGCTCTGATACCACTGAAGGGTTTTGCAGCATAGAAAACAAAAAATTTCCTACGAAGATGAACAAAAACAAGCCAAGATCTGATCTATGAGATGCAAAACAACGAGCGGGAGAGATTAGATCTACATACCCATGTAGATCACACAGCGGAAACATTCAGATGAACGTGGTCGGTGTAGTCGTACTAGCGTCTCGTCCTCGCGATCCGATCGGATCCAAGCGCCACAACGGGCGGCACCTCCGAGCGTTGCAGACATACAGCGCAACGACTCCTCCTCCTCCTTGGTCCAGCAAGGTGTGGTGGAGTGGTAGATGGGATCAGAAGCACGACGGCGTGGTGCTTATGGTGGAGAGTATCTGCGGGTAGGGCTTCGCCTACGCGCGCGAGGTGGAAGAAAGGAGAAAGAAACTAGTCAAAACTAGAAAAATAGAGGCTCCAAAGAGCAACAACAACGGTTGAACGAAAATTAGGTCTAACCTAATTGTGAGCCGGCCTGCATGCTTTTATAGGCGTAGGAATACTGGTCTTGCGTGGAGTACACGCGCGATGGGATCGATCTCGTATCAATCTGGCGGAGGCAGAATCCAGCGCATCGACGCTTCCTGGGCCTCGATCTTCACCTGGCGCGTGCGGCCCTCTGGCCTGGCACGGCCCAGCTTCATCGAGACGCAACCGCCCTCGACCGGCTCGCGCGCTGACTGAGGCCATCGATCGGGGCCTGGCGCTCCCGGCGCTCCTGTAAGCGATCTCTGGCCGCGACGGCCTGGCGCGGGGTCGACCTCCCCGGACGCGGCCCAGCGAGGTGCCGGCCCAGCGAGCGGCCATCCCAGCGGCCTGCCTGGCATGCGGCCTGGGTGCTGCCGGCCCAGCAAGCGGGTGGGCCGGTGCGGCCGGTCCAGCCTTTTTTTATTCTTCTTTTTTTTCCTTTTTCTTCTTTAGCAGTTTGTCTGATGGAGCTACTAAATAGGTCCATTAGCAAAACTTTGTATAGACTACTTTTTAGCCTATATTTATTTCCAATAAATAAATATTATTAATTCAATTAATTAATAAATCATTAATCTTCTTCCCAGAGTAATTCCGTAACTCTCCGAAACAATTTCCATAAATCCCGAAACTACCCTAGCGTCAATGAGCGTTAAGTATGTGACCCTATGGGTTCGAGAATGCGTGGACATGATCAACATCAATAATCAATAGCGGGATCTAGAAATCCATATTGACTCCCACATATTCAACGAGATCATTATCGGTGAACCACGATGTCAGGATTCAATTAATCCCGTATACGAATTCCTTTGTCTCATGATATTTTACTCGCCCGAGATTCGATCGTCGGCATCGCCATACCTAGTTCAATCTCATTCACAGCAAGTACTCTTTACTCGTTCTGCAATCCAATATCACCCTGTGATTAAACTCATTAATCACGGGTTTGCAAACGGTGTATGATATTGATTACCAAGTGGGCCCGGAGTATATCTCTCCGACATGGGAGGGACAAATCCCAATCTCGATATGTGCAACCCAACAAGCACTTTCTGATAACCTGAGAGACACCTTTATGATCACCCTCTCATAGGGTGACGTTTGATGACCTCAAAGCTCTCTTCCGGTACTAGGGAGTGGCATTACCTCATGGTCTAAGGAATAAGATACTGACATAGGAAAAGCTACGCAATTGTGAACACATTGACACGATCTAATTGCTGTGCTTAATTTGGGTCTATCCATCACATCATTCTCCTAATGACATGACCTCATTATTAATCGACAACTCATATCTATGGTTAGGAAACCTTAACCATCATTAATCAATGAGCTAGTCTAGTAGAGGCATACTAGGGACACGGTGTTGTTTATAAACCACACAAGTATTAATGTTTCCGATTAATACAATTCTAGCATGGAATATAAACATTATGATGAACAAGAAATATGATAATAAAAATATTATTATTGCCTCTAGGGCATATTTCCTTCAGCATCCTCGCGGTGTACAAGATGGGCCAGGAGGTTAACTGAATTTTGTTCTAGTTAACTGAATTTACTTAACTATTCCATGTAATGTTGACATGAAAATGCATATGTGTCTCCCCTAGGTGTACCCTTCCATTGCCTGGGGAAAGTGCATTCATTGTAGCTGAAAGGAATGCACTCCCCAGGAGGTCCAAGAGGGAGAGTGACCACAGCTCAAGCAAGAGGCAACATCAGGGGAGGAGGCACAAGCAGAACAAATGCTGACAGAGGAAGAGGAGGTACAAGAGGGAAGGGTAAGAAAAGAAATGATTCAGGAGATGGAGAATGCAGTGCTAGAGCAAGTACAAGAAGCAGATGAAGAGGTACTGCAAGGGCATCTTCAGGACCTGATGGCAGTGCAACATATGTTGTCCCTGATTTAAATGAGCAAGCAAAAGAAGTACAAGTCACTCAGGATGCACCACTTTGATGATCTTGTAAAGCTTGAATAAAAATAGAGTTGGACAAATCTATTTTCGGACAACATGTGAGCAAACATGGCACCATGTTATTCATGAACCAGTAAAAATGAGTACAATGCCTGACGAGGGGTTAACTCGACAAATGTCCTAGATGAAGGACTTAGGATCGGGGAGATAGGGCGTCGGATGAACTCGAAGGTAAACTCAGTCAAACAAGGTGGCTATGAAAGTAAACGTGGGTGTAGAACCTGGCTTGCTTTCAATTTGTCCCACACCGTCCTCTCCTGGCCCCTATATATAGTTGGCCAGGTCTCGAGGATCGGGTGGGATCCGACATAGATTACAATATCGATATACGACATGAACTCATATTTCGACTAGTATTACAATTGGGCCTAGCTTAACGGGCCTCAGGGGTACTCAACTGACGGGCTCTATTATCTATACCCTTGTCAGTAGCCCCCGATATTCTACCAGAATTGCAGATTCGGGTTGAATCTCAGATCTTCAATTCTTTGACTTGATCAACACTTGACTTCTTCAAATCTTGAAATCTTTGACTTGGTCTTTCGACTTATCTTTTATTATAATATCTCGCAAGGGGTTTTGATGAACAAGCCTGACAACTCTGACAGATCAAGAGGTCAGTTAACTGCCGGAACAGATAGTTGCCACCTACTTCAAATTCAATCCCCTTGGACTTGAATTCGGGAAATCGGTCAAACCCATTCTTTTGCCGCATTTAGGACTTACAAAGAATGAGTCCCAGTGGTTCTCAGGGTACCCAGTGCGTCCACCAAGATTTTTCTTCGTGTCGTAGACACGGATACATACCAGCAGAGCGCATCCATGTGCGTATATCGGGCCACACAGGACAGATCCTGGGGTCTTACCTTCGTGATATATTTCAATCACGGCATTCGAGTTTTGTCGCGATGACGCAACTCGAGAATCATATGTCGCAGCCTTGTTTGACTGTTCTAACATGTCAGATATTTGGGTTATTCCACCTAAATTAATAAAACTCTCCCGATGGTAGTAGTGATATCCTCAAAGTCTCTTTGCATCCTTTCCTCCATTGTTCATCATAAAACATCGTCGGGTGCGCGCCCAGCGCTCCCGATGGGAGTAGCCCCCAAGGCTATAGCCGAATATTTTCGGGTACAGACTCAAAGAATGATTTCTCCTTCACCGGACTCAATTTTTCGTTGGCTTCCTTGATCTTCTATTATACAAATTCGCCATAGCAAACCATCTTCAGAATGTTCTTCTTACCAGTGTCCACTGCGACCATAGTCTTCTCTTCTCGTTACTCGCACATTTGTGATGTCATTAATACCATTAGTCTATTGTAATTATCTCTTGATTTTGACCGTTACCCATGGGCAATGTGGTAATTCCGCAATTTATCTGCCCGTTAGTGGGCTACCGTTTCTGCTCCTTGCGCCACATCTCAGCCCACGTTCCGTTACCAGGAATCTATATAAGGGGAGAGTGGGGGAAAATCACTGTTTACCAGTTCATTGCTTCCACCGCCACCTCCATTGTTGCAATCTTTGCGCACCTCTGATCTCCTGCATAGCCCCCGTGCGCAAATCATAGATGCGCGTGAAGCATCTGGCACATAAGAACAAGATGACCAAGGGGAAGACTACGAACGCCGCGACCAGCTGGGTGCCCTCGGAATTCCAACAGAAGGGTCTGGAGAAAGCCCAAGCCAATGGCCTCATCTCCGCCGATGATCAGGTCACTTTCCCTAGCACTGATCGCATCTCCAAGCCCCCGAGTGGCTTTCGGGTGATGTTCTTTGATTTTCTCCTGCTCTTACTTTCTCTCCCTGCCCATGAGTTCCTTCGTGGACTTCTTTTCGTCTATGGTGTGCAGCTTCACCAGCTCACACCAAACTCGATTCTCCACATCGCCTGTTTTATAACTCTTTGCGAGTCCTTCCTGGGGATCGAGCCCCATTTTCTCCTCTGGAAGTATCTTTTTCGGCTCTGCCCCAGTGTTTCTTTAGCAAAAAAGCCTGAACTGAGCGGGGCTGTAATTTCTGTATGTACTGAATCCCAGTACTTGGAATTTTCCATGGCTGCTTCAGTACAAGGCTGGAAAAAGAAATGGTTTTACATAAAAGACCAGAAAGCCTCTCCCTTTGACTTATTCGGCATTGCCCCTTTTGATGCCGCAAAAAATCTGGAAAAATTGGCCTCGTGGGATTCGCCTCCCATAGAGGCTGAGATGGAGGATGTTAAGCCGCTGCTAGCGCGCATCCAAGCTCTGAAGAGTGATGACGGTGGTGCTTTAACCGGAACTCAACTCATGGCGTTTTTCCTTCAATGTCGAGTTCAACCTCTTCAGCACCGTCCTTCGAAGCTTTGGTCTTTTTCCGGTTTGGGCGATTCTTTGCAAGTTTCTGATGATCTCTTTGAAAAGAAGGATCTCGACAAGCAAGTGAGGGCTTTGACCACCCTCACGAAAGAAGATGAAATTCCAGACTTGACCGCTAGCTATTTCGACGCCCAACACCCTTTGCCTGCGGTATGTTTTACTGTCTTTTATTCGCCTTGTTTTTCTCTTATCATCATTTGCCTTGTAAGTTATAACGCTCGGGTTATTTTCTTTCCAGGATCATCGACTTCTTGTTTCTCGCCCTCCTCTCCCAGAAGGGGGGGCCATTCCATATGTGCCTGTTTCTACGGCCTCCGAAGCCCCCGAGGCTGAAGATAGCTGAGATGGGGATGAAGGCGAAGATGCACTGGAGAGGACCAGCTCAACGACGTCACCTTCTCATGCGCTTTCTAAAGATATTGGTGTTGACAAGAAGAGGAAGCGTGCTGAAGAGTTCACTTCCTCGAGTGCCTCCGCTCATAAAACTGTGGCCAGGGAAACCCCCGCGCCAGAGGACGACGTAGAGCTCTTCGACCTCATGGACTCGTAAGTGTCATCCTGCTTGTTTTCATATACGATCTTTTCCCTGTCGACTTTGATAGGTGACTTTGTGTGTTGCTCTTTTTCTTAGTGACGAGGAGAACCCAAAGAGATTTGTTGCTGCCGCCCCTATCACTGATACTCCTGTTGTCGATGAACCACCATCACAAGAGGTTGATCCAGCAGTGAAATCTTCAAAAGCTCCAAGGAAGCCTGTTAAGAAGGTAGTCGCTGTTCGTAGTTCTAAGCGCGTGAAGAAATCGTCAGACGCCGGTGTCTCTTGAGGCCCATCAGTCCACAAGCTCCTCCGACGATGTGCGTGAATATACTAGTACGTTTACTTCTACTTTTGCATGTTGATACTCACGTACTATTTGTGGACAGAACTTGATGAGGAAATTCGTCGCCTTGGGCAATGAATGCGTCGAGTACTTGAAGGCTGCTAAGGCCTCTGAAGGTAAATTTCTTTCCCTATATTTGCTTGTCCTGTATGCCTTTCTTTGCTTCTTTGCTTGACTTTTCCGTTCCTCCTTGGTGAACTGTAGATGCTCTAGAGACAGCCAATGCTCGCATTTCATCACTGGAAGCTGAACTCGACGCTTCCAGGAAAGCTTTTGATGCCGCCACTGCTGCCAAGGCCAATGCTGAGAACTCGACTAAATCAGCACTGGCTAAGGCGAAGAAAGCAGAAAAGGCCTTGACTGATGCTAACAAGGAGCATCTCCAGCGAGAACAGGCCATGGCTGAGCGGCTGAATACGATGTCTGCTACTGCTGGAGGTACATACTATACCTTTCTTTCCTTTTGTTGATTTGCTCATTCTCTTATGCTTGCTGATATATTCCTTCTCTGCTCTTTTCTGTTCCCTTGGTTTTGCAGAATATACTGAGGTGTCTGCATCGACTTTGCAACCAGACAACGATACTCTCATGGCCGCAGTTAGCTTACTGGAAGCGAACTGGATATCCGTCCAGGAAATCTCGAGTTAGTTAACCACGTTCTTACGCGGATTTTTGTCGGGTTGTGGCCCAAGCAAAAGGCGGAGGTGCCAGATAATGATGTGAAGAAACTCGCCCAGGCCTTCGACACCACTGATGACCCCATCCTTCATATGAAGGGCCTCTCCTTGAAGCGAGGTGCCGAGGGGGCCATTGCTCTTTCATATGCACATGGCGAGGAAGTTACCAGGGAGAAGGTGAGCTCTTCCCATGGCCGCCCCCGTTCGGAGCTGAAAGCTTTCTTCGAGAAGCGAAGAGGTTTGCGCCAGGCATCGTGGCGATGATTTCTCCTTCGGCGGCTTCTACGGCTTCTTCTACGCCAATTTCTTTGACTCCGGCGATGAGTGGATCTGTGCCTCCTCCGAACGTTGGTGCTGCTTCTGCCATGCCTACTTCTGCTGCGGATCGTGAGGCCGAGGTGGCATAGTCTTGGCCTCCTTTTGTAATTTTTAGTTTTGCTTTGATGTAGTGAACTCTTAGTCGTATGTAGCCCGAGAACTTTAGTCAGAGGGCTTGTACTTATGTAAATATTTCTTCTTTTGTGAAATATCGTGTTCTGTTTGGCTTCTGAGATGCTTCTCTTTTCTTTTCTTTTCTTTTGGCTTCCAGCCTATGTGTGCTGGTGGATCGCCGGGTCGCGATCAGGCTCCATCTCCTACCGATGTTTTCGACTCCAGAGTTTCGTCGCCTTCTCGTCGTTCTTGCCAATGCGCTGAGTATTCCTCGAGGATTTTAGATCTTGAGAGCCACTTGTCTTTGGCAAAATACCAAGCGCAGATGGCTATGGATAAAGCCAGCAAAGCTTGTGGTTTTATGAAACAGATATCCATTCTTGAGGATAAGGTATCGGGTCTGATGGTGAAAATCGTGCATCTCGAAGAATGCGACTCCTTCCTTATCGGTATTGTCGAGTCTGTTTGTGAGATGTTGCGATGTGAGATTCCTTGTGGCTTCTCTTGTTTCCTTTTATTCCACTACTGCCATCTAATATCTTCTGTTGTCTTAGGTACTTGTCTGGACTTTGCTGCTGAGGCACGTCGGCTTGCTGAGCGAAATACAGCTCTGGAGAAGACATCAGAGGGGATCGATAGTTTGTGGTCCGATCCTCGACGCCGTCGTGCTATTGTGCTGCTTCAAGATTGTGCTCAGCATATTGGAGAGGCATTTGATGGTTGTCGAAGATCTCTCATAACCATGCATTCTGTCATGCTTCCTCGCAATCCTCTGCCTAGAAGCTTTCCATTGTTACTCGATACTTTCAGATCTAGTCAACGAATTCATCGGCTGATAGAGCTGAACTTGGTGGCTGGAGCCAACTTTGCTCTTGGGTGGGTGCGTAAGTGGCATCCAAGGCTTAATTATAGTTCCATGTCACTGAGTTATCCTCCAGGTGGAGCTAGTTTGCGAGTTCATCTGGAGAATACCCTGCAGCCTGCCAGAAGGATTATAGCTAGGCTGTTGCGAGAGGATGCCACGTTTTTCCGCGAGCATCATTACTTAGATCCCCTGGGGGTGGATGATTCTGATAAGCCGATGTTATGATGTGATACTCGTATGTATTTTTGTGTGTATAATGCGAGAGTTTTTGTTTTCTAACTTTTTATGTTAGAAATTTTATCCTCATAGCATTTTTACTTTGTGTGTATATTGATGCGCTTGCCGCGGCTTTTGAAGACACGTAAACTCAAATAAGAGGAACTTTTGTCTTTTATTTATGCATGTAATGTAAGATACATGGGATGACCCAAGAGATCCGGCCAGTGACCTGTGTTCTGGATCTAGAGGGCATTGCCCTGGAATAACTCATGGCTTTTATAGCCTTATTTTCCTACTTGACTAATTTGTATGTCTTGTCACCTATGTTGCTTGAGTCTTCTCTTCTTCTCCTATAGTCTTCTCTTGTTTGGGTAGCTATACCCGAGGTTTCTTTACTTCTGGTTCCTTGGGGTTTCCTTCGAGTTGCCGTGTCACTTCTGTAGTCATGCTTTTTTGCTTTGTAGTTGGGTTCTCCGTAGCTTGCCATCATGCCAAAATTTTGGGCCATCTTGTGAAACTCCTTATCGCATAGATCTGATAACTCAAAGCTTCCTTTTACTGTAATAATTCCTTTGGGTTCTGGCATTTTTAGTACCAAGTAAGTGTAGTGAGGTACTACCATGAATCGCGAAAATGCGGGTCGCCCGAGGATCGCGTGATATTGTGATGGCCAGTCCATGACTTCGAAGTCGAGTTTCTCCCTTCTATAGTTTTGGCGATTTCCGAAATAGACGTTGAGTGCTATTCGACCAAGTGGATAATTAGCACTCCCTGGGACTATTCCGTGAAAGGAGCAATCAGTTGGTTTTAGGAACTCCAATGAGATGTGCATTGCCCGTAGAGTTTTTGCAAAGATTAGGTTTATCCCACTTCCTGCATCCATGAATATCCTGTCGACATCGTATGTCCCTATTTGAGCTTTGAGTACCACGGGCGCATTTCCTAGCCGAGGTACTGTTATTGGATGATCATCTCTGCTGAATTCTATGGGTTGCTCTGACCAGTGTAGATATTCCGTTGCTGCTGGAGGTGAAGTTACTGCGAGGTTAACTTGTCGAGTTATACTTTTCTCTTCTTTGTTCGACTTGGGCACTGGTTGTATCATTGATGTAATGTGCCCTTTAGATGGAACATATCCTTCATCGTCGTCGCGTCCCTGGTTTGGTTGATCTTGGCCCTTGGGAGCTCCACTGTTTCCTTGTTGGGTTGCAGGTGCGTTGCTTGTGTTTCCTTCGTATCCTTGCCGTTTTGCCCCGGCTTGCTTGTTGAGTGCTGCTTCCTGCAATTTCAAGAACGTAGTGCAATCTTTCATTTCGTGTCTGGATACTTGTTTCCCATCGACAAACGCAGAGTGAATATGACATGGTCCGTTGAGCATATCTTCTGGTGATGGGTTGTACTCTCTGGATTCCCTTGGCTGAAACTTTTTGTAGTCTTCTTTGCCGTAGCTACGGTATCCCGAACTTTTACGGTCGTTGCTTTGGTAGCTGTTATCTTTGTATCCTGCGGCTACTTGGCTGTGAGAGCCGTAGTTGTTGAAATTGCGGGATCTTCTATGCTGACCTCCATATCTGTTTCCTCTATCATCCTCTAGTGATCGTGTGCGCTTATTGTTGCACGCATCTTCTCCATTTGCAAATCTGTTTGCTACATTCATTAGATCTGATACTGTTTTCGGCTTGAGCCTGCCCATCTCTTTGACTAGGTCTCCTCGCCGTAACCCGACTATGAATGCGTCTATTGCTCTTTCATCCGAGACTTCGACTGCCTAATTTTGATTATACTCCACCTTTGGATATATGCCCTTAATGTCTCCCCGCGTTGCTGCACGTAGGCTTTGACTTCTTCTATGGATGCTGGCCGCTTGTATGTCAACTTGAAGTTACTCGTAAATTGTTTTGTGGGCTCCTCCCAGCTTCCAATTGTTTCCTCTCCTAGTTTGCTTAACCATGAGCTTGCTGCACCGGTGAGGTGTAATTGCAAACTTTGCATTGCTGTTTCCCTGGTTCCTCCTAATATTTTCACTGCTTGTAGGTAGTTTGAAAGCCATGACTATGGCTCCTGAGATCCGTCGTACTTTTGTTGGTCATGAGGTAATTTGAAACCTTTGGGTACTGGCGTGATGCGAACCCTATGGGTAAAGCATGGCACCCCCATTTCCTTTTCATCATCTTCATAGTCATGCATTCTATTAGGAGTTCTGGATCGTCGGGTTCCTTTGTTCTTTGGATTGTTGTATCGTCTTGGTGACGGTGTCCTAGATCGTCGACTTCCACTTTTATGCCGAGGACTCTTGTGACGGCATGGTGATCTTGGTTTATGGGTTCCTTTGTTGCGATACACCTCCTCCTCTTTTGCTGATAATTTGTTGCCTACCATCTTCAATCCATTTAGTGATGCGCGGTGCATATGTTCCCTCGGGTCTCCTGGATTTGGTCGTGTTGTATATAGGTATGCTTGAGTTGCCACCAGTGCTGCCTCAGGAGTTTTTGGTATAATGTTTCCTTGCTCGTCGACCGATAGGAAAGACGAGTCGAGGTTTTTGGAGATGCTTTGTCTTTCTGAGTACTCGAGATTTTCGTATCTTGATCCATGTCGATGATGCCTTCTGTTTGTGTATGACGCATCACTGCGTGCTCTGTGAGCAGCGTCGCTTGCTGTAATGGCTGAGTCCTTCCTTTTCTGTATTTCAATCCTCTCCTTTGCTAATTGCTTCGCCTGCTGCCTTAGGGCATAATGGTATCCCAAAAGCATGTTTTTTCTGGAATTTGTTGGTATTGGCGTGCCGTGCTCTACGGCTATTTTGATTGTTCTCCACTCATCGACTGATAGTCAAACTTTCTCCCTTGTTGCGAGGGAGTCTGCGGTTTCTCCTTCTGCTAAGTGGTTTGCTCCTCTGTTTATGTTTGCTGGATTAAGCACTGGATTGTTGTTTTCGTCGAGTTCTTCTCAATTGTCTTCTGTGATGGTGAGTATTTGGCATCGATTGTCGAGTTTGCCGTTGTAACTTGAGAAGATCGAATTGTCATCTTTAGAAAGTTCTAATCCTGTCTTCCAGGTGTCTGTTGATTGATCTGAGGTGTTGTCGTGGTAGATCATGAGATCTTTGAGTTGCGCCTCTAAGTCGAGATTCTCCATGGTTTCGTCGCCTCCTGCGATTTTTCCTTCGTCTGCTTCTGCCAAGCTGACCGGCGAGTTTACCTCGCTGGAAGAGCCTTCTGATGATTCCGACATGGCTACTGTCTCGGGTTCACTTGCTGATGGATCCGGTTTTGTCAGATCTGAAAGGCGAATTGAACCTAGTGATCCGACGCGAAACTTTAGACTTCCGATCGTAAAATCCATATCTTGATCCATACTCTCGAATACTTGCGCAAAACTTGATTGGTGAGGTTGAAAATCGACGGTTCTGAAGGGTATCTGAATTTCGTTGACTTGCGGATTGCTGTTGGCTGAAAGCGAAAAAGCCGTCGAACTCATGATTCCAACGCCCAGAGTCCCCACGGTCGGTGCCAATTGACGAGGGGTTAACTCGACAAATGTCCTAGATGAAGGACTTAGGATCGGGGAGATAGGGCGTCGGATGAACTCGAAGGTAAACTCAGTCAAACAAGGTGGCTATGAAAGTAAACGTGGGTGTAGAACCTGGCTTGCTTTCAATCTGTCCCACACCGTCCCCTCCTGGCCCCTATATATAGATGGCCAGGTCTCGAGGATTGGGTGGGATCCGACATAGATTACAATATCGATATATGACATGAACTCGTATTTCGACTAGTATTACAATTGGGCCTAGCTTAACGGGCCTCAGGGGTACTCAACTGACGGGCTCTATTATCTATACCCTTGTCAATGCTAGTACATTTTCATTTTACTACATACATCATCTACTACTACTCTGCTACTTGTACATTATTTTGCTAGCACATGCAATACAACTAGTCCTTTTTCCCTTGGAATGCAGAGCCACACCTCACCCTCTTAGGTATGCCTTTCAGTACCTTCTTGATCCACATTAGACTAATAGAAGTTGTAACTTCATCAACCATTCGATCGGGAACCATTCTGGGCAAGAGCTGGGTGGCATTTGTGTACCTGCCTTCTTCCATTGTCTGGTATGCATGTTCTTTACGATGCATGCCTTCTACCCTACGAGGAAGCTCAGTCATTACAGGGTTAGTACCTCTAACAGGGGCAGTTGGAGCTGGCACTCCTAGAACACTGGCATACACAATGTCATTGCCTAGTTCAAGCATTCCTTCTGCATCTTGCCTCTCAACCAATGCTTGCCTCTCCTGGTCATTCGTCCTGTGGTAAACCTGCCATGGTCGGTCACTAGCACTTCTTCTCCTCTCTTGACACACTCTCTCACTCATGCTAGCCTGGCTTAAGATACTCCTAGCATTGCTTCTACTTCTCTTTGTACTCCAGGTTTTCAGCTTGTCCATCTTACCACAACTAGAAACCAAGGAGAATACGATGTGCATTTATACTCCTGCATATAAGAAGAGGATAGAAGCATACACAAGCTACACATCCTGGAGCCACAAGCCCACAATGCAAGGAACAAGCCAATTGCACTGTCAAAATGCCATCGTATCAGTCATATCACAAAAGTAGAATCGAATATAAGATAAGAAAAAAATCTTTATTGATAATCAAGTGGCAATAGAACTAACAGAGCATGTTGGCATTATGTGACACCCCAACTTTGGTAAACTTGTTTAAACAAAGTTTAGTAAGGCAAAAATGAGGGCCAACAATTTTTTTAATTGATCAAGCCCCATATGCTTTTGTGCATGTTTGACTTGTTCGTTGTGTAACCTCATCTGTTAGAATTGTTTCCTAATTTTTTTTGTTAATCAACACAATTTTTGTGCTCTTGATCATGTCACACTAAAAACGATTTGGTAAATAAAATACCATGGAAACCTCTCATTTTCTAAAATGATTTGACTTCTCCAAAACAAATTGCCAAGATTCTTTTGACAAAAAGGCTTTTCCAAAAAAAAATATGTTTATAGGGATCTATAAGTTTGTCCCACTATCTTACAAAGCTATTATTTTACCCGCTTAGTTTTTCAAAATAATTCCAAATGTATTTAGAACTTATAGAAGAAATCTTTAATAAAGGAGATATAATGTCTCCCTTCCCTTTTTTTTGAGAAAATAAAATACCCAAACCAGGGTATCTCCCTCAAAACTATGTTCTTCCTCAAAGCCTTTGTCAAAGTATCTTCCATGACATGATCATCTTGAGAGCACAATACCCTTATAAAACTTTTCTTGTGTGTTTGGTTATTAGCATGTGTTGATCTGTGTTGACCTTATTAGAATTCTTGTGTGGTAGTATTATCTACTTGGGTCTGTGACCAACACTTCACTTTTAGTTTTTACCTCATAAGGTTTATACTTATCTTTAGCTCTGAAAACTATAGGTTGGAAGCCCTAAAAAAACCACATCTTAAACTTCATCCTCTCCATCACCTCCTATGCAAAACTCATCCCATTTCCCTCTCATTCATTCTTGAGCTACTTGTAGATGTGCATAGCTCAATCAAAACCTTGTGCCTTCATATCTAGCGAACCCTCATTCTTTATTTGTCTTTTCCCATGTCTCCTTGACACAATAGTACTCATCATGATTCCCACTTTAATTTCCCAAAAATCATCATCTTTTTAAACAAAACCATATGTCTATATGACCTATGGAACTTCCTTCTCTTTTGTTAAATTCTTCTTGTCTTCCCTCATTTTATTTAGTTCTACTTCTTCTTATGGACAAAAAACTCTCACTCCTATGTCTCTAACTTTGCATCTCTATCTCTTCCTCTCTTCTGTTGTTTTCTTCAAAAATTTGATATTCAAAACTACCCAAAGCAACCATTTGAGACTCAAACCTTTGCACTTCATATTTTCTCTCCCTCAAATGGTTTCCTAAAAATATCTTATTCCTAGATTTTGAAAAAACCTCCTCCTCCCTCAAATATTGTTGCCAAACACTTTTAGATCAAACCAAATTCTCTCCTCTAAGAATTCGTGGGTTGGGTAATAGACCTCCACCCAAAATCTGCACCTATTGCAAATTCTATTTTCTCTCATCTCTTACCCTTGTTCAAAATTTGGTCCATTGCATCAAACCCCATTCATTCAAAATTCATCTATTTGAATGAATTCTCTTCTTGCCCTTTTTGAACCACAACTCAAGTACTTTTTAAAATCTTGGAAACAAACTACTTTGACCATCCCAAAGTTTCTTCAAAAACCCTATCTCAAAATTTTGTTGCACGCCTAACTTTTTGAATTCTTTGGACTCCCTCTATGTTCAAAATTCAGCCAAGTTTTGGTTTGAATTTCTTCAAAAACCGGAAGCCCACACCCTCTCTCTTTTCTCTCTCTCTAGTTTCTCACGCAAGCCCAGCCCAAACCACTGGCCCGATCCCCCTTGCACCCTTCACGTTGGCATCGATAGGGGGGACGTCGATCTCGAGCTCCCTATTACGTTTCTTTCTAGTAACATTGTCTCTCGATCAACCCCGCCCTAGCTAGCACACCCTGAGCCCTCCTCTGCTGATGTCAGCCCTCCTACGTCATCCTGACACCGCCCCCATGACGTATGCCCTCGCTCAGCCATTGGCCAACGCCACTGCCCTCGCCACTCACCGAGCCCTCCCGCAGTTATTAAACCCCACCCCAAGCCTCCCACACTCCCCACACCATTCCACTTCCCTCCCCCACCTCACTATAGGGTGCTGCGGCGCTGCCCTTCCTTTCCATTGTAGAGGAGAGCGGGAGCTCGCTCTCGTTTCTCTGAAAATGGGAAGGAGAGGTGACGGTTGCCCTACCCCTTTTTCCTCTCTGATTCTCCACCCCAGTGAGATCCCATGCGAATGCCTGACCTCACCCGGTCCTTTTCCTTGCACAGAGTCGACCGGAGATGCCTCTGATGAGCCGTACCTGCGAGCAACGCCGGCGGGAGAAGACGCTGCATCGACCGCAGAAGCCAACGCCATCGAGGCTGCGCTTACTGCTGAACCTTCCTAGATCGTCTGCAAGTTCGCCGCCGCCCCTCCGGACCCCCGCTGACATCGGCTAACCTCTCCCGGTGAGCATCTCTGCATACCGGCGAAACCCTAGGATTCCCGTCGCCCTACCGCTGCTCCACGAGGAAGACAGATGCCAGCCGTCGGATTTCCTTTTAATCGGACGGCCCAGAAGCCCCGATACCCTTTCGGGTTTAATAGGCGCTGACAGGTGGGCCCGTCCTGTCAGCCGAACTTTTTTTCTCAGCATCGCCCGGGCCACGCTGTTGGGCTGGCCTGCTCTGTCTCGCCCGGCCCAGTTGGTTTCGGCCCGCCGCATTTTTTTAAAAAAAAACTGTTTTATTTTATTCCAATTACTGCAAACTTCCAATTCAAATATCTCCAAAACCATAAATACAAATTGAGTGAAACCTGCGCCAGTAATTTTGAAATTTAATTCTCTATCTATTAATCCTAGCCCATTTTGCTGTTTGCCCCTGTTAATTGTTGTGCTAATACAATTGTAGTGCATAGTGTTGTTAGTACCTATTTCACGATCTGAAATTTTAATTTGCTACTAGTTCTTGTTTAAAACTTTAAATTTTGTTTGAAACAAGCTACAGTAGGATAATAATAACCCCAGTTTTCAATTCCCACTGTTCCCATACCTATAGCCTTGAGTAGGATAAATGGTGATTTATTTGTGTCCCATGCATAGTTTGAATTTTATCTTTTTTTCTAAAATGGATCAAATATACTTAACGTACTGTTTGAAAATAGTTAGTGCTTGTCTCTGAAGGTTTGAACCTTGTGAGTACACTACCATGTTTTCACAAAATATGTACTTGTTGTTTGCCAAAAACTATACTCTAGGTATAGTACTACTTCTAATTGTATAACTTAAGTCTTTGAAAACCCTAGATTGGGACATAACTTGTAGTAACTTTACTAATTAGGATACAACCTTCTAAACTTGTTTCCCTTGTTGTGTTGTTTGCGTGGTTGTAATGCATTGGTGTGTTCGGTGATTGTGATTGTTTGTTTGCATTTATTTTTGCGGCGATAGAATTGAACGTTGACGGGTTTGACGAGGGAGACAATTTTGAAGAATGTGAAGAAGTATAGGGACAAATAGCCAAACAAGGCAAGCCACCTTTAGGCTAGCCACAATGCTAGTATCATAAGTTGTATCATGCACTCCATGCATGCAAAAAGCTGATGTGGCACATCAATTAATGATGAGAGAGATGAGAATGGTATTATATTATGATACCGTATCATGACACGCAAAACAAGAAACTCTACTAGCAAAGAAATCATGTTCACATATTTACCTTGAGATTCTACAAAACATTAAATATAATACAATTATGATACTACAATATGATACAATACATTGTAAGGATGATATCATATAGTAGTCTTATATGCATGATACTATTATATAATACTATGCATTGTGACTAGTCTTACTTGTTGCATATCTTGATCCTAGTTTTACTTATGCAAGTCTTTCCATTTATGTTTATTCAAGGATGCATTGTTTTTTGTAATTGCTATTACCTCTTGATAGCGATTCATTGGCGACTAGGCTCCACTAGTCACTTAATATCATCTTTAAGATGACACCCCTTGTTACCTACTTACTCCATTATTTAGTAGTAGCTTGATGCTTACCATCATGTTACCCCTTGTAGCCTTGCTTAGTGGAGCAAAAACTCTAGGTTGGGACACTCAAGAACTTTTGGGAAATGTTTTTAAAACCTTGGTAAGGTTTTGGCTTTACCAAGTATATGTTTGAAAGGAAACTTTACCGGAATTATTGATCAAAGAGGCTTTGGTAAAAAGGTGGAGTTTTTGAAAAAACAACACATGGTTCTAGGTAATTGAACGGATCCAACCTTCCCGTGCAACCACATTACCTTGGAATGGGACGGGGCTTAGTCCGTAGTTTATTTGTCTTAGTATGGGCTACCTCACAACTCTATAAGGGTGTTTGATCCCTTGAAGCCGGGATGCTAAATTTTGGGGCAATACACCATAGGGGTCTACGGCCGGACGATACTATGGGTCTCTTGACGTGGCAATGGTGTCGTGGTTAAGTAGGAAAGTGGACTACCATGGTGCCGGAGAGATTAAGCCCGTAGGGTAAGTGCCTATACTAGGATGAATAAGCGAAAGGCTTTGTTCGATTATCTGAGCCCCGCATACTTGTGTATGATAGTCCATGGTAGAGTCCTGGTAGATTTATCGAATCTTATGGGTAAAGTGTACAACCTCTGCAGAGTGTAAATCTATTCGAATAGCCGCGTCCGTGGTCATGGACAGTTGGGATGTCTTTACTTAGCTGTGTTGGGTTTTGTTTTACAAAGGTCCTTTAGAAAGAGGAAAAATGTGGAGTTGGTTCGGAGTACCGATGGGGTACTACCGTGGAGGAGGTATTTGAGTAAAGGAAATGACAACTTGGGTCACCCTTCCTAGAGGTTTTGCTAAAAATTGTTTAAAATGTTTTATTAAGGATATAGAGATGCCGTAGAACATGTCCCTTAACATGCTATATCAACATGAGAAAAGCTTTTGAAAAGGAAAAGCAAACTTAGTATAGAGCCACCCTTCCTTCAAGCCATACTAGCATGCCTCTTGCATATTGTTCATCTTAGGTGGTTTGCGAATACAATTCCACAATGTACTCACGGCTTTGTCCCTGGCTATTAACTTGGCTAGACTACGAGGAGGAGTTCGATGGTGAAGAAGACTACAATGACGACTTTGCAAACTAGGATGTTCTCCCAATCAGTTGCCTGTGTGGTTAAGGCTTGACTTGGGCCCGACGATGTTGCTGTTTTCATCCGCTGCTTGTTATGTTGAACTTAGCCCACGAGGCATTGTTGTAATACTTGGCCATGTGGCCATTATAAGTTGTTTAAATTCGGTTGTATGGATGTTGTAATCTGATTACTAGTTTGGTTATGTTGTTCATGACACACTGATCATGGGATCATGAATGAATGTATAACGGGTGTTTCGGATAGTCGGTCCGGGGCCCCCACACATTACTCACATGAATCCTCTAACAACCAGAGCCACAAATGCATACATTATGCATCCATAGAACACTATGAGCAAACCTAGAAATTTCCTATCCCTACTCTTCAAATCTTGCTTCTGTCGAATTGCCATCTTCTTTCTCTCTACCTTCATCTCATTCAGCTTGTTCTTCAGTTCACCAATCTCCTGTGACAGCAACAAATTCTCTTGAAATATCTTCCTAGCTAAGCTCCTGTCTCTACAATCACCCTTTCCTGCACATGCTTCTTCAACCATGTCGCCGTTCAACTAACAAAGCGAGCAAGGAAAAGATTTCATTGATGCAGCAAGGGGGTGATTCGATCACTGAATCAAGGATTCACTCACTTGGAAATACAAACGGATGAAGCAAATGAGATCAATATTACCTTCTCTGCGCATACAGTGGACCAGTAGCACTCCGACGTCAGCACCCAGTCACCGCCGCCGTCGACATTGCCGCCGAAGCTGCTTCCCATGGTGGCTGCACCAACCTTCTTCCGCCAGATGCTGGATGCCTCAGTGGCTGAATCCATGCAGCCGCGATCCTTCCTCCCCTTTCGCGTCACAACAAGCCAATCACTCGCCAAAGTGCCGCCGCCATCGTGCTCCTAGGGTTAGGGATTCACCGGGCTCTGCTTCGAATTGGGGAACAGAGGAGAGCGCTGTCCGAGTTCTGTTTCTAGTCCACGAAACGATACTAGTATAGGGGTTGTCTGCAAAATGAAAAGAACCTGAGTGGGACCTAATTTCCAACGTGGCAACACACGCGTTAGCAACTGATTGCTTTTGTATAAAACATGCCAACGGTGGACAATTTTGTGTACCCCTGATGGCGTGTAGATGACCGCCCAGTTGGGAACCCCAAGCGGAAGGTATGATGAGCACAGCAGCAAGTCTTCCCTTAGTATGAAACCAAGGTTTATTGAACCAGTAGGAGAAAGAACCAACTTCCGAAGGTTGATGCTCGCTAGCTTCGCGACAGCTCCGGACAATTTATATATGGCACCTCGTCTAGGGCGTAGCTTTGCACCAGCAGCAATGTGGAACCTGCACACAACACAACCAAGTACTTTGCCCCAACTTACAGTGAGGTTGTCAATCTCACTGGTTTGCTGTAAACAAAGGATTAAGCGTATCGAGTGGTAAAAGATAATAGTTTGTGAGAATGTAAATAAAGCGAGTAAATGGTAAACGGCAATAACAATGTAAAAGAATGGACTAGGGTCCACGGTTCACTAGTGGTGTCTCTCCATAAGATAAATAACATGCTGGGTAAACAAATTATAGTTGGGAAATTGATAGAATAAAGCAATCATACAAATGTCATGAGGATCACTATGAGATTCACTTGGGCATTACAACATAATACATAGACCATAATCCAACTGCATCTATGACTAATAATCCACCCGTCGGATGTCATCTGAGCAACCGTTGGGTATTAAGTTGCAAGCAACAGATTATCGCCTTAAGCAAAGTGTGTAATGTAAACAATACAAATGTCCTTGAACACAATATTGTTGTTTTCTCCCTAGTAGCAATGGCACATCTACAACCTTAGAGGTTTCTGTCACTCCCCCAGATAACTAGAGGCATGAACCCACTATCGAGCATAAATACTCCCTCTTGGAGTCACTAGAATCTACTCGGCCAAGATATCTACTAGCAACGGAGAGCATTCAAGATCATAAACAACATAGAGATGATAAATCAATAAATCAACTTGACAAAGTATCAATATTCATCGGATCCCAACAAACACAACATGTAGTATTACACAACGATGATCTTGATCATGATAGGCAGCTCACAAGATCTAAACATGAAGCACATGGAGGAGATGACAACCATCTAGCTACTGCTATGGACCCGTAGTCCAAGGTAGACTACTCACACATCACTGCGGAGGCAGGCATGATGATGAAGATGGCCTCTGGTGGTGATTCCCCTCTCCGACAGGTTGCCGGGAAGAGCTTCTGGACCCTCTCGATCTCGCGTCAACGACGGTGGTGGCTTGTAGTATGTTTCGTGGAAAATTGGTCAGGCTTTTAGGTTTTCCTTGATGAGGAGAATATATAGGCGGAAGGGCTGCGTCAGGAGGTGGGCTAGGTGGCCCCACCACCTAGTGGCTCGGTCCAGGGGCTGGCAGCGCCACCCTATGGTGTGGCTGGCCCCTGGTCCCCCTCCGTCTCTGCTTTGGACTTCGTCTCGTGTCGGGAAAATAGGAACTTTGGCTTTTGTTTCATCCAATTCCGAGAATATTTCCTGTGTAGCTTTTCTAAAATACAAAAATAGCAGAAAACAGGGAACTGGCACTGTGGCATCTCGTTAATTGGTTAGTTCTGGAAAATGCATAAAAATGTCACGAAGTGTAACAAAACACAAAGCAAATGGTGCATAAACAAGCATGGAGCATAAAAAATTATAGATACGTTTGAGACGTATCAAGCATCCCCAAGCTTAACTCCTGCTCGTCCTCGAGTAGGTAAGTGATAACAAAACAATAATTTTTGAGGTGATATGCACCATCACAATCTTGATCAACGATATAAAGCATTGAGTGCTGAGATCATAGTACTCTAAACATGGGCATAAAGACATAATCTTGAAAATAAAACTTAGCAACCATGTTATAACATGAAAAGTAACACAAACAAAAGATTATGAGTAACGATGCATTGAAAGTCAAGTGTGTGTTTCAACCATATAGAAAAACATAGCAAAGTGGTTTTCAGCTTGTCCTTCATGGAATAGGAAAACAGAAATGCATAGGACACCTTCAAGTTTAAAAGGGCGACTAGATACAAATAATTTAAGAACAAGCAAAACCATAATCATGAATCAATCAATAATAAATTTTGGGACTATGCACATTAAACTCAGAATGACAACTATGCTCTCTTAGACGGTGCATAAAGGTAGAAGGTCGAGACTCAACATAAAAGTAAAAGAAAGGCCCTTCGCAGAGGGAAGCAGTGATTAAACATGTGCTAGAGCTTTTCATTTGTAAAACGGAGAGATAGAAATTTGTTTTGAGAGGTGGTTGTTCTTGTCAACGACTGGCAATGGGGTTCTTACTATCTTCCATACTAAGCAAGTTTTTGAGAGAGAGAGATTGGATTTTTTGTGCTCTTTTATAAAGCTTGGCACTCCTCCCCACTTTTCCTTTCACAAACCATGGCTAACCGATTCCATCGGGTGCCCACCAACTTTCACATATTATGGAGGAGTGCCTTTTTTTCTTTTCTTTTTTCCTTTTTTTGTAATAAACCAATATGGAAGATAGCAAATCCGACCACTACGTCCCCATGAGCTGAAAACAGTGTCACAAAATGAGAAGTATTTTGAAAGTTTTTTTGAAAGGTAGCACATGAAAATTTACTTGGAATGGCTTGCAAATAAAATGCATAGGAATTTATAGTGGACTCTTTGGAATAAACTTGGTTTTTGGGAGTTGGATTCACGAGAAGTATTCCCTCTCAGTACAAAATGAAGGCTAGCAAAAGACTGGGAGCGACCAACTAAGAGAGCAATAACGGTCATAATCATGCATAGCGACAAAACATCATTAACCGAAGCATAAAGTGGTATCACAAGTCAACAACCAAATGATCATAGAGGCTTATGGCAACTTGTTAAAGTCAAACATGTTGTAAGCATGCACCAAGTCAACCCAAATAAAGCATCAAAAGAGAAAACCACAATAATATGCTCCCATATAAAAAACAACGCATGATTCTTTCAAAGGCATATTAAGCAATCTCAGTCATTTGAGACAAGTCATGCTACAACAAAAACTACTAAGCATACTGTCAAAATAACGTCAAGCATGACATGCAAAAGTTTAAGCCACGGTCTAAATAAGCTCCCATGTGTACCACTATAGGCATGAAACTTTCTCTTTTCCAACACCATTCAAACCTTTTTGAAACCACTCTTTAAGTTGAAAACCAATGATTGCTATGGTGGTGATGATGTAAATCACCGTCCAGCTGGGAACCCCAAGAGGAAGGTATGATGAATATAGCAGCAAGTTTTTCCCTCAGTAAGAAACCAAGGTTTATCAAACCAGTAGGAAAAAGCCAAACATCTGAAGGTGATGCTTGCTAGCCTAGTGACACTCCAACAAGGGCGCCGTTAACGATAACTTGTTAGTGCGTCTTCAACTAGTAGCAACATGGAACCTGCACACAACACAACCAAATACTTTGTTCCCAACTTACAATGAGGTTGTCAATCTCACCGGTTTGCTTGAAACAAAGGGTATGAGCGTATCGAGTGGAAAACAATAGTAGTCTGCGAGTAAAGTAAATAGTGCGAGTAAAGTAAACAGGTGATAGCAATATAATGGAAATAGGACCGGGGTCCACAGTTCACTAGTGGTGTCTCTCCATAAGATAAAATAACATATGCTGGGTAAACAAATTACAGTTGGGCAATTGATAGAATAAAGACAACGTGCATATATCAAGAGGATCACTATGAGATTTACTATGGGCATTACAACAAGATACATAGACTGCCATCCAACTGCATCTATGAATAATAATCCACTTGTGGCGAATCAATCCGAGAACTCCACAAGTATTAAGTTGCGAACAACAGATAACTGCATTAAGCAAAGTGTGTAATGTAAACAAAGCATATGCCCTTGAGCATATGAATGTTATTTTCTCCCTAGTGGCAACAACACATCTACAACCTTAGAGGTTTCTGTCACTCCCCCAGATTAAATAGAGGCATGAACCCAACTATCGAGCATAAATACCTCCTCTTGGAGTCACTAGCAACTACTCGGCCAAGATAGCTACTAACAACGGAGAGCATGCAAGATCATAACCAACATAGAGATAACATAAGATAATATTCAACACATCAACTCAACCATAACACCAATATTTATCGGATCCCAACAAACACAACATGTAGAATTACATAACGGTGATCTCGATCATGTAGGGCAGCTCACGAGATCTAAACATGAAGCACATGATGGAGAAGACAACCATCTAGCTACTGCTATGGACCCATAGTCCAAGGTAGACTACTCACTCATCGCGCCGGAGGCAAGCATGGCGATGAAGAAGACCTCCGGTGGCGATTCCCCTCTCCGGCAGGGTGCCGGGAAGAGCTTCTGGACCCTCCCGATCTCGGGTCGATGATGGCAGCGGATCGCGATGTGTTTCTGGAAAAGTGATCGGGTATTTAGGTTTTTCCCGTTGGGGGGTCTTTATAGGCGAAGGGGCATCGTCAGAAGTGGACCGAGGTGGTCTCACACATAGGGGGCGCGGCCTAGTGATACATCTCCAACGTATCTATAATTTTTGATGCTCCATGCTTGTTTTTACACCATTTGCCTACTGTTTCATTACACTTCATGGCACTTTTATGCATTTTCTGGAACTAACCTATTGACAAGTCGCCACAGTGCCAGTTCCCTGTTTTCTGCTATTTTTGTGTTTCAGAAGTGATACATAGGAAATATTTTTGGAATTGGACGAAACAAGTTCCTGAAGTCTTATTTTTCCCGGAAGCTTCTAGAGATCCGAAGAAAAGTTGGAGGGGGGCCACGAGGGCCCCACACACCAGGGCGGCGCGGCCAGGCCCTGGCCGCGCCCCCTATGTGTGAGAGCCCCTCGGGCCACCTCTGACGATGCCCCTTCGCCTATAAAGACCCCCCGACAGAAAAAACCTAAATACCCGATCAATTTTCCAGAACACATCGCGATCCGCCGCCGTCATCGACCCGAGATCGGAAGGGTCCAGAAGCTCTTCCCGGCACCCTGCCGGAGAGGGGAATCGCCACCGGAGGTCTTCTTCATCGCCATGCTTGCCTCCAGAGCGATGAGTGAGTAGTCTACCTTGGACTATGGGTCCATAGCAGTAGCTAGATGGTTGTCTCATCCACCATGTGCTTCATGTTTAGATCTCATGAGCTGGCCTACATGATTGAGATCACCGTTATGTAATTCTACATATCTGGTTTGTCGGGATCCGATGAATATTGGTGTTATAATTGAGTTGCTATACTAAAATATTTTTTTTGTTATCTCTATGTTGTTTATGATCTTGCATGCTCTCCGTTGTTAGTAGCTATCTTGGCCGAGTAGTTGCTAGTGACTCCAAGAGGGGGTATTTATGCTTGATAGTGGGTTCATGCCTCTATTTAATCTGGGGGAGTGACAGAAACCTTTAAGGTTGTAGATGTGCTATTGCTACTAGGGAGAAAACAACATTCATATGCTCAAGGGCATATGCTTTGTTTACATTACACACTTTGCTTAATGCAATTATCTGTTGTTCGCAACTTAATACTTGTGGAGTTCTCGGATTGATTCGCCACAAGTGGATTATTAGTCATAGATGCAGTTGGATGGCAGTCTATGTATTTTGTTGTAATGCCCAGAGTAAATCGCATAGTGATATTCTTGACATATCACGTTTATCTTTATTCTATCAATTGCCCAATTGTAATTTGTTTACCTAGCATGTGTTATTTATCTCATGGAGAGACACCACTAGTGAACTGTGGACCCCAGTCCTATTTCCATCATATTGCTATCACCTGTTTACTTTACTCGCACTGTTTACTTTACTCGCATACTATTATCACTTTCCACTCGATACGCTCATAACCTTTATTTCATGCAAACCGGTGAGATTGACAACCTCATCCTAAGTTGGGAGCAAAGTATTTGGTTGTGTTGTGTGCAGGTTCCGCGTTGCTATTGGCCGAAGACGAGTCAACAAGTGTCATAAACGGCGCCCTTGTTGGAGTGTTACTAAGACAGTCTGCATCACCTTTAGTCGTATTGCCCGTTCTTCTCCTGATCGATAAAACCTTGGTTTCTTAACTGAGGGAAAACTAGCTACTATACTCATCACACCTTCCTCTTGGGGTTCCCAACGGGCTGGTCATTTACCACGCATCACCGAGCCCTGGGCCACGCCGCCATGTTGTGTGGGCCCCTCGTGGCCCCACTCCGTCTCCTCTTCGGTTCTCTGGAAGCTTCGGTGAATTTCTGGATGTTTGGCTTTTGTTTCGTCCAATTCCGAGAATATTTCCTGTGTAACTTTTTTGAAACACAAAAACAACAGAAAACAGGGAACTGGAACTGTGGCATCTCGTTAATAGGTTAGTTCTGGAAAATGCATAAAAATGCCACGAAGTGTAACGAAACACTAAGCAAATGGTGTAAAAACAAGCATGTAGCATCAAAAATTATAGATACGTTTGAGATGTCTCAGCATCCCCAAACTTAACTCCGCTCGTCCTCGAGTAGGTAAGTGATAACAAAAGAAATAATTTTTGAGGTGACATGCACCTACACAATCTTGATCATCTATGTAAGCGTTGTGCGCTGGGATCAAAAAAACTTAAAACATGGGCATGAAAGATATCATCTTGATAGAAGAAACTTAGCAACCATGTTATAACATGAAAAAGAACACAAACAAAAGATCATGAAAATGAAACAATGAAAGTCAAACGTGTGTTCAAAACATATGGAAAAATATACAAATGATTTTCAGCTTGTCCTTCATGAGAGAGCAAAACATAAATGCATAGGACACCTTCAAGTTTAAGAGGGCGACTAGATACAAGTAATTTAAGAACAAGTGAAACCAACATCATGAATCAATCAATGAAAACTTTGGGATAATGCACATTATACTCAGAATGACAACTATGCTCTCTTAGACGGTGCATACAGGTAGAAGGTGGTGACTCAACATAAAAGTAAAAGAAAGGCCCTTCGCAGAGGGAAGCAGTGATTGCAAGTTTTATAAACCTTCAAAAATTATGGTACTTACTAGCTTTGAGCTCTCATTGCCCCCATCATAGGCATTTTGAATGGTTAGAGTTAATGCGAGTACAATTATGAAGCATATGCTTGACAAATCATAAGTTGAAAACCTCGTGTCCCATGAAGTACGAATACCCAAACCTCATGTTACTCAACTTAGAGTCCCAAGCAAGCTCTTGTCATTGTAAATATATGTGTATCGTCGAGAACCGCCAACGGGGTACCTCCTGCCCAATGACATGGAACAAGCCCACATCAAAAATGACAAAAC
This sequence comes from Dactylis glomerata, assembly GCA_007115705.1. Taxonomy (NCBI): domain Eukaryota; kingdom Viridiplantae; phylum Streptophyta; class Magnoliopsida; order Poales; family Poaceae; genus Dactylis; species Dactylis glomerata. The sequence goes on from QXEO01000165.1 coordinate 632,745, forward strand.
AAACAGACAATGAACACCTCGACATCTCTTTTATTTACCATTGGTATAGCTTTTTATTGTGAGATGTGTCATCGAATGTCCACTATGGGCATGCTGTAAATTTCTACCATGAATGATGCATGGCTTAGATTAGTGGCCTAGGTGTTTCCCTAAAACATATAAAAACTCCATGATCCCGCAAGATTCCCAACTTATTTCACATCGCGAGTATCCATAAACAAAAGATCATGATATCAACTCAAATGAAAGATAGTGCAATGTTGAAAGCTTGCCCCATGACGGCATGGCTGGGCTAATTTCGAACTTACAACTTGCAAGCATAACAACTCAACATAAGAGAGCCACAATGTCAAATTTTAAAACAAGAAAAGTAAAGTGTGCCATCAGGTTCGTGAGAGCTTTACTGACCAATTTTCGCATAACACCAAAAAGAGTTTAATTTGAAGGATAGATAAAAGCAAGTCAAATGTACTTTGGAATAGAAAATTGCTAATAGGTATGTATGGTGGACACATTGGAACAACTTGGTTTTTAGGAGTTGGATGCACGAGTAGAGCTCATACTCAGTACAAAATGAGGGCTAGCAAAAGACTAGGAGCGACCAACTAAGAGAGCAATAATGGCCATAATCATGCAAAGCGACAAAGCGACATTAAAAAAAGCATAAGATGGCATCAAAAGTCAAAAACTAAATGATCGTAGAGGCTATGGTGACTTTGTATGAGTCAAACATGTGTGAGCATGCGCCAAGTCAACCCAAATAAAGCATCAAAGGAGAAAACCAAAATAATGCTTCCAAATAATTAAAACAACGCATGATTTTTTTCAAAGGCTCATTAAAAGAAATCTCAGTAATTTGAGACAAGTCATGCTACAGAAAAACCACTAAGCATACTATCAAAAAGACATCAAGCACGACATGCAAAAGCTAGGCCGCAGTCTACACAAGCTCCTTCTTGTACCACTTTTTTGCATAAAGCTTTTTCTCTTTTCCAACACCATTCGAACTTTTTTGAAACAACTCTTTTGATGAAAACCAACATGGACCAGAGGTAAAAAATACACCTTGATGCAAAGATATAACAAGCTCTGAACAAAAATCAAGGCGAAAATCGAAAGCTAAACGCAGTTCTAGAAAAAGAGAACGCTCGTTGAAACGATAAGAGTGAAAAAGGAGTGTTCTTGGCAAACGAAAAGCAAGGCAACTTCTCCAAAAGAAATTTGTTGGGGTCCAACCATTTATTGCAGCAAACAAAACTAAACAAAAATGAAAACTAAAACAACTGACACTCCAAGAAAAATGCATAATGCATGAAGCAATAAAAATATAGTGTGTTGAAAGGTGATCTGATTTTTGCCGATGAAGAAGGGGTGCCTCGGGGGCATCCCAAGCTTTGACGCTTGTACCTCTTGGATATTTCTTGGAGTGACATGGGCATCCCCAAGCTTGAGCTTTTGTCCATTCTTCAACTCATCTCATCATTCTCCAATCCCTACACTTGAAAACTTCCTTCATACAAAACTAAACACAATTCTATTAGCAACATTAGTGTAAGCATAATAATGAATCAACCCTTTTTTGCTTCAGGTTTCAACTCAAAACCACCACATATAAAGTATATACTACTGTAGCAACTTCCCCAAAAGTTCCGTGATCAAAAGAACTCAAAAAGAAAGCGATAAAGCGGCAAACACAAATATTGGCAGAAATCTGTCAAAACAGAACAGCTGACAAAGGTCGAATTTTTAGAGGGTTTTCTGTTGCTCAAATAAAAAAAGTGTTCAACTAATGAAAGTTTGGATATAACCTGGGGCATATGCAATAGAAATCGCAGGTCCAAAAGATATATAAAGAATTTTCACGAATTTTAACGGTGCAGCACCGAAAACTGTTTCAGGATAGCAACATCCCCAAATCTTACCTCACTCAAATTAGAGGCTTCTCTTGGCACAAAAATGAAATAAAAAGGATAAGGAGAGGTTATTACAGTAGTAATAACTTCCAAGACTCAAATAAAAGAAAAATAACTGAAAGTAAAAACATTGGGTTATCTCCCAAGAGTGCTTTTCTTTAACGCCTTTGAGCTAGGCGCAGAAAGTGCGAATCAAGTAATATCAAGTGATGAAGCATTAGGGTCAACGGGTGCCTTACGTCTTCCTTTCTTACCTTTGCTCTTGACTCTAGGAAAGACGTGACTATTGCAAGGTGGAGAGATGAATCTTATATTGCCTTTTCCCACATCTATAACGGCGCCCAGGAGCTTCAGTAGAGTCCTTCCAAGTGTGATTTGTCCTTTTCCTACACATTCAATAACAAGATAATTAGTAGATATCATTCTTCCTAGGACTTTTGTATAAATTCCTTCAGCTATTCCAACGGAAAATATAGTGGCATTATTAGTAAGAGAAATTTCTTCTCCCCCCTCAGAAAGTTTCCAAAGACTCAAAGATTCATAAACATCCTTTGGCATAAGACAAAATTCAGACATAATATCACAACAAGCATGAAAAGTTTCACCATTAATGGTGATTTTTACCGTAGGGTACCAACTCGAAGGTTCAGAATTTGATGGCACATAATCAAAATGCTGGCGCAAAGTACTATAGTAATCATTCAAACAAGCATTATGAGTCTCAAGAGTATTAAGTCTATTAAAAATGCTCACAAGAGAGGAATCAAAATTAGTTGGCATGCTATGGATTGTAATCAACTTTTTTATAATATTGAAGGCTTGATCTCCATCACAATGAAGGAAATCTCCTTCTGCCATAGCATCCAAAGCATATCTATAACAAAGAGCAAGTCCAAAGTAAAAGCAACTAAGAAGCAAACTTAAAGTCATTTTCGGTTCAGTTTTTCCATGCCAATCATAAATTCTAGATCAAGCTTCCTTGAAACTTTCCTCACTCTTTTGCTTGAAAGTGAAATCATATCCTCGGGCGACATAGTAGTAGAAACTAAACTAGACATATTAAACAACTATAAAGGAAACTAATTTTTTTGTATTTTTGATAAAATGATGCAAGTAAAAATAAAGTAAAGCAAAACTTAAAACAAAGTAAAGGATGTGCGTGCGAAACTCCCCTTGCAGAAGGCTTCTTTTTCCCCAACAACGACGCCAAAAAAAGTCTTGATTGCTATGGTGGTGATGATGTAAATCACCATCCAGTTAGGAACCCCAAGAGGAAGGTATGATGAATATAGCAGCAAGTTTTTCTCTCAGTAAGAAACCAAGGTTTATCAAACCAGTAGGAAAAAGCCAAACGTCTGAAGGTAAGGCTTGCTAGCCTAGTGACACTCCAACAAGGGCGCCATTAATGATAACTTGTTAGCGCGTCTTCAACTAGTAGCAACGTGGAACCTGCACACAACACAACCAAATACTTTGTTCCCAACTTACGACGAGGTTGTCAATCTCACCGGTTTGCTTGAAACAAAGGGTATGAGCGTATCGAGTGGAAAACAATAGTAGTATGTGAGTAAAGTAAACAGTGTGAGTAAAGTAAACAGGTGATAGCAATATAATGGAAATAGGACCGGGGTCCACAGTTGACTAGTGGTGTCTCTCCATAAGATAAAATAACACATGCTGGGTAAACAAATTACAGTTGGGCAATTGATAGAATAAAGATAACGTGCATATGTCGAGTGGATCACTATGAGATTTACTCTGGGCATTACAACAAGATATATAGACCGCCATCCAACTGCATCTATGACTAATAATCCCCTTGTGGCGAATCAATCCGAGAACTCCACAAGTATTAAGTTGCGAACAACAGATAACTGCATTAAGGAAAGTGTGTAATGTAAACAAAGCATATGCCCTTGAGCATATGAATGTTGTTTTCTCCCTAGTGGAAATAGCACATCTACAACCTTAGAGGTTTTTGTCACTCCCCCAGATTAAATAGTGTCATGAACCCAACTATCGAGCATAAATACCCCCTCTTGGAGTCACTAGCAACTACTCAGCCAAGATAGCTACTAACAACGGAGAGCATGCAAGATCATAAACAACATAGAGATAACATAAGATAATATTCAGCACATCAACTCAATCATAACACCAATATTCATCGGATCTCAATAAACACAACATGTAGAATTACATAACGGTGATCTCGATCATGTAAGGAAACTCACGAGATCTAAACATGAAGCACATGGTGGAGAAGACAACCATCTAGCTACTGCTATGGACCCATAGTCCAAGGTAGACTACTCACTCATCACGCCGGAGGCAAGCATGGCGATGAAGAAGACCTTCGGTGGCGATTCCCCTCTCCAGTAGGGTGCCGGGAAGAGCTTCTGGACCCTCCCGATCTCAGGTCGACGACGGCGGCGGATCGCGATGTATTTCTGGAAAAGTGATCGGGTATTTAGGTTTTTCCCGTCGGGGGGTCTTTATAGGCGAAGGGGCATCATCAGAAGTGGACCGAGGCGGTCTCACACATAGGGGGCATGGCCTAGCCCTAGGCCGCGCCGCCCTATTGTGTGGGCCCCTCGTGGCCCCACTCCGTCTCCTCTTCGGTTCTCTAGAAGCTTCGGTGAATTTCTGGATGTTTGGCTTTTGTTTCGTCCAATTCCAATAATATTTGCTGTGTAACTTTTCTGAAACACAAAATAGCAGAAAACAGGGAACTGGCACTGTGGCATCTCGTTAATAGGTTAGTTCCGGAAAATGCATAAAAATGCCACGAAGTGTAACAAAACACTAAGCAAATGGTGTAAACACAAGCATGAAGCATCAAAAATTATAGATACATTTGAGACGTATCAACCAACATAGACCAGTGGTCTAAATACACCTTGATACAAAGATAACAAGATCTGAACAAAAATCAAGGCGAAAAACGAAAGCTAAACGTGGTACTAGAAAAAGAGAACACTCGTTGAACGATAAGAGTGAAAACTAGAGTGTTCTTGGCAATGAAAAACGGTGTGTGTCTTCTCCAAAAAAAAATTGTTGGGGTCCAACCATTTATTGCATCAAACAAAACAAAACAAAACTGAAAGAGAAAGTAAAGACACTCCAAGAAAAATGCATAGTATACAAAGCAATAAAAATATAGTGTCTTGAAAGGTGACCTGATTTTTATCGATGAAGAAGGGTGCCTCGGGGCATCCCCAAGCTTTGACGCTTGTACTTCTTGGATATTTCTTGGGGTGACATGGGAATCCCCAAGCTTGAGCTTTTTTCCATACTTCATCTCATCTCATCACTCTCCTTTCCCTACACTTAAAAACTTCCTTCATACAAAACTTCACACAATTCTATTAGCAACATTACTGTAAGCATGATAGTAAATCTACTCTTTTGGTTCAGTTTAAAACTCAAATATACCATCCATTAAAGCATAAGCTACTGTAGCAATTTCCTTAAAAGTTCCGTGATCAAAAGAACTCAAAAAGAAAGCGATCGAGAGGCAAACACAAATAGTGGCAGAAATCTGTCAAAACATAAGAGCTGACAAATATCAATTTTTCCGAGGATCTTCTGTTACTCAAATCGAAAAGTGCAAAACTAATAAAAGTTTGGAAATAAACTGGGGCATGTGCACAAGAAATCGCAGATCAAAAAGATATTCTGAGAATTTTCACGAATTTTTACGGTGCAGCAAAGAAATCTGTTTCAGGACAGCAACTTCCCCAAATCTTACCTTCCTCAAATTAGAGGTTCTTCTTGGCACAAAAACAAAATAAAAATGATAAGGAGAGGTCATTACAGTAGTAATACCTTCCAAGACTCAACAAAAATAAAAAGTACTAAAAAGAAAACATTGGGTTATCTCCCAAGAGTGCTTTTATTTAACGCCTTTGAGCTAGGCGCAGAAAGTGGAAATCAAGTAATATCAAGCGATGAAGCATCAAGTTCATAATTTGCTCTAAGAATAGAGTCAAAAAGTAATTTCTTTCTCTTTCTAGGGAACTGTTACATACCTTTCTTGAGTGGGAATTTATATTTAATAGTGCCTTCCTTCATATCAATGATGGCACCAACTGTTCTAAGAAAAGGTCTTCCCAAAATAATAGGACATGAAGCATTGCATTCAACATCCATAACAAGGAAATCAACGGGAACAAGGTTATTGTTAACCATAATAAGAGCATTATTAATCCTTCCCAAAGGTTTCTTCTTAGCAACATCAGCAAGAGGAACATCAAAATAAAAAGTTTCAAGCGATGGTAAACCAAGCATATCATAAATATTTCTAGGCATAATAGAAATACTTGCACCAAGATCACATAAAGCATGACCATCAAAATCATTCACATTCATATCAATGATGGGCTCCCAACCATCTTCTAACTTCTTGGAATAGAAACCTTTTGTTTCAACTTTTCCTCTCTAATTTTCATGAGAGCATTTGTAATATGCTTTGTAAAAGCAACATTCATAGAACTAGCATTAGGAATTAAAGCAAGCTTTTGCAAAAGCAAAATAACTTCAGAGATATTGCAACCATCAACATCAAAATCATTAAAATAAGTAGAGCAATTGTCTCCCATACTCCAAAAAATTTCAGCACCTTTTGTAGAAAAAGTTTTTGCAGTTTTGGGCTTTTTCGCACAACGAGTAGGAGTTTTCTCTACACCAATGAAGTAAGAGGATTGCTAGCATTAGAAACAACATCACTAGTGGTGGTAATAGTACAAACTTTCATATTTCTAGCCATCTCGTATTCTCTTTCCCACCTAGCATGCAATTCTGCTAACATCCAAACATTATTATCAATCTTAACCTGGATGGCATTCAAAGTCTTGCTTTCTTTCACATCATGAGGCAAAACTTTTAGTTTCAGAAGTTCAACATCAAGAGCAAGGCTATCAACTTTTGAAGCAAGAACATCAATTTTACGCAACTTTTCTTCAACAGACTTATTAAAAGCAGTTTGCTTACCAATGAAGTCCTTGAGCATGACTTCAAGCTCAGAGGGCGCGCTCCTAGTGTTGTTGGAGGAATTACCATAAGAGTTGCCATAACCATTACCATTGGTAGAAGGATACGGCCTATAATTGTTGCTAGCCAAAATTGTTCCTATAAGCACTGTTGTTGAAATTATTATTTCTAATGAAGTTTACATCAACGTGCTCTTCTTGAGCAACCAAAGAGGTCAAAGGAACATTATTAGGATCAATATGAGCTCTATCATTAGCAAGCATAAGCATAATAGTATCAATCTTATCACTCAAGGAAGAGGTTTCCTCAACAGAATTTACCTTCTTACCTTGTGGAGCTCTCTCGGTGTGCCACTCAAAATAATTTACCATCATGTTATCAAGAAGCTTTGTTGCGGCGCCCAAGGTGATGGACATAAAAGTACCTCCAGCTGCTGAATCCAATAGATTTCTTGAAGAAAAATTTAGTCCTGCATAAAAGGTTTGGATAATCATCCAAGTAGTCAGTCCATGAGTGGGACAATTCTTTATCATATATTTCATTCTTTCCCAAGCTTGAGCAACATGTTCATTATCAAACTGTCTAAACTTCATAATATCACTTCGCAAAGCTATAATCTTAGCAGGAGGATAATATTTTCTAATAAAAGCATCCTTACACTTAACACAAGAATCAATACTATTTCTAGGCACTGATAACAACCAATCCTTAGCTCTTCATCTTAAAGAGAAAGAAAACAACGTAAGCTTAATAATATCACCATCTACATCCTTATACTTTTGCATCTCACATAGCTCAACAAAATTGTTGAGATGAGCTGCAGCATCATCAGTACTAACACCAGAAAACTGCTCTTTCATAACAAGATTCAACAAAGCAGGTTTAATCTCATAAAAATTTGCCTCAGGAGCAGGTGGCGCAATAGGAGTGCAGCTAAAATCATTGTTATTGGTGCTAGTAAAATCACACAACTTGGTGTTCTCAGGAGTACCCATTCTAGCAAAACTAAAAGCAGACAATTAAAAATAGCAACTATAAAGGAACTAATTTTTTGTATTTTTGATAAAAAAGATGCAAGCAAAAATAAAATAAAGCAAAACAATAACAAAGTAAAAGATTGGAAGCGAGAGACTCCCCTTGCAGAAATCCTCTTTCTCCCTGGCAACGGCGCCAAAAAAATTGCTTGATGGCGTGTAGATGACCGCCCAGTTGGGAACCCCAAGAGGAAGGTATGATGAGCATAACAGCAAGTCTTCCCTCAGTATGAAACCAAGGTTTATCAAACCAGTAGGAGAAAGAACCAACTTCCGAAGGTTGATGCTCTAGCTTCACGACATCTCCAGACAATTTATATATGGCACCTCGTCTGGGGCGTAGCTTTGCACCAGCAGCAACGTGAAACCTGCACACAACACAAACAAGTACTTTGCCCCAACTTACAGTGAGGTTGTCAATATCACTGGTTTGTTGCAAATAAATGATTAAGCGTATCGAGTGGTAAAAGATAATAGTTTGCAAGAATGTAAATAAAGCGAGTAAATGGTAAACGGTAATAACAATGTAAAAGAATGGACAGGGGTCCACAGTTCACTATGGTGTCTCTCCATAAGATAAATAACATGCTGGGTAAACAAATTACAGTTAGGCAATTGATAGAATAAAGCAAGCATACAAATGTCATGAGGATCACTATAAGATTCACTTGGGCATTACAACATAATACATAGACCGTAATCCAACTGCATCTATGACTAATAAACCACCCACCGGATGTCATCCAAGCAACCGTTGGGTATTAAGATGCAAGCAACAGATTATCACCTTAAGCAAAGTGTGTAATGTAAACAATACAAATGTCCTTGAATACAAGATTGTTGTTTTCTCCCTAGTAGCAACAACACATCTATAACCTTAGAGGTTTTTGTCACTCCCCCAGATTAGTAGAGGCATGAACCCACTATCGAGCATAAATACTCCCTCTTGGAGTCACTAGCATCTAGTCGGCCAAGATATCTACTAGCAACGGAGAACATGCAAGATCATAAACAACATAGAGATGATAAATCAATAAATCAACTTGACAAAGTATCAATATTCATCGGATCCCAACAAACACAACATGTAGAATTACACAACGATGATCTTGATCATGATAAGCAGCTCACAAGATCTAAACATGAAGCACATGGAGGAGATGACAACCATCTAGCTACTGCTATGGACCCATAGTCCAAGGTAGACTACTCACACATCACTCCGGAGGCAGGCATGGTGATGAAGAAGACCTCCGATGGTGATTTCCCTCTCCGACAGGATGCCAGGAAGAGCTTCTGGACCCTCCCGATCTCGCGTCGACGACGGCGACGGCTTGCAGTATGTTTCGTGGAAAATTGATCGGGCGTTTAGGTTTTCCTCGCCGAGAAGAATATATAGGCAAAATGGCGGCGTCAGGAGGTGGGCCAGGTGGCCCCACCACCTGGTGGCGCGTGCCGGGGGCTGGCCGCGCCACCCTATGGTGTGGCTGGCCCCTGGTCCCCCTCTCTCTCTGCTTTGGACTCCATCTCGTGTCACAAAAAATAGAAACTTCGGCTTTTGTTTCATCCAATTCCGAGAATATTTCCTGTGTTGCTTTTCTGAAACACAAAAACAGCAGAAAACAGGGAACTGGCACTGTGGCATCTCGTTAATAGGTTAGTTCTGGAAAATGCATAAAAACGCCACGAAGTGTAACAAAACACAAAGCAAATGGTGCATAAACATGCATGGAGCATCAAAAAATATAGATACATTTGAGACGTATCAACCACCCGGCCCCATTTTGAAAGTTTTTGTATGAAAATGCTCCATCTTGACAAGTTCTTGTATGCCGGGTGCTAATACCTGAATAATTAATGGAAGCAAGGAGTCTAGCTTGTCTTATTTCTCTCGCGCGCATGCATTCGAGAATCGATCCAAGAAACAAGGAGTCTGGCTTCGTTTGTTCGATCAGCTTTATTTTCTCTCCTTTCGTTGGCTACGTACACGACTCAACTCTTCATATTTTTTTGGGATTTATCTACATGGCGGCGCCACAGAAAAGTGCTCCTATGCGGCGGCCCATATCCTTGTTAGGGCATCTCCAGCGGTTGACACAAAGCATCCGTCGCGTGTCCGTGCGCGTCTGAACGGACCGGCGGACCACTGCGCGGCGCTCTAGTAATACTACACAACCAGACGAAGGCATCCGGCGCGACGCATCCTTGCCACAATTTTGGGCCAGCTTTGCATTGGCTTGGATGTGGGCGGACAACTCCGCACGCTTGGTGGCTGCGACGCGTGGCCAGCCATGTGCTCATGCAGTCCACTTGCGGGATCTCATGTGGCTATGACTCAAAGACCAGTGGCCTATGTGGTCATATGTGAACACAGAAAATCCTGCTTGGCTCATGTGCCTTGCCAGGCCATGCAAGACCATGGCAGGCCAATGTGAGGCCAATTAATTTCCACGATCTTATGTGGTTATGGCTTGGCCACATGTGGTTGTGGTTTGGCCATGTGGCCCATATAGCCACAGAAGATCTAGGAGCATATGCCTCTGGTGGACAAGATAGGTCTGGCCGCTGGGAGCGCTGGCCAAGTTGGCCGGACTGACGTGAACCACGACCCAAATTCTATCTGTTACTTGACGCAAATGGACCAGAATGAACCCTTTGCATCGCCGGTTTGGGTTGGACAGCTCGATATGCCCTTAGGGCATCTCCAGCGGGCCGACGCATCCCACCGATGCAAACGGTCCATCCTGGTCTGTTTGCATCGAGGCTCAGACAGAAAATGGGTCACGGTCCGGCCCACCTGGCCGGCACACGCAACAGCGTGACGAATCCTGTCCACCGGTCATATTTTTAAATTTGGCCAGCGCGTCCCCGCCATGTTCTAGCGAGTTCCCGCCAGGGCGGTGGCCTTTTCCCGCCGCCCACCGTTGTTTCCCACGCAGGGACATGTGTCCCTCCGTCCCGCCGCTATGAAAATGTGTCTCCCACCACAACAACGAGCACCATGCCAATGCGTCCTCTTCCTAGCAGTGGCGCCGGCCATGGAGATGGGCGAGCAGTCGACGAATAGCCGGCCAGCAATGGAGTGGCACGATGGCGGCGGCGCTAGCAAGGCTCCTCTGCTGCACAGTCGGGATTTTGTAGCTACCGCAACCAGACCACAGGGGAGTCTTTCTCGTGGGCAGTGGCCAGCGATGTCATGCTACCGGTGGTGGTCCGGCTGCATGCATTCCAAGAGCTGCGCATGGCCATCTTGGAGGCTATGCGCGCCAACCCCGGCGACGCCGGTTTGCACGCTCAGTTCAAGCAAGCGCAGCTGGACATAGTGGTGACGACGGCTGAACAGCGGGCTCTAGAAGCGCAGTAGGGCTTCGGGCTCCAGGCGCTGCTGCCGGCAGTGCTGTAGTTTTTAGCTAGTTTAGCAACTTTTAGCAAGTTTGTGGTAGGTTGTTCCGATGTGTTTTGTATGTGCAAGGCATGATCTTTTGAGTTGCAAAACATTTTTAGTTTATTTGATTCAAGTTCTTGGATCCATTTAATGTAATGCAAATGGGTTTTATTTCATCAGATTCCAAATATCTTGTAAATTAGAGATGGATTTACAACCAGGGTTATTATGCATTTCAGATCTTATGATTTTTGTTCTTTATTATCATAGGATAGTTTAGATGTGTAGAATATAGCAGATTTATTTATGGATTGATTTCTGGTGATTTTTGATGCGCTGACATGATCTAAAGATAGATTCATAGGTTTTATGATTTAAACTTTTGGATGTGTTCTTCGTATGTTCTTTGTGTTCTTCGTGTTCTTGATAATGTTCTAGTTTTTCTAGAGATAGATCTTGTTGTTCTAGGAATCACTCTTGTTGTTCATGATTAACACAAGGGATGGGGTACTATTTTGGATCATAGGAGATGTCTATGAATTATTTTGGGATAGTTGTGCCTTGTGTAGATCACTAAAGATGGCATTTCTGGACATAATACTGTTTTTGCCCAGATTTGCATGACATAGTGTGCAAATATCTATTCCTCACCCCTCACTAAATATTCCTCTACCCACTAATCTACTACTATTCGATCCTAGAGAATAGATTAAAACCTTTGTAGATTCCTAAGTGGGCTTGATGAAGATCTGGTGCAGCCCTCTCGTTCCTGTTCTTGCTTCCTTCTTCTCCGTAGATCTCTACTCCACACTAGTGAGTGTGTTTGGAGGTTTCTTTTTAGCTCTATTCTCTCTACTTGTTGTTCTTCAGATTTCTTTCCTTGTTCTTGAGTTGTTCCTCAAGTTCTTGCTCCCTTCATCCCCTAGATCTCTCTCTAAAGTGAGTGTGTGTGTGTTTTTGGTTTGAGTTGGGAGAGTGAGTTGTGAGAAATTTGGGAGGTCTTGGCCCCTATTTATAGTGTCTTGCGATCACCCACAACTTGACACCTCATGCATGCATTTGATGAGTAAGGTGCTTGTGTGGCATGCTCTCATGCTTTAAGCATGAGGTGATGACACCTATGTGATGACTCCTCACTTGCATGGATGACTAAGCTACTTGTGTGTGATGCTCTCATGACATAGCTTAGGATTGAAGCAACCCATATAGAAAATTCATTATTCACATGAAATCATTTCTTTTTCCATGACAAGTGGCATTTGTCACTAAATGGGCTTTGGGATGAATTGGACTCATGGGCTAATTTGCATATTCAAGTTAAAACTTAAATTGCAAATGTGGATAAATCATTTTAAACTTCCATATTAATTAAGTGAAAACTTAATTAGCACTATGGATGAACAATGATTTCAAATGTGTTTGGAATACTTTGAGGTATACAATTCATCTCAAAGCATAATTGTGTTATTAAATATTTTAGTTGATGTGTTTTAGTGGTATTGAGATTAGATTTAGGAATACTCCTAATGGTTTAACTATTCTCTAACTCATCACTTAATGAGTTATCAACAAGGTCTACTCCTAATAAGTCATAGTGGGATACTTTGGTTGGTTACACTAAAGTGGTATTGGATTAGGATGTATTGGTGACAAGGGTATAGATAATAGAGCCCGACAGTTAAGTACCCCTAAGGCCCGTTAAGCTAGGCCTAGTTGTAATAATAGTCAAAATACGAGTTCATGTCGTATGTCGATATTGTAATTTGTATCGGACCCCTCCCGATCCTTGAGACCTGGCCACCTATATATAGGGGCCACGAGAGGACGGTGAGGGACAGATTGAAAGCAAGCCAGGATTACACCCACGTTTACTTTTGATACACACCTTGTTTGACTGATTTTACCTTCTAGTTCATCCGACGCCCTGTCTCCCCAATCCTAAGTCCTTCATCTAGGACATTTGTCGAGTTAACCCTCATCAATTGGCGCCGACCGTGGGGACTCTGGGTGTTGGAATCATGAATTCGACGGCTTTTTTGCTTTTAGCCAACAGCAATCCAGAAGTCGACGAAATCCAGATACCCTTCGGAACCGTCGATTTTTAACCTCACCAGTCAAGTTTCACGCAAGTATTCGTGAGCATGGATCAAGATATGGATTTGACGATCGGAAGTCTAAACTTTCGCGTTGGATCACTAGGTTCGATTTGCCTTTCAGATCCGACGAAACCGGGTCCGTCAGCAAGAGAACCCAAGACAGTAGCAAGGTCGGAATCATTAGAAGGCTCTTCCAGCGAGGTAAACTCGCCGGTCAGCTTAACAGAAACAGAAGAAGGAAAAATTGCAGGAGGCGACAAAACCATGGAGAATCTCGACTTAGAAGTTCAACTCGAAGATCTCAAGATCTACCACGATGATACCTCAAACAAATCAACAGACACCTGGAAGACAGGATTAGAACTTTCTGAAGATGACAATTCGATCTTCTCAAGTTTTAACAGCAAACTCGAAAATTGATACCAGGTACTCGCCATTGTAGGAGACAACTCAGAAGAGCTCGACAAAACCAACAATCCAGTGCTCAATCCAGCAAACATAAACAGGGGATTAAACCATTTAGCAGAAGGAGAAACTGCATAGTCCCTCGCAACTAGGGAGAAAGTTCGACTATCAGTCGATGAGTGGAGAACAATCAAGATAGCCATGGAGCACGGCACGCCGATACCAACAAACTCCAACAAGAATATGCTTTTGGGGTACCACTACGCCCTAAGACAGCAGGCGAAGCAACTAGCGAAGGAGAGGATTGAAATACATAAGAGGAAAGACTCAGCCATTGCAGCAAGCAACGCTGCTCGCAGAGCACATAGCGACGCGTCATACACGAACAACAAAAGGCATCATCGACATGGATCAAGTTTTGAAAACCTCGAGTACTCAGAAAGGCAAAGCATCTCCAAAAACCTCGACTCATCCTTCCTATCGGTCGATGAGCAAGGAAACATTATACCAAAAACTCCTGAAGCAGCACTGGTGGCAGCTCAAGCATACTTACATACAACAGGACCAAATCCAGGAGACCCAAGGGAACATATGCACCGTGCAACACTAAATGGATTGAAGATGGTTGGCAACAAATTATTAGCAAAAGAAGAGGAGGCATATCGCAACAAAGGAACCCATAAGCCAAGATCACCACACCGTCACAATAGCCCTCGGCACAGAAGCGGCAGTCGACGATCTAGAACACCATCACCAAGGCGACACAAAAGCCTAAAGTACGGAGGAACCCGAAGATCCAGGTCTCCAAACAAGACGTACGACTACGAAGACGATGAAAAGGAAATGGGGGCATCATGCTTTACCCATAGGGTTTGCACCACGTCAGTACCCAAAGGTTTCAAACTACCTCATGACCAGCAAAAGTACGATGGATCCCAGGAGCCACAATCATGGCTCTCGGATTATCTGCAGGCAGTAAAAATATTGGGAGGAACCAAGGAAACAGCTATGCAAAGTTTGCAATTACATCTCACCGGTGCGGCAAGGTCATGGTTGAGAAAATTAGAAAAAGAGACAACTGGAAGCTGGGAAGAGCTCACAAAGCAATTCACGAGTAACTTCAAGTCGACATATAAATATCCAGCGTCTATAGAAGAAGTCAAAGCCTGTGTGCAGCAACGCGGTGAGACATTAAGGGCGTACATCCAAAGATGGAGCATCATCAAAAATTCGGCAGTCGAATTTTCAAACGAAAGAGCAATAGATGCATTCATAGTTGGGTTAAGGCGAGGAGACCTAGTCGAAGAGATGGGCAGAATCAAGCCGAAAATAGTATCAGATTTAATGGATATAGCAAACAGATTTGTGGATGGAGAAGATGCGTGCAATAACAAATGGACACGATCACCAGAAGATGATAGAGGAAACAGATATGGAGGCCAAAGGAGGAGATCCCGCAATTACGATAACTATGGCTCTCACAGCCAAGTAGCCGCAGGGTACAAGGATAATAGCTACCAAGGGAACAACCGTAAAAGCTCGGGATATCACAGCTACGGAATAAAAGACTACAAAAAGTTCCAGACAAGAGAATCCAGAGAGTACAACCCATCACCAGAAGATATGCTAAATGGACCATGTCATATACACTCCGTGTTTGTTGATGGGAAACGAGTATCCAGACATGCGATGAAAGATTGCACAACGTTCTTGAAGCTACAGGAAGGAGCACTAAACAAGCAAGCCGAAGCAAAACGGCAGGGATACGAAGGAAACACAAGCAACGCGCCTGCAAATCAACAAGGAAATAATGGAGTTCCTCTAGGTCAAGATCAGCCGAACCAGGGACGCAACGACGACAGAGGATATGTTCCATCCAAAGGGCACATCACAACAACGATACAGCCTGTGCCAAAGTCGAACAAAGATGAAAAAAGCATAACTCGCCAAGTTAACCTAGCAGTAACCCCGCCTCCAGCAACAACAGAATTTCTACACTGGTCAGAGCAATCCATAGAATTCAGCAGAGATGATCACCCAATAATAGTACCTCGGCCAGGAAACATGCCTTTGGTACTCAAAGCCCAAATTGGGACATATGATGTCGACAGAGTATTCATGGATGCAGAAAGTGGCATAAATCTCATATATGCAAAGACCCTACGAGCAATGCACATCTCATTGGAGTTCCTGAAACCAACTGATTGTTCCTTTCATGGAATAGTCCCAGGGAGCGCTAACTATCCACTTGGTTGAATAGCACTCAGCGTTTGCTTCAAAAATCGGCAAAACTACAGAAGAGAGAAACTTGACTTCGAAGTCATGGACTGGCCATCACAATATCATGCGATCCTCGGTCGACCCTCGTTTTCGCGATTCATGGCAGTACCTCACTATACGTACCTGGTACTTAAAATGCCATGGCCCAAAGGAATCATCACAATTAAAGGAAGCTTCGAACTCTCAGATCTATGCGACAAGGAATTCCACAAGATGGCTCAAAACTTTGGCATGATGGCAAACTACGGAGAACCTAAAGACAAGACGAAAAGCTCAACTATAGGAACCGTACAACAACTCGAAGAGCACCAAGCAGAGCGGGAGGTGAAAAAACCACGGGTACAGCCATTAAAACAAGACAAGCCTATAGGAGAAGAAGAGAAGACCTCGGCGGCATAGGCGACAAAGTATGTCAAGGAATAGAGTAGAAAAATAAGGCTATAAAAGCCATGAGCTGTTCCAGGGCAATGACCTCTAGATCCAGAACACAGGTCATTGGCCAGATCTCTTGGGTCACCCTATGTATCTTACATTATGAGCATAAATAAAGACAAAGTTCATCCTATTCGAGTTTACGTGTCTCTAAATAAAAATTGCGGCAAACGCACCAAATGTCATGGGAATTTAGAAACAGTAGCCATGGGGATGGCTTAACGAAGGGGCTCGATGGTGCGCGACGATGGGTCCGGCTCGGGATTGTGTTACTAGGACACCACGGTTTACCCAGGTTCAGGGCCCTCCACGCCGGAGGTAAAACCCCTACTTCCTGCCTTGTTTCGTATTATCTTCACAGTGGTTACAATGCTCCTCGAGCTGTTCAGTCTAGAGGAGGAAGAAGAAGATTGGGTCCCCCTAGACTAAGGGTCCAGACCCCCTTATATAGGCGGGGGTCTGGTTACAGGTTAGGTGGCCGGCTGTCCGGCTACTCCGTGGCTGCGTCTTCGGCGTGATCTTCTGGCCTCTGTCCTCGTCTGACGATGGCACTTTATAAAGCTCCTTTTCCCCCTTGGACCGGCATCTGGGAGGCATATGCCCTCCCTTTTGCCTCGGATCCTTTGGTGGGGAAGGCTCTTGCTTGCTGGTTGGTGGAGTCTGGACGTGGCTTACATCATGCCCATCCTTCGCCTCTGTCGATCTTGTCGGGGCCAGGCCACTTTTGGCGAAACAGCCGTTGGAGGAATCTTGTCTTCATCGCCCAGCTCTGGCTCTCCTCGGTGGAGTCACCAACCGGCTGCTAGCGCAGCCGGCCTTTTGGGCAGAGCCGGTCTTCTTATCCTAGCACCATGCAGATTCCTGGGACGCCAGCCGGTAGATAGCGCGGCCCTTGGCATACCCCAGAAGTCATCCCCACGACACTAGCCCCCGAAACTGGCAAAGTCTCATGGGTTAGCATGGGGCTTCGGTGGGTTCCATTCCTCGCCGAAGTTAGCACGCTTCCGTTGAAGTCCCAGGATTCCTCGTCCGGCTCGGAAGTTGTTGGTCTTGAGGTCAGGCCTCGTGGAGCATCACCGGCCATCTCGGGACGTGCCGGCTCCAAGACCGATCCGGCTGGCGACTGCCATGTGGCCGCTAGCCGGTACATGGCCCCTCGGAACTTGTGCCGCTTCGGGTTCTGATCCCACGCTGCGGCCATCGCAGTGCCGTAGTGTCATGTCTTGTCACTTGGACTTCGGAATCACCACCACAATAACTTCCCGAGTCGTCATGTGGGGTAGACCGGCATGCGTCAGCGGCATGTCCCATTGGTTCCTCCCACGATCCGCTATGGCAACCGCAGTGGTTGCCTTCTCATAGGTGCACACAATGCGAGGACAGTTACCAAAATGTTGGGTGCCGTTCCCTCCGTCGCTCCTCTTTAAATGCTGAGAGCGCTCATGGTTGAGGGCGTACTCCACTTCTTCCTCTGCCTCGAGCCTCTCCTCGAAGCTCTGCCCGGCCATGTCTTCTCTTGGCAGTCCCGCCGTCGGAGGTGAAGGAGTCCCGGAGAAGCGGGGGCCCGGTCGCCCGAAAGGGAGCGGAAGAAGACCGAGGCGCCGGAGATGTCGTCGCCCGCATCTCGGAAACACGGATGCCCAAAGGGAAGCTGCAATCAGAAGACCCTGGCGGCCCTTGTAGCCGCAGCCGCCATCGCCCCCACCACCACTACCGCGGCCAAGGCAGCTCTGGCTCTCGGTGGCGAGGGCGCCCCGAAGAAACGAGGGCCTGGCCGCCCGAGGGGGAGAGGGAGGAAAACCACGTCCATAGCAGCAGCCGCTCCTTCATCGCCTCGCCACCGTGGACGGCCGCCGGGCAGCAAAAATAAGAGAACCCTTGCTGCCCTCGAGGCCGCTGCCTCTAGCTCCGCGAGGGCCCACGCGGCGACCTCTCCCCCAGCTAGTCCGTCATGGCTCTGGCCGGAGAAACAGACACTCCAGCCACCGGCATACATCTCAGTCGAGGGGTGGTCCACCTGCATAGTCCCGATACTCGCCGGGGCCAAGGACCTCCTCCGCCTTCCATCTCAGTTCGTGGAATCGATGGAAGGCCAGGAGATGGCTTATGCTACGCTGCGGGAGTGCAGCGTCGGTTAGCCCAAGTACTGCGTCAAGGTCTACTATGACGGCAAGGGGGTATGTTACTTCCGCGACAGGTGGTCGAAGTTCTTCATCGACTATGGCGTGCATGAGGGCTGGTTCCTCCTCTTCACTCGCCGTGATGGGAAGAGGAACTTGACCATCTGCATCTTCGACGGTACTCTCTCCACCCGTACCTTCTCCACCTGGTCGTGAAGGACGGATCTCATCGACCTCGAGCGTGGGGTTCTCCGGGACGAAGTCTGCGGTGCTCGTGCCATGCCGAGGAAGGTGAGCATCTCCAGGGCGAGGAGCACTTCGTACTCTTAGGGTAGCGACCTAGGAAACTTTTGTAATCATCAGACTTCCGCTTAATAAAAACTTGTCTTTCTTCATTTGTTGTGTCCTTGTTCTTGCATGAATGTCCTCTGCTTCCATCAGAGTGCGGTGACGATTTCACAGTTAGGATTCCTCCTACGCTAGGACCGTCGCTGCGCAAGCCTGTAGATAGGGGCTAAGATAGCCATCAACCTAACGAGGCATTCCTGGCAAGCTCTTCTGGCTTCAGCATGGAAGGAAAGGTGCCTCTACTGGCCGGCTTTGGGAGATGCGAGCTAGCACCGGCTTGAGGAGACAGAAATGGAAGCCACGTCCTGTGCCGGCTCGGGCGAGACCAGAGCCGACACATCTCCCTTTCCCGAGCCTTCTCTTAACCCTTGCCGCGGCTGGAGTGAACCTCCAAACCACTGGCTTTAGCCATTTCTTTGCGAATGCTAGATTTCGATTTTGACGCTCTTTTGCTGGTCATGTCACAGCGCCAACTGATCGGACAGCCGGCGAGGGATTGGAGCCGGCCCGTTTCTAAGGGCCAATTCCCTTTCCCCCTAGCCCCCGAGTTTTGGGGCAGCTGGAATAACAGCTAGCTCGAAACTAGCTCATTCGCATACGGTGCCGACGTCACGCGAGGCAGCCCTGGCTTCGAGCCTCTTTGACATGGCTACTCAACCCAAACATCGAGACACTGTGATCATCGAACACTCGCTGGCCTGCCTTAGCCCGGTTCCCTCAACTTTTTCCTTAATCCCCCCACCCTTCAGCCCTTCTACCCCCAACCGGCAGCCTGGTGCCGGATGGTCTCCCTTGGGCCGACAACCGAATGCCGGCCTAGGGTGGGAGCGTGTCGCGGGATGAGAAGTAGTACCTCGGTCTGTTGGGCGCCTGGCTCGAGCTAGCCAACGCATGGTTAATGAACACTGCCTTCAACGCTTAGTTGAGCTACTTTTATCGTTCGCGGTTTTCCCCTGCGGCTTTCCTTCATATGTGGTCTGTCGGCTCCTATCCGTCTGGCTTCGCGGAGTCGGGGGATGGAGGTTGGGCTCGAGACCTGCTCCACATGTAGTACTCATCCGGCTGGCGGGAAATCAATCGTTTTTAGGGCAGCCGGCTGTGGCTCGGTGCCCGGAACCGGCTGCCGGTCAAGTGAATAACGCGGGAAGCAAAACATACACAAAGTGTTTTCCCCGGAGCCGGCCGTAACTAGCCGTTCCTTTATCCTTTATTCATTGACAAGTTTTTGGGGTACAAGCTTTTGCCTTAGCAGAAGAAAGGTCTTAGGAGGTTGACATTCTAGGGACGCTCCGTCTCCTTGTCAGAATTATCTGCCTTGTTCTTCCTGGGCTCTTGTGTGTCGATGAGGTAGTATGCCCCATTGCTTAGCACCCGGCTGACAATGAACGGTCCCTCCCAGGGAGAGGATAGCTTGTGCATGTCTTTAGTGCTTTGGACCAGACGGAGTACGAGATCTCCTTCGCGAAACGGAAGTGGACGGATCTTCCGGCTGTGGTATCGTCGCAGTTGCTGCTGATAGAGCGCTGATCTGACCAAGGCCTGCTCTCGTGCCTCCTCGAGGAGGTCGATGCCATCTTCACGGGCTTCCTTTGCTTGCTTCTCCGTGTACTAGACAACTCTGGGCACGTCGAATTCGATGTCGGTGGGCAACACCGCTTCCGCTCCGTAGAGTAGGAAGAAAGGAGTGAAGCCGACAGAGCTATTAGGAGTGGTGCGCAGGCTCCAGAGCACTGAGGGCAGCTCTTCAACCCAATAGCCAGCTAAGCGCTCGAGAGGCTCGACCAACCTTGGTTTGATGCTGGCCAAGATCAGCCCATTTGCTTTCTCCACTTGCCCATTAGACTGAGGATGCGCCACTGATGCCAAGTCCAGTCGGATGCCCTTCTGGCCGCAGTACTCTGCGAAGACTCCCTTTGCAAAGTTTGTCCCGTTGTCAGTGATGATACTGTGGGGAACTCCATATCTTGTGATGATCTCGTTGAAGAACTTGATGGTGGACGAGCCGTCGAGTTTTTTGATTGGCTTGGCCTCGATCCACTTGGTGAACTTGTCCACTGCGACCAACAGATGCATCAAGCCCCCGAGCGCTGTCTTGAATGGTCCCACCATGTCCAGGCCCCAGACAGCGAACGGCCAGGTGAGCGGGATGGTCTAGAGGGCTGTCACTGCAATGTTTCGATGCTTGGAGAAGCGCTGGCAGCCGTTGCACTGCTTCACTAGTTGTTCTGTGTCCTTCTGGGCCATCAGCCAATAGAAACCTTGATGGAAGGCCTTAGCCACCAAGGCTCTGGAAGATGCGTGATGCCCGCACTCCCCTTGATGTATCTCTCTTAGCAGCTCTAGCCCTTCTTCTGGCTCGATGCATTTCTGGAAGATTCCTGACACGCTGTGCTTGTATAGCTCACTATTGATGATGGTGTATGCTTGCGCTCGACGTTGAAGTCACCTAGCTTCCACTTCGTCTTGCGGCAAGTCCCCAGTGATGAGGTAATTGGAGAACGGCTCTGCCCAGGATGGTATCTCCCGTATGTGGAAAACACTGGCGACCAGGGGATCAGCAGCCCCCGGGTTCATCGTCGTGCCAGCTTCGTCAAGTTGGCCGGCTGTGGGGGCCAGCCTGGAGACGGCAGCCCCCGAGTCCTTCGTCGAGCCGGCCACGCTGGGCTGGCCGGCTGCTTCCTTCAGCCCTGAGGCGGCAGCCCCCGAGTCCGGTGGTGGCACCTGAGGGGGGCGGGGTCTTTGGGCACGTAGATGGAGGTCGAGTCCGGTGAGGGCTTGATGGACGGCTTGCGGATGATCTCCAACGACACCCCAGCTGGGATATCCTGCTTGGTGGAGCCAATCTTGGACAGCCGGTCCGCCTCGTCGTTGTTTGCTCTAGGGGCATGATGGAACTCGCAGCCCTCGAAGAATCCGTAGAGCTGGTGCACGTAGAAGTGGTAGGAGGCCATATTGGCGTCCTTGGCATCCCATTCCCCTGAGACCTAGTGCACCACTAGGTCAGAGTCTCCGAAGCAGAGGATCCTCCGAATGCCAATCTCCTTGGCCAGCTTGAGCCCATGCACCAGTGCCTCGTATTCGGCGATGTTGTTCGACGCGCGAAAATGCATCTGCAGCACGTACTGCAGCTTGTCTTTCTTGGGGGAAGTGAGGATGACGCTAGCTCCCAAGCCCCCGAGCATCTTGGAGCCATCGAAGTTCATGCGCCAGTACGTTGAGTCTGGAGCCGGCGGCAGGTGCTCTCCCCAGTCATCAGAGAAATCCGCTATGATCTGAGACTTGATCATCGTCCTGGGCTTGTACTAAATGGTATGAGCAGCAAGCTCAATCGCCCATTTAGCTACCCTGCCCATTGCATCCTTGCACCCTATGATCTCTGAGAGCGGAGTGGTGCTCACCACCGTGATAGGATGCTCCTCGAAGTAGTGCTTCAGCTTCTTGGCCGCCATGTACACGCCGTACGTGACCTTCTGGTAGTGCAGGTAGTTTTGCTTGGAGAGAGTGAGCACCTCACTCAGGTAGTACACCAGGCGTTGAACCGGCAGCTCCTTGCCTTCCTTGGTGCGCTCCACCATGATTACCACGCTGATGACTCGCGGGGTAGCTGCAATGTAGAGCAGCATTGGCTCCCTTGGAGCCGGCGCTGCCAAGATTGGTGCGGTAGACAAGGCTCGCTTGAGGTCGTTGAAGGCATCATCAGCATGTTGGGACCAAACGAAGTGGTCTGTCTTCTTCATCAGCTGGTACAGCGGCATGGCCTTCTCCCCAAGCCGGCTGACGAACCGGCTGAGCGAGGCTAAACATCCAGCAAACATCTGCACATCCCTGAGCTGGGTGGGCGGCTCTAGGGCCTCGATGGCTTTTATCTTTGAGGGGTTAGCCTCGATCCCACGCTGGGAAACGATATAACCTAGGAGCTGTCCAGCCGGCACGCCGAAGGTGCACTTCTCAGGATTGAGCTTCATGCGATAGCGCCGTAGGTTGGCAAAGGTCTCCTTGAGATTGTCCAGGAGCGTGCCGCTCTGCTTGGTCTTCACCACCACATCGTCCACATAGGCGTGCACGTTTCACCAATCTGCCCTTGTAGGCATCGCTGCATGGTTCGCTTGTAAGTAGCTCCAGCGTTCTTCAAGCCGAATGGCATGGTGACATAGGTGTAGGCTCCATATGGGGTGATGAAGGACGTCTTGATCTGATCCGGCTGGTAGAGCGGGATCTGGTGATGGCCTGAATAGGCGTCCAGGAAGGACAGCAGGTCACAACCGGCTGTGGAATCAATCACCTGGTCGATGCGCGGTAGCGTGAAGGGGTCCTTGGGACAAGCCTTGTTGAGGCTGGTGTTGTCGATACACATGCGCCAAGTGTTGTTCTTCTTCAGGACCAAGACTGGGTTCGCCAACCAGTCAGGGTAAAATACCTCCATGATGAAGCCGGCTGCGAGGAGCCAGGCAATCTCCTCACCAATGGCTTTCCTTTTCTCTTCTGCAAAGCATCGCAACGGTTGCTTGACCAGCTTGGCATCCGTCCGGACGTTGAGTGAGTGCTCAGCTAGCTCCCTCGGCACACTTGGCATGTCCTTTGGAGACCATGCGAAGATGTCCCGATTCTCATGGAGGAAGCTGGTGAGCTCGCTTTCCTATTTAGCAGAAAGGCCAGTGCCGATGATGACGAACTTGGAGGGATCGCTCTCATCCAACAGGATCTTCTTGGTGTCGTCGGCCGGCTTGAACTGCTCCACCGGCGACTGGCGAACCGGCACATCTTGCTGGGCTAGCTCCACGCGATGGAGGAGTTGCTGCTTCTCCTCGGCGATGAACAATGCCTCTGCCAGTTGTGAGCTCTCCTTGGTACATGCCAGTGACTTCTTAAAGCTTCTCGAGACTGTGATCACACCTCGGGGTCCTGGGAGCTTCATCTTCAGATAGGCGTAATGCGGCACCGCCATGAACTTGGCCAGGGCTGGATGGCCAAGCAGCACGTGATAGGGACTTCTGATGTCCACCACCTCGAACCAGATGGGCTCGCGGCGGCAGTTACCTTTCTTCCTGAAGAGAACCTCCAGCCGCACCCTGCCCATAGGGGTGCATGAATGCCCAGGCATGATGCCATAGAAGGTGAGCCGGCTCGGTTTCGGCTGAGCAAGCGGGATGCCCAGCTTCTCCATTGAGCTCTGGTAAAGAAAGTTAATGCTACTATCGCCGTCGATGAGCACGCGGGAGAACCGGCATGTGTGCATATCAGAGCACATGATGGGATCCAGGACTAGAGTGTATTCTCCAGGGATGGGCATCAGTCACGGATGGTCCTCGCGCCCCCAGGTGATGGCTGCCTCAGACCAGTGCATGAACTAGGGCTCTGTAGGCATGACGACGTTCACCTCCGCCTCGTGCCAAAGGTCATTCCTTTTGTCTTTGCCTGGGGTGGTAAAGATGTGATATTGCTCGACATTCGCCGGAAAGTCATCGTCACCTTGGTCCGGCTTGTCGGCAACCGGCTCGTGCTGCTGGTCCTCCTGACCTCCAGCCGGCTGCACTTGCGAAGCTCCAGGGAGCTGCTGAGCGCGCTGGTCCATCTCTCTCATGAACCGGCACTGACGCGTGGAGTGGGTCGCTTCCCTGCCGGGGGTGCTGTGGAATTTGCACGGCTGGTCAAGTGCAGCATCGAGGGTGTACTTGCCCTCCTTGTGCCCTTGACCGCTGCCGGTTGATACGTCTCCAACGTATCTATAATTTTTGATGCTCCATGCTTGTTTTTACACCATTTACCCGATGTTTCATTACACTTCGTGGCACTTTTATGCATTTTCCGGAACTAACCTATTAACAAGTTGCCACAGTGCCAGTTCCCTGTTTTCTGCTGTTTTTGTGTTTCAGAGTGATACACAGGAAATATTCTCGGAATTGGACGAAACAAGTTCCTGAAGTCTTATTTTTCCCGGGAGCATCCAGACATCCGAAGAGAGGAAGGAGAGGGGCCACAGGCCGCCCTCACACAGGGCTGGCGCGGCCCAGCTCCTAGCCACGCCACCCTAGTGTGAGGAGGCCCTGGCTGCCCTCTGATGACGCCCCTTCGCCTATATAAAGCCTCGGGACGGAAAACCCTAAAGGGGTCGACAATTTTCCAGAAAAAGTTCCGCAGCTCCACCGCCACCGCCGACGAATTTCGGGCGACAGAAGTCTCTGTTCCGGCACCCTGCCGGGACGGGGAAGTGCCCCCGGAGCCATCTCCATCGGTCTCCATCGCCGTCTTCACCGTCTCCATCGACCTCACCGCCATCTCCATCATTCTTGCTGTCTCCTATGATGAGGAGGGAGTAGTTCATCCCCGGGGCTGAGGGCTCTACCGGTAGCTATGTGGTTCATCTCTCTCTCCCATGATGTGATCTTTATGTGATCGTGAGCTTTGTATCATGTTGAACAAGTAGATGTTATTATTCAGATATTATGTGTACTCTAGTGGTATTATTAAAGTAATCTATTCCTCCTGCCATGGTGTAACGGTGGCAGTGCATGCATCATGGTGGTACTTGGTTTAGGCTATGATTGTGATCTCTTGTGGATTATGAGAATAATTATTACTATGATAGTATTGAAGTGATCTATTCCTCCTTTCATGGTGTAATGTTGACAGTGTGTGCACCGTGTTAGTACTTGGTCTAAGTTGCAATAATATCTATCTTGAGTTGTGCTTTGATTTGGATATCTCTATGAGTGGTGTTTGTCAAGTACTTGATGAACTTTAAGGGGTGCTTCTGTAGCCACTACACAATGATTAGTGTTATTCAATAGGAGAGCAATTCAGAGTACCATAGTGAAGAGAAGTTATTTATTTGTGCAATTATGTTATATTGTTGGGAGTGTGTCCACTAGTGAAAGTATGATCCCTAGGCCTTGTTTCCAAGCATTGCACACCGTTTACTTGCTATTTTGTTACTTGTTTGCTCACAGCGATATTTATTTCACATCACGTTTGCTACTTATAATCATCTATACCACTTGTATTTCACTATCTCTTCGCCGAACTAGTGCACCTATACATCTGACAAGTGTATTGGGTGTGTTGGGGACACAAGAGACTTTCTGTATCGTAATTGCAGGGTTGCTTGAGAGGGATAGCTTTGACCTCTAACCTCCCTGAGTTCGATAAACCTTGGGTGATCCACTTAAGGGAAACTTGCTGCGGCTCTACAAACCTCTACACTTGGAGGCCCAACAAGTGTCTACAAGAATAGAAGTGCGTAGACATCAAGCTCTTTTCTGGCGCCGTTGCCGGGGAGGTTAGGTAAAAGGTACTCGCATCCTCCTGTGTGAGTGCTCAGAGTTATTTCCTTTAGATTCTGCAGTTACATCTTTTTGTTTCTTGTTTTTATTTTCACTAGTTAGGCTTAATGGAAAACAAAGAGTTCTTTAGTCTTTTTCCTGATTTTAGATTTGAAGAGAAAATTGAAAATCCTTTGGAGCTTATTTCGCATAGCAATGTTATTAGTACGAATGCTTTGAATACCGTTAATGCTAATGCTATAGAAAAGTCTAAGCTTGGGGAAGCTGGTTTTGTTAAGTATGATATTTTTAGTCCCCCAGCTTTAGTGGAGAAGGTCTGTTCTGATAATATTTTATCTCCCATAAGTGATGTTTCTAGTGATGCTTGTGCTCCTCATCCTTTTAAAATACCTACGAAGATTGTTGAACATGTTAGGGATAACTGCTATTTAGGAGATGGAACTGTCCATCCCGGTGACCATTTGCTCTTTATACATGAATTATGTGAGTTGTTCCAGTGTGCAGGTATTTCAATGAATGTAACAACTCAGAAAATTGTAATCCATTTCCTATTAATTAAAGTGCCAAATGTTGGGCCAAGATAAAACTTTTTATCTATTATTGCATGTATGCATGTATTTTCTATTATAAGTATTTTATGATTTCATGTGTGTTAATAGTTGTTGAGCAATAGTTAGTTACTTCTAACTTAACCAACAGAAGCAATTGAGAAGAACTAGAAAAGCCAAAGAAACCAGAAATAAAGAAAATAAAGAAAAAGAGAAGAAAAGTTTGATCTAGGAAATCTTATTGACTACCCTACTTTGAGCACTTAGAATAAGAAATCCGTAACTCAAGTAGAGGTGTGGTCAGTTAGTTGAGTTTGACCAAGTTGCCTACTAACTCAACCAAGAAGTTTCAAACCAAAATTCAAAATGTAACTCAACACAAACATCAGCCAAACTTTGAATCTGAAACAGTGACAATACCAAAATTTGAAATATGATTTCTGCAAAACTTAACCTTTCTTTGTAACAAAAATATCTCTGGCAACCTTGTCTAATATGTTGACCACCCAAAGTGAAAAATTTCAAAAATTCGAATTTAAATTTCTTGCGGGCATTGTGTCGAACACCTGGCAGACAAAAATCGGAGAAAATCGAGTTACTGTGAGCTTCACTGCTCCCGTTCGTCTCGACCCTGCAGCCATGCTCGTTGACGACGCCGCGGTCGAGCCCAGCCCCCTCTGCCCCGACCCGAGCCATGAGAAAGGGAGGAGAAGAGGAAGACAGCGCCCGGACCCCCCTCTCTTCTCCTTCTTCCTCTCTGCAAGCTCCTGACCACCGTGACCTCGCCAGCACCGACCCACAGCACTCCGCAGCCAAGACAACACTCCTCCAGCACGCGAGCAAGGCCGTCGAGCCTGGTGTCGCCCGTGCACGTCGCCAGCATGCCCTGCGCCGGCCACCCACTGGACGCCCTTGCCCCCGCCTCTCTGGCCTATAAAAGCCCCCGCCGATCAAACGACTGAACGCACCCCACTCCCAGCTCGCTCCCAGACATCTTCTCTTCTCCCCGCTCGCTCTCGTTCGACGACGCCTGCACCGCCGGCGAGGTACTGGACGCAAGCCGCGCCGCCGCGTTGGGCCGCCGCTGGACGAACGGACGCCGGGAGCTGGAGGAGGAGTGCTGCCGGAGCCTTTTCCGCCCATCGCCGTCGAGCTCTGCTTCCTCTTCGCGCCTCGCCGTCGCCGTCGTCTTCCTCGCCGTGCGCAGGTGAGCTTCCATCCTCGCCAACGAACACGACGCACCAGCACCGTTAGATCTTGATCCGTCGGTCGCGTACCGGTTCGGTGAAATTAAGTGACCTGACGAGTGGGACCCCCCTGTCAGTTCGTTTTAAAACGTTTCCCGCCCGGAGCGAATCGTTATCGGGCCGGCCCGTTCGGGTTTTGTTTGAAATCGGCCCAGCTGGTTTCGAATTCGGTCCGATTCGTTTTTAATTAATTCCCGCCTATTTCGAATTATTTCAAATATGTTTCAGATCTATTTTTCAAACTTAAATTCCAAGAGATTTAGAAATCCATATTTAGCAAATGAATATGCTTTGGAACTGGTTAGAATTCAATTTGAGTTAGGGATTTAAATAAATAAGAATACTTTGACCATAGCTCTATTAATCATAGGAAAATGCTAGAAAATTATTTAAAACTCCTAAAATTATGAAACTTGGTCTGTGAACTCACTAATTAACTCCCCTACTGTTTAGTCAACCTTAATCAACTCAAACCTTGTTAGTGGTACCAACTAGACCCTAACCCAATTCTAGTTAGTAACATAAAATGATAGATCCCTATCATACACTTAGAATTAATTTGCCCTAAACCCCAATTCACTTAATGAGCCACTCCTCATTGGAACTAGTACTAATACCCTTAGTTCAAGACCCATACCTAACAAGTAAACCACACATGGCATATGGTAGAAAATTTAACTTGCACACTCAAGGCAAACTTGGAAGAAAAACTTGCAACCCAATTCTATAAAATCCACCATGAATACTATTGTTTGAAAACAAGTATGTGTGCTTGGGGTGATGTTAGTATTGTGTGGTGATTGTGTGTATTGTGTTTATTCGTTATTAGACGCTAGTGTTTCGGAGGAGGATATTGAAGGGGAATATTATCAAGAAGAAGAAGAGTACCCTGGACACTTTGCCAACCAAGGCAAGCCATCTTTTGAATCATACTTCACATGCCTAGTTTTACTATTGCATTTTACCTGTTTTAAGTAAATTGCATGATTGAATTGCTAGAGTAGAATGATAGATATGTAGTGATATCTTGCTTAGCAAGAGCATCAAGCTGAGTTTATCCAACCCTATCTTAGTGGTATCATCACTCAATATAGTTGCTTAGTCGCTAATAAAATTGAGGCAATCTCTAAGGGGAACCCCCTTTGAACTTGGGGGACTTGAACTTGAAAGCTTGAATTGGAGATCCCTCCTACATGATGGTTTTATGAAGGAAAATAATATTGACTAAGGACTATGGAATGTATTTGCTAAATGATAATAAGTGATGTACCATGTGAGCCAACCATTACCGTACGACCACATTACCCCTAAATGGGAAGGGGCTTAGTCCGTAGCTTGTTCACCCTAGTATGGGAGGTCTTGTATCATCCTTTATAGAAGTGCACCGTGCGCGGGTACTTCTGAACCGAGTGGAAATTCCATTCATCCAGCACTCTGGAGCGGGCAAAACTAGAGACGCCGGAACGGAGATGTCCGTGTCTCGGGCTCGAGGAAAGGATCCTGTACTAGAGTGAGCAAGTGAAAGAGTTTGTTTGATTATCTGAACCTCGCATACTTTGTGTATGACGAACCGTGGATTTCTCCCGGCAGATGTATCGAATCTTGTGGGTAAAGTGTACCCCTCTGCAGAGGTTTCAAAACTATTCGAATAGCCGCGTCCTCGGTTATGGACAGTTGGCAAACTGTACTTTACTTTTGTCAAGAATATAATAACTTATGGTGAACTTGGTGAATGACATGACTTGACTTGACATTGATATTGACACACTTGAAGCTCCTTTTAGATTGAACTTAGAGAACTAAACTTCTTTTCTACCAATGAACATTCTTGGGAAACAAAACTAGCTTTTGCAACTAAACTTAGTGCTTAGTCCACCATATCAACCTTGCATACCTGCTTCATCATTTCATTTATAAGATGGTTTGCGAGTGCATCCAATGTACTCATGGCTGTGTCCCTGGCTATCAACTTGGCCAGACTATGGGGAAGAGTATCCGGAGGAAGGTTATGAAGAAGAGTATCAGAACTAAGATCTTCTACTGAGTCGCCATTGCCTGTAGGGTGAAGGCATGGACCCGAAGACGTTATTTCCGCTGCTATATTGTGTTGTAATATGAACTTGGTCACTATGACCATTGTATTTGAACCATCTTATTGTAATGTCTATGGAACTGGTTACCAACTACGTTATGTGTATCACAACAATGATTCTAGGATTGTGGTGGAATGCATAACGGGCACTTCGAATTTGTGATAAATTCGCGGGTGTCACAAGTTGGTATCAGAGCCTAGGCTGACCATAGGAGACCTTAGTTAGAATGGGCGTTAAATCAAACCTTTATAAAAAGCAAAGATATAAGTAATGGTTCAAAAATTGCTTAGTCTTTTCCTCTCTATTTACAAAGCTTTGTACATGCTTCAGTTTTTGCCTACTTAAAATTTTGCACACTTGAGTTGATCACTAACTTAATCTAATCTAAAATTTTGTAGATGGCCCCGGTATTCACTGAGCAGTACCAGTTGGGCCATGGTGGCAGCCTTTGTTTTGAGCGCGACCTCACCACCCTGACCTTGTTCCTGGATCGTCTGTATCCGGAGTTCAAGGGAGCCGTGCTCAATGAGCACCCGTATGGAGAGCTACGGTGGCTTATCAGGGCCAGTTGCCGTGGCAAGACGGGAGATTTGAGTTCTCCAAGGATCAAGTTTGAGCTTGTGGAGAACACTTGGGCCGATGGTTTGGTCCGAGGTATGCAGGAGACGCACGCCCGCTTATGCGGACTGCATGTTGAGGAGGTCCAGGGGGAGCGCTTTAGGAACTTTGCTCGGCGTGATGCGGATGGGCGTCCCGCAAACATGCCAGGGCAAAATGAGCCGAGTACCTACATCGATCACATGGACTTCTTGCTGTACTCCACGCAGCAGGAGGCAGATCGTGCTCGTACCAAGGCCAACCTTGAGCACTTCGCACTAGTGGAGGCAAGGAGCACTATCAGGATCCTTGCTAGGGATCGCAAGAGTCTTCGCCGCCAGCGCGATGAGAGGGATCAGATCATTGAGGAGTTGAAGGCCAATGTGGCTGAGCTGACTGAGTACATTGAGAGTCTAGAGAGCCACCTTGGTGAGGAGGAAGGCATTGATCTCCGCAAGG
Organism: Dactylis glomerata; assembly: GCA_007115705.1. Lineage (NCBI taxonomy): Eukaryota > Viridiplantae > Streptophyta > Magnoliopsida > Poales > Poaceae > Dactylis > Dactylis glomerata. Next base: position 663,974 of record QXEO01000165.1, read on the forward strand.
AGGATAATGCCCTCATTAGTGATGAGGATGACTTCATGGAGGACCTTGATGATTCAGAGCATGATGAGGATGCTGGATTCATTGTGGATGATGAGGAGGAAGACCCTGAGGAGCCCGGTGTTTAGATTTGGAGATCCCCGTGTTATCTAGTTATGAGTTTATTTTAAGTCACTTCGTGTAGGTGTGAGTTGTATCCCCCTCTCTAGTAGACGAGTCGCAATGGTTTGATGTAAACCATTTGTAATGTGTGAACTCGTATGTATGATATGTTTGATGCTTGTTGAATGAAATATGAATTTGGCCCTTAAGGCCTTAGTAAGACAAAAATTGCATCATCCATGTTCCATTTAAATCTTAGCAAATTAGTTTTTCCCTCTTGTCTTACACACCTTATCTTCAGATGCCGCGAGCACCCCCACCTCCGAACCCGGAAATGGCCGAACTACTAAGGTTGATCATGGAAGACCGGGAAGCAGCCCGAGCTGAGCGCCAAGCTAACTTGGCCACTCTTCAGCAACTAACCCAGATGGCAATGAACCACAACAATGGCAATGGAAATGGCCATGGTGAAGGAGAAAACAATGGCCATGGTGATCACCGATCCAAATTAAGGAGTTTCCAGAATACCAACCCACCTATGTTCACTAAGTCTGAAGAACCCTTAGATGCCGATGACTGGCTTCGCACCATGGAGAACAATTTGGCAGTTGCCGAAGTTGGTGAAAGTGAGAAGGTCTTATGCACCACCCACTATCTTGTGGGAGCCGCAAGAGCTTGGTGGGATAGCACTCGTGCAATGCAAGCCCAAGGGTATGTGATGCCTTGGGAGGAGTTCAAGAGCAAGTTTAGCAAAGCCCATGTTCCTTTGGGATTGGTTAAAAGGATGAGAGATGAGTTCAAAAATCTAAAGCAAGGTTCCCTATCTGTGGTTGACTACCGTGACAAGTTCCTTACCTTGTGTAGGTATGCCCCAGATGACACCAACACCACTGAGAAGAAGCAAGAAAGGTTTCTGGATGGACTTCATGATGAGATGCAATGTGTCTTGGTTAGCATTCACTTTGCAGACCTGGAATCATTGGTTGACTCTGCCATTCAGATGGAGGGCAAACTCAAGCAAGCTGCAGAGAACCGCAAGCGCCGTATGATGTATCAAGGCAACTCGAGCAACTCGCAGAAGCCAAGGGGAAATCCACCTATGGGTTTCGCCCCTAGACCTATGAGGCCATCTGCACCTGCTCCACGTCCCAACTATCCCAACCGTCCGCCCGGCAACAACTTCAAGCGTGCACCTCCAAGACCTAATGGCAACAACTTCAACCCCAATACTCCAAGACCGAATGGAGCAAATGTGCCGCCCAAGTCTGGTGACAAGTCTGGTGTTACCTGTTATGAGTGCGGACTCAAAGGGCACTACTCCAATGAGTGCCCAAAGAAGCTGAATGATGCATCCAAGACCACTGCTCCTGCTCAGCAACAGCGCCGTGTGGGAAATGGCAAGAACTATCCACCAAGGAACCAGCCTCACCCTCGAGGCCGTCTGAATCACATGAATGTTGAAGAAGCTCAGGAAGCAACCGACGTTGTGCTTGGTATGTTCCCTGTTAATTCAGTTCCTGCAAGAGTTCTGTTTGATTCTGGAACTTCACACTCGTTTGTTACTAAGTTATTTGTTGATAAAAGTGGACTTTAACCAACACCCCTGAAACATGCCATGTTAGTACAAATACCTGGGTCAACAACAAGGGCTGAGTGGAACTGTTTGGCAGTTCCCATAGAAATTCATGGAATAGCCTTCTTAGCCAATTTGATAGTGTTGGGAACTAAAGGTTTGGAAGTAGTTCTCGGTATGAATTGGATGTCTTCCCATCAAGGAGTGATAGATTGCGCCAAGAAGACCATCACCATGAAGAGTAGCACTGGAATTGTAGTAAAGCATGTGTCCGTAAAACCACCCCAATCCACAAGATGTCATAAGAGTATCTCAGGACCCACTATAGAGGAAGTTCCCATCGTCTGTGAATACCCGGATGTTTTTCCCGATGAGCTACCCGGAATGCCACCGGATCGGGATATTGAGTTTATCATTGAGCTTATTCCCGGGACTGGATCCATAGCCCAACGACCCTATCGTATGAACCCAGCTGAACTGGTGGAGTTAAAGAAGCAATTGAATGACCTTTTGAGTAAGGGATTGATTCAACCAAGCTCATCTGCTTGGAGATCACCTGTCTTGTTTGTGGATAAAAGTGACGGTTCCAGCCGACTGTGCACTGATTACCGCAAGCTAAATGATGTGACCATCAAGAATAAGTATCCTCTCCCCAAGATAGATGATCTGTTTGACCAATTGACTGGAGCTCGAGTCTTCTCAAAGATAGACCTTAGAACTGGATACCATCAATTGAAGATCCGTGCAACTGACATACCCAAAACAGCCTTCACTTCCCGATACGAATTGTATGAGTACACCGTAATGTCCTTTGGATTAACCAATGCCCCTGCTTATTTCATGAACCTCATGAATAAGGTTTTTATGGAGTTCTTGGATAAGTTTGTTGTTGTCTTCATTGATGACATTCTTATCTACTCCAAGTCTGAAGAGGAGCATGCAACCCATCTGAGATTAATCTTAGAGACCCTAAGAGAGCACCAGCTTTATGCCAAGTTTAGCAAATGTGAGTTTTGGTTGAAGGAAGTGGGATTCTTAGGCCATGTGTTATCAGCTGGAGGAATATCTGTAGATCCAAAGAAGATCAAATCAGTCATGGAATGGGAAGCCCCTACCACTCAAACCGAAGTTAGAGGTTTTCTCGGATTAGCAGGATATTACCGCAAATTTGTTGAAGGATTTTCGAGCATTGCCAAACCCATGACCCAATTGTTGAAGAAGGACAAGAAGTTTGAATGGACCCCTAAGTGTGAAGAGAGTTTTCAAGAGCTCAAAAAGCGATTGGTAACCGCCCCCGTCCTAACCATGCCCGATATCACCAAGAACTTTGATGTCTATTGCGACGCTTCCAAGCTTGGACTTGGTTGTGTGTTAATGCAAGAAGGCAAGGTCATAGCTTACCTCTCCCGGCAGCTTCGACCTCATGAAGAAAACTATCCAACCCATGATCTGGAGTTAGCAGCCGTAGTTCTAGCTTTGAAAACCTGGAGGCACTATCTTATGGGTAACCGTTGCGAGATCTACACTGATCACAAGAGTTTGAAGTATATTTTCACTCAGAAGGAGTTGAACATGAGGCAAAGAAGATGGATAGAGTTGATCAAGGATTATGATCTGGAAATTCATTATCACCCTGGTAAGGCCAATGTAGTTGCCGATGCATTGAGTAGGAAGCCATACTCGTTGAATATGATGATCAAGGAGGAGCAACCCATGTTGCACCAAGAGTTTGAAAGGTTTGGATTGGAACTAGTCAGTCGAGGATTCTTAGCCAACCTTGCGTTTCAACCCACCTTGATGATCCAAATCAAAGAAGCCCAGAAGGGAAATGAGAGTATTGACAGAATTAAGCGCAGAATTAGTTCCGGCAAGGTTCCAGGATTTGAAGAAGATGATCAAGGAGTTCTTTGGTATAAAGGACGTATTTGTGTGCCTGCTGATTCAGAATTGAAGGAAGTCATTATGAAGGAGGCCCATGAGACACCTTACTCCATTCATCCCGGTGGAACTAAGATGTACCAAGATTTAAAGGAACAATTTTGGTGGCATGGAATGAAGCGTGAGATTGCATCGTTCATATCTAAGTGTGATATTTGTCAAAGAGTCAAGGCGGAACATCAACGTCCTGCTGGATTGCTGCAGCCTTTGCAAGTTCCGGAATGGAAGTGGGAATCTGTTGGAACGGATTTCATCACTGGATTTCCAAGGTCTAGCCGTGGAAATGACTCTATCTGGGTCATTGTGGATAGACTAACCAAAGTGGCCCACTTTATTCCTGTCAAGACCACTTATACCTCAGGACAGCTGGCAGATCTTTATCTATCCAGAATTGTTAGTTTGCTTGGAGTCCCTAAAACCATAGTTTCTGATCGAGGAACCCAATTCACCTCAAGATTTTGGAGAAGTTTGCATCAAGCCTTGGGAACCAAATTAGCCTTTAGCACAGCTTACCATCCTCAGACTGATGGACAGACTGAGAGAGTAAATCAAATACTTGAAGATATGTTGAGAGCCTGTGTTCTAGCCTATGGAGCTAAGTGGGAAGATTATCTGCCTTTCGCGGAGTTTTCCTACAACAACAGTTATCAAGCCAGTTTGCAAATGGCCCCATTTGAAGCTCTATATGGAAGAAAGTGTCGTACCCCTTTGAATTGGTCGGAAACCGGAGATAGTCAGATATTTGGACCTGATATTCTGCAAGAAGCCGAGGAGAAAGTTCGCATGATTCGTGATTACCTCAAGGCAGCCCAGTCTAGACAGAAGAGTTATGCCGACAAGAGACGTAGAGAACTGACCTTTCAGAGTGGAGATTTTGTTTATCTTAGAGTATCACCTCTCAAGGGAATGCAGAGATTCCAAGTCAAAGGAAAGCTTGCACCAAGGTATATTGGACCCTTCAAGGTACTAAGCCGCAGAGGAGAAGTGTCATATCAGTTGGAAATGCCCCCTGAATTGTCTGAAGTGCACGATGTCTTTCACGTGTCTTTACTTCGGAAATGTCTTGAAGTTCCGGAGAAGCCAGAAGTCTTCAAGAATATTGATTACCGTTCGGTGGACATCAACAAGGATTTGACCTATCGTGAAGTGCCTACCCGTATCCTCGAGGAAGCATATAGAACCACTCGAACCCGAAGCATCAAGTATCTGAAGGTTCAGTGGAGTAATCACACCGAAGATGAAGCTACTTGGGAACGAGAAGATTACCTTTAGAAAGAATTTCCCAATCTTTTTAGTTCTTAATTAGTGAATCTCGGGGACGAGATTCTTTTTAAGGGGGGAAGATTGTAACAACTCAGAAAATTGTAATCCATTTCCTATTAATTAAAGTGCCAAATGTTGGGCCAAGATAAAACTTTTTATCTATTATTGCATGTATGCATGTATTTTCTATTATAAGTATTTTATGATTTCATGTGTGTTAATAGTTGTTGAGAAATAGTTAGTTACTTCTAACTTAACCAACAGAAGCAATTGAGAAGAACTAGAAAAGCCAAAGAAACCAGAAATAAAGAAAATAAAGAAAAAGAGAAGAAAAGTTTGATCTAGGAAATCTTATTGACTACCCTACTTTGAGCACTTAGAATAAGAAATCCGTAACTCAAGTAGAGGTGTGGTCAGTTAGTTGAGTTTGACCAAGTTGCCTACTAACTCAACCAAGAAGTTTCAAACCAAAATTCAAAATGTAACTCAACACAAACATCAGCCAAACTTTGAATCTGAAACAATGACAATACCAAAATTTGAAATATGATTTCTGCAAAACTTAACCTTTCTTTGTAACAAAAATATCTCTGGCAACCTTGTCTAATATGTTGACCACCCAAAGTGAAAAATTTCAAAAATTCGAATTTAAATTTCTTGCGGGCATTGTGTCGAACACCTGGCAGACAAAAATCAGAGAAAATCGAATTACTGTGAGCTTCACTGCTCCCGTTCGTCTCGACCCTGTAGCCATGCTCGTTGACGACGCCGCGGTCGAGCCCAGCCCCCTCTGCCCCGACCCGAGCCGTGAGAAAGGGAGGAGAAGAGGAAGACAGCGCCCGGAACCCCCTCTCTTCTCCATCTTCCTCTCTGCAAGCTCCCGACCACCGTGACCTCACCAGCACCGACCCACAGCACTCCGCAGCCGAGACAACACCCCTCCAGCACGCGAGCAAGGCCGTCGAGCCCGGTGTCGCCCGTGCACGTCGCCAGCATGCCCTGCGCCGGCCACCCACTGGACGCCCTTGCCCCCGCCTCTCTGGCCTATAAAAGCCCCCGCCGATCAAACGACTGAACGCACCCCACTCCCAGCTCGCTCCCAGACATCTTCTCTTCTCCCCGCTCGCTCTCGTTCGACGATGCCTGCACCGCCAGCGAGGTACTGGACGCAAGCCACGCCGCCGCGTTGGGCCACCGCTGGACGAACGGACGCCGGGAGCTGGAGGAGGAGTGCTGCCGGAGCCTTTTCCGCCCGTCGCCGTCGAGCTCTGCTTCCTCTTCGCGCCTCGCCGTCGCCGCCGTCTTCGTCGCCATGCGCAGGTGAGCTTCCATCCTCGCCAACGAACACGACGCACCAGCACCGTTAGATCTTGATCCATCGGTCGCGTACCGGTTCGGTGAAATTAAGTGACCTGACGAGTGGGACCCCCCTGTCAGTTCGTTTTAAAACGTTTCCCGCCCGGAGCAAATCGTTATCGGGCCGGCCCGTTCGGGTTTTGTTTGAAATCGGCCCAGCTGGTTTCGAATTCGGTCCGATTCGTTTTTAATTAATTCCCGCCTATTTCGAATTATTTCAAATATGTTTCAGATCTGTTTTTCAAACTTAAATTCCAAGAGATTTAGAAATCCATTTTTAGCAAATGAATATGCGTTGGAAAGCTTAGGAAATGCTCTACCCTCTGAAACTGGTTAGAATTCAATTTGAGTTAGGGATTTAAATAAATAAGAATACTTTGACCATAGCTCTATTAATCATAGGAAAATTCTAGAAAATTATTTAAAACTCCTAAAATTATGAAACTTGGTCTGTGAACTCACTAATTAACTCCCCTACTGTTTAGTCAACCTTAATCAACTCAAACCTTGTTAGTGGTACCAACTAGACCCTAACCCAATTCTAGTTAGTAACATAAAATGATAGATCCCTATCATACACTTAGAATTAATTTGCCCTAAACCCCAATTCACTTAATGAGCCACTCCTCATTGGAACTAGTACTAATACCCTTAGTTCAATACCCATACCTAACAAGTAAACCACACATGGCATATGGTAGAAAATTTAACTTGCACACTCAAGGCAAACTTGGAAGAAAAACTTGCAACCCAATTCTATAAAATCCACCATGAATACTATTGTTTGAAAACAAGTATGTGTGCTTGGGGTGATGTTAGTATTGTGTGGTGATTGTGTGTATTGTGTTTATTCGTTATTAGACGCTAGTGTTTCGGAGGAAGATATTGAAGGGGAATATTATCAAGAAGAAGAAGAGTACCCCGGACACTTTTCCAACCAAGGCAAGCCATCTTTTGAATCATACTTCACATGCCTAGTTTTACTATTGCATTTTACCTGTTTTAAGTAAATTGCATGATTGAATTGCTAGAGTAGAATGATAGATGTGTAGTGATATCTTGCTTAGCAAGAGCATCAAGCTGAGTTTATCCAACCCTATCTTAGTGGTATCATCACTCAATATAGTTGCTTAGTCGCTAATAAAATTGAGGCAATCTCTAAGGGGAACCCCCTTTGAACTTGGGGGACTTGAACTTGAAAGCTTGAATTGGAGATCCCTCCTACATGATGGTTTTATGAAGGAAAATAATATTGACTAAGGACTATGGAATGTATTTGCTAAATGATAATAAGTGATGTACCATGTGAGCCAACCATTACCGTACGACCACATTACCCCTAAATGGGAAGGGGCTTAGTCCGTAGCTTGTTCACCCTAGTATGGGAGGTCTTGTATCATCCTTTATAGAAGTGCACCGTGCGCGGGTACTTCTGAACCGAGTGGAAATTCCATTCATCCAGCACTCTGGAGCGGGCAAAACTAGAGACGCTGGAACGGAGATGTCCGTGTCTCGGGCTCGAGGAAAGGATCCTGTACTAGAGTGAGCAAGTGAAAGAGTTTGTTTGATTATCTGAACCTCGCATACTTTGTGTATGACGAACCGTGGATTTCTCCCGGCAGATGTATCGAATCTTGTGGGTAAAGTGTACCCCTCTGCAGAGGTTTCAAAACTATTCGAATAGTCGCGTCCTCGGTTATGGACAGTTGGCAAACTGTACTTGACTTTTGTCAAGAATATAATAACTTATGGTGAACTTGGTGAATGACATGACTTGACTTGACATTGATATTGACACACTTGAAGCTCCTTTTAGATTGAACTTAGAGAACTAAACTTCTTTTCTACCAATGAACATTCTTGGGAAACAAAACTAGCTTTTGCAACTAAACTTAGTGCTTAGTCCACCATATCAACCTTGCATACCTGCTTCATCATTTCATTTATAAGATGGTTTGCGAGTGCATCCAATGTACTCATGGCTGTGTCCCTGGCTATCAACTTGGCCAGACTATGGGGAAGAGTATTCGGAGGAAGGTTATGAAGAAGAGTATCAGAACTAAGATCTTCTACTGAGTCGCCATTGCCTGTAGGGTGAAGGCATGGACCCGAAGACGTTATTTCCACTGCTATATTGTGTTGTAATATGAACTTGGTCACTATGACCATTGTATTTGAACCATCGTATTGTAATGTCTATGGAACTGGTTACCAACTACGTTATGTGTATCACAACAATGATTCTGGGATTGTGGTGGAATGCATAATGGGCACTTCAAATTTGTGATAAATTCGCGGGTGTCACAATGAACCAAGTTAAGAAGAAGCTATTCTCTTTTTCGCTGAAAGGCAGAGCTGAGGAATGGTATAAAACATTGAAGGATGGCCGATCTATTGATTGGGAGGAAATTGAACCTCTCTTTTATTCTAAATTCTATCCTTCTAGTCAGGTTTATAAAGATAGGAATTACATTTATAATTTTCATCCGCATGAGGGAGAAAGCATTGCCCAAGCTTGGGGAAGATTGAAGTTACTAATGCATAAATGTCCTATTCATGATCTTCCCCGTAATATTGTTATTGATAATTTTTATGCACGGCTTACTCTTCCTGATAAGGATTATTTGGATGCTTCTTGCTTTGGATCATTCACTCATATGAAGGAAGATGCTAAGTGGAAACTTCTTGACCGTATACAAGAGAATGCTGAAGGATGGGAAAACGACAAAGGTAAAGGATCAGGTATGAATTATGATTTTGATTGCATTAAATCTTTCGCTGAAACTGCTAATTTTCAAGAGCTTAGTGCTAAATATGGTCTTGATCCTCAAATTATGGTTGATTGCTTTAAAGCCTTTGCTTCCCATATGAATGTTCCTAAAGGAAATGGGGACGTGTATCATGAACCTTTTAAGGACACTCGCGTAGAAAATGATATTGTTGTTGATGATTCCAATAAACATGCTCAAACTTCTAAAAGTCCTATTTCTTATAAGCATGTCAATTTTTGTGGAGTACATAGACCTTGTGAACAGAGTTACAGCAAGGAAGATTATTGTGTCCATCATGAAAATGAAGAAACCCGAATGTGGTACAAGGATATAGGCGAGATCGGTAAGAAGGTTTGTGAGCTTTATCCTTTTCTTTGTAAACATTGCGATGACATAGGTCATTTTAATTTCCAATGCTCAAGCCCTAATAGTTACTCTTCTAGTACCTTAAGTTTGTATTGTGATGACAAGATTACTCCCAATCAGCATGATGAGCTCACTTTGTTCTTGGCGTGTGAAGAGATATCTAGAAAGATTTCTTTGATAGATATGAATGATGTTGATATTAATAGCACCCTTCGTGGTTGTCGTCTCTATTGTGCTAAAGATTGCCTTGCAAATACTTACATTCAAAATCTTATAAAACTTGATATTTTGCCAAGCTATGACAGGACTGATAGATGTTTTTATCTTATTAATAGAGAGGAGGAATCCTCCAAAGTTTCTTCTGTTGTTTCTGTCAGCAAACCAGATTATGTGGAGAAGATGCCCTTCAAGTCTCTCCCTCCTAAAGGAGAGAGTAAGAAGAGTAAGAAGAAGAAGAAGAAGAAGAAGAAGAAGAAGAAGAAGAGGAGTAAGAGGCGAGAGGACACGGTATCTTCCCCTAAGCGTTATGATCCTGCTATAGATTATGATAATTCTGATTGGGATGATGTTCCTATGCGTATTACTTATGTTAGTGATCATGATTGGGAAAAGCACTCTACTTTTGATATTGAAAATCTTTTTGGTACCAATTCTAAGGTTAATAATTGGTGTACCATTAGTGCTATCCATGTTCCTTCTTATGATGATATGTATGATGAATATGCTTTGCGACATAGTAGTTCTCTATCTCTTGATAATACTAAGCCTCTAGTTTATGATGATGAGTATAATGTTTTCAGTTCACCTACTTTTGAGGAGAAAAATAGTTATGATTACAATATGCCTCCTATTTTTGATGATTATGGTGATGAGAATAATTATTCTGTTGAATCTGCTCCTACTACGATTGTTCATGTGGGGAGTATTCATTCTTTTATGCATGTAGCTCGTGATAGGGATCCTTTATGTGATAGTTCTATTGTTAGTTCTATTCATGATGCTACTGAAAGTTATTATGAGAGAGGGAAACATGGTTTGATGGATCTCAACAATATTGAGTTTCCCCTCTTTATGTTGCAATTTTTGAAGTTGTACTTGTTTTGCCTTCCTATGCTTTTTGCTTTGCGCTTTCATGACTTGTCTCTCTACAAGATTATTTTTCATAGGAAGTAGTTTAGATTTAAATGTGTTCCATACTTGCTTTTTGATGCTCTCTATTGCTTTAAGTTCCTATATGGCACCTTTGCCTCAAGCGCGCCCACATGAGCATCTTTCCAAATTTCTGCGCCTAGCTCAAAGGCGTTAAAGAAAAGCACTCTTGGGAGATAACCCAATGTTTTTACTTTCAGTACTTTTTTTATTTGAGTCTTGGAAGTTATTACTACTGTAATAACCGCTCCTTATCCTTTTTATTACGTTTTTGTGCCAAGAGAAGCCTCTAATTTGAGTGAGGTAAGATTTGGGGATGTTGTTGTCCTGAAACAGTTTTCGGTGCTGCACCTTTAAAATTCGTATAAATTCTCTGTATATCTTTTGGACCTGCGATTTCTTGTGCATATGCCCCAGGTTATATCCAAACTTTTGTTAGTTGAACACTTTTTGATTTGAGCAACAGAAAACCCCTCAAAAATTCGACCTTTGTCAGCTGTTCAGTTTTGACAGATTTCTGCCAATATTTGTGTTTGCCACTTTATCGCTTTCTTTTGAGTTTTTTTGATCATGGAACTTTTTGGGAAGTTGCTACAGTAGTATTTGCTATATATGTGGTGGTTTTGAGTTGAAACCTGAAGCAAAAAAGGGTTGATTATATGTTATGCTACACTAATGTTGCTACTAGATTTGTGTTTAGTTTTGTATGAAGGAAGTTTTTAAGTGTAGGGATTGGAGAATGATGAGATGAGTTGAAGAATGGACAAAAGCTCAAGATTGGGGATGCCTATGCATCACCCCAAGAAATATCCAAGAAGTACAAGCGTCAAAGCTTGGGGATGCCCCCGAGGCACCCCTTCTTCATCGGCAAAAATCAGGTCACCTTTCAAGACACTATATTTTTATTGCTTCATGCACTATGCGTTTTTCTTGGAGCGTCAGTTGTTTTAGTTTTCATTATTAGTTTTGTTTTGTTTGCTGCAATAAATGGTTAGATCACATCATGTTTCTTTTGGAGAAGATGAACTCGCTTTTCATTTGCCAAGAACACTCTAGTTTTCACTCTTATCGTTCAATGAGTGTTCCTCTTTTTCTGCTACTGCTTTTGGTTTTCATTTTCACCTTGATTTGCATTCAGATCTTCTCATATCTTTTCATCAAGGTGTATTTTTGCCTCTGATCTTTATTGGTTTTCATCAAAAGAGGTGTTTATAAAAATTTCAAATGGTGTTGGAAAAGAGAAAAAGCTTTGTGCAAAATAGTGGTACAAGAAGGAGCTTGTGTAGACTACGGCCTAGGCTTTTTCATGTCATGCTTGATGTCTTTTTGATAGTATGCTTAGTGGTTTTGCTGTAGCATGACTTGTCTCAAATAAATGAGATTGCTTAATGAGCCTTTGAAAAAAATCATGCGTTGTTTTTATTATATGGAAGCATTTATTTGGTTTTCTCCTTTGATGCTTTATTTGGGTTGACTTGGCACATGCTTACACCATGTTGACTACAAAATTAAGTCACCTATAGCCTCTATGATCATTTAGTTTTTGAATTTTGATGCCATCTTATGCTTCTTTTAATGTTGCTTTGTCGCTTTGCATGATTATGGCCGTTATTGCTCTCTTAGTTGGTCGCTCCTAGTCTTTTGCTAGCCCTCGCCTTGTACTGATGCCTGAAGATTTGTGTAAACAATTCAAAGGGATCAGATTAGAAATTGTGCCAGAAGGATTTCTAGCATCCTTTGAAGTTCAGCCTACATTGATGGACAAGATCAAAGAAGCTTAGAAACTAGATAAGGAGATAGAAGAAATAAAGAGTAATATGAGTAAAGGGAAAGTCAAGGGATTTCACGAAGATGACCAAGGAATTATTTGGTTTGAGAAACGTGTTTGTGTACCACAAGACGCTAAACTCAGAAAGTTAATTCTGCAAGAAGCACATGATTCACCCTATTCAATTCATCCTGGGAACACCAAGATGTATATGGATTTGAAGGGTAGATTTTGGTGGAGCAATATGAAAAGGGATGTCGCCGAATATATTGCCCTGTGTGATGTATGCAATAGAGTCAAGGCAGAGCATCAGAAACCAGCAGGATTGTTGCAGTCATTACCCATACCAGAGTGGAAGTGGGATAATGTTGGCATGGACTTTATCACAGGTTTACCAAGGACTAAGTCTGGTTATGACTCCATCTGGGTCGTAGTTGACCGTTTAACCAAAGTGGCTCACTTTATCCCCGTGAAGACCACATATACCAGTGCCAAATTAGCCAAGATATACATGAGCCGAATAGTGTGCTTACATGGAGTGCCTAAGAGTATCGTGTCAGATAGAGGTACCCAATTCACCTCTCACTTTTGGCGCCAACTTCATGAGTCCTTGGGCACAAGACTAAAGTTCAGCACAGCATTTCATCCTCAGACTGATGGTCAAACAGAAAGGGTGAATCAAATTCTAGAGGATATGTTGAGAGCTTGTGCCTTAGACTATGGGTCTAGTTGGGATGATAACTTACCATATGCAGAGTTCTCTTATAACAATAGCCATCAAGCTAGCATTGAGATGGCACCATTTGAAGCTCTATATGGCAGAAAGTGCACTACTCCATTGCTTTGGAGTGGTGTTGGTGAACGAAGCTTTTTTGGGCCAGACATAATAAAGGATGCCGAAGAAAAGGTTCGTTTGATCAGAGATAGGCTTAAGATAGCTCAGTCCAGACAGAAGAGCTACGCTAATTCAAAGCGTAGGGAAGTGATCTATGAGGTGGGTGATAGAGCATACCTTCGAGTATCACCACTTCGTGGAGTAAAAAGATTTGGAGTCAAGGGAAAGCTAGCACCTCGCTTTGTAGGGCCAATCAAGGTTTTGGCTCGCAAAGGGGAAGTAGCATATGAGCTAGAACTACCAGAATCTCTATCTGCAGTACACAATGTGTTCCACGTGAGCCAGCTAAAGAAATGCCATCCAGAGATGGCAGACACCCCACTAAGAGACACAATACCGTTGGAAGAGGTTCAGTTGGAGAGTGATCTCACCTATGAAGAGAAACCCATCAAAATCTTGGAGACATCGGAAAGAGTTACTCGAACCAAGACAATCAAGTTTTGCAAGGTTCAGTGGAGCCACCATACCGAAGAAGAAGCAACTTGGGAACGAGAGAAGATGAACTCCGAGAAGACTACCCGCACCTATTTGCTAGCCAGCCCGAATCTCGAGGGCGAGGTTCATCTTAAGGGGGTTAGACTTGTAACATCCCAATTTTTTTGGGTAAAATTTGAAAATAATACACACATGAAATCATGACATGCATTCATTGCATATGTATATGATTCATCATTTTATGTGCATTTCATTTTAGTTTTGGTTGCCTTTCTATTTCAAAAGCCTTCCTGAAGTTCACCAAATAGAGGGAAATTTTTTGTGACAAGTTCAAATATGGTTTTAATTTTCAAATTGAAGTTTTTTTTAGCAAAAAGGCAAAGCAAAACAGAAAAGAATTAAAAAGGAAAAAGAGAAAAATGATTAAAGGCCAGGGGGAACCATTCCGGCCCAGACCCCCTTTCGGCCCCCAGCCTAGTATCACGCAGACCCCGAAGGGGTACGCTTTTTTTTCTTCCCGCAGCCGCTGACAGCCTGACCCCACACGTCAGCGCCTTCTTCCTCCTCTGGACAGAGTCCGAACCGAGCCCGACACCGCCCCGCCGTCCGATCGTGATTCCCATGCAAACCCTAATCCCTCGACCACGCTAGCACGCCTATTTAAACACCCCGTCATCCGCACTCGCCCACCCAAAACCCTAGCAGAAATCTGCCGCCAGGCTACCCTAAACCAGAGACGCCGCGCCGCCGCTACTGCCAGGGAACGCCGCAGTTCTGGTGAGCCTCGATCCCCCTTTCCGATCCTTTTCTGCACGTTAACGTTCACCGCGACCAAACCAACCTCTTTGACATGCCCTCTTTCTCGTTTGAGTTCCAGAACGTCGAGGACGACCGCGACCGAATCTCGCCGTCCGCCAGACCTTGCTCCGACGAGCAATTGCCGGAGTTCCAGAGCACCTCGCCCCTGCAAACTTTGCCACCGGCATCGCCTTGTCCTCCTAAATCTCTTGGTACGAGACTTGTTTCCCAGATCCATCCCTGCTCGTCGAAGTCCTCTGCGCTCTGCATGCTATCGTCACGGTCTAACCCTCTGGCTGCTCCTCACCATCGTTGCAGGAAGCCATCAAGACCGCCGATCACGTTTTCGAGCTCGCCGCTATCTTCCGAAGGTCGTCAAGCACTTCATCGCCACCAGGAACCGCCGGAAGCGCCTCTCCATGAAGATCCAGTACTGCCGGACCTCGCCGACGACCTCTTCCGGTGAGCTCCACCCTCCCCTCGTTTTTGACCTTACGATCCAGATCCGACGGGTAAGAATAGATCACTTACCGATTCGGTAAGGATCGATCTGAGCCACCAGATCTTCTTTAAATCTGACGGCGCATGTTCCTAATCCGCCCGAAGCGGTACCGTTGAATAGGATTACGCCATGTGTCGACACCAGAATTAACCCGATTCAATTTTCGTTTTAAAATATCAGATTGACACCTAAACTTGCTAAACTCATAACTTGAGATCTATACGTCCAATTTGAGCAAACTTTGCATCTATGGATTCATAAAATTGTGTAGATTCCATCTACAGTGTCAAAAACAAGTATAGTAACAGTTTTAAATAGTGATTTGCTGCAAGCTTTAATCTTGTGTTTTGGTTATTAAAAATAGTTATAAGATTCTTTTTACAGTAAATCTTTTTGGTTTAGGTCCCTCTGATATTCTTTAGTACTGTAGCACGGCCAAAACTAATTTTGGTAATTTTTATTTTACTTTTGTAACTTTAGCTTGTTATTGTTCTACCTTGTGTATGTTGTTAATGTTTTTGAGTTTATAAATCAAACCTAAAACTTGATCATGTCATCATGCATATAGTAACAACCAGAGAACATGCTAAGTGTCCTTGAGGTGTTTAAAACACATATGCATGCATGCTTTTCTTTTCATGATTGTTATGTGATTGGTATGTGCTTATAATGTTATATTTCATGTGTAGATTGTGCTGAGTGCAACGAGTGTCTATGTGACGAGTGCACCAACTCTTCTCCTCATCAAAGCAAGTGTCACCATGTTCCCTTGTCCTACTAAAAGTTTTGGTCTTGTAGGTTTTCTAGTAGAAGATGCATGATTAGGTGTTTTTATGTTTTCTTATCTCTAACTTGCTAGTTTGTGCTAAGTTTTGTCTAAGCTAGCTAGTTTTGCATCTCCTAGTAGAATTGCTGCTGCTATAGGACATTACTTTTGTTCTTGTTGTGGGAAGGGTTAACACATGATTTTTAGCTAAGTGTTGGAAAACAAGTTTTTGGAAAACTAAGAAAACAACTAAGTTAATGAACCACCTGGGTGGAAGTGGCTTTGATTGGTTTATGTTGAGTGGTTCCCTGTGGTCATGTCGTCGAACCTCTGAACCACCAGGTGTATCTCACTTGTGGAAGGCCACCCAGGAGAAAAGAGATTGGAGACGTTCAAGTCGTGAGGCTTCCAGTGCAAGGGCTACGAAGCACTCCTCAAAGTTCGCATTTCCCCAAACTAGATTGCCCCACACGATCACCTTGAGCGCACTAGATGGTTCCAACAAACACCAACAATTCATAGAGACACTAGCCAAAGAGACACACATAATGCGCACACTGTCACCTTTACATCATGGTACAAGGTGTCTCCGGAGATTACAATAATAAAGCACTGGAGTAGCATAATATATGAAGAACAACATCTACCAATTCAACTAGATACAAAGCTCATGATCACATATAGATCACATCATGGGAGAGAGAGGTGAACCACATAGCTACCGGTAGAGCCCTCAGCCCTGGGGGAGAACTACTACCTCCTCATCATGGGAGAAAGCAACATCGATGGAGATGGTGGTGGAGTCGATGAAGGTGGCTCCAGGGGCAATTCCCCATCCCAGCAGGGTGCCGGAACAGAGACTTCTGTCCCCCAAAATTCATCTGCGACGGCGGCGGCGCTGTGGAACTTTATCTAGGAAAACGCCAATTGGTTTAGGTTTTTCGCGTTGGAGGCTTTCTATAGGCGGAGGGGCGATGTCAGAGGGCACCAGGGGGGCCACACCAGGTGGTGGCGCGACCAGGGGTGGACCCGCGCCACCAGGTGGTGTGGCGCCTCCTGGCCCTCCTCCGTCTCTGCTTTGGACTCCGTCTCATGCCGGGGGAAATTGGAACTTCGGGCTTCGTTTCGTCCAATTCTGAGAATATTTCCTGTGTAACTTTTCTGAAACACAAAAACAGCAGATAACAGGAACTGGCACTGTGGCATCTTGTTAATAGGTTAGTTCCAGAAAATGCATAAAAATGCCACGAAGTTTAAACAAAACATGAAGCAATTGGTGTAAAACAAGCATGAAGCATCAAAAATTATAGATACGTTTGCAACGTATCATTGATCAAGATTGTGTTGGTGCATGTCACCTCAAAAATTATTGTTTTGTTATCACTTACCTACTCGAGGACAAGCAGGAGTTAAGCTTGGGGACGCTTGATACGTCTCAAACGTATCTATAATTTATGATGCTTCAAGGTACCCAAGCTTGGTCGTTACAAGTTTGGTCATAAAAATTGCCAAAACCACTTTAAGGTACCCAAGTAGGACTATATTCCCTCTCCACGAAAGAGTGTATGTATGGATTTTTAAAATAGATTAAAGATTTTGCATTGAGAAGATGACACACACCATCTCCCTCCTCTTTAATTCTGCTACCTTTAATAGGATAAGTGCATTTATAAAATGTCAAGTCCCTCCAGACCATTTTATTAGGTTGACTCGTAGTTTAAGAAAAAAATGACTATAAGTTTGGTTAACAAATTATAAATTATATGCTATAAAAATTATATCATTGGAAAGGTCTTATAAACGTGGATCCAATGGTATGATTTTTGTGACATATAATACATATTTTATTGATCAAATTTTTGGTGAAAATTTTCTTAAACAAAGCGCTGGCGTAATAAACCTGTACAGAGGGAGTAGAAAGTGGAAAGATACAACTATTTACTAAGAATGTCTATGTCAACAATTTTGACCCAATTTTTAAAACTATTAAATAAAAAATATTAATGTAAACCTATGCGAAGAGTCTTTAATTTATTTGTACTAGTTGACAGGAAAAACAATAAACTTAAGTTATAGTAAACTTAAAAAAGTATGTATAACTTATCTTAGCTTTCAGTCTAGATGGCCAAGGGATGGACATATTTATGGCATAGTTCATGATAATGTGCCCCTATTTGGCATAGAGGTGCACATTGGCATGGAAAAAATATAGCCAAAAGAAGATTCCTATTAGGGTTCGACGCAGAAAACAAATTTTTTTCCTCTAACCCATAGCCCATGATCTATCTATGTAGTTGAACAGTAACGATAACTGTGGCAGAATTCATACCCTTGAAGACCAAGTGCGCGGGAACATTCCCGCATGAACGTTGTCGATGAAGACAACCGAAGCCGACCTCAAGGTCGTGTAGTCGTACCAGTCGAACAAGACCAGCACCGCACAAGCGGCGCCTCCGAGGGATTACAAACATATCCGGGCTCCGGTCGAGCAGAGCAGCGGAAGAAGGTGGATTTGGCTGGAAATCCAGTAGCACGACGGCGTCCGGAATAGGAGGTTTTCCTTCAACCCGCTGACGCAGTTCTAAACATGGAAACCAAGTCAGGAGGAAGAGAGGAAGAGAAGGGAATGAATGAGCCAAGGACCCCGGGGGGTTTATATAGTGGGAAGAGAGGGTAGGTGGCCGCCGTCCCTAGAGAAACCCTAGGCCGGCCGCCCCTCCCTTGGCTGCTGCCGGCCCCTAGGGGAAACCCTAGGGTGCGTGGCCTGGTTGGCCCTAGCTGGCCTGGCCTATGGGCCTAGCCCATTTGCCTTTTCCCATTTTCTTTTTTATTAATTAATTTACTTTTAATATTTAATTACTTTAATTAAATACTAAACACAATAATCAATTAAGTCATTGGCATAATTCCTTCATCGATACAACTTTGATAAAGTCCGGAACGTTTTTGGTGTCTTTGGAACCTTTCCGATATTGCCCAGAACTTTTCCGGATACCTCCCTCTAACTTCCAGTAATTCCAAATCTACCCCTAAGAGTCATATACCCTTAAGTGTTACACCCTATGGGTCGAGGAATACGCCAGACATGATCGAGACCCCTCTTCGATCAATAACCAACAATCAGTTTTGGAAAACCATTCTGATCTCTGTGCATTCCACGAAACTCTTTATTGATCCGTAAACGCAGTATTCCATTCCCTTTGTTACACAATACTAGATCTTGTTCTTGGTTAGATCATCGATATCTCCATATCGTGTTCACCCTCGTCTGACAGGTCTTTCAACTCGTCTCATGACATTGCACCCTCCGTGACCTAGTCACACGCTTGCAAGATTCGTTGATGCAATTGTCACCGAGTGGGCCCAAAGTATCTATCCGTCACGTGGATGGACAAATCCCGCTCTTGGTGCACACGCCTCAACCTACTCCTTTGGCATACCCGAGAGACACCTTTTCAGTCACCCAGTTACGTAATGACGGTTGATGTAATCAAAGCAGCCTCCAAATGTAGTGATTATGTAGTGACCTCATAGTCTAAGGAATAGATTACTTTTTTTCTTAGTTAGATGCAATGTTGAACTTGCGACTGATCTAATTTCATTTAACAGTGATTTGGGTGTGTGTCCATCATGTCAAACATGACCTCGATGTTCATTGATGCATTTGCCCATGATCAGGAAACCTTGATCATCAGATGACACATGAGCTGGTTAGCTAGAGGTAACCAGAGACCTGTTTGCTTATACGTCACACGTGTACTAATGTTTCCGCTTAATACAGTTATAGCATGATATATAATATTATGAACAAATGAGATATGGCACAAAAATACACGTTTATTATTTATCTCTAGGGCATATCTCCTTCAATTCCAACTTTTTGTCACAAAATATGTTTTCTTCTAAGTATCAAAACTTGGTTTTTTAATTAAGTGAAAAGAATATTTTGCAAAATGGCACCATTACGTTTTTTCAAGAAGACTAAACCATATGGGATGGTCAATTCTTTGAGGATATGATTCTTCTTACTTTCTAACTACTTTTTCCATTTAAATTATTTTTAGGTGATTTTTCAAACATAATTCAAAATTGAAAATGCGAGTTTTTTATGGTTTATTACGAGAAAATTGCAAAAAAAAAAAATTAAAGTACATATGAATTAGCAGCAAAGTTAGTTAAACAATTCAACTGTATTATACGAATGACTAACTGGCAATTTTGACTCCATTCTAAAAATTATATAGAAAATGTTAAGAATGTTAAAAATATACCAATATTCCTTTTAGGTATGCTAGTTGTGAGATAAAAATATCAAACTTGAATTATGAAAAAATTAAATGCTAGTACTAAGAAAAGGTGTTACTAAATTTTGAACTCTGCATAACAAGTCAACAACCAAACTTAAACATAACCAGTATAAGCTACTAGTGAATAACATGTTAGTCAAAACCCGTCACATCAAGAGATGCATGCCCCGGGTTGACGGATAAACAGCTAATAAAGAGTAAACAAAAATATGTACCACAAGCTCATTAATAGTAATCTGAAGAAATCGTGCAAAAAAAATTGCATTGTCTTAAACACGTCCATGCAAAAAATCATCATCCATCGTAACACTCCATTGAAAAATGGAGGTCGCAGCATATTCTATACAAAAATTAGGTAATATTTACAAATATTGTACACAACAACTCAAGAGTACATTTGCAACATGGAAAAAACAACTACATATGTACAATGCACCATCAAACCCAACACTTAGGGAGAGAGAACACCGACAATTCCATATCTTTTATCAGCTATGGCGTCTTGCAAAGTCATGGCCATGCCAAAGATGCTTGGGACGAGAGAACATTAACCTCACTTTTATGCAATCTGCCAGCTTGTACTGGTTTGAACTTGCACGGGCATGCATGCCTTGCGAGGTGTGTTGTACCACCCTTAGAACCGCCTGTCAGTATCTTGGAGCAGTGGTTGCACGCTGCAAGTGTCAACACATCTCCTTTGAGGTTGCGCGCAAACATCTTGGTGAAGTAATCCCAAACATCTGAGCACCTCTTTTTACGCTTTATAGACTGCCCATGGTCACCAGTTGGAGGGGTTCCCTTTCTTGAACTACAATTTTGAGTATCTGCCAAACTCCACGACAATGGAACAATATGTCAAATACATCCACAAGCTTAGATTAGTGGAGTGACCATTTTTTACCAAAAAGAGGAGTGGCCATTAAGAACCATACGAGTCAAATAAGATAGTAATGCTATTGTGGTGATTCTCTAGGTACCTCAGTTGATCTATATGAAACTAGCTCAAGCTTACCCATGGATGTGCCATGGTCATGGTCATGGAACAAGAGGTTCTCAATATTTGCCATGTAAGAGGTGTATCGTGGGTCTGAAAGCCAATCCGGGTGATGGTTTAATGGCGAGGATCCTGGAGGTGTTGAACTGAATGAAGCTATCCATTTATCACTAAATTCTCGATGGGAGAGTCCTTCTGCATCAGAAACATTATTTAAAATTGAAGTTAAGACATACAAAAGGATATGGACAACTGAACAATTGTATGGATCACCATTCATTCCTTGTAGAATCATGTGGCTTCTATGATATGTTTCTAGATACCCAATGCGTTAATTAACTGAATGATACGATACAATGCAATGCAATACATAGAAACCAAATTCGTCAGACACACGTAAGCTTCTTTGATTCACATATATGAAAAGTATAGGAATAGAAAATATATAGGATTAGGATGCCTTGTCAATTTCAATCTTATGGTAAGGGGAGTTGTCCTTGATGGTAGTGAAGAAATGTTTCATGAGGCCTAACCTAATGGTATTTTCCGTGAAATTTACACTCCAAAAATTTATAGGATTAGTTCACATGGGTATATGATCCCATGAATCAAATGTGCAGTGAAAAATTTCAATCCACATGTGCTAGTAGTGTTGAAATATATAGGGGACAACAATATTCTAGTTACCGTTGCAACATCTTTGGCAGTCATCGTAGTCGGGCAAGTCGCTCTCGAATACATGGCACATGACCAACTCGTTCTGCAGTGATTAAGCACCGTACATGTGCATGAAACATATGTCACTTCTTCTGTAGTAACTTAAATCAGATGTGCAATTTCTTATATGCTTGAAAGCGAACTGATTTTTGCATACCTCGACAAATGAATCTTCGTTATTCACGGAGTAGACGTTCATGACCCAGTTGGTCCTGGTGCCCAACCATGTATTTCCCGTGTAGAAGTTAAGTCTTCTTCGCTCCGATTATTGAGTTATCGTCCGCACGGATCGCTCTTGTCCAGCCTCCCCTGTTATTCCAGAACCCATTCGGTGTTGTGAGATTAAGTGAAGTGCCATAACGTAGTGAAAGCTGGTCCGTGAATAAATACAAATGGCTCCCGAGCTCTAGGGAGCTCGTTTTTTGAAAATCAAAAATTGTATTTTAAACTTTTACAAAATGGAGAAAATTCTTGATATAGATGATTATGAAATCTACTAGTGTATATTTTGAGAGAAAAAAATGATGAATGTGTTGATTTGGGTGTAGTGAACAATAGTACTCCTTCCGACCACTAATAACTGTCTCTACATGGATGTATCTAGATAGTAAAATATGTCTAAATACATTCATATAGAGACAGATATTAGTGATCGGAGGGAGTACTGCACTATTCCAAAATATGGAAATTGCCACCTTTGTATAGCATAAAATAAAATGAATTGAGACTTTGCGCATTGATAGAGTTTAACATTATCTACACCTAGATTGTTTTCTAAAATTCTAGAAACTTATAAATGTTGATTTTATTTTTTTTCCCCAAAAAATCCTTCATGAAGCTCGAGCTCCATTTGTGGTTTTAAATAATAAGAATACTATACTACCATCTCCATTATCTATTATAAGGTGTTTTAGATATTTAATTTAAATTTGATATGGACCAAAATGACTGAATCTACACACTAAAACACGTCTAGATACTTGTATTTTTAAAGAAAAAAAATGCTCCCTCTCAACCTAAATAAGTGTCGTGGTTATTGAACTAGAACCACGACACTTATTTATGTATCAAATTGAAGTATAAGAACGGAGTACTGTTGTTCGCACATGACTGGATCCAATCTGGTTGCGTTCATGTGTAGTACTCTGAATTAAAGAAGTGCATACCAGGGAGTTCCCACGGATTCACGGAAGGGAGGCCAACGTTGACAAGCGCATGAAGATTTGTCCACCTGAGATAATTGGAGTACCAATCAAAGTTGGTTTTCTCCTCGATTGCTGGGATGCGTTGGATCGCTGGGCGGAGGTGACGAGCCAGGAGGGAGCTCCCAGGCTTCTAATCCCATTGCCTCGGCCGACTGAAGCATATCTCTGCTCACATGGCTGGGTTGGAGAGGAGGGGGATTCGACGGTGTAGCGATCGGGAGCCCCCAGTCGCCGGCGGTGGTATCGAGCTCGAAGTTTTCGTCGTGTTCCATTGCACCGCCGACTGAAGCAGAGATCCCTTGCTACCACTGGAGTAGAGTTTGATGGAAGAGCATCAGAACTTCAGAAGGAACGCTAAGCGTTGAAGGAGAGACTGGAAATACCGATGGCTGTAGCATTGCAGTTGGAGCGATGAAAGCAACGCACTCCCTCGTTTTATCAGGCTACGGCTGTTGGGGGCATGGCGCTCTAGCGACCTGACCCGAAGCAAGGTCGGCCGGGTATGGCGCACAGCAGTCAGCAGTTGTGTTTTCGTAACAAACGAATGTACTCTCTCTGTGTCCAAAATACATGTCCTAAGTAACTTTTGATTAATCCAGTCGGTCAAACAAAACATTTTATATCACGGGGTAAACAATCATTTTCCATTTTTTTCCATAACATATAGGCTTGCCTTTTTTTCTCCTTCTAACTTAATAGTACCACTCTAAATAATCATATCTTGAAGAACAGTATACCCTCGTATCCTCGGCATAGAAGTGTGGAAGAGGTGTTGCGAAATAAATCCCCGCTTTCCTTTCGTTCCAAATTTCCTGGAGGTTAGCATGGTCTTGCCAATGAAAATCTCCGCCCGGGAACTTAATTACCACATATTCCTGAAAAACCAACCTTATCTTACCATGGAGGAAACGGATCAGTGCCAATTGACAAACCTATCGCAGGAGATCTCCCTGTTTGGCACGTTTTAATGCAGTCAGTCCATCATCACCGTGGACTGAAATCGGAGGAAATGCATTTTGTGGTCCATGACCTGAAGCAATTTGAGGCAGCAGCATCACCGGAATTTTCATCATCTGGACGCAAGCTAAAATTTCAGCATGGAACCACCAAAACACGGGAGATGGAGAAACTACAGCTACCTGCATCAAGGAGAAATGACACAGACCACAGCAAATCTAGATTTTCAGTCAAGCGAGCATAAGACAATGCCTGGCTTAAAAGATGCAATTTGATCTAAAAAATCGAATAAATGAGGCATACCAGACAAGGCCGCAATGGTGACAGTCATAGCAGTGATCATGCATTCCGTGATACCACATCTAAAAGCTAGCAGAATAATGAACATGACATACTGAACAGATTCTAACCAAATTCAGTTTATTGCGAAATCATCTCAAGATATGAAAATTTACGGAAACGAAAGTGTAATGAGAAACTAAATTTGTTAGGTAACTCAAGATCATTAATTAGTGCTAGAATGACACAATCTCATTCACACCATTCAGCTGAGCAAAGTTGCTGTACTGTCCAGCAACCAAGCAATGCCATATGATTCAATCCTTCCCTGTCCATGAAAAATTTCCGAAAAGAGAAGTACCAGTACGATGCCTGTGAGCAAGCAGACCAATTGAAGTTTATGCTACTAGACTAGTTGACTATATACAGAACTGAAGTAACTGTAGTAGTTCAGACAACAGTTAGCACAGGCATCAGCTCAGTGAACCCTGCTTGCCACAGGCCATGGCTGAGGTTCAGATTTCAAGCTCGAGAAGATATAGTCTCTGTCAGTGAGAGCTGGAAGTCTGAGATCAAGCAACTTGGAGTCCAATTCGGGCTTCAGCTTCTGCTCTTCTATCACAACAGACTCAGGACGATCAGCACACCCTTGACCCCGATGATTGTACCTAGGATGGTGACACCTCATGTGGCTTCCCAACGCCTTCCCTGACCAAAATGACTTCCTACAGGCACTGCACTGGTACCTCTTGACCTTCATTGCAGCTGAAAGATCACCACACTTCATCTCAACTGAACTATTGTCGTTTCTTGGCTTGCTTAGCTCAGAATCTCCAGCCAGCACATGATCAAGCACAATAAGTTCTACCTCCTCGGGGACATTGGGGATCAAAGTATTTTCCTTCTCAGGTACACTGCAGATCACATTGCTGTCCTTCTTGGGATCATTGGGGAACAAAATGTTGTCCTTCTCATATTGTCCATAGCAATCCTCATAAGCTGAATTCTTGGGAACATTGGGGATCAAAGTGTTGTCCTTGTCAGAAACATTGTGGATCGCATTGCTGTCCATCTTGGAAACATTGTTGAACAAAATGTTTTCACTCTCATATCGTCCATAGTAATCCTCGTAGGCTGAATTCTTGGGAACACTGGGGATCGGACTGTTGTCCTTGGGAACGTTGGGGTTCAAGTTGGCATCCTTCTCACATTGCCCATAGCAATCATCATAAGCTGAACACTTGTGACCTTTTGGTTTCTTGAACTCAGCTGATCGAATCAGTAGATGATCGAAAGTATCCAGGTTGACATCCTTTGACACATTGGGAGGGAAACTGTCTATATCTTCTACACAGCAATCTTCATAAGCTAGAATCTTCTCGGAATGCTCTGAAAGCAGAAGGAGAGTAGCAGCAGCATCAATCTCAGAAAAATTGAGCGCTCGTGGCCCCCTCTTTGACCGCTTGCGCTTCACTGAAGGAGATAACACGACATTGTGGCCACCATCAACAATGGCCAGAGCTTCCATCAGCCCAGCTGCTTCTTCGACAGGCTTGCTCAACACATTCTTCTCACTGTGCTCCCTCATGTGCTCCCTCAGAGAATTGCAGGAAGAAAACACCTTTGAGCACAATTGGCATTCAGTTCCTGAGGATGGCAGCAAAGTCTCCTCATCACTTGGACTCAGCAACAAGATATGCACGTCGACAACATTGGCAGAAGGGCTCTTTGGCTGCTCAACTACGCGCCAGTGGCGTGACATATGGCCTCCAAGAGCTCTCCCTGAAGGGAAGCTCTTGTTGCACTTGTTGCACACATGCTTCCGAATTCTTCCTCGCGGTGTCATATCTACACCATTAAAAAGTTGCAGCAAGTCAGAACACATAGAGATGAACCGTACATTAAATCACTAATTTCTGCAATGCTGCTCCATTGATGCATCCTATATACTTAGCTTTCTGAGTAAAAGCAACAAGTAATAATTTAAACACATTATGTGGAGTGAAGCGGAAGCTAAATGCATTATAACATCACTTGTACTAAAATAGGAGGTTCAAATATTGCACATAACTGAAACAAATTGAAGAATTACTCCACCACAGAAGCATAAGGAAGCAATAAATTTTCCTCTGCAATTCAGAAACCCTTAGGGCGGAAAACAAAATGGGAGCTGCACAATCTACTAACTGAAGTCTGCCACAACAGATTAAGCAGCAGCATAGCCAGGAATTTTTAAGCATCGTGAAACAATCAAACATAATGGAATAGCTGAGGGAATACGAAAGCATTGGCTAGTAGTGGCAACTAGCAACAGGTTGTGAAATTCTCACACCTTCATGGGCTCGTGAAACAATCAAACATAATGGAATAGCCGAGGGAATACGAAAGCATGGCTAGTACTGGCAAGTAGCAACAAGTTGTGAAACTCTCACGCCTTCACATGCTTTAACAGGACCGAATTATTGCAAGGTCGCGGGACAAGTAAGCACACACTGACACCCTAGATTCAGCAATCACAGACTCAGCTCACAAGCTCTGTCCCCCTTTGGAGCATTTGCACAAACACAGAGACTGCATTTGATGAGATAGTACAGGGAAGGGCAGAGCTCGCGGCAATCACATCAGAAACTTGTGAACTGGCATGGGATTTTTACCTCGAGGCTCGAACTCCTGCCTCGCCAGCCCGTGCGAGAAGAGAGCGGGGGTGTCTGGGCGCTGTCGGATAGATCGGGAGGTGCAAAGGGCCCGATCACTGCAAATGAGATTGCAGGGAACGCATTAGGACGGAATCGAAGCAATCAGAGACACTGTACGACGAAATTACTCGCGGAATCCGAGATATTTCACCGCCGGCGACCGACAACGGATTAGGGAATCGAGATTACGAACACATAAAAGCGGCCGGAAACGCACCTCGCGAGTGGCCAGCTTGGCGGGGAGCTCCCCCGGGAGAAATGCGGTGGATTGATGGGACGGAGCTCACGATCGTAGCAGCTTGCCTCCGTTCCTACGCCGCCGGCCCTCCTATCCCCTCTCGAACTCTCGTGGTCGTAACCCAGTAACCCTTCTGCTCTGGTGGTCGCGTAGCCGCAAATGCCCGCGTGCGACTAGGTATAGGCGGCCGTGGCCGAGGAACGTAGACTGGGCGCTGTGCAAGGTTCATCGTGGTTGGCTCACGGCTGGCTTCACGCTCGTGTGAGGAAATGCAGACGCCGCCGCCGGCCTGGCTGCCGCCTCGGTGTTTGCCTGGGGGAGGCAGCCAAGAGCCCAAGAGGGAGGGGAGTGAAGGCTTCGGAGTCGGAGAGCACGTGCGGCTCAGATGGTGACACGTAACCGTCATCGGACGGTGGATGCTACTGTCAGCTAGCGAGGCCCGAAACAGACCCAGGGCGCTCGGCCCATAAGGGACTGCATTATAGGTTTAGTTAAAGTGAAACTAGATAAAGTTCGATCAAATATAAAATTTTATAATAAAAAATGCGTATAATATAAAAATATTTTTTATAATAAGTCTAACTATATCTATTTTATATTGTAAATATTTATATAATTTTTTATATACGTAATCAAAGTTAATAAAATTTAACATTGACTAAATCTAGAATGCAAAGTAATTTACGACAGAGGAAGTATATTCCTACCAAACAGAATTAAGTATACTGTATATGATTTAGTGTAAATTTTACACTAAGTTATACTAAATTATCTAATACTTCTAATCAGATGGAGAATGCAACACGGCTAGCAAATCATGTGCAAGTATGATTGTTGTTCGATGTGGTCCCAAATGCTTTAACCTCTTGGCAGACACAGACCAAAAATTTATTTTATTTATGTTCCTCTTTTCTCCTAAAAAAAGAGTTTATGTTCCTCATTTATAGAATTCTCATAAGTATGTAGTTCAATCTACTATAAAAACTTATAACCCTCCCGTGCCTAAACTTGGATCGATCAATCGCAACAGTTCTTCGAAAGCGCTAGTTGCAACATATTTGTTGTAGGGGGCACTTTAGGTGATCATTCAGCCATTAGTCGATACTTTTGGTTTTTTGTTATTTTACCTTCTCCTATTTTAGGACTTATAAATTATTCATTGTTTAAATATGATCATGTTATTTATATATGATCCACATTAGTAGATTCAGTTGAAGATAACTACGCTCCTACCCCACCCCCGCCAAAGGCCCCTGCATTGCTTATTGGGGCGGCATGGGAGTAAATTTCAAAAAATCATCACACTTAAGTCAAAAATACGCAAAACCACTGGTTTTGTGCAAAATTGCAAAAAATCCACTGGTTTTGCGTAAATTTGTTCTAATATGCACTGATTGTCGAATTGAGCCTGATCAACACGATTTCTGACCGAGGGGTCCCACTGTCAGTGTTGACGTGGCAAGGCAGAGCTTGGACATATCTACTTTGGGTTATTTTGTAAACTTTTTTATGGGACCCGCTTGTTAGTAATTCATTTTCTTCTTTCTCCTTTTTCTTTTTTCCCAAAATCCCCTCCGTCTCCCCTCTCTCTCCCAGTACGGCCGTCGCTGCTCCGGCTACCCCGTGTCGGCGTCCCCTGCTCTAGCCGCCAGCCGTGATGGTGGCTGGCCGCCGGCGCCGACCGCGGGGAAGCCATCATGGCAGGGGCTGGCGAGGCGCGCATGGGCACGACAAGTACATGGCATTGATCGCGAGAGGAGCCATCGTGGCTAGAGCAGCATCCTCGGCACCGGGGCCGGTGAGGCGCGTGACCTAACCACCGTTGTGAATCCCGCCACCATCGACGCTGTCCAGGTCGGTGCTGCGAGGAAGACCAGGAGGCAAAGCAGGGGAGGTCCAGCGGTGGATGGGTGCGAGCAGGGGTCCGGTTGCGGGCTGGGGAGTCCTGTCGTGGCTGCGCGTAGGGGAGGTCGGCGGCCCGGGTCAGGGGAGGACCGCGGCGGCGTGCCGAGTAGGGAAGGGTGGCAGCCAGAGTGGGGAGTCTGGCGGCGTCCAGAGCAGGGGAGTCCAGTGGCGGGCAGGGAAGGTCGGCGATGGGAGCAGGGAAAGGCGACAGCGTTGTAACATCCCAGCACGTAGGACAACTCCGGGGTAGTTTAGAGGGCTTTTGTGCATAGCATCTTAAATTACGAGATTTTTTCGCGCTTTTATCACTAAAACCTAAGGGGGATCGATTCTCTCTTCGAGGGGGTATGGTATACTCTCGAAGTGCGAAGGAATTCGACATGATCTCTTTTGATCTATTGCTTGTTGGGAATTGGTGAAATGAAATGACTAAAACCCTAGTCTAACTTATGAATTCAAATATGAATTTGAATTATGAAAAATTAAATTAATAATTGAAAGACACATTTAGAAAGGATAAATATTAATAAAGAAAGAAAACTTGAGCTTTATTGATCATCCACACATTATACATTGTCTTTACAAAATGCGGGAATAAAAGAATAATTATAACCTTGGAATGGATAAAAGAAGATTACAACAATGAATAGTAAGGATATTACAACAAAGAATAGAAAATATACAAGTATATGTTCCTCTTCTTCTTTTCCTTTTGGCACCTGCAAGCAAAGACTCAACAAAAACACAGCCAAAGGGGGAATTACCAAGTGGCAGTCAAAAATAATGCCACTGTAGATAAACATCAAGCTATTTGGAGCTTATCACCAAAGCATCCAAGAAAATATCCCAGGCCAGCCGAGCTGAGCAAGCGAGCTCATAGCAGCTCACTCATCAAACGCATGGGCTAAGATGTCAAGCCCCCAGGTAACAAAGGCCAGTATAAAAACATCACAGGAGTTGAAATTGCTCGGCCAAGAACACCAGCCGACCAAGAACAACACCACCACACCACCAACAACATCACACCATGAACATCACCACAGCTGAGATCACATCACCATCACAGAATCACCACCACACAATCAACCCTGCTCATGAGTTGACCAACAGGGAAGATTTACACCACCAGCACACATCAAATCAACCAAACTAGCAAAACCAAAGACCAACATGGTTACTTAGTTCAACTAGGAACTAGGTCAAGCAACTAGGAGGAGCAGGCTTGCCATAAGAAGCAGGAAATCAGAAATATCCAGAAGAACAAGCTACTCTTCAGCAGCAGGTTATTGTTAAACCACATCACACATAAGTGCTGGGAGAAAACTCATAAGTTTATCTCCCAGGCAGACTGCACAGAGCACAGCCACACATGAATCAAGCAAAGCCTCATAATAAAAGAGCTTTGGTCATCACTTGGATGTCCAGGAGGCCATGACCTTGAAGACAAGGCCATCCACAGCACCTACTCCCTAACACATAATCTTACCTGGGAATTTATCAAAGGAAATACTCACAAAAATAAGAACAAGGCCAGGAGTGGCACATGGGTTTCCTAGACTATCAAGACTAAGACCTAAACCTAGAAATCTATCAGCTTTGTCAATGAAATTGATCAAATTTGAGTAAGCATCTGGGAAAAGTGGACAGGGACACTTTTAATCGAATAAGCCACCATCAGATCACCACAGAGGGTGATCTACTCTCAAGAGCACCCAGTTTAGCAGCCAACACCCACGGTAACTGTGCACACCTCAAGGAGGTATCACAGTGAAGCAGATAGCCAGAAGCTACTACAAGAACCACAACAGCATCCACTAAACTTAGCATCACAGCTAGGAGTAATCAAGCTCAACAGAAGCTAGTTTGCATCACTAAACCAGCATAGCAGTGACACTGCAAGAAAGTGCAGTAAAGCTATTACACTACAGCTAATTAAACAGCAACATTCAGAGATAACTAACACATAGTTATCCATGCACTTGGTGCACATGATCAAGATCAGCCACTAGCAAGCTCTCAGCTAATTAAGTAGAAGCAGTAACTGAATAATTAGACAGAAGAGGGTCACTATAGCATTTAGTTTGATTTCCAGCAAATTAAACAGTTAACTGAAACCAGCAAGCTTCAGTTAAAAGTGTTAACTGAAGCTATGACTGAAACTAACAGTGGCAGCTAGCACAAACATGTTCAAGCTTTTACTGCAAGCTTAATGGACAAGGAGTGATCACAGAGCTTAAAATCACACATCACAGCAAGCCCTAATTCCACAGCACGAGAGCAAGCTTGGGGAGGAACCCCGGTGCATCTGAGAGGTGGAGCATGGCCAAGCAAGCTCAAGGAGAGCACAGAGAAGACCAGAGGAGAGGAAGAACTTACTCAGCGCCCAGGAGGTACCACCGTGGCATGGCGAGGCAGTGCCCGCGCGGCCACGACAGCACCAAGCCAGGGGAAAGGCGCCGATGACACGTCGGCAAGCCACCACACACTCACCAGCATTAGATCTTGCCGAGGGGAATGCCAAGCGGCACGAGACAAAGCTCGAGGTCGCCATGGCCGAGATCCAGAGTGCTGGAGGCGATAGAGATGAGAGCACCAGGGGGTAATCGACCAGATCTCTCGGACAGGCAGGAGCGCCGTTGCGAGATCTATCGATTGGCACCCATCTCGGCGGCTAACTCCGGCGGAGGTCGTCGGAATCAAGCGCGGCGGCGGTGGGGCGACGCAGTCGCCAGAGCGGGCGAGAGGAAGGAAAAGAGGTGAGCGAGGGGGAGCGGTCGGTCGGTTTGACCGAGCCACCTGGTCGGGTTCGACCAGGTAGGCCAGCGCCGACAGGTGGGCTAGGCTGACAGGTGGGGTTGAGAGAGAGTTTTTAACAAATTTTAAAAAATAGAAATTGAATAGAAAATAAAGGGGTTTTTGGAAAAACCTTTTAACACTTAATAAAAAGCAGAAAATTAATTTGGACTTTGCAAAAATAACCCTAAATGATTTTTGAGCTTTTCATCACATAAATAGTGACTTTGTGAATAGGAGTGAAATTGTTCATAATTGAATTATGGAGTTTTCTTTTAAAGGAAAAACTTTTGGAAATGTTTAAATGAGAAAGTAAAAAATTTAAGGACAATAACATCCTTGAATTAAAATAAAGTAAATCCATTCAAGAATTTATCCTTAGAATTCTTAAATGAATTTAACATAATATATACTCTAGAAAATTTATAACTAGGGTATATACACTTTTTAATAAATCACCCTATAAAGATAAATAGTAAAAGGAACTTTAAAAGACTTTTCTATAGTTGTGAGATATCTAAGAAAAATCTAATTAGAATAGAACTCATTATCAAAATTGAACTCCATTCCAGAATATTGAAGAATATTCTTGAGTGAAGTAATTGATAACATATACTCCTTAAAATCATAAAAGGAGTATATAAATTCTAGGAGGAAAATAAAACACTTCTAGGGGTATAAAGGGAACACACACACTTTAAAGGCATGCATCATTTGAATCTTTAACCATTGCCCTTTGATCCCTTATTGATGGCGCCCAGAAAATTAGCTGCTGGTGCCAAGTTGATGTGAAGCAGACTGTCCTTGTGCGTGGTGAATAACCAGCCCGTTGGGAACCCCAAGAGGCAGGTATGATGAGTATAGCAGCTAGTTTTCCCTCAGTTAAGAAACCAAGGTTTAATATCGATCAGGAGAGGAGAGACAATGACGACTGAAGGTGATGCGGACTGGCTTAGTAACACTCCAACAAGGGCGTCGTTTAACGATACTTGTTGACTCGTCTTCGGCCAGTAGCAACGCGGAACCTGCACACAACACAAACAAATACTTTGTTCCCAACTTGCGATTAGGTTGTCAATCTCACCGGTTTGCTTGAAACAAAGGTTATGAGCGTATCGAGTGGAAAACAATATAGTATGCGAGTAAAGTAAATAGTACGAGTAAAGTAAACAGGAGATAGCAGTATGATGGAAATAGGACCGGGGTCCACAGTTCACTAGTGGTGTCTCTCCATAGATAAAATAACACATGCTGGGTAAACAAATTACAGTTGGGCAATTGATAGAATAAAGATAAACGTGATATGTCAAGAAGATCACTATGAGATTTACTCTGGGCATTACAACAAAATACATAGACCGCCATCCAACTGCATCTATGACTAATAATCCACTCCCGGGGATATCAATCCGAACACCCCAGTAGTATTAAGTTGCGAACAACAGATAATTGCATTAAGCAAAGTGTGTAATGTAAACAAAGCATATGCCCTTGAGCATATGAATGTTGTTTTCTCCCTAGTAGCAACAACACATCTACCACCTTAGAGGTTTCTGTCACTCCCCCAGGTGAAATAGAGGCATGAACCCACTATCGAGCATAAATACCCCCTCTTGGAGTCACTAGCAACTACTCGGCCAAGATAGCTACTAACAACGGAGAGCATGCAAGATCATAAACAACATAGAGATAACAAAAGATAATATTCAGTAGAGCAACTTAATCATAAACACCAATATTCATCGGATCCCAACAAACCAAACATGTAGAATTACATAACGGTGATCTCAATCATGTAAGGCAGCTCATGAGATCTAAACATGAAGCACATGGTGGAGAAGACAACCATCTAGCTACTGCTATGGACCCATAGTCCAAGGTAGACTACTCACTCATCGCTCCGGAGGCAAGCATGGCGATGAAGAAGACCTCCGGTGGCGATTCCCCTCTCCGGCAGGGTGCCGAGAAGAGCTTCTAGACCCTCCCGATCTTCGGGTCGACGGTGGCAGCGGATCGCGATGTGTTCTAGAAATCTGATCGGGTACTTAGGTTTTTTCCGTCGGGGGTCTTTATAGGCGAAGGGGCGTCGTCAGAGGGGGAGCCAGGCGCCCTCACGCGGGGTTATACGTCTCAAACGTATCTATAATTTTTGATGCTCCATGCTTGTTATTACACCATTTGCCTATTGTTTCGTTACACTTAGTGGCACTTTTATACATTTTCCGAAACTAACCTATTAACGAAGTGCCACAGTGCCAGTTTCCTGTTTTCTGCTGTTTTTGTGTTTCAGAAGTGATACACAGGAAATATTCTCGGAATTGGACGAAACAAGTTCCTGAAGTCCTATTTCACCGGGGAGCTACCAAAGATCAGAAGACCTGACAGAGGGGGGCCACGTGGCCCCCACACACAGGGGTGGCGCGGCCAGGCCCCTGGCCGCGCCGGGCCCGTGTGAGGGAGCGTGGGACCTCCTCTGACAGTCCCCCTTCGCCTACATATACCCCCTGACGAGAAAAACCTAAGGCCCGATCAGTTTTCCAGAATACATCGCGATCCGCCGCCGCCGTCGACCCGAAGATCGGGAGGGGCCAGAAGCTCTTCCCGGCACCCTGTCGGAGAGGGGAATCGCCACCGGAGGTCTTCTTCATCGCCATGCTTGCCTCCGGAGCGATGAGTGAGTAGTCTACCTTGGACTATGGGTCCATAGCAGTAGCTAGATGGTTGTCTTCTCCACCATGTGCTTCATGTTTAGATCTCATGAGCTGCCTTACATGATTGAGATCACCGTTATGTAATACTATGATGTTGGTTTGTTGGGATCCGATGAATATTGGTGTTTATGATTAAGTTGCTGTACTGAATTATATCTTTTGTTATCTCTATGTTGTTTATGATCTTGCATGCTCTCCGTTGTTAGTAGCTATCTTGGCCGAGTAGTTGCTAGTGACTCCAAGAGGGGGTATTTATGCTCGATAGTGGGTTCATGTCTCTATTTCACCTGGGGGAGTGACAAAAACCTCTAAGATGGTAGATGTGCTGTTGCTACTAGGGAGAAAACAACATTCATATGCTCAAGGGCATATGCTTTGTTTACATTACACACTTTGCTTAATGCAATTATCTGTTGTTCGCAACTTAATACTTCTAGGGTGTTCGGATGATATCCCCGGGGGTGGATTATTAGTCATAGATGCAGTTGGATGGCGGTCTATGTATTTTGTTGTAATGCCCAGAGTGAATCTCATAGTGATCTTCTTGACATATCACGTTATCTTTATTCTATCAATTGCCCAACTGTAATTTGTTTACCCAGCATGTTATTTATCTATGGAGAGACACCACTAGTGAACTGTGGACCCCGGTCCTATTTTAATCATATTGCAATCACCTGTTTACTTTTCCCGCACTGTTTACTTTACTAGCATATTACTACTGTTTTCCACTCGATACACTCATAACCTTTGTTTCAAGCAAACCGGTGAGATTGACAACCTCATCGCAAGTTGGGGACAAAGTATTTGTCTGTGTGTGTGTGCAGGTTCCACAAACACCTTCAGTCGTCATCGTCTCCCTTCTCCTGTTCGATATACCTTGGTTTCTTAACTAAGGGAAAACTTGCTGCTGCACTCATCATACTTTCCTCTTGGGGTTCCCAACGGGCTGGTCATTCACCACGCACAAGGACTGCCTGTTGCCATCAAAGGCATCAGCACTTTTTCTGGCGCCGTTGCCGGGGAACGAAGAAGAATAATCTCCCTCGTCAACTGGTCGCCATCACGGGGCCCGCGCGGCTAGGGGCCTGGCCGTGCCGCCCCTGCGTGTGGGGCCCTGGTGGCCCCCCTCCGACTCTCCTTCGGATCTCTGGAAGCTTCCGGGAAAAATAAGACTTCAGGACCTTGTTTCGTCCAATTCCGAGAATATTTCCTGTGTATCACTTCTGAAACACAAAAACAGCAGAAAACAGGGAACTGGCACTGTGGCAACTCGTTAATAGGTTAGTTCCGGAAAATGCATAAAAGTGCCACTAAGTGTAACGAAACAATAGGCAAATGGTATAAAAACAAGCATGGAGCATCAAAAATTATAGATACGTTGGAGACGTATCAAGCATCCCCAAGCTTAACTATCACATAAAACATCCCTATCATGAGCCACATGCATAAAAGAATTAATACTCACCACAGGAACAATAGTAGTAGGAGCAGATTCAACAGAATAATTATTCTCATCACCATAATCATCAAAAATAGGAGGCATATTGTAATCATAACTAATTTTCTCCTCAATAGTAGGTGAACTGAAAATATTATACTCATCATCATAACTATCATAAACTAGAGATTTAGTATCATCACAAGCTAAAGAACTACTATGTCGCAAAGCATATTCATCAAACATATCATTATAAGAAGGAACATCACATATGGGAGATAAAATATCATCAGAGCAAACTTTCTCCACTAAAGCTGGGGAACTAAAAATATCATGCTTAACAAAACCAGCTTCCCCAAGCTTAGACTTTTCCATAGCATTAGTAATAACAGTGTTCGAAACATTCATACTAACAACACTATTAGCATGCAAATTAAGCTCCAAAGGTTTTTCAATTTTCTCTTCAAACACTTCATATCTAAACTCAGGAAAAAGACTACAGAACTCTTTATTTTCCATTAAGCCTAACTAGTGAAAATAAAAACAAGAAACAAAAAGATGTAATTGCAGAATCTAAAGGAAATAACTTCGAGCACTCACATAGGAGGATGCGAGTACCTTTTACCTTACCTCCCCGGCAACGGCGCCAGAAAAGAGCTTGATGTCTACGCACTTCTATTCTTGTAGACACTTGTTGGGCCTCCAAGTGCAGAGGTTTGTAGAACAGCAGCAAGTTTCCCTTAAGTGGATCACCCAAGGTTTATCGAACTCAGGGAGGTTAGAGGTCAAAGCTATCCCTCTCAAGCAACCCTGCAATTACGATACAGAAAGTCTCTTGTGTCCCCAACACACCCAATACACTTGTCAGATGTATAGGTGCACTAGTTCGGCGAAGAGATAGTGAAATACAAGTAGTAGTGATGATTATAAGTAGCAAATGTGATTTGAACAAGGCCTAGGGATCATACTTTCACTAGTGGACACACTCCCAACAATATAACATGATTGAACAAATAAACAACTTCTCTCCACTATGGTACTCTGAATTACTCTCCTATTGAATAACACTAATCATTGTGTAGTGGCTACAGAAGCACCCCTTAAAGTTCATCAAGTACTTGACAAACACCACTCATAGAGATATCCAAATCAAAGCACAATTCAAGATAGAAATCGTTGCAACTTAGACCAAGTACTAACACGGTGCACACACTGTCAACATTACACCATG
This sequence comes from Dactylis glomerata, assembly GCA_007115705.1. NCBI lineage: Eukaryota > Viridiplantae > Streptophyta > Magnoliopsida > Poales > Poaceae > Dactylis > Dactylis glomerata. Next base: position 701,127 of record QXEO01000165.1, read on the forward strand.
AAAGGAGGAATAGATCACTCAATACTATCATAGTAATAATTACTCTCATAATCCACAAGAGATCACGATCATAGCCTAAACCAAGTACCACCACGATGCACGCACTGTCACCGTTACACCATGGCAGAAGGAATAGATTACTTTAATAACATCACTAGAGTACACTATAATAATTAAGCATAGGAGTAGCATAATATCTGAATAATAACATCTACTTGTTCAACATGATACAAAGCTCACGATCACATAAAGATCACATCATGGGAGAGAGAGGTGAACCACATAGCTACCGGTAGAGCCCTCAGCCCCGGGGATGAACTACTCCCTCCTCATCATAGGAGACAGCAAGGTTGATGAAGATGGCGGTGAGGTCGATAGAGACGGCGGAGACGGCGATGGAGACCGATGGAGATGGCTCCGGGGGCACTTCCCCGTCCCGGCAGGGTGCCGGAACAGAGACTTCTGTCCCCCGAAATTTGTCGACGGTGGCGGCGGAACTGCGGAACTCTTTCTGGAAAATTGCCGACTCTTTTAGGGTTTTCCGTCCCGAGGCTTTATATAGGCGAAGGGGCGTCGTGAGAGGGTGGCCAGGGCCTCCTCACATAGGGGTGGCGCGGCCAGGGCCTGGGCCGTGCCAGCCCTGTGTGAGGGAGGCCTGTGGCCCCTCTCCTTCCTCTCTTCGGATGTCTGGATGCTCCCAGGAAAAATAAGACTTTAGGAACTTGTTTCGTCCAATTCCAAGAATATTTCCTGTGTATCACTTCTGAAACACAAAAACAGCAGAAAACAGGGAACTGGCACTGTGGCACTTGTTAATAGGTTAGTTCCGGAAAATGCATAAAAGTGCCACTAAGTGTAACGAAACATCGGGTAAATGGTGTAAAAACAAGCATGGAGCATCAAAAATTATAGATACGTTGGAGACGTATCAGCATCCCCAAGCTTAACTCCTGCTCGTCCTCGAGTAGGTAAGTGATAACAAAAGAAATAATTTTTGAGGTGACATGCACCTACACAATCTTGATCATATATGTAAGCATTGTGAGCTGGGATCATAAGAACTTAAAACATGGGCATGAAAGACATAATCTTGATAATAGAAACTTAGCAACCATGTTGTAAACATGCAAGTGAACACAAACAAAAGATCATGAAAATGAAACAATGAAAGTCAAACGTGTGTTCAAATCATAAGGAAAAACATACAAATGGTTTTCAGCTTGTCCTTCATGGAGAGCAAAACATAAATGCATAGGACACCTTCAAGTTTAAGAGGGCGACTAGATACAAGTAATTTAAGAACAAGTGAAATCATAGTCATGAATCAATCAATGATAAACTTTGGGACAATGCACATTATACTCAGAATGACAACTATGCTCTCTTAACGGTGCATAAAGATAGAAGGTGGAGACTCAACATAAAAGTAAAAGAAAGGCCCTTCGTAGAGGGAAGCAGTGATTAAACATGTGCTAGAGCTTTTCATTTGTAAAACAGAGAGATAAAAATTGGTTTTGAGAGGTGGTTGTCTTTGTCAACGACTGGCAATGGGGTTCTTACTATCTTCCATACAAAAAATGAAGCAAGTTTTTGAGAGAGAGATTGGCACTTTTGTGCTCTTTTATAAAGCTTGGCACTCCTCCCCACCTTTTTTTCCTTTCACAAACCATGGCTAACCGATTCCATCGGGTGCCCACCAACATTCAGATTCCTTGGAGGAGTGCCTTTTTTTCTTTCTTTTTTCTCTTTTTTTTTCTTTTTGGAATAAGCAATATGGAAGATAGCAAATCCGACCACTACGTCCCCATGAGCTGAAAACAGTGTCACAAAACGAGAAGTGTTTTGAAGGTTTTTTGAAAGGTAGCACATGAAAATTTACTTGGAATGGCTTACAAATACCATGCATAGGAATTTATAGTGGACACAATGGCAAACTTGGTTTTTGGGAGTTGGATGCACGAGTAGAGCTCATACTCAGTACAAGGCGAGGGCTAGCAAAAGACTGGGAGCGACCAACTAAGAGAGCAATAACGGCCATAATCATGCAAAGCGACAAAGCGACATTAAAAGAAGCATAAGATGGCATCAAAAGTCAAAAACTAAATGATCATAGAGGCTATTGGCGACTTATTTTGTAGTCAACATGGTGTAAGCATGTGCCAAGTCAACCCAAATAAAGCATCAAAGGAGAAAACCAAATAAATGCTTCCATATAATAAAAACAACGCATGATTTTTTCAAAGGCTCATTAAGCAATCTCAGTTATTTGAGACAAGTCATGCTACAACAAAAATCACTAAGCATACTATCAAAAAGACATCAAGCATGACATGAAAAAGCCTAAGCCGCAGTCTACACAAGCTCCTTCTTGTACCACTTTTTTGCATAAAGCTTTTTCTCTTTCCCAACACCATTTGAAATTTTTTAAGACACCTCTTTTGATGAAAACCAATAAAGATCAGAGGCAAAAATACACCTTGATGAAAAGATATAACAAGATCTGAACACAAATCAAGGCGAAAAATGCAAGCTAAATGCAGTAGCAGAAAAAGAAGAACACTCGGTAAACGATAAGAGTGAAAAACTGAGTGTTCTTGGCAAATAAAAACGAGTTCATCTCCTCCAAAAGAAACATGATGTGATCAAACCGTTTATTGCAGCAAACAAAACAAAACTAATAATGAAAACAAAAACAACTGACGCTCCAAGAAAAACGCATAGTGCATGAAGCAATAAAAATATAGTGTTTTGAAAGGTGACCTGATTTTTGCCGATGAAGAAGGGGTGCCTCGGGGGCATCCCCAAGCTTTGACGCTTGTACTTCTTGGATATTTCTTGGGGTGATGCATGGGCATCCCCAAGCTTGAGCTTTTGTCCATTCTTCAACTCATCTCATCATTCTCCAATCCCTACACTTGAAAACTTCCTTCATACAAAACTAAACACAATTCTATTAGCAACATTAGTGTAAGCATAACATATAATCAACCTCTATTTGCTTCAGATTTCAACACAAAACCACCACATATATAGCATATACTACTGTAGCAATCTCCCCAAAAGTTCCATGATCAAAAGAACTCAAAAGAAAGCGATAAAGTGGCAAACACAAATATTGGCAGAAATCTGTCAAAACTGAACAGCTGACAAAGGTCGAATTTTTGAGGAATTTTCTGTTGCTCAAATCAAAAAGTGTTAAACTAAGAAAAGTTTGGATATAACCTGGGGCATATGCACAAGAAATCGCAAGTCCAAAAGATAAACAGATAATTTTCACGAATTTTTACGGTGCAGCACCGAAAACAGTTTCAGGACAGCAACATCCCCAAATCTTTACCTCACTCAAATTAGAGGCTTCTCTTGGCACAAAAACGAAATAAACAAGATAAGGAGCGGTCATTACAGTAGTAATGACTTCCAATACTCAAATAAAAGAAAAAAGTACTGAAAAGAAAACATTGGGTTATCTCCCAAGAGTGCTTTTCTTTAACGCCTTTGAGCTAGGCGCAGTAATTTGCAAAGATGCTCATGTAGGCGCCATATGAGAGCTTGAGGCAAAGGCGCCATATAGGAACTTAAAGCAATAGAGAGCATCAAAAAGCAAATGTGAAAGACATTTATATCTGAACCACTTCCTATGCATAGGAATCTTGTAAGAAAATAAATCAACGAGGCACATAGTAGCAAGCATGGATAGATAAAACAAGTGCCACTTCAAGATTTGCAACATAAAGAGGGGAAACTCAATATTGTTGAGATCCATCAAACCATGTTTCCCTCTCTCATAATAACTTTCAGTAGCATCATGAATAGAACTAACAATATAACTATCACATAAAACATCCCTATCATGAGCCACATGCATAAAAGAATTAATACTCACCACAGGAACAATAGTAGTAGGAGCAGATTCAACAGAATAATTATTCTCATCACCATAATCATCAAAAATAGGAGGCATATTGTAATCATAACTAATTTTCTCCTCAATAATAGGTGAACTGAAAATATTATACTCATCATCATAACTATCATAAACTAGAGATTTAGTATCATCACAAGCTAAAGAACTACTATGTCGCAAAGCATATTCATCAAACATATCATTATAAGAAGGAACATCACATATGGGAGATAAAATATCATCAGAGCAAACTTTCTCCACTAAAGCTGGGGAACTAAAAATATCATGCTTAACAAAACCAGCTTCCCCAAGCTTAGACTTTTCCATAGCATTAGTAATAACAGTGTTCGAAACATTCATACTAACAACACTATTAGCATGCAAATTAAGCTCCAAAGGTTTTTCAATTTTCTCTTCAAACACTTCATATCTAAACTCAGGAAAAAGACTACAGAACTCTTTATTTTCCATTAAGCCTAACTAGTGAAAATAAAAACAAGAAAGAAAAAGATGTAATTGCAGAATCTAAAGGAAATAACTTCGAGCACTCACACAGGAGGATGCGAGTACCTTTTACCTTACCTCCCCGGCAACGGCGCCAGAAAAGAGCTTGATGTCTACGCACTTCTATTCTTGTAGACACTTGTTGGGCCTCCAAGTGCAGAGGTTTGTAGAACAGCAGCAAGTTTCCCTTAAGTGGATCACCCAAGGTTTATCGAACTCAGGGAGGTTAGAGGTCAAAGCTATCCCTCTCAAGCAACCCTGCAATTACGATACAGAAAGTCTCTTGTGTCCCCAACACACCCAATACACTTGTCAGATGTATAGGTGCACTAGTTCGGCGAAGAGATAGTGAAATACAAGTAGTAGTGATGATTATAAGTAGCAAATGTGATTTGAAATAAATATCGCTGCGAGCAAACATGTAACAAAACAGCAAGTAAACAGTGTGCAATGCTTGGAAACAAGGCCTAGGGATCATACTTTCACTAGTGGACACACTCCCAACAATATAACATGATTGAACAAATAAACAACTTCTCTCCACTATGGTACTCTGAATTACTCTCCTATTGAATAACACTAATCATTGTGTAGTGGCTACAGAAGCACCCCTTAAAGTTCATCAAGTACTTGACAAACACCACTCATAGAGATATCCAAATCAAAGCACAATTCAAGATAGAAATCATTGCAACTTAGACCAAGTACTAACACGGTGCACACACTGTCAACATTACACCATGAAAGGAGGAATAGATCACTCAATACTATCATAGTAATAATTACTCTCATAATCCACAAGAGATCACGATCATAGCCTAAACCAAGTACCACCACGATGCACGCACTGTCACCGTTACACCATGGCAGGAGGAATAGATTACTTTAATAACATCACTAGAGTACACTATAATAATTAAGCATAGGAGTAGCATAATATCTGAATAATAACATCTACTTGTTCAACATGATACAAAGCTCACGATCACATAAAGATCACATCATGGGAGAGAGAGGTGAACCACATAGCTACCGGTAGAGCCCTCAGCCCCGGGGATGAACTACTCCCTCCTCATCATAGAAGACAGCAAGGTTGATGGAGATGGCGGTGAGGTCGATAGAGACGGCGGAGACGGCGATGGAGACCGATGGAGATGGCTCCGGGGGCACTTCCCCGTCCCGGCAGGGTGCCAGAACAGAGACTTCTGTCCCCCGAAATTCGTCGACGGCGGTGGCGGAACTGCGGAACTCTTTCTGGAAAATTGCCGACTCTTTTAGGGTTTTCCGTCCCGAGGCTTTATATAGGCGAAGGGGCGTCGTGAGAGGGCGGCCAGGGCCTCCTCACACAGGGGTGGCGCGGCCAGGGCCTGGGCCGCGCCAGCCCTGTGTGAGGGAGGCCTGTGGCCCCTCTCCTTCCTCTCTTCGGATGTCTGGATGCTCCCGGGAAAAATAAGACTTCAGGAACTTGTTTCGTCCAATTCCGAGAATATTTCCTGTGTATCACTTCTGAAACACAAAAACAGCAGAAAACAGGGAACTGGCACTGTGGCACTTGTTAATAGGTTAGTTCCGGAAAATGCATAAAAGTGCCACTAAGTGTAACGAAACATCGGGTAAATGGTGTAAAAACAAGCATAGAGCATCAAAAATTATAGATACGTTGGAGACGTATCAAAGTTTTATAACCTTCAAAAATTATGGTACGTACCGGCTTTGAGCTCTCATTGCCCCCATCATAAGCATCTTGAATGGTTCAAGTTAATGCGAGAACAATTATGATGCATATGCTTGACAAATCATAAGTTGAAAACCTCATGCCCCGTGAATACGAGTACCCAAACCTCATGCTACTTTACTTAGAGTCCCAAGCAAGGCTCTTGTCATTGTAAGTATATGCATATCATTGAGAACCGCCAATGGGGTACCTCTGTGCCCGATGACATGGAACAAGCCCACACCAAAATGACAGGACAAGCAGACAATGAACACCTCGACATCTCTTTTATTTGCCTTTTGTTTAGCTTTTTATTGTGAGATGCGTCGTCGAATGTTCACCATGGGTATGCTGCAAATTTCCACCATGAATTATGCATGGCTTAGATTGGCGGCCCGGCGTTTCCCTAACACATATACAAACTCCATGATCCCCACAAGATTCCCAATTCATTTCACACCGCGGGCATCCATAGACAAAAGATCACGATATCAACTCAAATAAGAAGTGCAATGTTGAAAGCTTGCCCCATGACAACATGGATGGGCTAGAATCCAACTTAAAACTTGCAAGCATAACAACTCAACATAAGAGACCACAATGTCAAAAAAATTAGAACAGGAAAAAGTAAAGTGTGCCTTCCGGTTCGTGAGAGCTTTAGTAACCGAATTTCGCATAACACTGGTAAGAGTTTAATTTGAAGAGAAAATAAAAGCAAGTCAAATTTACTTGGAATAGCAAATTGCTAGTAGGTATGTATGGTGGACACTTTGGAAAACTTTGGCTTTTAGGAGTTGGATGCACGAGTAGAGCTCATACTCAGTACAAGGCGAGGGCTAGCAAAAGACTGGGAGCGACCAACTAAGAGAGCAATAATGGCCATAATCATGCAAAGCGACAAAGCGACATTAAAAGAAGCATAGGATGGCATCAAAAGTCAAAAACTAAATGATCATGAAGGCTATTGGCGACTTTGTTCAACTGAGTTTTTGAAAATCCTTTATGATCACGCTTTGGCATACTACTTTCATCGAAAGGATTTTCAGGGCAAATCCAACTGGAATTCTTTTCCCAAGCATCATGAATTCCTATAAGTTCATAAGGTATTGGTACTTTAAAATCATCGGGCGTACCAACAACCTTTACAGGCGAGCCAAGCTTATTAAACTTCTTAAAAACTTCCCTAGCCTCAATTGCAACATCTCTAAATTCCGTGCGCAAGGTTTCTAAGATAAAAGCTTTCTTTTCGGGATCCTCAATTTCATGAAGCTTAAGGAACATGTATTGCATAAAAGGATTAAGACTAGCAAACCTAGCTTCTAACATATGAACTAAATGAGCAGAAGCAACTTCAATACTAGGAGCAAGCTCAACCCAAGATTTTTCCTCAACTTCCTCATGCATACTAATGTGATTAAAGAACTCCTCAATGTTACTTTTTCCAATAATTGAACCACTACCTACTAAGAGGTCCTCCAGAACGTACTTAGGGATCAACATGATAAACTAAAGTAAAGAAATAACAACTACCAAGGATTCTAATTTTTTTGGGTTTTTGATAAAAAGCAATGCAGGTAAAATAAATAAAAGTAAAGCAAAACAATAAAACAAAGTAAAGGATGTGTGTGCAAAAAACTCCCCTCGCAGAAGTCTTCTCTTCCTCCCCGGCAACGGCGCCAGAAAATTAGCTGATCCCTTATTGATGGCGCCCAGAAAATTAACTGCTGGTGCCAAGTTGATGTGAAGCAGACTGCCCTTGTGCGTGGTGAATAACCAGCCCGTTGGGAACCCCAAGAGGAAGGTATGATGAGTATAGCAGCTAGTTTTCCCTCAGTTAAGAAACCAAGGTTTAATATCGATCAGGAAAGGAGAGACAATGACGACTGAAGGTGATGCGGACTGGCTTAGTAACACTCCAACAAGGGCGCCGTTTAACGATACTTGTTGACTCGTCTTCGGCCAGTAGCAACGCGGAACCTGCACACAACACAAACAAATACTTTGTTCCCAACTTGCGATGAGGTTGTCAATCTCACCGGTTTGCTTGAAACAAAGGTTATGAGCGTATCGAGTGGAAAACAATATAGTATGCGAGTAAAGTAAACAGTACGAGTAAAGTAAACAGGTGATAGCAATATGATGGAAATAGGACCGGGGTCCACAGTTTACTAGTGGTGTCTCTCCATAGATAAAATAACACATGCTGGGTAAACAAATTACAGTTGGGCAATTGATAGAATAAAGATAAACGTGATATGTCAAGAAGATCACTATGAGATTTACTCTGGGCATTACAACAAAATACATAGACCGCCATCCAACTGCATCTATGACTAATAATCCACTCCCAGGGATATCAATCCGAACACCCCAGTAGTATTAAGTTGCGAACAACAGATAATTGCATTAAGCAAAGTGTGTAATGTAAGCAAAGCATATGCCCTTGAGCATATGAATGTTGTTTTCTCCCTAGTAGCAACAGCACATCTACCACCTTAGAGGTTTCTGTCACTCCCCCAGGTGAAATAGAGGCATGAACCCACTATCGAGCATAAATACCCCCTCTGGGAGTCACTAGCAACTACTCGGCCAAGATAGCTGATGTCTACGCACTTCTATTCTTGTAGACACTTGTTAGGCCTCCAAGTGCAGAGGTTTGTAGAACAGCAGCAAGTTTCCCTTAAGTGGATCACCCAAGGTTTATCGAACTCAGGGAGGTTAGAGGTCAAAGCTATCCCTCTCAAGCAACCCTGCAATTACGATACAGAAAGTCTCTTGTGTCCCCAACACACCCAATACACTTGCCAGATGTATAGGTGCACTAGTTCGGCGAAGAGATAGTGAAATATAAGTGGTATAGATGATTATAAGTAGCAAACGTGATGTGAAATAAATATCGCTGCGAGCAAACAAGTAATAAAATAGCAAGTAAACGGTGTGCAAAGCTTGGAAACAAGGCCTAGCGATCATACTTTCACTAGTGGACACACTCCCAACAATATAACATGATTGAACAAATAAACAACTTCTCTCCACTATGGTACTCTGAATTACTCTCCTATTGAATAACACTAATCATTGCGTAGTGGCTACAGAAGCACCCCTTAAAGTTCATCAAGTACTTGACAAACACCACTCATAGAGATATCCAAATCATATCACAACTCAAGATAGAAATCATTGCAACTTAGACCAAGTACTAACACGGTGCACACACTGTCAACATTACACCATGAAAGGAGGAATAGATCACTCAATACTATCATAGTAATAATTACTCTCATAATCCACAAGAGATCACGATCATAGCCTAAACCAAGTACCACCACGATGCACGCACTGTCACCGTTACACCATGGCAGGAGGAATAGATTACTTTAATAACATCACTAGAGTACACTATAATAATTAAGCATAGGAGTAGCATAATATCTGAATAATAACATCTACTTGTTCAACATGATACAAAGCTCACGATCACATAAAGATTGCATCATGGGAGAGAGAGGTGAACCACATAGCTACCGGTAGAGCCCTTAGCCCCGGGGATGAACTACTCCCTCCTCATCATAGGAGACAGCAAGGTTGATGGAGATGGCGGTGAGGTCGATGGAGACGGCGGAGACGGCGATGGAGACCGATGGAGATGGCTCCGGGGGCACTTCCCCGTCCCGGCAGGGTGCCGGAACAGAGACTTCTGTCCCCCAAAATTCGTCGGTGGCGGCGGCGGAACTGCGGAACTCTTTCTGGAAAATTGCCGAATCCCTTAGGGTTTTCCATCCCGAGGCTTTATATAGGCGAAGGGGCGTCGCGAGAGGGCAGCCAGGGGCTCCTCACACATGGGTGGCGCGGCCAGGGCCTGGGCCGCGCCACCCTAGTGTGAGGGCAGGCCCTGGCCCCTCTCCGGCTCTCTTTCGGATGTCTGGATGCTCCCGGGTAAAATAAGACTTCAGGAACTTGTTTCGTCCAATTCCGAGAATATTTCCTGTGTATCACTCTGAAACACAAAAACAGCAGAAAACAGGGAACTGGCACTGTGGCAACTCGTTAATAGGTTAGTTCCGGAAAATGCATAAAAGTGCCATGAAGTGTAACGAAACATCGGGTAAATGGTGTAAAAACAAGCATGGAGCATCAAAAATTATAGATACGTTGGAGACGTATCAGCATCCCCAAGCTTAACTCCTGCTCGTCCTCGAGTAGGTAAGTGATAACAAAAGAATAATTTTTGAGGTGACATGCACCATCACAATCTTGATCATATATGTAAGCGTTGTGAGCTGGGATCATTAGAACTTAAAACATGGGCATGGAGATATAATCTTGACAATAAGAACTTAGCAACCATGTTATAACATGAAAAGAAACACAAACAAAAGATCATGAATAATGAAACAATGAAAGTCAAACGTGTGTTCAAATCATAAGGAAAAACATACAAATGGTTTTCAGCTTGTCCTTCATAGAGAGCAAAACATAAATGCATAGGACACCTTCAAGTTTAAGAGGGCGACTAGATACAAATAATTTGAGAACAAGTGAAACCAACAATATGAATCAATCAATGAACTTTGGGACAATGCATATTACACTAAGAATGACAACTATGCTCTCTTAATGGTGCATAAAGAAAGAAGGTGGTGACTCAACATAAAAGTAAAAGAAAGGCCCTTCGCAGAGGGAAGCAGTGATTAAACATGTGCTAGAGCTTTTCATTTGTAAAACAGAGAGATAAAAATTGGGTTTTGAGAGGTGGTTGCTTTTGTCAACGACTGGCAATGGGGTTCTTACTATCTTCCATACAAAAATGAAGCAAGTTTTTGAGAGAGAGATTGGCACTTTTGTGCTCTTTTTTATAAAGCTTGGCACTCCTCCCCACCTTTTTTCCTTTCACAAACCATGGCTAACCAATTCCATCGGGTGCCCACCAATATTCACATTCCATGGAGGAGTGCCTTTTTTCTTTCTTTTTTTTTCTCTTTTTTTTTTGGAATAAGCAATATGGAAGATAGCAAATCCGACCACTACGTCCCCATGAGCTGAAAACAGTGTCACAAAACAAGGAGTATTTTGAAGGTTTTTTTTGAAAGGTAGCACATGAAAATTTACTTGCAATGGCTTACAAATACCATGCATAGGAATTTATAGTGGACACAATGGCAAACTTGGTTTTTAGGAGTTGGATGCACGAGTAGAGCTCATACTCAGTACAAGGCGAGGGCTAGCAAAAGACTGGGAGCGACCAACTAAGAGAGCAATAACGGCCATAATCATGCAAAGCGACAAAGCAACATTAAAAGAAGCATAAGATGGCATCAAAAGTCAAAAACTAAATGATCATAGAGGCTATAGGCGACTTATTTTTGTAGTCAACATGGTGTAAGCATGTGCCAAGTCAACCCAAATAAAGCATCAAAGGAGAAAACCAAATAAATGCTTCCATATAATAAAAACAACGCATGATTTTTTCAAAGGCTCATTAAGCAATCTCATTTATTTGAGACAAGTCATGCTACAGCAAAACCACTAAGCATACTATCAAAAAGACATCAAGCATGACATGAAAAAGCCTAGGCCGCAGTCTACACAAGCTCCTTCTTGTACCACTATTTTGCACAAAGCTTTTTCTCTTTTCCAACACCATTTGAAATTTTTATAAACACCTCTTTTGATGAAAACCAATAAAGATCAGAGGCAAAAATACACCTTGATGAAAAGATATGACAAGGTCTGAACGCAAATCAAGGCGAAAACGAAAACCAAAAGCAGTAGCAGAAAAAGAAGAACACTCGATTTTTAATAAGAGTGAAAACTAGAGCGTTCTTGACAAATGAAAAGCAAGGCAACTTCTCCAAAAGAAATTTGATGTCATCTAACCATTTATTGCAGCAAACAAAACAAAACTAATAATGAAAACTAAAACAACTGACGCTCCAAGAAAAACACATAGTGCATGAAGCAATAAAAATATAGTGTTTTGAAAGGTGACCTGATTTTTGCCGATGAAGAAGGGGTGCCCCGGGGGCATCCCCAAGCTTTGACACTTGTACTTCTTGGATATTTCTTGGGGTGATGCATGGGCATCCCCAATCTTGAGCTTTTGTCCATTCTTCAACTCATCTCATCATTCTCCAATCCCTACACTTGAAAACTTCCTTCATACAAAACTAAACACAATTCTATTAGCAACAGTGGTGTAAGCATAACATAGAATCAACCTCTTTTTGCTTCAGGTTTCAACTCAAAACCACCACATATATAGTAAATAGTACTGTAGCAACTTCCCCAAAAGTTCCGTGATCAAAAGAACTCAAAAAGAAAGCGATAAAGCGGCAAACACAAATATTGGCAGAAATCTGTCAAAACAGAACAGCTGACAAAGGTCGAATTTGTGAGGGGTTTTCTGTTGCTCAAATCAAAAAGTGTTCAACTAATGAAAGTTTGGATATAACCTGGGGCATATGCACAAGAAATCGCAGGTCCAAAAGATATACAGAGAATTTTCACGAATTTTTACGGTGCAGCACCGAAAACAGTTTCAGGACAACAACATCCCCAAATCTTTACCTCACTCAAATTAGAGGCTTCTCTTGGCACAACAACGAAATAAAAAGGATAAGGAGCGGTCATTACAGTAGTAATAACTTCCAAGACTCAAATAAAATAAAAAGTACTGGAAAGTAAATAATGGGTTATCTCCCAAGAGTGCTTTTCTTTAACGCCTTTGAGCTAGGCGCAGTAATTTGCAAAGATGCTCATGTGGGCGTCATATAAAAGCTTAAAGCAAAGGTGCCATATAAAATCTTAAAGCAATAGAGAGCATCAAAAAGCAAGTATGGAACACATTTAAATCTAAACCACTTCCTATGAAAAATAGTCTTGTAAAGACACAAGTCATAAAAGCGCAAAGCAAAAAGCATAGGAAGGCAAAACAAGTATAACTTCAAGAATTGCAACATAAAGAGGGGAAACTCAATATTGTTGAGATCCATCAAACCATGTTTCCCTCTCTCATAGTAACTTTCAGTAGCATCATGAATAGAACTAACAATATAACTATCACATAAAACATCCCTATCACGAGCTACATGCATAAAAGGATTAATACTCCCCACGTGAACAATAGTAGTAGGAGCAGATTCAACAGAATAATTATTCTCATCACCATAATCATCAAAAATAGGAGGCATATTGTAATCATAACTAATTTTCTCCTCAAAAGTAGGTGAACTGAAAATATTATACCCATCATCACAAGCTAGAGAACTACTATGTCGCAAAGCATACTCATCAAACATATCATAATAAGAAGGAACATGGATAGCACTAATGGTACAACAATTATTAACCTTAGAATTGGTACCAAAAAGATTTTCAATATCAAAAGTAGAGTGCTTTTCCCAATCATGATCACTAACATAAGTAATAGGCATAGGAACATCATCCCAATCAGAATTATCATAATCTATAGCAGGATCATAACGCTTAGGGGAAGATACCGTGTCCTCTCGCCTCTTACTCCTCTTCTTCTTCTTCTTCTTCTTCTTACTCTCTCCTTTAGGAGGGAGAGACTTGAAGGGCATCTTCTCCACATATTCTCTAGGAGGGAAAGGCATCTTCTCCACATAATCTGGTTTGCTGACAGGAACAACAGAAGAAACTTTGGAGGATTCCTCCTCTCTATTAATAAGATCAAAACATCTATTAGTCCTATCATAGCCTGGCAAAACATCATGTTTAATAAGATCTTGTAAGTAAGTATTTGTGAGGCAATCTTTAGCACAATAGAGATGACAACCAAGAAGGGTGCTATTAATATCAACATCATTCATGTCTACCAAAGCAATCTTTCTAGATATCTCTTCACAATTCAAAAACAAAGTAAGCTCATCATACTGATTGAAAGTAATCTTATCATCACAATACAAATCTGCGGTACTCGTTCGATTAAATGGGCATTGAAAATTAAAGTGCCCCTTTTCACCGCAAAATTCACAAAGAAAAGGATAAAGCTCACAAACCCATTCACCAAGCACATCTAGATCCTTGAGCCACATACTGGTTTCTTCATTTGCGTGGGTGATGCAATAATCTTCCTTGTTGTAACTCTGTTCACAAGGTCTATGTACTCCACAAAAATTAACATGCTTATAAGAAATAGTACTTTTAGAAGTTTGAGCACGTTTATTGCAATCATCAATAACAATATCACTTTCTATGCAAGTATCCTTAAAAGGTTCATGATACACGTCCCCATTTCCTGTAGGAACATTTATATGGGAAGCAAAGGCTTTAAAGCAATCAACCATAATTTGAGGATCAAGACCATACTTAGCACTTAGCTCTTGAAAATTAGCAGTTTCAGTGAAAGACTTAATGCAATCAAACTCGTAATTCATACCTGATCCTTTACCTTTGTCGTTATCCCAACCTTCAATATTGTTTTGAATTGTTTCAAGCAGACCCCACTTGGTGTTGACATCCTTGCTTGTGAAAGACCCATCAAAGCATGCATCTAGATAGTCCTTGTAATGTCCTGAAAGCCTTGCATAAAAATTATTAATAATAATATTACGGGGAAGATCATGAATAGGACATTTATGCATTAGTAACTTCAATCTTCCCCATGCTTGGGCAATGCTTTCTCCCTCATGAGGCCAAAAGTTATATATCTGGTTACGATCTTTATGAATTTCACTTGGAGGATAAAACTTGGAATAGAAGAGAGGCACAATTTCCTCCCATGCAATAGATGGACCATCTTCAAGCAGCCGATACCACTCCTTAGCTCTGCCTTTCAATGATAAAGAGAATAGCTTCTTCTTAACTTGGTTCATTGAAGTACCTGCACACTGGAACAACTCGCATAATTCATGTATAAAAAGCAAATGATCACCAGGATGGACAGTTCCATCTCCTAAATAGCAGTTATCCCTAATACGTTCAACAATCTTCGTAGGTATTTTAAAAGGATGAGGAGCACAAGCATCATTAGAAACATCACATATGGGAGATAAAATATCATCAGAGCAAACTTTCTCCACTAAAGCTGGGGGACTAAAAATATCATACTTAACAAAACCAGCTTCCCCAAGCTTAGACTTTTCTATAGCATTAGCATTAACAGTATTCAAAGCATTCGTACTAATAACATTGCTATGCGAAATAAGCTCCAAAGGATTTTCAATTTTCTCTTCAAATCTAAAATCAGGAAAAAGACTAAAGAACTCTTTGTTTTCCATTAAGCCTAACTAGTGAAAATAAAAACAAGAAACAAAAAGATGTAATTGCAGAATCTAAAGGAAATAACTCCGAGCACTCACACAGGAGGATGCGAGTACCTTTTACCTTACCTCCCCGGCAACGGCGCCAGAAAAGAGCTTGATGTCTACGCACTTCTATTCTTGTAGACACTTGTTGGGCCTCCAAGTGTAGAGGTTTGTAGAACAGCAGCAAGTTTCCCTTAAGTGGATCACCCAAGGTTTATCGAACTCAGGGAGGTTAGAGGTCAAAGCTATCCCTCTCAAGCAACCCTGCAATTACGATACAGAAAGTCTCTTGTGTCCCCAACACACCCAATACACTTGTCAGATGTATAGGTGCACTAGTTCGGCGAAGAGATAGTGAAATATAAGTGGTATAGATGATTATAAGTAGCAAACGTGATGTGAAATAAATATCGCTGCGAGCAAACAAGTAACAAAATAGCAAGTAAACGGTGTGCAAAGCTTGGAAACAAGGCCTAGCGATCATACTTTCACTAGTGGACACACTCCCAACAATATAACATGATTGAACAAATAAACAACTTCTCTCCACTATGGTACTCTGAATTACTCTCCTATTGAATAACACTAATCATTGCGTAGTGGCTACAGAAGCACACCTTAAAGTTCATCAAGTACTTGACAAACACCTCTTATAGAGATATCCAAATCAGATCACAACTCAAGATAGAAATCATTGCAACTTAGACCAAGTACTAACACGGTGCACACACTGTCAACATTACACCATGAAAGGAGGAATAGATCACTCAATACTATCATAGTAATAAGTACTCTCATAATCCACAAGAGATCACGATCATAGCCTAAACCAAGTACCACCACGATGCACGCACTGTCACCGTTACACCATGGCAGGAGGAATAGATTACTTTAATAACATCACTAGAGTACACTATAATAATTAAGCATAGGAGTAGCATAATATCTGAATAATAACATCTACTTATTCAACATGATACAAAGCTCACGATCACATAAAGATCGCATCATGGGAGAGAGAGGTGAACCACATAGCTACCGGTAGAGCCCTTAGCCCCGGGGATGAACTACTCCCTCCTCATCATAGGAGACAGCAAGGTTGATGGAGATGGCGGTGAGGTCGATGGAGACGGCAGAGACGGCGATGGAGACCGATGGAGATGGCTCCGGGGGCACTTCCCTGTCCCGGCAGGGTGCCGGAACAGAGACTTCTGTCCCCCAAAATTCGTCGGTGGCGGCGGCGGAACTGCGGAACTCTTTCTGGAAAATTACCGAATCCCTTAGGGTTTTCCGTCCCGAGGCTTTATATAGGCGAAGGGGCGTCGCGAGAGGGCAGCCAGGGGCTCCTCACACATGGGTGGCGCGGCCAGGGCCTAGGCCGCGCCACCCTAGTGTGAGGGCAGGCCCTGGCCCCTCTCCGGCTCTCTTTCGGATGTTTGGATGCTCCCGGGTAAAATAAGACTTCAGGAACTTGTTTCGTCCAATTCCGAGAATATTTCCTGTGTATCACTCTGAAACACAAAAACAGCAGAAAACAGGGAACTGGCACTGTGGCAACTCGTTAATAGGTTAGTTCCGGAAAATGCATAAAAGTGCCATGAAGTGTAACGAAACATCGGGTAAATGGTGTAAAAACAAGCATGGAGCATCAAAAATTATAGATACGTTGGAGACGTATCAATAGCTACTAACAACGGAGAGCATGCAAAATCATAAACAACATAGAGAGAACAAAAGATAATATTCAGTACAACAACTTAATCATAAACACCAATATTCATCGGATCCCAACAAACCAAACATGTAGAATTACATAACGGTGATCTCAATCATGTAAGGCAGCTCATGAGATCTAAACATGAAGCACATGGTGGAGAAGACAACCATCTAGCTACTGCTATGGACCCATAGTCCAAGGTAGACTACTCACTCATCGCTCCGGAGGCAAGCATGGCGATGAAGAAGACCTCCGGTGGCGATTCCCCTCTCCGGCAGGGTGTCGGGAAGAGCTTCTGGACCCTCCCGATCTTCGGGTCGACGGTGGCGGCGGATCGCGATGTGTTCTGGAAATCTGATCGGGTACTTAGGTTTTTTCCGTCGGGGGGTCTTTATAGGCGAAGGGGCGTCGTCAGAGGGGGAGCCAGGCGCCCTCACGCGGGGCCCGCGCGGCCAGGGGCCTGGCCGCGCCGCCCCTACGTGTGGGGCCCTGGTGGCCCCCCTCCGACTCTCCTTCGGATCTCTGGAAGCTTCCAGGAAAAATAAGACTTCAGGAACTTGTTTCGTCCAATTCCGAGAATATTTCCTGTGTATCACTTCTGAAACACAAAAAATAGCAGAAAACAGGGAACTGGCACTGTGGCAACTCGTTAATAGGTTAGTTCCGGAAAATGCATAAAAGTGCCACTAAGTGTAATGAAACAATAGGCAAATGGTATAAAAACAAGCATGGAGCATCAAAAATTATAGATACGTTGGAGACGTATCACCCTTATCGGGCAATGATGCTGTTTTCCAGAACCCGGGGTCCCGGGTCACTCCAACAAATCCAATTGCACTATCTTGCAGTTTGCAGGCAAGTTCACTCTTGCTCATATCTCTTGTTTATCTTTAGCAAATTACTTGCAAATATACCAGTGGTATTATTATTTTGATTGCATTCAAAAGCAAAGGTTCTGCTTTCTCAACTTAATATGACTAGTGGTTAGCAACCATGGTAGTTGTCGACCTAGGAGGGTGGGCAGTGGGACCATGGTAAGAGTATGGTGGAGGTCCCACCGTAACTGGAATGTTCACCTAGGATTAATAACCAATGTCGCCAGTGATTCTTGTACCGTAAAATACGGTCAACCATAGGATCTGGAATGGGACAGGAGAGTCAGCTGTATCTTTTCCCTCTTGCATATCAATGGACGCGCCGTTTCGGAGCAGTTATCTCCCTGCGTGGAGCTTCGGGTTGGGTGGAGTCCCCTTAATGATTTCACGGTCCTGGCGGTCTATGATGGATTGCGGCAACGATGGGGGTAGAGTACCGAGGCCGGTGTTACCACAGTGCGTAACCAAACCGGTGGGGGTAACTCTTTGTTAGGGACAAGTATGCCGAGGTCGGCAACTATCAAAGCATAGATCGGCGAGGGTAGCGAACCGAAGTTGGAGCCGCAAAAGGGTGGGTATGCAAGGTCGCGGGAAGGAACAGTGATTGGCTCGGATCAATGGCTGGGCCACATACCAAGGAAGTATGGACGGGAAAGTACACCCGGTCGTGTAGCAAAGCCTTGATCTCCTATGGGTACAAGTGACCACCTCTGCAGAGTGTACAAAAAGTATCAAGATACTCCCTGTTCTAGGAAGGAGCTTGATACGTCTCAAACGTATCTATAATTTTTGATGCTCCATGCTTGTTTTTACACCATTTGCCTTGTGTTTCGTTACACTTCGTGGCGTTTTTATGCAATTTT
Organism: Dactylis glomerata; assembly: GCA_007115705.1. NCBI lineage: Eukaryota > Viridiplantae > Streptophyta > Magnoliopsida > Poales > Poaceae > Dactylis > Dactylis glomerata. The sequence goes on from QXEO01000165.1 coordinate 719,973, forward strand.
TGGAACTAACCTATTGAAGATGCCACAGTGCCAGTTCCCTGTTTTCTGTTGTTTTTGTGTTTCAGAAAAGCTACACAGGAAATATTCTCGGAATTGGACGAAACAAGTTCGAAAACTCCTATTTTACCCGGACGAAGGACGAGGACCAAACGGGAGTCGGAGAGCGGCCAAAGGCTGGCCACACAACAGGGGGCGTGGCCCAGCCCCTGGTCGCGCCCACCCATTGTGAGGCCACCCTAGTCCACCTCTGACGACGCCCTTTCGCCTATAAGAAGCCTCCCGACGAAAAACCCTAAAAGAATTGGCAAATTTCCAGAAAGAGTTCCATAGCTCCGCCGCCGCCGCCGACGAATTTCGGGGGACAGAAGTCTCTGTTCCGGCACCCTGCCGGGACGGGGAAGTGCCCCGGAGCCATCTCCATCGGTCTCCATCGCCGTCTCCACCGTCTCCATCGACCTTACCGCCATCTCCATTAACCTTGTTGTCTCCTATGATGAGGAGGGAGTAGTTCTCCCCCGGGGCTGAGGACTCTACCGGTAGCTATGTGGTTCACCTCTCTCTCCCATGATGTGATCTTTATGTGATCGTGAGCTTTGTATCTAGTTGAATTGGTAGATGTTATTATTCAGATATTATGCTACTCCCGTGCTTTATTATTGGAAACTCTGGAGACACCTTGTATCATGATGTGAAGGTGACAGTGTGTGCATTATGTGTGTCTCTTTTGGTTAACGTCTCTATGAATTGTTGGTGTTTGTTAGAACCATCTAGTGCGTTCACGGTGACAGTGTGGGACAATCTAGTTTGGGGAAATACGGACTTTGAGGAGTGCTTCGTAGCCCTACGCATGATTAGTGTTCATTTTCCATTGGGGAATTATTTAGAGTGGCATATTGATGATAGTATCTATTGGTTCAATTATGTTATATTTGTTGGGAGTGTGTCCACTAGTGAAAGTATGATCCCTAGGCCTTGTTTCCAAGCATTGCACACCGTTTCCTTTCAGTTTTGTTACATGTTTGCTCGCAGCGATACTTATTTCAGATTAGATTTACTACTTATAATCATCACTACTACTTGTATATCACTATCTCTTCGCCGAACTAGTGCACCTATACATCTGACAAGTGTATTGGGTGTGTTGGGGATACAAGAGACTTTCTGTATCGTAATTGTAGGGTTGTTTGAGAGGGATAGCTTTGACCTCTTCCTCCCTGAGTTCGATAAACCATGAGTGATCCACTTAAGAGAAACTTGCTGCTGTTCTACAAACCTCTGCACTTGGAGGCCCAACAGTGTCTACAAGAACAGACGCATGCGTAGACATCAAGCTATTTTCTGGCGCCGTTGTCGGGGAGGTAAGGTAAAAGGTACTCGCATCCTCCTGTGTGAGTGCTCGAAGTTATTTCCTTTAGATTCTGCAATTATATCTTTTTGTTTCTTGTTTTTATTTTCATTAGTTAGGCTTAATGGAAAGTAAAGAGTTCTTTAATCTTTTTCCTGAGTTTAGATTTGAAGAGAAAATTGAAAAACCTTTGGAGCTTAATTTGCATGCTAATAGTGTTGTTAGTATGAATGCTTTGAACACCGTTATTGCTAATGCTATAGAAAAGTCTAAGCTTGGGGAAGCTGGTTTTGTTAAGCATGATATTTTTAGTTCTCCAGCTTTAGTGGAGAAAGTTTGCTCTGATGATATTTTATCTCCCATATGTGATGTTTCTAATGATGCTTGTGCTCCTCATCCTTTTAAAATACCTATGAAAATTGTCGAACGTGTTATGAATAACTGCTATTTAGGAGATGGAACTGTCCATCCTGGTGATCATTTGCTTTTTATACATGAATTATGCGAGTTATTCAAGTGTGCAGGTATTTCAATGAACCAAGTTAAGAAGAAGCTATTCCCTTTATCATTGAAGAGCAGAGCTGCGGATTGGTATAAGACGCTAAAGGATGGCCGACCTATTGATTGGGAGGAAATTATACCTCTCTTTTATTCTAAACTAGCAGGGTGACCCGCGCATTTGCGCGGCTAGATTTGTCTTTTTTTGTGTTTATTTACCTTATGAGATATAACACTCAATTAAATTGTGCCGTTTTTTTTGCTTCGGTAAGAAAATCTATGAAATATGGTATTAGTAAGGTTTTTGATGTGTCACAACGGAGGATTGAAATATTTTGACCCTCAATGAAAAAGCATAGGCCTCTAGAATAGTCTATGCCTTCATCTTCCATGCTTCCTCAGTCCTTGATGTCTACTTTTCATTCAAATAAATAAAAAATTTCAATAAGAACTAAAAATTGAAATACCAGTGTCATGTAGTTAAACCTCATGTTAGACTCATAATTAGCCATAGGAAATTTTATGTTTTTGTAATCTCGTGCCTCTAGATTATTTCATGCATGCATATTTTAATTTAGCTTGCCGCGTTCTCCATCTACCTAATCATCAACATCTCTCTCTCCCTCTCTCCATTACTTTGTATCAAATGGATGGTAAGTTTCATCATAGGGGTATTTTCCAGTAATATGTACTAAACTTTTCTGAATAGGAGTATGAATGGAAGAGGCCATAAGATATATGACTTGTTGCTTTAAAAATTAGAACTTATATTTGCTTTGCTTCAGAAATTAGAACTTATATTTGCTGATTAAACATTGTTTTGCTTTGTTCAGACTATACACTCGATTCGACGATTTTATATGTATTACAAAATGTTTGCAAAAAACATGAGCAACTGCCGATTCATGCATGGCTGACTCGATGTTATATTTTCTTAACCTGTTTTCTACTCTATGACTTCTAGACTACCTATAAAAAATCTAATTGCAAATTTCTCTCTAATTTAGGTTATGTTCCACATTGTTACAACTGCTGATTTTAATGTAAAATGCACTTTATATATTGATTATGTAAAAAATAGAGGAATTAAAGATATTTTGCATAAACACCCTCGGTAGGCCCCTTCTTCTTCCTTTGGCATCCCTCTATTCCCCACACGCGAGGTCGACCTGCGTCTTGGTGGTGCGTCCGTCAGTCGAGGACGTCAAATGAGTCTGGTTGCCATTGACCATCATTTAAGATCAAAGAAAATTAATCGGAAGACATGGCAAGAATGAGTTTCATGTAGCAGTATTGGTTGCTTGCACCAACTATACACAGAAAGTTAGCAGGCTTGTCCTGTTGAGATGGACAACATCTTACACTGGCCGCTGGAGGGACGTTCGCCTCTACACACAATTCACCTAGATGTATGTTGACTCCATATTGATCAATCCTGTTGGCGGGTGGACTTGGAGCATGTGGCTTTGGTACCTTGATGATTTCCTTCATCCATTAGCGCCTATGCGCCATCAGAATCTCCCACAGCGCCCAACAGCCATTAGAACGGAGTGCCTCGATCAATTTCGAAAACTGTCGACCACAACACCGATTTGATTTATTCCCGTTATATGAGAATCTGAGATGGTGCCACAGCAAAACGATTCTCCTCCGATCTTAGCATACGATTTTGAGACAAACACAGCGCCGCAGTGTGCTCGTAAGTTTCCCGGTGGCACGACACGCAAGAAGCCCTCGCTATTAAGTTGTCGAATTGTTTCGCCTAGCTGCGCCTGCGCACGATCACATCCATTGATTCGTCAATAGAGTATATTCTAGATGGCAGCCTATACCAGTCCGATCGGAACTCTTTTTTCTAGATGTATTTTTTTTTAGTTGCTGGGACTCTTGAACGTGATTAGATTTATACCTTTAGTATACAAACATGGAGTCTGTTCGGGACTCTTTTTTTACGTGTATTTTTTTGCGTTGCTGATCAGGACTCTTGAACGTCATTAGATTTGTGCCTTTAGTCTACAACGTGGAGATCCCAGATCAGTCTAAATCTTAGCCGTTCCTATTCTTTGTTAAATCTCAACCATCGGTTGTTAGTTGTTTTAATAATATAATTGATTCTATCCTTCTAGTGAGGTTTATAAAGATAGGAATTATATTTATAATTTTCATTCGCATGAGGGAGAAAGCATTGCCCAAGCGTGGGGAAGATTGAAGTCACTAATGCTCAAATGTCCTATTCATGAGCTTTCCCGTAATATTGTTATTAATAATTTTTATGCAAGGCTTTCAGGATATTACAAGGACTATCTAGATGCAAGCTTTGATGGGTCTTTCACAAGCAAGGATGTTGACACTAAGTGGGATCTGCTTGAAACAATTCAAAGCAATATGGAAGGTTGGGATAGCAACAAAGGTAAAGGATCAGGTATAAATTACGAGTATGATTGCATTAAGTCTTTTGCTGAAACTGCTGATTTTCAAGAGCTTAGTGCTAAATATGGGCTTGATTCTCAAATTATGGTTGATTGTTTTAGAGCCTTTGCTTCTCATATTAATGTTCCTAAGGGAAATAGGGACGTGTATCATGAACCTTTCAATGACACTTGCATAGAAAGTGATATTATTGTTGATGATTGCAATAAACATGCTCGAACCTCTGAAAGTCCTATTTATTATAAGCATGTTAATTTTTGTGGAGTACATAGACCTTGTGAACAGAGTCACAACAAGGAAGATTATTGTATCCACCACGGGAATGAAGAAACCCGAATGTGGCACAAGGCTCTAGATGAATGATGTCTACGCACGCGTCTATTCTTGTAGACAGTGTTGGGCCTCCAAGTGCAGAGGTTTGTAGAACAGCAGCAAGTTTCCCTTAAGTGGATCACCCAAGGTTTATCAAACTCAGGGAGGAAGAGGTCAAAGCTATCCCTCTCAAACAACCCTGCAATTACGATACAGAAAGTCTCTTGTGTCCCCAACACACCCAATACACTTGTCAGATGTATAGGTGCACTAGTTCGGCGAAGAGATAGTGAAATACAAGTAGTAGTGATGATTATGAGTAGTAACTGTGATCTGAAATAAATATCGCTGCGAGCAAACATGTAACAAAATAGTAAGTAACGGTGTGCAATGCTTGGAAACAAGGCCTAGGGATCATACTTTCACTAGTGGACACACTCTCAACAAATATAACATAATTGAACCAATAGATACTATCATCCATATGCAACTCAAAACAATTCTCCAATGAAAAATGAACACTAATCATGCGTAGGGCTACGAAGCACTCCTCAAAGTCCATATGTACCCAAACTAGATTGTGCCACACTATCACCGTGAACGCACTAGATGGTTTCAACAAACACCAACAATTCATAGAGACATTAACCAAAAAGATACACATGATGCACACACTAGTCACCTTTACACCATGATACGAGGTATCTCCGGAGAGTACAATAATAAAGCATAGGAGTAGCATAATATCTGAATAATAACATCTACCAATTCAACTAGATACAAAGCTCATGATCACATAAAGATCACATCATGGGAGAGAGAGGTGAACCACATAGCTACCGGTAGAGCCCTCAGCCCTGGGGGAGAACTACTCCCTCCTCATCATAGGAGACAGCAAGGTTGATGGAGATGGCGGTGAGGTCGATGGAGACAGCGGAGACGGCGATGGAGACCGATAGAAATGGCTCTGGGGGCACTTCCCCGTCCCGGCAGGGTGCCGGAACAGAGACTTCTGTCCCCCGAAATTCGTCGGTGGCGGCGGCGGAGCTGCGGAACTCTTTCTGGAAATTTGCCGACTCCTCTAGGGTTTTCCGTCCCGAGGCTTTATATAGGCGAAGGGGTGTCATCAGGGGGCTGCCAGGGCACCCTCACACATAGGGGGTGTGGCCAGGGCCTGGGCCAAGCCGCCCTGGTGTGTGGGGCCCTCGTGGCCCCACTCCGCCTCCTCTTCGGTTCTCTGGAAGCTTCGGTGAAATTCTGGGCGACTAGCTTTGGTTTCGTCCAATTCTGAGAATATTTCCTGTGTAACTTTTCTGAAACACAAAAATAGCAGAAAACAGGGAACTGGCACTGTGGAGACTTGTTAATAGGTTAGTTCCGTAAAATGCATAAAAGTGCCACGAAGTGTAACGAAACACTAAGCAAATGGTGTAAAAACAAGCATGGAGCATCAAAAATTATGGATACGTTTGAGACGTATCAGCATCCCCAAGCTTAACTCCTGCTCATCCTCGAGTAGGTAAGTGATAACAAAAGAAATAATTTTTGAGGTGACATGCACCTACACAATCTTGATCATCTATGTAAGCGTTGTGTGCTGGGATCAAAAGAACTTAAAACATGGGCATGAAAGACATAATCTTGATAGAAGAAACTTAGCAACCATGTTATAACATGAAAATGAACACAAACAAAATATCATGAACAATGAAACAATGAAAGTCAAACGTGTGTTCAAATCATAAGGAAAAACATACAAATGGTTTTCAGCTTGTCCTTCATGGAGAGCAAAACATAAATGTATAGGACACCTTCAAGTTTAAGAGGGCGACTAGATACAAATAATTTAAGAACAAGTGAAACCAACAATATGAATCAATCAATGAAAACTTTGGGACAATGCACATTATACTCAGAATGACAACTATGCTCTCTTAATGGTGCATAAAGATAGAAGGTGGTGACTCAACATAAAAGTAAAAGAAAGGCCCTTCATAGAGGGAAGCAGTGATTAAACATGTGCTAGAGCTTTTCATTTGTAAAACAGAGAGATAAAAATTGGTTTTGAGAGGTGGTTGTCTTTGTCAACGACTGGCAATGGGGTTCTTACTATCTTCCATACAAAAATGAAGCAAGTTTTTGAGAGAGAGATTGGCACTTTTGTGCTCTTTTATAAAGCTTGGCACTCCTCCCCACCTTTTTTCCTTTATCAAACCATGGCTAACCAATTCCATCGGGTGCCCACCAACATTCACATACCATGGAGGAGTGCCTTTTTTCTTTCTTTATTTTTTCTTTTTTTCTTTTTGGAATAAGACAATATGGAAGATAGCAAATCCGACCACTACGTCCCCATGAGCTGAAAACAGTGTCAAAAAATGAGAAGTATTTTGAAGGTTTTTTGAAAGGTAGCACATAAAAATTTACTTGGAATGGCTTGCAAATACCATGCATAGGAATTTATAGTGGACACAATGGCAAACTTAGTTTTTGGGAGTTGGATGCACGAGTAGAGCTCAATCTCAGTACAAAATGAGGGCTAGCAAAAGAATGGAAGCGACCAACTAAGAGAGTAATAACGGCCATAATCATGCAAAGCGACAAAGCAACATTAAAAGAAGCAGAAGATGGCATCAAAAGTCAGAAACTAAATGATCATATAGGCTATAGGCGACTTATTTTTTTGTAGTCAACATGGTGTAAGCATGCGCCAAGTCAACCCAAATAAAGCATCAAAGGAGAAAACCAAATAAATGCTTCCATATAATAAAAACAACGCATGATTTTTTCAAAGGCTCATTAAGCAATCTCAGTTATTTGAGACAAGTCATGGTACAGCAAAACCACTAAGCATACTATCAAAAAGACATCAAGCATGACATGCAAAAGCCTAGGCCGCAGTCTACACAAGCTCCTTTTTGTACCACTTTTTTGCATAAAACTTTTTCTCTTTTCCAACACCATTCGAACCTTTTTGAGGAAACTCTTTTGAGGAAAACCAACATATACCAGAGGTCCAAATACACCTTGATGCAAAGATAAAACAAGATCTGAACAAAAATCAAGGCGAAAAATGCAAGCTAAACGCAGTAGCAGAAAAAGAGAACACTCATTAAACGATAAGAGTGAAAACTAGAGTGTTCTTGGCAAATGAAAAGCGAGTTCATCTCCTCCAAAAGAAACATGATGTGATCTAACCATTTATTACAGCAAACAAAACAAAACAAAACTGAAAGCAAAAGTAAAGACGCTCCAAGAAAAAACGCATAGTGCATAAAGCAATAAAAATATAGTGTCTTGAAAGGTGACCTGATTTTTGCCGATGAAGAAGGGGTGCCTCGGGGGCATCCCCAAGCTTTGACGCTTGTACCTCTTGGATATTTCTTGGGGTGACATGGCCATCCCCAAGCTTGAGCTTTTGTCCATTCTTCATCTCATCTCATCATTCTCCAATCCCTACACTTGAAAACTTCCTTCATACAAAACTAAACACAATTCTATTAGCAACATTAGCATAAACATAATAATGAATCAACCCTTTTCAGTTTAGATTTCAACACAAAACCACCACAAATATAGCATATACTACTGTAGCAACTTCCCCAAAAGTTCCATGATCAAAAGAACTCAAAAAGAAAGCAATCGAGAGGCAAGCACAAATAGTGGCAGAAATCTGTCAAAACAGAACAGCTGACAAAGGTTGAATTTTTAGAGGGTTTTATGTTGCTCAAATAAAAAAGTGTTCAACTAATGAAAGTTTGGATATAACCTGGGGCATATGCACAAGAAATCGCAGGTCCAAAAGATATACAGAGAATTTTCATGAATTTTTACGGTGCAGCACCAAAAACTGTTTCAGGACAGCAACATCCCCAAATCTTACCTCACTCAAATTAGAGGCTTCTCTTGGCACAACAACGAAATAAAAAGGATAAGGAGTGGTTATTACAGTAGTAATAACTTCCAAGGCTCAAATAAAAGAAAAAGTACTGGAAATAAAACATTGGGTTATCTCCCAAGAGTGTTTTTCTTTAACGCCTTTGAGCTAGGCGCAGTAATTTGCAAAGATGCTCATGTGGGTGCCATGGAAGAGCTTAAGGCAAATGCGCTATATAGGAACTTAAAGCAAAAGAGAGCATCAAAAAGCAAATATGAAACATATTTAAATCTAAACCACTTCCTATGAAAAGTAGTCTTGTAAAGAGACAAGTCATGAAAGCGCAAAGCAAAAAGCATAGGAAGGCAAAACAAGTACAACTTCAAAGATTGCAACATAAAGAGGGGAAACTCAATATTGTTGAGATCCATCAAACCATGTTTCCCTCTCTCATAATAACTTTCAGTAGCATCATGAATAGAACTAACAATATAACTATCACATAAAGCATCTCTATCATGAGCCACATGCATAAAAGAATTAATACTCCCCACATGAACAATCATAGTAGGAGCAGATTCAACAGAATAATTATTCCCATCATGATAATCATCAAAAATAGGAGGCATGTTGTAATCATAACTAATTTTCTCCTCAATAGTAGGTGAACTGAAAACATTATACTCATCATCATAGCCATCATAAACTAGAGGTTTAGTATCATCATAAGCTAGAGAACAGCTATTTCTCAAAGCATATTCATCAAACATATCATCATAAGAAGGAACATGGATAGTACTAATGGTATAACAATTATTAACCTTAGAATTGGTACCAAAAAGATTTTCAATATCAAAAATAGAGTGCTTTTCCCAATCATGATCACTAACATAGGTACCAGGCATAGGAACATCATCCCAATTAGAATTATCATAATCTATAGCAGGATCATAGCGCTTAGGGGAAGATACCGTGTCCTATCGCCTTTTACTCCTCTTCTTCTTATTCTTCTTCATACTCTTCTTACTCTCTCCTTTAGGAGGGAGAGACTTGAAGGGCATCTTCTCCACATATTCTTTAGGAGGGAAAGGCATCTTCTCCACATAATCTGGTTTACTGTCAGAAACAACAGAAGAAACTTTGGAGGATTTCTCCTCTCTATTAATAAGATTGAAACATCTATTAGTCCTGTCATAGCTTGGCAAAACATCATGTTTTATAAGATCTTGTAAGTAAGTATTTGCGAGGCAATCTTTAGCACAATAGAGACAACAACCACGAAGGATGCTATTAATATCAACATCACTCATATCAACCAAAGAATTCTTTCTAGATATCTCTTCACAATTCAAAAACAAAGTAAGCTCATCATACTGATTGAAAGTAATCTTATCATCACAATACAAATCTGTGGTACTCACTCAATTAATTGGGCATTGAAAATTAAAGTGACCCTTTTTACCGCAAAATTCACAAAGAAAAGGATAAAGTTCACAAACCTTTTCACCAAGCTCATCTAGATCCCTGAGCCACGTATTGGTTTCTTCATTCCCGTGGGTGATGCAATAATATTCCTTGTTGTGACTCTGTTCACAAGGTCTATGTATTCCACAAAAATTAACATGCTTATAAGAAATAGGACTTTTAGAAGTTTGAGCATGTTTATTGCAATCATCAATAACAATATCACTTTCTATGCAAGTGTCCTTAAAAGGTTCATGATACACATCCCCATTTCCTTTAGGAACATTCATATGGGAAGCAAAGGCTTTAAAGCAATCAACCATAATTTGAGGATCAAGACCATATTTAGCACTAAGCTCTTGAAAATCAGCAGTTTCAGCGAAAGACTTAATGCAATCAAACTCGTAATTCATACATGATCCTTTACCTTTGTCGCTATCCCAACCTTCAATATTGTTTTGAATTGTTTCAAGCAGATCCCACTTGGTGTCGACATCCTTGCTTGTGAAAGACCCATCAAAGCATGCATCTAGATAGTCCTTGTAATATCCTGAAAGCCTTGCATAAAAATTATTAATAACAATATTACGGGGAAGATCATGAATAGGACATTTATGCATTAGTAACTTCAATCTTCCCCACGCTTGGGCAATGCTTTCACCCTCATGCGGATGAAAATTATAAATGTAGTTTCTATCTTTATAAACCTCACTAGAAGGATAGAATTTAGAATAAAAGAGAGGTACAATTTCCTCCCACTCAACCAGTCGGCCATCCTTCAGTGCTTTATACCATTCCGTAGCTCTACCCTTCAGTGATAAAGAAAATAGCTTCCTCTTAACTTGGTTCATTGAAATACCTGCACACTGGAACAACTCGCATAATTCATGTATAAAGAGCAAATGATCACCGGGATGGACAGTTCCATCTCCTAAATAGCAGTTATTCATAGCACGATCAACAATTTTCATAGGTATTTTAAAAGGATGAGGAGCACAAGCATCATTAGAAACATCACATATGGGAGATAAAATATCATCAGAGCAAACTTTCTCCACTAAAGCTGGGGAACTAAAAATATCATGCTTAACAAAACCAGCTTCCCCAAGCTTAGACTTTTCCATAACATTAGCAATAACGGGATTCAAAGCATTCGTACTAATAACATTGCTATGCAAAATAAGCTCTAAAGGTTTTTCAATTTTCTCTTCAAATCTAAACTCAAAAAAAGACTAAAGAACTCTTTATTTTCCATTAAGCCTAACTAGTGAAAATAAAAACAAGAAACAAAAAGATATAATTGCAGAATCTAAAGGAACTAACTCCGAGCACTCACACAGGAGGATGCGAGTACCTTTTACCTTACCTCCCCAGCAACGGCGCCAGAAAAGAGCTTGATGTCTACGCACGCGTCTGTTCTTGTAGACAGTGTTGGGCCTCCAAGTGCAGAGGTTTGTAGAACAGCAGCAAGTTTCCCTTAAGTGGATCACCCAAAGTTTATCGAACTCAGGGAGGAAGAGGTCAAAGCTATCCCTCTCAAACAACCCTGCAATTACGATACAGAAAGTCTCTTGTGTCCCCAACACACCCAATACACTTGTCAGATGTATAGGTGCACTAGTTCGGTGAAGAGATAGTGAAATACAAGTAGTAGTGATGATTATAAGTAGTAACTGTGATCTGAAATAAATATCGCTGCGAGCAAACATGTAACAAAATAGTAAGTAAATGGTGTGCAATGCTTGGAAACAAGGCCTAGGGATCATACATTCACTAGTGGACACACTCTCAACAAATATAACATAATTGATCCAATAGATACTATCATCCATATGCAACTCAAAACAATTCTCCAATGGAAAACGAACACTAATCATGCATAGGGCTACGAAGCACTCCTCAAAGTCCGTATGTACCCGAACTAGATTGTCCCACACTACAACCGTGAACGCACTAGATGGTTCCAACAAACACCAACAATTCATAGAGACATTAACCAAAAATATACACATGATGCACACACTAGTCACCTTTACACCATGATACGCGGTATCTCCGGAGAGTACAATAATAAAGCATAGGAGTAGCATAATATCTGAATAATAACATCTACCGATTCAACTAGATACAAAGCTCACGATCACATAAAGATCACATCATGGGAGAGAGAGGTGAACCACATAGCTACCGGTAGAGCCCTCAGCCCCAGGGGAGAACTACTCCCTCCTTATCATAGGAGACAGCAAGGTTGATGGAGATGGCGGTGAGGTCGATGGAGACGGCGGAGACGGCGATGGAGACTGCTGGAGATGGCTCCGGGGCACTTCCCCATCCGGACAGGGTGCCGGAACAGAGACTTCTATCCCCCGAAATTCGTCGGTGGCGGCGGCGGAGCTGCGGAACTCTTTCTGGAAATTTGCCGACTCCTCTAGGGTTTTCCGTCCCAAGGCTTTATATAGGCGAAGGGGCGTCATCAGGGGGCTGCCAGGGCACCCTCACACATAGGGGGCACGGCCAGGGCCTGGGCCGCGCCGCCCTGGTGTGTGGGGCCTTCGTGGCCCCACTCTGCCTCCTCTTCGGTTCTCTAGAAGCTTCGGTGAAATTCTGGGCGATTGGCTTTGGTTTCGTCCAATTCCGAGAATATTTCCTGTGTAACTTTTCTGAAACATAAAAACAACAGAAAACAGGGAACTGGCACTGTGGCGACTTGTTAATAGGTTAGTTCCGTAAAATGCATAAAAGTGCCATGAAGTGTAACAAAACACTAAGCAAATGGTGTAAAAACAAGCATGGAGCATCAAAAATTATGGATACATTTGAGACGTATCAATGAACTTGGTGAAAAGGTTTGTGAGCTTTATCCTTTTCTTTGTGAACTTTGCGATGGCACGGGTCATTTTAATAATCAATTCTCAGGCCCTAATAGTCACCTTTCTAATCGAATGAGTACTGCAAATTTGTATTGTGATGACAAGATTACTCTCAATCAGCATGATGAGCTTACTTTATTTTTGGGGTGTGAAGAGATATCTAGAAAGACTTCTTTGGTAGATATGAGTGTTTTTGATATTAATAACACCCTTTGTGGTTGTTGTCTCTATTGTGTTAAAAATTGTCTTGCAAATACTTACATACAAAATCTTATAAAACATGATGTTTTGCCAAGCTATGACAGGACTAATAGATATTTCTATCTTATTAATAGAGAGGAGGAATCCTCCAAAGTTTCTGATACGTCTCCAACGTATCTATAATTTTTGATGCTCCATGCTTGTTTTTACACCATTTGCCTAATGTTTCGTTACACTTCGTGGCACTTTTATGCATTTTCTGGAACTAACCTATTAACGAGTTGCCACAGTGCTTGTTCCCTGTTTTCTGCTGTTTTTGTGTTTCAGAAGTGATACACAGGAAATATTCTCGGAATTGGACGAAACAAGTTCCTGAAGTCTTATTTTACCTGGAAGCTTCCAGAGTTCCGAAGGAGAGTAGGAGGGGGCCACCAGGGCCCCACATGCCGGGCTGGCGTGGCCAGGGCCTGGGCCACGCCACCCTGGCGTGAGGGCGCCTGGCCCCTCCTCTGACATCGCCCTTTCGCCTATAAAGACCCCCCGACAGAAAAAACCTAAGGACCCGATCAATTTTCCAGAACACATCGCGATCCGCCGCCGCCATCGACCCGAAGATCGGGAGGGTCCAGAAGCTCTTCCCGGCACCCTGCCGGAGAGGGGAATCGCCACCGGAGGTCTTCTTCATCGCCATGCTTGCCTCCGGAGCGATGAGTGAGTAGTCTACCTTGGACTATGGGTCCATAGCAGTAGCTAGATGGTTGTCTTCTCCACTATGTGCTTCATGTTTAGATCTCATGAGCTGCCCTACATGATTGAGATCACCATTATGTAATTCTACATGTTTGGTTTGTTGGGATCCGATGAATATTGGTGTTTATGATTAAGTTGCTGTATTGAATATTATCTTTTGTTATCTCTATGTTGTTTATGATCTTGCATCTCTCCGTTGTTAGTAGCTATCTTGGCCGAGTAGTTGCTAGTGACTCCAAGAGGGGGTATTTATGCTCGATAGTGGGTTCATGCCTCTATTTAACCTGGGGGAGTGACAGAAACCTCTAAGGTTGTAGATGTGCTGTTGCTACTAGGGAGAAAACAACATTCATATGCTCAAGGGCATATGCTTTGTTTACATTACACACTTTGCTTAATGCAATTATCTGTTGTTCGCAACTTAATACTTGTGGAGTTCTCGGATTGATTCACCACAAGTGGATTATTAGTCATAGATGCAGTTGGATGGCGGTCTATGTATTTTGTTGTAATGCCCAGAGTAAATCTCATAGTGATCTTCTTGACATATCACGTTTATCTCTATTCTATCAATTGCCCAACTATAATTTGTTTACCCAGCATGTGTTATTTATCTTATGGAGAGACACCCCTAGTGAACTGTGGACCCCGGTCCTATTTCCATCATATTGCTATTACCTGTTTACTTTACTCACACTGTTTACTTTATTTGCATACTCTACTGTTTTCCACTCGATACGCTCATAACCTTTGTTTTAAGCAAACCGGTGAGATTGACAACCTCATCGCAAGTTGGGAACAAAGTACTTGGTTGTTTGTGTGCAGGTTCCGCGTTGCAGCTAGCAAGCAAAGCTTGGACGAGGCGCCATATATAAATTGTCCGAAGCTGTCGCAAACTAGCAAGCATCACCTTCAGTCGTCATTGTCTGCTTTTCTCCTGAACGATAAACCTTGGTTTCTTAACTGAGGGAAAACAAGCTGCTATACTCATCATACCTTCCTCTTGGGGTTCCCAACAGGCTGGTCATTCACCACGCACAAGGACCTCTGATCTTCCACATCAACTTGGAGTATCAGCCTCTTTTCTGGCGCCGTTGCCGGGGAAGAGTGGAAGACTTCTGCGAGGGGAGTTTTCGCACACACATCCTTTACTTTGTTTTATTGTTTTGCTTTACTTTATTTATTTTACCTGCATTGCTTTATATCAAAAACCCAAAAAAAATAGAATCCTTGGTAGTTGTTTTTACTTGTTTACTTTCGTTTTGCTGAAATGGCCAATCCTAAAAACACCAAGTTGTGTGACTTTACTAGCACAAACAATAGTGATTTTATCTGCACTCCTATTGCACCACCTGCTACTGCTGCAAACTTTTATGAGATTAAGCCTGCTTTGTTGAACCTTGTTATGAAAGAGCAATTTTTCGGTGCTAGTACTGAAGATGCTGCAGCTCATCTCAACAATTTTGTTGAGCTATGTGAGATGTAGAAATATAAGGATGTTGATAGTGATATTATTAAGCTCAAGTTGTTTCCTTTTTCTTTGAGAGGAAAAGCTAAAGATTGGTTGCTGTCTTTGACTAAGAATAGTATTGATTCATGGGCTAAGTGTAAGGATGCTTTTATTGGTAGATACTATCCTCCTGCTAAGATTATATCTCTGCGTAGCAATATTATGAAATTTACTCAGTTTGATAATGAACATGTTGCTCAAGCTTGGGAAAGGATGAAATCTATGATAAAGAATTGCCCCACTCATGGACTGACTACTTGGATGATTGTCCAAAATTTTTATGCAGGACTGAATTTTTCTTCGAGGAACCTACTTGATTCAGCTGTTGGAGGCACTTTTATGTCCCTTACCTTGGGTGCCGCAACAAAGCTACTCGACAACATGATGGTAAATTATTCTGAATGGCACACCGAGAGAGCTCCACAAGGTAAGAAGGTAAATTCTGTTGAGGAAACCTCTTCCTTGAGTGATAAGATTGATACCATTATGGCTATGCTCGCTAATGATAGGACTCATGTTGATCCTAATAATGTTCCTTTGGCCTCTTTGGTTGCTCAAGAAGAGCATGTTGATGTGAATTTCATTAGAAACAATAATTTTAACAACAATGCTTATAGGAACAATTTTGCTAGTAACAATTATAGGCCGTATCCTTCTACCAATGGTAATGGTTATGGTAATTCCTACAACAACACTAGGGCCGCGCCCTCCGAGCTTGAGGTAATGCTCAAGGACTTCATCGGTAAGCAAACTGCTTTTAACAAGTCTGTTGAGGAAAAGTTAGGCAAAATTGATATTCTTGCTTCTAAAGTTGATAGCCTTGCTCATGATGTTGAACTTCTGAAATTAAAAGTGTTGCCTAATGATGTGAAAGAGAACAATGTTTTTGCTACCGCTAATGCTATTCAAGTTGGAATTGATGAAAATATTAGATTGTTAGCGGAATTGCATGCCAGGTAGGAAAGAGAAGATGAGATGGCTAGAGAGATGAAGGTATGTACCATTACTACCTCTAATGATGTTGCTCCTAATGCTAGCAATCCTCTTACTTTGATTGGTGTAGAGAAAACTCCCACTCCTTGTGTTAAAAAGCCTAAAACTGCCAAAACTTTTTCTCAAAAGAGTGCTGAAATTTTTTGGAGTGTGGGAGATGATAGCTGTACTTCTTTTAATGATTTTGATGTTGATGGCTGCAATATATCTGAAGTAATTTTGTTCTTGCAAAAGCTTGCTTTGACTCCCAATGCTAGTTCTCTAAATATTGCTTTTACTAAGCATATTACCAATGCTCTCATGAAAATTAGGGATGAAAAGTTGAAGCAAAAAAGCTTCCGTTCCCAAGAAGTTAGAAGATGGTTGGGAACCCATTATTGATATGCATGTTAATGGTTTTGATTGCCATGCTTTATGTGATCTAGGTGCTAGTATTTCTATCATGCCTAGAAAGATTTATGACATGCTTGATTTACCTCCGCTTGAAAAATGTTATTTTGATGTTCCTATTGCTGATGTTGCTAAGAAGAAACCTTTGGGAAGGATTAATGATGTTCTTATTGTGGTTAACAATAACCTTGTTCCCGTTGATTTTCTTGTTATGGACGTTGAATGCCATGCTTCATGTCCTATTATTTTGGGAAGACCCTTTCTTCGAACTGTAGGTGCTATCATTGATATGAGGGAAGGCACTATCAAATATCAATTCCCACTAAAGAAAGGTATGGAACACTTCCCTAGGAAGAGGAAGAAATTAATTTTTTACTCTATTCTTAGAGCAAATTATGAGCTTGATGCTTCATCACTTGATATTACTTGATTCGCAATTTTCTGCGCCTAGCTCAAAGGCGTTAAAGAAAAGCACTCTTGGGAGATAACCCAATGTTTCTTTTCAGTACTTTTTCTTTTATTTGAGTCTTGGAAGTCATTACTACTGTAATGACCGCTCCTTATCTTATTTATTTCGTTTTTGTGCCAAGAGAAGCCTCTAATTCGAGTGAGGTAAAGATTTGGGGATGTTGCTGTCCTGAAACTGTTTTCGGTGCTACACCGTAAAAATTCATATAAATTCTCTGTATATCTTTTGGACCTGCGATTTCTTGTGCATATGCCCCAGGTTATATCCAAACTTTTGTTAGTTGAACACTTTTTGATTTGAGCAACAGAAACTCCCTCAAAAATTCGACCTTTGTCAGCTGTTCAGTTTTGACAGATTTCTGCCAATATTTGTGTTTGCCACTTTATCGCTTTCTTTTGAGTTCTTTTGATCACGGAACTTTTGGGGAGGTTGCTACAGTAGTATTTTCTATATATGTGGTGGTTTTGAGTTGAAACCTGAAGCAAAAGGAGGATTGATTATATGTTATGCCTACACTAATGTTGCTAATAGATTTGTGTTTAGTTTTGTATGAAGGAAGTTTTCAAGTGTAGGGATTGGAGAATGATGAGATGAGTTGAAGAATGGACAAAAGCTCAAGCTTGGGGATGCCCATGCATCACCCCAAGAAATATCCAAGAAGTACAAGCGTCAAAGCTTGGGGATGCCCCCGAGGCACCCCTTCTTCATCGGCAAAAATCAGGTCACCTTTCAAAACACTATATTTTTATTGCTTCATGCACTATGTGTTTTTCTTGGAGTGTCAGTTGTTTTAGTTTTCTTAGTTAGTTTAGTTTTTTGTTTGCTGCAATAAATGGTTGGACCCCAACAAATTTCTTTTGGAGAAGTTGCCTTGCTTTTCATTTGCCAAGAACACTCCGTTTTTCATTCTTACAATTTCACCGGGTGTTCTTCTTTTTCTGCTACTGCTTTTGGTTTTCATTTTCGCCTTGATTTGCATTCAGACCTTGTCATATCTTTTCATCAAGGTGTATTTTTGCCTCTCATCTTTATTGGTTTTCATCAAAAGAGGTGTTTATAAAAATTTCAAATGGTGTTGGAAAAGAGAAAAAGCTTTGTGCAAAAAAGTGGTACAAGAAGGAGCTTATGTAGACTGTGGCTTAGGCTTTTTCATGTCATGCTTGATGTCTTTTTGATAGTATACTTAGTGGTTTTGCTGTAGTATGACTTGTCTCAAATGACTGAGATTGCTTAATGAGCCTTTGAAAAAATCATGCGTTGTTTTTATTGTATGGAAGCATTATTTTGGTTTTCTCCTTGATACTTTATTTGGGTTGACTTGGCGCATGCTCACACATGTTAGACTCTTACAAAGTCGCCAATAGCCTCTATGATCATTTAGTTTTTGACTTTTGATGCCATCTTATGCTTCTATTAATGTCGCTTTGCATGATTATGGCCATTATTGCTCTCTTAGTTGGTCGCTCCCAGTCTTTTGCTAGCCCTCGCCTTGTACTGAGTATGAGCTCTACTCTTGCATCCAACTCCTAAAAGCCAAAGTTTTCCAAAGTGTCCACCATACATACCTACTAGCAATTTGCTATTCCAAGTAAATTTGACTTGCTTTTATTTTCTCTTCAAATTAAACTCTTACCAGTGTTATGCGAAATTCGGTCAGTAAAGCTCTCACGAACCGGAAGGCACACTTTACTTTTTCCTGTTCTTAAAAATTTGACATTGTGGTCTCTTATGTTGAGTTGTTATACTTGCAAGTTGTAAGTTGGATTCTAGCCCAGCCATGCTGTCATGGGCAAGCTTTCAACATTGCACTTCTTATTTGAGTTGATATCGTGATCTTTTGTTTATGGATGCCCGCGGTGTGAAATGAATTGGGAATCTTGTGGGGATCATGGAGTTTGTATATGTGTTAGGGAAATGCCGGGCCGCCAATCTAAGCCATGCATAATTCATGGTGGAAATTTGCAGCATACCCATGGTGAACATTCGATGACGCATCTCACAATAAAAAGCTAAGCAAATGGCAAATAAAAGAGATGTCGAGGTGTTCATTGTCTGCTTGTCCTGTCATTTTGGTGTGGGCTTGTTCCATGTCATCGGGCACGGAGGTACCCCACTGGTGGTTCTCAATGATATGCATATACTTACAATGACAAGAGCCTTGCTTGGGACTCTAAGTAAAGTAGCATGAGGTTTGGGTACTCGTATTCACGGGACACGAGGTTTTCAACTTATGATTTCTCAAGCATATGCATCATAATTGTTCTCGCATTAACTTTAACCATTCAAGATGCTTATGATGGGGGCAATGAGAGCTCAAAGCCGGTAAGTACCAGAATTTTTGAAGGTTATAAAACTTGCAATCACTGCTTCCCTCTGCGAAGGGCCTTTCTTCTACTTTTATGTTGAGTCACCACCTTCTTTCTTTATGCACCATAAGAGAGCATAGTTGTCATTCTTAGTATAATGTGCATTGTCCCAAAGTTTTCATTGATTGATTCATATTGTTGGTTTCACTTGTTCTTAAATTATTTGTATCTAGTCGCCCTCTTAAACTTGAAGGTGTCCTATGCATTTATGTTTTGCTCTCTTTGAAGGACAAGCTGAAAACCATTTGTATGTTTTTCCTTATGATTTGAACACACGTTTGACTTTCATTGTTTCATTTTCATGATCTTTTGTTTGTGTTCATTTGCATGTTTACAACATGGTTGCTAAGTTCTTATTGTCAAGATTATATCTTCATGCCCATGTTTTAAGTTATTATGATCCCAGCTCACAAATGCTTACATATATGATCAAGATTGTGTAGGTGCATGTCACCTCAAAAATTATTCTTTTGTTATCACTTACCTACTCGAGGATGAGCAGGAGTTAAGCTTGGGGATGCTTGATACGTCTCCAACGTATCTATAATTTTTGATGCTCCATGCTTGTTTTTACACCATTTGCCTAATGTTTCGTTACACTTCGTGGCACTTTTATGCATTTTCCGGAACTAACCTATTAACGAGTTGCCACAGTGCCAGTTCCCTGTTTTCTGCTGTTTTTGTGTTTCAGAAGTGATACACAGGAAATATTCTCGGAATTGGACGAAACAAGTTCCTGAAGTCTTATTTTACCCGGAAGCTTCCACAGATCCGAAGGAGAGTAGGAGGGGGGCCACCAGGGCCCCACACGCAGGGCTAGTGCGGCCAGGGCCTGGGCCGCGCCACCCTAGCGTGAGGGCGCCTGGCCCCTCCTCTGACATCGCCCCTTCGCCTATGAAGACCCCCCGATGGAAAAAACCTAAGGACCCGATCAATTTTCCAGAACACATCGCGATCCGCTGCCGCCGTCGACCCGAAGATCGGGAGGGTCCAGAAGCTCTTCCTGGCACCCTGCCGGAGAGGGGAATCGCCACCGGAGGTCTTCTTCATCGCCATGCTTGCCTCTGGAGCGATGAGTGAGTAGTCTACCTTGGACTATGGGTCCATAGCAGTAGCTAGATGGTTGTCTTCTCCACTATGTGCTTCATGTTTAGATCTCATGAGCTGCCCTACATGATTGAGATCACCGTTATGTAATTCTACATGTTTGGTTTGTTGGGATCCGATGAATATTGGTGTTTATGATTAAGTTGTTGTACTAAATATTATCTTTTGTTATCTCTATGTTGTTTATGATCTTGCATGCTCTCCGTTGTTAGTAGCTATCTTGGCCGAGTAGTTGCTAGTGACTCCAAGAGGGGGTATTTCTGCTCGATAGTGGGTTCATGCCTCTATTTAACCTGGGGGAGTGACAGAAACCTCTAAGGTTGTAGATGTGCTATTGCTACTAGGGAGAAAACAACATTCATATGCTCAAGGGCATATGCTTTGTTTACATTACACACTTTGCTTAATGCAATTATCTGTTGTTCGCAACTTAATACTTGTGGAGTTCTCGGATTGATTCACCACAAGTGGATTATTAGTCATAGATGCAGTTGGATGGCGGTCTATTGTAACAACCCAAATTTTTGGAAATTTAGAAACAAATAAAATTTATTAAAATACCAAATTTTGGACCCAACAAAAACTTTTATTTTTAAATACACGATTAGTTTCTTGTCTTGAAACACTGCATTTTGTTCCCGTGCTTCAAATAAGATTAATGGTAGAGAGTTTTAGGAATCAAAACCTTTGATCCAATTTCAAATCCTTCAAAAGAAAATATTTGGAAGGAAGGTAAAACCTTATGTTAAAAATCCTAGCTTGTTTTTGTTAAGAAAATAAAAAGAACCACTTTGAGAACTGTTGCTCTTATTAAGTTGATATTACCCAAAAATGATTTGAGTCGATATTCAAAATATCAATACCTTAGGACTTTGTTCCACAACTTATTGCAAAAACCTTTTTCAACCTCCTATGATTTCTTTAGCCAAGTTTTGAGATCAAGTAATTTTGGTTTATCAAAGAGTTTATTGGATTTAAAAAATTGTTTCCCACCTAGTAAATCTTGCATGAATACATGCTAAACCTTTTTAGCAAACTCATAAAGTAAGTAAAGTCAACCCAACCCAAATAAAAGGGAAGAAAACAGAAAGAATCAACAAAGATCCCAAAACCCTAAAAAGAAAAGAGGAAGAAAGTCATCTTCAAAATATTATTGACTAGCCTACTTCAACTCCTTGGATTAAGAAAATATTGAACTAGACATGGATGCTTTCCTGCAGATAATATAAGAACCGTCAATATACTTTCACAATCTATTCTTAACCCCCCCAAATTTTTTTCCAACCATACTTAAAAATTGTCCAAAGTTTGAATCTGAAACATATGACAACCCCAAATTCAAAATAGCCCTGAAGCAAAACACCACCTCTTGACCTAACAAAAATTGTTTTAGAATCCCTATCCAATATAGTGACCAACTCAATTTGAAAATTTCAAAAATTTGAATTTTTCCTTCTTGCGGGCATTTCGTCGAACACCTTCGGGGCAGAAATCGAACTCAATCGAATCCTATGTTTGCAAGCAGTGGAGAGACACCTCTGACGTGCCCATGTCCTTCCCACAGTGCCCTAGCTCTCTCCTAGACTACCCTGCTGTCGACTCCCCATCTCCCTGCCCGGACCCGACCATGAGACCCGGAAGAAAGTCGCCCGACCACGTCCCCCAGGCATCACTTGCCCCCTCTGCACCAGAGCACCCCGCCGCCCGCAAATGCGCCAGCAGCACGCCACAGCACGCCGCAGCCCTCCGCCGAAAGCACCGACCGCCTCGTCCCTTCTTTAGCCGACACCGGCCGTGCTCTGGCCGCCGATCCACTCACCTCATGCTCCCTCTCCCGCCTATAAAAGGCCGCCATTGTTGGCAGGAAAGATGCGCCTCACCTCCCTCTACCTCCCAGACATCCTCCTCTCCCTTCTAGCTCTCTCCATCGAGCTCCCCGGAGTGGCCGTGCTCCCAGAGCGCCTCCCGTTCCCGGCGAACCGGACCACCTCCTGCCGCTCCGCCTGTCCAGGGTGGCCGAGTCAAGCTCCCTCCGCCGCCTAGACATCCTCCCCGCCGTCGGATCCTCTTCGGTGAGCCTCCCCGTCGCCGTCTCCCTCCCAGGCTCTCTCTCGCTCCCATCCCAGTCGCGCCAGGAAGAAGACCCCCCCGATACCGCTTCGTTTTTAAGTCAACTGACAGGCGGGCCCCGCCTGTCAGCTGAATTTTTTTTCGAACGCCCGCCCGGGAAGAGCTAACGGGCCGGCCAGACTCGGTTCCCCGGCCCATAATAGTTCCAGTCCGTTAGCATTTTTTTTGGGAGAAACCTTTTAGTATTTGTTTAATTAATGCAACTTCAAACTAAAATTCCTAGAGTTGTACAAATTCAAATTTTGCAAATAATATGCCGTTGGAAAGCTTAGAACATGCTCTATCCAGTGGTGGTGTTTTCAACCCATTTAGACTTATATTTTTAATTGGGTAAAAATAACAAACTTGCAGTTATGCAACCTTGCAAAATTCATAACAAATCAAATAAAATTCAAAAAAATATGAATCCAACTTTCAAAATTCACATTTAGTGTTATCTATCTGTTGGTAACATTAGTTTGCAAATTAAAACCTTTTAGTTGAAATGCTAAGTTTCTTATGTGGTTAAATAAGAAATCTTAACTTAGGGATATTAGGCAAATATTTTAAAAAAAGAAATTTTCTACATCCATTAGTATAAAGCACATTTTAGAATGCATCGCTGTAAGAATTGACCTTGGTCAAGTGAACTTGCAGGAGATATTTTCATAATCCAAAATAAATAAACCCTACTTAGATACAACAACTCAATAATCTCATCCATCGGAACTCAATTATCTTCGAAACCACTCTCCATAGACTTCCTAGATAGTTTCCCTTACCCCAACTATCCTTATTTGAGTGAATATGTGTTGTTTGGGAATTGTGTGGTGATTGTATGCTTATTTGATTTTCGACGATTAGACGACAACGAGAGTAAGGAGAATGGATCCTGAAGTCAACCAAGAAATGGAGATGGAGATCAATCAACCCAAGATGAAGATGAAGACTATTTTGACTTTGCCAAGCCAGGCAAGCCATCTTTTGATCATACCATTACCCAGTTTTATAATGCATGTTTATTTGCTTTTAAAGAAAAGTGCATACTAAGATAATCGTTACCAAGTTGCAAATGAGTAGAGATGTCTTGCTTAACAAGTGCATCCAACCCTTTTTCTTGGATACCATCAAGTGCATCAAACCTAGCCTACCTTTGAGAACCCCTTTTCTTAGTGGATGCTAAGTAGAGCATCAAGCTAAGCCTATCCAATATACCTACCTAGATCCTTGTGCCCTCATAAGGATCATGCTTGAGCTGAAGGCATTCCTGGAAAATGACTAGGTGGGAACCCCAATGAAGATCATGAAGATTTTGAAATGAAAACCTTGGAAAGGGGCAACCTTGCCCAAGGATGGTTTTGCAATACAAACCTTGGAGACGGGCAACCTTACCCAAGGGTGACTTTGAAAACTATTTACAAAATGGTGACATGAAGGTTTGACAAAAATGATAAATGTGTGAGGTACCATACTGGACCAACCATACAGTACGACCACATTACCCTGGTATGGGACGGGG
This sequence comes from Dactylis glomerata, assembly GCA_007115705.1. NCBI lineage: Eukaryota > Viridiplantae > Streptophyta > Magnoliopsida > Poales > Poaceae > Dactylis > Dactylis glomerata. Next base: position 744,183 of record QXEO01000165.1, read on the forward strand.
CTTAGTGGAGTAGTTTGTTTCACCTTAGTGTAGACCCTACAAATGTAGTGGAAGTCCGACCAGGGACTCCTCTTCCAGGGCACCCGATGGCTGCGGCCTAGGTTTGCCTTGTCCTCCTCTTTAGGTGGTTGGGGTACAAGCCAAGGAGCCCTCATTGAAAATGGACTACCGGGTGTAGGACTCTACCTCGGTTAGTGGCATTCCGGTGGGACAAGCAGCTGGGAACTTTGCACACTCCGGACAGCTTCTTGGACCCCGGTGTTGGGGGGGTACATCTCTAGGCGGTAGTGTTTATGCTAAGGCGGGCAGGTGAAACATTAATGGTCGGCTGCTTGTCGTGGCATATGTCGTTATGCAGGGAAGTTGCCCACACGATGAGTAGTCGGATGATGTGGGTAAAGTGTACAACCTCTGCAGAGTGTAAAACTATTCGAATAGCCGCGTCCGCGGTCATGGACGGTTGGATTGGTTGTACTTGGCCGTTGTCAGGTTTTACTTTGAAAATGATTGAGAAAGGTGACTTGACAATGAATTTCGATAACCATGGAGGTGACTTGGTGAACAAAAGATTTGACATTTGGGGGATTCCATCTAGAGATTTATAAAGAGCTAAATGTTTTCTTACCATTTTAAATAAAAGATCTTTGAAAGGAAATTCTGCTTTATGCAAATGAACCTAGAGCTTAGACCACTATATGAACTATGCATTCTCTATTCATTTATTTATAAGATGGTTTGCGAGTGCATGCAATGTACTCATGGCTCTGTCCCTGGCTATTAACTTAGCCAGACTTGAAGGAGAAAAATCAAGAAGGAAGGACTCGTTGATGACTTTGCGAATTAGGCTCGTTTTCTACTGTCTGCTTTGCCTGTGCGGTTGAAGCTTGACAATATGGACCCAAAGTGTTATTCCGCTGCATGTTGATGTAATGTAAGGTTTGGTCGGTGCGACCACCTATGTAATCCCCTTTATTTACCATTAATGGCTATGACTGTGATATCAACTACGTTATGTAAATCACAACAATGATTCTGGGATTGTGATGGATTACATAATGGGCACTTCAAATTTGTTATAAATTTGTGGGTGTTACATCTATGTATTTTGTTGTAATGCCCAGAGTAAATCTCATAGTGATCTTCTTGACATATCACGTTTATCTCTATTCTATCAATTGCCCAACTGTAATTTGTTTACCCAGCATGTGTTATTTATCTTATGGAGAGACACCACTAGTGAACTGTGGACCCCGGTCCTATTTCCATCATATTGCTATTACCTGTTTACTTTACTCGCACTGTTTACTTTATTCGCATACTCTACTGTTTTCCACTCGATACGCTCATAACCTTTGTTTCAAACAAACCGGTGAGATTGACAACCTCATCGCAAGTTGGGAACAAAGTACTTGGTTGTTTGTGTGCAGGTTCCGCGTTGCAGCTAGCAAGCAAAGCTTGGACGAGGCGCCATATATAAATTGTCTGAAGCTGTCGCAAACTAGCAAGCATCACCTTCAGTCGTCATTGTCTGCTTTTCTCCTGAACGATAAACCTTGGTTTCTTAACTGAGGGAAAACAAGCTGCTATACTCATCATACCTTCCTCTTGGGGTTCCCAACGGGCTGGTTATTCACCACGCACAAGGACCTCTGATCTTCCACATCAACTTGGAGTATCAGTTTCTTCTGTTGTTTCTGTCAGTAAACCAGATTATGTAGAGAAGATGCCTTTCAAGTTGAAAGGACGAGATGTCGCCTAGAGGGGGGGTGAATAGGCATTTTTTAAAACAATTACAGAATTGGCTTGAAGGAATGCGGAATTAAACTTACGTTTATTTTCTTCAAGCACAAAACTTAAATATGCTAGGCTCAACTAAGTGCACCAACAACAACTAAATAAAAGCAAGATAGCACAAGATATATTTCACAAGTGATAAACAAGATATGAGTACTTCAAGCACGATGGCTATCACAAGGAAATAAACTCGGGTATAGAGATAACCGAGGCACGCGGAGACAAAGATGTATCCCGATGTTCACTTACATAAAGTAAGCTAATCACCGTTGGAGAGATGCGGGTAACCACGAAGGCCCCCAAACGCCACGAAGGCTCACCTTCTTCTCCGAGCCCCCCACGAAGCTAGGGACCCCTTCTTATGGTTAGCTTTTCCTCCACTCCGGAGATGGCAAGCTCCACAACCACTTCACAACTCCCACGAAGGGGAAGCTCGGGCCTCTTCACAATCTTCCATGAAGAGGTCACCGAGGCACCAACCACCAAGCCAACTAGGAGGTCACCCTCCAAGAGTAACAAGCTCACGGTCTCTCACTCGAACAAATCGTAATGTAGAGCTCAACACTATGCAGGGATGCAAAGCAAGAACACAAGAGGAAGTGCTCAAATCCTTCTCTCCCAAATCCCACCAAGGCAACAAATGCTATGGAGGAGTTAGAGAGGAAGAACAAGGGTGGTGGTCAACCAATGACCTCAAGATCTAGATCCAATGGGTTCCCCTCACTTAGAGGAGGAATTGATTGGTGGAGTTGTAGATCTAGATCTCCTCTTCCAAATCCCTCAAAAAAATGCAAGAATCATTAGAGGGAAGAGAGAGGGAGCAAGCTCAAGAGGGTCAACAATGGAGGTGTATTTTGTGCTCAAGAACCCTAAAACATTTGGGGAAGAAGACCCCTTTTATAGTCCTCAAGGAAAACTAGCCGTTTGGGGCGAAACTAGAATTCCCGGTTGAATTCTCGGTTGGACCGGAAATTCTCGGTTGAATTCTCGGTTGAATTTTCGGTTTAAACCGAGCCTAGAAGAAATCAGTCCAGAAGGTTTTTGGTTGATTTCGGGTTGAATTTCCGGTTGAATTCTCGGTTGAACCAGAAATTCTCGGTTGAATTTACGGTTTAAACCGAGCTCGAAACCGACAGAAAATAACCTCACGAAAAATGCGATAACTTTCACATCCGGACTCGGATTTTAGCAAACTTGGGTTTTTGAAAAGCTAAGAAAAATATCTATCCAATGGAGACCATAAAACCCAAGATGTAGTAATAGATAAAATACCAAATAAGAAGAGGTGAAAACCTCTTTTAAGAAAGAACCGGTAAAACCTCCAAACTCGAAAACGCGATAAAAGATGCATACGGATTCCGTTTTCAATGAACCTAGACTTGTTGGAAAGCTAGAAACAAGCACAAGAACCTCACATGGAGAAACACCAAGAAGCAACAAAGTAGGAAGATGCAAAGTATGCAAAGGATTGAGCTCCCTAAGACGATGTGATCAAGTTGCCCAACCGAAGGCCCCTCTTGATAGTGCGGCTATCTATCCTATAACCCGGTCTCCCAACAAACACCTTGAGACCAGTAAAAGGAAAACCTATCAAGGACAAACCTTTGCCTTGCGCACCCCGCTTGATCTTGATGATGATGTTTCATGCTTCCGTCAAGCCAGAATGCTTCACTTGATCATTGTTGCTTCGTGAAGACTTCCAATATGCTCCCCCATACACCACTATGGGATACCTTCACTAAGGCATGTCTTCACAATTCCATTATCACCAAATGGATGACAAGCTTCAAGCATATGATCTTCTCGAGATGCTTATCTTGAAACTTGCACTTCGCAACCTTGATGATAGCCACCACTTGATGTCATCCTTTCATGGTCTATATGAAATATCACTAGTGATGCATATCCATGACACACTACCTAACCCACATAGACAACACAAACACACATATGTAATGGGTTAGTTCACAAAGCATAATTGACAAACCATACCATACCACAAGACCGATTGGTCCCATGTGGCACATTCCTTATGCTTCATGTGTTCACCAAACTAGAATCCAATCTTTGATCTTTGCCTTGGTCAACCTTGAATCTTCTCATGCTCTATCACAATATCTTGAGCCACATAAAGAATTCTTCATTTGATTGCATGCTCTAGGTATTAGTCAATCATATCTCAACTCATGAGACCATCATGACCTCGACATAGAGCCATATCTTGAATTCTTCTCATGTAACCAAACTCTCAAGATCTTGAGACTCCTTGGCTTAACACATAAGCTAGAGCATGGATTACATGACTTATACACAAGAACCACATCTTTATTTCTTCTTCTTGATCATAATGAATTCATCTCTTCTATTCAATGATCTTGATGCCAATACTTAAGATAAATCTTTATCTTCATGGCATCCAAGCCTTGAATCCAACACATGGACTTCAAGCAATTCCTATGAACAATTCCTTCACAAAAATCTCAATGAAAACATTAGTCCATAGGTATTGTCATTAATTACCAAAAACACACTTAGGGACAATTACCCTTACACAAGTCTCTCCCTCCTGAAGGAGAGAGTAAGAAGAGTAAGAAGAAGAAGAAGAAGAAGAAGAAGAAGAGGAGTAAAAGGCGAGAGGAAATGGTATCTTTCCCTAAGCATGTTGTTCCTATTATAGATTATGATAATTCTGATCTTGATGATGTTCCCATGCCTGTTACCTATGTTAGTGATCATGATTGGGAAAAGCACTCTACTTTTGATATTGAAAATCTTTTTGGTACCAATTCTAAGGTTAATAATTGTTGTACCATTAGTACTATCCATGTTCCTTCTTATGATGATATGTTTGATGAATATGCTTTGCAAAATAGCTGTTCTCTCGCTTATGATGATACTAAACCTCTAGTTTATGATGATTATGATGATGAGTATAATATTTTCAGTTCACCTACTTTTGAGGAGAAAATTAGTTATGACTACAATATGCCTCGTGTTTTTGATGATTATGGTGATGAGAATAATTATTATGTTGAATCTGCTCCTACTATTATTGTTCATGTGGGGAGTATTAATTCTTTTACACATGTGGCTCATGATAGAGATGCTTTATGTGATAGTTATATTGTTAATTCTATTCATGATGCTACTGAAAGTTACTATGAGAGAGGGAAACATGGTTTAATGGATCTCAACAATATTAAGTTTCCCCTCTCTATGTTGCAAATCTTGAAGTTGCACTTGTTTTATCTATCCATGTTTGCTACTATGTGCCTCGTTGATTTATTTTCTTACAAGATTCCTATGCATAGGAAGTGGTTTAGATTTAAATGTGTTTCATATTTGCTTTTTAATGCTCTCTCTTGCTTCAAGTTCCTTTATGGCACCTTTGCCTGAAGTTCTTTTCAGGCGCCTATGTGAGCATTTTTTGAAATTACTGCGCCTAGCTCAAAGGCGTTAAAGAAAAGCACTCTTGGGAGATAACCCAATGTTTTATTTTCAGTACTTTTTCTTTTATTTGAGTCTTGGAAGTTATTACTACTGTAATAACCTCTCCTTATCATTTTTATTTCGTTGTTGTGCCAAGAGAAACCTCTAATTTGAGTGAGGTAAGATTTGGGGATGTTGCTGTCCTGAAACAGATTTCGGTGCTGCACTGTAAAAATACGTGAAAATTCTCAGAATAGCTTTTTGACCTGCGATCTCTTGTGCATATGCCCCAGGTTATATCCAAACTTTTATTAGTTTTGCACTTTTCGATTTGAGCAACAGAAAACCCTCGAAAAAATCGACCTTTGTCAGCTGTTCTGTTTTGACAGATTTCTGCCACTATTTATGTTTGCCTCTCGATCGCTTTCTTTTTTAGTTCTTTTGATCACAGAACTTTTGGGGAAGTTGCTACAGTAGTATATACTTTATATGTGGTGGTTTTGAGTTGAAATCTGAACCAAAAAAGGTTTATTCATTATTATGCTTACACTAATGTTGCTAATAGAATTGTGTTGAGTTTTGTATGAAGGAAGTTTTCAAGTGTAGGGATTGGAGAATGATGAGATGAGATGAAGAATGGACAAAAGCTCAAGCTTGGGGATGCCCACGCACCCCAGGAAAATATCCAAGAGGTACAAGCGTCAAAGCTTGGGGATGCCCCCGAGGCACCCCTTCTTCATCGACAAAAATCAGGTCACCTTTCAAGACACTATATTTTTATTGCTTCATGCATTATGCATTTTTCTTGGAGCGTCAGTTGTTTTGCTTTCAGTTTTTATTTTTGCTTTGCTTGCTGCAATAAATGGTTGGATCACATCATCTTGGTTTGGAGGGAGACATACTTCATTTTTCATTGCCAAGAACACTCTAGTTTTCACTCTTATTGTTCAACGAGTGTTCTCTTTTTCTGCTACTACGTTTAGCTTTTGTTTTTCGCCTTGATTTTTGTTCAAATCTTCTTTTATCTTGGCATCAAGGTGTATTTTGACCCCTGTTCCATGTTGGTGTTCATCAAAAGAGTTGTTTCAAAAAGGTTCGAATGGTGTTGGAAAAGAGAAAAAGTTTCATGCAAAAAAGTGGTACAAAAAGGAGCTTGTTTAGACTGCGGCTTAGACTTTTGCATGTCATGCTTGATATCGTTTTGATAGTATGCTTAGTGGTTTTTCTGTAGCATGACTTTTCTCAAATGACTGAGATTTCTTAATGAGCCTTTGAAAAAAATCATGCATTGTTTTTATTATTTGGAAGCATTAATTTGGTTTTCTCCTTGATGCTTTATTTGGGTTGACTTGGCACATGCTTACACATGTTTGACTCATTCAAAGTCGCCATAAGCCTCTATGATCATTTAGTTTTTGACTTTTGATGCCATCTTATGCTTCTCTTAATGATGTTTTGTCGCTATGCATGATTATGGCCGTTATTGCTCTCTTAGTTGGTCGCTCCCAGTCTTTTGCTAGCCCTCATTTTGTACTGAGCATGAGCTCTACTCGTGCATCCAACTCCCAAAAACCAAGTTGTTCCAATGTGTCCACCATACATACCTATTAGCAATTTGCTATTCCAAAGTACATTTGACTTGCTTTTATCTATCCTTCAAATTAAACTCTTTTTGGTGTTATGCAAAAATTGGTCAGTAAAGCTCTCACGAACCTAATGGCATACTTTACTTTTCTTGTTCTTAAAAATTTAACATTGTGGCTCTCTTATGTTGAGTTGTTATGCTTGCAAGTTGTAAGTTGGAAATTAGCCAAACCATGCCGTCATGGGGTAAGCTTTCAACATTGCACTTCTTATTTGAGTTGATATCGTGATCTTTTGTTTATGGATACTCGCGATGTGAAATAAGTTGGGAATCTTGTAGGATCATGGAGTTTGTATACGTGTTAGAGAAACGCCTGGGCCGCTAATCTAAGCCATGCATAATTCATGGTGGAAATTTACAGCATGCCCATAGTGGACATTCGGCCACGCATCTCAAAATAAAAAGCTATACCAACGGTAAATAAAAGAGATGTTGAGGTGTTCATTGTCTGTTTGTCCTATCATTTTGATGTGGGCTTGTTCCATGTCATCGGGCACGGAGGTACCCTGTTGGCGGTTCTCGATGATACGTGTATACTTACAATGGCAAGAGCTTGCTTGGGACTCTAAGTCGAGTAGCATGAGGTTTGGGTATTCGTACTTCACGGGACATGAGGTTTTCAACTTATGATTTGTCAAGCATATGCTTCATAACCATTCAAGATGCCTATGATGGGGGCAATGAGAGCTCAAAGCTAGTAAGTACCATAATTTTTGAAGGTTTATAAAACTTGCAATCACTACTTCCCTCTGTGAAGGGCTTTTCTTTTACTTTTATGTTGAGTCTCCACCTTCTATCTTTATGCACCGTCTAAGAGAGCATAGTTGCCATTCTGAGTTTAATGTGCATAGTCCCAAAGTTTATCATTGATTGACTCATAATTTTGGTTTCACTTGTTCTTAAATTATTTGTATCTAGTCGCCCTCTTAAACTTGAAGGTGTCCTATGCATTTATGTTTTGCTCTCTCATGAAGGACAAGCTGAAAACCATTTTCTATGTTTTTCCATATGATTTTAGCACACGTTTGACTTTCATTATTTCATTTTCATGATCCTTCATTTGTGTTTATTTTCATGTTATAATATGGTTGCTAAGTTTCTTCTATCAAGATTATGTCTTTCATGCCCATGTTTTAAGTTCTTTGATCCCAGCACTCAATGCTTACTTTGATGATCAAGATTGTGATGGTGCATGTCACCTCAAAAATTATTCTTTTGTTATCACTTACCTACTCGAGGACGAGCAGGAGTTAAGCTTGGGGATGCTGATACATCTCAAACGTATCTATAATTTTTGATGCTCCATGCTTGTTTTTACACCATTTGCCTTGTGTTTCGTTACACTTCGTGGCGTTTTTATGCGATTTCTAGAACTAACCTATTGACAAGATGCCACAGTGTCAGTTCCCTGTTTTCTGCTGTTTTTGTGTTTCAGAAAAGCTACACAGGAAATATTCTCAGAATTGGACGAAACAAGTTCAGAAACTCCTATTTTACCCGGACGAAGGATGAGGACCAAACGGGGGCCAGAGAGCGGCCAGAGGCTGGCCACACAACAGGGGGGCGTGGCCCAGCCCCTGGCCGCTCCCACCCATTGTGAGGCCACCCTGGTCCACCTCTGTCGACGCCCCTTCGCCTATAAGAAGCCTCCCGATGGAAAACCCTAAAAGAATCGGCAAATTTCCAGAAAGAGTTCCGTAGCTCCGCCGACGACGACAAATTTCAGGGGACAGAAGTCTCTGTTCTGGCACCCTGCCGGGACGGGGAAGTGCCCCCGGAGCCATCTCCATCGGTCTCCATCCCCGTCTTCACCATCTCCATCGACCTCACCGCCATCTCCATCAACCTTGTTGTCTCCTATGATGAGGAGGGAGTAGTTCTCCCCCAGGGCTGAGGGCTCGACTGGTAGCTATGTGGTTCACCTCTCTCTCCCATGATGTGATATTTATGTGATCGTGAGCTTTGTATCTAGTTGAATTGGTAGATGTTATTATTCAGATATTATGCTACTCCCGTGCTTTATTATTGTAAACTCCGGAGACACCTTTTATCATGATGTGAAGGTGACAGTGTGCGCATTATGTGTGTCTCTTTTGGTTAACGTCTCTATGAATTGTTGGTGTTTGTTAGAACCATCTAGTGCGTTCACAGTGACAGTGTGGGACAATCTAGTTTGGGGAAATACGGACTTTGAGGAGTGCTTCGTAGCCCTACGCATGATTAGTGTTTGTTTTCCATTGGGGAATTGTTTAGAATGGCATATTGATGATAGTATCTATTGGTTCAATTATGTTATATTTGTTGGGAGTGTGTCCACTAGTGAAAGTATGATCCCTAGGCCTTGTTTCCAAGCATTGCACACCGTTTCCTTTCAGTTTTGTTACATATTTGCTCGCAGCGATACTTATTTTAGATTACATTTACTACTTATAATCATCACTACTACTTATATTTCACTATCTCTTCGCCGAACTAGTGCACCTATACATCTGACAAGTGTATTGGGTGTGTTGGGGACACAAGAGACTTTTTGTATCGTAATTGCAGGGTTGCTTGAGAGGGATAGCTTTGACTTCTTCCTCCCTGAGTTCGATAAACCTTGGGTGATCCACTTAAGGGAAACTTGCTGCTGTTCTACAAACCTCTGCACTTGGAGGCCCAACACTGTCTACAAGAACAGGCGCATGAGTAGACATCAGAGCTACGAACACGGCAGGAAAGGAGCCCATCGAAGCTCTAATCAACCTGTGAAGACTGACGGACATAGTTCTTATGAACAAAATCAATCTTTGAAGAAATGATTATAAAAACTGGATTTGACCTAAGGCTTTCTAGTCTATGGTCGTAGCTAGTGCATCACACACCTCTATGCTATTAAATGAACTTGCTGGGTAACGCTCGTTACTCACCCCACTCCCTTTTAACCCTTGCTTAGACTCGAAGGGCCAGTTTGAAGAGACGGAAGGAACCCTGGAGGACTATGAGGAAGTGTACTATGAAGAACCGGATCTATCCGGAGGAGTCGAAGGCATCGACTACACCATCTCCTATGGTACCGACGAAGGACTCGAGGAGGGAGCCGACAACTAGAGTCGTAGGATAGAAGCTTTAGTCGCATCGAACACCTAGAATAAAGTGACTAGAGTAGAGCATCATGTTTAGTTTACTACTTTCAATTGCAGTTAAGGTTTGTAGTATTAAATTAGAACCATCTAGTGTTCCTCTTTGGACCGAGGAGGAACTGGAGTCCTTTGTAACATTATGGCTTGTAATATTCAGTGCTTGAATAAAGACCGCTATGTTTCTGTTGTACCACTCTGAGGGATGTAATATTTGTGAATTGGTACTTCACGAGTGTTATGTCAACGACTTGTATACTACAACATGCAGTGGTATGCTGGGTCACCACAGTTGGTATCAGAGCAAAAGCTTTGACCTTAGGTTGGACGCCTAGTTAATGGGAATGACCTGTAGGACTCAAATAGGAATAGTAAAGAGTTCTCTAAAATTGTCATGACGTTATTCACTTGAGAATAACACGGTCATACTTTTTAGTGTTACAATTCTTTATTGGTACTATTATGATGCATCATGTACTAATTTTTATCTTTTATACTGCCAGGATGGCACTCACAAATCCGTCAAGGACCGTGCAAGTTCGAGACGTGACTCTGGACGACTATGATGGGAACCTATCAAATATTTTACGAGGCATCTTGCAGGAGTGCGGGTATGAAACCCGTATTCCAGTCAAGAAGTATGCTTATTATGAGGGTAGAGTCTTTCAGAAGTATAAGGTAGGGATCATGCTTCCTGCCAAATTGGGCATGAGCGTGATCATGCCAGCTGGAGAGGCATGCATAGTTAGTGTAGCTTACAAGATAGCAGTGATGAAGGCCATAACTGATATCCGTGTACACAAAACGGAGAAGTTATTAGGTACTAAGTTCACGCTCATCCCACACGACGAGAAAGGAGAAGATCCTTGTCGGGATAGTTACAAGTTTGCGAAGAGACACCCACATGCCGCAGCAAAGCACATGGACAGGTGTAAGCATCTGCTCAGCATGTTCTATCACGTTCATGGAGCATTAGTGGGAGAGATACAGAGTCTAGTGGACAAGATCACTGAGTCGACACCTACTTCGTGGTGTACGGGGGAGACTTCTGCACCACCGAGGGCACCTACTCCAGCCTTTTCGACTGGAGATTTTATCAACTTAGATGAGGAAGACAATCCTGAGGAGTGGGATTTCGAGTCCGAGGCCGAACCAGAGATGCCACCAGCACACTTTGCACATGGCTCGACTGGAGCCGGATACGAGGCAGGTTTGGAGTCATGGGGAATGCCTCATAATGATAGTTTTGGGGGAAACTCCATGGGTTGGCGTTTTGGTGAGTACATGAGGACGGTCGGAGATCCGATTCCATGTGATTCAGAGCAGGAGGTCACGAGCCAGTTTAGGGTTGTTCACCGCACTAGAGACGTGGCGGGAAAGCCCATAGAGATAGAGTCGGATAAAGAGGGAGAGTTACCTAGCCATATGGAGCGTGGAGAATGCTCGAGGCCTAAGATGCAGAGGGATGCCACCGATAGGACATACCCTTCGTTGAGCAGTTATCTGGGGATGACTGACTACAACTTGGGTACTACACCCAATTTTGACTTTTTCCCGGCGGAGTCATCTTATGCCCCTGCTTCACTCAGGAGGACATCACGAGCTACCGGTTGGACACTGGGGATATATCGGGAGTGCGACTACCCATAGAGGACCACCACAGATATGGAGGCGACATGTTATGTGACATATATACCATATGTGTAATATATAGTATTTGCTTTCGCAGCTTGAATAAGTGAGTGTAGTTACTCACGGGATGATAAGCTATGTAACACTATGTTCTTTTTACCCATGTATATACATGGTATATGTTTGGTGTGATTTGGCTATGTTTTATTTGGATTTTTATTGTGTGACTAACACTGTACATCAAGTTGAGCTCAGAAAGCATGAGCATGGTGTAACTATGAGTTTCGCTTAATGTAACAGGGTTAGGGGGATAGAATGGCGATGGTAGTTGGTGAAGAATCTGAACAATAGAGGATGGAGACTGAAGCTAAGGCTAAGGAGGCAGCCCATGCAGCAGCAAGGGAACCATTACCACCACCACCACCATTCCTTACGCAGCAGGATTTTGCTCAATACATGAGGACGGCGGATGAACGGCAGCCTATGCTTATTGAATGTCAGATAAAGATGGTGTAGGATGTGATGGACCATAATCGTGAAATTCGGAATGACGGAGTACATGGAGTCTCACTGGCAGATTTCCTAAATACAAGACCACTTCCTTTTGCATCAGCACCGGAGCCAATGGACGCGGAAGACTGGTTATTGGACACCGAGAGGAAGCTCAACACAGTAAGTTGCAATGACAGTGAGAAGCTTAGGTATGCCACACATCTGTTATGTGGACCCGCAGCAGCATGGTGGGACAATATTGTGGCTATACATCCTCCAGGAAGGGTATTCACCTGGGAGGAATTCAAGAAAAAGTTCAGGGAATCCAATGTACCGGAGAGTATTATGGAATTTAAGAGAAGAGAGTTTGAGAATCTTGTGCAGAATGACAAGCCTATTATGAAGTATGTCAGGGAATTTTATCTTCTATCTCGTTATGCTTTTGATGACGTGAATACTGATGACAAGCGGAAGAAACGATTTATGAGAGGACTGCACCCAGGTGCAAGGATTCAATTGAGGATGTTAAAGGCAGTGGATTTTCAAGAGCTTGTCGATGCAGCCATCACCATGGAAGATGATTTCAAGCAAGTCCTAGAAGATAGGAGGAAAAATGCCAGGATTGAACCAAGCAGGTATTCGGATGCCAAGCCAACTCCTAATCTCAAGTTCAAACCCAAATACAGGTCCGGAGGGAATGTTACACCTCATGAAACTACGAGTAGGAACAATGATATCGTTTGCCGTGGTTGTGGTGCGCTAGGGCACATAGAGAGAGAGATTGCCGATAACCGAAAATCTTTTGTTTTGGGTGCAAAAAGGGGGTACATATGTAAAGGACTGTCTTGAAAGGGACCGAACTGGAGGCCGAGGTACAGGAGGTGGATCACACAGAGGTGGAGGTTTTGGAGGCGGTAAAAGTAAAAGGCCAACTTATGGGAAGTTGAATTGCACCAACCTCGAGGAGGTGAACCAGTCCGACAAAACTGTGATAGGTATACTTCAGATCCTATCTCATCCAGGCAAAGTACTTTTTGATACTGGTGCTACTACCTCATTCATTTCGCAAGAGTTTGTTGATCTTTATGGAATTCCTTGCAATAAGCTAGAGTACCCCATTACTGTTTTATCTACGGGGGGAACGATATTAGTCACTCACCTCAGGCAAGAGCAGGTCATTATGATCCGTGATTGCGTTTATCTTGCCGATCTTTTTCTCATCCCTATGAAGGATATGGTTGTAATCCTTGGAATGGATTGGTTAGAGGAGAATGGAGCTCAGATTAATTGCAGAGAGAAAACTGTGTCACTTAGAAGCCCAGGAGGAGGAAGGGTAGTGTATCAAGGTGACCGACATCCACATATTAAAGTTCAACTACAACTCAACACTCTAACGGAATCAAGACTTGAAGATATTCCAGTGGTTAATGAATTCCAAGACGTATTTCCGCAGGAACTACCAGGAATGCCACCAGATAGAGAAATTGAGTTCACAATTGACTTAATCCCAGGCACAGCACCCATAGCTCAGGCACCATACAAGATGGGACCCAAGGAGTTAGTGGAGTTAAAAGAACAGCTGGATGAGCTAGAACAGAAAGGCTTCATTCAAGAGAGTATTTCACCTTGGGGAACACCAGTGATATTTGTATATAAGCGGGATGGAGGACGTAGAATGTGCGGAGACTACAGAAACCTCAACAACGTTACTATCAAGAACAAGTATCCTTTGCCAAGAATCCAGGACTTATTTGATCAAGTCAGAGGAGCAGGAGTATTTTCAAAGATAGAACTTCGATCAGGGTATCACCAGATTAAGATCAAGAAGGAAGACGTTCTAAAAACAGCTTTTGTGTCTAGGTACGGACATCATGAATATTTAGTCGTACCTTTTGGATTGACAAATGCACCGGCAATCTTCATGAACCTTATAAACAAGATCTTTATGCCCTACTTGGACAAATTTGTGATAGTATTCATAGATGATATTTTGATCTACTCCAAGGACAAGGAAGAACATGCCAAGCACTTGATGATTGCTTTACAGATTCTACGGGAACATCAATTGTATGCCAAGTTTAGTAAGTGTGAATTCTGGCTGGATCAAGTGGAGTTCCTTGGACACGTGATCAGTAAAGAAGGAATCGCAGTAAACCCAAGCAAGGTAGCATCTGTTTTGGAATGGGAGGCACCAAAAAATGTCAAACAGATTAGAGGATTTTTGGGAATGGCAGGATATTACCGAAGGTTTATAGAAGGGTTCTCTAAGATTGCAGGACCAATGACCAAGTTACTCCGAAAGAATACACCGTTTGTTTTGTCAGATGAATGTGAGGCAAGCTTTCAAACACTCAAGGAGAAGTTAACCACAGCACCTGTGTTAGCCGTACCAGAAACCGGCAAAGACTACACAGTGTATTGTGATGCATCCAAGAACGGACTTGGGTGTATATTGATGCAAGATAGAAAGGTGATAGCATATGGGTCGAGGCAATTATGACCACATGAAGTTAATTATCTGACACATGATCTTGAGCTAGCAGCCGTAGTGTTTGCACTAAAAGGATGGAGGCATTTTCTTTATGGAGCTAAGTGTGAACTTTATACAAATCACAAAAGTCTCAAATACTTCTTCACTCAGAAAGAATTGAATATGAGGCAACGAAGATAGTTAGAATTGATCAAGGACTATGATTTGACCATCAATTATACACCAGGGAAGGCCAATGTGGTAGCCGACGCCTTAAGCAGAAAGAGCACAGACACTCAACCGATGAACCGAGAACTTCCCAATGAATTACTTATGGATTTGGAAAGGTTAGAGATTCAATGCCTTGAAGTGCAATCTTTGGGCAGCCTGTCTACCATGAAGGTGATGGAAGAACGACATAGTGATCTCAAGTATACGATATTCCGAAGACAATGTGAAGATGCATTTATTGCCGAAGAAATCAGCGGGATCGAGGAAGGTAGACCATCAGAGTTCCGCTTAGGTGATTTCAATTCACTTTGGTTTCATGACCGAATATGTGTGCCGGACATA
The DNA here is from genome assembly GCA_007115705.1 of Dactylis glomerata. Classification (NCBI taxonomy): domain Eukaryota; kingdom Viridiplantae; phylum Streptophyta; class Magnoliopsida; order Poales; family Poaceae; genus Dactylis; species Dactylis glomerata. The sequence continues at coordinate 759,337 of QXEO01000165.1, forward strand.
CGAGAAATCAAGGAATTGATACTCACGGAGGCACACGAAACACCATATTCAATACATCCGGGGAGCACCAAGATGTACATGGACCTTAAGGAATTATTCTGGTGGAATAATATGAAGCGGGAGATAGCCAACTTCATATCCGAATGTCATACCTGTCAGAGAGTGAAGGCAGAACATCAAAGTCCTGCTGGACCGATGCAACCATTGAGTATTCCCGAGTGGAAGTGGGAAGAGATTGGAATTTACTTTATCACAGGATTACCACTAACACCGAAGAAGAAAGATATGATCTGGGTAATAGTGGACCGACTGACTAAAAGTGCACATTTCTTAGCTGTCAATCAGAAAGATTCTGGAGAGAAGTTAATAAATATGTATGTTCAAGAGATTGTAAGCAAGCATGGGGTACCTAAGACAATAGTATCAGACCGAGGATCCGTATTCACTTTAGCTTTCTGGATGCAACAACATGAAGCTTTAGGATCCAAACTGGACTTTAGTACTGCTTATCATCCACAGACGGGAGGTCAAACAGAAAGGACCAATCAAATTTTGGAGGATATGCTTCGAGCATGTGCTTTGGACTTCGGAGGATCATGGGAGGAACACTTACCACTGTCAGAGTTCTCTTATAACAATAGTTACCAAAGTAGTATCCAAATGGCACCATTTGAAGCACTCTACAGAAGGAAGTGCCGATCACCTATTTGCTGGTATGAACCAGGAGCCAGTAAGGAGTTTCAACCAGACTATGTCAAGGAGAAACAACATGTGATTGATATTATTCAAGACTGATTAAAGATTGCTCAAAGTCGACAGAAAAGCTACGCAGATTCCAAGAGAAGGATATGGGAACCGCAAGTTGGGGACATGGTTTATCTAAGGGTTAGCCCCATGAAGGGAGTACACCATTTTGGAGTCAAGGGAAAACTTAGCCCAAGATATACTGGACCGTTCAAGATTCTGAGTCAGAGTCGAGGAGTAGCCTTTGAGTTAGAATTGCCGAAGAAACTATCTAAAGTCCATAATGTGTTTCATGCTTCTCAACTTCGCAAGTGTATGAAGACACCGGAAGAAACTATATCCTACAATGAGATTGAATTGCAAGCTGATTTGACTTATGTTGAAGAACCATCAAAGATTCTAGCAGAGAATTGGAAACAACTCCATAATAGGGCCACCAAGTATTGCAAAGTACAATGGAAACATCACCCGGAAAGAGAAGCTACATGGGAAAAGGAAGAGGATCTAAGGACAGCCTATCCAGATTTCTTCAGGTACATCTTACCCCAAACTTCAGGATGAAGTTTTTGTTAAGGGGGGAAGTCTATAACATACCGGCACATAGGACAACTCCGGGGTAGTTTAGAGGGCTTTTGTGCATAGCATCTTAAATTATGGGATTTTTTTGCGCTTTTATCACTAAAACCTAAGGAGGATCGATTCTCTCTTCGAGGGGGTATGGTATACTCTCGAAGTGCAAAGGAATTCGACATGATCTCTTTTGATCTATTGCTTGTTGGGAATTGGTGAAATGAAACAACTAAAACCCTAGTCTAACTTATGAATTCAAATATGAATTTGAATTATGAAAAATTGAATTAATAATTGAAAGACACATTTAGAAAGGATAAATATTAATAAAGAAAGAAAACTTGAGCGTTATTGATCATCCACACATTATACATTGTCTTTACAAAATTTGGGAATAAAAGAATAATTACAACCTTGGAATGGATAAAAGAAGATTACAACAATGAATAGTAAGGATATTACAACAAAGAATAGAAAATATACAAGTATATGTTCCTAAAACTACACATCTTCTTTCTTTCTTTTCTTCTTCTTTTCCTTTTGGCACCTGCAAGCAAAGACTCAACAGAAACACAGCCAAAGGGGGAATTACCAAGTGGCAGTCAAAAATAATGCCACTGTAGATAATCATCAAGCTATTTGGAGCTTATCACCAAAGCATCCAAGAAAATATCCCAAGCCAGCCGAGCTGAGCAAGCAAGCTCATAGCAGCTCACTCATCAAATGCATGGGCTAAGGTGTCAAGCCCCTAGGTAACAAAGGCCAGTATAAAAACATCACATGAGGTGAAATTGCTCGGCCAAGAACACCAGCCGACCAAGAACAACACCACCACACCACCACCAACATCACACCAAGAACATCACCACAGTTGAGATCACATCACCATCACAGAATCACCACCACACAATCGACCCTGCTCATGAGTTGATCAACAGGGAAGATTTACACCACCAGCACACATCAAATCAACCAAACCAGCAAAACCAAAGACCAACATGGTTACTTAGTTCAACTAGGAACTAGGTCAAGCAGCTAGGAGGAGCAGGCTTGCCACAAGAAGCAGGAAATCAGAAATATCCAGAAGAACAAGCTACTCTTCAGCAGCAGGTTATTGTTAAACCACAGCACACATAAGTGCTGGAAGAAAACTCACAAGTTTATCTCCCAGGCAGACTGCACAAAGCACAGCCACACATGAATCAAGCAAAGCCTGATAATAAAAGAGATTTAGTCATCACTTGGATGTCCAGGAGGCCATGACCTTGAAGACAAGGCCATCCACAGCACCTACTCCCTAACACATAATCTTACCTGGGAATTTCTCAAAGGAAATACTCACAAAAATAAGAACAAGGCCAGGAGTGGCACATGGGTTGCCTAGACTATCAAGACTAAGACCTAAACCTAGAAATCCATCAGCTTTGTCAATGAAATTGATCAAATTTGAGTAAGCATCTGGGAAAAGTGGACAGGGACACTTTTAATCGAATAAGCCACCAGCAGATCACCACAGAGAGTGATCTACTCTCAAGAGCACCCAGTTTAGAAGCCAACACCCACAATAACTGTGCACACCTCAAGGAGGTATCACAGTGAAGCAGATAGCCAGAAGCTACTGCAAGAACCACAGCAGCATCTACTAAACTTAGCATCACATCTAGGAGTAATCAAGCTCAACAGAAGCTAGTTTGCATCACTGAACCAGCATAGCAATGACACTGCAAGAAAGTGCAGTAAAGCTGTTACACTACAGCTAATTAAACAGCAACATTCAGAGATAACTAACACATAGTTATCCATGCACTTGGTGCACATGATCAAGATCAGCCACTAACAAGCTCTCAGCTAATTAAGTAGAAGCAGTAACTAAATAATTAGACAGAAGAGGGTCACTATAGCATTCAGTTTGATTTCCAGCAAATTAAACAGTTAACTGAAACCAGCAAGCTTCAGTTAAAAGTGTTAACTGAAGCTATGACTGAAACTAACAGTGGCAGCTAGCACAAACATGTTCAAGCTTTTACTGCAAGCTTAATGGAGAAGGAGTGATCACAGAGCTTAAAATCACACATCACAGCAAGCCCTAATTCCACAGCACGAGAGCAAGCTTGGGGAGGAACCCTAGTACATCTGAGAGGTGGAGCATGGCCAAGCAAGCTCAAGGAGAGCACAGAGAAGAACAGAGGAGAGGAAGAACTTACTCAGCGCCCAGGAGGTACCACCGTGGCATGGCGAGGCAGTGCCCGCGCGGTCAAGATGGCACCAAGCCAGGGGAAGGCGCCGACGACACGTCGGCAAGCCACCACACACTCACCAGCATCAGATCTTGCTGAGGGAAAAGCCAAGCGGCTCGAGACAAAGCTCGAGGTCACCATGGCCGAGATCCAGAGTGCCGGAGGCGACAGAAACGAGAGCACCAGGGGGTAATCGACCAGATCTCTCGGACAGGCAGGAGTGCAGTCGCGAGATCTATCGATTGGCACCCATCTCGGCGACTAACTCCGGCGAAGGTCGTTGGAATCAAGTGTGGCGGTGGCGGGGCGACGCAGTCGCCAGAGCGGGCGAGAGGAAGGAGAAGAGGTGAGCGAGGGGGAGCGGCCGGTCGGTTTGACCGAGCCACCTGGTCGGGTTCGACCAGGTAGGCCGGCGCCGACAGGTGGGCCAGGCTGACAGGTGGGGTTGAGAGAGAGTTTTTAACCAATTTTAAAAATAGAAATTGAATAGAAAATAAAGGGGTTTTTGGAAAAACCTTTTAACACTTAATAAAAAGCAGAAAATTAATTTGGACTTTGCAAAAATAACACTAAATGATTTTTGAGCTTTTCATCACATAAATAGTGACTTTGTGAATAGGAGTGAAATTGTTCATAATTGAATTATGGAGTTTTCTTTTAAAGGAAAAACTTTTGGAAATGTTTAAATGAGAAAGTAAAAATTTAAGGACAATAACATCCTTGAATTAAAATAAAGTAAATCCATTCAAGAATTTATCCTTAGAATTCTTGAATGAATTTAGCATAATATATACTCTGGAAAATTCATAACTAGGGTATATACACTTTTTAATAAATCACCCTATAAAGATAAATAGTAAAAGGAACTTTAAAAGACTTTTCTATAGTTGTGAGATATCTAAGAAAAATCTAATTAGAATAGAACTCATTATCAAAATTGAACTCCATTCCAGAATATTGAAGAATATTCTTGAGTGAAGTAATTGATAACATATACTCCTTAAAATCATAAATGGAGTATATAAATTCTAGGAGGAAAATAAAACACTTCTGGGGGTATAAAGGGAACACACACACTTTAAAGGCATGCATCATTTGAATCTTTAACCATTGCCCTTATCGGACAATGATGCTGTTTTCCAGAACCCGAGGTCCCGAGTCACTCCAACAAATCCAACTGCACTACCATGCAGTTTGCAGGCAAGTTCACTCTTGCTCATATCTCTTGTTTATCTTTAGCAAATTACTTGCAAATACACCGGTGGTATTATTATTATGATTGCATTCAAAAGCAAAGGTTCTGCTTTCTCAACTTAATATGACTAGTAGTTAGCAACCATGGTGGTTGTCGACCTGTGAGGATGGGCAGTGGGACCATGGTAAGAGTATGGTGGAGGTCCCACTGTAACTGGAATGTTCACCTAGGATTAATAACCAATGTCGCCAGTGATTCTTGTGCCATAAAATACGGTCAACCATAGGATCTGGAATGGGACGGGAGAGTCAGTTGTATCTTTTCCCTCTTGCATATCAACGGATGCGTCGTTCCGGAGCAGTTGTCTCCCTACACGGAGCTTCGGGTTGGGTGGAGTCCCCTTAATGATTTCACGGTCCTGGCGGTCTATGATGGATTGCGGCAATGATAGGGGTAGAGTACCGAGGCCGGTGTTAGCACAGTGCGTAACCAAAACGGTGGGGGTAACTCTTTGTCAGGCACAAGTATGCCGAGGTCGGGGATGACCCACAAGTATAGGGGATCACAACAGTCTTCGAGGGAAGTATTATCCAAATTTATTGATTCGACACAAGGGGAGCCAAAGAATATATGTAAGCCTTAACAGATGAGTTGTCAATTTAGCTGCACCTGGAAACAGTCTCGCTCGCAGTGGTTTATCAGTAGCAACAGTTTTATAGTGGTGACAGTAGTGAAACAGTAACAGCAGTAATAAAATAGCAGCGGTAATAGTAACAGTTGTAAACAGTAGGAACAAATACTGTAGGCATAGGGATGGATTACGGGCGTTGCATGGATAAGATAATTCATGAAATCAATGAGACATGGGCATTGCAGATAAATAAGATAAAGCATCCTAGTACAAACAATCATAGGCATGTGTTCCGTATATAGTCGGCTCACAAGGAGAAACTTGCACGACATCTTTTGTCCTACCAGCCTGTTGCAGCAGGGCCTCAAGGGAAACTACTGGTAATTAAGGTACTCCTTTTAATAGAGTACCGGAGCAAAGCATTAACACTCGGTGAACACATGTGATCCTCACATCATAGCCATCCCCTCCGGTTATCCCAATTTCTGTCACTTTGGGGCCTCGGGTTCCGGACAACAATATGTGTATACAACTTGTAGGTAAGACCATAAACAACATGTACCATCATAGAAATAATAACATGTTCAGATCTGAAATCATGGCACTCGGGCCCAAAGTGACAAGCATTAAGCACAACAAATTGCAACAATGTCATAGGCACTAAATAAAGATACTAGGCACTATGCCCTAACAATCTCATATCAAATTACATGAACAATCTCATCCAATCCCTACCATCCCCTCACCTACAGCGGGGGAGTTACTCACACATGGATGGGGGATTCATGGATGGTCGATGGAGGAGCATCGGTGGTGATGGTGATGAAGATCTCCTCTGAATCCTCGTCCCAGCAGGGTGCCAGAACGGAGTTTCTGGTTCCGAATCGCGATTTCTGATGGCGGCGGAGCAGCAGAAGTCTATCTGGGAAAAACGCCGTCTTCCCGATATTATGTCGTCAGAGGGTATATGTAGGCGAGAGGGAAGGCCGAGAGGATGGCTGGAGCCTCCTCACGCCAGTGTGGTGCGGCCAGGGCTGGGTCGCGCCACCAGTGCGTGAGGGCCCCTCAGGCCTCCTTTCCCTCCTGTCTTCTGGCTCCGTGGGTCTTCTGGTGAAATAGGATTTTTGATGATTTTTCCCGAATTTTTACTGAAAGTTGGATTTCTGCACAAAAACGAGACACCAGAGCAATTCTGCTGAAAACAGCGTCAGTCCGTGTTAATTACATTCAAAACACACAAATTAGGGGAGAGAAAATAGCAAAAGTGTTTGAGAAAGTAGATACGTTTTGGACGTATCAACTCCCCCCAAGCTTAGCTATTTCCTTGTCCTCAAGCAATTCAGTTAACAACTGAGAGCGATAAAAGAAACTTTCACGAACACATTTGCTCATATGATGTATATATACTAACTATGTGATCAAGTACTCAGGCAATTCATAATAAGAAATATGCAACTAATGTCACCTCATAGTCAAGCAAGCTATGAAAGAGTGCCAATGCACTAATAACAAGTAACAAGTACATAAGAAGCTACAAGATTGTAATATGCATAAATGATATGAAAGAGTGGTATCCCGCTTGCCTTTATTTGTAGAGCAAAACATAAATGCTGAGGCACCTCTGAAGTTCAAGAGAAGACTAGAAGTAGAAATATCAAAGATACAAGCATCAAAGTTATACCACAATTAACCGTGTTCTGGGACAAGCACATTACACTAAGAATAACAGCTATGCTCTCAAGAAGTGCTTAAAGTTAGAAGATGATGACTCAACATAAAAGTAAACGAATGGCCCTTCGCAGAGGGAAGCAGGGATTTAACATGTGCTAGAGCTTTTCATTTGTAAAACAGAGATAAAAATTTATTTTGAGAGGTGGTTGTTCTATGTCAACGACTAGCAATGGGGACTTGCTATCTTCCATAATAAACAAGTGAGAGCGGTTCCGAGTTCTTTGAAATTTTGGCACATTGGTGCTCTTTTATAAATCTTTGGCACTCCTCCCCACCTTTTTCCTTTCTCAAACCATGGCTAACCGATTCCATCGGGTGCCCACCAACTTTCACATTCCATTGGAGGAGTGCCTTTTTTTCTTTCTTTTTAGAATTAGATTATAATGGTCTGACCAGCTCCCTTGCAAAATTAATGACGAGCAGATGAAGCTGCCTAGTCGAGGGGTACTCAATTTAATATGGAAGATAGCAATTCCAACCACTACGTCCCCATGAGCTAAAAACAGTGGCACAAAATGAGAAGTAGTTGAAAGTTTTGAAAGGTAGCACATGAAAATTTACTTGGAATGGCTTACAAATACCATGCATAGGAATTTATAGTGGACTCTTTGGAAGACTTGGTTTTTGGTAATTGGATGCACGAGTAGAGCTCATACTCAGTACAAGTGAAGGCTAGCAAAAGACTGGGGAGCGACAATCGAGAGAGCAATAACTATCATAATCATGCTTGCGACAAAACAAAATTAATATAGGCATAAAAATGATACAAGAACTCTGAGGCAAAGTAAATCATCGAGGCTTAATTGACTTTTTATTTAGTCATATGCATGCTTGAGCATGTGCCAAGTCGATTCAAATGAAGCTTTCAGAGGAGGATACCACAATAACATACCATATTATGAATAAAACAAAGCATGCAAGCGTCTACATGACATGCTACAGGCTAATAGTAAATTGAAACTAATCATATGAAAACAAGAACTACAAAGCATCCATTAGATAACATATTCCTTACATGAACCGACTAAGCATGTCCACATAAATGAGTATATGTACAAAAATGAAAACAAATAGAGTTCATACCAGCCTCTTACCACATCTCGGATTGTCATATGTCGTCATTATTGCTCTTCACTTGTGTGGCTTGAATAATATAAAGTGAATACCAAGCTCCAATGGAGTAACGGGGGACTGAACTCTGCAACAAACTTTACAAAACCGAAGAAGAACAACAAATATTTTTGTGTTTTCGATTTTTTGAAACAAAGGCAGAAGGAAATAGCAAACAAGGCAAAATATTTTTGGGTTTTTCAAGTAGCAAACCAAAAATAGCAAGTAAAGCAAACCAATGGTAAAAAACTAAAGAACCAAATAGAGAGAAACAACGGAAATATTTTTGGTCTTTTTTGTGTTTTGGAAAGCAGAAGTAAGAACTAGAACAATAAAGAAGGTGAAACATGGATATACAAGGGTCCGACAAAATATAATATGTAGATGAGTGAATCATCGGCATACCTCCCCCAAGCTTAGGCTTTTGGCCTAAGTGGAGATCAATCCCAACTCGGCCAACTCGGCTATGAAGTGGCGCCTCCGTAGTGTGACGAAGAAGCACCATCGTCCTGATATGAGCTCGAGGATGCCCCGGAGTGGTACGTGGTGAAGTGATAGGCCGGCTCCTCCTCTTCCTCCTGGACCACTGCACCGTGCTGGACGTTGAAACCAAGCAACCTAAGCTGATCGTCCAACTCCACCTTCGTGCGCGACCATGGCCTCATGTGAATGTTGAACAAGTTAGGCTGAGGCAAGGGAATTTCCCTTTCCTCTCCATCAATAAATAACATCCTGTAAACTAATTTCCCTGCACAAGAGTTAGCAGTAACAAAATGATGAAGTTTCATAGTAGCAAGATCAAGCCTTTGTGGAGCCAACAATACATCACTAGGAGCAATAGAAAGTCCTAGCTCAGCAACAATGCGCGCGGCAATAATACCTCCATAAATAGGTCCCCTAGCGGCTAGGCGACGAGCAATAATAGCACTAAGGTTATACTTCCTACTAACATCAAGAGCGGTAGCTAGAAAAGCTAAATGATAGTTGGAGATATTGCTAGTGTTTTCTCTACCAAGTACACTGGTTGCAAGATAGTAAGTGAAATATCTAATAGCTGGGAGCTGAATGTTTCTTATCTTGCCACGCTGTGCGGTGCGGTCATCATCATTGGTCACTCCTCGATAAAGCTCCACCAAATCAGTGCGGTGATTTTGTATCCTCTTGGCCGTTCCAAACATGGGAATACCTAAAATAGAACAAAACCTCCCCAAAGACATGGTGATAGACTTATCATAAATCTTAAATGCAATGGAAGGATTGAAATGAGCATTAATAAATTTAATAATTTTAAAAAAAGTCTTTGTAAGCAAAGCATATTGGTCTCTTTCATCTGTCATGTAATCAGTCAACCCAACCCTATTAATAAGGAGCAAGAAATCATCAAGAATCCCTGCATCACTCAAAAAGTTAAAACAAGGGAAGGTGGATGGATGTGCATCTCCATCGTCCCCTTCAAGGTTTGGTGACATGAGATCCTCATTATAAGACATCCTATATTGAGCGGTGGATCTTGAAGGCCTTGATGACCTTGGTGCATCACTTTCAAACACTTCTCCATATGTGAAGTTGTCCATCTCCCTTCTCTGATTTTTTTTAACAAACTCATAAAAAGTGATTTAAAGACAAGCAAGTGTAGGAAACTACTATAGTGGGTTATTAGAGAGCTAACATGCATCAAAATAGCAATTCTAAGCAATAGAACAAGCATGCATACTCATTTATCCTGCCACCTACAATGCTAAAATACTCAAGAAATACTCCACCAAAAGAAATTCTACTTGGACAAGTGGAGGAGTCACATACCGGAGAACAAATGCTCCAAATTTCAGCAGAAATGTTGGGCTAAGCAAGGAGATCGAAAAATCGAGGTGAAGAACAGCAAGAACTCGAGTTTGAGCTGAGTGTGTCGTTGTTTTCGGGAGAGAGAAAGAGCTGGGGAAGAAGAGATGAGTGAGGGGCCAGGTGGGGCCCTCTCACACCTGGGTGGCGCGGCCAGGGCTGGGCCGCGCCACCTATGTGTGAGGTGGCGTGGCAGCCCCTCCTGGTGCCTCCCAGGTGTCTCTCTGCCCCATTTTTGACATAAAAATTTATAAAGAATTTTATGGAATTTTTCGAGAAACTATATTTTCGAGGATTTTTCAGAAATTGGCATATCGATAAAACTCAGAAAAACGAGGATGAAAAGATTTCAAGCAAATCAAAACTAAGCATGCAGCAGCTCTGAGATACTCTTAATCATGCAACTAAACTGAAGGAACAAAATTGATGAAAGTAAATACAAGTGAGGTGGAGTGGATGCGGTGAAAACGAAGTTTTGTTCATATAAAATCACTTTGTTAACAAGGTTGATCAAGTCTTGTTCCCAAACTAACTTTATATGAGGCAAAACTTTGCACTTCACTAAATGCTTATGTTACCTCAACTTTGATAGGCATAGTCCCAACCATAACAATTTGATATTCTTCCTTGGGCTTTTGCTCTGAACAAATAATTTGACCAACTTTGATGGTCTCAACATGCTTGATTGAATTTAGAGCATTCTTCCTATCAATCTTCTTGGGAAAATAAACCGTATACTCTTTGTCATTAACATTAAAAGTGACTTTTCCTTGATTGCAATTAATAACAGCACCTGCGGTGTTTAGAAAAGGTCTCCCAAGAATAATAGACATATTATCATCTTCAGGCATTTCTAACACAACAAAATCAGTTAATATCAAACAACTGTTAGCAACTTGAACAGTAACATTTTCACATATACCAATAGGAATAGTAGTAGACTTATCAGCCATCTGCAAAGATATATCAGTTGATACTAATTTTTCTAGATCTAGTCTCTTATAAAGAGAGAAAGGCATGACACTAACTCCAGCTCCCAAATCACATAAAGCAGTTCTAACGTAGTTATTTTTAATGGAGCAAGGAATAGTTGGTATACCTGGATCTCCAAGCTTCTCTGGAACTTTACCATCAAAAGAATAGTTAGCAAGTAGTGTGGAAATTTCCTCACTAGGAATTTTCCTTTTGTTAGTGACAAGATCTTTCATATATTTTGCATAAGGGGGCATTCTAATAGCATCAGTCAAAGGAATTTGCAAAAATAAAGGTCTCAGCCATTCACAAAACCTGTTGTAGTGTTCTTCTTCCTTGGACTTATGTTTCTTACTAGGAAAAGGCATTGGTTTCTGTACCCAAGGTTCTCTCTCTTTACCATGCTTGTGGGCAATGAAGTCTTCTTTGGTGTACTTTGCATTTTTATCAATCTTTTCTGGTTCCTCTTCAACTTCTTCTTTATCGGAAGCATCTCCTGGTTCAGTTTCAGCATCAGAAATAGAAACACTGTTAGGATCTTTACCTGCATCAGATGATTCTGTGGTTGTTTTATGCTTCTTCTTCTTCTCCTTAGAAGGAATATCATCACTTGAAGTACGTTGAGAATCTTGCTCGACCCTCTTAGGATGTCCTTCAGGATATAATGGGTCTTGAGTAGTAGCACCACTTCTTGTGCGTATTTCACATGCTTGCTTCTCTCTTGCAGCATTAACTAGCAAGTCTTTTTGCACCTTGGTAAGCTGATCAATTTGTGTTTGAACCATTTGAAAATGTTTAGCAAGTATCTTTACATCATTGGCGGTTCTCTCCACAATATCCTGCAACTTGTTAATAGCTCTAGAATTTTCCAACAATTGATTATGCACTATTCTGTTAAAATTTTCTTGCTTAACAATAAAATTATCAAATTCATCTAAGCATTGATCAGGAGGTTTAGAATAAGGAATATCTCTTTCATCAAAGCGTTGGAGAGAGTGTACCTCAATAGTTGATGAGTGAGGGATTGGCTTACATAATTCTTCTATAGGAGGTAAATTCTTCACATCTTCGGCCTTAATACCTTTCTCCTTAAGAGATTTCTTAGCTTCCTTCATAACTTCATCATTTAATTCAATCATCCCTCTCTTCTTCGGCGTAGGCTCTGTAGATGGCGCAGGGGTTGGTGCTGGTGTTGGCTCAACTAAAGTCCAATCATCATGATTCTGGCTTATTTTAGCCATTAATTCTTCAGCATCAGCCGGAGTTCTTTCCCTGAAAACACAACCAGCACAACTATCCAAATATGACTTAGATTCATCCGTTAGTCCATTATAAAATATATCAAGGAGTTCGTTTTTAGGCAATGGTTCTTTAGGCAGAGCTCTAATTAAAGAACAAAACCTCGTCCAAGATTCAGGCAATATCTCTCCTTTTCCCTGTTCAAAATCAAAGATTTTCTGCACAGCAGCATGTTGAGCACTAGCAGGAAAATATTTCTGAAAGAAAGCATTAACCAAAGCAATAGGACTAGTAAGAGATCGAGGAGACAAGCTATTAAACCAAGTTTTAGCTGCATCTTTCAACGAGAAAGGAAAAATCTTAGCAACAAAGTAAGTGCGGAGCTTTATATCATCAGAAAACAAATTACTCAAAGTAGAAAGCTCATTCATGTGCTCCATAGCACTCTCATCTTTAGTACCATAAAAAGGAGTTTTCTCAACAATAGATATGTAAGATAAATCCAAAGAGAAATCATAATCCTTGTCTCTAATATTTATGGGAGAAGCAGCAAACTTAGGATCAGGAGACAAATTATATCTAACAGAACGTCTTGCAAGAAGTTCTTTAACATTACCAACATTACGAGCAGCATGTGCTTCAGCAATAAAATCATCATTAAGCTCAATATAAGCATCATCATCATAATCATCACTAGAACATTCCCTAGACTCAGGTGAACTAACAGGTGTAACAGTGGTGTTTCCCAACTTAGCTCTAGCAATAGTAGCATCTAAAAAGGAACCTAGTGAACCACTCTCATCAAGCACAGTAGAAGCATCATCTAAATTATCAGTGGCATTTTCAATCTTAGCAGAAGTAGTAGCAGTAGCGTGTGGGTGTGGTGGTGTAAGCAACTTACTCATAACAGATGGCGAATCAAGAGCAACATAAGTGTTGAGAGTCGTACCTCTTCTTGTAGTGGATGGCAATATAGGAACTTTTCCATCACGAGGTTTACCCATGATGAAAGGATTGCAACGAACAATATGAATACCAAGTGAACTTACAAATAAAGCTATGCTCCCCGGCAACGGCGCCAGAAAGTAGTCTTGATGACCCACAAGTATAGGGGATCGCAACAGTCTTCGAGGGAAGTATTACCCAAATTTATTGATTCGACACAAGGGGAGCCAAAGAATATATGTAAGCCTTAACAGATGAGTTGTCAATTCAGCTGCACCTGGAAACAGTCTCGCTCGCAGTGGTTTATCAGTAGCAACCGTTTTATAGTGGTGATAGTAGTGAAAAAGTAACAGCAGTAATAAAATAGCAGCGGTAATAGTAACAGTTGTAAACAGTAGGAACAAATACTGTAGGCATAGGGATGGATTATGGGCGTTGCATGGATAAGATAATTCATAAAATCAATAAGACATGGGCATTGCAGATAAATAAGATAAAGCATCCTAGTACAAACAATCATAGGCATGTGTTCCGTATATAGTTGTACGTGCTCACAAGGAGAAACTTGCACGACATCTTTTGTCCTACCAGCCTGTTGCAGCAGGGCCTCAAGGGAAACTACTGGTAATTAAGGTACTCCTTTTAATAGAGTACCGGAGCAAAGCATTAACACTCGGTGAACACATGTGATCCTCACATCATAGACATCCCCTCCGGTTATCCCAATTTCTGTCACTTTGGGGCCTCGGGTTCCGGACAACAATATGTGTATACAACTTGTAGGTAAGACCATAAACAACATGTATCATCATAGAAATAATAACATGTTCAGATCTGAAATCATGGCACTCGGGCCCAAAGTGACAAGCATTAAGCACAACAAGTTGCAACAATGTCATAGGCACTAAATAAAGATACTAGGCACTATGCCCTAACAATCTCATATCAAATTACATGAACAATCTCATCCAATCCCTACCATCCCCTCACCTACAGTGGGAGAATTACTCACACATGGATGGGGGAGTCATGGATGGTCGATGGAGGAGCGTCGGTGGTGATGGTGATGAAGATCTCCTCCGAATCCCCGTCTCGGCAGGGTGCCAGAACGGAGTTTCTGGTTCCGAATCGCGGTTTCTGATGGCGGCGGCGCAGCGGAAGTCTATGTGGGAAAAACGCCGTCTCCCCGATATTATGTCATCAGAGGGTATACGTAGGCGAGAGGGGAGGCCGAGAGGATGGCTGGAGCCTCCTCACGCCAGTGTGGCGCGGCCAGGGCTGGGCCGCGCCACCATTGTGTGAGGGCCCCTCAGGCCTCCTTTCCCTCCTGTCTTCTGGCTCCGTGGGTCTTCTGGTGAAATAGGATTTTTGATGATTTTTCCTGAATTTTTACTGAAAGTTGGATTTCTGCACAAAAACGAGACACCAGAGCAATTCTGCTGAAAACAGCGTCAGTCCGTGTTAGTTACATTCAAAACACACAAATTAGGGGAGAGAAAATAGCAAAAGTGTTCGGGAAAGTAGATACGTTTTGGACGTATCAGTAGGCAACTACCAAATCGTAGACCGGCGAGGGTAGCGAACCGAAGTTGGAGCCGCAAAAGGGTGGGTATGCAAGGTCGCGGGAAGAAACAGTGATTGGCTCGGATCAACGGCTGGGCCACATACCGAGGAAGTATGGACGGGAAAGTACACCCGGTCGTGCAGCAAAGCATTGATCTCCTATGGGTACAAGTGACCACCTCTGCAGAGTATACAAAAAGTATCAAGATACTCCCTGTTCCAGGAAGGAGCTACGAACACGGCAGGAAAGGAGCCCATCGAAGCTCTAATCAACCTTTGAAGACTGACGGACATAGTTCTTATGAATAAAATCAATCTTTGAAGAAATGATTATAAAAACTGCATTTGACCTAAGGCTTTCTAGTCTATGGTCGTAGCTAGTGCATCACACACATCTATGCTATTAAATGAACTTGCTGGGTGATGTCTACACACGCGTCTGTTCTCGTAGACAGTGTTGGGCCTCCAAGTGCAGAGGTTTGTAGAATAGCAGCAAGTTTCCCTTAAGTGGATCACCCAAGGTTTATCGAACTCAGGGAGGAAGAGGTCAAAGCTATCCCTCTCAAGCAACCCTGCAATTACGATACAGAAAGTCTCTTGTATCCCCAACACACCCAATACACTTGTCAGATGTATAGGTGCACTAGTTCGGCGAAGAGATAGTGAAATACAAGTGGTATAGATGATTATAAGTAGTAAATGCAATCTGGAATAAAAATGACAGCAAGCAAACAAGTAACAAAACAGCAAGTAAACGGTGTGCAAAGCTTGGAAACAAGGCCTAGGGATCATACTTTCACTAGTGGACACACTCCCAACAAATATAACATAATTGAACAAATAAATAACTTCTCTTCACTATGCTACTCTGAATTACTCTCCTATTGAATAACACTAATCATTGTGTAGTGGCTACAGAAGCACCCCTTAAAGTTCATCAAGTACTTGACAAACACCACTCAAAGAGATATCCAAATCAAATCACAACTCAAGATAAATATTATTGCAACTTAGACCAAGTACTAACACGGTGCACACACTGTCAACATTACACCATGAAAGGAGGAATAGATCACTTCAATACTATCATAGTGATAATTATTCTCATAATCCATAAGAGATCACAATCGTAGCCTAGACCAAGTACCACCACGATGCATGCACTGTCACCGTTACACCATGGCAGGAGGAATAGATTACTTTTATAACACACTAGAGTACACATAATGAAGAAGAGTAACATCTACTTATTCAACATGATACAAAGCTCACGATCACATAAAGATCACATCATGGGAGAGAGAGGTAAACCACATAGCTACCGGTAGAGCCCTTAGCCCCGGAGATGAACTACTCCCTCCTCATCATAGGAGACAGCAAGGTTGATGGAGATGGCGGTGAGGTCGATGGAGATGGCGAAGATGGCGATGGAGACCAATGGAGATGGCTCCGGGGGCACTTCCCCGTCCCGGCAGGGTGCCGGAATAGAGACTTCTGTCCCCCGAAATTCGTCGGCGGTGGCGGCGGAGCTGCGGAACCCTTTCTGGAAAATTGCCGATTCCCCTAGGGTTTTCCGTCCCGAGGCTTTATATAGGCGAAGGGGCGTCGTCAGGGGGCTGCCAGGGGCTCCTCACACATAGGGGGCGCGGCCAGGGGCTAGGCCGCGCCGCCCTGGTGTGAGGCTGGCCCCTGGGCCCCCTCCGGCTCTCTTTCGGTCCTCGTCCTTCGTCCGGGAAAAATAGGAGTTCTGAAACTTGTTTCGTCCAATTCCGAGAATATTTCCTGTGTAGCTTTTCTGAAACACAAAAATAGCAGAAAATAGGGAACTGGCACTATGGCATCATGTTAATAGGTTAGTTCCGGAAATCGCATAAAAATGCCACGAAGTATAACGAAACACAAGGCAAATGGTGTAAAAACAAGCATGGAGCATCAAAAATTATAGATACATTTGAGACGTATCAGCATCCCCAAGCTTAACTCCTGCTTGTCCTCGAGTAGGTAAGTGATAACAAAAGAAATAATTTTTGAGGTGACATGCACCTACACAATCTTGATCATATATGTAAGCGTTGTGAGCTGGGATCAAAAGAACTTAAAACATGGGCATGAAAGACATAATCTTGATAGAAGAAACTTAGCAACCATGTTATAACATGAAAAAGAACACAAACAAAAGATCATGAAAATGAAACAATGAAAGTCAAACGTGTGTTCAAATCATATGGAAAAACATAGTAAATGGTTTTCAGTTTGTCCTTCATGGAAAGCAAAACATAAATGCATAGGACACCTTCAAGTTTAAGAGGGCGACTAGATACAAATAATTTAAGAACAAGTGAAACCATGATCATGAATCAATCAATGAAAACTTTGGGATAATGCACATTATACTTAGAATGACAACTATGCTCTCTTAGATAGTGCATAAAGATAGAAAGTGGTGACTCAACATAAAAGTAAAAAGAAAGGCCCTTCGCAGAGGGAAGCAGTGATTAAACATCTGCTAGAGCTTTTCATTTGTAAAACAGAGAGATAAAAATTGGTTTTGAGAGGTGGTTGTCTTTGTCAACGACTGGCAATGGGGTTCTTACTATCTTCCATACAAAAATGAAGCAAGTTTTTGAGAGAGAGATTGGCACTTTTGTGCTCTTTTATAAAGCTTGGCACTCCTCCCCACCTTTTTTCCTTTCTCAAACTATGGCTAACCGATTCCATCGGGTGCCCACCAACATTCACATACCATGGAGGAGTGCCTTTTTTTTCTTTTTTCTTTTTTCTTTTCTTTTTGGAATAAGACAATATGGAAGATAGCAAATCCGACCACTACGTCCCCATGAGCTGAAAATAGTGTCACAAAATGAGAAGTATTTTGAAGGTTTTTTGAAAGGTAGCACATGAAAATTTACTTGGAATGGCTTGCAAATACCATGCATAGGAATTTATAGTGGACACAATGGCAAACTTGGTTTTTGGAAGTTGGATGCAGGAGTAGAGCTCATACTCAGTACAAAATGAGGGCTAGCAAAAGACTGGGAGCGACCAACTAAGAGAGCAATAACGGCCATAATCATGCAAAGCGACAAAGCAACATTAAAAGAAGCATAAGATGGCATAAAAAATCAAAAACTAATTGATCATAGAGGCTAAAGGCGAATTATTTTGTAGTCAACATGGTGTAAGCATGTGCCAAGTCAACCCAAATAAAGCATCAAGGAGAAAACCAAATTAATGCTTCCAAATAATATAAACAACGCATGATTTTTTCAAAGGCTCATTAATCAATCTCAGTAATTTGAGACAAGTCATGCTACAACAAAATCACTAAGCATACTATCAAAATGACATCAAGCACGACATGCAAAAGCCTAATCCGCAGTCTAAACAAGCTTCTTTTTGTACCACTTTTTTGCATAAAGCTTTTTCTCTTTTCCAACACCATTTAAACCTTTTTGAGGAAACTCTTTTGAGGAAAACTAACATAGACCAGAGGTCCAAATACACCTTGATACAAAGATAAAGCAAGATCTGAACAAAAATCAAGGCGAAAAATGCAAGCTAAACGCAGTAGCAGAAAAAGAAAACACTCGTTGAAACGATAAGAGTGAAAAACGGAGTGTTCTTGACAATGAAAAACGGAGTTCATCTCCCTCCAAAACAACATGATGTGATCTAACCATTTATTGCAGCAAACAAAACTAAACTGAAAACTAAAAACAACTGATGCTCCAAGAAAAATGCATAATGCATGAAGCAATAAAAATATAGTGTCTTGAAAGGTGACCTGATTTTTGCCGATGAAGAAGGGGGTGCCTCGGGGGCATCCCCAAGCTTTGACGCTTGTACTTATTAGATATTTCTTGGGGTGCATGGGCATCCCCAAGCTTGAGCTTTTGTCCATTCTTCATCTAATCTCATCATTCTCCAATCCCTACACTTGAAAACTTCCTTCATACAAAACTAAACACAAATCTAGTAGCAACATTAGTGTAAGCATAATAATGAATCAACCCTTTTTAGTCAATATTTCAACACAAGACCACCACATATATAGCATATACTACTGTAGCAACTTCCCCAAAAGTTCCATAATCAAAAGAACTCAAAAAGAAAGCGATCGAGCGGCAAACACAAATATTGGCAGAAATCTGTCAAAACAGAACAGCTGACAAAGATCGATTTTTTAGAGGGTTTTCTGTTGCTCAAATCAAAAAGTGTTCAACTAATGAAAGTTTGTATATAACCTGGGGCATATGCAAAAGAAATAGCAGGTCCAAAAGATATACAGAGAATTGTTACGAATTTTTACGGTGCAGCACCGAAAACTGTTTCAGGACAGCGACATCCCCAAATCTTACCTCACTCAAATTAGAGGCTTCTCTTGGCACAACAACGAAATAAAAAGGATAAGGAGTGGTTATTACAGTAGTAATAACTTCCAAGACTCAAATAAAAGAAAAAGTACTGGAAATAAAACATTGGGTTATCTCCCAAGAGTGCTTTTCGTTAACGCCTTTGAGCTAGGCGCAGTAATTTGCAAAGATGCTCATGTGGGCGCCATATAAGAGCTTGAGGCAAAGGCACCATATAGGAATTTAAAGCAATAGAGAGCATCAAAAAGCAAGTATGGAACACATTTAAATCTAAACCACTTCCTATGAAAAATAGTCTTGTAAAAAGACAAGTCATAAAAGCGCAAAGCAAAAAGCATAGAAAGGCAAAACAAGTATAACTTCAAGAATTGCAACATAAAGAGGGGAAACTCAATATTGTTGAGATCCTTCAAACCATGTTTCCCTCTCTCATAATAACTTTCAGTAGCATCATGAATAGAACTAACAATATAACTATCACATAAAACATCCCTATCATGAGCCACATGCATAAAAGAATTAATACTCCCCACATGAATAATAGTAGTAGGAGCAGATTCAACAGAATAATTATTCTTATCACCATAATCATCAAAAATAGGAGGCATATTGTAATCATAACTAATTTTATCCTCAATAGTAGGTGAACTGAAAATATTATACCCATCATCATAACCATCATAAACTAGAGGTTTAGTATCATCACAAGCTAAAGAACAGCTATTTCGCAAAGCATATTCTTCAAACATATCATCATAAGAAGGAACATCACATATGGGAGATAAAATATTATCAGAACAAACTTTCTCCACTAAAGCTGGGGAACTAAAAATATCATGCTTAACAAAACCAGCTTCCCCAAGCTTAGACTTTTCTATAGCATTAGTAATAACAGTGTTCGAAACATTCATACTAACAACACTATTAGCATGTAAATTAAGCTCCAAAGGTTTTTCAATTTTCTCTTCAAACACTTCATATCTAAACTCAGGAAAAAGACTAAAGAACTCTTTATTTTCTATTAAGCCTAACTAGTAAAAATAAAAACAAGAAACAAAAAGATATAATTGCAGAATCTAAAGAAAATAACTTCGAGCACTCACACAGGAGGATGCGAGTACCTTTTACCTTACCTCCCCGACAACGACGCCAGAAAAGAGCTTGATGTCTATGCACGCGTCTGTTCTTATAGACAGTGTTGGGCCTCCAAGTGCAGAGGTTTGTAGAACAGCAGCAAGTTTCCCTTAAGTGGATCACCCAAGGTTTATCGAACTCAGGGACGAAGAGGTCAAAGCTATCCCTCTCAAGCAACCCTGCAATTACGATACATAAAGTCTCTTGTGTCCCCAACACACCCAATACACTTGTCAGATGTATAGGTGCACTAGTTCGGTGAAGAGATAGTGAAATACAAGTGGTATAGATGATTATAAGTAGTAAATGCAATCTGGAATAAAAATAGCAGCAAGCAAACAAGTAACAAAACAGCAAGTAAACGGTGTGCAAAGCTTGGAAACAAGGCCTAGGGATCATACTTTCACTAGTGGACACACTCCCAATAAATATAACATAATTGAACAAATAAATAACTTCTCTTCACTATGCTACTCTGAATTACTCTCCTATTGAATAACACTAATCATTGCGTAGTGGCTATAGAAGCACCCCTTAAAGTTCATCAAGTACTTGACAAACACCACTCAAAGAGATATCCAAATCAAATCACAACTCAAGATAAATATTATTGCAACTTAGACCAAGTACTAACACGGTGCACACACTGTCAACATTACACCATGAAAGGAGGAATAGATCACTTCAATACTATCATAGTGATAATTATTCTCATAATCCATAAGAGATCACAATCGTAGCCTAGACCAAGTACCACCACGATGCACGCACTGTCACCGTTACACCATGGCAGGAGGAATATATTACTTTAATAACACACTAGAGTACACATAATGAAGAAGAGTAACATCTACTTATTCAACATGATACAAAGCTCACGATCACATAAAGATCACATCATGGGAGAGAGAGGTGAACCACATAGCTACCGGTAGAGCCCTCAGTCCCGGGGATGAACTACTCCCTCCTCATCATAGGAGACAGCAAGGTTAATGGAGATGGCGGTGAGGTCGATGGAGACGGCGAAGACGGCGATTTAGACCGATGGAGATGGCTCTGGGGGCACTTCCCCGTCCCGGCAGGGTGCCGAAACAGAGACTTCTGTCCCCCGAAATTCATCGGCGGTGGCGGCGGAGATGCGGAACCCTTTCTAGAAAATTGCCGACTCCCCTAGGGTTTTCCGTCCCGAGGCTTTATATAGGCGAAGGGGCGTCTTCAGGGGGCTGCCAGGGGCTCCTCACACATAGGGGGCATGGCCAGGGGCTGGGCCGCGCCGCCCTGGTGTGAGGCTAGCCCCTGGCCCCCCTCCGGCTCTCTTTCGGTCCTCGTCCTTCGTCCGGGAAAAATAGGAGTTCTGGAACTTGTTTCGTCCAATTCCGAGAATATTTCCTGTGTAGCTTTTTTGAAACACAAAAACAGCAAAAAACAGGGAACTGGCACTGTGGCATCTTGTTAATAGGTTAGTTCTGGAAATCGCATAAAAACACCACGAAGTATAACGAAACACAAGGCAAATGGTGTAAAAACAAGCATGGAGCATCAAAAATTATAGATACGTTTGAGACGTATCACTGGGTAACGCTCGTTACTCACCCCACTCCGTTTTAACCCTTGCTTAGACTTCGAGGGCCAGTTTGAAGGTTCGCTAGGAACCCCGGAGGACTATGAGGAAGTGTACTACGAAGAACCGGATCTATCCGGAGGAGTCGAAGGCATCGACTACACCATCTCCTATGGTACCGATGAAGGTCTCGAGGAGGGAGCCGACAAATAGAGTCGTAGGATAGAAGCTGTAGTCGCATCGAACACCTAGAATAAAGTGATTAGAGTAGAGCATCATGTTTAGTTTACTGCTTTCAATTGCAGTTAAGGTTTGTAGTATTAAATTAGAACCATCTAGTGTTCCTCTTTGGACCGAGGAGGAACTGGAGTCCTTTATAATATTATGGCTTGTAATATTCAGTGCTTGAATAAAGACCGCTATGTTTCTGTTGTACCACTCTGAGGGATGCAATATTTGTGAATTGGTACTTCACGAGTGTTATGTCAACGACTTGTATACTACAATATACAGTGGTATGCTGGGTCACCACAAGCGTGGCAGCAGGGAAGGGCGGCAGCCAGAGCAGGGGAGTACGACGGTGAGTAGGGGAAGGCGGCGGCTAGAGCAGGGGAAGGCGGCGGCTAGAGCAGGGGAGTCCGGCGGTGGGTATGGGAGTCCGGCTGCGGCTGTGCACAGGGGAGGTCGGCGGCGGGAGAAGGGAAAGGTGGCGGCGCGGGAGCAGGGGAGGGCGACTGTGGGTGGATTCATTTGGGGAAGAGAAGGAGACATAAAAAAGGAAATAAAGAAAAATATGGAGGTCCTTTTTGTAAATTTGGTAGAAATCTGTAAATCCTTGCCTTGCCACGACAACACTGATAGTGGGCCCCACTGTCAGAAATAATGTTAATCGGGCTTGATTCGACAATCAGTGCATATTGGAACGAATTCACGCAAAACCAGTGATTTTTTGCAATTTCATGCAAAACCGGTGATTTTATGTATTTTCCGACTAAAATATGATAGTTTTTTTAATTTACTCAGCGGCATGCATCTATAGATACCCCCTTCCCTTGCAGAAGCCAGACAAAGCCCATGTGATATCTGAGTGCCTCCATGCATTGGAATTTGATCGGAGAGGGATTGTTAGAATAGTCATAATCCATAGTATCATATACTAGTATCATGCATATGATTTGGCTCATAGGACTAGATGCACCTATTATAGAAAATACATTTTAAATATATTTAAAAATGTCAAAAAAATTAGACAAAAAATTCTCAGTGTACATCTGAACAATGTATGTTCACCCACAAAGTTTTACGGTGAAAAGACATTTTTTGTGGCATGTATAAAAAAGACAAAAAATGGTTACGTAAATAACAATGTTGGAGCACCGAAATTTGTGTTTTTTATAGAGGCCATAAAAAATATCCTTTTCTCACGAAACTTCGTGAATGAACATAAAATGTATAGATGTACATCAAGATTTTTTTTTCAAGATTTTAAATATTTTGAAATATGTTTTTGGTAATGGATGCATCTATACCCGTGAGCCAAAGTGGATTTCCCGCATATGATACTACTATATGATATCACCCTACAAGTATAATATCATAGTTATATCATATTTAATATTTTATAGAATCTTAAGATAAATATGTACGCATGATCTATTTGCTAACTTTTTAGTTTTGCGTGTCATGATACGGTATCATATTATGATACCACTCCTATCTGTCTATTCATTAATTATCACGCTACATCAGATTTTTGCCAACATGACATGCATAATATATACTCCCATTGTGACTATTCTTACTTCTTATAGGGATTATAACTTATTGTAACAATTGATTATTTGTAAACATGTATATGAATAGAAAGGTTCTTAAAAGGTTTATCAATGATTGGTTTCGTTGGATGATGGGCAATTTGTATGCTACTTCAAAATTATATTTGGGACTAATTCCTTCGGTATAAAACATTTGAGCTCTTCAAAGATGGAGGTGGTCATTTAGTTTTTCAAAGCTACATTTTTTTGTAAATTTGACTGTAATATATGATGCAATATTTAAGTACTATATGCCCCTGCAAAAAATAACTACTATATTTAATTTCCTTTCATGCAGATTGCTACTTGTTTACCATATGATAGTGGTGCTCCTATTGTTGACTGATGTCAATATTGAGTTATTCTCCTACACGTGTAAAAATATTATCATGTGGGTTCACCTTATGCACGGGATTAAAAAGGTTGTTGCTAATTATTTCAAAGAAGCAAAGAAGACATTTAAAAATTAGAGACTATATTAGAGTACAGATAATTTCAGCATATTGTACATATTTGCATTAGCCGATACATGTATTGCACATGTTTATAGAGGAGATTTGTATTGGTAGCCGATTTATAACGAATCTCGAGGCACAAGCCGTATATCACAGAACCAAGATTTTGAGATCCGACATAATTATCTGGTTCAATTTAGTTCGACGAATCAATTATCGCGGGGAAGAAAAATGTTAGCATCCTAGGTTTTGGTCGAGGTGGCTCAAGAGAGGAGAGTATTGGATGAACCCGAAGTTCTTTTGTAATCGGTGCACCAAATGTCTAAGGTACATGTCCTATAATATCATAAAATTTATAAAAAAAAACTTATCATACTTTTTACGTCTCGCAAAATTTCAGTTCTAGATTCAAATCGCAACCCGATGAACGAAAATAACAAATTTAGTTGTTGCAATGTTAATGAGCTCGATTCATAATCCAATTTGAATTAACTGGACGTATGTGATTTGATCTATAACTAAAATTGGCAGATTTGTATTGTGTCTTTTTTACAAAAAAAACTTTTATCGTGAAATTCTTCATTTGGGGCGGGCCGGTCACCTCGTTGTTCTGTTCTCTCCTGCCACGCGCCCCTCTACGCCCAGGCAGAAGATTCAGGAAGGCTCTGCCGCCTGCGCCATGGACACGCCACGACTGGGGACACGTCGCCACACAGCACCGGCACGTGTTACGCTCCCCCACGAGCGGCGGGCCTCCCCCGCTCTGTTCATAAGCACCGAGGCCACTCGCCGCTTCTCCATCTACGAGTGCTGTTCTACTCCACTTCCATCGAGAGCTCACTAGTACTGAGTACTGACCACCACCACGGCGAGCGAGCAGAGCGGAGGGATCGAGATGAGCAGGCTGGACGCGCGTACGCTCAAGGAGGAGGTGGCGAGCATGGACCGGCGCCCGCTCGTGGACCTCGGCCACCCGCTCCTCAACCGCGTCACCGACAGCTTCATCCGCGCCGCCGGCGTCGGCGCCGCCCGGGCCGTCTCCAAGGAGGCCTACTTCGTCACCGTCGAAGGGCTCAGTGGAGACTCCACCGGGCTCGACAACGTCAAGAGGAACACCCATTTCTCCAGCGCCAGAGGTAACATTCGAGCGACAGCCGTTCAAGCTTCCTCTGTTGAGCCGGAGTGCCGGACATCCGGAGCTGACGACGTTTGCTTCTTTTGCAGGGGATGATGGCCAGAAGTCGCTCGACGCGGTGGTGAAATCGGCCGGCAAGGAGGCCATTCAGTGGGGTGAGTCAGGCAGATTATTTCCCCTCTTTTTTCTGTATTTAGGCATCCATTAGCCTGTCGTAGAAACTCCTGAAGTTAATCGAGCGATAGAAGTTTTGCTTTAGCATCTTGTCACTTGTTCCCAAAGAACGCAATATCTGACTTCGTTCATCTGTCAGGACTGGCGGCCGGAGTGTACTCTGGAGTAACGTACGGCCTGAGAGAGGCCAGAGGATGCCATGATTGGGTCGGTGCCTTTTTCAATCTATCTACCTGATGTTCCTTTGCGTAACTCTGATCAGATTTATTTGTTGTTTGGCCCGCAGCTGGTTTGCTAATTTGTATCTGTCCATTTCTGCAGAAGAACAGCGCCATTGCAGGGGCGCTCGCCGGAGCGGCGGTGGCGCTCACCGGGGACACCGGGCACGCCGACCACGTCGTCCACTTCGCCATCACCGGAGCGGCACTCTCCAGCGCGGCGACCATGCTCTCCGGCATATTCTGAGCCGCAGACCCTGTTGTTTAAGAATTTAGAGGAAGGTTTTAGCTGGTGGGAACTATGAAAAATGTGTTGTCTTCACTGTACCTCTGCAGTTCAGTTTGCGCCTCGTCCGCTAGTAGTTTCTCGGAAGGCGATTTGAAATTTCCAATGTAATGTTTGCCTTTGTATGTGTCTTGTGTGACACTTCAAATAGAGTCTGAGACCTCGATATCCATCTTCCCAACATTTTATTTACTTTCGTAAGTTTCGATTTTTCACTGTGTACCTCCACACTCCGCAGTTTGCTCCTCATCTGCTAGTTCTGGAAGTAGACGATTTGAGATTTACAGTGTGATGTTGTTCCCTTCGTTCTATGTGGTTATGTGACGC
Organism: Dactylis glomerata; assembly: GCA_007115705.1. NCBI lineage: Eukaryota > Viridiplantae > Streptophyta > Magnoliopsida > Poales > Poaceae > Dactylis > Dactylis glomerata. The sequence continues at coordinate 785,590 of QXEO01000165.1, forward strand.
TTCAGAGTACTTCGAAGTTACATTGACGTTCGTTCTTATTCTTGGATAATTTTAGGCATAATTTCCATAGTTAATTTTAGAATATTAAACATACAGTACCAGCTACTATCATATGTAACTCGAATACACTATATGTATTAAACAGCAAGATAAACAAAAACAAATAGTAGCAGCGAAACATGTACTCGCAGAACATAACGAATAGACAAACATCGCACGTCCGAGTCGGTTACAGCAGCCCATGATCCGGGAGCGACCCGAACCGGCTAGCTGTGACATGTCCGTCAAGGACTCGGTCAAAAGCTCGGTTTTTCTGTGCAGCAAAAAAATAAGCTCGGCTTCGAGGCTCAATTCCGCAAACTGCGGTGCGCGCGTCGTGACGTGTCGAGACGAGCGAGCGAGGAGGGGGAGGAGGAGCGCGCGTGTGGTACTTCTCTTCTCACTCACTTACCAAGTGGTGCAACACCCCACCTTATATGTTGGTCTACATCTCTTCTAACTTTCTATGTGGAACTAAACTTAGCTCCCACCCCTTGCCTTTGTGCAGCCAATAAATTAGGTTGCATGTCACATGGGCTTATACACATGGGCTTTGAGATTTCTAGGAATTTCTGAAATCTATTATGGGCCACTAGATTTTGGGCTTAACATTTCAACAATCCCCTACCAGATCTCAAATGTCTATTTAGAGATTTGCCAAACCTCACTACTTGTTTATATACCAGTGTTTCAGCAGAGACTGTTAAGTTGAACTTTCGCATAGAACCTTAAGCTACGTCTATCAGCAACTTGAACAATGGACTACGCCTTAAATTGCAAGTTTTGTGCGTCAAGATTTCACTTAAAGCCATAACCAGTACATGGCTGCCAGTAGCCCACCCCGTGGGTTGGAGCATATGCGTCGTACTCCATGATCTCTTCATGAGTTTACTGGAGATCACCCAAATCTCATAGACTGCGACGTTTAACAGTCGGGCTCATATAGGTGTGTTCTTTCAAGAATGCTCTGTAGGACAGCATTTTTGCTAATCATAGCCAACAGAAACACATTAAGGCATGTTGCCAACCTGACTTACAGATTTTGAGAGTTTTGCATCTTCACATAGAGAGGGTTACATAATACTCTCCTCAGTTCAACCACTAGCTTGTTTTCCCAGGTCCTAATTCACGGATCTCCGATCACAAAGGTTGGGTTACCACTATGGCATAACATCTATGGGTCTCAAACCCATCTCCCTCGATGCACTGTCTATCACATTACGTGATAGTCCCTTGGTAAAGGAATCTGCCAGGTTTTTGTCTGTTTGAACATACGTAACAGTTATTACTCCAGAGTTTCGTAATTTCCTGACAGACTTCAAACGTCTTTTAACGTGTCTTGATGACTTCGCGTTATCCTTAGAATTGTTCACTTTGACAATAACTGTTTGGTTGTCACAATTTAAGAGGATGGCCGGTACATGTTTTTCAACCACCGTCAAGTCCATCAAGAGCTCACGCAGCCATTCTGACTCTACAGTGGCTGTGTCTAAAGCAGTAAATTCTGCTTCCATAGTTGACCTCGTCAATATGGTTTGCCTACATGATCTCCATGATACGGCGCCACCTCCAAAGGTAAACACATACCCACTAGTGGCTTTGATATCATCTACATCAGAGATCCAATTTACATCACTATATCCTTCAAGCACAGCAGGATGCCCTGAATAGTGAATTCCGTACCTCATTATACCACATAGATAGCGCATGACCCTTTCAAGTGCATGCCAATGATCAATACCCAGGTTTGACATGAACCTACTCAACTTGCTCACAGTAAAAGAGATGTCAGGTCTTGTCGCGCTTGCTAAGTACATGAGTGAACCAATGATCTGAGAATATCTCAATTGATCTGTTGGTTTGTTCTTATTCTTACGTAATATCACACTGGGATCATAAGGTGTTGGAGAAGACTTGCTATCAATAAAGCCAAACCGGCTCAAGATCTTCTCAACATAGTGAGTTTGCGTTAAAGTAATCCCACTCTCGTTCTTATTTAACTTGATGTTCAGGATCACATCAGCTTCTCCCAGATCTTTAATATCAAAGCACTTTGACAAGAAAGACTTGACCTCAAGTATTACTTTCATGTTTGTACCAAAGATGAGAATATCATCAACGTACAAACACAATATAACATCTTCGCCCCCACCATGGCAATAGTAAACGCACTTGTCAGCCTCATTAACAACAAAGCCAACAGAAGTTAAAGTTCTGTCAAACTTCTCATGCCATTGCTTAGGTGCTTGTTTTAGGCCATATAAAGATTTTAACAACTTGCACACCTTTCTCTCTTCACCTTTTACCACAAATCCATCAGGCTGATCCATATAGATTTCCTCTTCCAACTCTCCATTGAGGAAAGCTGTCTTTACGTCCATTTGATGAACGATAAGATCATAAGAGGCAGCCATAGAAAGTAGTACTCGAATGGTGGTTAGTCTAGCGACAGGTGAATAGGTGTCAAAGTAATCTTCGCCTTCTCTCTGTGTGTAGCCTTTCGCTATAAGTCTCGCCTTATACTTCTCAATAGTACCATCAGGCCTTAGCTTCTTCCTGAACACCCACTTGCAACCCACAGGCTTACAGCCATGGGGGCGATCAGATAATTCCCATGTTCCATTAGAAAGAATCGAGTCCATCTCATTTTGGACAGCTTCTTTCCAATCATCTGTATCTGGTGATGCATATGCCTCAGCAATGGACGTGAGAGTATCATCCACAAGGTACACAATGAAATCATCACCAAAGGACTTTGCAGTCCTTCGTCTCTTGCTCCTTGTAGGAGCTTCATTGTCATCCTTCTCATGAACGTCCTCAAAAACGTTCTCATGTGGTTGCTCAAAATAATTATTAGATGCACTAGATTCAGGAATTATCTCAGAAGAAAATCTAGCAGTGCTATGCATATCTTTCATAGGAAACATATTCTCAAAAAATGTTGCATCATGAGATTCCATTATAGTGTCAACATGCATATCAGGTACCTCAGATTTAACTACTAAAAATCTATAGCCAATGCTCCGCTGAGCATAACCTAGAAAGATGCAATCCACAGTCTTTGGTCCGAGTTTGCGTTTCTTTGGGATGGGAATGTTGACATTCGCCAAGCATCCCCAAGTGCACAAATACGAAAGTGATGGCTTTCTCCCAACCCACTCCTCATAAGGGGTTTTTTCTTTATTCTTGTTAGGAACTCTATTCAGGACATGACATGCAGTCAACAAAGCCTCCCCCACCATGCCTTCGATAAACCAGCAGTGTCGAGCATGGAATTTACCAAGTCAGACAGCGTGCGGTTTTTCCTCTCGGCCACCCCATTAGATTGGGGCGAGTAGGGAGGCGTTCTCTCATGAATAATACCGTGTTCCTCACAGAATTCGTCAAAGATTTTAGGAAAATACTCTCCACCACAATTCGACCTAAGATGCTTGATCTTTCTCTCTAGTTGATTTTTAACTTCGGCCTTATAAATTTTAAAGTAGTCTAAAGCTTCATCTTTAGTTCGCAACAAGTAAACATAGCAAAATCTAGTCGCATCATCAATCAATGTCATGAGATATCTCTTTTCACCTTTTGTCAACACACCATTCATCTCACATAGATCAGAATGTATGAGTTCTAGAGGTGCCAAGTTTCTCTCCTCGGCCGCCGTATGAGGCTTACGAGGTTGCTTCGATTGCACACAACTATGGCACTTAGAACCTTTGGCAATGGTGAATTTCGGAATTAAACTCATGCTGGATAACCGAGACATCAAACCAAAATTAATGTGACATAAACGAGAATGCCAAACACTGGTATCATCACTAACACCGCCACAAATATGGTTCACGGATTTATTACAGAAATCTAAAAGTGAAAAGCTGAACAAGCCTCCACACTCATAGCCTTTTCCAATAAATTGTCCATGCTTGGAAACGACTACTTTATTCGACTCTAAAACAACCTTAAACCCATCTCTGCAGAGAAGGGAACCGCTAACAAGATTCTTGTTCATAGAAGGGACATGCTGCATGTTCCTCAGCTGCACGATCTTCCCCGAAGTGAAATTCAGATCTACCGTGCCAACACCACGAACAGAGGCATGTGACTCATTACCCTTTAGGACGGAGGAATCCCGTGCGACCTGGTAAGAAGTGAACATAGAGATATCAGTACACACATGAACATTAGCACCCGTATCAATCCACCAAGAGGGAGATTGAAATACCGAAAGAACAGTAAATAGATTACCATACCCATCAGTATTGCTAGCAGTCACGACGTTGACATTTTTGGCCTTTTTCCCTCCGCGGTCTGCGCATTCTGGGCAGTCCTTGGAAAAGTGGCCGGGCTCTCCACAAGTGAAACAAGTCAGATCACTCCTGTCCCTGTTCGGCTTCTTCTTCTTGAAGGTTGTAGTCTTTACAGGCTTGTTGAAAGAGGGCTTGAAGTTCCCTTTGTTCTTGCCTGAGAATTGGCCTTTCTGCTGCACAAAGTTAGCAGTAGCATGACCCTCTCCTTTCTCAGCAGTGTTCTTAGCACGAGCCTTCTCCTCAACATCAAGGGACGCTATCAAATTTTCAACTGATATCTCCTGTCTCTTGTGTTTGAGAGCTGTGGCAAAGTTCCTCCATGAAGGGGCAACTTAGCGATAATGCAACCCGCCACAAACTTGTCGGGTAAGGCACACTTAAGGAGTTCGAGCTCTTTGGCAATGCACTGTATCTCATGAGCTTGTTGAACCACAAGAAGGTCCTTAGTCATCTTAAAATCATGAAAGCTCTCCATGATGTATAGTTCACTGCTAGTATCTGCAGCACCAAACTTGGCGTCTAGTGTGTCCCAGAGCTCCTTCTCGTCTTTTATGTGCATAAACACATCACACAGACGGTCAGCAAGAATGCTCAGAATGCATCCCACAAAGATAGTATTGGCTTCCTCGAACTTTTTCTGATCATCCTCAGACATAGTTCCTTCAGGTTTGCCTTTACTAATCTGGAACACTTTCATCGTGGTCAGCCAAAGCTCAGCCTTGTACTGCCACCTCTTAAAGTGCACACCGGTAAATTTATCCGGCCTCAGTGCATCGGTAAAACTAGCCATTGATAATTCAGGAAATTGCCTACAATTAGGTTTTTGGATTATTGGATAATTAGGCACAATTTCCATAGTTAATTCTAGAATATTAAATATGACAATACCAGCTACTACCACATGTAACTCGAACACACTAGATGCATTGAACAGCAAGATGAACGGAAACAAGTAGCAGCGAAACATGTACTCGCAGAACATAACGAACAGACAAACAACAGTAGACCGCACGTACCGCTCGTTTGCAGATGTAGTCGTTGCAGTAACGTTGTTGATGACAACGTTGGAGAAGACCGGTCGAAGCAAACGGCGATGAAGACGGCAGTAGGCTGCACCGCCCGACTTGGAATGAAGACAACCCGTGATGAAGAGCTTAAGCAGTCGCGTAGAGCGCTTCCCAAAAACCTAATTCGCCCTCTCCCGCACAGGATCGCAAAGGCGAGAGGTTCCGGAGACCTGTTCTCCCGTTCGCCGGTGCACGCCAGCGCTCGGGATGGAGTAGACTACGGAGGCGACGCAAGCAGCGAGAGGTGGCAAAAACCCTAGATCGGTATCAGGATGTGTGCGGCGGTAGCCGGGAAAGAATTTATATAGGCGGCGCAGCGGAGAAACCCTAGGCAACGTGGGCCACGCAAACCGTGGCGCGCGCGCGTCATGACGTGTCGAGTCGAGTCGAGTCGAGACGAGCGAGCGAGGAGGAGGAGGAGGAGCACGCGTGTGGTACTTCTCTTCTCACTCACTTACCAAGTGATGCAACACCCCACCTTATATGTTGGTCTATATCTCTCCCAACTTTCCATGTGGGACTAAACTTAGCTCCCACCCCTTGCCTTTGTGCAGCCAATAAATTGGGTTGCATGTCACATAGGCTTACACACATGGACTTTGAGATTTCTAGGAATTTCTGAAATCTATTATAGGGCCACTAGATTTGGGCCCAATATTTCAACACTTATGAATAGTCAGCATTTGTGGTATGCTTCACAGAGGCTGGGCCAGCATAAATGTTCATACATGAGTCACCATTAATTCTGGGAAAAAACCAAAAAATCGCTTTGGAGCACACGCACAGAGGAGCCTTTTTTTTAAGCATCAAATATTTCCAAAAAAATTACCTCCATGTAGTCAACAATACGTATTGCATTCTATAAATTTACACCAAAAAATATCTCATATTTTGGGCGCAGCAAAAAAACAAATATAACAAATATTGCAAATACAGTGGCTCACGCACAGATTAGCAAATTTCTCTTTTTTGCTGAGCCTAGAATACTTGATATTTTCATATGGTTTTTTCCACACGCGTATTATCAATTATTATCTACATCCTAATGTTTTTTCTAATTTTTTTGAATATTTATATTTGAACTTTTCAGAAAAAACAAAAGGAAAAGATTCCTATATGGCATATAGCGTATTTATGCTACGCAATTGTTTGAGTTGGTTCATGTGGGTGAATTTATGGACCATGTCTCTTAGAATTATTTTCCTACATCGACATGCTCGAGTGAGTTGGTTCGCGCGGGTGAATTTATAGACCAAGTCCTCTAGAATTATTTTCCTATATCGGCCCCGTTATGTTGTTCCGGACTTGGTGAGGGTGCGAGTGGGGGTCCCTAGAATTATTTTCCTATATCGGCCTCGTTATGTTGTTCCGGGCTTGGTGAGGGTGCGAGTGGGGGCGATGTCTTCCTCTCCGTTATTGGCGGCGACGTGGTTGGCCACAACATTATTGGCGGAGGTGAGGAAGAAATCACAATGATGAGGTGCGGGTGGAGTCGCGTTGGCGAACGAACTTAGGTTTGGGGTTTGTGGTCTCGATGGCAGCAGAGGAAGGGGGTTTGAGGGATGTAAGGTGGGGGTGGAGCAGCGAGTTGTCGCGGCCCTAACCACGATTATGCATGGTGGGAGACGATGGTCAGGCCGGCGATGATAGGTATGTCGACGAGCAAGTGAAAAGGGTTCTCGTGGAGGTGCAAAAAAGATGATCCAAGGAGAAGATAAAGAAGAAGGAGGCAGGGACAATGGGCCGGCCTAGTGTATAGGCTGACCTAACACCGTACGTAGTACATAGCAGACTCTTCTCTTAAAAAAACATAGCATACCCTAACTGATCTCGCTTCTACCAAGCAAAACCCTATTTGACACTCTTTGCGTCTAATTTTTGGTCAACACGTACCACTCTCCTAGCGCTATCGTAAGAAACGGATCAGCCTAGTACCATCCGGTTGTGCTGTTTATTCCAGTTTAGAAGGTTCTAGAAACTCTTGGTTTTGTGTTTTCTGCTGGTCGGATTTCCTAATTTTTCTATTGCGGGTTGTTTTTTCGTGGTTTTTTGGGACATGTTTTTAAGGAACTTTAAAATTTGAACTTCCCAAAGTTGATTTTCATATTTAAGTAACTTGAATTATAAATATGGGAAAATCATTTTAGACCATATTAATTAAGTGAAAACTTAATTAACAATGTGGGTGATAATTAAGGATCTAAAGATGGTTTTAGTTCTAATGGCTATGATTTCTCAAGGCATGATCTTTTTGAGCTTCAAAACTCTTAATGTTCATTTTATTTAAATAGTTTGAACTATTTAGTGTAATGTAAATGGTTTTGGTTTTGTTAGGTTCAAAATATTTAAGACTTTATGAATTTACCAGAATGCATGGTTATTATGCACTTTAACCTTTATGGTTTTCCATATTTCTGGATAAGGTGTTATGAGTAAAATTAATTCTACTCAGAGTTGATTTTTAATCTTTTTTAGGGTTTTATAATTTGGATAAAGAAGAATAGAGTAGATCAAGATTTAAAAGATCAGGGTTTAATGATTTACTTGATACTTGACTTTGTTAACCACAAGTGATGGTTGGAAGGGATAATGTTTATGACAGGATAGAATAAGATAAGATAAGATTTGATTTGTTACTTGTTTCTTAGGAATTGTGTTTTTGTTATTATTCAGTTCTTACTTATGATTCTTACTTATACATTCATAACACAGAAGTTTACCAAAGGTAAATCGAAGTTTACAACACTCTACCTGATAAACTAGTCCTAAATCAACAACGCAAGTGAGACTTCAATCACTTTGACAAGTTCTATAAAAAAGTTCTAAATTTTTCTGAATTTCCATGCATGAAGCAATGCACACATCGATTTTCTACTCATTTATGGTCTCTAATGCTATGATATTACAATGAAGCAAGGAGATTTTCTGGCACGATTGGAAGCATAGATTACATGCATTGTGAGTGGAAGAACATGGCGATTTTACGGTGAGTTGGTTGAACCTCAGCCAGTGCATGCATTATGGGATGAGTTTCTCTATATGCACCCTGAGATTCGTGATCGCCAAACTCACGACCAACTTTAGGCGGATTTGATTGAGCATTAGTAGGCATTGGCAGGCCGCGAGTAGCCATCTTATCTCAATTTATGTGTTTGGTATTCTGAACTCTGTTGTTTATTTATTTATCAGACTATTTTTTATTGTGAACTTTGATGTTACTTTGAATATAAAATATTCCAGCTATTATTTTGGTTGCAATATTGCCCTATTCGGTGAAATAGGGAAAATTATGTAAAAATGACCTATGCGGACCAAATGCGCCGGGCCGCTAGGCAGCCTAATCCAAATTGAAAGAATAGTAAATCGATCAAAAATATATCCATGAGTCAATCTAAACAGACAGAATCAGAAAAAAATCAGGCCGCTCGAGATATTAGACCCGAGTCAGGCTAGAACGTACTCAGCCGCCGCTCCCCTGACCTAGCCTCCATCTCTCCTCCTACTCCACCATAGATTGGTTCCCCCTCCTCCGGCCGGCCTTGCCTAGGAGGGGTGGGAACCCGATCTATGAGTGGAGTGATGGTGCGGTGTTAAGGCACCCAGTTGGGAACCCCAAGAGGAAGGTATGAGGAGTACAGCAACAAGTTTTCCTCAGTTATAAAACCAAGGTTTATCGAACCAGTAGGAGAAAGCCAAACTTTAGAAGGTGATGCTTGCTAGCTTCGCGACACTCTGGACAATGGCGCCGAAAAATGCTGGTGCGTAGTTGACGTAGGAGCTTCTTCACCTAGCAGCAATGTGGAACCTGCACACAACACAACCAAGAACTTTGCTCCCAACTTACGATGAGGTTGTCAATCTCACCGGTTTGCTATAAACAAAGGATTGAGTGTATCGAGTGGTAAAAGGTAATAGTATATAAGTAAAAGTAAACAGAGCGAGTAAAAGTAAACATTAATAGCAATGTAAAGGAAATTGGACCGGGGTCCACAGTTCACTAGTGGTGTCTCTCCATAAGATAAATAACAACATGCTGGGTAAACAAATTATAGTTGGGCAATTGATAGAGTAAAGATAACGTACATATGTCATGAGGATCACTATGAGATTCACTCTGGGCATTACGACAAAATACATAGATCGCCATCCAACTGCATCTATGACAAAAATCCACTTGCGGGGAGTCATCCGAGTACCCCGTGAGTATTAAGTTACAAACAACAGATAATTGCATTAAGTAAAGTGCGTAATGTAAACAAAACAAATGTCCTTGGACACAAGAATGTTGTTTTCTCCCTAGTGGCAACAGCATATCTGCACCGTTAGAGCTTTCTGTCACTCCCCCAGATTATTAGAGGCGTGAACCCAACTATCGAGCATAAATACTCCCTCTTGGAGTCACTAGCATCACTAGTGGGGACAGGGCCTATAGTCCCGGCCCGTAAGGGGCTTTAGTCCCGGTTCTCCAACCGGGACCAAAGAGGCGAGACTAAAGGCCTAACCTTTAGTCCCAGCCCTGTTCCAAGCCGGGACCAAAGGAGCTCCACGTGGGCGCCTGGGAGCGCCCTCAGGGGCAGGCCCTTTAGTCCCGGGTCGTAACACACACCGGGACTAAAGATTTTCTGCAGATTTTGTTTATTTTAGCGTTTTAGGGTTTTAGGGTTTAGGTGTTCGGGGGATTAACGTGATGCCTCGTTTGGTGCCTTGTTTGGTGTTCGGGAATTAGTTTTCGTATAATTCTAAATATACATGTTTATGCATATATATATATAAGATTAACTTATCTTACAAGCGAGCATATATATACAATTATATGGAGATCAGAATTATCGGGACTAGAGCCCGTCTATTCGATTACATGGACCAACATCAGTAATGACCCCTAGCTACACTAAATCGTCCTTTGTCGTCTATAGCTTCTGTTCTCAGAAAGGCCGCTAGCTCCTCTGCAACAGTAATCGCGCGTTGCTCTGGTAGGTACTTCTCCCGCATGGCCGTGTACTATATAAGAAGAGAAGATGAATATGAATGTCAATCATGATAACAAAGAATGACGGGTAAAAATAGAGGTGTGAATGTTTATTGCTTACGTCGTATCTGTAATCCTTGTGCTCAGAGGTAAACGTGCGAATGGACTCGCAAACGTAGTATCCACATAGATGCGTCCCCCGTGGCTGCTGGTCGCACTTTACGAGAATAGAATATAATCAAAATAATAATCTAGCATCATAAATGTATTGAAAATAGAAGTATATCATACTACTACTTACCTGAGCCGCTCTAAAGGTTAGCTTCTCATGCTCGATACCGTCAGTGACGCACTTGAACCGCTTCCAAACCCTGCCCGACAAGGAAAATGATTTGCTAAGTTTTTCATTACTTGATATATCAGAAAATTATCGAAAGAGACCGATAGAGCACAAGAATGATTGAAATTACCCTTGGAGCATGTCCTGCAGGCTTTGGAACTGTTCCAAGGGTCTCGATAATGGGTCGAAGGCATCAACTCTTCCCTTATCAATTTGAATGTCCAACAGAATCCAGTGATAGCTGCACATGTATATATATATATATGTCAGTAACTTATCAATTACACTTATAAGTGAATGGACACAACAGAGTAAGACCCTCACTTGAAGTTGTATGGAAACAGTATGTGGTCACAGTAATTTTGATATGTTAGAAACCTTAGAAGGTTTTCCTCTGTCTCCTTGGGCTTATCAGTTAGCGTCTTTATATGTATTTTATCTGGGTCAATAAACCCAATATTTATGATGTTCCTAGTTTTACATTCCAGAATCTTCATTCTGCATAATAGAGTACTAGTCAGAACTGAACAAGTTATATGTAGACAATGAATTGAAATAACTGAACAAGTTATATGTAGACAACGAATTGAAAAACTTACAGACAATAGCAACTCATAAGAGATTTGTCGAGGGCGTCGCAATTGTACATCTGGAAGAGTTCATCAAAGTCGATATGGATGTCTTCGGGACGACCGTAGTACTCCCGTGGGACACGCACCACGATCATCGTTCTCCCATTCTTTGCTTCACTTAAGTACGATGTATGCAAGTAACGCACATTTGTAAGGAGATCATCAAACTTATCTTTGCTGACCAAAGGTGCTCCCATGATAAACTGTGGCTTAGGGGCTACCACAGCCTTGGGTAACCTGTCGTCTTGGGAAGCCAGAACGTCTTCAACACTTATACCCCATTCAGCCGCCCACTTCTTTGCTAATTCCAAATCTCGCCCCTGCACCAGAGAGGGAACATTCTCGGGTAACACCCTGAGGGGTGGGATCGATTGTTTGGCCTGTTGTCCAAGCTGAGGAACGTCTGATCTTTTTTTGCTTGTAGTTGAACTTGATTTGCTCCCACTTGCACTTGCACGTGATCTGCTCTTTTTCCCTTCCTTCTGCAATACGCGTGTATAGTCGTCAGGCTTATGGTGCAAGTCATACTGTGATGGAAGGGTCAGTAAGTATTTTGCATATGCTATTTGCTTCTCGGTGTATTCCAGGCGGGGCTCGGGTTCCTTCTTTTTCATCTGCGCATCATAATGTTCCTTTGCTATCATGGCGTTTTCCTCGGGGTACGATCATAAGGTCCGATGGGAAGATTAGCATGAGGTACCTTTGGGAGGGGCGACAGTTTGCGCTTTGGGGAGCTCCGTCGCTTAGAACTCATCGACGAAGTGTTCTTGCTGGCACGCTTCCGCTTAGTATCCTTAGTGGGCGGCGGCGGAGACGGCCGACCCAAGTCCGGCGGCGGTGATCGAGATGGACTCGTGTTGTGGTGGCCGTCGTCATGTGGAGGGCTTGGAGGTGATGGAGGTGTACGTGACCCGCGATGACTCGGAGGCGGTGTTGTCCTTGGGGCCGAGCCTGGAAGCTTGATGTAGTTCTTGTCCCATAGGATGACTCCACCCAGTACTTCTCCGAGTGTCCTCTCATCTTCGGGTCCAGCTATGTCGAGCTCCATATCATGAAACCCCGACAAGATTTCATCCACCCCGACTTTAGCATAGCCAGCTGGAATCTCACGGCCATGCCAGCGTATATCAGGGCCAGAAGGTAAAGCTTGTCCGACGGCCACCTTCATGGATATGTTCTTGATTCTCTGATGGAGTTCACATGATGTTGACTCCTTGATTCCATCCATGGGGTAGCCGGGACCGCCCTCTATCATTCTTCGTGCATCATCGGTCGGGGCCTCAGATTTAGCCACGCTGCTTTTCCGCTTAGATGGGGCGGCGGTAATATCGAGTGCAGTATCTTCCTGGCGCACTACTCCTCTAAGTTCGTCAATCTGCTGCTGTTGCTCGTTAAGCCTGGCAAGCAACTGGTTGAACTTGTCATTTTCCTCATCCTGCTGTCGCTTCTTTGCTCTCGCTCGGCTTCTGTATGTGTCTTGGTCTCTGGCAAACCCAAGCCACCACGGGTAAGAAGGACCAAAGCCTCGCGTTCGTCCTCCATGTTTGTCATTGCCGAGGACCAGTGTGAGCAAATCTTTCTCTCTATCTGGAGTGAACTGTCTTTTTCCCTCTTTAATTTCTTTCACTATTTTTCCAATTTCTTCGTCAAGGTCCCCTGTTTCTTCGTCGTACGAACCACCATGCGCAAGGAACCAATTTCTTGCTCTCAATTCCCACTCATCACGGATGGGTTCAGGTATGATCCCTTTAGCTAGCATATCTTGCTCTTTCTTATCCCACTTTGGGATGGCAGTCTCATAGCCCCCTGGCCCCAGCGTGTGGTGATATTTCTTCTTGTCGGCATTTTTCTTGTTCTTTTCTGATAATGCCTTGACATCTTCTGACTCCTTGTACTCCTGAAATGCCTTCCAGTGATTCGCCTGCTTGGCTAGATACCCCTCGAATACTGTCACTTTCTTTGTCTTTAGATAGTTTTTCCATAGTTTCTTCTTCCACGTCCGGAACAGTTCGGCCATCTTCTTTAGAGTCCACTGCTTAACTTTGGCCCTCAGTTTTTTTGCGGCGTCTTCATTCTCACATTCTGGCAGGTTAAAATGTGCCATGAGATCATTCCAAAGACTATCTTTGTACCTTTCGGCGACATAGTCACTATCGGCTGCCCCTTTGCGCTTGTTCCACTCCCGAACACTGATCGGGACGTGATCCCTAACGAGAACTCCGCAGTGCTTCTTGAATGTGTCAGCAGCATTCTTATGAAGCTTGGGTTCGCCCGTAGGCAATATCACCTCAAAGGTGTAATGCGTCCGTGCATCCAACTTTTTGGTCGGGCCTCGTTTCGTAGCTTTGCTCGATGTGGAGGCCTAAGAGGGAGAAACATTCGTCAAATTAATGTATATGTATACAATATAGAGCTATCTCCAATATTTTTCACATATTACAAGTGATTGCCGAACTTCATATATATACCTCGCCGGATTTTGTTATTTCTCCACCGGCCTCTCCACCGGCTACTCCATCAGTGGAGCTATCACCTTCTCCATCATCGGAGCTATCTCCTGCCCCGTCGGCTTCATCTTTGTGTTGGTTGACCTCCATTCCATCTCCGGAGGGGTTCAGATATGACGACGGAGATTCAGCTGGTTCAACATCGGGGACGTCTTTGATTATATCTTCGAGAAGTTCTTCCTCTTCTAGGTTCCTGCTATGTGGATCCATAGTTTCTGCAAAATACCATAACAATTAAAGTGCTAACAATTAACCTAACAAAATTCGAAAAGACGATTCGAAAAGAAACTAAGTAGTTGGTCAATATATTCTAACCCTAACTAAATAATAACCCTAACACTTTTTTCTAAATACTAACCCTAACTACTAACCCTAACTAAATAAATTCTAACCCTAACTAAATAATAACCCTAACTAAATAATATAACCCTAACTAAATACTAACCCTAACTAAATAATATAACCCTAACTAAATAATAACTCTAACTAAATAATATAACCTTAACTAAATAATATAACCTTAACTAAATAATATAACCTTAACTAAATAATATAACCTTAACTAAATAATACTAACCCTAACTAAATAATATAACATTAACTAAATAATATAACCCTAATAAATACTAACTAAATAATAGAACCCTAACACTACAAACGAACTATTAACCCTAAATTCTAACCCTAAATTCTAATATAACCCTAACTAATTAAATAATATAACCCTAACTAAATAAATTATAACCCTAATAACTAAATAATATAACCCTAACTAAATACAAACTAATTCTAACCCTAAATTCTAACCCTAATTTTAACTAAATACTAACTAAATTCTAACCCTAAATTCTAACCCTAATTCTAACTAAATACTAACTAAATTCTAACCCTAATTCTAACTAATTTTCTTACCTACAGGGAAGGCGCGGCCGGCTTGCAGCAGGGGCGTCAGCGGCGAGCTCGATCGGGGGCGGTGAGTCGGGGCCGGTGGCGCGCGCTCGGGGGCGGCCAGTCGCGCGCGGGGACGGTGAGCTCGGGGGGCGCACGGGGGCGGCGAGTCACGCGCGGGGGCGGTGAGCTCGGGAGGCGGCGGCGCTCGGACGGCGACGGCGGTCTCGATGGCGGGCTCGACGGCGACCACGGATTGAACCGACCGCAACGATCAGCGTCGGTTATTCCTCGCGCTCCGTCGAAATTTTCGCTAAGTGCGTGAGAGGAGGAAGAAGGAGGAGGGGCGGGCTTTTATACCCCCCCCCTTTAGTCCCGGTTGGTGGCTTCAACCGGGACTAAAGGCCCCCCTTTAGTCCCGGTTGAAGCCACCAGCCGGGACTAAAGGGTTTGGGGGGGCGGTCCCCGAGCCCCCCCCCCCCTTTCGTCCCGGTTGGTGGATCCAGCCGGGACTAAAGGGGTAATAAATGCGCGGCAAAGGCTGAAATTTTTTCAGATTTGCATTTCAAATATGAATTTTGAATTTTGAATTGAATAACTAATGTATATATTAGAATCTGATAAAACTATGAATATGAAAAGTGTTTGAAATTGAATAACTAATTCAAAACTATTTTCTATTTTCAAAATTAATTATTTTAACAATCCAAACTATTAACTATTTTGCCATTTTCAATTAAAACTATATTGATTAATATTCTTTTTGTATATTTTAGAATTTGACAAAACTATGAATATGAAAAGTGTTTGAAATTGAATAACTAATTCAAAACTATTTTCTATTTTCAAAATTAATTATTTTAACTATCCAAACTATTAACTATTTTGCCATTTTCAATTAAAACTATATTGATTAATATTCTTTTTGTATATTTTAGAATCTGATAAAGCTTTGAACATGAAAAGTGTTTGAAATTGAATAAATAATTCAAAACCATTTTCTATTTTCAAAATTAATTATTTTAACTACCCAAACTATTAACTATTTTGCCATTTTCAATTAAAACTATATTGATTAATATTCTTTTTGCATATTTTAGAATCTGATAAAGCTTTGAATATGAAAAGTGTTTGAAATTGAATAACTAATTCAAAACCATTTTCTATTTTCAAAATTAATTATTTTAACTATCCAAACTATTAAATATTTTGCCATTTTCAATTAAAACTATATTGATTAATATTCTTTTTGTATATTTTAGAATTTGACAAAACTATGAATATGAAAAGTGTTTGAAATTGAATAACTAATTCAAAACTATTTTCTATTTTCAAAATTAATTATTTTAACTATCCAAACTATTAACTATTTTGCCATTTTCAATTAAAACTATATTGATTAATATTCTTTTTGCATATTTTAGAATCTGATAAAGCTTTGAATATGAGAAGTGTTTGAAATTGAATAACTAATTCAAAACCATTTTCTATTTTCAAAATTAATTATTTTAACTATCCAAACTATTAACTATTTTCATGGGCTTGCAGGGAAATTTTTCCGAGGCGGAGCTTCCGAAAATGTCGTAGGGCGTGAGCACCAACAACATCTTCGAGAAGCTCCGCCACGGGAGATTTCCCAACCCTTTCCTCCAAAACAGTTAGAGAAGATGGAGTCTTTCATGGGCTTGCAGGGAAATTTTTCTGAGGCGGAGCTTCCGAAGATGTCGTAGGGCGTGAGCACCAACGACATCTTCGAGAAGCTCTGCCATGGGAGATTTTCCAACCCTTTCCTCCAAAACAGTTAGAGGAGATGGAGTCTTTCACGGGCTTGCAGGGAAATTTTTCCGAGGCGGAGCTTCCGAAGATGCCGTAGGGCGTGAGCACCAACAACATCTTCGAGAAGCTCCGCCACGGGAGATTTCCCAACCCTTTACGCAACACTGTTAGAGGAGATGGAGTCTTTCACGGGCTTGCAGGGAAAATTTTTCGAGGCGGAGCTTCCGAAGATGCCGTAGGGCGTGAGCACCAACGACATCTTCGGGAAGCTCCGCCATGGGAGATTTCCCAACCCTTTCCTCCATAACTGTTAGAGGAGATGAAGTCTTTCACGGGCTTGTAGGGAAACTTTTCCGAGGCAAAGCTTCCGAAGATGCCGTAGGGCGTGAGCACCAACGACATCTTCGAGAAGCTCTGCCACGGGAGATTTCCCAACCCTTTCCTCCATCCATGGGGATGAAACTCTCCCTGCCTTCGAGCTGTGCTTGCCATGGCGTATCGATGCTCCTTTTATAGGCACGGCGCCGCTTCTACTTTTGTCTTGTTCCTCCGACAGGGGCGTCATGCGCTACATGCTTTATCTCATAGAGCAGTGCATCCACCCATGCATCCTTATCCTACCGACAGCTTTAGTCTCGGTTGCACCCACCAGCCGGGACTAAAGGTTACCCATGCGTCCTTATCCTGCCGATAGCTTTAGTCTCGGTTGCACCCTCCAGCCGGGACTAAAGGTTACCCATGCATCCTTATCCTGTTGACAGCTTTAGTCTCGGTTGCACCCTCCAGCTGGGACTAAAGGTTGTCATACATGCATGCTCCTTAAATAAAGGTTTAGTACATTTCATACATGCATTACATAAAAGGTTTAATACATTATTACATTATTGCACCAACATTCCTATCTATTATTTCTGTTTTCTTCTGGGTCATAGCCATGGAGAATCTTCATCATTCAGTAGGATGCTTGGGTCAGTTTTCACTTTGAAGGGCGGAATTTCATGAAACTTATTATAATCTACTGACATGTCTGTCTTGTCATCTACTCCCATGATGTTTCTTTTCCCTGAAAGAACTATGTGGCGCTTTGGCTCATTGGACGATGTCTTCTTTTGCTGATTTCTTTTTCTCGTTTTTGTAGACATGTCCTTCACATAGAAAACCTGAGCGACATCGTTGGCTAGGATGAATGGTTCGTCCATGTACGCAAGATTGTTGAGATTCACTGTTGTCATGCCGTACTTTTGGTCTACAACTACCCCGCCTCATGTCAGCTTTACCCATTTGCACCGAAACAAAGGGATCTTAAAAGTAGGTCCATAGTCAAGTTCCCATATCTCCTCTATGTACCCGTAATATGTTTCAAAACAGTGCCCATTCTCGTCTGTTGCATCAAAGCGGACACCACTATTTTGGTTGGTGCTCTTTTTTATCTTAGGCAACCGTGTAAAATGTATTCCCATTTATCTTGTACCCTTGGAAAGTACATATAGTCAAAGATGGTGGCCTGGCCAAACAGTACAGCTGATCTCCAACGTTGTCGTCATTCATGAGATATCTCTGTAACCAACTGCCGAAAGTCTTCTCATGTTTCCCTTTAATCCAAGAGTCAGCCTTCCCCGGGTTTTCGGAGCGTAGAATATTCTTGTGTCTCATGATATACGGAGCCACCACGGTGGAATTGTGTAGAACTGTGTAGTGTGCTTGAGAGAAAGAAAGCCCGTCCATACATACTTTTGCTTTCCTTCCTAGTGTGCCTTTTCCTGTCAACCTACCCTCATACCGAGATTCAGGAACACCAATCGGCTTAAGGTCAGGAAGAAAGTCCACACAAAACTCAATGACCTCCTCTCTTCCATAGCCCTTGGAGATGCTTCCTTCTGGCCTAGCACGGTTATGAACATATTTCTTTAAGACTCCCATGAACCTCTCGAAGGGGAACATATTATGAAGAAACACAGGACCGAGAATTCTAATCTCTTCGACTAGGTGAACTAGGAGGTGTGTCATTATATTGAAGAAGGATGGCAGGAACAACAACTCGAAGCTGACCAGACATTGGACCACATCAATCTGTAACCCTGATAGACTTTCTCGATCGATTACCTTCTGAGAAATTGCATTGAGGAATGCACATACCTTCACAATTGCCAGGCGAACATTTTCCGGTAGAATTCCCCTCAATGCAACCGGAAGCAATTGCGTCATAAGCACGTGGCAGTCATGAGACTTTAGGTTTTGGAATTTTTTATCTTTCATATTTACGATTCCCTTTATATTCGACGAGAAGCCAGTTGGGACCTTGATACTGAAAATGACTTCAAAGAAGATTTCCTTCTCTTCCTTGGTAAGAGCGTAGCTGGCACGCCCTTGAAACTGCCCTGGATGCATGCCATCTCTTCCTTTATGACGTTCCTGGTCCTCCCGTGCTTCCGGTGTATCTTTTGACTTCCCATACAAGCCCAGGAAGCCTAGAATATTCACGCAGAGATTCTTCATCAGGTGCATCACGTCGATTGCGGAGCGGACCCCATGGACTTCCCAATAGGGTAGCTCCCAAAATATAGATTTCTTCTTCCACATGGGTGCGCGCTTATCAGGGCCGTTAGGAACAGGTTGGCTGCCAAGACCCTTTCCAAAGATTACTTTTAAATCTTTGACCATATCAAATACTTCAGCACCATTACGGGTGACAGGCTTCCCCCGGGGTTCTGCCTTGCCATTGAAATGCTTGACTTTTTTCTTTAAGGGATGCTTGGGCGGAAGAAAACGACGATTGTACGGGTACACATTCTTCCTACATTTGTCCAGATATATATTTTCTGTCTGATCCAAACAGTGCGTGCATGCATTGTATCCCTTGTTTGACTGTCCTGAAATGTTACTAAGAGCAGGCCAATCATTGATGGTTACGAAAAGCAACGCTCGAAGGTCAAATTCCTCTTGTTTGTGCTCGTCCCACACATGTACACCTGGTTCGGCCCACAACTGTAAAAGTTTATCAACTAATGGCCTTAGGTACACATCAATGTCGTTGTCGGGTTGCTTTGGAGCTTGGATAAGCACTGGCATCATAATGAACTTCCGCTTCATGCACAACCAAGGAGGAAGGTTGTAGATACATAGAGTAACAGGCCAGGTGCTGTGACTGCAACTCTGCTCCCCAAAAGGATTCATGCCATCTGTACTTAGACCAAACCATAAGTTCCTTGCGTCACCTGCAAATCTCGGGAACTCTCTCTTGATTTTTCTCCACTGCCGACCATCAGCGGGGTGCCTCAACTTGTCGTCTTTCATACGATCTTCCATGTGCCATCGCAATAACTTTGCATGATCTTTATTTTTGAACAGACGTTTCAACCGTGGTATTATAGGAGCATACCACATCACCTTGGCAGGAACTCTCTTCCTGGGTGGCTCGCCCTCAATATCACCAGGGTCATCTTTTCTGATCTTATACCGCAATACAGTGCATACCGGGCATTTATCCATATTCTCGTACTTCTCACCGCGGTAGAGGATGCAGTCATTAGGGCATGCATGTATCTTCTGCGCGTCTAATCCTAGAGGGCAGACAAGCTTCTTTGCTTCGTACATGCTGGCGGGCAATTCGTTCTTTCTTGGAAGCATTTTCTTCATCAGTACCAGCAACTTTTCGAATGACGAGTCAGTCACACCGGTCTCTGCCTTCCACTTCAGCAATTCCAGTGTGCTACCCAGCTTCTTCTGGCCATCTTCACAAGTTGGGTACAACAATTTGTTGTGGTCCTGTAACATCTGCTCGAACTGCAACCTCTCCTTTTCTGTGTCGCAGCCTCGCCGTGCATCAGAAATGACCCGGCCAAGATCATCAGCGGGCTCATCTGGTTCCCGTTCTTCACCCTGCCCTTCTTCTTCATTGTCTTCCATTGCGGTATCAGCATACTCAGGGAACATAGATCGGTAGTTGTCATCATCGTTCTCTTCTTCTTCATCGTCGTCTTCCATCATAACCCCTCTTTCTCCGTGCTTGGTCCAAACATTATAGCCCGACATAAAACCGGACCGAAGCAGGTGGCTCTGAATGACTCTTGAGGAAGTGTAATCCTTCTCATTCTGACATTCAACACATGGACAAAACATATAGCCACCACCATGCTTGTTCGCATCGGCCGCATCTCGAAAAGAATGCACGCCTTCTCTGTAAGCGGATGTACATCGATCACCGTACATCCATGGATGGCTCATCTGCGTCATACGACAGTATATCAAACACAATCACGATCCTAAAAATTAGTACCGCACGGTTTAAACGAGGAAATATAGTTGCTAACCTTTTAGAATAAGTGGAAATAAAGAGGAAGAGGCTTAAGCGTGGCTCGGGCAGCTCATATCATAGTTGTGTTCGGTGAACTGAAGCGGCGTCGCTCTAACACACATTTCAACAAACACCTCTAGTGCATAGCAATGAAATAGAGAACTAGCACACACCCACACTCCTTCATCCCAGAAAAATACAAGGAAGAGGGGAGAGGGGCTGCTGCCATATATATAGGCAGAGGCCTTTAGTCCCGGTTTGAGACACAAACCGGGACTAAAGGGGGCGCACATGCGGGCCGCTCAGCGCATAGCCCTTTAGTCCCGGTTTGTGTCTAAAACCGGGACTAAAGGCTCGTTACGGGCCGGGACTAAAGCCTCCCGGGCGGCTAGGCGATTTTGGGGCGACGTGGCCGGGCCTTTAGTCCCGGCCCAGATTGCGGCCGGGACTAAAGGGTCTAGGCCAAAGGCCCTTTTTCCACTAGTGCATCTACTCGGCCAAGATAGCTACTAGCAACGGAAAGCATGCAAGATCATAAACAACATAGAGATAACATAAAGATATAATATTCAGCACATCAACTTAACATAGTACCAATACTCATCGGATCCCAACAAACACAGCATATAGAATTACATAAAGATGATCCTGATCATGTAGGGCAGCTCACAAGATCTAAACATGAAGCACATGGTGGAGGAGACAACCATCTAGCTACTGCTATGGACCCGTAATCCAAGGTAGACTACTCACACATCACTCCGGAGGCGACCATGGTGGTGGAGAAGGCCTCCGGCAGGGATTCCCCTCTCTGGCAGGGTGCCGGGAAGAGCTCCTGGATCCTCCCGATCTCGCGACGATGACGGCGGCTTGCAGTATGTTTCGTAGAAAAGTGATCCGTCCCTTAGGTTTTTCCCGTCGAGGGGAACTTATAGGCAAAAGGGCAGCGTCAGAGGGTGGACCAGGGCGGCTCACCCCCTGGTGGCGCGGGCCAGGGGTAGGCCGCGCCACCCTAGGGTGTGGCCGGCTCGTGGCCCCCCTCCGTCTCATCTTCGGTCTTCGCGAAGCTTCGGTAAAAATAGAAGGTTTGGCTTTTGTTTCGTCTAATTTTGAGAATATTTCCTGTGTAGCTTTTCTGAAATACAAAAACAGCAGAAACGGGGAACTGGCACTGTGGCATCTCGTTAATAGGTTAGTTCTGAAAAATGCATAAAAACGTCACGAAGTGTAATAAAATACAAAGCAAATGGTGTATAAACAAGCATGGAGCATCAAAAATTATAGATACGTTGGAGACGTATCATAGAGGTTTTGATAAAAGTAGTCTACAAGATTAGATTAGGGTTTAGTAGCCTTTTTCTTTTGATTTCTATGTCAATAGAGGTGGCATCGTCTACAATAATTGATCTCCGGCCCTTCGATCGACGACGAGATCTTTCTCCCGGCATCAATGGTGGTGTTGGAAGATTAAACTCCTTTAGGTATGGTCCTTCAGATCTTGCTTCGCCAGATCGATTTTGGATATTTTCTCTTGGTCATCGTGAGGAGAATTATCCCCGCAGTATTTGCCCCGGCGGCTATATCCTCGACAATGGTGATTCGTACCCTCAACTCCCCAGCGACATCGATCAAACTGTCCGGTTATTTTGCATTATGGAAGAAGAAAGCATTTGAAGACCTCAAAGATTTGCTAGTTTCTTTTAGACTTTATTTTGTAATCGTCAAAGACGGCTCATATATCTATTTGTTGCTATAAATATACGACAAGCCAGCTACGGAACACGTAGGCACGTACGTACAGCCATTCCTTTCGCCTCATCGCGTCGGTTGATAGGGCTAGGGCGGCGGCCGGCGGCCGAGGGTGCGCTCAGCGTCCTCGCTTCTGGCGACGCGTACATTAATTTGTACGTACGGTATCCGATCTACTCCTCCTATCTACGAACCACGGGGGCAGAACGCAACAGAAAAGGCAAGAAAATCGATCTAGCTAGCTAGCGATCCAATGATCTAGCTTAACGCCTTCCCATAAAAAGCCGCCCTCCCCGCCGTCCCAATTTGGGCAGCACCACTCCTGGGAGGGGATGGCGGACGGCAAGCCTGGCGCGGCCGCCGTCCACGAGGCGCTCCTTGCGCCGGCGGCGGAAGATGGGGGGCGGCAACAACAACAGGGCCTCGCCGGCCGAGGTCAAGCGGCTGGTGCGGCTCGGCGGGCCGATCGTCGCCAGCTGCATCCTCCAAAACCTCGTCAACATGGTCTCCGTCATGGTCGTCGGCCACCTAGGCGAGCTGCCCCTCGCCGGCGCCTCCCTCGCCGCCTCCCTCGCCAACGTCACCGGTTACAGCCTACTCGTACGTACCACCAAGCCCTCCCCATCTATTTTTCCCGATTGATCAGCCCGGCGTAACTAATCGTGGTCTCGTGGATGGCAACGCAGACGGGCATGGCGACGGCGCTGGACACGCTGTGCGGGCAGGCGTACGGCGCGGGGCGGTACCGCCGGCTGGGCGTCTACAAGCAGCGCGCCATGGTGGTGCTCTCGCTCGCCTGCGTCCCCATCGCGCTCGTCTGGGCCAACACCGCCAAAATCCTAATCTTCCTCGGCCAGGACGCCGCCATCGCGGCGGTGGCCGGCGAGTACGCGCGGTGGATGGTCCCGTCGCTCGCCGCCTACGTGCCGCTGCAGTGCCACATCCGGTTCCTGCAGGCGCAGGGCGTCGTGCTCCCCGTCACGGCCAGCTCCGGCGCCACCGCGCTGTTCCACCCGCTCGTCTGCTGGCTGCTCGTCTACAAGGCCGGCATGGGCTTCAAGGGCGCCGCCCTCAGCAACGCCGTCTCCTACGGCGTCAACCTCCTCATACTGGCGGCGTACGTCAGGCTGTCGGCCGCCTGCAAGGACACATGGAGCGGATTCTCCCGGGAGGCCTTCAAGGAGCTGCGCCAGTTCACCGACCTCGCCATGCCCTCCGCCATGATGATCTGGTTCGTACTCTGTAAAAGGAAATAATTCTCTTGATGAACTGTTGCTCTAGCTGGTTATTTAATATGATTTCGTTGTTCAGCTTGGAATGGTGGTCATTTGAGATCCTTGTGATCCTCTCCGGACTCCTGCCGAATCCTCAGCTTGAGACATCAGTGTTGTCAATATGGTAAGAAAACTGTTCTAAAAACCATGCCATGTGTGCTGTCAATATGGTAAGAAAATTGTTCTATGTATGCCTTAACTGTTGGACTGTTCTTTCAGCCTTAACACAGGCGCTCTGCTCTACATGGTACCACTCGGCCTCAGCTCTTCCATTAGGTAAGTTCAGTTGTCATTCATTCCTAAAGACAAAGCTCTAGCAATCTCTTGTTAATTTACTTCTCAGTTGATTTCTTGTGATCCATACATAGCACGCGCATTTCGAACGAACTTGGGGCCGGGCAACCTCAGGCGGCAAAACTGGCGATGAGAGTGGTCATGTACATGGCCTTATGTGAAGGACTGGTGATAGCCCTGATCATGATCTTGCTACGGAACGTCTGGGGCCACCTTTACAGTGACGAGCAGGAGGTCGTCACCTACATTTCCAGGATGCTGCCGATCCTCGGCATATCTTTCTTCATCGATGGACTTCACAGTTCCCTCTCAGGTTGGTGAACTTCGGGGCGGAAATTCATAATAACTGAGATAAAACTTCAATAATAACACTGCTTGCCTGAACTTTGAAGGTGTGCTCACTGGCAGCGGCAAGCAGACGATCGGCGCGGTTGTGAACCTCGGTGCGTTCTACCTGTTGGGAATTCCGATGGCCGTGCTGCTTGCATTTGTCTTCCACCTGAATGGAATGGTAAAACTGGAACCAGATCCTCTGACTTGAAGGAACAAAGTCAGAGAAGCTACAGTAGCCTAACTTTGCTTCTTTCAAATTATATGATTTAGTCTAAAATCATTTAAATTAATTTGTAGGATATAAATTTATGTTATGTATGTAGACTAACCATACAGGGAAAAAATTAGGATGCAATAAAATTCAGTTTATATTTTTTGTGTCTACAGTAATTACCTACAGTAATCAATAATAGTACATAATAGGCTGATTAGACTAGATTTCTCTGACTTCCCTTCTTTGTTTTTTCTGACTTTGCTCTTGCACGTCAGAGGAGCCGGTTCCGGTAAAACTTAGCTCCTCCTACTGTAATATTTATTGATGCTGCGTGCCCATTGATTGGATGTATCTCTGAAATGTGAAACTGGTGCAGGGTCTCTGGCTTGGCATCGTCTGCGGCAGCTTCGCCAAACTGGCGCTGCTGATATTTATAGCATGGTGCATAGACTGGGAAAAGGAGGTAAATTATACAAGCATACCTACTAGCAAACTTGCATCTGTAGTTGCAGTTAACTCTGGACCTGGCAATGCAATAATGTGTATTTGTACATTGCAGGCAGAAAAAGCAAATGACAGGGTCTTCAGCTCATCTTTTCTCCTAGTAGCATAACAAGATCAAGCATCGATCCATCTCAAGAGAACACGAGGCATCTGTGGTGCAGACAGCTTAATTAATAGGATGCCTGATTGGACTGTAAACTATAGCGCTACTTGAGTCATTGAACCATTCGAAAGGTTTGAGAGGCGCTTGGAGCTAAGTTCGATGGATGTACTAGCTACTAGCTAGGTAGAATCATGATGAGATCAGCAGGACCTGATCCAGCAATTTTGGGCATTGCATGTTTTGCCTGATTGATTTTGGCGGACAATGTAATTGAGCTCTTGTTCTAGACCACACCTTGTAGGTTCACTGAATTTGAAGATCATCATTTGTGGCACTGATATTTTGTCTCTTTCGCGTGAATCCTCCTCCGTCCCAATATACAGATACAGTGCGTGTGATTCAACAGATAGATATACGAAGCACCGACAAACAGTAAGTGTAGATGGATTCTTCCAAAGAGCTCCAGAATCAAGTTTTGATGCCATATAAGTATCATTAATATTGTTTTAACAAAATAAGAATGGGAGCACAAACTGCTCTCCAGAAGGTATTTGAGGTGCCTCTGATGATCACAAGACACAAGATTTGATCTGAAATCAGATCCTAGCCTCCTTATCAGCGTTGAACTGGATCCTAACTAGTATCCTTTTTTATCTTTGGTAATTTCTTCCTCTCAGTATAGCACTCTTCTCTTCAGTTGCCTCGAAAAATCTCCGCAGCAGGTTCATAAGAGGCTCATTCCTGAGTGGCAATTGCACTGCAACAAACACAATGAGAGAAATCCAGGATGAGAGTCTCTTGCAAGAATCTTTGGGTATCCTAGTATAGTAGAAAGTCAACACCATTCATTTCTTTTGGGTATTAACAGGAGTCCGGAACAGGTATACTGCATGAAGAACTGAGCATTCTTATGTACCGCTCTGCACATAATAAACAAGTTAGAATGTGATATCAACATCATAAAATCATCTTTAACAAAATGTGCTAGTAAACCAGCTCAAAATAACAAGCTAAAATTCTGTGATCCATTTATTCTTCTACCACATTGGCATTTGAAGTTTGAGAATCAGATAATTCACCTGAGCCGTATCATAAATGTCAGAAAATGCATATGAACAACCATCAGTTTAAGAGGATGCTAAGTGGACCCAATATAATGTGGTAAATTACATGCCATGCTTACATTAGAATAATATAATACAACTCCTTTAGCCGGTTTTGCACTTTTCAAAGCTACATCATGTACTCCCTCCGTTTGGAAATATAAGATGTTTTAGCTTTGTGAATAGAATGTATCTAGACATCTTTTAGTGTATAGATTCGAGCGAACCTATACACTAAAAGATGTCTAGATACATATTCTTTACAAAACTAAAACATCTTATATTTCTAAACGGAGGGAGTACTATATAGTGTACAGTCTAACACATTTCATAGCCTAGCCGCCTGCCCGCCTCCTGTAATGGATATTCAAAATTTACTTAAAAGGCGAGTCTGCAGCAGTTCTCCTGCTGCCAATTTAATCTTAAATGCATTAAATGATAGAAAGTTACAGAGTTGGTTCAAGGTGCCCAGTGCCATTTTGGGCTGCACCATTGGTCCTGGGTGCAGGGATCTAGCCGCATAGTATAGATTCTTACCTATATAAAAGTTAAGAAGTTTGGCTCGCTGATGCCAAATCAGCCACATGACACTGTAGATGACACAAATGAACAGTAAACGCACACCTAAAGTACCGGTGAACAATACTGATTCCTCCCGAATTTCCTAGATGCTGGCTCTTGAATTTTTGACACATGAGACCACCTGCGCGAGTGAAATGCTAGAAAAGACCACCTGTGAAAATTTTTGTCAAAAAAGACCCCCTACGAGTGGCGGCACCCCTGGCCAGGCCACACGTGGCACGTGCCGCCTGGGCCAGTGCCGGCAGGCCCCTGCCGCCGTTGCCATTGGCGGCACCCTGGCATGCGATAGACGCAGGTGACGTGGCACACCATGCCGCCGTTGCCATTGGCGGCACCCTGGCATGCCGCCGTTGCCATTGGCGGCAGGTGACGTGGCACACCATGCCGCCATCACCATTGGCGGCACCCTGGCATGCGATATTCATTTTATTCACTTGCACTTGCGTATGACGTCACCTTGCCGGCAACGAGGATGGCGGCAGGGCCCACCCGGCCGACCGGAGACTACGTGCCGGCAACGGCAACGGCGGCAGGGGCCTGCCGGCACTGGCCCAGGCGGCACGTGCCACGTGTCGCCTGGCCAGGGGTGCCGCCACTCGTAGGGGGTCTTTTTTGACAAAAATTTTCGCAATTGGTCTTTTCTAGCATTTCACTAGCGCAGGTGGTCTCATGTGTCAAAAATTCCTGGCTCTTTACCTGGTCAAAGCGGCGCACCGCCTAATCCTCTATTCCTCTGCCCTTTTCCTTATCCCGTACGTCTTCTCTTTTTTTTTTGCCAAACTTTCCTGATTCCCGTACGTCTTTCACGCCGGAGCAGCTCTCCTCCCCGCCAAAGTGCCCAGCGCGGGTGGACGTCGCCACGCTCCCGCCGGCCACCGTGCCCAGCCTGTCGGAAATTATTTCTCCTGCCCCCAGCACTCTCCCCTTCGCGATTTTGCCCAGCTTCCTCCTCCGTTTCATCCAGGAAGCAGGGGATAGTTGGGAGCGCTGCCGGTGATAGGAAGAGGACAACCAGCCAGGGAACTCCATCGTCCAGGTGACCTATTCCTCATTTGTCATTTCATCTTCCCACTCCACCTCCTTCTCTTGATCTGGTCTTATCAATCCTATTTTTAATTTTTCGTTCTATGTTCAATCAAGTGGATATCACCTGGTCACCATAGTGCCATTTTCCTTCTATTCATTGTACGTTTGCTATTTCAATTCCACAGCAGTGCCGAAGACACAAGTTTGCAGCATCTCTCTTTGCGTTCTTCAGAAGTTTCACAGCCAAATGGGTAACTTGGCTTGGGGTGTAGCCAATCCAAATTAGGAGTGCACTCGAAAGTGCAACATATCCATCTGGTAAATAGGTGAAGTTGCTCCAATTATGAACAACAATTAGAGATTCAAGACATACAGTAAACCTTAAATCTGTTTTGAATGCAGGATTATATGAGGTCACCGCATATGCAGATGGAGGATGTTGACAGCTAAGGCAAGAAGAAATTCAAGCCAAGCTGCTGGTATAATAAGCACTAATTCGTGAAACGGAGGTGGCGATTTACTGTATATGATATGTGCATTTTGGTCTGGGTTACAGTTTAGTCTCATATGCTCAGTATTGTTTGATTCTCGGATAGCTACGCTATCAAAGCCTCAAAGTTATCTCTGGCAATTAGATTTTGTTTCTCGAGCTTTCCTTATTTTAGGTAATGAAATCCTTCTTGAGTTGAGGCATTAAGAAAATGTGGGCACTGTGCTCCGAGATGATATTTTTCTTTATGTGTTATTCATGGATTACAGACTGCTCAGTTCTGGCTATTCTCAAGATGCGGTTCTTTTTTATGTAATTTCATATATTTATTCATGTGTGGTCTAAAAATTATGTTTAAGATGATATGAGATGCATATCCACTCCTCTTCTGTAATCTAAATGCAGATTATTCAGATTTGGTTGTAGACTGTCAGATTATACTAGCTGGACATTTCATATATGTTAGGTAATATCCTAGCTTCCAAATGTTTTGGTGGTGTCACTTTTACTTATACATTGGCAAACATTTTCACTGCTTTATATCCTACCATATTTGACCCTCAATCAGTGTTACATTGTTCATCTTACAGCCACCAAGGTTTATTGTATAGGCTACATGTATTTTATTGTATGGCTTTCTACTTTTGCTTATCTTTTTATTCTGTCTTTTCCAGCCACAAACCTTTTCTATGTGTTGTGCCGTATATCTCTCCAGCATTGCAACTGAACAATCACAAAAAACAGTACAACTTATGTCGAGTTATATGTAAGTTTCCAAGTGGTGTATATAGTCTAAATATTGGTGGATACAAGCAAAAGATTGATACAAATTAAACAATTGCCTTCATTTATAAATAATGAAGTCTAACGAAATCATGTATACTAAGTTCGTCAAATTGCCCACTGGATATATAATAGGCTTATAGTCAATGCACTGAATAGTCAATTATGTGCAACCTGAGCATAAGCGAGGGATTCCTTCATGTGTAGGAAAATAATTGTTCTTGAATTGGAAAATTGCACTAAGCACTGGGAATCTAATAATTTTACTTTTCTGGCTGCTTTGCTTGGGTAAGGGTCTGAATGAGAATAATCATGTTTGTTACCAGTGCCAAATTGATTATTCGTTTACTAATTTGCCACTGTGGCAGCATGTTTCTGTGCTTCCGCTGCACATGAATATGAAGCTCTCCAATTCCGCTCTCTTTCTTGAAGAGCGGCATGATCTAGCGGTGTTTGCTCAGTACGAGGCTTTCTAATCCCGCTCTCTCTCTTAGATTTCTGTACGCCAGGTATGGCATTGTTACCTGGCTCTGACATGTTCCTGCTACTGTTCAATGTTGATGCTATATATGATTCATTTTCTGAAAATTATTCTGATATATCTTATTTGGCGTAGCGTCCTATAGTTATTCCACTAATAATGTAGCCAGTGCCATGAATGATGTGGTTTCTCTAGAATTCCTGGAGATGTAAGGGAGTTTGAAAGTTGTGATACTATTTGCAAAACAATGGGCCCCATAATTTCTTCATAAAGTGGATCTTAACAACTTAGTCATAAGATCTCTTTGAAGATTGTTGTTCCAATAATGCTATTGAAAAAAGGGGCTATGCAAGGCGGATGGGTTCTGAAGGGTGGTACCATCTTCAAGCATGTTATTCAATTTATTCGCTACAGGTCTGCTACCCAGTAGTGTCATTCCTGCTGGCTACTGCATGTATGGGAACTTCATAGTAACTATGTCCTCTTTTAGTTTTCAAATAGTTCATCATATCTGCTTATTCCTAGACTGTCCAGTACTCTGACTTACGAAATCTTCTTGCAAGATGAGCTTAGTCTGGTCATGTATATTGATGTATCAGAGAGAGAATGAGGCACCTCTGCTCTTTGCGTGTAATGTTAGTTTGTCTATTCTTTCCCTTGGCAGTTACCACTTACCAGTGCAAAGTTACTTACTGTATTAGTCACTTATGCAATTGCCACTTGAAATATCTCCAGTTCCTTTTCGATATCATGATATATGGTATGATTCTTTTATAGTGTTGGTGAATTACGTGTGTTTCATGGGCACATATGTCAGGGTGTTTTCAGTTTTCCTAATCTAACAAATATGATTATTCTTACATGGATGTTAATGAATGATTGGCAAAGGTAAAGATTGGAAAGTACTTTTGCTATATTTTATTCTCGAAAAATGGTGATTTTATTCTCGAAAATGGTGAATATATAATATATATGTGCGTGACAGTTACTCGAATAACTTCATAATTTGATTGGCAGCTTCAGATAAAGCAGCCTACATCTGAAGTCGGACCTTCTAATCTTGAATATAGACCTTCTTCCAACTGTTTGGTTGTTCTGATGATGTCAGTGAAATTCTGATGACATTTTGCTCCCATGACTCAGGTTTTATGCAAAGTGCAACAAGTTTAGGCCAAGATACCTGTACATAGAAGTTTCAGTATTGAAAATGGCCCATATGCTGTTAAGATCTCTGGAGCCGTGAGCCCGTGACTCATGAATTTGTTTTTACTTCCACTAGACGATAATCCAGTTCCTAAGTATGCTAGCTGTACATTTAGGACACAGAAAATGAGTTGGATCATAGGATGAAAATATTTGGAAGAGATGATATGGAGGCGAGAAGGCTGCTAGCGTGAGTGGGCAATAATAGAATTTGGAAGACAATGATTTGGACGTCCCGGCGTGCCTCGCCGGGTAGGGATCTTTGCATATATATAATAGACAGAGTTTGTTACAAAGTATTAAACTAATACGTATCAGATACGGACACGTATATTCTAACACCCTCCCTCAATCTCAACCGGGAGAAGATTGAGATTGCGCTTACAATGCTCATACAATGGTAACGGGAGTGGTTTAGTAAATATATCAGCAACTTGATCTTTGGAAGATATGAACCGTATTTGAAGTTGCTTCTTGTTGACTCGCTCACGAACAAAATGAAAATCCACTTCAATATGTTTTGTCCGTGAATTAAATACTGGGTTTGAAGACAGGTAAGTCGCTCCAATGTTGTCACACCATAACACTGGAGGTCGGGCTTGTGTAATACCAAGCTCCTGTAGTAGAGACTGAACCCAGATAAGCTCTGTCGTAGCATTAGCAAGAGCTTTATACTCAGACTCAGTGCTCGATCTAGAAACTGTAGATTGTTTACGAGCACTCCAGGCGATCAAATTTCCTCCATAAAATATAGCATATCCCCCCGTGGATCGCCGATCATCTATACTGCCAGCCCAGTCAGCATCCGAAAAAGCAGACAACAGTGTCGAAGGTGTAGACCACAACTGCAGACCACTGTCAATAGTATACCGGACATACCGAAGAATACGTTTGACAGCTGACATATGAGAAGTACGGGGCTCATGAAGATATTGACACACCTTGTTGACTATAAATGAAAGATCCGGCCTGGTCATGGTAAGATACTGAAGACCACCAACAAGACTGCGATAGTGCGTAGCCTCCTCAGACGAAAGAACATCACCATCAACACTGCACAGACGTTCAGAAGAGGACATGGGAGTAGTAACAGGATTACACTTCAACATACCAGCACGAGCAAGAAGCTCAAGAGCATACTTGCGTTGACGAAGAACAAGTCTGCCAGAAGACGGAGAAGAGACCTCAATACCCAAAAAATAGTGCAGAACTCCAAGATCTTTAACAGAAAATGAAGACCCAAGCTGAGCAATGAGCTGAGGAATAGCCGTGGCAGACGAGCTAAGAATAATAATATCATCAACATAGACTAGCAGAAACATAGTGACATCTGAACGCCGAAGGATGAATAGAGATGTGTCAGTAACAGATGGTCGAAAACCCAAGGAACCAAGAACAGAGCTGAGGCGAGCATGCCACGCCCGTGGCGCCTGTTTCAGACCATAAAGTGACCGAAGCAAATAGCAGTAGTGATCAGGCTTAGACTGATCAATAAACCCAGGAGGTTGTCTCATATATACCTTCTCATCAAGAAAACCATTAAGGAAGGCATTTTGAATATCAAGCTGACGAATGTGCCATCGGCGCGAAAGAGCCATAGAAAGCAGTAATCTGATAGTAGCAGGCTTGACCACTGGACTGAACGTCTCATCATAATCAAGACCATATTTTTGCTTGAACCCCTTTGCAACCAACCGAGCCTTATAGCGCTCAATAGAACCATCAGCATGATGTTTCACCTTAAACACCCACTTCGAGTCGATCAAATTAACACCAGAAACAGGGGGTACAAGTCTCCATGTACCATTAGCCTGAAGAGCAGAAAATTCCTTCTCCATAGCATCCCGCCAGTGAGGAATACTGAGTGCCACACGATAATCACCCGGTTCAGAGGTATCTTTGGAAGCTGCACGCTTAGCCAAGTTAGCATTCCATGCAACCGTACCATTAGTACGAACCTTTTTCTGAACAATTCCACGCTGTCGTCGGGTAACCGGACCAGTATACGCAGGAGGCGGTGGTGGGGAAGGTGAACCTGCAGGCAAAGACCCCGAAGGAGAGCTGGACGGCGTCGAAGTAGCAGGAGTCTCAGACGATGTACTGCCGCTAGCTGATGGAGGACTGAATCCAGGCGTAGGCAACGAGGATGTCGGAGACGAGGGCTCCATGGCGTCCGCAGGTGCTGGACGCAAGACGGGCGGAGCCAGATCAACAGAAGGTGGCGCCAGAGCCAAGCCGACAGGTGCAAACCACACCAGGCTCGCCGGATCGGCCAAGCCATGCATGGGCACAAAGCCCGAGGTGGAGCCATGCACGGGTGCAAGCGGAACCGGGCGATCGACGTGAACAGCTTCTGGAGTATGCTCAACTTCTGGAGTAAGAAGCTCAAGACGAGCACCTCGACCTGTACCTGCACCATGGTTAGAAAGCAAAGACGGTGCATATGCAGTATCCATAAACTGGTCAGCTGTAAGTAAGGAGGACTCTGTAACTGGAGGATGGTGTGACCCGGGCAAGTTGGCAAAGGGAAAAACATGTTCATCAAAGACAACATCCCGAGGGATGAAAACTCTATTGGAAGGAACATGAAGACACTTATACCCTTTGTGTACCGAACTATAGCCCAGAAAGACACATTTTTTAGACCGGAAGTCAAGTTTATGATTGTTATACTGACGAATATGCGGCCAACAAGCACAACCAAAAACTTTGAAGAAGGTATAATCAGGACTCTCATGGAGAAGCCGTTGAAGAGGTGTTTGCATATCAATAGTGCGACTAGGAAGTCGATTGATCAAAAAACATGCAGTAGCAAACGCATCATTCCAATAACACAAAGGAACAGAAGCATGTGCAAGCAAAGTAAGACCGGTCTCAACAATGTGACGATGTTTGCGTTCAGCAGTGCCATTCTGTTGACGAGTGTGAGGACATGACACACGATGAGATATACCAAGACCATGAAAGAAAGGGTGAAGTTTCTCATATTCACCCCCCCCCCCAATCAGACTGGGCATGAATGATTTTGCGATTAAGAAGACGTTCCACATGTTTTTGAAACTGAAGAAACACATCATAGACATCAGACTTGTGTTTGAGCAAGTAGAGCCAGGTGAAACGACTATAAGCATCAACAAAACTCACATAAAAACGATGTCCACTGACAGAGGTTTGAGCAGGACCCCACACATCGGAATAAATAATCTCTAATGGATACTTTGTTACACGAGTAGACAAAGAAAAAGGTAATTGATGACTTTTTCCTTGCTGACAAGCATCACAAACTGCTGTATTTTTATTGGACTCACTGGTAGAAGGTAAATCATGACTACGAAGAACATGCTGAACGACTTGCAAAGCTGGATGGCCTAGACGACTGTGCCATATCACACGCGACACCTTGACACTGCTGAGAGCTTGTATGATGATAGGGGCTTTAATCTCGTAGAGACCACCACGGCATCGACCTCTAAGAATGGGTTGCTTCGTGTCCAGATCCTTTACAAAAAGATCACGAGGATGAAGTTTAATGAAGACATTATTATCATTGGAAAGTTTACTCATGGATAACAGATTATGACGTGCTTGAGGAACATGAAGGATGTGTTTAAGAGCTAACGATCTAGAGGACGGAGTAGGTAAAATAGCATGACCAATATTATGAATACGCATACCTGCTCCGTTTGCAGTCTGAACGTGCTCAGTGCCGTGGTAGGGCTCCTTGGTGGTAAGCTTGTCTAGCTCATGCGTGACATGGTGCGTGGCACCGGAGTCCGCATACTGATGCGTGGTAAATAACCAGCCCGTTGGGAACCCCAAGAGGAAGGTGTGATGAATATAGCAGCAAATTTTCCCTCAGTTAAGAAACCAAGGTATGTCGATCAGGAGAGGAGCAAACAAACGACTGAAGGTGATGCTTGCTAGCTTGCGACAGCTCAGGACAATTTATAGGGCGCCTCGTCCAAGCTTTGCTTTGCTAGCTGCAACGCGGAACCTGCACACAAACACAACCAAATACTTTGCTCCCAACTTACGATGAGGTTGTCAATCTCACCGGTTTGCTGTAAACAAAGGAATGAGCGTATCGAGTGAAAAATGATAATAATATGCGAGTAAAGTAAACAGTGCGAGTAAAGTAAACAGGTGATAGCAATATAAAGGAAATAGGACCGGGATCCACAGTTTACTAGCGGTGTCTCTCCATAGATAAAGTAATACAAGCTGGGTAAACGAATTACAGTTGGGCAATTGATAGAATAAAGATAACGTGTATATGATGAGAGGATCACTATGAGATTTACTCTAGGCATTACATCAAAATACATAGACCGCCATCCAACTGCATCTATGACTAATAATCCACTCACGGAGATATCATCCAAACATCCCATGAGTATTAAGTTGCGAACAACAGATAATTGCATTAAGCAAAGTGTGTAATGTAAACAAAGCATATGCCCTTGAGCATATGAATGTTGTTTTCCCCCTAGTAGGAACAGCACATCCACAACCTTAGAGGTTTCTGTTACTCCCCCAGGTTAAATAGAGGCATGAACCCACTATCGAGCATAAATACCCCCTCTTGGAGTCACTAGCAACTACTCGGCCAAGATAGCTACTAACAATGGAGAGTATGCAAGATCATAAACAACATAGAGATAACAAAAGATAAATTTCAGTACTTCAACTCAAGAATAACACTAATATTCATCGGATCCCAACAAACCAAACATGTAGAATTACATAACGGTGATCTCAATCATGTAGGGCAGCTCATGAGATCTAAACATGAAGCACATGGTGGAGAAGACAACCATCTAGCTACTGCTATGGACCCATAGTCCAAGGTAGACTAATCACTCATTACTCCGGAGGCAAGCATGGCGATGAAGAAGACCTCCGGTGGCGATTCCCCTCTCCGGCAGGGTGCCGGGAAGAGCTTCTGGACCCTCCCAATCTTCGGGTCGATGGCGACGACGGATCGCGATGTGTTCTAGAAAAGTGATCGGGCCCTTAGGTTTTTTCTTGTCGGGGGGTCTTTATAGGCGAAGGGGCATCGTCAGGAGTGGACCGAGGTGGTCTCACACATAGGAGGCGCGGCCCAGCCACTGGCCACGCCGCCCTGGTGTGAGGGCACCTTGTGGCCCCACTCCGTCTCCTCTTCGGTTCTCTGGAAGCTTCGGTAAAATTCTGGACGACTGGCTTTGGTTTCGTCCATTTCCGAGAATATTTCTTGTGTAACTTTTCTGAAACACAAAAACAGCAGAAAACAGGGAACTAGCACTGTGGCGACTTATTAGTAGGTTAGTTCTGGAAAATGCATAAAAATGCCACGAAGTGTAATGAAACACTAAGCAAATGGTGTAAAAACAAGCATGGAGCATCAAAAATTATGGATACGTTGGAGACGTATCAGCATCCCCAAGCTTAACTCATGCTCGTCCTCGAGTAGGTAAGTGATAACAAAAGAAATAATTTTTGAGGTGGCATGCACCTACACAATCTTGATCACATATGTAAGCGTTGTGCGCTGGGATCAAAAGAACTTAAAACATGGGCATGAAAGATATGATCTTTATAGAAGAAACTTAGCAACCATGTTATAAACATGAAAATGAACACAAACAAAAGATCATGAAAATGAAACAATGAAAGTTAAACGTGTGTTCAAATCATAAGGAAAAACATACAAATGGTTTTCAGCTTGTCCTTCATAGAGAGCAAAACATAAATGCATAGGACACCTTCAACTTTAAGAGGGCGACTAGATACAAATAATTTAAGAACAAGTGAAACCAACAATATGAATCAATCAATGAAAACTTTGGGACAATGCACATTATACTAAGAATGACAACTATGCTCTCTTAATGGTGCATAAAGATAGAAGGTGGTGACTCAACATAAAAGTAAAAGAAAGGCCCTTCGCAGAGGGAAGCAGTGATTAAACATGTGCTAGAGCTTTTCATTTGTAAAACAGAGAGATAAAACTTGAGTTTTGAGAGGTGGTTGCTTTTGTCAACGACTAGCAATGGGGTTCTTACTATCTTCCATACAAAAATGAAGCAAGTTTTTGAGAGAGAGATTGGCACTTTTGTGCTCTTTTATAAAGCTTGGCACTCCTCCCCACCTTTTTTCCTTTCTCAAACCATGGCTAACCGATTCCATCGGGTGCCCACCAACATTCACATACCATGGAGGAGTGCCTTTTTTTCTTTCTTTTTTTTTCTCTTTTTTTTTCTTTTTGGAATAAGCAATATGGAAGATAGCAAATCCGACCACTACGTCCCCATGAGCTGAAAACAGTGTCACAAAACGAGAAGTGTTTTGAAGGTTTTTTTTTAAAGTTAGCACATGAAAATTTACTTGGAATGGCTTACAAATACCATGCATAGGAATTTATAGTGGACACTTTGGCAAACTTGGTTTTTAGGAGTTGGATGCACGAGTAGAGCTCATACTCAGTACAAGGCGAGGGCTAGCAAAAGACTGGGAGCAACCAACTAAGAGAGCAATAATGGCCATAATCATGCAAAGCGACATTAAAAGAAGCATACGATGGCATCAAAAGTCAAAAACTAAATGATCATAGAGGCTATTGGCGACTTTGTGAGAGTCTAACATGTGTGAGCATGCGTCAAGTCAACCCAAATAAAGCATCAAGGAGAAAACCAAAATAATGCTTCCAAACGATAAAAACAACGCATGATTTTTTCAAAGTCTCATTAAGCAATCTCAATTATTTGAGACAAGTCATGCTACAGAAAAACCACTAAGTATACTATCAAAAAGACATCAAGCATGACATGCAAAAGCCTAAGCCACAGTCTACACAAGCTCCTTCTTGTACCACTTTTTTGCATAAAGCTTTTTCTCTTTTCCAACACCATTCAAATTTTTTATAAACACCTCTTTTGATGAAAACCAATATAGACCAGAGGCAAAAATACACCTTGATGAAAAGATATAACAAGATCTGAACACATATCAAGGCGAAAATCGAAAACCAAACGCAGTTCTAGAAAAAGAAAGAACACTCGTTGAAACGAATAGAGTGAAAAATTGAGTGTTCTTGGCAAATAAAAAGCAAGGCAACTTCTCCAAAGGAATTTGTTGGGGTCCAACCATTTATTGCAGCAAACAAAACTAAACTAAACTGAAAACTAAAAACAACTGACGCTCCAAGAAAAACACATAATGCATGAAGCAATAAATATATAGTGTCTTGAAAGGTGACCTGATTTTTGCCGATGAAGAAGGGGTCCCTCGGGGGCATCTCCAAGCTTTGACGCTTGTACTTCTTGGATATTTCTTGGGGTGATGCATGGGCATCCCCAAGCTTGAGCTTTTGTCCGTTCTTCAACTCATCTCATCACTCTCCGATCCCTACACTTGAAAACTTCCTTCATACAAAACTAAATACAAATCTATTAGCAACATTAGTGTAAGCATAACATAGAATTAACCTATTTTTGCTTCAGGTTTCAACCTAAAACCACCACATATTAAGCATATGCTACTGTAGCAACTTCCCCAAAAGTTTCGTGATCAAAAGAACTGAAAAAGAAAGCAATAAAGCGGCAATACAAATATTGGCAGAAATCTGTCAAAACAGAATAGCTGACAAAGGTCGAATTTTTGAGGGGTTTTATGTTGCTCAAATAAAAAAGTGTTCAACTAATTAAAGTTTGTATATAACCTGGGGCATATGCACAAGAAATTTCAGGTCCAAACGATATACAGAGAATTTTCACGAATTTTTATGATGCAGCACCGAAAACTGTTTCAGGACAGCAACATCCCCAAATCTTACCTCACTCAAATTAGAGGCTTCTCTTGGCACAAAAACGAAATAAAAAGGATAAGGAGAGGTCATTACAGTAGTAATAACTTCCAAGACTCAAAAAAAAAAGAACTGAATGTAAAAACATTGGGTTATCTCCCAAGAGTGCTTTTCTTTAACGCCTTTGAGCTAGGCGCAGAAAATTGCGAATCAAGTAATATCAGAAGAAGCATTAAGATCCATTATAGGAACAAAGAAATGAATACTGTCCAAATGTGGTTTTGAGTACCCCTTGTAGTCACGCCTTGGTACACTATTTTCATCAAAAAGATTTTCAGGACAAATCCAACTAAAATTATTTTCCAAGGCATCATGAATTCCTACAAGTTTACAAGGTATTGGCATTCTAGAATCTTCATTGGGTGTACCAACAACTTGAACAGACGAGCCAAGCTTATTAAAATTTTAAAAAACTTTTCTAGCCTCAATTGCAACATCTCTAAATTCTATGCGCAAAGTTTCCAAGATAAAAGCTTTCTTTTCAGGATCTTCAATTTCATGAAGCTTAAGGAGCATGTATTGCATAAAAGGATTAAGGCTAGCAAACCTAGCTTCTAAAATGTGAATTAAATAAGCAGAAGCAACTTCA
This sequence comes from Dactylis glomerata, assembly GCA_007115705.1. NCBI lineage: Eukaryota > Viridiplantae > Streptophyta > Magnoliopsida > Poales > Poaceae > Dactylis > Dactylis glomerata. The sequence continues at coordinate 824,971 of QXEO01000165.1, forward strand.
TAACTAGAAGCAAGCTCAGCCAAAGACTTTTCCTCAACTTCTTTATGCATACTAATATGATTAAAGAACTCCTCAATGTTACTTTTTCCAATAATTGAACCACTACCTACTGAGAGGTCCTCCAAAACGTACTTTGAGAACAACATAATGAACTAGAGTAAAGAAATAACAACTACCAAGGATTCTAATTTTTTGGGGGTTTTGATAAAACGATGCAAGTAAAATAAATAAAGTAAAGCAAAACTTAAAACAAAGTAAAGGATGTGCATGCGACAACTCCCCTCGCAGAAGTCTTCTACTTCCTCCCCGGCAACGGCTCCAGAAAATGTCTTGTTGATGGCGCGGTGACGTGGGAGCTTCTTGTACTTCAGTCTCCGGCAACGGCGCCAGAAAATGTGCTTGATACGTGGTAAATAACCAGCCCGTTGGAAACCCCAAGAGGAAGGTGTGATGAATATAGCAGCAAATTTTCTCTCAGTTAAGAAACCAAGGTATGTCGATCAGGAGAGGAGCAAACAAACGACTGAAGGTGATGCTTGCTAGCTTGCGACAGCTCAGGACAATTTATAGGGCGCCTCGTCCAAGCTTTGCTTTGCTAGCTGCAATGCGGAACATGCACACAACACAACCAAATACTTTGCTCCCAACTTACGATGAGGTTGTCAATCTCACCGGTTTGCTGTAAACAAAGGAATGAGCGTATCGAGTGGAAAATGATAATAATATGCGAGTAAAGTAAACAGTGCGAGTAAAGTAAACAGGTGATAGCAATATAAAGGAAATAGGACCGGGATCCATAGTTCACTAGCGGTGTCTGATACGTCTCAAACGTATCTATAATTTTTGATGCTCCATGCTTGTTTTACACCATTTGCCTATTGTTTCGTTACACTTAGTGGCATTTTTATGCATTTTCCGGAACTAACCTATTAACAAGTGCCACAGTGCCAGTTTCCTGTTTTCTGCTGTTTTTGTGTTTCAGAAGTGATACACAGGAAATATTCTCGGAATTGGACGAAACAAGTTCCTGAAGTCTTATTTTACCTGGAAGCTTCCAGAGATCCAAAGGAGAGTAGGAGGTGAGGGACCAGGGGCCCACACACAGGGGTGGCGCGGCCAGCCCCTGGCCCGCGCCACCGCCTTGTGAGGCCGCCTGGCCCCTTCTCTGACATCGACCCTTCGCCTATAAAGACCCCCCGACGAGAAAAACCTAAGTGCCCGATCAGTTTTCCAGAATACATCGCGATCCGCCGCCGCCGTCGACCCGAAGATCGGGAGGGTCCAGAAGCTCTTCCCGGCACCCTGCCGGAGAGGGGAATCGCCACCGGAGGTCTTCTTCCTCGCCATGCTTGCCTCCGGAGCGATGAGTGAGTAGTCTACCTTGGACTATGGGTCCATAGCAGTAGCTAGATGGTTGTCTTCTCCACTATGTGCTTCGTGTTAAGATCTCATGAGCTGCCATACATGATTGAGATCACCGTTATGTAATTCTACATGTTTGGTTTGTTGGGATCCGATGAATATTGGTGTTTATGATTAAGTTGCTGTACTGAATATTATCTTTTGTTATCTCTATGTTGTTTATGATCTTGCATGCTCTCCGTTGTTAGTAGCTATCTTGGCCGAGTAGTTGCTAGTGACTCCAAGAGGGGGTATTTATGCTCGATAGTGGGTTCATGCCTCTATTTCACCTGGGGGAGTGATAGAAACCTCTAAGGTAGTAGATGTGTTGTTGCTACTAGGGAGAAAACAACATTCATATGCTCAAGGGCATATGCTTTGTTTACATTACACACTTTGCTTAATGCAATTATCTGTTGTTCGCAACTTAATACTTGTGGAGTTCTCGGATTGATTCACCACAAGTGGATTATTAGTCATAGATGCAGTTGGATGGCGGTCTATGTATTTTGTTGTAATGCCCAGAGTAAATCTCATAGTGATCTTCTTGACATATCACGTTATCTTTATTCTATCAATTGCCCAACTGTAATTTGTTTACCCAGCATGTGCTATTTTATCTATGGAGAGACACCACTAGTGAACTGTGGACCCCGGTCCTATTTCCATCATATTGCTGTCACCTGTTTACTTTACTCATACTGTTTACTTTACTTGCATACTATATTGTTTTCCACTCGATACGCTCATAACCTTTGTTTCAAGCAAACCGGTGAGATTGACCACCTCATCGCAAGTTGGGAACAAAGTATTTGTTTATATGTGTGCAGGTTCCACAACACCTTCAGTCGTCATTGTCTCTCTTCTCCTGTTCGATAAACCTTGGTTTCTTAAACTGAGGGAAAACTTGCTGCTGCACTCATCATACCTTCCTCTTGGGGTTCCCAACGGGCTGGTTATTCACCACGCACAAGGACAGCCTGGTCGCCATCAGAGGCATCAGCTATTTTTCTGGCGCCGTTGCCGGGGAAGAGAGAAGACTTCTGCGAGGGGAGTTCTTCGCACACACATTCTTTACTTTGTTATTTGTTTTGCTTTACTTTATTTTATTTTACCTGCATTGCTTTTTATATCAAAAACCCAAAAAAATTAGAATCCTTGGTAGTTGTTATTTCTTTACTTTAGTTATCATGCTGCTCCCTAAGTTCGTTCTGGAGGACCTCTCAGTAGGTAGTGGTTCGATTATTGGCAAAAGTAACATTGAGGAGTTCTTTAATCACATTAGTATGCATGAGGAAGATGAGGAAAAGTCTTGGGTTGAGCTTGCTCCTAGTATTGAAGTTGCTTCTGTTATATTAATTGACATGTTGGAAACTAGGTTTGCTAGTCTTAATCCTTTTATGCAATATATGTTCCTTAAGCTTCATGAAATTGAGGATCCCGAAAAGAAGGCTTTTATCTTGGAAACTTTGCGCCTAGAATTTAAGGATGTCGTTGTTGAAGCTAGGAAAGTTCATAAACGTTTTAATAAACTCGGTTCACCTATAAAGGTTATTGATACTCATGATGAGGGAACCGAAATACCTATACCCTGCAAGCTTGTGGGATTGAATGATGCTTTCGAAAATAATTTTGCCTGGATTTGTCCTGAAAATCTTTTTTATGAGAATAGTGTACCAAAGCATGATCACAAAGGGTCTTAAAAAACTTATGTGGATGAAATACAATGCCTTATTGACAAGACCTCTTCTGTTGATCTTAATGCTTCTTCTGAAGGTACTTGATTCGCAATTTTCTGCGCCTAGCTCAAAGGCGTTAAAGAAAAGCACTCTTGGGAGATAACCCAATGTTTTATTTTCAGTACTTTTTCTTTTATTTGAGTCTTGGAAGTCATTACTACTGTAATGACCGCTCCTTATCTTGTTTATTTCGTTTTTGTGCCAAGAGAAGCCTCTAATTTGAGTGAGGTAAAGATTTGGGGATGTTGCTGTCCTGAAACTGTTTTCGGTGCTGCACCGTGAAAATTTTCTGTTTATCTTTTGGACCTGCTATTTCTTGTGCATATGCCCCAGGTTATATCCAAACTTTTATTAGTTGAACACTTTTTGATTTGAGCAACAGAAAATCCCTCAAAAATTCGACCTTTGTCAGCTGTTCAGTTTTGACAGATTTCTGCCAATATTTGTGTTTGCCACTTTATCACTTTCTTTTGAGTTCTTTTGATCATGGAACTTTTGGGGAGGTTGCTACAGTAGTATATGCTATATATGTGGTGGTTTTGAGTTGAAACCTGAAGCAAATAGAGGATTGATTATATGTTATGCTTGCACTAATGTTGCTAATAGATTTGTGTTTAGTTTTGTATGCTTGGGGATGCTTGATACGTCTCAAACGTATCTATAATTTTTGATGCTCCATGCTTGTTTTACACCATTTGCCTATTGTTTCGTTACACTTAGTGGCATTTTTATGCATTTTCCGGAACTAACCTATTAACAAGTGCCATAGTGCCAGTTTCCTGTTTTCTGCTGTTTTTGTGTTTCAGAAGTGATACACAGGAAATATTCTCGGAATTGGACGAAACAAGTTCCTGAAGTCTTATTTTACCCGGAAGCTTCCAGAGATCTGAAGGAGAGTAGGAGGTGAGGGACCAGGGGCCCACACACAGGGGTGGCGCGGCCAGCCCCTGGCCCGCGCCACGGCCTTGTGAGGCCGCCTGACCCCTTCTCTGACATCGACCCTTCGCCTATAAAGACCCCCCGACGAGAAAAACCTAAGTGCCCGATCAGTTTTCTAGAATACATCGCGATCCGCCGCCGCCGTCGACCCGAAGATCGGGAGGGTCCAGAAGCTCTTCCCGGCACCCTGCCGGAGAGGGGAATCGCCACCGGAGGTCTTCTTCATCGCCATGCTTGCCTCCGGAGCGATGAGTGAGTAGTCTACCTTGGGCTATGGGTCCATAGCAGTAGCTAGATGGTTGTCTTCTCCACTATGTGCTTCATGTTTAGATCTCATGAGCTGCCATACATGATTGAGATCACCGTTATGTAATTCTACATGTTTGGTTTGTTGGGATCCGATGAATATTGTTGTTTATGATTAAGTTGCTGTACTAAATATTATCTTTTGTTATCTCTATGTTGTTTATGATCTTGCATGCTCTCCGTTGTTAGTAGCTATCTTGGCCGAGTAGTTGCTAGTGACTCCAAGAGGGGGTATTTATGCTCGATAGTGGGTTCATGCCTCTATTTCACCTGGGGGAGTGACAGAAACCTCTAAGGTGGTAGATGTGTTGTTGCTACTAGGGAGAAAACAACATTCATATGCTCAAGGGCATATGCTTTGTTTACATTACACACTTTGCTTAATGCAATTATCTATTGTTCGCAACTTAATACTTGTGGAGTTCTCAGATTGATTCACCACAAGTGGATTATTAGTCATAGATGCAGTTGGATGGCGGTCTATGTATTTTGTTGTAATGCCCAGAGTAAATCTCATAGTGATCTTCTTGACATATCATGTTATCTTTATTCTATCAATTGCCCAACTGTAATTTGTTTACCCAGCATGTGCTATTTTATCTATGGAGAGACACCACTAGTGAACTGTGGACCCCGGTCCTATTTCCATCATATTGCTATCACCTGTTTACTTTACTCGTACTGTTTACTTTACTTGCATACTATATTGTTTTCCACTCGATACGCTCATAACCTTTGTTTCAAGCAAACCGGTGAGATTGACAACCTCATCGCAAGTTGGGAACAAAGTATTTGTTTGTGTGTGTGCAGGTTCCACAACACCTTCAGTCATCATTGTCTCTCTTCTCCTGTTCGATAAACCTTGGTTTCTTAAACTGAGGGAAAACTTGCTGCTGCACTCATCATACCTTCCTCTTGGGGTTCCCAACGGGCTGGTTATTCACCACGCACAAGGACAGCCTGGTCGCCATCAGAGGCATCAGTGTCTCTCCATAGATAAAATAATACAAGCTGGGTAAACGAATTACAGTTGGGCAATTGATAGAATAAAGATAACGTGCATATGATGAGAGGATCACTATGAGATTTACTCTGGGCATTACAACAAAATACATAGACCGCCATCCAACTGCATATATGACTAATAATCCACTCACGGGGATATCATCCGAACACCCCATGAGTATTAAGTTGCAAACAACAGATCATTGCATTAAGCAAAGTGTGTAATGTAAACAAAGCATATGCCCTTGAGCATATGAATGTTGTTTTCCCCCTAGTAGCAACAGCACATCTACAACCTTAGAGGTTTCTGTCACTCCCCCAGGTTAAATAGAGGCATGAACCCACTATCGAGCATAAATACCCCCTCTTGGAGTCACTAGCAACTACTCGGCCAAGATAGCTACTAACAACGGAGAGCATGCAATATCATAAACAACATAGAGATAACAAAAGATAAATTTCAGTACTTCAACTCAAGCATAACACTAATATTCATCGGATCCCAACAAACCAGACATGTAGAATTACATAACGGTGATCTCAATCATGTAGGGCAGCTCATGAGATCTAAACATGAAGCACATGGTGGAGAAGACAACCATCTAGCTACTGCTATGGATCCATAGTCCAAGGTAGACTACTCACTCATCGCTCCGGAGGCAAGCATGGCGATGAAGAAGACCTCCGGTGGCGATTCCCCTCTCCGGCAGGGTGCCGGGAAGAGCTTCTGGACCCTCCCGATCTTCGGGTCGACGGCGGCGGCGGATCGCAATGTGTTCTGGAAAAGTGATCGGGCCCTTAGGTTTTTTCTCGTCGGGGGGTCTTTATAGGCGAAGGGGCATCATCAGGAGTGGACCGAGGTGGTCTCACATATAGGAGGCGCGGCCCAGCCCCTGGCCGCGCCGCCCTGGTGTGAGGGCACCTCGTGGCCCCACTCCGTCTCCTCTTCGGTTTCCTGGAAGCTTCGGTAAAATTCTGGGCGACTGGCTTTGGTTTCAGCCAATTCCGAGAATATTTCCTGTGTAACTTTTCTGAAACACAAAAACAGCAGAAAATAGGGGACTGGCACTGTGGCGACTTGTTAGTAGGTTAGTTCCGGAAAATGCATAAAAGTGCCACGGAGTGTAACAAAACACTAAGCAAATGGTGTAAAAACAAGCATGGAGTATCAAAAATTATGGATATGTTGGAGACGTATCACATACCATGCCGGGTCGACGTAGCCCTGTTGACCACCATGAGCTCTGAAAGCAACAACTGAGTTTGCAGCCATAGCAATTTGCTTCTCAGTGTTACTCCCATTGTTACCGAGGCCGAGGAAGTCACGGTTGAACCTTTTGAAGCACTTGGAGGTGACATGATGCGGTATGCCACATAGTTGGCACACCACCGGTGTGCGCCCACCTATAGTGGGATTGGCGCCAGGAGGAGCAGGCGCGGTCACCTTTGGCTGGTACTACTGTGGTGGTGGGCGGGCGTCGGGGCGGAAAGTTGGGCGGAAGCCACCACCCCCGCGAAAAGTAGCAGCATGAGCAGCGGCTCCATGCTGGGGACCCGGTGAAGAGTAATGTGCCGCCGGGTAATGAAGATCCTCGGAGCGGCGAGAGTTGTGGCAATGCTTCGTAGCTTGGAGCTGAGAATATAGATCACGAATCTGCATAGGGGTGGTCCGATTGTTAACCACCTCATAGAGCGCATCAAACTCCTTTGGAAGACCAGCAAGGATATATGAGATGAGCTCATCATCTCGAAGAGGCTGACCAATACTAGTCAACTCATCAGCTAGACCCTTCTTGTTGTGGAAGTAGACATTAACAGTCATGTCGCGTTTCTTGAGCTCAGCCATCTGTTGGCGAAGTCCAGAAGAACGTGCAAAAGATGTGGCGGCGAAGGCGCCAGCCAATGTCTCCCAGGCTTCACGAGAAGTGCTAGCGAACATAACCATGCCGACAACACCTTCAGTCATCGATGACACAAAGGCAGAGAGAACTGCTTGGTCCTGCTGAATCCAGTGCTGGTAAGCTGGGTTGGGCTGAGGAACAGCGACCCCGCCATGATCAACAATCGTATGTGCTGGGGGACACACGAGAGAGCCATCAACATAGCCCATGAGGAGATTGCTGCGAAGAAGCGGACCGACCTGTGCCTTCCAGAACAGGTAATTTTCACTCGTCAAGCGAATAGTGATCGACGAGGTGATGTTGATGATGCTCGATGCCGCGGATAATGATGGCGGCGCTGGCGGTGGATAGCCCAGACCAGCGGGCATGGGCGGATAGCCGCCGGGATGCATAGGTGGGTAGCCACCGGAGTAGGGCAAATAGCCATACGACATCATGGAGTATGGCGATTGCGACGCCAGGGCTGGTGCAGAATAGCCTTCGCTGGTCGTGGTGACGAGAGGCGCGGTGTAGATCGACGTTCCCACGGCGGTGGAGGAGAAGTCTTGCGGCGGTGCCGATCGAGCGCCTGAAGTGGCCAGCGGTGTGGCCACGGGCAAGGAGGACGCGGGCTGCTGCCCGGTGATGCCGATCGGGAGAGTCGGCGCCATGGAAGAGGTGCCGAGAGGCACCGTTGCAGAGGTGGAAGTCGATGCCATGAAGAGAGGTGGCCGAGCGGCGGCGGTCGCTCGGCTAGGGTTTTGCGGTGGAGGCGGCGGAAGAGGACTAGGTCAGGAGCACGGCTCTGATACCATAATAGAATTTGGAAGACAATGATTTGGACGTCCCGGCGTGCCTCGCCGGGTAGGGATCTTTGCATATATATAATAGACAGAGTTTGTTACAAAGTACTAAACTAATACGTATCAGATACGGACACATATATTCTAATAGGCAAGCATGATCTCCGACTCATGGTCCTCGGCGATGGAGGGAGAAGTTGTGATCCTCAAATGGACAGTGCATGGTTTTGCCAGCTCGGCGACATGGAGAAGGGCCTGATTGTGTTGTAGTAGAATCCTTGGCCAAGATTCTTAATGGTTATAATCCTATTGTGCAAAAAATCTATATTGATTATGTTATCACATCTAGATATTGATTAGTATCATGAGCCAAGCTCTGCTTTTTGCATGAACAATATTCTTGAAACGATACCATTTAGCAGTACCATTACAAAACTCTTGCAAGCATCGATATCATCTCACGGGCGCGGCGTGCTGCCGCGCCAAAACTTGCCTAGTACATATATAAAAGATGAGAAGAATAGCGTGCCCTCAGCTGGCCACGTCATGTGGGTACTGTTCATGTCACATGATGAACAGTCTTCGGTGATGCTCTGACCGATGGATCCCGATCCAATGGTAGTTATTTGTTTATAGTAATTTTTTCTTAGATCTCAATGCAGCGAAAGTTATTTCTTCGCAGTAAATTTTAATTTTTCCTTGGATCTCAATGCAGCGGAAGTTATTTCTTCGTAGTAAATTTTAATTTTTCCTTGGATCTCAATGCAGCGAAAGTTATTTCTTTGCAGTAAATTTTTGGTATAAATCTTTAGCTTTCGTAGTATTTTCTCACCATGATTATCTAGCCATAATTTTTAGGTTGTTATAATTTTTTACGTTCGTAGCCGCGCATGAACAGTGCCGTGCGTGAACGATCTAACGGCAGTTTTTCGTTCATATTAATTTTTTCTTATATTGTAATGCAACGACAATTATTTCTTCGTAGTCAATTTTTGGTATCAATCTCTAGCTTTCACTGTTATTTTCTCGCCGTGATTACCTAACAATAATTTCTAGGGTTTCATAATTTTTTACGTTTGTAGCCGCGCATGAACAGTGTCCCACATGAACAATACGCACTAATATTTTTCAGGTGATTCGTACAACAATTTCTTGGTAGAAGTCTGTAATATCCCAGCTTTTAGGACAAAACGAAGGGTAGATTTAGGACTATTGTGCATTCATGCATCTTAAAACCTGAGTAAATTTTTTGCAAATTCAAAAACCTGGGAGAGCAAAACTTCTTTCTAATCACCTTTAGAGTTTAGGGGTTATTAGATTGCTAAGGGTTTTGCTATGATCTCTTGATGTTGATGTTTAAGTGATTTTGGAATTTAAATTGATTGTTGAATTATCTCAAATTTGAATATTTAATTATTAATAAAGAAATATCTCAATTAAATATTGAGTTGGATAAAAGAAAAGGAATAGAATATAAATCAAACAGAAATAGTACTTTATTGATATTACACAATTTATACAATGTCTTTACATTGCTGAAAACAGAAAAGAAGATTACATCATTGAAAAATGAATAGAAACCTAATTCTAAATTATTTCTAATAGTCTTCATGAATTCCATCTTCTAAGTCTTCATAATTTGAAACCTGCAAAATAAGGCAAATAAACAAAAGAAAAAGATTAAAGGTTAATGTTAGTTTACTCTCAGACTTTGGTAATTATATTACCATTGCATCATTGAGTGTAAATGACCAAGTGAAGCATCTGTTCTTTTAAAATCACTGGGGGTACATAGTACAGGGGTGCATAGCAGATGCACAGCACGGCCAGGGGATGGATCAGACCAAGTTGAGTGAGTAGACAGGCACACAGCTCACAAGGAGCTTAGTCACTGAAGAAGAAGCTGGAGCTAGCAGCACCACAGCTGCTAGCAAGGCCAAGCAGTCGACCAGATGTGTATCACCAGGGGAGCAGCACTCACACGTCCAACACTGGAGCTTCACAAGAACACCACAGTTCTTGCACAGCAGCACACCAAAAACCCCAGCAAAACCATGATGGTGGATTGAAGCTCAAGACCAAGCCCAGGAGGAGAAGGACAAGTGTTCAGCAGCAAGTCCAGGAGGAGAAGGACAAGCTCTGGAGTTGAACTAGGAGGAGAAGGCCAGCTAGAAGCAAGCCATCATCACTAGCAAGCAACAGCAGCAGACAACACACTTTTGCTGCACCACTCCAGGAAACAGGTAGAAGCTTGCACATCATATCACTGCTAGAGCATGATTCAGGCATGTGTTGTTTCTAGGAAAAGCCCTCAGTTTGGCAAAGAAATGCTTTGCCAAGCTCATCATAGGGAATCATGATTAAAAGCCAAATAAACTCACATCAGGGTATCAGCCTCAGTTTGCACTTCACTGGCACATCATAGAGATCAAAACATCACTGAGAAGCTTGTGCTGGGCACATGTCCTATTGGACATGCACCTCAAACACACAAGACATGCTAGCATCATCAAATAAGCAAGCAGTGGGCACACAAGCAAGCTAGGCACCTCACTAACTATCACTAGCCTCAGACCAGCATCATAGGCTTAACTCAAAGGGGCAAGTTTCACCATAAATTGATCACAGAAGTTAGTTGCTGGGCACAAGATCAGAAGATCTTGCACCTCAACACAACTAGCTTGATAATGGACAGCTAGGTCAATAGACAGCAGCAAAATCATTTCCCTAGTTCTGTATAACTAGGAATCATATTCTTGCTCAATCAAATTCCATAGAAGCTTGCAACACAGCAAGTCATTCTATCTCTTAGTTATCATGGATAAACAAGTAATAGAAGCTAGCACAGCAACACATTCACCACTGGACCAGGGTTAGCAGTTAACTGAATATTGAAATTCAGTTTGCTACCACAATACTGAGATATCATAAATCACAGGGGAATCATCTAGCATACCATGATATAGAGCTAACTGAGTGACTCCAGCATAGCAAGTCTACAACAAACATCAACTGAATCTTGCAATTTAGCAAAGTTCAGAATAACACTTCTGTCAGTAAGTATACTGACAGAGGAAATGGAGGAGCAGATAGTTTATCACATGCTATAGCACAACCACATCTAACTGAACCAAGCTTGCATCAAGCAGCTGCAGCACAGAACAGGATCTGTGAGCTAGGCTCACTGATCTTGACCAATTGGTCAGAGAACGTGGCCAGTGAGAGAGGACAGAGGAAGAAGAGGAGGTACACACTCACCAGACGCCCAGGTGCATACCTGGCCGGCATGGCGAGGCAGTGCCCGCGCGGCCGACCAGGCGCGGCCGAGGGAGGACTTCACCGAGATGCACCGGGAGCACCACATCTGGCGCTTCCACCGGCGAGCGCACGCGAGGCGCAAGCACTTGAGCACCCTCAGCATGCTCAGCAAGCTCCAGCAGCGAGGCACCGCATCGGAGTGTTTGGAGGCGGCAGATCCCGAGAGGGGAGAGGAACCCGATCTCCTCGGAGAGGAAGCGGCCGGTGATTCTATTCGGTGGAGCTGGTAGAGGGCGAGAAGGAGAGCATTTCGCCCTAGGTGGCAGCAGCAGGGGCTACCGGAGTTGGCCGGGGTAGCTAGGCGGCGGCGGCGATCCGAGTCGCCGGAGAGAGAGTCGAGGGGGAGAAGTGAGAGGCCGAGGCAGGTCTGGGTCGGTTTGAAACTTAAGCCATTTTTATATTCCTTTATATTATTAACTTTAAAATTGAAACCTTTTATATTCCTTTCCCAAAAATCTTTATCTTTATTAATTAAAATAAAACTTAAGCCATTTTTTTCTTTATTAAATCAATTCTCCCTCTTTTCAAATAACTCAACAAAAGTTTTAAAACTTAAACCTTGATTTCAAACTTTAAATAATTATCTTAACACATAATTAGGGTAAAACACACAAATAGAATTTTGTGTTTTATAAAAATCCTTTAACCCTAGCAAGTCTTGGGTAAAACACACAAATAAGAAAACCAAGTCCATGAATCACCATGCATACCATATCATTGTACATAGCATCCATTTGTTTCATGAAACATTGTCCTTACCGGACAATGCTTGGATTTCTGTAGAACAAGGAGATCAGGAGCATCGCCAAGTATCCGACTCCATTACCTTTCAGTCACAAGGCAAGTTTATCTTGCTCATATCTCTTGATTGCACTGATTTTGAAACTTCTTGCAAAGTGTTGACTTCAAACTCTAACATTTCAAAAAGGATGGAAAACCTATTTTCATAAGTAATATGACTAGTGGTTATCGACCAGTGGTGATAACCTAGGAGGGCTGGCAGGTGGAACCACGGTAAGATTGTGGTGGTGGAGGTTCCACTTGCACGGGAAAGTAAACCTAGGATTAACTACCAATGCCACAGTTATTCTAGCGCCGTAAAAACCGTGTCATCCAAGAGACTTGGAATGGGACGGGAAAGTCAGCTGTATCTTCTCTCGTTTGCATGTCAACGGACACTCAGCTACCGTTCGCCGTATATCTCAAAAGAATACGTGCACATGGGTGGGACCCCTTAGTGCCCACGGCCACTAGTGTCTATGATGGTCCGCAAGGGACGCCTAGGTACTTCATCGTTGGGGGTGAATATCAGGGGCACAACCTGCTTGCGTGAATTGGGTGGGCATGCGTTGTGCGGAGAAGGCAGTGATTGGCTTGGATCAATGACTGGGCCCCACACCATGGAAGTGTGGACGGGAATGTACGCCCGGTTGTGCAGCAAGGCTTTGATCTCTTTTGGAAGGACACACCTCTGCAGAGTGTAAAAAGATGTGACATGTTACCCCTTGTTCCGGGAAGGAGTTGCGAACGCCGCAGGAAAGGTGCTCTCAAGGCACTACTACCTGTGTTGGCTGATGGGCATAGTTTTCTAAAGTAAAAGCAATCTTTCAAGAAACATTGATAAAACCTTGCATAGGCCTACGACTCTTTTGGGTCTGTGGCTGTAGATAGTGCATATCACACAACTTCTTTCTAAAGAAACTTGCTGGGTAACGCTCGTTACTCACCCCAATCTCTTAAACCCTTGCTAGACTGTGAAGAGCTCGACGAAGCCACTCTGAACGCAATCGAAGGCCAGTAGGATATCTTCTACGAGGAGCCAGATCTCTCTCGCGACGTCGAAGGCGTGGATTACTTCATTCTCTACGGAGCATCCTCAGGTGAGGAGTCAGAGTGAAGGAGTACTAACTAATAGGGTAGTATGGTAGTCGAGGAACCGAGCAACTATAGGATATGAATAAGTTGTTGAGTTCTTCTCATGTTTAATTACCTGTTTAATTACTTGAAGCATTCCAGTTGCTGTAAACACTAAGCACTTGAGGTGTTCTCTTTATCGGGAGCATTTCGTTATCATCACGCTTTGGTCTGTAATAATATGTGGATCAGTTTGTATTTGGGCCCGCAATGTTTCTGTTGTACCATTCTGAGGGATGTAATATTTGTGGAGGCTTGTTCTGCAAGTGTTATATCAATGACTTGCATACTACAACATGCAGTGGTATGCTGGGCCACCGCAGCTGGTATCAGAGCAATTGCTTTGACCTTAGGTTGGAAACCTAGTAAAGGGATAGAACTGTAGGAGTCTAGTAGCAACGGTAAAGAGTTCTCTAAAAATTATGATGGTTATTCACTTGGGAATAACATAGTCATATTTTTAGTGTTACAATTCTTTATTATGATGCATCATACTAATTCTATATCTTATTCTTGTAACAGCTATTATGGCATCGAGAATTCCAGCACGTACCGTTTGGTCACAGAGGAAGACTCTGGAAGACTATGAGGGCACTTTGACTGAGCAGTTAGGATCACTGCTACGGGCTTTTGGACTCAGCACCGACATCCCTGTTAAGACCTATACTTACAAGGATGACGGGACTGTGGTCAAGTACCGTGTCGTGATCATGCTACCAGATGGATTAGCACATAGTCCAGTTCAGCCTTCCAGAGAAGGAAGAGGAGAGACTGCAGCTTATCACGAGGCGGTAGTGCGAGCTATTGCGACTATCAGGGAGTGCAGAGCAGTGGAGTTAGCAGGTACCACTTTTACCGCTATTCCACATGACTCACTGATGGATGAGCCGGGAATGGATCACGATGTTCTGGTGAAGAAGAAGCCGAAGTTAGCAACCAGACTTCTTGATAGGTATAGGAAGATGGTAGGGTCACTGTATAACACTCACCAGGTCATTGTGGAGGACAAGGCAGAGATGCTTGATGACCTCACAGACACTACTAGGAGGCAGGAGCGAGCACAGATGACTAGGCAGGAGTCGGAGGGATCACACTTCTCACCAGTTGTGGGAACTCATAGTTACCCGACACAGCCTGGGCCTTCCAGGTATTCACTCACTCCTGAGCCTATACATTACCCAGTTATCACTTCTAGTATGGAGGCGCAGCAGGGTCTCAAGGGGGTCTCGGAGTCCGAGCTTCCTATTGAGAACTCTGATGGGTGGAGGTTTGACTGGCTGGGAGACGGTCAGCAGTATACTAGCTCGTATGGAGGGACAGCTCACGCAGCAGGAGGTGGCGATGCCGTAGTCACTCATGTTGTATCTGTTGAGGAGGAGGATCCGATGGAGATACAATTTGAGAGTCAGGAGCCAGTTGAGACACCTATGGAGCAGGAAGCACCGTTTGATCACACCTACTGCACGGAGAGTGTGTGTTATGGAGAGGTGGAGCCTTTTCCTACTATGTCTGCTCACGAGACCAGGGTGTACTTTGAGAGCTACCTCGGACTGAATGGACTTGTGTTGAGCGATACCTCTACGATGGACACATCTGACTCGGACTATGTTCCGGGTGGTAGGCCGTTTGTTCCAGAGATAGTGCGCCGGACTACACGCCAACACGGGTGGACTCCGGGCATGTACTACGAGCCGTGAGATCCGGACGTGATGTCAAGACCAAGACAGAAGCTTAGTTGTATCTGTGAATGCAGCTAGTGCTAGTAGTATGTTGTAATAATAAGAGAGACGCTAGAACTATCCAGTCTCGATCTATGAGTGTACTCCACGTGTGAGAGTACGTGTTGTAATAATGATCTTGTATCGGTTTGTATGTATAATATGTATCTTGTATTTGGTTTTCTTGCGATCTTCCATTTGGATTTGGATTTCTGTTTTCCATTGTGTGACTAGTTATGAGCATGAAGTGAAGCTCAGAAAGCATGGGCATGGTGTAATTATGAGATCTTCGCTTTATGTTACAGGACTAGAGGGGTATGGATGCGGGTTTAGCTCCTGATGCTGAAGCCGAAGCTCAACGCTTGGCACAAGAAGCTCAAGCGAAGGCAATCAATGACCAGCAGGCAGAAATGGAAGCCAAAGCTAAGGCTGACCAAGAAAACGAAACTCATTTACCACCACCACCATCCAGGCCTTTGGCAGAACAAAGCTTTATGCAATATATGCAGTTCATGCAAGAGACACAGAACAAATTTATGCAAGAGCTCATGGGGCATGTTGGAGCCGGAAGGGTTCCGGAGGCAAGAGGGGTAAGTCTTTCTGACTTCCTCAATGCAAAACCACTTCCTTTTGCTTCCACGATGGAACCAATGGATGCGAAAGACTGGCTCATGGACACTGAAAGGAAATTGAAAGCTGTGGGAGCCAATGACGAGGAGAAGGTTCGTTATGCGGTACACCTTCTATCGGGACCAGCCGCAGCATGGTGGGACAACGAAGTGACACTCCAACTTCCGGAGAAGGTATTCTCTTGGGAAGAGTTCAAAGAAAAATTCCGTACCTTTCATGTGCCAGAAAGTGTAGTTGAGCTCAAGAGGAGGGAATTTGAAGACCTCAAGCAGGGGAGTGCAACAATGATGGCTTACATCAAGGAGTTCACAAGACTCTCTCGTTACGCGAGTGACGAGGTGAGTACTGACAGCGAGAGGATGAAAAGGTTCCTCAGGGGACTGGATCCATATGCGGCAATGCAGATGAAGTTGACAAAGCCGCATAATTTCCAAGAACTCATGGATACATCCATTACCTGGGAAAATGATTACAAGTTGGTTCAGATGAGCCGACTGAAGAGGGCCAAGACTGAGGCCAAGAAAGTTCAACCAACCCAAAGTACTCCAAATCTGAGTTTCAAACCCAGAGTCAGGACAGGAGGAGTTCCACCTAATTGGAAGACGTTCACACCAAGAGGTCAGATCATCTGTCATAACTGTGGACTTCAAAGACATTTCAAGGGGGAATGTATGAAGCCAAGGATTATATGCCACGCCTGCGGAAAAGAGGGGCACATTCGTCCAGATTGTCCAAACAAACCAGCTGGTGGTTGGCCAGCTAATAGTGGAGGCAAGACAGGAGGAGGTGGTCAACCTGCATCTAGAGGTGGCAGTAGCAGCAAGAATGGCAACGGAAAAGAGGCCGAAACTTTGGGAGGCTAAATTGCACATCTCTGGAGGAAGCTAACAATTCGGAAACGGCGGTCATAGGTACGCTTAGCATCCTTACTCATCCCGGCAAAGTTCTTTTTGATACCGGTGCCACTACATCATTCATTTCCAAAGATTTTGTTGAAAAATATGGATTAAGGTGTCAGGCGATAGCTCATCCTATGACTGTTGTGACGGCCGGGGGTAAACTTTTAGTATCCCAATTCAAACCAGACCAGATCATTATGATCTGTGACTGCCCTTACTTTGTCAATCTCTATGTTCTTCCACTTAAAAAAAATTGAAGTTGTTCTGGGTATGGACTGGATGTCCGATCATGGAGCACACATTGATTGTGAAGAGAAGACCGTGTCAATCCGGAAGCCTGGAGGTGGGAGAATCACCTACCAAGAAGATAAGCACACCCATGTGGAGATTGGAATTCAACTCAATTCTCTGAAAGAGGCTAAGTTAGAAGATATTCCAGTGGTTAATGAGTTCATGGATGTATTTCCTCAAGAATTACCAGGAATGCCACCGGATCGGGAAATAGAATTCACTATTGATCTGAAACCAGGCACATCACCAATTTCACAAGCACCCTATAAAATGGGTCCCAAAGAGTTGAAGGAACTGAAAGAGCAGTTAGATGAGTTGGAAAGTAAGGGATTCATCCAGGAAAGTATATCACCTTGGGGTTCGCCAGTCATATTTGTTGATAAAGGAGATGGAGGCAGAAGAATGTGCGGGGATTTCAGGAATCTGAACAATGTCACCATCAAGAACAAGTACCCGTTGCCAAGAATTCAAGATCTGTTTGATCAAGTTCATGGAGCTGGGGTTTTCTCAAAAAATGATCTGAGAACTGGTTATCATCAAATCAAGATCAAGCCAAAAGATGTACCAAAGACTGCATTTGTCTCAAGGTATGGTCATCATGAATACTTAGTTGTTCCTTTTGGTTTGACCAATGCTCCAGCAATCTTCATGAATTTGATGAACAAGATTTTTATGCCATACTTGGACAAGTTTGTGATAGTGTTTATCGATGACATTTTGATTTACTCCAAGAATAAAGAGGATCATGCTAAACATCTCAGAATGGCATTGCAAGTGTTAAGGGAACATCAGCTGTATGCTAAATTCAGCAAGTGTGAATTTTGGCTGGATCAAGTAGAATTCCTTGGTCATGTCATTAGCAAGGAAGGGATTGCCGTGAATCCAAGCAAAGTTCAGTCAGTTTTGGATTGGCAAGCACCAACCAATGTGAAGGAGATTAGAGGTTTTCTGGGAATGGCCGGATACTATCAGAGATTCATTGAAGGATTTTCAAAGATAGCTGGGCTGATGACAAAGTTATTAAGGAAAAACACTCCATTTGAGTGGTCTGAGAAATGTGAAGAGAGCTTTCAAGAGCTGAAAAAGAAACTCACAACAGCACCTATCCTAGCAGTACCGGAAACTGGAAAGGATTACACAGTTTACTGTGATGCATCCAAGAATGGATTGGGCTGTGTTCTGATGCAAGACCGAAAGGTAATTGCTTATGGTTCAAGACAACTCAAGCCACATGAAGTCAATTACCCAACACATGACCTTGAATTGGTAGCAGTTGTATTTGCTCTCAAGCAATGGAGGCAATTTCTCTAAGGAGCCAAATGTGAGCTTTACACCGATCACAAGAGCCTTAAATACTTCTTAACTCAGAAGGAGTTGAACATGAGGCAGAAAAGATGGCTAGAGTTGATCAAGGATTATGATCTTACTATTAATTATACTCCTGGAAAGGCTAATGTGGTAGCCGATGCATTAAGCCGGAAAAGCACTGTAACACAGCAAATGGATAGAGAACTTCCGGAGGAATTGCTTAAGGACCTGGAAAGACTGGAAATACAATGTCTGGAGGTCAAATCTCTGGGGAGTATTCACACTATGAGAGTGATGGAGGAAAGACAAAGTGATTTGAAATACACTATAATCAACAGACAAGATGAAGATCCTTTTATCGCTGAAGAAATCCGCAGGATTGAAGAGGGTAGACCATCTGAATTCCGCTTGGGTGATTTTGATTCACTCTGGTTTCAAAACAGAATCTGTGTGCCAGATATACCTGAGATCAAAGGACTGATTCTCAAGGAGGCTCATGAGACACCATACTCCATACATCCGGGAAGTACGAAGATGTACATGGATCTCAAGGAGTTGTTCTGGTGGAATAACATGAAGCGGGACATAGCCACGTATGTAGCGGAATGTCACACCTGTCAGAGAGTCAAGGCAGAGCATCAAAATCCAGCAGGGTTACTTCAACCTTTGGACATTCCGGAGTGGAAATGGGAGGAAATCAGGATGGATTTTATTACCGGTTTACCTTTAACCAAGAGACACAAGGATATGATATGGGTGATAGTTGATCGACTCACCAAAAGTGCACATTTCTTGCATGTGAATCAAAAAGATAGTGCAGAAAAGCTGGTAGAAATATATGTAAAAGAGATCGTCAGCAAGCATGGAGAGCCCAAGAAGATCGTCTCTGATAGAGGGTCTGTTTTTACATCCACATTCTGGAGAGATCTTCATACAGCACTGGGATCACAGTTGGACTTTAGCACCGCTTATCATCCTCAAACTGGAGGGCAAACTGAAAGAACAAATCAAATCTTGGAGGATATGCTACGGGCATGTGCTCTAGATTTTGGAGGTTCGTGGGATGAGCACTTACCATTAGCAGAGTTCTCTTACAACAACAGCTATCAAAGCAGTTTGAAAGCAGCACAATTTGAAGTACTATACGGACGTAAGTGTAGATCTCCTATATGTTGGTTTGAGCCTGGAGGCAATCATGAACTTGAAACTGATTTCATCCAAGAGAGCAAGGCATCATTGATACCATCCGTGACCGTTTAAAGATAGCTCAGAGTAGACAAAAGAGTTATGCAGATCAAAAGAGGCGGACATGGGAACCCAAAGTTGGAGATTTGGTCTATTTGAAGGTTAGTCCTATGAAAGGAATCAAGAGGTTCGGTATTAAAGGGAAGTTAAGCCCAAGATATATTGGACCATTTAAGATTTCGAGTCAAAACCGAAGTGTTGCTTTTGAATTAGAGCTCCCAGCAAAATTGAAGCAAGTTCACCATGTTTTCCATGTTTCCCAACTTCGGAAGTGTCTGAAAGCACCCGAAGACTCTATTACACATGATGACCTAGATCTTCAAGCAGACTTGACTTATGAGGAGAAGCCAATAAAGATCTTAGAAGAGAACTGGAAGAGGCTTCGGAACCGTGCAATTAAGTTCTGTAAAGTACAATGGAAGCATCACTCTGAACGGGAAGCAACTTGGGAAAAAGAAGAGGATTTGAGACAAGCATATCCAGAACTATTCAGGTACACAAAGTTTTAACTTCGGGACGAAGTTCTGATAAGGGGGGAAGACTGTAATATCCCAGCTTTTAGGACAAAACGAAGGGTAGATTTAGGACTATTGTGCATTCATGCATCTTAAAACCTGAGTAAATTTTTCGCAAATTCAAAAACCTGGGAGAGCAAAACTTCTTTCTAATCACCTTTAGAGTTTAGGGGTTATTAGATTGCTAAGGGTTTTGCTATGATCTCTTGATGTTGATGTTTAAGTGATTTTGGAATTTAAATTGATTGTTGAATTATCTCAAATTTGAATATTTAATTATTAATAAAGAAATAACTCAATTAAATATTGAGTTGGATAAAAGAAAAGGAATAGAATATAAATCAAACAGAAATAGTACTTTATTGATATTACACAATTTATACAATGTCTTTACATTGCTAAAAAACAGAAAAGAAGATTACATCATTGAAAAATGAATAGAAACCTAATTCTAAATTATTTCTAATAGTCTTCATGAATTCCATCTTCTAAGTCTTCATAATTTGAAACCTGCAAAACAAAGCAAATAAACAAAAGAAAAAGATTAAAGGTTAATGTTAGTTTACTCTCAGACTTTGGTAATTATATTACCATTGCATCATTGAGTGTAAATGACCAAGTGAAGCATCTGTTCTTTTAAAATCACTGGGGGTACATAGTACATGGGTGCATAGCAGATGCACAGCACGGCCAGGGGATGGATCAGACCAAGTTGAGTGAGTAGACAGGCACACAGCTCACAAGGAGCTTAGTCACTGAAGAAGCTGGAGCTGGCAGCACCACAGCTGCTAGCAAGGCCAAGCAGTCGACCAGATGTGTATCACCAGGGGAGCAGCACTCACACGTCCAGCACTGGAGCTTCACAAGAACACCACAGTTCTTGCACATCAGCACACCAAAAACCCCAGCAAAGCCATGATGGTGGATTGAAGCTCAAGACCAAGCCCAGGAGGAGAAGGACAAGTGTTCAGCAGCAAGTCCAGGAGGAGAAGTTAAGCTCTGGAGTTGAACTAGGAGGATAAGGCCAGCTAGAAGCAAGCCATCATCACTAGCAAGCAACAGCAGCAGACAACACACTTTTGCTGCACCACTCCAGGAAACAGGTAGAAGCTTGCACAGCATATCACTGCTAGAGCATGATTTAGGCATGTGTTGTTTCTAGGAAAAGCCCTCAGTTTGGCAAAGAAATGCTCTGCCAAGCTCATCATAGGGAATCATGATTAAAAGCCAAATAAACTCACATCAGGGTATCAGCCTCAGTTTGCACTTCACTGGCACATCATAGAGATCAAAACATCACTGAGAAGCTTGTGCTGGGCACATGTCCTATTGGACATGCACCTCAAACACACAAGACATGCTAGCATCATCAAATAAGCAAGCAGTGGGCACACAAGCAAGCTAGGCACCTCACTAACTATCACTAGCCTCAGACCAGCATCATAGGCTTAACTCAAAGGGGCAAGTTTCACCATAAATTGATCACAGAAGTTAGTTGCTAGGCACAAGATCAGAAGATCTTGCACCTCAACACAACTAGCTTGATAATGGACAGCTAGGTCAATAGACAGCAGCAAAATCATTTCCCTAGTTCTGTATAACTAGGAATCATATTCTTGCTCAATCAAATTCCATAGAAGCTTGCAGCACAGCAAGTCATTCTATCACTTAATTAGTTATCATGGATAAACAAGTAACAGAAGCTAGCACAGCAACACATTCATCACTGGACCAGGGTTAGCAGTTAACTAAATATTGAAATTCAGTTTGCTACCACAATACTGAGATATCATAAATCACAGGGGAACCATCTAGCATACCATGATATAGAGCTAACTGAGTGACTCCAGCATAGCAAGTCTACAACAAACATCAACTGAATCTTGCAATTTAGAAAAGTTCAGATAACACTTCTGTCAGTAAGTGTACTGACAGAGGAAATGGAGGAGCAGATAGTTTATCACATGCTATAGCACAACCACATCTAACTGAACCAAGCTTGCATCAAGCAGCAGCAGCACAGAACAGGATCTGTGAGCTAGGCTCACTGATCTTGACCAATTGGTCAGAGAACGTGGCCAGTGAGAGAGGACAGAGGAAGAAGAGGAGGTACACACTCACCAGACGCCCAGGTGCATACCTGGCCGGCATGGCGAGGCAGTGCCCGCGCGGCCGACCAGGCGCGGCCGAGGGAGGACTTCACCGAGATGCACTGGGAGCACCACATCTGGCGCTTCCACCGGTGAGCGCACGCAAGGCGCTGATACGTCTCCAACGTATCCATAATTTTTGATGCTCCATGCTTGTTTTTACACCATTTGCCTTATGTTTCGTTACACTTCGTGGCACTTTTATGCATTTTCCGGAACTAACCTATTAACAAGTCGCCACAGTGCCAGTTCCCTGTTTTCTGTTGTTTTGTGTTTCAGAAAAGCTACACAGGAAATATTCTCGGAATTGGACGAAACAAGTTCCAGAAGTCTTATTTTTCCCGGAAGCTTCCCAAAGACCGAAAGAGAGCCGGAGGGGGGCCAGAGGCCGCCCTCACACATAGGTGGTGCGGCCCAGGCCCTGGCCGCGCCACCCTGGTGTGAGGAGCCCCTGGCTGCCCCCTGACGACGCCCCTTCGCCTATATAAAGCCTCGGGACGGAAAACCCTAAGGGAGTCGGCGAAATTTCTAGAACAGTTCCGCAGCGCCGCCGCCGTCGAAGCCAAATTTCGGGGGACAGAAGTCTCTGTTCCGGCACCCTGCCGGGACGGGGAAGTGCCCCCGGAGCCATCTCCATCGGTCTCCATCGCCGTCTCCGCCGTCTCCATCGACCTCACCGCCATCTCCATCAACCTTGCTGTCTCCTATGATGAGGAGGGAGTAGTTCATCCCCGGGGCTGAGGGCTCTACCGGTAGCTATGTGGTTCACCTCTCTCTCCCATGATGTGATCTTTATGTGATCGTGAGCTTTATATCATGTTGAACAAGTAGATGTTATTATTCAGATATTATGTGTACTCTAGTGGTGTTATTAAAGTAATCTATTCCTCCTGCCATGGTGTAACGGTGACAGTGCGTGCATCATGGTGGTACTTGGTGTAGGCTACGGTTGTGATCTCTTATGGATTATGAGAATAATTATTACTATGATAGTATTGAAGTGATCTATTCCTCCTTTCATGGTGTAATGTTGATAGTGTGTGCACCATGTTAGTACTTGGTCTAAGTTGCAATAATATTTATCTTGAATTGTGATTTGATTTGGATATCTCTATGAGTGGTGTTTGTCAAGTACTTGATGAACTTTGAGGCGTGCTTCGTAGCCCTACGCAATGATTAGTGTTATTCAATAGGAGAGTAATTCAACGTAGCATAGTGAAGAGAAGTTATTTATTTGTTCAATTATGTTATATTTGTTGGGAGTGTGTCCACTAGTGAAAGTATGATCCCTAGGCCTTGTTTCCAAGCTTTGCACACCGTTTACTTACTGTTTTGTTACATGTTTGCTCGCAGCGATATTTATTTCAAATCACATTTACTACTCATAATCATCTATACCACTTGTATTTCACTATCTCTTCGCCGAACTAGTGCACCTATACATCTGACAAGTGTATTGGGTGCGTTGGGGACACAAGAGACTTTCTATATCGTAATTGCAGGGTTGTTTGAGAGGGATAGCTTTGACCTCTTCCTCCCTGAGTTCGATAAACCTTGGGTGATCCACTTAAGGGAAACTTGCTACTATTCTACAAACCTCTGCACTTGGAGGCCCAACACTATCTACAAGAACAGACGCGTGTGTAGACATCAAGCTCTTTTCTGGCGCCATTGCCGGGGAGGTAATAAAGAGCTCTTTAGTCTTTTTCCTGAGTTTAGATATGAAGTGTTTGAAGAGAAAATTGAAAAACCTTTAGAGCTTAATTTGCATGCTAATAGTGTTGTTAGTATGAATGTTTCAAACACCGTTATTGCTAATGCTACAGAAAAGTCTAAGCTTGGGGAAGCTGGTTTTGTTAAGCATGATATTTTTAGTTCCCCAGCTTTAGTGGAGAAAGTTTGTTCTGATAATATTTTATCTCCCATATGTGATGTTCCTTCTTATGATGATATGTTTGAAGAATATGCTTTGCGAAATAGTTGTTCTCTAGCTTGTGATGATACTAAACCTCTAGTTTATGATGGCTATGATGATGAGTATAATATTTTCAGTTCACCGACTATTGAGGATAAAATTAGTTATGATTACAATATGCCTCCTATTTATGATGATTATGGTGATGAGAATAATTATTCTATTGAATTTGCTCCTACTACTATTGTTCCTGTGGTGAGTATTAATTCTTTTATGCATGTGGCTCATGATAGGGATGTTTTATGTGATAGTTATATTGTTAGTTCTATTCATGATGCTACTGAAAGTTATTATGAGAGAGGGAAACATGGTTTGATGGATCTCAACAATATTAAGTTTCCCCTCTTTATGTTGCAAATCTTGAAGTGGCACTTGTTTTATCTATCCATGCTTGCTACTATGTGCCTCGTTGATTTATTTTCTTACAAGATTCCTATGCATAGGAAGTGGTTCAGATATAAATATCTTTCACATTTTCTTTTTGATGCTCTCTATTGCTTTAAGTTCCTATATGGCGCCTTTGCCTCAAGCTCTTATATGGCGCCCACATGAGCATCTTTGCAAATTACTGCGCCTAGCTCAAAGGCGTTAAAGAAAAGCACTCTTGGGAGATAACCCATTGTTTTATTTTCAGTACTTTTTCTTTTATTTGAGTCTTGGAAGTTATTACTACTGTAATAACCGCTCCTTATCCTTTTTATTTCGTTTTTGTGCCAAGAGAAGCCTCTAATTTGAGTGAGGTAAGATTTGGGGATGTTGCTGTCCTGAAACTGTTTTCGGTGCTGCACCGTAAAAATTCGTGAAAATTCTCTGTATATGTTTTGGACCTGATATTTCTTGTGCATATGCCCCAGGTTATATCCAAACTTTCATTAGTTGAACACTTTTTGATTTGAGCAACAGAAAACACCTCAAAAATTTGACCTTTGTCAGCTGTTCTGTTTTGACAGATTTCTGCCAATATTTGTGTTTGTCGCTTTATCGCTTTCTTTTTGAGTTTTTTTTATCACGGAACTTTTGGGGAAGTTGCTACAGTATTATATGCCTTATATGTGGTGGTTTTAGGTTGAAACCTGAAGCAAAAGGGGTTGATTATATGTTATGCTTACACTAATGTTGCTAATAGATTTGTGTTTAGTTTTGTATGAAGGAAGTTTTCAAGTGTAGGGATTGGAGAATGATGAGATGAGATGAAGAATGGACAAAAGCTCAAGCTTGGGGATGCCTATGCATCACCCCAAGAAATATCCAAGAAGTACAAGTGTCAGAGCTTGGGGATGCCCCCGAGGCACCCCTTCTTCATCAGAAAAAATCAGGTCACCTTTCAAGACACTATATTTTTATTGCTTCATGCACTATGCGTTTTTCTTGGAGCATCAGTTGTTTTTGTTTTCAGTATTAGTTTAGTTTAGTTTGCTGCAATAAGTGGTTAGATCACATCATGTTTCTTTTGGAGGAGATGAACTCGCTTTTCATTTGCCAAGAACACTCTAGTTTTCACTCTTATCGTTCAATGAGTGTTCTCCTATTCTGCTACTGCGTTTAGCTTGCATTTTTCGCCTTGATTTTTGTTCAGATCTTGTTATATCTTTTCATCAAGGTGTATTTTTGCCTCTGATCTTTATTGGTTTTCATCAAAAGAGGTGTCTATAAAAATTTCGAATGGTGTTGGAAAAGAGAAAAAGCTTTATGCAAAAAAGTTGTACAAGAAGGAGCTTGTGTAGACTGCGGCCTAGGCTTTTGCATGTCGTGCTTGATGTCTTTTTGATAGTATGCTTAGTGGTTTTGCTATAGCATGACTTGTCTCAAATAACTGAGATTGCTTAATGAGCCTTTGAAAAAATCATGCGTTGTTTTTATCGTTTGGAAGCATTATTTTGGTTTTCTCCTTGATGCTTTATTTGGGTTGACTTGGCGCATGCTCACACATGTTAGACTCATACAAAGTCGCCAATAGCCTCTATGATCATTTAGTTTTTTGACTTTTGATGCCATCTTATGCTTCTTTTAATGTTGCTTTGTCGCTTTGCATGATTATGGCCGTTATTGCTCTCTTAATTGGTCGCTCCCAGTCTTTTGCTAGCCCTCGCCTTGTACTGAGTATGAGCTCTACTCGTGCATCCAACTCCTAAAAACCAAGTTTGCCATTGTGTCCACTATAAATTCCTATGCATGGTATTTATAAGCCATTCCAAAGTAAATTTTCATGTGCTACCTTTCAAAACTTTCAACTACTTCTCATTTTGTGCCACTGTTTTTAGCTCATGGGGACGTAGTGGTCGGATTTGCTATCTTCCATATTGCTTATTCCAAAAAGAAAAAAAAAGAGAAAAAAGAAAGAAAAAAGGCACTCCTCCATGGAATGTGAATGTTGGTGGGCACCCGATGGAATCGGTTAGCCATGGTTTGAGAAAGAAAAAAAGGTGGGGAGGAGTGCCAAGCTTTATAAAAGAGCACAAAAGTGCCAATCTATCTCTCAAAAACTTGCTTCATTTTTGTATGGAAGATAGTAAGAACCCCATTGCCAGTCGTTGACAAAGACAACCACCTCTCAAAACCAATTTTTATCTCTCTGTTTTACAAATGAAAAGCTCTAGCACATGTTTAATCACTGCTTCCCTCTGCGAAGGGCCTTTCTTTTACTTTTATGTTGAGTCTCCACCTTCTATCTTTATGCACCATTAAGAGAGCATAGTTGTCATTCTGAGTATAATGTGCATTGTCCCAAAGTTTTCATTGATTGATTCATGACTATGGTTTCACTTGTTCTTAAATTACTTGTATCTAGTCGCCCTCTTAAACTTGAAGGTGTCCTATGCATTTATGTTTTGCTCTCCATTAAGGACAAGCTGAAAACCATTTGTATGTTTTTCCTTATCATTTGAACACACGTTTGACTTTCATTGTTTCATTTTCATGATCTTTTGTTTGTGTTCATTTGCATGTTTACAACATGGTTGCTAAGTTCTTATTGTCAAGATTATATCTTTCATGCCCATGTTTTAAGTTCTTATGATCCCAGCTCACAAATGCTTACATATATGATCAAGATTGTGTAGGTGCATGTCACCTCAAAAATTATTCTTTTGTTATCACTTACCTACTCGAGGACGAGCAGGAGTTAAGCTTGGGGATGCTGATATGTCTCCAACGTATCCATAATTTTTGATGCTCCATGCTTGTTTTTACACCATTTGCCTTATGTTTCGTTACACTTCGTGGCACTTTTATGCATTTTCCGGAACTAACCTATTAACAAGTCGCCACAGTGCCAGTTCCCTGTTTTCTGTTGTTTTGTGTTTCAGAAAAGCTACACAGGAAATATTCTCGGAATTGGACGAAACAAGTTCCAGAAGTCTTATTTTTCCCGGAAGCTTCCCGAAGACCGAAAGAGAGCCGGAGGGGGGGCCAGAGGCCGCCCTCACACATAGGTGGCGCGGCCCAGGCCTTGGCCGCGCCACCCTGGTGTGAGGAGCCCCTGGCTGCCCCCTGACGACGCCCCTTCGCCTATATAAAGCCTCGGGACGGAAAACCCTAAGGGAGTCGGCGAAATTTCCAGAACAGTTCCGCAGCGCCGCCGCCGTCGAAGCCAAATTTCGGGGGACAGAAGTCTCTGTTCCGGCACCCTGCTGGGACGGGGAAGTGCCCCCGGAGCCATCTCCATTGGTCTCCATCGCCGTCTCCGCCGTCTCCATCGACCTCACCGCCATCTCCATCAACCTTGCTGTCTCCTATGATGAGGAGGGAGTAGTTCATCCCCGGGGCTGAGGGCTCTACCGGTAGCTATGTGGTTCACCTCTCTCTCCCATGATGTGATCTTTATGTGATCGTGAGCTTTGTATCATGTTGAACAAGTAGATGTTATTATTCAGACATTATGTGTACTCTAGTGGTGTTATTAAAGTAATCTATTCCTCCTGCCATGGTATAACGGTGACAGTGTGTGCATCATGGTGGTACTTGGTCTAGGCTACGATTGTGATCTCATATGGATTATGAGAATAATTATTACTATGATAGTATTGAAGTGATCTATTCCTCCTTTCATGGTGTAATGTTGACAGTGTGTGCACCGTGTTAGTACTTGGTCTAAGTTGCAATAATATTTATCTTGAATTGTGATTTGATTTGGATATCTCTATGAGTGGTGTTTGTCAAGTACTTGATGAACTTTGAGGCGTGCTTCGTAGCCCTACACAATGATTAGTGTTATTCAATAGGAGAGTAATTCAGAGTACCATAGTGAAGAGAAGTTATTTATTTGTTCAATTATGTTATATTTGTTGGGAGTGTGTCCACTAGTGAAAGTATGATCCCTAGGCCTTGTTTCCAAGCTTTGCACACCGTTTACTTACTGTTTTGTTACATGTTTGCTCGCAGCAATATTTATTTCAAATCACATTTACTA
The DNA here is from genome assembly GCA_007115705.1 of Dactylis glomerata. Lineage (NCBI taxonomy): Eukaryota > Viridiplantae > Streptophyta > Magnoliopsida > Poales > Poaceae > Dactylis > Dactylis glomerata. The sequence continues at coordinate 853,415 of QXEO01000165.1, forward strand.
CTCATAATCATCTATACCACTTGTATTTCACTATCTCTTCGCCGAACTAGTGCACCTATACATCTGACAAGTGTATTGGGTGTGTTGGGGACACAAGAGACTTTCTATATCGTAATTGCAGGGTTGTTTGAGAGGGATAGCTTTGACCTCTTCCTCCCTGAGTTCGATAAACCTTGGGTGATCCACTTAAGGGAAACTTGCTGCTGTTCTACAAACCTCTGCACTTGGAGGCCCAACACTGTCTACAAGAACAGACGCGTGTGTAGACATCAGGCGCAAGCACTTGAGCACCCTCAGCATGCTCAGCAAGCTCCAGCAGCAAGGCACCGCATCGGAGTGTTCGGAGGCGGCAGATCCCGAGAGGGGAGAGCAACCCGATCTCCTCGGAGAGGAACGGCCAGCGATTCCATTCGGTGGAGCTGGTAGAGGGCGAGAAGGAGAGCATTTCGCCCTAGGTGGCAGCAGCAGGGGCTACCGGAGTTGGCCGGGGTAGCCAGGCGGCGGCGGCAATCCGAGTCGCCGGAGAGAGAGTCGAGGGGGAGAAGTGAGAGGCCGAGGCAGGTCTGGGTCGGTTTGACCGACCCAGGTCCGGGCCGGTTGAGTTAGACCAGCCGGGCTGGTTGGGCCAGGCCAATGGGCCAAAGCCCATTTACAAATCCAAATCTGTTTTCAAAATTTGAAATTCTGTTTTTCCTTTTTGAATTAATTCAAATCTAAAATTAAACCAATTCTGTTTAATTTAATTTTATAAAATAAACTCCTCATCTTAAATGCATAGATTAGTTGATTATAATTATATTTCATAATCAATTTATATTATTAACTTTAAAATTGAAACCTTTTATATTCCTTTCCCAAAAATCTTTATCTTTATTAATTAAAATAAAACTTAAGCCATTTTTTTCTTTATTAAATCAATTCTCCCTCTTTTCAAATAACTCAACAAAAGTTTTAAAACTTAAACCTTGATTTCAAACTTTAAATAATTATCTTAACACATAATTAGGGTAAAACACACAAATAGAATTTTGTGTTTTATAAAAATCCTTTAACCCTAGCAAGTCTTGGGTAAAACACACAAATAAGAAAACCAAGTCCATGAATCACCATGCATACCATATAATTGTACATAGCATCCATTTGTTTCTTGAAACATTGTCCTTACCGGACAATGCTTGGATTTCTGTAGAACAAGGAGATCAAGAGCATCGCCAAGTATCCGACTCCATTACCTTTCAGTCACAAGGCAAGTTTATCTTGCTCATATCTCTTGATTGCACTGATTTTGAAACTTCTTGCAAAGTGTTGATTTCAAACTCTAACATTTCAAAAAGGATGGAAAACCTATTTTCATAAGTAATATGACTAGTGGTTATCGACCAGTGGTGATAACCTAGGAGGGTTGGCAGGTGGAACCACGGTAAGATTGTGGTGGTGGAGGTTCCACTTGCACGGGAAAGTAAACCTAGGATTAACTACCAATGCCACAGTTATTCTAGCGCCGTAAAAACCGTGTCATCCAAGAGACTTGGAATGGGACGGGAAAGTCAGCTGTATCTTCTCTCGTTCGCATGTCAACGGACACTCAGCTACCGTTCGCCGTATATCTCGAAAGAATACATGCACATGGGTGGGACCCCTTAGTGCCCACAGCCACTGGTGTCTATGATGGTCCGCAAGGGACGCCTAGGTACTTCATCGTTGGGGGTGAATATCAGGGGCACAACCTGCTTGCGTGAATTGGGTGGGCATGCGTTATGCGGAGAAGGCAGTGATTGGATTGGATCAATGACTGGGCCCCACACCATGGAAGTGTGGATGGGAATGTACGCCCGGTTATGCAGCAAGGCTTTGATCTCTTTTGGAAGGACACACCTCTGCAGAGTATAAAAAGATGTGACATGTTACCCCTTGTTCTGGGAAGGAGCTGCGAACGCCGCAGGAAAGGTGCTCTCAAGGTACTACTACCTGTGTTGGCTGATGGGCATAGTTTTCTAAAGTAAAAGCAATCTTTCAAGAAACATTGATAAAACCTTGCATAGGCCTACGACTCCTTTGGGTCTGTGGCTGTAGATAGTGCATATCACACAACTTCTTTCTAAAGAAACTTGCTGGGTAATGCTCGTTACTCACCCCAATCTCTTAAACCCTTGCTAGACTGTGAAGAGCTCGACGAAGCCACTCTGAACGCAATCGAAGGCCAGCAGGATATCTTCTACGAGGAGCCAGATCTCTCTCGTGGCGTCGAAGGCATGTATTACTTCATTCGCTACGGAGCATCCTCAGGCGAGGAGTCAGAGTGAAGGAGTACTAACTAATAGGGTAGTACGGTAGTCGAGGAACCGAGCAACTGTAGGATATGAATAAGTTGTTGAGTTCTTCTCATGTTTAATTACATGTTTAATTACTTGAAGCATTCCAGTTGCTGTAAACACTAAGCACTTGAGGTGTTCTCTTTATCGGGAGCATTTCGTTATCATCACGCTTTGGTCTGTAATAATATGTGGATCAGTTTGTATTTGGGCCCGCAATGTTTCTGTTGTACCATTCTGAGGGATGTAATATTTGTGGAGGCTTGTTCCGCAAGTGTTATATCAAGGACTTGCATACTACAACATGCAGTGGTATGCTGGGTGACGAGGGTTAACTCGACAAATGTCCTAGATGAAGGACTTAGGATCGGGGAGATAGGGCGTCGGATGAACTCGAAGGTAAAGTTAGTCGAAATAGGTGTGTGTCGAAAGTAAACTTGGGTGTTCAACCTGGCTTGCTTTCAATCTGACCTACACCGTCCCCTCCTGACCCCTATATATAGGTGACCAGGTCTCGAGGATCGGGTAGGGTCCGATACAGATTACAATATCGACATACGGTAAAGACTCGTATTCGACTATCATTACAATTGGGCCTAGCTATACGGGCCTTAAGGGTACTCAAATAACGGGCTCTATTAGCTATTCCCTTGTCAGTAGCCCCTGAGATTCTACCAGAATTGTAGATTCGGGTTGAATCTCTAATCTTCAAATCTTCGACTTGATCAATTCTTCGACTTCTTCTTATCTTCAAATCTTCGACTTGGTCTTTCGACTTATATTTATGATAATTTGTTTGCAAGGGGTCTTGATGAACAAGCCTGACAACTCTGACGGATCAAGAGGTCAGTTAACTGCCGGAACAGATACTTGTCACCTACTTCAAATTCAATCCCCTTGGACTTGAATTCGGGATACCGGTCAAACCCACTCTTTTGCCGCATTTAGGACTTACAAAGATTGAATCCCAGTGGTTCTCAGAGTACCCAGTGCGTCCACCAGGATTTTCTTCGCGTCGTAGACACGGATACATACCAGCAGAGCGCATCCATGTGCGTATACCAGGCCACACAGGACGGATCCCGGGGTCTTACCTTCGTGATAAGTCACGGCATTCGAGTTGTGTTGCGATAACACAACTCGAGAATCTCATGTCGCAGTCAAATTTTGACTGAAAATATTTGGGTTTCTTCAACCATAAAGCTCGCTCCCGATGGGAGTAACACTCCTGCACTTCTTCAATTATAATACTTTGCCAAGAAATATCGTCGGGTGCGCGCTCAGCGCTCCCGATGGGAGTAGCCCCCGAGGCTATAGTCGAAAAAGGCTCTTTTCGAGTATAGGCTCAAAAATGTAATATAGTCCATCATTTTTCAACTCGAGATATTTTAACTTCCAGATACGTCATCTTTGAGATACTTCAACTTCGAGATACCTTAAGGACAACTTGTCGTCAAATACTAATCCACCACTTCAGAGAGAAGTTTGTATTTATCATTCTTGAAAATAGTAGCCCCCATGGCTATAATCGAAACTCCTTCGTATACAGTCTTGTGCACCTATTTTGCACTTGTCGGCGCCATCTTTTCCTCTTTCTTATATCATATTCTTTATGACGTCAAGGAACACGTCACTCTGTACCATTCCGAACCGTTGCATGGGCAGTACTGTAAATTTCTCCATTTTTTGACCGTTAGTGGGCTGCCGTTTCCACTCTTTGCGCCACGTCTCAGCCCACGATCCTTCTCCCAGAAGATATATAAGGGGCGTAATGGGGGATTTTTACTGTTTACCAGCTCGTTCCCTCCGTCGCCTCCATTGCTGATCTCCTCTATCCCCTCCTCTCGTGCATAGCCCCCGAGCGCACTTCGCACTGGAAGCGCGTGAAACACCTGGCCACCAAGAGCACCATGGCCAAGACTTCTGCCACCAACTGGGTGCGCTCCGCCATCACAAAGAAGGAGGTGGAGAAGGCCAGGGCGGACGGCCTCATCGCCGCCCAGGATTCCATCAAATTTCCCAGTACTGAGCGGATCCCGAAGCCCCCGAGCGGGTATCGGGTAATGTTTCTTGCTTTCCTCCTCCGCGGCTTCTCTCTTCCTGCCCACGAGTTTCTCCGTGGGCTTCTATTTGTCTATGGTGTGCAGCTCCACCAGCTCACACCGAATTCCCTTCTGCACATTGCCTGTTTCGTGACCCTCTGCGAGTCATTCTTGGGCATTGAGCCCCACTTCCTTCTTTGGAGGTCAATCTTTTGGCTCTGCCCCAACGTTGCTTTGGCTAGGAAACCCGAACTGGGTGGAGCCGTCGTTTCTGTGCGCCCTGAGGCGCAATACCTTGAATTTTCCATGGCCGCATCTGTCCAAGGGTGGAGGACAAAGTGGTTCTATATCAAGGACCGCAAATCCTCTCCTGAAGATGAATACGGCCTTCCTCCCTTTGACGCTTCCCAGGAGGTAAAGAAATTGGCATCGTGGGATATGCTCCCCTCAGATGCAGAAGTAGAAGAAATTCTTCCTCTTCTTTCCCGCATCAAGGCTTTAAAAGGAGGTCAAGGAGGTGCTCTGTCGGGTATGCAACTCATGGCGTTTTGTATTCAACGTCGAGTTCAACCCCTACAACACCGCCTTACCAAACTTTGGAATTACTCTGGCTTGGAAGATCCTACCCGCATATCTGAAGATTTGATATCGAAAGAAGATGTCGACAAACGAGTCAGGAATCTCACCAAGCTCACCAAAGAACATGCAGTTGCGGATTTAACCGCTGATTTTTTCGACTCCGTGCACCCTCTGCCTGAGGTATGTATCTTCGCGTTAACTTATTGTCAAACTTTGCTTGGTTCGATTTGCGTTATTCTGTGCCTTTGCACTCTGCTGACTTATTTATATGCAGGGTCACCAATTCCTTGTTTCTCGTCCTCCTCTTCCAGAGGCAGGGCCCCTACCAGCTGATCTAGCCTCTCCTGCATCTGAAGCCCCCGAAGCTGACGAAAGTCAGGACGGAGATGATGTCGAAGAATCAGAAGAGGAAACTAGCTCGTCGACATCGCCTCCTCCTGCACTTGCTGAAGATGTTGGTGTCGACAAGAAAAGGAAGCGTGTCGACGAAATCGCTTCATCGAGTTCTGCAGCGGCTGGCAAAGCCCCCGTTCTTGCAGAAGATATGGAGTACTTTGACATGCTAGCATCGTAAGTATTGTATTCGAGTTCTTCAATTGCATTGTTCTTGCCTTGTTTCCATAATTTATATTCTTCATGCAGTGATGATGAAGAGCCACCAACATATGCGATAGCTGCTCCCCCAACTTCTCCTGCGGCCACTGATGAGCCTATTGAGCCAGATGTTGCGCCAAGGGCTACCAGGTCTTCTGTGAAGAAGGTTCCTCAAGCCCGATACCCCAAACGCTCAAAGAAGGCCAAAGAAACCGACGTTTCTCTGGAGGCCCATGCATCTACGGTTTCTCCTGACGATGTGAGCAATTCTTTTTTACTTGCTTTCCTTTCATACACTTCTGCTCTTACACACTCCTTTTCTTAGGCATTATTGAAGAGATTCATCGCCCTGGGCACTGAATGTGCTGAGTACCTAAAGGTTGTGAAAGCTTCCGAAGGTACAATTTTGACGTCCAGTCATTACTTTTCTTCTGTGCTTTATCCTTTGCTATTTATCTGACTCCCTGTCGTCCTCTTTTGTAGCTGCTTTAGCAACAGCCAATGCCCGGATTGCGTCGCTGGAAGCGGAGCTCCGTGCTTCTCAGAAAGCTTACGATGCTACGGCTACTGCCAAGGCAAACGCTGAGAAGTCGCAGAAATCTGCGCTTGGTAAGGCGAAGAAAGCTGAAAAAGCCTTAGCTGATGCCAACAAGGATCATGCCCAGCGAGAGCAAGCCGTGGCGGAGCGTCTCCACACAATGTCCACTGCTGCTGAAAGTAAGTGTTTTGCCTTGTCTCCTATTTTCGACTTCTGTTGCACTGTTGCATGTGCTGACATCTTCCTCCTTCTTTTCTTTTCTACCTTCTTTGTGTCGTGCAGGTTTTACTGGGGTATCTCCATCGGCCCTGCAACCGGACGGTGACCCTCTGATGACTGCGGTGAACTTACTCGAGAAAAACTGGATATCTATCCAGGAAACTTTCGAGTTAGTTAGCCGCGTTCTTTCACGACTATTTGTCGGGTTGTGGCCGAAGAAAAGGTCAGCGGTCCCGAAGGACAACTTGAGCGATCTTGCCAAGACCTTCGATACAACTGAAGACCCCACTCTTCAGCTAAAAGGACTTTCAATTAAGCGTGGCGCCGAGGGTGCTATTGCACTTTCTCTTGCGCACGGTACGAATTTCGACTGGGAGAGGGTTAGCTCCCCTCATGGCCATACCCGTGATGAGATGAAGGCTTTTTTCGAGAAGGCGAAGAAGTTGGCACCTGCGTTGTTGACAACTATTTCTCCTTCGGCAGCTTCTGCGGTGCCTGCCGCACCATCTCCAGCAACGAAAAATCCAGTGCCACCATCGACTTCCGGCGAGGAAGTTGTCGTGCCCTCTTCTGCCACGGAACACAATGCTGAGGTGGCGTAGACTCGGCTTTCTTTGTAGCTTTTAGTTTTCTCCTTTTGGATGCAAAAACTTTAGTTGAGTGCAACCCAAGAACCTTAGTCATAGGGTTTTGCACTTATGTAAATATATTTCTGGCGTATGAAGTATTATGCTGTCTCTCTGAAATGTTTCTCCTTTCTTTCCCCTTTTGGCTTGCAGTCGATGCGCGCCAATGATCCTTTGACTCACGGTCCTGCTCCTTCTTCTACCCGTGTGTTCGGTTCTCAGATTTCGTCGACTCCTAGTCGATGCAGCCGATGCGCAGAGTACTCTTCCAGAGTTTCCGATCTTGAGGCTCGCCTGACTTTAGCCAAGCGTCAAGCACAGATGGCTATTGACAAAGCTAGCAAAGCCAGTGGTTATATGAAGCAAATATCTTCACTAGACGAAAAGGTCTCCAGCTTGACGGCTAAGATTGTTCATAATGAAGAATGCGAATCTTTTATTCTTGGCATTGTCGAGTCTGCCTGCGAGATGTTACGATGTAAGTTTTCTTTCGACTCCTTCGTTCCCTGATTGTCCCCTGCTGTTTTTGTGACACCTTTTGCCGCGATAGGCACTTGTTTGGATTTCGCTGCTGAGGACCGTCGGGTTGCTGAGCGAAATGCGGCTTTGGAAAAAATGTCGGCTGGCTTTGAGACTTTGCGGTCTGATTCTCGACGCCGGAATGCCATTGTACTGCTTCAGGATCGTGCCCAGCATATTGGCGAGTCAGTTGATGGTTGCCGACGGGCTCTTACAACTATGCACTCTGTTATGCTTCCCCGCAATCCTTTGCCTGTGACTTTCCCGCTTCTTCTTGATGTTTTCAGATCCAGCCATCGTATTCATAGATTGATAGAACTGAACTTAGTGGCAGGTGCCAATTTTGCTCTCGGGTGGATACGCAAGTGGCATCCCAGGCTGAATTATAGCACGATGTCTCTAAGTTTGGCTCCAGGTGGGGCTAGCCTTCGGGTACATATGGAGAACACACTGCAACTTGCTCGAAGACTCGTAGCTAGGCTTCTCGAAGCAGATGCTGCGTTTTTCTGTGAGTACCATTATTTAGATCCTTTAGGCGTAGATGATTCTGATAACCCGTTATTGTAATATTTTTGTAACGCGAGAGTGTCTTATTTTGCGACTTGTATGTCAAAAAAATGTTGTCCTCAAAGCGTTTTTGTGCATTTACCGCATTTCTTCCTTCGAAAGACTCGTAAACTCGAATATGAGGAACGTTTCGTCTTTATTATACTTGTGATGTAAGATACATGGGGTGACCCAAGAGATCCGGCCTGTGACCTGTGTTCTGGATCTAGAGGGCATTGCCCCTGGTATAACTCATGGCTTTTACAGCCTTATTTTTCTACTTTACTCTATTGTTTTATGATGCTTATGCCGTCATGGCTTTCCCTTTTTCCTCTGCGTCTGTGTCTTCTCCTGATGCTCCTACTCGTGGTTTCTTCGTTTCGGGCTCCACGACGCGTCCTTCGAGTAGCTTGACGCCCTCTGTAGTCGCGCTTTTTGCCTTTTTTGTATGGTTGGCTATTACGTCAAAATTTTGCGCCATCTTGTGGAACTCCCTGTCGCAGAGATCTGAAACTTCAAAACTTCCTTTCACTGTAATTATTCCTCTTGGTCCTGGCATTTTAAGTACCAAATATGTATAGTGAGGTACTGCCATGAATCGCGAAAACGCGGGTCGCCCGAGGATCGCGTGATATTGAGATGGCCAGTCCATGACTTCAAAATCTAGCTTTTCTCTTCTGTAGTTTTGTCGGTTGCCGAAGCAAATGTTGAGTGCTATTCGACCCAATGGGTAATTGGCACTTCCTGGCACGATTCCATGGAAGGAACAATCTGTTGGCTTCAGGAACTCTAGTGATATATGCATTGCTCGGAGTGTTTTTGCGTATATTAGGTTAATTCCACTCCCTGCAACCATGAATATTCTGTCGACATCATACGCGCCGATTTGAGCTTTGAGTACCAAAGGCGCGTTTCCCGGCCGAGGTACTGTTATAGGGTGATCTTCTCTGTTGAACTCTATTGGTTGTTCTGACCAGTGCAGATACTCCGTTGTAGCTGGAGGTGAGATGACTGCTAGGTTGACTTGTCGAGTTATGCTCTTCTCTTCTTTGTTCGACTTGGGTACAGGTTGTATCATTGCTGTGATGTGTCCTTTTGATGGAACGTACCCTTCGTCGTCGTCGTGTCCCTGGTTTTGTTGGTCTTGACCCTGAGGAGCTCCATTGTTTCCTTGTTGCTTTGCCGGAGGGTTGTTGCTTCCTTCGAATCCTTGTCGCCTTGCTTCGATTTGCTTATTTAGTGCCGCCTCTTGAAGTTTTAGGAATGTTGTGCAATCTTTCATTGCATGCCTTGATACTCGCTTCCCATCGACGAACGCTGAGTGTATATGACAAGGTCCGTTGAGCATGTCTTCTGGCGAGGGGTTGTATTCTCTGGATTCTCTTACGGGGAATTTTTTATAGTCCTCTTTTCCGTAACTTCGATATTCTGAACTTCTTCGATCACTTCCTTGGTAGCTGTTGTCTTTGTATCCTGCGGCGACTTGGCTATGAGGGCCATAGTTGTCAAAATTTCTGGACCGTCTCCTTTGATTTCCATATCTATTTCTTCTATCGTCTTCTGGAGATCGCGTCCTCTTGTTGTTGCATGCATCTTCTCCATCTGCGAATCTGTTTGCTGTGTCCATGAGGTCTGACACTGTTTTCGGCTTGATTCTACCCATCTCCTCGACTAGGTCTCTTCGTCTTAATCCAATGATGAACGCATCTATTGCTCTTTCGTCTGAGACTTCGACTGCTGAATTTTTGATGAGGCTCCATCTTTGGATGTATGCCCGTAATGTTTCGTCGCGTTGTTGCACACATGCTTTGACTTCTTCTATTGATGCTGGTCGTTTGTATGTCGACCTGAAGTTGCTTGTAAATTGCTTTGTGAGGTCTTCCCAGCTTCCAATAGATTCTTTCTCTAGTTTGCTCAACCATGACCTTGCTGCGCCGGTGAGGTATAGTTGCAAACTTTGCATTGCTGTTTCTTTGGTTCCTCCTAATATTTGAACTGCTTGTAAGTAATCTGCGAGCCATGATTGTGGTTCCTGTGATCCGTCGTATTTTTGCTGATCATGAGGTAGTTTGAATCCTTTGGGAACTGGAGTGGTGCGAACCCTGCGGGTAAAGCACGATGCCCCCATCTCTTTTTCCTCGTCTTCATAGTCGCGTTTTTCATTTGGGGATCACGATCTCTGGGTTCCACCATGCTGTTTTGGTGATGGCGATCGAGATCGGTGCTTGCTGCTTCTGCGCCGAGGACTATTGTGACGGCGAGGTGACCTTGCTTTGTGCACTTCCTTGTGATGATATGCTTCTTCTCCTTTTGCTGATAGCTTGTGGCCCACCATGTTGAGTCCGTTCAGTGCTGCTCTATGCATATGTTCTCTAGGATCTCCTGGATTTGGTCGAGTTGTAAGTAGATATGCTTGTGCTGCCACTAGTGCTGCTTCAGGAGTTTTCGGTAGGATGTTTCCCTGCTCGTCGACCGATAGGAAGGACGAATCAAGGTTTTTAGAAATACTTTGCCTGTTGGAGTACTCGAGGTTATCGTACCTTGAACCATGTCGACGATTTTTCCTTGCGTTGCTGTATGATGCGTCGCTTCGTGCTTTTCGAGCAGCTTCGCTAGCTGCAATGGCTGAATCTTTTCTTCTTTGTATCTCTATTTTCTCCTTTGCTAATTGCTTGGCTTGCTGCCTTAGGGCGTAGTGATACCCCAAAAGCATGTCTTTGCTAGAATTTGATGGTATTGGCGTGCCGTGTTCTACGGCTTCTCTTATTATCCTCCATTCGTCGACTGATAGTCGGATTTTTTCCCTGGTTGCGAGGGATTCTGGTGTTTGCCCTTCTGCTAGGTGATTTGCTCCTCTGTCGATATTTGCTGGGTTTAGTACTGGATTGTCGTTTTCGTCGAATTCTTCTGAGTTATCTCCTATAATGGCGAGCACCTGGCATTGTTTGTCGATGTCACCCTTGAAGCTTGAGAGGATCGAGTTACTATCCTCAGAAAGCTCTAATCCTGTCTTCCATGTATCTGTTGACTTGTTCGTAATATCGTCGAGGCAGATCGTGAAATCTTCGAGTTGGACTCCTGCGTCAAAATTTCCCTTTTCTTCTTTGTCCTCTGCGATCTTTCCTTTTTGCACTTCCTTTGGGCTGACCGGCGAGTTTACCTCGCTGGAAGAGCCTTCAGAATATTCCATTATTGCTGTTGTTTTGGGCTCACTTGCCAACGGATCTTGTTTCGTCGGATCTGAAAGGCGAGATGAACCCGACGGTCCGATGTGGATGTTTAAGCTTCCGATTGTCAACTCCATCTCTTGATTTTCGTCGATTTCTGTACTATTCTTGGCTAAAAGCGAAAAAGCCGTCGAATTCATGATTCCAACGCCCAAGTTCCCCACGGTCGGCGCCAATTGACGAGGGTTAACTCGACAAATGTCCTAGATGAAGGACTTAGGATCGGGGAGATAGGGCGTCAGATGAACTCGAAGGTAAAGTTAGTCAAAATAGGTGTGTGTCGAAAGTAAACTTGGGTGTTCAACCTGGCTTGCTTTCAATCTGACCTACACCGTCCCCTCCTGACCCCTATATATAGGTGACCAGGTCTCGAGGATCGGGTAGGGTCCGATACAGATTACAATATCGACATACGGTAAAGACTCGTATTTGACTATCATTACAATTGGGCCTAGCTATACGGGCCTTAAGGGTACTCAAATAACGGGCTCTATTAGCTATTCCCTTGTCACTGGGTCACCGCAAAGTCTTCAGCTCCATCAACAATTCCTGAATGATAATTACACAACCATAATTCTTTGTCCGTGCATACTCTTCTAACGGTAATTTCACAATAGCCTTAATCCCATAGTTTATAACAAACATTCTTTTAACACAAATCTTCAACGTCGACGATCATTCCCCGGTGATAATTATCCAGCCGTACTTCCTCAACATTGCACGAAAGGCCATTCTTTAGTAGTAACTTTTTCATTATAACACTCTCCAATAGTAAACGTCTTTTCCTGCAGTAGCTTCGGGTTATCCCACAGTGATTCATTTACATAAATCTTTGGTAGAAACCTTCACCTCCAGCAACAATTTCTAGATGGTAATTACCCAACTGTAATTCTTTATATATGTATACTTTCTCTATGGTAATTTTGCAACAACCTTTTTAGTTTTTACCACGGTTCATGAAAGGTGGGGTTTTAAACACAAATCTTCAACCTCGGCGATCATTTCCCAATGGTAACCACACTGCCTCAACAATGCAAGAAAGGCCATCTTTAGCAGTAATTTTTCAGCGTGACACTCTCTAGCCCTAAACGCCTTTTACTGTAGTAGTTTGGGGTTTTCCCCCACTGATTCGTTTACACCAATTTTTGGGTAGAAACTTTCAGCCGCAGCAACAATTTTTGGATGGTAGTTACCCAACTATAATTTTTGCACATGCATACTATCCTGATGGTAATCTCACAACATGGTTTATGAAAGGCGGGTTTTTAACATAAATCTTCAACCTTGGCAATCATTTTTCTACGGTAATTATCCAACTGTACTTCCTCAACGATGCACAAAAGGCCAATCTTTAAATAGCAGTAGTTTTTTCATTGTAATACAAACACCTTTTCCTATATTAGCTTCGAGATCCTATGATAGTAACTTCGGGAAACAAAATACTTCACTATTCATCAATCCTTTTATTTGACAAAAATATTAAAACTTCCCCTTCTGATCACATCGAGTAATTCTTTGTCCTTAATTTTCTAATGGTAATTTCTCCATAGTTATTTCTTATGATAGTTCTTCTACAGTAATTGCCATCACACAAACAGTGATTCTCCAACTATAAATATTCGCTAACAGCTTCAGTAGTTACTACCTTCTTCTACAATAGCTTCAGAATCTCCTAAAAAAAGTAGTCGACTATTCACAACTTTTTTTATTGATGACCTCATGATCATCCTGGAGGAATACTACCACCTTATTCCACAATAAATTTTAAATAGTGCTTCATTATTCGGCAAACAATTACTTTATTATTCATCGCCTCTTCTATACTCTACATACTACATTTTTATGCATAAATTATATTATGACCAAAGAACTACACATACAATATCTTTTTTATTGATCTTTTCATACCTTATTATCTTCACTGACTAACATCTTTTATTAATTGCACCTTACACGCATACTCTCCATTTTTTGTCAATTCTTTCATTTATAGCCTCACGTTCACCCTACAGAAATACTACTGCCTTCCTCCATAGCAACTCTGCAAAAAAAAATACTGCATTATTCTTTGTCTCTTTTATTTGGAAAAAATATTACTACCTTATTTTATGAATTATATCATGGCCATACCGCTGGATTGTTTGCCGCTTCTTTCATCTGAAAGAATGTTATTACCTTCTCTTTTTCGTTGTTTCATGATGATTGTACAAGCATACTCCAATATTCGTCTTTTCTTTAATGTGAGAAAATATTACAACCTTTGATTGTCTCATACTTTCTTTTATTGAACAAAAACTAGCTATATATACACCAACAAGTCAGCAGGGCGCGGTGTGCCGCCGCGCCAATCTTCCTAGTTTGTATTTATAGATAGAGTAATGGAGGGAAGGTGTTATCAGGAAGGACACTTCTAGTAGCAGCGTTGGAATAACGAAGACTATTTCTGCCTCTTCTACAGGTATAATAAAAAAGAAAGAAGACAAATGTGGACATGTAATGAGAGATGTCATTTCTTCAGATGGTTAAATGATGCAAAGGCATTTTTGGAGCTCATCTCAGAGTAAGTGGGTTACCTTTTAGGTGAAAAAGCTCGTTCACTACAACTTACATTACCATGTATAGAATGGAGCAATGGTGAGAACAGATGTTTATACTATATCAGGAATATCGGTATGGTATTTGTAGAGAGGACCTTCTATTAGATCGGTATCAAATATAGTACATCAGATGGACATGCAGATTCTAAGGAAGACTAAGTGAGGTGCACAAGTGAGCCTACCTGCGAAGCAACTATATGAGTATCCGACATCATATAACAATTACAAATCAGCAATTGAATCCACGGTCATATAAACATATTACACATGCCTTGCTTGAAGAAAATTTAATCCACTCTCATATCAACATATTAACATGCCTTCCTTGAAGAAAATTTTATGTCTTACATCTGATAGATGTCTGGTCTAAGCTATGAAAGCAAAGTCGACAAATGTGTTATCAGAGTGGATAATCCAGGTGATCTCTTGACAATAAGGTCCGTCATCACAGAGGCATAATAGGTGTTGTGGCCTTAATGCCACAACCACAATCAATATGTAGCATGCCTAGTTAAGTACTTCCTCCGACTCATATTACTCTTCGCTAATACGGATAAATCTATCACTAAAATGTGTCTAGATACATCTATATTAGCGAAGAGTATTATGGGTCGGAGGGAGTAACATTGATGAACACAGCATATGACACTTTTAAACAGGAAGCTACATTCAGAAAAGGGGTCAAGGGAGAACATATTAAATGATTGTATGGTTGCATTGTCAAAAACTTCATTGCAAAGAAATCATACATAAAAGGATGGTAAACTGAAGTAAAGATAGGGGTAGTATAACTTAAAGTCTACAACCTCATACTTTAGAAGGAATTGCAGCAAAAATGGTAATGTATATCCACTTGAACTTGGAAGTGTATATATTGTGCGCATGTTTGGGGGAAATAGTACATCTTACAACTGAGCAAGTAGAACTTACAACCATGTCTGAAAATATATTATAGTATTATATGATATGATTATAAGGATGGTTGTTAGGTACAGAAAATGAGAAAAATATCATACCCTTACTGAATATCCTTTTTTTCCAACATTCTTTTTTTAAAAAAAATGGAGTGTTCCCGGCCTCTGCATCAATCGATGCACACAGCCGTTTTATTAAAAGCGTTAAAAAGTTTACAAGTATCAGGTATCAAGAGAGGACAAAAACTAGTCATCGGCCAACGATGACTCTGCTACAAGCCATCTGAAGATGGAGTACAAAGCTTTGCTAAACATTCTCAATCCTATTAGAATGCCGCCAACCACCCTGGCTGAAGATAGCCTGAACGACCGCCATCAGTCGTGTGCATCCAGAATCCATATACCCCCGCTGGTCTTCTGGAAGAAGGAGCGCCCAAGTGGTGATCCAATGCGAAGTTCTGTTGATAACCTGCAGAAAGGGAGAGCAATTTGCATTGTTAAATATAATGTCATTCCGGCAATTCCAGATTGCCCAAACCAAAGCACAGACTCCAATTCTTATTCGTGCCTTAGCAGATTTGTCAATCCCGTTCAGCCAGTTCCCAAACATATTTTTTATATTACTAGGGGGTGGCATATTGAAGGTGAAATGAACAACTCTCCATATCATACTGGCGAATTTGCATTTGAGGAATAGGTGTTCTATGGTCTCTTCCTCATCACAAAATGCACATTTTTTGCAACCGGCCCAATTTCTTTTAGCCAAGTTGTCCTTAGTTAGGATCTCTTTTCTATTTAGAAACCACATAAAGATTCTAATCTTTAGTGGTACTTTGATTTTCCAGAGGTATTTCCTAAGAAATTTTGTATTCCCGTTTAGCAGTTCGGCGTATAGAGACCTGACCGAGAACTGACCGGATTCCGTCAGCTTCCAGATGAAAGTGTCTTTTTTATCGGTAAGATGTATGTCCATTAACCTCTCCACGAGGTCAAGCCAAGACAACCATCTATCGCCAGCTAGATTTCTTCTAAACGAGATGTTTAAGCCGTTCTCGGTGATGGTGTTTGCCACGGTGACATTTTTATGATTCACGATGGCATATAGGCTAGGGAATTGGGAGGCTAAGGGCGCATCGCCTAGCCAGGGGTCCTCCCAGAAGCGAGTTCCTTCTCCGTCACTAACGCGGAATGAACCAAACTTGAAAAAAGTATCCTTCTGATTTATTAGCCCTTTCCAAAAAGGGGAGTCCGTGGGCTTAGCTTGTACCTGAGCTAAATTTTTGTTTTTGAGGTACTTGTTGCATATCAGTTCTTGCCACATCCCTTCCTCATTAATAATCTTGAACAGCCACTTGCTCAAGAGGCAACTATTTTTTATATCCAGAACTTCAATTCCCAGACCACCTTGGTCTTTTGGGCGGCATATCATATTCCATTTTGATAGCCTATATTTCTTTTTGTTCTGGTCACATTGCCAAAAGAAGCGGGAGCGAAAGAAGTCCAACCTCTTCCTTACCCCTATGGGTATCTGAAAGAAAGATAGTAGGAACATTGGCAGGCTAGTGAGAACCGAGTTGATGAGGATTAGTCTATCACCATAAGAAAGGATTTTGCCTATCCAGGAGTCTAGTTTCTTTTCGAATCTATCTTCGATAACTTTCCATTCTTTGATGAGCAGTTTCCTGAAATGAATCGGAATACCAAGATATTTGAACGGAAGTGCACCTATTGTGCATCCGAATATTTCCTTGTAATCGTTTTGGTGTTCTTTCGCTTTCTCGAAGCAGAATAGTTCGCTTTTGTGGAAATTTATCTTGAGGCCGGAGAGTTGTTCAAATAAGCAGAGAATAAGCTTCATATTCACCGCTTTGTTCAGGTCATGTTCCATGAAGAGGATTGTGTCATCTGCATATTGGAGTATTGATACCTCTCCTTCTACAAGGTGTGGTATTAATCCTCCAACTTGACCATCTTCTTTGGCTCTATTGATGATGATGGCAAGCATGTCTGCTATAATGTTAAAGAGCATGGGTGAAAGGGGGTCCCCCTGTCGAAGCCCTTTGAGTGTTTGAAAATAGTGACCAACCTCATCGTTAACTTTGATTCTCACGCTGCCTCCTTGGGTGAATTTGGTTATCCAGTCGCACCACTTGATGGGAAAGCCTTTCATTCGAAGAACTTGATGGAGGAAGGGCCATTTGACCTTATTGTATGCCTTCTCAAAATCAATTTTGAAGAGAACTCCGTCTAACTTTTTAGAGTGAAGTTCATGAATGGTCTCATGCAATATTACCACTCCTTCCAAAATGTTTCTGCCAGGGATGAAAGCAGTTTGGGTAGGTTTGATGATTTTCTGGGCCATCCCAGTGATGCGGTTAGCACCTACTTTAATGAAAATTTTGAAGCTCACGTTGAGAAGGCAAATAGGTCTGTATTGTTCGATGCGACTTGCGTCTTTTTTTTTGGGTAGGAGGGTTATGATACCAAAGTTAAGTCTGAAGAGAGGCAAATCTCCAACATTCTCTCTTTAACACCATTCATTAATCATTCCTTGGTGAAATAAGGAACTGAAGCTAAGCATGAGCCATGAGGTATGAGGTATGACCACAACATAACAGCAATTCCGTATCTGAGCTGATTCTGAAGCAAGAAACAGAATCTGAACTAGCAGTGCACAATATCATACCCTTACTGAGTCCCCTGTTACAAGTGGAGAATCTATCCAAGTTTCCTAGTTCCAAACGGCAAACAATTAAGGGATAAACATGTCCAGAGCAAATGTGTTGCCCCATTTTATATTCAGGAGATGCATCAACCAAAGGCAAAGAGGCAAACCACAAAAACAACCAGGTAGCCTGTAACATATTTGAACTGTAAATGTGGAGAATTTGAGCAGGCAACTGAACTTTCCATCCCATTTGGCAGTTTTCTTGGATCAACTGCTTACGTATTGCTATGGCACAACTCTCACAGAAAACTACAGCAAGTCAGCAACGAAGCATTGCGAACATGAACCGCACAAGAAAGTGAAGCCGCATCAGAGCGCAATTGCACAAAACATAGCTAGCACCAGATATGGAAATTACGTACCCCCACTCAATGTCGAGGCCTCCCAGTACTTGCACGCTGCCGCTAGCCCCTGTCGCGGGCCTCGGCGAGAAGCGAAGCGGCAGCGCCGCCGGCAAGAGGGGAAGCAACAGCGGCAGCCGTGGGACAGAGACGGCGAGAAGAACACTCGAATCCCCTCAGGACTCGGCACAACGCTGACACGTAGGCCTCACCAGCGAGCCGCCGCTCACACTGGTGCGTTTGGGCCCGCAGGCCGGTCATACAGAGGCGTCAATGGGCCCGGCGTACACGTTGTAGGGACTCTGTTGATGTTTATCTAATGTTGAAGAACCTTTCCTCAAAAAAAATCTAATGTTGAAGAACCTTCCAATCTAAATATGCCTGTACCCTGGACTTGAATCAAATTTAAAATAAAAAAGATATTTTGTATATTTCATATATCATACCGCTATTATTACCATATTTGATATTAATGATATTACGTGTTGCTAATATAGATATATCTAGACATATTTTGTATTTAGATACATCCATACTAACGACAAGTAATATCAGTTCGAGGGAGTATAACATTTTGGTGTGTGTTCAGAAAAGTACATGTTACTACTCCTGATCTCCACATTAGCGTTTACATTCGCACGGACTTTTGGCTCCAGGAACATATGCCCCTGGTATTTAAATTTGAATATTTTGAAAAATAAAATTC
Source organism: Dactylis glomerata (assembly GCA_007115705.1). Classification (NCBI taxonomy): domain Eukaryota; kingdom Viridiplantae; phylum Streptophyta; class Magnoliopsida; order Poales; family Poaceae; genus Dactylis; species Dactylis glomerata. Next base: position 871,903 of record QXEO01000165.1, read on the forward strand.
TAATATTTACGTACTTCGTTTTGCACTATAGTCTGTGTTTGTGCAAATTTGCATGAAATATCAACATATATGTTCACTCAACGGAAAAAAGGTAAAGTTTAATGCTCGAAACAAGCAACGAACTTAGCACTCAACTTTTCTTTTTAACTCATGCCATAATGTTTTGTGATTTTTTTCCATTAAAGATTGCATACAACCAAGGGACACGACAATGTGCATGTCTCTTTGAATTTTTTTAATTAACAAAATTATTTTTTGCCTACATGAGCATATGCTCTTAGGAGACTAACTGTAATTCCAGATTTACCTCTCATGCTTAAGAAGCATTTTTTATCATAAAGTTAGATGCCGAAGGCGGTAAGTTTGGACTTGTGCTTTGTATAATCTAGGAGCTTCGGGCCATGACGATCCTACCTGTGACCATGACAATTAAAGCTTGAAAATTAAGCGAAATGCTAACACAGTTTATTTTCTAAAATGGCTTATGGAACAGAGTGATACATCGTACTTCACTCATATTAATATCGAAATTTTTGTGGATGCCCAACCTTATCCTCGAGGTACGTCATGCTCTTGTACGAAGGACTCCGTGACCTCTAGCCACATGTGTGCACTCGAGTCTATTCATCTTTAAGGCGGGGAGGACGTCAATGGAGCAAAAGGATGAGGGCTTCTCATTCAGGACAATGAGCAAAAAGAGGTCGCCCCCGAGCTCAAAAACATGCACCACCCACAACCAGAAAGCACCACCTCCCGACGTCAACATTAGTCTACTCACGGTACGGTTGGCTGAAGATAAGGGCCTCAAAGTCGTTTCTACCCTATACAAGAGAGTGCGGCGGGTCAGGCGAAGATCACTTATTGTAGACGATGATATCTTTATTGATGTAGAGAATAAAAAAAACAGCTACCAAAACTCTAACCTAGTCAATTTAAAATATTTTTTTTTAAATTCCACTCATAAATCTGGTTCTCTACCCCTCACGCTAGCGATAGGTTTCTTCGTCTAATACTCCGGTTTTGACACCCCTCCTTCCTAAACTCAAACACAACAACGAAGTTGTGTTATTCATAGTTAGGATTAGCTAGTGTGCGTTAGGCAGAAAATCAGAAAAGTATATAAATTTGGATCAAAAGGTGTTTGGTGTCTTCTAACAAAAATAAAGAAATACTACCAAAAATGGGTGGATGTAAATTTTCTTCAAAAAGGAATACATATGAATTCTTAGTAAACATTCCTAAGAATCCCAATCTTACAAATCAAATGAGCTACATAGGAAGAAATTCTTAGAAAGCAATCTTATCAAATTATATGGAGTCAAAGCGCCAACAAATTTCAGCCCCAAATCATGAACTTATGAGACTTTATCTTAGAATTAGAATCTGCAAAATTGACCGAAATTGCAATGAAGTTGCACATAGTTTGGCACGGAACAAGATCTTCTAACTTAATTTACCCTAACTTTGGGTCAATGACAAGCGGGACCCACCACATCTGGGCCCACATGTCAATGACCCAAAGTCAGGATTAGAAAGTCAGAGGATCCAGCTCTGTTTGGCACAGTTGGGTAATTGTGAGTCTAGTGGTACTCCCTCCGTCTCAAAATGTAAGGCGTCTAAGCTAAAAGTCAACATATTTTTAAGATTGACCATATATTTTATTTGATATTATAGATATTCATATATTTTTTGTATAAACTTGGTTAAACTTAGAAAATATTGACTTTTGGCTAAAGCTTAAACGCCTTATATTTTGGGACGGCGGGAGTATTTTATATGATTCGGCAATTATGATGAACGACCGTAATAACATTATTTCTTGATCAATAAAGCTCACTTAACCCTAAAAAAATTCATCCCTAAATTATAGGTTTTCTCTACACCGACAATCGGGGCGATCAGGATTCCGACCTCCTCAAACAGGTTTTATGTAGAATCTTTACCGGAATCTGGGGCCCGCGTTGCAATCCCCAAATCAGCCGATAATATCTCTGGCAGTCGCAACGACGCCCCAACACGACAACCATTCCCAATTTCCACAGCTCGCCGGACCAAATCACCTCTGCCCCCTCGTCGCGCGCGGGCGGCGGCGCCCGGCCGTTGACCCGATGACCGGCGGCGGCGGAGGGATCGAAGGCGAATCCCCGCCACGGCGGCGTCCCCTGACGGTGCTCCCCCTCGTCGCGCTCATCTTTTACGACGTGTCCGGCGGCCCGTTCGGCATCGAGGACTCGGTCCGCGCCGGCGGCGGCGCGCTGCTCCCGCTCCTCGGCTTCCTCATCCTCCCAGTCTTCTGGTCCCTTCCCGAGGCGCTCATCACCGCGGAGCTCGCCTCCGCGTTCCCCACCAACGGCGGCTACGTGGCCTGGGTCTCCGCCGCGTTCGGCCCCGCCGTCGCCTTCCTCGTCGGCTTCTCCAAGTGGGCCTCCGGCACCCTCGACAACGCGCTCTACCCGGTGCTCTTCCTCGACTACCTCCGCGCCGGGGGGCTCGCCCTGCCCACGCCGCTCCGCTCGCTCGCCGCGCTCGGCCTCACCGCCGCGCTCACCTACCTCAACTACCGCGGCCTCCACCTCGTCGGCCTCTCCGCGCTCTTCCTCACCGCCTTCTCCCTCTCCCCGTTCGTCGCGCTCACCGTGCTCGCCATCCCCAAGATCCGCCCTTCCCGCTGGCTCGCCGTCAACCCCAAGGCCATTGATCCGCGCGGCTACTTCAACTCCATGTTCTGGAACCTCAACTACTGGGACAAGGCCAGCACGCTCGCCGGCGAGGTCGACGAGCCCAGGAAGACGTTCCCCAAGGCGGTGTTCGGCGCCGTGGTGCTCGTCGTCGGCGCGTACCTCATCCCGCTCCTGGCCGGCACCGGCGCGCTGCCGTCGGAGACCGCGGCGGAGTGGACGGACGGGTTCTTCTCCGAGGTCGGGCAGAGGATCGGCGGCACATGGCTCCGCGTCTGGATCCAGGCCGCCGCGGCCATGTCCAACATGGGGCTCTTCGAGGCCGAGATGAGCAGCGACTCCTTCCAGCTCCTCGGCATGGCCGAGATGGGCATGATCCCCGCCATCTTCGCCCGCAGGTAAATCTGAATCTCGTGTAACTCTGATCGAGAACAAACAAAAATCCTCATCTTTCTCGGCACGCATTGTCAGGTCGCGGCACGGGACTCCGACGTTCAGCATCCTGTGCTCGGCGGCGGGGGTGGTGGTCCTCTCCTTCATGAGCTTCCAGGAGATCATCGAGTTCCTCAACTTCCTGTACGGGCTGGGCATGCTGGCCGTGTTCGCGGCCTTCGTGAAGCTGCGGTTCAAGGACCCGGACCTGCCACGCCCCTACCGGATCCCGCTCGGCTCCGCGGGGGCCGCAGCCATGTGCGTCCCGCCCGTGGCGCTCATCGCCACCGTCATGTGCATCGCGTCGGCCAGAACCTTCGTCGTCAGCGGCGCCGTGGCCGCCGTGGGGGTCGCGATGTACTTCGGCGTCGAGCACCTCAAGGGGACCGGCTGGGTCGAGTTCCTGACGCCCGTGCCATCCGACAGCTTCCACGGATCGTCGTCTTCGGCTGAAGACGACGACGCCGAAGACGTCGAGGACGTCCGCGCCGTCCTCCTCGCCGCCGCCGAGGAGGAAGTGCCCACCAGCAAGGCCGAGTAGCGCTCCCGCGCGCGCGGAGTGGCCCTCGCGATGTGTATCTGCACATACGTACGTACACTTGTTGTACAGTAGGTTCTGTAAATACATTTTGGCATACACCATTCATGCACACAGTGAGTTGAGTTGTGTTCATCATAGCAGTGCAGCAATTGTTGCTCAAGTCTGAAACTCTTTTTTTTAATGTTCCATAGTTAGTACAATACTCAATAGTAGCTTCGTTTTTGGGATCACTCTAAGATTTTGAGGTACGGATGGAGGCAGACCAGTATGGGTCGATTGGTTGAACTGAATTTGTGTTCCTTTCCCTCGTCCAATGCCCTGCAGTCAGCTTCTTCCATGTTAAGTGAAGTACAGATATACCCTGCAACAAACACTCAATGACAGCAGACATGTTCTGCTATTTCAGAGCCAAATCCTTTTGCTTAAAGAAGTTACTAGCTTATTCAGAATTCAGACATTCACGACTAAAAACGAACTGAAGAATGAGAACATCTTCGTTTTCTTCCTAAACTGCACTACGAAAAGCATTATGAAAATGATTATGCGATGCAATAACGACAGAGTCAGCTCACTGGGATCTGGAGATATATAAACTGCACATGTGCAGCCATGTCGCTATCGGCTTTGTTGGCAGGATCAACGTTAAACAGTTCCCACATTGTCACTCAATCAAAAGCCCCCTTTCCCTTATCTGTTCTTGTCCAAAAACTGTCTGGTTTGGTCATTTCAAGTGTCTATCTCCTGCGAGGTTTCAGATTGTGGCTGGTTGTAAAATTGCGGAGGATGGGTTGATTGAGCGGGAGTTGTGCTCCTTCAGCAAAGTACCCGCAGATTGTGTTGCTGTCACCTTCTTTCTTCAGTAAAGTAGAGCGACTATGTCCTCTAAAGGACTCAACTTCCAACACTCATTTTTCTTTATCCGTTAGACGTCATCGGTTTCTTCCGTTTCCATCTGTCTCCGCCAAGATCATGCTTGCCTTTCTAGCTGTTATATTCTGATCCAAATTCAAGTATTGGTGCACTGAAGAAAGGCTAACTTCGGACTGAGCGGAGTGAGGCTCGTTGCCGGAGGCTTGGGCCGAAGCGAAGCGTAGGCCGAAGATAGCCCACACCGTTTCCGAACCAGGGACGCCTGAGGGGGTGCGGGGGGGGGGGGGGGGGGGGGCGGCAGCCCCCCGCGGTATGGATCGTTATCGCCGCCTATATATGTTCCTTGTAAGCCGTCGGCTAAGGTTTATCGCATCATAAGATAACCCACGACGTTTGTAAACACACTCCCGATATAATGAAGTTTTGCTGGCTGGTGCCCGTGGTTTTTACCTCTCTTTGTTGGAGAGGGTTTTCCACGTTAAAATCTTGTGTCTCCGTGCTGTGATTTTTTTTTCTTTGTTATTGTCTATCGCTTTTGTAACACTAGCAATAACTGCTATTACCATACCTCTGTTCTAAATTGTAAGCCTTTTTAGATGCTAGTTTTTAAAGAAGATTAACATTTCAAAAGTAATATTGCAGGAATTCTAAAAAAAGAGAGTAATATTTCAGATCTAGTTTTTAACGTTACTTGAAGATTCTTGTTTGATAATTCATACTCCCCCGTTTTGTAAAACAAGGCGTATTAAGTTTTGTCAAAATTCAAACTGTCTAAAGTTTGACTATTTTTTTTGGAAAACATCTACATGTCAATTTAATAGTACTATTAGATAGAATTATCTGATATATTTTCCTGCCATAGCTATACAGTATATCATAGTTGTTGATAGTTTTATAAACTTCGTCAAACATTGCAACTTTTGACAAAGTTTGTAATGATGTATCATTAGTAAATCAGAGAATGGGAAAAAAAGCACCATATGTGATGAAAACGATGCTGCCATGTGGCACTATAGAACGGCACACGATGACCGGCGCAGATCACAGAAAATGCTAGTACTGCCAATCGGATCAAATGGACACCCGCTACCAGAAGGAAAAAGAATCTGTATCAGATGGACACACATGTCACGTTCGGCTTCCAGTTGGCAAAGGCCGAAGAGGAAAGAACGTGTCTCACGTGGGGACGCAGTGCCAATGGATCATCTCACCGTCATCTGAAGCACGCTGTCACCCCACAGCCGCTTGCTCAATTATAATTTTTAATAAACAAAAAGGAGTGTCATCTATCTACAACCACCGGACTAGCCCATACGCTAAAGAAAAAGATATACTCCCTCCGATCCATAATACTCTTCGCTAATACGGATGTATCTAGACATATTTTGCGAAGAGTAATATGGGTCGGAGGGAGTACGAGTACAAAGTATACCATCAGAAGCTGCGTCTTAATCGGAAATTCAATTTGCCTCTCGAATATGCTCCCTCTGTTGTAAAACATGTATCTAATTGTTAAAAAACTCTAACAAAAATTGTTGTATATACATCTTGACAATCTATGTGCGTGTGTATAGTTTCATAAAAACTGATATTTTTTGTGATCGATGTAAATAAGACAAAACATGTCTCATAAAAAATCCTTAATTTTAGCACCATTTTTTTGTCATTTTACAGCCAAAACGACAAGTCGATTTTTTATGAAAGGACTTTGTGCGCTCATAGCAAGTGAAGATGTACACACGAATATTTTGTTTGGAATTTTTTAACATTGCAAAATATGTCAAAGATACATTTTGAAATAAAAGGAGCATATGCACCGAAGAGACAAAACACCACTTCCCGTCTTAATGGACAAGGTGTCTTGGCTCTCGGGTGCATATGCTCCTTTTTTGAAATGCATTTTTATTTATTTGAAAATGTCAAATTATATTTAATTTTTTGTGTGTACATCTTCACATCACACATGCTCATGAAGTCGTTTGGAGAAAAATGACTTTTTGTGCATCCTATATAAAAAGACAACATTCAGTGCTCAAATAGGGAGGGGGTGCGCTGGCGATCTCTTTTGTACAGAGGACACGAAAACGATTCTCCCCCATCCCTTCTCTCTCTTGCTACAGTACACACGAGAGCTTTCCAGAGATGCCGCACCGAACCGAGGCTCTTCTTGCCGGTGCCACCGGCGGAGATGAGCTGAGGGGGTGCACCGGCGTTCTCTTTTGTACAAAATAGTTGTAGGTGGCCGCGGGCCTTTAGTTTTCAGGCGCTTCTTGTCGTGTTTCGGCGTTTTGCCAGGAGGGGCGCTCAGATCTCCGGCCGAGATCTGGAGCCAACCGGTGGTTGTTCTTCTCCTCATGGAGCTCCGATGGTGGGAGCCAGATGCGGTGGAGAGGCTGCTTCGGCGACTCCAATAAAGGGCCTAGGAGCTGGCTTCTATTACAGGGGTGGAAGTTGCTCTCCTTCCTCGGCCGGCTGATGTCTACGCACGCGTCTGTTCTTGTAGACAGTGTTGGGCCTCCAAGTGCAGAGGTTTGTAGAACAGCAGCAAGTTTCCCATAGGTGGATCACCCAAGGTTTATCGAACTCAGGGAGGAAGAGGTCAAAGCTACCCCTCTCAAGCAACCCTGCAATTACGATACAGAAAGTCTCTTGTGTCCCCAACACACCCAATACACTTGTCAGATGTATAGGTGCACTAGTTCGGCGAAGAGATAGTGAAATACAAGCGGTAGTGATGATTATAAGTAGTAACTGTAATATGAAATAAGTATCACTGCGAGCAAATATGTAACAAAACAGCGAGTAAACGATGTGCAATACTTAGAAACAAGGCCTAGGGATCATACTTTCACTAGTGGACACACTCTCAACAAATATAACATAATTGAACAAATAAATAACTTCTCTTCACTATGGTACTCTGAATTACTCCCCTATTGAATAACACTAATCATTGCGTAGGGCTACGAAGCACTCCTCAAAGTTCATCAAGTACTTGACAAACACCACTCATAGAGATATCCAAATCAAATCACAACTCAAGATAGATATTATTGCAACTTAGACCAAGTACTAACACGGTGCACACACTGTCAACATTACACCATGAAAGGAGGAATAGATCACTTCAATACTATCATAGTGATAATTATTCTCATAATTCATAAGAGATCACAATCGTAGCCTAGACCAAGTACCACCATGATGCACGCACTGTTACCGTTACACCATGGCAGGAGGAATAGATTACTTTAATAACACACTAGAGTACACATAATGAAGAAGAGTAACATCTACTTATTCAACATAATACAAAGCTCACGATCACATAAAGATCACATCATGGGAGAGAGAGGTCAACCACATAGCTACCGGTAGAGCCCTCAGCTCCGGGGGTGAACTACTCCCTCATCATCATAGGAGACAGCAAGGTTGATGGAGATGGCAGTGAGGTCGATGGAGACGGCGGAGACGGCGATGGAGACCGATGGAGATGGCTCCGGGGGCACTTCCCCGTCCCAGCACGGTGCCAGAACAGAGACTTCTGTCCCCCGAAATTCGTCGGTGGCGGCGGCGGAACTGCGGAACTCTTTCTGGAAAATTGCCGACTCCCCTAGGGTTTTCTGTCCCGAGGTTTTATATAGACGAAGGGGTGTCGTCAGGGGGCTGCCAGGGGCTCCTCACACATAGGGGGCGCGGCCAGGGCCTGGGCCGCGCCGCCCTGGTGTGTGGGGCCCTCGTGGCCCCACTCCGCCTCCTCTTCGGCTCTCTGGAAGCTTTCGGGAAAAATAAGACTTCTGGAACTTGTTTCGTCCAATTCCGAAAATATTTCCTGTGTAGCTTTTCTGAAACACAAAAATAGCAAAAAACAGGGAACTGGCACTGTGGCGACTTGTTAGTAGGTTAGTTCCGGAAAATGCATAAAAGTGCCACGAAGTGTAACGAAACATTAGGCAAATGGTGTAAAAACAAGCATGGAGCATCAAAAATTATAGATACGTTTGAGACGTATCAGCATCCCCAAGCTTAACTCCTGCTCGTCCTCGAGTAGGTAAGTGATAACAAAAGAAATAATTTTTGAGGTGACATGCACCATCACAATCTTGATCATATAGGTAAAGCATTGAGTGCCGAGATCAAAGAACTTAAAACATGGGCATGAAAGACATAATCTTGATAATAGAAACTTAGCAACCATGTTATAACATAAAAATGAACACAAATAAAAGATCATGAAAATAAAACAATGAAAGTCAAACGTGTGTTCAAATCATAAGGAAAAACATACAAATGGCTTTCAGCTTGTCCCTCATGGAGAGCAAAACATAAATGCATAGGACACCTTCAAGTTTAAGAGGGCGACTAGATACAAATAATTTAAGAACAAGTGAAACCATAGTCATGAATCAATCAATGATAAACTTTGGGACAATGCACATTATACTCAGAATGACAACTATGCTCTCTTAATGGTGCATAAAGATAGAAGGTGGTGACTCAACATAAAAGTAAAAGAAAGGCCCTTCGCGGAGGGAAGCAGTGATTGCAAGTTTTATAACCTTCAAAAAATATGGTACTTACCGGCTTTGAGCTCTCATTGCCCCCATCATAAGCATCTTGAATGGTTAAAGTTAATGCGAGAACAATTATGATGCATATGCTTGACAAATCATAAGTTGAAAACCTCGTGTCCCGTGAATACGAGTACCCAAACCTCATGCTACTCAACTTAGAGTCCCAAGCAAGGCTCTTGTCATTGTAAGTATATATGTATCATCGAGAACCGCCAACGGGGTACCTCTGTGCCCGATGACATGGAACAAGCCTGATGTCTACGCACGCGTCTGTTCTTCTAGACAGTGTTGGGCCTCCAAGTGCAGAGGTTTGTAGAGCAGCAGCAAGTTTCCCTTAAGTGGATCACCCAAGGTTTATCGAACTCAGGGAGGAAGAGGTCAAAGCTATCCCTCTCAAGCAACCCTGCAATTACGATACAGAAAGTCTCTTGTGTCCCCAACACACCCAATACACTTGTCAGATGTATAGGTGCACTAGTTCGGCGAAGAGATGGTGAAATACAAGTGGTATGGATGATTATAAGTAGTAAATGTAGTATGGAATAAGTATCGCTGCAAGCAAACATGTAACAAAACAGTAAGTAAATGGTGTGCAATGCTTGGAAACAAGGCCTAGGGATCATACTTTCACTAGTGGACACACTCCCAACAAATATAACATAATTGAACCAATAGATAACTTCTCTTCACTATGGTACTCTGAATTACTCTCCTATTGAATAACACTAATCATTGCGTAGGGCTACGAAGCACTCCTCAAAGTTCATCAAGTACTTGACAAACACCACTCATAGAGATATCCAAATCAAATCACAACTCAAGATAGATATTATTACAACTTAGACCAAGTACTAACACGGTGCACACACTGTCAACATTACACCATGAAAGGAGGAATAGATCACTTCAATACTATCATAGTGATAATTATTCTCATAATCCATAAAAGATCACAATCGTAGCCTAGACCAAGTACCACCATGATGCACGCATTGTCACCGTTACACCATGGCAGGAGGAATAGATTACTTTAATAACACACTAGAGTACACATAATGAAGAAGAGTAACATCTACTTATTCAACATGATACAAAGCTCACGATCACATAAAGATCACATCATGGGAGAGAGAGGTGAACCACATAGCTACCGGTAGAGCCCTCAGCCCCGGGGATGAACTACTCCCTCCTCATCATAGGAGACAGCAAGGTTGATGGAGATGGCGGTGAGGTCGATGGAGATGGCGGAGACGGCGATGGAGACCGATGGAGATGGCTCCGGGGGCACTTCCCCGTCCCGGCAGGGTGCCGGAACAGAGACTTTTGTCCCCCGAAATTCGTCGACGGGCGGCGGCGGAGCTACGGAACTGTTCTAGAAATTTCACCGACTCCCCTAGGGTTTTCCGTCCCGAGGCTTCTTATAGGCGAAGGGGCGTCATCAGGGGACAGCCAGGGGCTCCTCACACCAGGGTGTTGTGGCCAGGGCCTGGGCCGCGCCACCTATGTGTGAGGGCGGCCTCTGGCCCCCCTCCGGCTCTCTTTCGGTCTTCGGGAAGCTTCCGGGAAAAATAAGACTTCTGGCTTTTGTTTCGTCCAATTCCGAGAATATTTCCTGTGTAGCTTTTCTGAAACACAAAAACAGCAGAAAACAGGGAACTGGCACTGTGGCATGTTGTCAATAGGTTAGTTCCGGAAATCGCATAAAAGTGCCACGAAGTGTAACGAAACAGTAGGCAAATGGTGTAAAAACAAGCATGGAGCATCAAAAATTATAGATACATTGGAGACGTATCAGCATCCCCAAGCTTAACTCCTGCTCGTCCTCGAGTAGGTAAGTGATAACAAAAGAAAATAATTTTTGAGGTGACATGCACCATCACAATCTTGATCATATAGGTAAAGCATTGAGTGCTGAGATCAAAGAACTTAAAACATGGGCATGAAAGACATAATCTTGATAATAAAAACTTAGCAACCATGTTATAACATGAAAAAGAACACAAACAAAAGATCATGAATAATGAAACAATGAAAGTCCAACATGTGTTCAAATCATATGGAAAAACATACAAATGGTTTTCAGTTTGTCCTTCATGGAGAGCAAAACATAAATGCATAGGACACCTTCAAGTTTAAGAGGGTGACTAGATACAAATAATTTGAGAACAAGTGAAACCAACAATATGAATCAATCAATTAAAACTTTGGGACAATGCACATTATACTCAGAATGACAACTATGCTCTCTTAATGGTGCATAAAGGTAGAAGGTGGTGACTCAACATAAAAGTAAAAGAAAGGCTCTTCGCAGAGGGAAGCAGTGATTAAACATGTGCTAGAGCTTTTCATTTGTAAAACAGAGAGATAAAAAATTGGTTTTGAGAGGTGGTTGCTTTTGTCAACGACTAGCAATGGGGTTCTTACTATCTTCCATACAAAAATGAAGCAAGTTTTTGAGAGAGAGATTGGCACTTTTGTGCTCTTTTATAAAGCTTGGCACTCCTCCCCACCTTTTTTCCTTTCTCAAACCATGGCTAACCGATTCCATCGGGTGCCCACCAACATTCACATACCATGGAGGAGTGCCTTTTTTCTTTCTTTTTTCTCTTTTTTTTCTTTTTGGAATAAGCAATATGGAAGATAGCAAATCCGACCACTACGTCCCCATGAGCTAAAAACAGTGGCACAAAACGAGAAGTAGTTGAAAGTTTTGAAAGGTAGCACATGAAAATTTACTTGGAATGGCTTGCAAATACCATGCATAGGAATTTATAGTGGACTCAAAGGCAAACTTGGTTTTTGGGAGTTGGATGCACGAGTAGAGCTCATACTCAGTACCAAATGAGGGCTAGCAAAAGACTAGGAGCAACCAACTAAGACAGCAATAACGGCCATAATCATGCAAAGCGACATTAAAAGAAGCATAAGATGGCATCAAAAGTAAAAAACTAAATGATCATAGAGGCTATTGGCGACTTATTTGTAGTCAACATGGTGTAAGCATGCGCCAAGTCAACCCAAATAAAGCATCAAGGAGAAAACCAAAATAATGCTTCCATACGATAAAAACAAGGCATGATTTTTTCAAAGGCTCATTAAGCAATCTCAGTTATTTGAGACAAGTCATGCTACAGCAAAACCACTAAGCATACTATCAAAAAGACATCAAGCATGACATGAAAAAGCCTAGGCCGCAGTCTACACAAGCTCCTTCTTGTACCACTTTTTTGCATAAAGCTTTTTCTCTTTTCCAACACCATTCAAAAAAAATTATAAACACCTCTTTTGATGAAAACCAATAAAGATCAGAGGCAAAAATACACCTTGATGAAAAGATATAACAAGATCTGAACACATATCAAGGCAAAAATCGAAAGCTAAACGCAGTAGCAGAAAAAGAGAACACTCGTTGAAACAATAAGAGTGAAAAATGGAGTGTTCTTGGCAAATAAAAAGCGGAATAAGTCTCTCTCCAAAACAACATGATGTAATCAAACCGTTTATTGCAGCAAACTAAACTCAACTAATACTGAAAACAAAAACAACTGACGCTCCAAGAAAAACACATAGTGCATGAAGCAATAAAAATATAGTGTCTTGAAAGGTGACCTGATTTTTGCCGATGAAGAAGGGGTGCCTCGGGGGCATCCCCAAGCTTTGATGCTTGTACTTCTTGGATATTTCTTGGGGTGATGCATGGGCATCCCCAAGCTTGAGCTTTTGTCCATTCTTCAACTCATCTCATCATTCTCCAATCCCTACACTTGAAAACTTCCTTCATACAAAACTAAACACAAATCTATTAGCAACATTAGTGTAAGCATAAAATTGAATCAACCTCTTTTGCTTCAGGTTTCAACCTAAAACCACCACATATTAAGCATATACTACTGTAGCAACTTCCCCAAAAGTTCCGTGATCACAAGAACTCAAAAAGAAAGCGATAAAGCGGCAAACACAAATATTGGCAGAAATCTGTCAAAACAGAATAGCTGACAAAGGTCGAATTTTTAAGGTGTTTTCTGTTGCTCAAATCAAAAAGTGTTCAACTAATGAAAGTTTGGATATAACCTGGGGCATATGCACAAGAAATCGCAGGTCCAAAAGATATACAGAGAATTTTCACGAATTTTTACGGTGCAGCACCAAAAACAGTTTTAGGACAGCAACATCCCCAAATCTTACCTCACTCAAATTAGAGGCTTCTCTTGGCACAACAACGAAATAAAAAGGATAAGGAGCAGTTATTATAGTAGTAATAACTTCCAAGACTCAAATAAAAGAAAAAGTACTGAAAATAAAACATTGGGGTATCTCCCAAGAGTGCTTTTCTTTAACGCCTTTGAGCTAGGCGCAGTAATTTGCAAAAATGCTCATGTGGGCGCCATATAAGAGCTTGAGGCAAAGACGCCATATATGAACTTAAAGCAATAGAGAGCATCAAAAAGAAAATGTGAAAGACATTTATATCTGAACCACTTCCTATGCATAGGAATCTTGTAAGAAAATAAATCAACGAGGCACATAGTAGCAATCATGGATAGATAAAACAAGTGCCACTTCAAGATTTGCAACATAAAGAGGGGAAACTCAATATTGTTGAGATCCATCAAACCTTGTTTCCCTCTCTCATAATAACTTTCAGTAGCATCATGAATAGAATTAACAATATAACTATCACATAATGCTTCCCTATCATGAGCCACATGCATAAAAGAATTAATACTCACCACAGGAACAATCATAGTAGGAGCAAATTCAACAGAATAATTATTCTCATCACCATAATCATCATAAATAGGAGGCATATTGTAATCATAACTAATTTTGTCCTCAAAAGTAGGTGAACTAAAAATATTATACTCATCATCATAACCATCATAAACTAGAGGTTTAGTATCATCACAAGCTAAAGAACAACTATTTTGCAAAGCATATTCTTCAAACATATCATCATAAGAAGGAACATCACATATGGGAGATAAAATATCATCAGAGCAAATTTTCTCCACTAAAGCTGGGGAACTAAAAATATCATGATTAACAAAACCAGCTTCCCTAAGCTTAGACTTTTCTAAAACAATGTTCAAAGCATTCATACTAACAAAACTATTAGCATGCAAATTAAGCTCCAAAGGTTTTTCAATTTTCTCTTTAAACACTTCATATCTAAACTCAGGAAAAAGACTACAAAACTCTTTGTTTTCCATTAAGCCTAACTAGTGAAAATAAAAACAAGAAACAAAAAGATGTAATTGCAGAATCTAAAGGAAATAACTCTGAGCACTCACACAGGAGGATGCGAGTACCTTTTACCTTACCTCCCCGGCAACGGCGCCAGAAAAGAGCTTGATGTCTACGCACGCGTCTGTTCTTGTAGACAGTGTTGGACCTCCAAGTGCAGAGGTTTGTAGAGCAGCAGCAAGTTTCCCTTAAGTGGATCACCCAAGGTTTATCGAACTCAGGGAGGAAGAGGTCAAAGCTATCCCTCTCAAGCAACCCTGCAATTACGATACAGAAAGTCTCTTGTGTCCCCAACACACCCAATACACTTGTCAGATGTATAGGTGCACTAGTTCGGCGAAGAGATGGTGAAATACGAGTGGTATGGGTGATTATAAGTAGTAAATGTAGTATGGAATAAGTATCGCTGCAAGCAAACATGTAACAAAACAGTAAGTAAACGGTGTGCAATGCTTGGAAACAAGGCCTAGGGATCATACTTTCACTAGTGGACACACTCCCAACAAATATAACATAATTGAACCAATAGATAACTTCTATTTGATACGTCCAAAACGTATCTACTTTCCCGAACACTTTTTCTATTGTTTCTCCTCTAATTTGTGTGTTTTGAATACAACTAACACGGACTGACGCTGTTTTCAGCAGAATTGCTCTGGTGTCTCGTTTTTGTGCAGAAATCAACTTTCAGTAAAAATTCGGGAAAATTCATAAAAAATCCTATTTCAGCAGAAGACCCACGGAGCCAGAAGATAGGAGGGAGAGGAGGCCTGAGGGCCCCTCACACACTGGTGGCGCGTCCCAGCCCTGGCCGCGCCACCCTGGCGTGAGGAGGCCCCAGCCATCCTCTCGGCCTCCCCTCTCGCCTACATATACCCTCTGACGACATAATATCGAGGAGACGACATTTTTCCCAGATAGACTTCCGCTGCGCCGCCGCCATCAGAAACCACGATTCGGAACCAGAAACTCCGTTCTGGCACCCTGCCGGGACGGGGATTCGGAGGAGATCTTCATCACCATCATCACCAACGCTCCTCCATCGACCATCCATGACTCCCCCATCCATGTGTGAGTAATTCCCCCGCTGTAGGTGAGGGGATGGTAGGGATTGGATGAGATTGTTCATGTAATTTGATATGAGATTGTTAGGGCATAGTGCCTAGTATCTTTATTTAGTGCCTATGATATTGTTGCAACTTGTTGTGCTTAATGCTTGTCACTTTGGGCCCGAGTGCCATAATTTCAGATCTGAACATGTTATTATTTCTATGATGATACTTGTTGTTTATGGTCTTACCTACAAGTTGTATATACATATTGTTGTCCGGAACCCGAGGCCCCAAAGTGACAGAAATTGGGATAACCGGAGGGGATGGCTATGATGTGAGGATCATATGTGTTCACCGAGTGCTAATGCTTTGCTCCGGTACTCTATTAAAAGGAGTACCTTAATTACCAGTAGTTTCTCTTGAGGCCCTGCTGCAACAGGCTGGTAGGACAAAAGATGTTGTGCAAGTTTCTCCTTGTGAGCACGTACGACTATATACGGAACACATGCCTATGATTGTTTGTACTAGGATGCTTTATCATTATTTATCTGCAATGCCCACGTCTCATTGATTTCATGAATTATCTTATCCATGCAACGCCCGTAATCCATCTCTATGCCTACAGTATTTGTTCCTACTGTTTACAACTGTTACTATTGCTGCTGCTATTTTACTACTGTTGTTACTGTTTCACTACTGTCACCGTTATAAAACTGTTGCTACTGATAAACCATTGCGAGCAAGACTGTTTCCAGGTACAGCTAAATTGACAACTCATCTGTTAAGGCTTACATATATTCTTTGGTCCCCTTGTGTCGAATCAATAAATTTGGGTAATACTTCCCTCGAAGACTGTTGCGATCCCCTATACTTGTGGGTCATCAAGACTATTTTCTGGCGCCGTTGTCGGGGAGCATAGCTTTATTTGTAAGTTCACTTGGTATTCATATTGTTCGCTTCAATCCTTTCATCATGGGTAAACCTCGTGATGGAAAAGTTCCTATATTGCCATCCACTACAAGAAGAGGTACGACTCTCAACACCTCTGTTGCTCTTGATTCACCATCTGTTATGAGTAAGTTGCTTACACCACCACACCCACATGCTACTGCTACTACTTCTGCTGAGATTGAAAATGCCACTGATAATTTAGATGATGCTTCTACTGTGCTTGATGAGAGTGGTTCACTAGGTTCCTTTTTAGATGCTACTATTGCTAGAGCTAAGTTGGGAAACACCACTGTTACACCTGTTAGTTCACCTGAGTCTAGGGAATGTTCTAGTGATGATTATGATGATGATGCTTATATTGAGCTTAATGATGATTTTATTGCTGAAGCACGTGCTGCTCGTAATGCTGGTAATGTTAAAGAACTTCTTGCAAGGCGTTCTGTTAGATATAATTTGTCTCCTGATCCTAAGTTTGCTGCTTCTCCCATAAATATTAGAGACAAGGATTATAATTTCTCTTTGGATTTATCTTACATATCTATTGTTGAGAAAACTCCTTTTTGTGGTACTAAGGATGAGAGTGCTATGGGGCACATGAATGAGCTTTCTACTTTGAGTAATTTGTTTTCTGATGATATTAAACTCCGCACTTACTTTGTTGCTAAGATTTTTTCCTTTCTCGTTGAAAGATGCAGCTAAAACTTGGTTTAATAGCTTGTCTCCTGGATCTCTTACTAGTCCTATTGCTTTGGTTAATGCTTTCTTTCAGAAATATTTTCCTGCTAGTGCTCAACATGCTGCTGTGCAGAAAATCTTTGATTTTGAACAGGGAAAAGGAGAGATATTGCTTGAATCTTGGACAAGGTTTTGTTCTTTAATTAGAGCTTTGCCTAAAGAACCATTGCCTAAAAATGAACTCCTTGATATATTTTATAATGGACTAACGGATGAATCTAAGTCATATTTGGATAGTTGTGCTAGTTGTGTTTTCAGGGAAAGAACTCCGGCTGATGCTGAAGAATTAATGGCTAAAATAAGCCGGAATCATGATGATTGGACTTTAGTTGAGCCAACACCAGCACCGACCCCTGCACCATCTACAGAGCCTACACCAAAGAAGAGAGGGATGATTGAATTAAATGATGAAGTTATGAAGGAAGCTAAGAAATCTCTTAAGGAGAAAGGTATTAAGGCCGAAGATGTGAAGAATTTACCTCCTATAGAAGAATTATGTAAGCCAATCCCCCACTCATCAACTATTGAGGTACACTCTCTCCAACGCTTTGATGAAAGAGATATTCCTCATACTAAACCTCCTGATCAATGCTTAGATGAATTTGATAATTTTATTGTTAAGCAAGAAAATTTTAATAGAATGGTGCATAATCATTTGTTGGAGAATTCTAGAGCTATTAACAAGTTGCAGGATATTGTGGAGAGAACCGCCAATGATGTGAAGATACTTGTTAAGCATTTTCAAATGGTTCAAACACAAATTGATCAGCTCACCAAGGTGCAAAAAGACTTGCTAGTTAATGCCGCAAGAGAGAAGCAAGCATGTGAAATACGCACAAGAAGTGGCGCTGCTACTCAAGATCCATTATATCATGAAGGACATCCTAAGAGGGTCGAGCAAGATTCTCAACGTACTTCAAGTGATGATATTCCTTCTAAGGAGAAGAAGAAGAAGAAGCATAAAACAACTACAGAATCATCTGATGCAGGTAAAGATCCTAACAGTGTTTCTATTTCTGATGCTGAAACTGAACCAGGGGATGCTTCCGATAAAGAAGAAGTTGAAAAGGAACCGGAAAATAGTGATAAAAATGCAAAGTACACCAAAGAAGACTTCATTGCCAACAAGCATGGTAAAGAGAGAGAACCTTGGGTACAGAAACCAATGCCTTTTCCTGGTAAGAAACACAAGTCCAAGGAAGAAGAACACTACAACAGGTTTTGTGAATGGATGAGACCTTTATTTTTGCAAATTCCTTTGACTGATGCTATTAGAATGCCCCCTTATGCAAAGTATATGAAAGATATTGTCACTAACAAAAGGAAAATTCCTAATGAGGAAATTTCCACCTTACTTGCTAATTATTCTTTTGATGGTAAAGTTCCAGAGAAGCTTGGAGATCCAGGTATACCTACTATTCCTTGCTCCATTAAAAATAACTATGTTAGAACTGCTTTATGTGATTTGGGAGCTGGAGTTAGTGTCATGCCTTTTTCTCTTTATAAGAGACTTGATCTAGAAAAATTGGTATCGACTGATATATCTTTGCAGATGGCTGATAAGTCTACTACTATTCCTATTGGTATATGTGAAAATATTCCTGTTCAAGTTGCTAACAGTTGTTTAATATTAACTGATTTTGTTGTGTTGGAAATGCCTGAAGATGATAATATGTCTATTATTCTTGGGAGACCTTTTCTAAACACTGCAGGTGCTATTATTAATTGTAATCAAGGAAAAGTCACTTTTAATGTTAATGACAAAGAGTATACGGTTTATTTTCCCAAGAAAATTGATAGGAAGAGTGTTCTAAATTCAATCAAGCATGTTGAGACCATCAAAGTTGGTCAAATTATTTGTTCAGAGCGAAAGCCCAAGGAATAATATAAAATTGTTATGGTTGGGACTATACCTATCAAAGTTGAGGTAACATAAGCATTAAGTGAAGTTCAAAGTTTTGCCTCATATAAAGTTAGTTTGGGAACAAGACTTGATCAACCTTGTTAACAAAGTGATTTTATATGAACGAAACTTCGTTTTCACCGCATCCACTCCACCTCACTTGTATTTACTTTCATCAAAATGTTATTCCTTCAGTTTAGTTGCATGATTAAGAGTATCTCAGAGCTGCTGCATGCTTGGTTTTAATTTGCTTGAAATCTTTTCATCTTCATTTTTCTGAATTTTTATCGATATGTCAATTTCTGAAAAATCCTCGAAAATAAAGTTTCTTGAAAAATTCCAGAAAATTCTTTATAAATTTTTATGTCAAAAATGGGGCAGAGAGACACCTGGGAGGCACCAGGAGGGGCTGCCACGCCACCTCACACATAGGTGGCGTGGCCCAGCCCTGGCCGCGCCACCTAGGTGTGAGAGGGCCCCACCTGGCCCCTCACTCATATCTTCTTCTCCTGCTCTTTCTCTCTCCCGAAAAACACCGCCCCATTTGCTCAAGCCCGAGTTCTTGCTGTTCTTCATCTGGATTTTTTCGATCTCCTTGCTCAGCCCAACATTTTTGCTGAAATTTGGAGCATTTGTTCTCCGAAATGGAGGAGAATGCTTATCAACTCTCTCAACATGAACTAGAAGTGCATGAAGTTATGAAGGTTCACTATGAAGAGAAGGTCCTCTCCTCACACTATCCATGCTCAGCATTCATGAATGCTGCCGGAATTATGCAGGACTTTCAAACCTTACTCTCTAATGCAGGATTAGAGCATTTTGTTGAGGGTGAACCTCCCCAATATGTTAAACTAACAATGTCTGTGGTGCAGGATTTCAGATTTAGTTGGTCCACTTCTAACCCCATGGTTCATTATAAAATTTATAACAAATCTGTGGACTTGCCTCTTGATGTTTTCTGTACAGCTATTAGAGTACCACAGTGGGGATCGCTCGAGAAGATAAGGGGACAGCCTAGGCCATTGTTAGAACTGTACGAGGAAATTTGTCAAGGAAGGAGCTTCACAGGAGAGGGTGGTAAAACTCGTAATATTCATTTCCCATCCATTCGATATTTTACCTTCTTTATTACCAAATGTGTTCTTGCTAGGAAATCTGCAAGTAAATTGTCTCTCCATGATCTAGCTTTTATTGCTGCTGCTTTGAGGCGTGATAGAACTTACAATTTGGGTGCCTTAATAGCTTTCCGTCTTGATATTAACCGTGAGAAAGGGGGGAATCTGTGGAGGACTTATAGCTTCACGCCTGTTAGCTTTTCATGGTGTAGTACCTCATTTTCTAGATTTGCAGTTCCCCGAGGAGAAACTTGATCTTAATTCTATGATTCATCATAAGTTCATTGCTCCTCCTGCTAGTTTTGATTAATTTAATGTTTAAGCTAACCTTTTTCAAGAAGACTACCTGGAGGGTAGTGAAGACTGATCGATCAGTCCGTTTGCCTGCACCTCTTTTGTTTAACCTTGATCGCAGGAATGGATGGTCGCTTACGGAAGATGAGCTTGATGCGTACGTAGAGGAGCACCCGCCGCCTGTGCACGATGAGGAGTGCGCCGAGGAGTCGGGCCAGCCCTCCAACATTGCGAATTTCCCATATGAGCAACCTTATTATGATTATGCGCCATCAGCTTCATCTTCACGAGAGCCGAGGTACGACTACACCTATGATGACCCACCAGCTTGGGGCAGCTATCAGAGTTGGGATTGATCTCCACTTAGGCCAAAAGCCTAAGCTTGGGGGGAGGTACGCCGACGATTCACTCATCTACATATCATATTTTGTCGGATCCTTTGTATATTCACATTTCGCCTTCTTTATTGTTCTTGTTCTTATTTCCACTTTTCCAAAACACAAAAAGACCAAAAATATTTCCGTTGTTTCTGTTTGTTTGGTTCTTTAGTTTTCTACCTTTGGTTTGCTTTACTTGCTATTTTCGGTTTGCTATTTGAAAAATCCAAAAATATTTTGCTTTGTTTGCTATTTCCTTCTGCTTTTGTTCCAAAAATCAAAAACCCCAAAAATATTTGTTCTTCTTCTTTGGTTTTGTAAAGTTTGTTGCAGAGTTCAGTCTCCCGTTACTCCATTGGAGCTTGGTATTCACTTTATATTATTCAAACCACACAAGTGAAGAGCAATAATGACGACATATGACAATCCGAGATGTGGTAAGAGGCTGGTATGAACCCTATTTGTTTTCATTTTTGTACATATACTCATCTATGTGGACATGCTTAGTCGGTTCATGTAAGGTATATGTTATCAAATGGATGCTTTGTAGTTCTTGCTTTCATATGATTAGTTTCAATTTACTATTAGCTTGTAGCATGTCATGTAGACGTTTGCATGCATTGTTTTATTCATAATATTGTATGTTATTGTGGTATCCACCTCTGAAAGTTTCATTTGAATCGACTTGGCACATGCTCAAGCATGCATATGACTAAACAAAAGTCAATTAAGCCTCGATGATCTAAATTGCCTCAGAGTTTTTGTATCATTTTTATGCCTATATTAATTTTATTTTGTCGCAAGCATGATTATGATAGTTATTGCTCTCTCGATTGTCGCTTCCCAGTCTTTTGCTAGCCTTCACTTGTACTTAGTATGAGCTCTACTCGTGCATCCAATTACCAAAAACCAAGTCTTCCAAAGAGTCCACTATAAATTCCTATGCATGGTATTTGTAAGCCATTCCAAGTAAATTTTCATGTGCTACCTTTCAAAACTTTCAACTACTTCTCATTTTGTGCCACTGTTTTTAGCTCATGGGGACGTAGTGGTCGGAATTGCTATCTTCCATACTAAATTAAGTACCTCTCGACTAGGCAGCTTCATCTGCTCGTCATTAATTTTGCAAGGGAGCTGGTCAGACCATTATAATCTTAATTCTAAAAGAAAAAAAGGGCACTCCTCCAAGGAATGTGAAAGTTGGAGGGCACCCGATGGAATCGGTTAGCCATGGTTTGAGAAAGAAAAAAGGTGGGGAGGAGTGCCAAAGCTTTATAAAAGAGCACCAGTGTGCCAAAATTTCAAAGAACTCGGAACCGCTCTCACTTGTTTATTATGGAAGATAGCAAGTCCCCATTGCTAGTCGTTGACATAGAACAACCACCTCTCAAAATAAATTTTTATCTCTGTTTTACAAATGAAAAGCTCTAGCACATGTTAAATCCCTGCTTCCCTCTGCGAAGGGCCATTCGTTTACTTTTATGTTGAGTCATCATCTTCTAACTTTAAAGCACTTCTTGAGAGCATAGCTGTTATTCTTAGTGTAATGTGCTTGTCCCAGAACACGGTTAATTGTGGTATAACTTTGATGCTTGTATCTTTGATATTTCTACTTCTAGTCTTCTCTTGAACTTCAGAGGTGCCTCAGCATTTATGTTTTGCTCTACAAATAAAGGCAAGCGGGATACCACTCTTTCATATCATTTATGCATATTACAATCTTGTAGCTTCTTATGTACATGTTACTTGTTATTAGTGCATTGGCACTCTTTCATAGCTTGCTTGACTACGAGGTGACATTAGTTGCATATTTCTTATTATGAATTGCCTGAGCATTTGATCACATAGTTAGTATATATACATCATATGAGCAAATGTGTTCGTGAAAGTTTTTTTTATCGCTTTCAGTTGTTAACTGAATTGCTTGAGGACAAGCAAATAGCTAAGCTTGGGGGGAGTTGATACGTCCAAAATGTATCTACTTTCCCGAACACTTTTGCTATTGTTTCTCCTCTAATTTGTGTGTTTTGAATACAACTAACACGGACTGACGCTGTTTTCAGCAGAATTGCTCTGGTGCCTCGTTTTTGTGCAGAAATCAACTTTCAGTAAAAATTCGGGAAAAATCATGAAAAATCTTATTTCACCAGAAGACCCACGGAGCCAGAAGATAGGAGGGAGAGGAGGCCTGAGGGCCCCTCAGGCCCTCACACACTGGTGGCGCGGCCCAGCCCTGGCCGCGCCACCCTGGTGTGAGGAGGCCCCAGCCATCCTCTCGGCCTCCCCTCTCGCCTACATATACCCTCTGACGATATAATATCGAGGAGACGGCATTTTTCCCAGATAGACTTCCGCTGCGCCGTCGCCATCAGAAACCGCGATTTGGAACCAGAAACTCCGTTCTGGCACCCTGCCGGGACGGGGATTCGGAGGAGATCTTCATCACCATCATCACCAACGCTCCTCCATCGACCATCCATGACTCCCCCATCCATGTGTGAGTAATTCCCCCGCTGTAGGTGAGGGGATGGTAGGGATTGGATGAGATTGTTCATGTAATTTGATATGAGATTGTTAGGGCATAGTGCCTAGTATCTTTATTTAGTGCCTATGACATTGTTGCAACTTGTTGTGCTTAATGCTTGTCACTTTGGGCCCGAGTGCCATGATTTCAGATCTGAACATGTTATTATTTCTATGATGATACTTGTTGTTTATGGTCTTACCTACAAGTTGTATACATATATTGTTGTCCGGAACCCGAGGCCCCAAAGTGATAGAAATTGGGATAACCGGAGGGGATGGCTATGATGTGAGGATCACATGTGTTCACCGAGTGCTAATGCTTTGCTCCGGTACTCTATTAAAAGGAGTACCTTAATTACCAATAGTTTCCCTTAAGGCCCTGCTGCAACAGGCTGGTAGGACAAAAGATGTCGTGCAAGTTTCTCCTTGTGAGCACGTACGACTATATATGGAAAACATGCCTATGATTGTTTGTACTAGGATGCTTTATCATTATTTATCTGCAATGCCCACGTCTCATTGATTTCATGAATTATCTTATCCATGCAACGCCCGTAATCCATCCCTATGCCTACAGTATTTGTTCCTACTGTTTACAACTGTTACTATTGCTGCTGCTATTTTACTACTGTTGTTACTGTTTCACTACTGTCACCGTTATAAAACTGTTGCTACTGATAAATCATTGCGCGCAAGACTGTTTTCAGGTACAGCTGAATTGACAACTCATCTTTTAAGGCTTACATATATTCTTTGGCTCCCCTTGTGTCGAATTAATAAATTTGGGTAATACTTCCCTCGAAGACTGTTGCGATCCCCTATACTTGTGGGTCATCACTCTTCACTATGGTACTCTGAATTACTCTCCTATTGAATAACACTAATCATTGCGTAGGGCTACGAAGCACTCCTCAAAGTTCATCAAGTACTTGACAAACACCACTCATAGAGATATCCAAATCAAATCACAACTCAAGATAGATATTATTGCAACTTAGACCAAGTACTAACACGGTGCACACACTCTCAACATTACACCATGAAAGGAGGAATAGATCACTTCAATACTATCATAGTGATAATTATTCTCATAATCCATAAAAGATCACAATCGTAGCCTAGACCAAGTACCACCATGATGCACGCACTGTCACCGTTACACCATGGCAGGAGGAATATATTACTTTAATAACACACTAGAGTACACATAATGAAGAAGAGTAACATCTACTTATTCAATATGATACAAAGCTCACGATCACATAAAGATCACATCATGGGAGAGAGAGGTGAACCACATAGCTACCGGTAGAGCCCTCAGCCCCGGGGATGAACTACTCCCTCCTCATCATAGGAGATAGCAAGGTTGATGGAGATGGCGGTGAGGTCGATGGAGACGGCGGAGACGGCGATGGAGACTGATGGAGATGGCTCCGGGGGCACTTCCCCGTCCCGGCAGGGTGCCGGAATAGAGACTTCTGTCCCCCGAAATTCGTCGACGGCGGCGGCGGAGCTATAGAACTGTTCTGTAAATTTCGCCGACTCCCCTAGGGTTTTCCGTCCAGAGGCTTCTTATAGGCGAAGGGGCGTCGTCAGGGGGCAGCCAGGGGCTCCTCACACCAGGGTGGCGCGGCCAGGGCCTAGGCCGCGCCACCTATGTGTGAGGGCGGCCTCTGGCCCCCCTCCGGCTCTCTTTCGGTCTTCGGGAAGCTTCCGGGAAAAATAAGACTTCTGGCTTTTGTTTCGTCCAATTCCGAGAATATTTCCTGTGTAGCTTTTCTGAAACACAAAAACAGCAGAAAACAGGGAACTGACACTGTGGCATCTTGTCAATAGGTTAGTTCCGGAAATCGCATAAAAGTGCCACGAAGTGTAACAGAACAGTAGGCAAATGGTGTAAAAACAAGCATGGAGCATAAAAAATTATAGATACGTTGGAGACGTATCAAAGCCCACATCAAAATGACAGGACAAGCAGACAATGAACACCTCGACATCTATTTTATTTACCATTTGTTTAGCTTTTTATTTTGAGATGCGTCGTCGAATGTCCACTATGGGTATGCTGCAAATTTCCACCATGAATTATGCATGGCTTAGATTGGCGGCCCAGGCGTTTCCCTAACACATATACAAACTCCATGATCCCCACAAGATTCCCAATTCATTTCATACCGCGGGCATCCATAAACAAAAGATCACGATATCAACTCAAATAAGAAGTGCAATGTTGAAAGCTTGCCCCATGACAGCATGGTTGCGCTAGTATCCAATTTACAACTAGCAAGCATAACAACTCAACATAAGAGACCTCAATGTCAAATTTTTAAGAACAGGAAAAAGTAAAGTGTGCCTTCCGGTTCGTGAGAGCTTTACTGACCAATTTTCGCATAACACTGGTAAGAGTTTAATTTGAAGAGATAATAAAAGCAAGTCAAATTTACTTGGAATAGCAAATTGCTAGTAGGTATGTATGGTGGACGCTTTGGAAAACTTTGATTTTTAGGAGTTGGATGCACGAGTAGAGCTCATACTCAGTACAAGGCGAGGGCTAGCAAAAGACTGGGAGCGACCAACTAAGAGAGCAATAACGGCCATAATCATGCAAAGCGACAAAGCGACATTAAAAGAAGCATAAGATGGCATCAAAAGTCAAAAACTAAATGATCATAGAGGCTATTGGCGACTTTGTATGAGTCTAACATGTGTGAGCATGCGCCAAGTCAACCCAGATAAAGCATCAAGGAGAAAACCAAAATAATGCTTCTAAACGATAAAAACAATGCATGATCTTTTTAAAGGCTCATTAAGCAATCTCAGTTATTTGAGACAAGTCATGCTACAGCAAAACCACTAAGCATACTATCAAAAAGACATCAAGCATGACATGAAAAAGCCTAGGCCGCAGTCTACACAAGCTCCTTCTTGTACCACTTGTTTGCATAAAGCTTTTTCTCTTTTCCAACACCATTCAAAAAATTTATAAACACCTCTTTTGAAGAAAACCAACATGGTCCAGAGGCAAAAATACACCTTGATAAATAAATATCAAATGATCTGAATGGAAATCAAGGCGAAAAATGTAAGCTAAACGCAGTAGCAGAAAAAGAGAACACTCGTTGAACGATAAGAGTGAAAACTAGAGTGTTCTTGGCAAATGAAAAGCGAGTTCATCTCCTCCAAAAGAAACATGATGTGATCTAACTATTTATTGCAGCAAACAAAACAAAATAAAACTAAAACAAAAACAACTGACGCTCCAAGAAAAACGCATAGTGCACGAATCAATAAAAATATAGTGTCTTGAAAGGTGACCTGATTTTTGCCAATGAAGAAGGGGTGCCTCGGGGGCATCCTCAAGCTTTGACACTTGTATCTCTTGGATATTTCTTGGGGGTTGCATGGGCATCCCCAAGCTTGAGCTTTTGTCTATTCTTCATCTCATCTCATCATTCTCCAATCCCTACACTTGAAAACTTCCTTCATACAAAACTAAACACAATTCTATTAGCAACATTAGTGTAAACATAGCATTGAATCAACCCTTTTTTGCTTCAGGTTTCAACTCAAAACCACCACATATAAAGTATAAACTACTGTAGCAACTTCCCCAAAAGTTCCGTGATCAAAAGAACTAAAAAAGAAAGCGATAAAGCGGCAAACACAAATATTGGCAGAAATCTGTCAAAACAGAACAGCTGATAAAGGTCGAATTTTTTAGGTATTTTCTGTTGCTCAAATCAAAAAGTGTTCAACTAATGAAAGTTTGGATATAACCTGGGGCATATGCACAAGAAATCGCAGGTCCAAAAGATATACAGAGAATTTTCACGAATTTTTACGGTGCAGCACCGAAAACTGTTTCAGGACAGCAACATCCCCAAATCTTACCTCGCTCAAATTAGAGGCTTCTCTTGGCACAAAAACGAAATAAAAATGATAAGGAGTGGTTATTACAGTAGTAATAACTTCCAAGACTCAAATAAAAGAAAAAGTACTGAAAATAAACAATGGGTTATCTCCCAAGAGTGCTTTTCTTTAACGCCTTTGAGCTAGGTGCAGTAATTTGCAAAGATGCTCATGTGGGCGCCATATACGAGCTCGAGGCAAAGTTGCCATATAGGAACTTAAAGCAATAGAGAGCATCAAAAAGGAAATGTGAAAGACATTTAAATCTGAACCACTTCCTATGCATAGGAATTTTGTAAGAAAATAAATCAACGAGGCACATAGTAGCAAGCATGGATAGATAAAACAAGTGCCACTTCAAGATTTGCAACATAAAGAGGGGAAACTTAATATTGTTGAGATCCATCAAACCATGTTTCCCTCTCTCATAATAACTTTCAGTAGCATCATTAATAGAACTAACAATATAACTATCACATAAAACATCCATATCATGAGCCACATGCATAAAAGAATTAATACTCACCACAAGAACAATAGTAGTAGGAGCAAATTCAATAGAATAATTATTCTCATCACCATAATCATCAAAAATAGGAGGCATATTGTAATTATAACTAATTTTCTCCTCAAAAGTAGGTGAACTGAAAATATTATACTCATCATCATAACCATCATAAACTAGAGGTTTAGTATCATCACAAGCTAGAGAACTACTATGTCGCAAAGCATATTCATCAAACATATCATCATAGCAAACTTTCTCCACTAAAGCTGGGGAACTAAAAATATCATGCTTAACAAAACCAGCTTCCCCAAGCTTAGACTTTTCTAAAACAGTGTTTAAAGCATTCATACTAACAAAACTATTAGCATGCAAATTAAGCTCCAAAGGTTTTTCAATTTTTGCTTCAAACACTTCATATCTAAACTTAGGAAAAAGACTACAGAACTCTTTGTTTTCCATTAAGCCTAACTAGTGAAAATAAAAACAAGAAACAAAAAGATGTAATTGCAGAATCTAAAGGAAATAACTCCGAGCACTCACACAGGAGGATGCGAGTACCTTTTACCTTACCTCCCCGGCAACGACGCTAGAAAAGAGCTTGATGTCTACGTACGCGTCTGTTCTTGTAGACAGTGTTGGGCCTCCAAGTGCAGAGGTTTGTAGAACAGCAACAAGTTTCCCTTAAGTGGATCACCCAAGGTTTATCGAACTCAGGGAGGAAGAGGTCAAAGCTATCCCTCTCAAGCAACCCTGCAATTACGATACAGAAAGTCTCTTGTGTCCCCAACACACCCAATACACTTGTCAGATGTATAGGTGCACTAGTTCGGCGAAGAGATGGTGAAATACAAGTGGTATGGATGATTATAAGTAGTAAATGTAGTATGGAATAAGTATCGCTGCAAGCAAACATGTAACAAAACAGTAAGTAAATGGTGTGCAATGCTTGGAAACAAGGCCTAGGGATCATACTTTCACTAGTGGACACACTCCCAACAAATATAACATAATTGAACCAATAGATAACTTCTCTTCACTATGGTACTCTGAATTACTCTCCTATTGAATAACACTAATCATTGCGTAGGGCTACGAAGCACTCTTCAAAGTTCATCAAGTACTTGACAAACACCACTCATAGAGATATCCAAATCAAATCACAACTCAAGATAGATATTATTACAACTTAGACCAAGTACTAACACGGTGCACACACTGTCAACATTACACCATGAAAGGAGGAATAGATCACTTCAATACTATCATAGTGATAATTATTCTCATAATCCATAAAAGATCACAATCGTAGCCTAGACCAAGTACCACCATGATGCACGCACTGTCACCGTTATACCATGGCAGGAGGAATAGATTACTTTAATAACACACTAGAGTACACATAATGAAGAAGAGTAACATCTACTTATTCAACATGATACAAAGCTCACGATCACATAAAGATCACATCATGGGAGAGAGAGGTGAACCACATAGCTACCGGTAGAGCCCTCAGCCCCGGGGGTGAACTACTCCCTCCTCATTATAGGAGACAGCAAGGTTGATGGAGATGGCAGTGAGGTCGATGGAGACGGTGGAGACGGCGATGGAGACCGATGGAGATGGCTCCGGGGGCACTTCCCCGTCCCGGCAGGGTGCCGGAACAGAGACTTCTGTCCCCCAAAATTCGTCGGTGGCGGCGGCGGAACTGCGGAACTCTTTCTGGAAAATTGCCGACTCCCCTAGGGTTTTCCGTCCCTAGGCTTTATATAGGCGAAGGGGTGTCGTCAGGGGGCTGCCAGGGGCTCCTCACACATAGGGGGCACGGCCAGGGCCTGGGCCGCGCCACCCTGGTGTGTGGGGCCCTCGTGGCCCCACTCCGCCTCCTCTTCGGCTCTCTGGAAGCTTCCGGAAAAAATAAGACTTCTGGAACTTGTTTCGTCCAATTCCGAGAATATTTCCTGTGTAGCTTTTCTGAAACACAAAAACAGCAGAAAACAGGGAACTGGCACTGTGGCGACTTGTTAGTAGGTTAGTTCCAGAAAATGCATAAAAGTGCCACGAAGTGTAACGAAACATTAGGCAAATGGTGTAAAAACAAGCATGGAGCATCAAAAATTATAAATACGTTTGAGACGTATCACCGGCCATGGCGGCGGGGGAGGAAGCTTAGCAGCGGCGCGCCTGGTGTTGCTTCTTCTTCTGGCCGGCCGTGGCGGCGGGGGGGGGGGGGGGGGGGGGGGGGGGATTAGGAGAGTGCCGGGCCGCTCCTCCTCTGTTCTTGGAAGCTAGCGCAGTTCGTGGCACCTTCGATCTGCTTCTTCTTGTTCATGCTGGCCGTCATGGTGGTGGCAGCGTGTGCAGCTGTCGGGTTCTTCGGCGTCTGGTCCTTTCTCTTGGAGCTCCTCTCTGACGGCTTATCAGCGGCGTGCTCTGTCATCCCGTTGGACTAAAAGGCAGTAGGGCTGCCGCTCCGCCGCTGTAGCGGCTCTGCTTGTTGGTTTCCCCTGTACGGCGCTCCAAGTGGTCCGTCTCCGGTGGCGCCGTTGCAGTCCTTCACAGAGCCGGCATCGACCTGGAGGTGGAAGAAGCTGTGGACTCGATCGTGTTTCGTGTCTTGTTCCAGGGTTCTCTTTGCAAAGTGTAGGGCCTTGTTTGTATTTTTTATCTTTTTGGGCCTCCTTGTAATTCTCCATCGATGTTAATGAATGCAGTAATTTGTCAGGTGCGTTGCACCCGTCCCCGTTCAAAAAAAAAGTACTTAAATAGATCTTTGCACAAGGCTATTTTTGAATGTTTTGCACAAGCCAAGAAAAATAGCAGTTTTTCAGGAAGCTTTGCACTAGCACATAGAATATGGAGTACGGGCATATTTTTTTTTCTAATATTTTTATTTTAACATTTTAAAATTCATTTTTTATGTGGATCAAAAGTGCATTTCCGAAACGCTCCGTCTTAGTCATATTCCCTCTCCTCGTAGTCTCGTGTTAACTTGCAGTTCTATCTCTTTCTAGCAAAAGTATATAGAATATAGGTATGCAAAATCAGGTAAAAATATCAGGATCATTAATGATGAGAACTTAGTATTTTCTTATCCCAAATTATTTAATTTCCAAATCCGTTGTCATCGTTTTTATGTCTACTTAGCGTTTCAGTGTACAGACTCGCTCATTTTAGAAAAAAGTTGCGACAATTAATTTGGAATGGAGAGAGTATTGATATGCTGAAAAAGGTTTATCTGAAAAAATGTTCACACCGTAGCGCTCTCGCCCGGGCGGCCCTCTCCGACAACCCAAACGAACAATGCCAGCCCACTCTGGCGGCACCACCACCCGCTTTAACATGACGCACGGGCCCAACCGGTCAGCGAGACATTAGACCCGAGTCCAATTGACAGTGCTGTTCGTCGCGACCACGGGAATAATATTTGGGGGGAGAAAAATTCCCCAATTGCGGCGGCCGCGGCAGAACCAAAAACAAAATCCATTCTATCCTTGAATTCGCATTCGCTTCGTCGATTTCGGCTCGGGCGTCCGTCCGGCGTTTCCGATCCAGGTCAGTGTTTTGTCCGGTCTTCCCCCAATCCCCTCCCTCTTCCCCAAGATTTTCGTAGAGGAAATTGGTAGTGTTTCGACTGAATTCGCCCGTGATTTCGTTAGATTGGAGGTAGGGTTTTGCTTCGGATCGGCGATTCTCCCCAAAATGGATTTGTTCGAAACACTGTTTTGGAGTAGCTGCTTGAACATTTGTTTTAGATCACGGAGCAACCATTGTGCTGACCTGACCACGTAGCGAAATCTCCGTGCTAAACTCTGTGTTTCTTGATCCGATTACGCAGATTCTCGCTTGAAGGGAGGATACTTCTCGAGGCCAGCCCTCCGGGGGTTGCTGGAGCTCCACGCGGGTGTTCGGCGGCAAGCAGCTAGGGTTTGCTCTCGTCTTCTTCTCGGAGCTGCCGCATTCGGCGAGGTTCCAAGATGCAGCCGTCCAGGAAAGTCGCCCGCATCGACACGGCCGAGATCAAGTCGCGGCTGGTCAGGAAGATCGGCCACCAGCGCGCCGAGCTCTACTTCCACTGCCTGAAGAAGTTCCTGGGTTTTCAGCTTGGGAAGAGCGAGTTTGACAAGATCTGCGTGACTGCACTGGGGAAGGAGAACATCAAGCTTCACAACTTCCTTGTCCGGTCGATCCTCGGCAATGCTTGCATGTCGCTGGGGCCGCCGCCCAGCAGGCAGACGCCCACCGGGAACTCGCAGACTAGCACCGTCACAAACGGGCCGTTGGCTAGTGGCGTCTCGCTGGCGAAGAGGGTGCGGCCGGTGGGTGGCCGGGACAGGAGGTTCGGAGATAAGCCGAGTCCGCTTGGGAAGTCCCCTCTTGGTCATCCAGCGGCCGGGGAGTTTGTGTCCGTGGAGGATGGCGAGGAGGTTGACCAAGCCAGGGGTAGCCCGGTATGTGTGCAGAGTCAGAGCCCGATCAGGGCTCCGCTGGGAATCCCCCCGAATGCTCAGAATTCTCAGCCTCCGATGTCTTATGCTTCAGAGGTCTGCTACAGCAATGGTGAATTGCCAGATACACAGTGCTTGTCAAAGCTACTTGAGGATAAGCTGAAGGCCGAAGGCCTTAGCATATCCCTGGAGTGTGCTGATCTGCTGAACTCTGGGCTGAATGTGTACATAAGTCAGATGCTCAAGTCTTGTTTGGGTGTTGCGAAAGCAAGAGGCACCACAATTAGGACGCGTGAAGCTAATGGGAGTGCTGCTGCTGTAAATGGTGGGCGGAATAATGGCTTTGCTTCAGATTTAGGCTGTTCCTACCAAGCTTCACTGTTAGATCTTTGCACAGCCGTACAGTCTAATGCTCAGTTACTGGGGTGCGACTATGCGAGGCAATACGAGAAGATTACTTCTCTCCTTCTTGACAACTAAATGGCAGCAGCTATTTTTCTCATAGAACTGCATCAATTGTTATGGTTGGCAAGTAGGCAATCCTTTGCCATAGATTGATGTTACAGAAATCTACAGCTAGTTAGGTTGAGGTGAAGTAGATTTTAACTGCCATAGAGCTGAGGGGGGTACCCCAGTGTTTTTGGTTAGGATGATACATCTTGGGATTGCAGTACATCATAGTTCGCTTTCATTACCTGTGATTATTCTCATAATAAAAAGTTTCTGCCAATGCACCTTTGCTTCGTTTCTGCTGATAATCATGTTCCGTTGCTTGGATGTGTCACTGTTGTCTTTGATATTTGGATCTGCTATCTTTGCTCTGCTCAAGAACTATCGTTAACCCCTACTTATATGTTCCCATAATCTTTGTTTGTTTACCATGCACTGCAAAACAACATTCTTGCTACCTGCCAAGTTGAATTGTGTATCATCCCACTTCGGAGTTCCCACAAGTATCTTATTTTTGTATGATTTACTCCGTCAATATAAGACATTTCGGCAAGCTGTTTTAGCTTGCCACAACGTATTATATTGTGGGACAGAGGGAGTGTCTGTTTCTGTCTAGATGCCAGCATTTATTGGGAAAATTAGGGCCCCTCGAAGCACTTTGTAAAGGATTTGCATCTGATTTTGGTCCGACGGTGCGCCGGGGCCGGCCATGTTATTGTGAGCTGGCCCATTGCTCACGCATGGCTCGATTCGAATAGCTACAGTGTAACAGGCTGCTACTCCACATGCAGTTTTCCTGCTCTATGGTCAAACTGGTAGGTTATGTTGTGCCGGTTTGCAGTAGGGTATCTGAGAGGGTGGTGGGTGTGGCGGGAGGGTTCTGGAACATTGCTCTCGCTGGCACGTGATTCAGTTACTGTGCTCCTGTCCACTGGCATTCCCTGATTTTGCCTGCCACATGTGATGGCTCTCTTACTATGTAGAAAAAAAAAGGTATCTGTCTCAAGCTTTGTAGATTGACTGAAGTATGAAAATTATATTGCAGCTACAGAAAAACATGGTGGCATGTGCAGAATGGCTGCTCTTACTATGTCACTGATGTAGTTTATATTTTCCTTGCGAATAATTAGGTTTAGTATTAACTACGGTTGCTTTGCATGTTTATGTTCCCTTTTTTCGCTGACAATGAGTTCACATTTGTTCCGATTTGCTGATCTGAGATGTGTGTTTATGTGTGATGGTCACATGGGATTTGGTTTGAATGTTAAGTGGAGTGTTCAACACTGGATTGTGTTTGTGGTGAAAATTTCTACACGATGAAGGTCTGGCCAGCCAGCTTGTAGTTCAACAGAGGTCCATATTGTTATTATTTCCTGAAGAGTTACGATGGTGAAAAGTCGGGTGCTAACTTTCCTAAATTCTTTTTTCTGAGTGCTAGGGTGCTCGAGGTATTGGCATTTGATTTCCGGGACATCTACTCATGCGTTGCCCTGCAGGTTAGTGTCATGCCTGTGAATCTAGCTGTACTTACGTAGTAGCAAACTGCAACACAATATGATCAGAGGGCTTCTGTATTGATGTTTAATAAATAATTTTTCCACCAAATTGTCTGTTTTATTTTTATTGATCCTTAAATTTATCAGTATTATGCATATAAGGTTTTGCAAGTATCATCTTGGTTTCCACTTAACCAAAAGAAAAGAAGTCGACTTCTTAAACCTAAACTATTATAGAAGTTCAGCAATCAACCTTGAACTCTGACTGGTTATTTTAAACCTTGAACTATTGAATCACTTCTTACCCCTTGGCCCTATCCCAAGCGGTTTTGTGCCAACTGAGGGAACATGTGGCATCAGTTTTGCATGACAGCACCTTTTCATGTCAGCAACTTAATTACAAAAAATAGGAAATCAAGAAATCCGGTAAATACTAATAATCATATATTGAGAAAATTTGCAACATTTGTAGGATATTATTTTTTTGAGAAAATGCAAAGGATCTTTGCGTTTCATTTCTTTGAAAAGATAAGTTTGTGTTGCACTCCTTCTAAGAGGCTCATTACATCGAATTTAAGGTATTCGGAGAAAAGTTCTTTAAGATTGTCCTCTGAACCTTTTTCTAGTTTAACTATTGGGAAACATTCTAGGAAATTTGTCATTTTGTTTTTCAGATTGACTACTAAAGATAGTTTAGGTTTGTCTTAGTCTGCACAAAATCAATTGGGATAAGGGCAAAGGAGGTTAAAGTATACTGATAATTTTTTTTAAGGTTAACAAGAACCGCTTCAAAGTTCCAATGAGAAGCGAGCCTCAGAAATAGTCCAGGATTTTTTATCTGAACCAAATAGTAGTGAAGCCTTGATGGTTGATAACCTTAGTTTAGACAACTTAGCTCCTCAAGTGCTTTTAGTATGCATTTGGTAGCACAGTATTTATAAAGTTTTCTAGGACTACCATGTTTTCTAAAAATATTGCAGTTTAGATACCTTGAGGTATTTGGCTCTAACAATTACTCCAGTTTTGAAGACCATGGTATGTTCTATTCTGGAATGATTTGGAATAAGGGTCAGTCTTTGCATTTATCTGTTGTGTTAGTATTCTGAAATCATGTAGCTGAGAATATATCAGCTGAATTGATCCTCTATAGTGAAGATAATGGTTGCTCCTGC
The DNA here is from genome assembly GCA_007115705.1 of Dactylis glomerata. Taxonomy (NCBI): domain Eukaryota; kingdom Viridiplantae; phylum Streptophyta; class Magnoliopsida; order Poales; family Poaceae; genus Dactylis; species Dactylis glomerata. The sequence continues at coordinate 907,175 of QXEO01000165.1, forward strand.
AGAGGTGATCCTCTTTTTGTTAAATTTGTTGGATGTTTTGATAAAAAATTAAGGGTGAACTAAACAGGTGGCCTTCTGTTAAAATTTAGTCTTCTTGTGCTTTCTGTGTTTTCCAATGAGAATTGTTTGGCTTGACAAACTATATTTGCTTCCTAGAATGGTGATTCCCTGCATGTTCGGTATGCATTAGCTGTAATTTGACTCCGCTCAGTTTAATACAAATCTTGATTCAATTCTAAAATGCTGATTGGAAAATATAGACGTTCGGTTAGCACAAAATTGACCAGGTTGTTCATTTATATGAATGCTGATCTATAATGTTTATTTGTTGCTACATATATGATTTTGACCAAATTACTGTGTGTGCTATCTTGTCCTCTGTGCCATTCACGAGTTGTTAGATCTCTCGATAGGGTTGACAACAGGATTCATTTTGATCTCCTTCAAGTTTTTTTAGAGATTTTGGAGAAAGAATAATAGAGGTAGAGGAAATTTCCCAGTATGATCTTGTCACACTGGAAAATTATTTGTACTCACTATTGTTAACTTTCAAGGGCTTCTGAAGATGCACATAATATGCATCATTTGTACTTGCTGTATCCCAATGCTATTTCCTGTTTCTTGGTAAATCTGGATTTCAGTGGAGAGTTTCAAGTCCATCGTATGCAACTCATCCATGTTTCCTTTTTTTTGGTGAATGTGGATGTTCCTTTCTAATGATTGTAACTGCACATGTTCTTTCCAATGCACATAGGGGTATTAGTATCACTAGCATGTCATACTTTACTTAGCAATTTTGGCATGTTGCCAACACGTTCTCGTCGTGGGAGGACCTCCATCACGTGTCGTCCGCTATCAATATGTCCGCAGTTGAGCCAGACACCGCGCTGGAGGGTCGCAGCCTGCTTCTCTGCTTTGTACAGACATCTTGCAGGTTCGTTCCTGATAAATCACTGTTGCGGGCACATCCCCTTGTTTTAGCTGTCTCCTTTTGCAGCTGATGCATTCAGTTGCTTTCTTGCAGTGGTCATTGGCGTGAATTTTGTTATACATCAAACTTAGCTAGCGCAATGCATAATTCGCGCACCATGTTACAAGAATTCATCCTGTATGTCTATCTTGTAGCCTTTTTTCTGATAGCTATCTTGGAATACAATATTATATACAAACCAAGGGCCAGAAAGGAGTACTATTTTTTCTATATAAAAAAGTTAGAAAAAAACTTTATTTATAAACGATGATACAGGTATCCATCGCCTGTCAATCCCTACTACCTGCTCTCACCCCCCCCCCCCCCCCCCTCTCCCAGGCACAAGTCTGTGTCGGTAAGATTCTAAGGACAAACTGTGTTGGTAACTTCATATACATGATCATTATTTGTTCTAATGATGGAAACAATACCAATTTGTAAAAATGAAAAACTTCATAAAATAGTAGAAGTAGTTTACTGTTGAGGGACAAATTCTTCCACTGTTCAAAACAAAATAATTATTGATTGCTTTTTCTTAGTTCAATTTTTTTTCAGTTGTATTGGAAGTACATGCCAGTATAGTTGGAAGAAAAGTTTAAGTGGAAGCATGAAGTAAAAAACAGATTAGGAGTTGCTATTAGGTAAAATAAATGCTTTCCTAGCTCAAAGATATGGTTTGCAAGTGAAAGTGGAAATTTGACACTTGGAAACTTAGTTGGAAGGGGTAAGGTACAGCTCATCTTCTTTGCCTATGTTGCGCGTCTACCGGTAGGTTACTCATGAGTCACCCTATTATTTGTATGTTTTACATTTATATGTTTGATTAGGTGTTGGTATTAGATTGGACACACATGATTGTATTTGGTGTTGCTATTCACTTATTTGTCGTTAGAACTAAATTTTGATCGGCCTTATAATAATGTCTACATGTCAGATTGTTATTACCTAAATGAATCATGCATCAATTTCCCCCCTATATTTTGCTCTTACATTGATGCACAATCACTTAAATATGCTAGACTTCACGGTACCAGATTGTATGGGCATGGTACCCATGGGTAGGTAGGGCGATGGGCATCTTCATAGAAATGGTATGGGTTCATAATGGCCGACCTGATTCCACTTTTATTACTCCCTCAATATCGGTTTATAAGCTCATTACGTTCTTTGAGAAAAACTTTGACCAGTAATTTGGTCAACAAAATATGAGATATATGCCACAAGAACTATACCATTAGACTCATATTAAAAAGAAGTTTCCAACGGTATAACTTTTGTGGCATATATCTCCTATTTTGATGCCAAAGTAGTGATCAAAGTTTTTCTCAAAGCACGTAATGTAATAAACCGATATGGAGGGAGTTAGGATCAGTACACCGTTATATGTGACCTAGTTACTTGCGCGATTCATCGACTGGTTTCTGAGTCAGGGTACACATCAAGCATAGATGTGTAATTATTTCCTTATTTCATTTGTATACCTAAAGAATCATGCATTAAATTGGGTTTGATAATGTTTGACCCGATTCAAGTTTTATTAACTAGCGCGGTTTGGAGTTAGGATCAGTACATCATTACGTGACTTAGTTATTTGTGTGACTCACCAACTCGCTTCCAAATCATGGTACACATCAAGCATAAATGCATTAATTATCCCCTTATCTAATTTGTATACCTAAATGAAACATGCATCAAATTCCTTTGTATATTTTGCTCTTAGATGGATGAACAATCACATAAATATGCTAGACATCATGGTATTAGACTGGTATGGGCATCAGCGGAGCTAGAGCATTTGGAACCAGGGTGCCTAGAGTGTGCCTTAAAAGATCAAAAAACATTATTAGGGATGCATATGTGGTGAATTTTTTTTACAAAGGAATTTAAATAGTTTTGCCACTGGGAACATGTGTTCCACGGAAATATTAACTAGCCCAACGTGGAGTTAGGATCCTAATATTTGCCAGATTCAGAACAGGTTTCCAAATCAAGGTGCACATCAAGCATAGATGCATTAATTATTCCATTATCTCATTCATATACCTACATGAACCATGCATCAAATTTCCGGGTATAATTTGCTCTTAGATTTATGTACAATGTACAATTACTTAAATATACTAGACCTCACGGTACCAGATTGGTTTGGAGATGGGTACGATGGGTATGGAGATAATGGTCGACATGCCAAGATATGTATCTTTGGTCGGAGAGCTGCCCGAGACAATCTTGCTACTACGAAAAACAAGTACAGAAGAACCCTGGAGACTATGAGTACATGTAAACTCTCTGGCATGATCGAAGAGAGCAGTTTCCATGCTACTGTGTCTTGCACCAAAGCGAGAGTGTTAAGGGAGAAAACTATGGACTACTGGGATCTACCGCCAGAAAACCATGTTCCAGTACACTGGCAAGGACTGGCTTCTTGTTCTTCTAGATTGCTGCAACAAGAACCAGAGAGCCCAGGTCCTGCTTGTTCTTTGGCGTGCATGGATCTCAGGTGTGACACGATCTATGAGAAAGGCAAGGAGACTATCATGAACTCTGCTGCCTTCCTTCTGTCTTATGCTTCAATTATCTTGGATTCTGCTGAAGGATAACAAAGGTAAAGGCTTCTTTATGTATATGATGAGTACCCCCACTAATCTAGCTTGTCAGCTCCTGGAAGAGCTACATGCAGGGAGTCACAGTCCTGGACCCCTCCCCGCGAAGGAATATTAAGGTGAATGTTGATGCGGCGTTCTGTCCACACTTGGGGGCATCGGCAATTGGAGCGGTGGCGTGTAACAGTCAAGAAATCACTATTGCTGCCTGCGATCAGCCCTATTGGCGTGTGCCAGGATGTGGAGGATGTGGAAGCTAGTGCCATCCTTGCAGGCCTGGAGCTTGGGTCTGACTGAATTGCAGGTGGATCGTTTGGAGCTGGAGTCTGACTCCGTGGTAGCGATCTCTGCGGCCAAGTGCACTGCACGAAACAAATCTAGGCTCTGAAGCATCTACAATGACATTGCTGAAGCTAAATGTTTAATCCCTGCTTGTTATTTGTCCTTCACCACGAGAAAGCTCAATGTGCTGGCACACGATCTAGCACAGTATGCAAATAGATCAGGTGTTTATAACGATGGTTCGATCCTGTGCCCGTTACTATTGCTGAACTTGCTAAGCAAGATCTTGTAAACTTTGCTGTTGATTAAATATGAGATTTCCCACTAAAAAAGAGATAATGTTCGACCTGATTCCACTTTTATTAACTAGTAGTAGCTCGATCTAGACTTAGGATCAGTACACCGTTATGTGACCTAGTTACTTGCACGGTTCACCATCTGGCATCCGAATCAAGCTCCACTCAAGCATACATGCATTAATTATTCCCTTATTTTATTTGTAAAATGTGATCTATAAAGTGATTGAAGGTTAATTTTTTTTTGCCATTTTTCGTTATATATTTCTAAATTCTTTTTCTACTAAATGAAAAGTAGGGCTCCCTTCGATTTCTTGAAACAGAACCACAATATAAGAATGCAATGTAACATGGTTTATGTATGCTTTAGTACGTATTTTTATTGCTTCATAACTTGCCTTTCGAAGTTCATATATACTTTTTCTTATAAAATTAATTCAAATATATTTCCCTCTAGTTTTGTTTTTCATTGACTCTTAACACAAAAACAATAGCATAATATATGTGGATCATAAACCAAGTCTAAAACATTTCGCATACATATAATTCAAAAAAATAGGATTTGAGAAACAATGGAGTCACAAGAAACATTGACAGCATCATCATTGGTGTCCTCAAAAGTCCTTTGTATAATGTGGGAAACCAAATATTAAGGTAAGACGCAACTCTTGGAATATTTAATCTCCTCAGACTTACCAAATGTCCTAAGGAAAACATGGTCCTCCTAAAGATCAAGCATTTATCGCTTGGCTCATCCTTCAAAATAGAATTTGGACAGTGGATAGACTCGAGCGACAGAGATGTCCAGAGTGTGGAACTTGCCAACTTTGCGAATGCCACCAAAATTTGGTGGCACCCCTCCTATATAGTTGCCGCTATTGTACCACAATTTGGAATATGGTGAAACAATGGCTAGGCCTCCATGATTTGAAAGTTCACGATTGGACAAGATTTACATTAGTCAAGGAATGGCTAGCTACATTTACTTTTTTTCATAATACAAGATGACTAGCTACATTTACATTGGCCACTAAAACTGTAAGAAGACCCTTATCTCGGTTCTCACGCTTGTGTCATGGATCATCACGATAAGCTCTATGTCATCGATCATCACGACAATTAGCAAAGATGAAACAAAACATTGGATCATTGTCGGAGCAAAGCATTTGATATATTTAATACCATGAGAGAAATAATGGCTAGGCCTCCATGAATGACGATTGGATAAGATTTATAACATAGTAAATTAATAACGGACTTCATTTACTTCATCCACTAAAATGTAAGAAGACCCTCATCTCGGTTCTCATAATTGAGCCATTGGAAATATGGAGCGAAAGAAACTTGAAGGTCTTCCCTTCCACAGAAAGAAGCTCAATGGCATCAATCATCACGGCTTCAAAGACAAAGATAAACATTGGATCATTGCCGGAGAAAAGCATTTGATATATGCAATGCCGGGAGATAAACAATGGCTCGGCCTCCACGAATGACGATTGGACGGGATTTATTACATCGTAAATTAATAACAAACTTCATTTACTTCGGCCACTAAACCTGTAAGAAGACCCTTATCTCGTTCTCATAATTGTGTCATTGGAAATATGGAGCCTAAAGAAACTTGAGGGTCTTCCCTTCCATAGAAAAAAGCTCAATGACATCGATCATCACGACAACAATCAAAGACGAAGCAAAACATTGGATCGTTGTGAGAGCAAAGCATTTGATATATTTAATGCCAGGAGAGAAACAATGGCTCGGCCTCCACAGATGATGATTGGATGGGATTTATTACATAGTAAATTACTAATAGACTTCATTTACTTCGGCCACCAAAACTATAAGAAGACTGTTATCTCGATTCTCATAATTCTATCCTTGGAAATATGGAGCAAAAGAAACTTGAGGGTCTTCCCTTCCACAACAAAAAAACTCAATGACATCGATCATCACGACAAATATCAAAGATGAAGCAAAACATTGGATCATTGCCGGAGCAAATCATTTGACATATTTAATACCAGGAGAGAAACAATGGCTAGGCCTCCACAAATCATGATAGGACGGGATTTATTACATAGTAAAGTAATAGCGGATTTCATTTACTTCGGCCACTAAAACTGTAAGAAGACCCTCATCTCGGTTCTCATACTTGTGTCATGGGAAATATGGCGCGAAAGAAACTCGAGTGTCTTCCCTTCCACAACAAAAAGCTCAATTCCATGGATCATCACGGCAAAGATCAAAAGATGAAGCAAAACATTGGATCATTGCCGGAGCAAAGCTTTTGATATATTTAATGTCGGGAGAGAAACTATGGCTAGCCCTTGATGACCCACAAGTATAGGGGGTGTATCGTAGTACTTTCGATAAATAAGAGTGTCGAACCCAACGAGGAGCAGAAGGTGTTGACAAGTGATTTTGATCAAGGATTCACTATAAATACTAGCAAATGGGTTTTCAGGGGTATTTGGTAATGCAAGTAAATAAAGTACGAGTAAGTAAAGGACAATAGTAATAATTGCTGCAAGTGCCCAATCCTTTCTAGAGCAAAGGACAAGCCGGTTGTGTAACTTATGATGACCAAACGTTCTCGAGGACACACGGGAGTTTCTGTCAAGTGCTTTCGCTTCATACCGCTAAATAATCTTTACTGGTTTGATAAGTGTTATGGGGGTGAACCTGTGCTAGCGCACTACCCTTACTAGGATGAATACACACTTGTGATTATACCCCTTGCAAGCATCCGCAAATACAAGAAAGTAATTAAGATAAATCTAACCACAGCCTTAAACTCTAAGATCCTACGCTCCCTGGTGCAATGGTCTCCTAACGGGGGTTTAGGTTTCTGTCACTCCAGCAACCCCACAATTGGTAGCCAAATACACAATGCATCTCACTAGGCCCATAAATGGTGAAGTATCATGTAGTCGACGTTCACATGACACCACTAGTGAAATAGCACCACAACAAATAAATATCAAACCATTAAATATTACTCAACATAATTCCACTACTAACGACTTGACTTCTCCCATGTCCTCAAGAACTAAACAAACTACTCACAAGACATCATATGGATCATGATCAGAGGTGAAATAATGGTAAATAATAATCTGAACATAAACCTTAATTCAACAGTTCCACTCAATAGCATCAACCACAAAAGTAATCAACACCGGGAAAATTTCCCCTAAGAATTTATCAAGATCCAACTCAAGATGTTACAGCGGGATGGCGTGGTGATGGTGGGGATGAAGGTGCTGGTGATGGAGATGGTGATGATGATGATCCCGATAAAGTCCGGTGCGATGGTGATGACGATGGCGACGATCTCCCCTCTCCGGGAAGGAATTTCTCCGGTAGATTCCTGCCTGCCGGAGAGCTTTTCTCTCTCTGGTGTTTTCTGCCCCGCAGAGGTGGCGGTGTCTATCTCTGAGCCCCCCCTTGACTTAGGTTTTCGGGGACGATGAAATACGCGAAGGGGCGATGGCAGAAGTGGGCCAGGGGGCTCTCACCATAGGTGGGCGCGGCCAGGGGCTGGGCCGCGCCCCCTGGTGGTGAGGCCGCCCTGTGGCCCCTCTCGCTTCCTCCTTCTGGCTTCTTCAGTCTTCTGGTAAAATAGAATTTTCTGGTATTTTCTGGAATTTTTCTAATCTTCAAAATATGGTGCCTTGATCGTCCTTTTTCCAGCAGAATCCTGACTCCGGCAGCAATTCTTCCAATGATCATCAAACATGTAAAAACAGAGGAAATAACATAAGTATCATCTCTAAATATGAAATATATCAATGAATAACAGTAAATTATGATACAAAATAGTGATGCAAAATGGACGTATCAACCCCCCCAAGCTTAAACCTCGCTTGTCCCCAAGCGAAAACTAAACTCGGTAAACATGACCACAGGTTTATGGAGTAAAGTGTCGATAATCAAAATACGGACAAGAAGCATCACTTCACCAAGGCACAAGTTATAATAGACAACAACTTCCCTTTATAAGATATAGACTTGCAATAAGTAAAAGGGAATCACAAATAAAGATGCACAAGGTAAACTATAATTGGTGATGGCAAACCTTAGTTCTTGGTCAGAGAACAATGAACAAACTATACTAGCTTTTGAATGGAGCCTTTTTAAAACAGAGCTAATATAGCAAAAGCCATACGCTCAACGAAACAAACTTTTTGCATTCATAGAAAGTTTTCAAAGATATATTCCTTCAGACAAAAGCATTGTACTAACAAAAGAAGTTAATAAACATGATTAAACGGATCAACATATGGATGAGTGAAACATAACAACTCAAATGCTTGCTTGAGATAGAAGGGAATAGGTTGACTCAACATGAAAGTAAAAGACAGGCCCTTCGCAGAGGGAAGCAGGGATTAAACATGTGCTAGAGCTTTTCATTTGTAAACAGAGGTAAAAATTATTTTGAGAGGTGGTTGCTTTTGTTAACGACTAGCAAAGGAGTTCTTGATATCTTCCATACTAAACAAGTGAGAGCGGTTCCAAGATGTTTGATTAATTGGCACATTGGTGCTCTTTATAGCTTGGCACTCCTCCCCACCTTTCCTTTCTCAAACCATGGCTAACCGATTCCATCGGGTGCCGACCAACTTTCACATACCAAGGAGGAGTGCCTTTTTCTTTTCTTTTTGAGATTATAATGGTCTGACCAGCTCCCTTGCAAAATTAATGACGAGCAGATGAAGCTGCCTAGTCGAGGGGTACTTAATTTAGTATGGAAGATAACAAACCCATCCACTACGTCCTCATGAGCTAAAAATAGTGGCACAAAATGAGAAGTATTTGAAGGTTTTTGAAAGGTAGCACATGAAAATTTACTTGGAATGGCTTGAAATACCATGCATAGGAATTTATAGTGGACTCTTTGGAAGTAACTTGGTTTTTAGGAGTTGGATGCACGACAAGTATTTCCTCTCAGTACAGGTCTTTGGCTAGCAAGGCTGGGTAGCAAGCATAAGAGTTGCATGAAACAAACAAACATACATATAATAAGAACAATCATGCAAACTTTCTTGAAGGTACAATGATTTTAAGTTTGAGAATAATAATGCTTATAAGCCAAACATGAAGGAAAACTAAAGTGATGTAACTACAAACACTTCTTTCTTCTTTTCTACTCAAACCTCAAGGTAATGTTGCTACTGACCAAGCTAAGTTTGCCAAAACCAACTAAATTTACTCATGCTCCCAAAGTGGTACCAATATTAATCAACAAGACTAATCATATAAGAAACATTGCAAACTAAAATAAAGTGTGCGAAGAGTAAACGATAAAACTTCTCATTAATATTTCATTACCGCAACTCACACCAAGGGATACATAGATAACCAACTAAGGAGGATACTTCCACACTGCAAACTATTCTATAAGATAACCTCTCTATTCATGATATGACTCTACTTGAAAAGTAAATGAGTAAAAGGTGATGATGTGATACCGCGGCACTCCCCCAAGCTTGGAACAAGCCAAGGGGATGCCAATACCGATAATGAATTACTCTTTTGGCGGTGGCGGGATCACCCTTGGGTTAATTAAATGTTCCAGCATCCTGCGAAGCCTGAGATTCTCTTCTTGAAGTATCTCTATCTCCCTCTCCAGAACTCGGTATTGGGCACATAGCTCGTCAGTGACCAGCATACCTTCCTTTATTACGGGCATGAAATTCAGATCCAATACTGGGAACGTTGGTCCCCGCATATCATGAGAAAAGGCACGTCCGACGTTCGTTGACCCTACAAAAGTAGAGCTTCTCGCCCTTGATTTTCCAGCCTCCTGTTCCTCCTTCAGCTTGGGGTCTTCTTCCCTAGGCCTCTTTCCCTTTTCATCGCTTGAAGAAGCCATGGCGCTCTCAAAACTTAAGATCAACTCCTGACAGAAACAGCTCGAAACAAAATACGACGAGAAAACGATATACAGACCTCGGGAACTCCGGGGGGTTATATAGGCGAAAATTATACATCGAGAGGAAATCACAGGAGGAAACCGGGACGGAAACAAGCTCCGGGGTGGACTCACCACAGGGTGGCGCGGCCTGGAGTGGGCCCGCGCCCCCTGGTGGTGAGGAGCCACCGGACTCCGTCTCCTGTCGGTTTTCGTCTCGAGATTTTTCATATTTAGTAAAAACAATAAAAATATTAATGTAAAAGTTTTTCGTGAACCTTTTCTGACTAGAACTGTTACCTATTCAAAAACGAACTCTGCAGGTTCCAGCAAATTGTCCTGGATGAATTCTTCCGGAGAAACTGTTTCAATTACATCAACATCTTCATTATAAGAATCTCCAACAATATAATGTTTGAGTCTTTGCCCATTCACCACTTGTGTAGTGTCATCTTTCAACGAAGCAATCTTTATCGCACCTGAGCGGTACACTTCAACAATAACATATGGTCCTTCCCATTTTGAGAGTAATTTTCCTGCAAAAAATCTGAGACGAGACCTATACAATAGAACTTTCTCACCAACATGAAACTCTCTTTTAAGAATTCTCTTATCATGCCATTGCTTGACTTTCTCTTTGAAAAGTCTGGCATTCTCATAGGCTTCATTTCTCCACTCATCTAGAGAACTCAAATCTAACAACCTCTTCTTACCGGCAAGTTTAAAATCCCTATTAAGCTCTTTCACTGCCCAAAAAGCTTTGTGTTCTAATTCTAAAGGCAAGTGACACGCTTTTCTGTAAACCATTTTGTAAGGAGACATGCCCATGGGGTTCTTATAAGCAGTTCTATAAGCCCATAAAGCATCATTTAACTTGCTAGCCCAGTTTTTCCTAGATCTATTGACAGTCTTCTGCAAGATAGACTTGATCTCTCTATTTGAAAGCTCTACCTGCCCACTAGTTTGGGGATGATAAGCAGAAGCAATTCTATGATTAACGTCATATCTAGCAAGAGTTTTTCTAAACCCACCGTGAATAAAATGAGAACCTCCGTCAGTCATAAGATATCTAGGCACACCAAACCTAGGAAAAATAACATCCTTAAGCATTTTTAACGAAGTCTCACCACCGGCACTCTTTGTAGGTATGGCTTCTACCCACTTAGTAACATAATCAACAACGACAAGTATATGAGTATAGCCTTTTGAAGGGGGAAAAGGACCCATAAAGTCAAATCCCCAACAATCAAACGGTTCAATAACAAGAGTGTAACTCATAGGCATTTCATTACGTCTAGAAATATTACCTATTCTTTGACATTCATCGCAAGATAAAACATACCTTCTAGCATCTTTAAAGAGGGTTGGCCAATAAAAACCTGATTGTAGAACCTTTTGTGCGGTTCTATCTCCAGCATGATGTCCTCCATAAGCACTGCCATGGCATTTCCTCAATATTTCTTGTTGCTCATATTCTGGTATGCATCTTTGCATAATACCATCAACTCCTTCTTTATATAAATGTGGGTCATCCCAAAAGTAATGCCTCAGATCATAAAAGAATTTTCTTCTTTGCTGAGCTGTAAAGGTTGGAGGCAAATACTTGGAAACAATAAAGTTAGCATAATCATCATACCAAGGAAGGTCTCGCGAAGTTACGTTTATTGAAGCCAACTGTTCATTTGGAAAACTATCATTAACAGGAATAGGATCAAAAGAAATGTTTTCCAATCTAGACAAGTTGTCAGCCATAGGATTTTCAACACCTTTCCTATCTATGATATGCAAATCAAACTCTTGTAAAAGCAACACCCATCTAATAAGCCTAGGCTTAGCATCCTTCTTAGTCATAAGATATCTAATAGCAGCGTGATCAGTATGAATAGTAACTTTAGAATCAACAATGTAAGGTCTAAACTTATCAAATGCAAAAACAATAGCAAGAAACTCTTTCTCAGTAGTAGCATAATTCTTCTGAGCAGCATCAAGAGTCTTACTAGCATAATGAATAACATTCAACTTATTATCTACGCGCTGTGCAAGAACAGCACCAACAGCAAAATCACTAGCATCACACATAATTTCAAAGGGTAAATTCCAATCAGGTGGTTGAACAATAGGAGCAGTAGTTAAAGCCTTCTTAAGAGTTTCAAAAGCTGCCTTACAATCATCATCAAAGACAAATGGCACATCTTTTGAAGAAGATTAGTAAGAGGCTTTGAAATCTTAGAGAAATCTTTAATAAACCTCCTATAGAAACCAGCATGACCAAGAATACTACGAATACCTTTAACATCTCTGGGACAGGGCATCTTCTCAATTGCCTCAACTTTTGCTCTATCAACTTTAATACCTCTTTCAGAAATTTTATGTCCAAGGAGAATTCCTTCATTTACCATAAAGTGGCATTTCTCCCAATTAAGAATAAGATTAGTTTCTTCGCACCTCTGCAAAACTTTATCAAGATTGTGCAAACAATTATCAAAAGAAGTTCCATAGATGGAGAAATCGTCCATGAAAACCTCCACAATTTCTTCAGAAAAACCATAAAAAATAGCAGACATGCATCTTTGAAAAGTAGCAGGAGCATTGCATAAACCGAAAGGCATACGTCTATAAGCATAAGTTCCATAGGGACAAGTAAAAGTGGTTTTCTCTTGATCTTCCGGTTTAACAGCAATCTGAGAAAAATCGGAATAACCATCAAGAAAACAAAAGTGCGTCTTCTTAGACAATTTCTCTAACATTTGATCTATAAACGGTAAAGGATAATGATCTTTCTTAGTAACCTTGTTAACTTTTCTATAGTCGATGCACATCCTATAACCAACTACTACCCTTTGAGGAATAAGCTCGTTATTCTCATTAGGCACAACAGTCATACCTCCTTTCTTAGGAACACAATGAACAGGACTAACCCATTTACTATCAGCAATAGGATAAATAATATCAACATCAAGGAGCTTCAATACCTCATTTCTTACCACTTTCTTCATCTTGGGAATTAAGCGGCATTGATGTTCGACAACTGGCTTCGCATCGTCCTCCATATTAATAGCATGCTTACATAAACTGGAGCAAATCCCTTTTAAATCATCAAGAGTATATTGATGTCTACGCACGCGTCTGTTCTTGTAGACAGTGTTGGGCCTCCAAGTGCAGAGGTTTGTAGAACAGCAGCAAGTTTCCCTTAAGTGGATCACCCAAGGTTTATCAAACTCAGGGAGGAAGAGGTCAAAGCTATCCCTCTCAAGCAACCCTGCAATTACGATACAGAAAGTCTCTTGTGTCCCCAACACACCCAATACACTTGTCAGATGTATAGGTGCACTAGTTCGGTGAAGAGATAGTGAAATACAAGCGGTAGTGATGATTATAAGTAGCAAACGTGGTCTAAAATAAATATCGTTGCGAGCAAACATGTAACAAAACAGCAAGTAAACGGTGTGCAATGCTTGGAAACAAGGCCTAGGATCATACTTTCACTAGTGGACACACTCCCAACAAATATAACATGATTGAACAAATAAACAACTTCTCTTCACTATGGTACTCTGAATTACTCTCCTATTGAACAACACTAATTATTGCATAGTGGCTACAGAAGCACCCCTTAAAGTTCATCAAGTACTTGACAAACACCACTCATAGAGATATCCAAATCAGATCACAATTCAAGATAGATATTATTGCAACTTAGACCAAGTACTAACACGGTGCACACACTGTCAACATTACACCATGAAAGGAGGAAAAGATCACTTCAATACTATCATAGCGATAATTATTCTCATAATCCATATAAGATCACAATCGTAGCCTAGACCAAGTACCACCATGATGCACGCACTGTCACTGTTACACCATGGCAGGAGGAATAGATTACTTTAATAACATCACTAGAGTACACATAATATCTGAATAATAACATCTACTTGTTCAACATGATACAAAGCTCACGATCACATAAAGATCACATCATGGGAGAGAGAGGTGAACCACATAGCTACCGGTAGAGCCCTTAGCCCCGGGGTTGAACTACTCCCTCCTCATCATAGGAGACAACAAGGTTGATGGAGATGGTGGTGAGGTCGATGGAGACGGCGGAGACGGCGATGGAGACCGATGGAGATGGCTCCGGGGGCACTTCCCTGTCCTGGCAGGGTGTCGGAACAGAGACTTCTGTCCCCCGAAATTCATCGGCGATGGCGGCGGAACTGCGGAACTCTTTCTGGAAATTTGCCGACTCCCCTAGGGTTTTCCGTCCCGAGGCTTTATATAGGCGAAGGGGCGATGTCAGAGGAGGGACCAGGCGTCCTCACACCATGGTGGCGCGGCCAGGGCCTGGGCCGCGCCACCCATGTGTGAGCCTGGCCTGTGGCCCCTCTCCTACTCCTCTTCGGATCTCTGGAAGCTTCCGGGCAAAATAAGACTTCAGAAACTTGTTTCGTCCAATTCCGAGAATATTTCCCGTGTATCACTTCTGAAACACAAAAACAGCAGAAAACAGGGAACTGGCACAGTGGCGACTTGTTAATAGGTTTGTTCCGGAAAATGCATAAAAGTGCCACGAAGTGTAACGAAACAATAGGCAAATGGTGTAAAAACAAGCATGGAGCATCAAAAATTATAGATACGTTGGAGATGTATCAAGCATCCCCAAGCTTAACTCCTGCTCGTCCTCGAGTAGGTAAGTGATAACAAAAGAAATGATTTTTGAGGTGATATGCACCATCACAATCTTGATCATATATGTAAGCATTTGTGAGATGGGATCATAAGAACTTAAAACATGGGCATGAAAGATATAATCTTGACAATAAGAACTTAGCAACCATGTTATAACATGAAAATGAACACAAACAAAAGATCATGAAAATGAAACAATGAAAGTCAAACATGTGTTCAAATCATAAGGAAAAACATACAAATGGTTTTCAGCTTGTCCTTCATGGAGAGCAAAACATAAATGCATAGGACACCTTCAAGTTTAAGAGGGCGACTAGATACAAATAATTTAAGAACAAGTGAAACCAACAATATGAATCAATCAATGAAAACTTTGGGACAATGCACATTATACTCAGAATGACAACTATGCTCTCTTAATGGTGCATAAAGATAGAAGGTGGTGACTCAACATAAAAGTAAAAAAGAAAGGCCCTTCGCAGAGGGAAGCAGTGATTAAATATGTGCTAGAGCTTTTCATTTGTAAAACAGAGAGATAAAAATTGGTTTTTGAGAGGTGGTTGCTTTTGTCAACGACTGGCAATGGGGTTCTTACTATCTTCCATACAAAAATGAAGCAAGTTTTTGAGAGAGAGATTGACACTTTTGTGCTCTTTTATAAAGCTTGGCACTCCTCCCCACCTTTTTTCCTTTCACAAACCATGGCTAACCGATTCCATCGGGTGCCCACCAACATTCACATTCCATGGAGGAGTGCCTTTTTTATTTTCTTTTTTCCTTTTTTTTCTTTTTGGAATAAGCAATATGGAAGATAGCAAATCCGACCACTACGTCCCCATGAGCTGAAAACAGTGTCACAAAACGAGAAGTGTTTTGAAGGTTTTTGAAAGGTAGCACATGAAAATTTACTTGGAATGGCTTACAAATACCATGCATAGGAATTTATAGTGGACACAATGGCAAACTTGGTTATTGGGAGTTGGATGCACGAGTAGAGCTCATACTCGGTACAAAATGAGGGCTAGCAAAAGACTGGGAGCGACCAACTAAGAGAGCAATAACGGCCATAATCATGCATAGCGACAAAACATCATTGAAAGAAGCATAAGATGGCATCAAAAGTCAAAAACTAAATGATCATAGAGGCTATTGGCGACTTTGTAAGAGTCTAACATGTGTGAGCATGCGCCAAGTCAAGCACCTTTGCTTCGTTTCTGCTGATAATCATGTTCCGTTGCTTGGATGTGTCACTGTTGTCTTTGATATTTGGATCTGCTATCTTTGCTCTGCTCAAGAACTATCGTTAACCCCTACTTATATGTTCCCATAATCTTTGTTTGTTTACCATGCACTGCAAAACAACATTCTTGCTACCTGCCAAGTTGAATTGTGTATCATCCCACTTCGGAGTTCCCACAAGTATCTTATTTTTGTATGATTTACTCCGTCAATATAAGACATTTCGGCAAGCTGTTTTAGCTTGCCACAACGTATTATATTGTGGGACAGAGGGAGTGTCTGTTTCTGTCTAGATGCCAGCATTTATTGGGAAAATTAGGGCCCCTCGAAGCACTTTGTAAAGGATTTGCATCTGATTTTGGTCCGACGGTGCGCCGGGGCCGGCCATGTTATTGTGAGCTGGCCCATTGCTCACGCATGGCTCGATTCGAATAGCTACAGTGTAACAGGCTGCTACTCCACATGCAGTTTTCCTGCTCTATGGTCAAACTGGTAGGTTATGTTGTGCCGGTTTGCAGTAGGGTATCTGAGAGGGTGGTGGGTGTGGCGGGAGGGTTCTGGAACATTGCTCTCGCTGGCACGTGATTCAGTTACTGTGCTCCTGTCCACTGGCATTCCCTGATTTTGCCTGCCACATGTGATGGCTCTCTTACTATGTAGAAAAAAAAAGGTATCTGTCTCAAGCTTTGTAGATTGACTGAAGTATGAAAATTATATTGCAGCTACAGAAAAACATGGTGGCATGTGCAGAATGGCTGCTCTTACTATGTCACTGATGTAGTTTATATTTTCCTTGCGAATAATTAGGTTTAGTATTAACTACGGTTGCTTTGCATGTTTATGTTCCCTTTTTTCGCTGACAATGAGTTCACATTTGTTCCGATTTGCTGATCTGAGATGTGTGTTTATGTGTGATGGTCACATGGGATTTGGTTTGAATGTTAAGTGGAGTGTTCAACACTGGATTGTGTTTGTGGTGAAAATTTCTACACGATGAAGGTCTGGCCAGCCAGCTTGTAGTTCAACAGAGGTCCATATTGTTATTATTTCCTGAAGAGTTACGATGGTGAAAAGTCGGGTGCTAACTTTCCTAAATTCTTTTTTCTGAGTGCTAGGGTGCTCGAGGTATTGGCATTTGATTTCCGGGACATCTACTCATGCGTTGCCCTGCAGGTTAGTGTCATGCCTGTGAATCTAGCTGTACTTACGTAGTAGCAAACTGCAACACAATATGATCAGAGGGCTTCTGTATTGATGTTTAATAAATAATTTTTCCACCAAATTGTCTGTTTTATTTTTATTGATCCTTAAATTTATCAGTATTATGCATATAAGGTTTTGCAAGTATCATCTTGGTTTCCACTTAACCAAAAGAAAAGAAGTCGACTTCTTAAACCTAAACTATTATAGAAGTTCAGCAATCAACCTTGAACTCTGACTGGTTATTTTAAACCTTGAACTATTGAATCACTTCTTACCCCTTGGCCCTATCCCAAGCGGTTTTGTGCCAACTGAGGGAACATGTGGCATCAGTTTTGCATGACAGCACCTTTTCATGTCAGCAACTTAATTACAAAAAATAGGAAATCAAGAAATCCGGTAAATACTAATAATCATATATTGAGAAAATTTGCAACATTTGTAGGATATTATTTTTTTGAGAAAATGCAAAGGATCTTTGCGTTTCATTTCTTTGAAAAGATAAGTTTGTGTTGCACTCCTTCTAAGAGGCTCATTACATCGAATTTAAGGTATTCGGAGAAAAGTTCTTTAAGATTGTCCTCTGAACCTTTTTCTAGTTTAACTATTGGGAAACATTCTAGGAAATTTGTCATTTTGTTTTTCAGATTGACTACTAAAGATAGTTTAGGTTTGTCTTAGTCTGCACAAAATCAATTGGGATAAGGGCAAAGGAGGTTAAAGTATACTGATAATTTTTTTTAAGGTTAACAAGAACCGCTTCAAAGTTCCAATGAGAAGCGAGCCTCAGAAATAGTCCAGGATTTTTTATCTGAACCAAATAGTAGTGAAGCCTTGATGGTTGATAACCTTAGTTTAGACAACTTAGCTCCTCAAGTGCTTTTAGTATGCATTTGGTAGCACAGTATTTATAAAGTTTTCTAGGACTACCATGTTTTCTAAAAATATTGCAGTTTAGATACCTTGAGGTATTTGGCTCTAACAATTACTCCAGTTTTGAAGACCATGGTATGTTCTATTCTGGAATGATTTGGAATAAGGGTCAGTCTTTGCATTTATCTGTTGTGTTAGTATTCTGAAATCATGTAGCTGAGAATATATCAGCTGAATTGATCCTCTATAGTGAAGATAATGGTTGCTCCTGCAGAGGTGATCCTCTTTTTGTTAAATTTGTTGGATGTTTTGATAAAAAATTAAGGGTGAACTAAACAGGTGGCCTTCTGTTAAAATTTAGTCTTCTTGTGCTTTCTGTGTTTTCCAATGAGAATTGTTTGGCTTGACAAACTATATTTGCTTCCTAGAATGGTGATTCCCTGCATGTTCGGTATGCATTAGCTGTAATTTGACTCCGCTCAGTTTAATACAAATCTTGATTCAATTCTAAAATGCTGATTGGAAAATATAGACGTTCGGTTAGCACAAAATTGACCAGGTTGTTCATTTATATGAATGCTGATCTATAATGTTTATTTGTTGCTACATATATGATTTTGACCAAATTACTGTGTGTGCTATCTTGTCCTCTGTGCCATTCACGAGTTGTTAGATCTCTCGATAGGGTTGACAACAGGATTCATTTTGATCTCCTTCAAGTTTTTTTAGAGATTTTGGAGAAAGAATAATAGAGGTAGAGGAAATTTCCCAGTATGATCTTGTCACACTGGAAAATTATTTGTACTCACTATTGTTAACTTTCAAGGGCTTCTGAAGATGCACATAATATGCATCATTTGTACTTGCTGTATCCCAATGCTATTTCCTGTTTCTTGGTAAATCTGGATTTCAGTGGAGAGTTTCAAGTCCATCGTATGCAACTCATCCATGTTTCCTTTTTTTTGGTGAATGTGGATGTTCCTTTCTAATGATTGTAACTGCACATGTTCTTTCCAATGCACATAGGGGTATTAGTATCACTAGCATGTCATACTTTACTTAGCAATTTTGGCATGTTGCCAACACGTTCTCGTCGTGGGAGGACCTCCATCACGTGTCGTCCGCTATCAATATGTCCGCAGTTGAGCCAGACACCGCGCTGGAGGGTCGCAGCCTGCTTCTCTGCTTTGTACAGACATCTTGCAGGTTCGTTCCTGATAAATCACTGTTGCGGGCACATCCCCTTGTTTTAGCTGTCTCCTTTTGCAGCTGATGCATTCAGTTGCTCTTCTTGCAGTGGTCATTGGCGTGAATTTTGTTATACATCAAACTTAGCTAGCGCAATGCATAATTCGCGCACCATGTTACAAGAATTCATCCTGTATGTCTATCTTGTAGCCTTTTTTCTGATAGCTATCTTGGAATACAATATTATATACAAACCAAGGGCCAGAAAGGAGTACTATTTTTTCTATATAAAAAAGTTAGAAAAAAACTTTATTTATAAACGATGATACAGGTATCCATCGCCTGTCAATCCCTACTACCTGCTCTCACCCCCCCCCCCCCCCCTCCCTCCCAGGCACAAGTCTGTGTCGGTAAGATTCTAAGGACAAACTGTGTTGGTAACTTCATATACATGATCATTATTTGTTCTAATGATGGAAACAATACCAATTTGTAAAAATGAAAAACTTCATAAAATAGTAGAAGTAGTTTACTGTTGAGGGACAAATTCTTCCACTGTTCAAAACAAAATAATTATTGATTGCTTTTTCTTAGTTCAATTTTTTTTCAGTTGTATTGGAAGTACATGCCAGTATAGTTGGAAGAAAAGTTTAAGTGGAAGCATGAAGTAAAAAACAGATTAGGAGTTGCTATTAGGTAAAATAAATGCTTTCCTAGCTCAAAGATATGGTTTGCAAGTGAAAGTGGAAATTTGACACTTGGAAACTTAGTTGGAAGGGGTAAGGTACAGCTCATCTTCTTTGCCTATGTTGCGCGTCTACCGGTAGGTTACTCATGAGTCACCCTATTATTTGTATGTTTTACATTTATATGTTTGATTAGGTGTTGGTATTAGATTGGACACACATGATTGTATTTGGTGTTGCTATTCACTTATTTGTCGTTAGAACTAAATTTTGATCGGCCTTATAATAATGTCTACATGTCAGATTGTTATTACCTAAATGAATCATGCATCAATTTCCCCCCTATATTTTGCTCTTACATTGATGCACAATCACTTAAATATGCTAGACTTCACGGTACCAGATTGTATGGGCATGGTACCCATGGGTAGGTAGGGCGATGGGCATCTTCATAGAAATGGTATGGGTTCATAATGGCCGACCTGATTCCACTTTTATTACTCCCTCAATATCGGTTTATAAGCTCATTACGTTCTTTGAGAAAAACTTTGACCAGTAATTTGGTCAACAAAATATGAGATATATGCCACAAGAACTATACCATTAGACTCATATTAAAAAGAAGTTTCCAACGGTATAACTTTTGTGGCATATATCTCCTATTTTGATGCCAAAGTAGTGATCAAAGTTTTTCTCAAAGCACGTAATGTAATAAACCGATATGGAGGGAGTTAGGATCAGTACACCGTTATATGTGACCTAGTTACTTGCGCGATTCATCGACTGGTTTCTGAGTCAGGGTACACATCAAGCATAGATGTGTAATTATTTCCTTATTTCATTTGTATACCTAAAGAATCATGCATTAAATTGGGTTTGATAATGTTTGACCCGATTCAAGTTTTATTAACTAGCGCGGTTTGGAGTTAGGATCAGTACATCATTACGTGACTTAGTTATTTGTGTGACTCACCAACTCGCTTCCAAATCATGGTACACATCAAGCATAAATGCATTAATTATCCCCTTATCTAATTTGTATACCTAAATGAAACATGCATCAAATTCCTTTGTATATTTTGCTCTTAGATGGATGAACAATCACATAAATATGCTAGACATCATGGTATTAGACTGGTATGGGCATCAGCGGAGCTAGAGCATTTGGAACCAGGGTGCCTAGAGTGTGCCTTAAAAGATCAAAAAACATTATTAGGGATGCATATGTGGTGAATTTTTTTTACAAAGGAATTTAAATAGTTTTGCCACTGGGAACATGTGTTCCACGGAAATATTAACTAGCCCAACGTGGAGTTAGGATCCTAATATTTGCCAGATTCAGAACAGGTTTCCAAATCAAGGTGCACATCAAGCATAGATGCATTAATTATTCCATTATCTCATTCATATACCTACATGAACCATGCATCAAATTTCCGGGTATAATTTGCTCTTAGATTTATGTACAATGTACAATTACTTAAATATACTAGACCTCACGGTACCAGATTGGTTTGGAGATGGGTACGATGGGTATGGAGATAATGGTCGACATGCCAAGATATGTATCTTTGGTCGGAGAGCTGCCCGAGACAATCTTGCTACTACGAAAAACAAGTACAGAAGAACCCTGGAGACTATGAGTACATGTAAACTCTCTGGCATGATCGAAGAGAGCAGTTTCCATGCTACTGTGTCTTGCACCAAAGCGAGAGTGTTAAGGGAGAAAACTATGGACTACTGGGATCTACCGCCAGAAAACCATGTTCCAGTACACTGGCAAGGACTGGCTTCTTGTTCTTCTAGATTGCTGCAACAAGAACCAGAGAGCCCAGGTCCTGCTTGTTCTTTGGCGTGCATGGATCTCAGGTGTGACACGATCTATGAGAAAGGCAAGGAGACTATCATGAACTCTGCTGCCTTCCTTCTGTCTTATGCTTCAATTATCTTGGATTCTGCTGAAGGATAACAAAGGTAAAGGCTTCTTTATGTATATGATGAGTACCCCCACTAATCTAGCTTGTCAGCTCCTGGAAGAGCTACATGCAGGGAGTCACAGTCCTGGACCCCTCCCCGCGAAGGAATATTAAGGTGAATGTTGATGCGGCGTTCTGTCCACACTTGGGGGCATCGGCAATTGGAGCGGTGGCGTGTAACAGTCAAGAAATCACTATTGCTGCCTGCGATCAGCCCTATTGGCGTGTGCCAGGATGTGGAGGATGTGGAAGCTAGTGCCATCCTTGCAGGCCTGGAGCTTGGGTCTGACTGAATTGCAGGTGGATCGTTTGGAGCTGGAGTCTGACTCCGTGGTAGCGATCTCTGCGGCCAAGTGCACTGCACGAAACAAATCTAGGCTCTGAAGCATCTACAATGACATTGCTGAAGCTAAATGTTTAATCCCTGCTTGTTATTTGTCCTTCACCACGAGAAAGCTCAATGTGCTGGCACACGATCTAGCACAGTATGCAAATAGATCAGGTGTTTATAACGATGGTTCGATCCTGTGCCCGTTACTATTGCTGAACTTGCTAAGCAAGATCTTGTAAACTTTGCTGTTGATTAAATATGAGATTTCCCACTAAAAAAGAGATAATGTTCGACCTGATTCCACTTTTATTAACTAGTAGTAGCTCGATCTAGACTTAGGATCAGTACACCGTTATGTGACCTAGTTACTTGCACGGTTCACCATCTGGCATCCGAATCAAGCTCCACTCAAGCATACATGCATTAATTATTCCCTTATTTTATTTGTAAAATGTGATCTATAAAGTGATTGAAGGTTAATTTTTTTTGCCATTTTTCGTTATATATTTCTAAATTCTTTTTCTACTAAATGAAAAGTAGGGCTCCCTTCGATTTCTTGAAACAGAACCACAATATAAGAATGCAATGTAACATGGTTTATGTATGCTTTAGTACGTATTTTTATTGCTTCATAACTTGCCTTTCGAAGTTCATATATACTTTTTCTTATAAAATTAATTCAAATATATTTCCCTCTAGTTTTGTTTTTCATTGACTCTTAACACAAAAACAATAGCATAATATATGTGGATCATAAACCAAGTCTAAAACATTTCGCATACATATAATTCAAAAAAATAGGATTTGAGAAACAATGGAGTCACAAGAAACATTGACAGCATCATCATTGGTGTCCTCAAAAGTCCTTTGTATAATGTGGGAAACCAAATATTAAGGTAAGACGCAACTCTTGGAATATTTAATCTCCTCAGACTTACCAAATGTCCTAAGGAAAACATGGTCCTCCTAAAGATCAAGCATTTATCGCTTGGCTCATCCTTCAAAATAGAATTTGGACAGTGGATAGACTCGAGCGACAGAGATGTCCAGAGTGTGGAACTTGCCAACTTTGCGAATGCCACCAAAATTTGGTGGCACCCCTCCTATATAGTTGCCGCTATTGTACCACAATTTGGAATATGGTGAAACAATGGCTAGGCCTCCATGATTTGAAAGTTCACGATTGGACAAGATTTACATTAGTCAAGGAATGGCTAGCTACATTTACTTTTTTTCATAATACAAGATGACTAGCTACATTTACATTGGCCACTAAAACTGTAAGAAGACCCTTATCTCGGTTCTCACGCTTGTGTCATGGATCATCACGATAAGCTCTATGTCATCGATCATCACGACAATTAGCAAAGATGAAACAAAACATTGGATCATTGTCGGAGCAAAAGTGTTCGGGAAAGTAGATACGTTTTGGACGTATCAGCCCTCCAGATGCGATTGAAAGGGATTTATTACATGTAAATTAATAACGGACTTCATTTACTTCACACTAAAACTGTAAGAAGACCCTCATCTCGGTTCTCATAATTGGCATTGAAATAGGAAAGAAACTTGAAGGTCTTCCCTTCCACAGAGAAAAGTACAATGGCATCATCATCACGGCTCAAAGAGCAAGATAAACATGGATCATTGCGGAGAAAGCATTTGATATATAATGTCGAGAGAAAACAATGGCTGGCCTCCACGATGACGATTGGAGGGATTTATTACATGTAAATTAATAACACTTCATTTATTCGGCCACTAAACTGTAAGAAGACCCTTATCCGGTTCTCATAATTTGTCATTGGAAATATGGAGCCAAAAAACTTGAGGGTCTTCCCTTCCAAACAAAAAGCTCAATGACTCGATCATCACGACAAAGATCAAAGAGAAGCAAAACATTGATCTTAGAGCAAACATTTGAATATTTAATGCCAGGAGAGAAACAATGGCTGCCTCCACAGATGAGATGGAGAGATTTATTACATAGTAAATATACAACGGACTTCATTTACTTCGGCCACCAAAACTTAAGAAACTTTATCTCGATTCTCTAATTTATTTGGAAATATGGAGCAAAGAAACTTGAGTCTTCCCTTCCACAACAAAAAAAGCTCAATGACATCGACATCACGACAAAATCAAAGATGAAGCAAAACATTGGATCATTGCGGAGCAAAGTATTTGAATATTTAATCCAGGAGAGAACAATGGCTAGGCCTCCACAATCAGACTGGAGTGATTTATTACATAGTAAATAATACACATTTACTTGTCCATAAAACGTAAGAAACCTCATCTCGGTTCTCATATTGTGTCTGGGAAATAGGGCAAAGAAACTCGAGGATCTCCCTCCACAACAAAAAGCTAATTCATGATCATCACGGCAAAGATCAAAGATGAAGCAAAAAACGGGATCATTGCCGGAGCAAAGCTTTTGATATATTTAATGTCGGGAGAGAAACTATGGCTAGCCCTTGATGACCCACAAGTATAGGGGGTGTATCGTAGTACTTTCGATAAATAAGAGTGTCGAACCCAACGAGGAGCAGAAGGTGTTGACAAGTGATTTTGATCAAGGATTCACTATAAATACTAGCAAATGGGTTTTCAGGGGTATTTGGTAATGCAAGTAAATAAAGTACGAGTAAGTAAAGGACAATAGTAATAATTGCTGCAAGTGCCCAATCCTTTCTAGAGCAAAGGACAAGCCGGTTGTGTAACTTATGATGACCAAACGTTCTCGAGGACACACGGGAGTTTCTGTCAAGTGCTTTCGCTTCATACCGCTAAATAATCTTTACTGGTTTGATAAGTGTTATGGGGGTGAACCTGTGCTAGCGCACTACCCTTACTAGGATGAATACACACTTGTGATTATACCCCTTGCAAGCATCCGCAAATACAAGAAAGTAATTAAGATAAATCTAACCACAGCCTTAAACTCTAAGATCCTACGCTCCCTGGTGCAATGGTCTCCTAACGGGGGTTTAGGTTTCTGTCACTCCAGCAACCCCACAATTGGTAGCCAAATACACAATGCATCTCACTAGGCCCATAAATGGTGAAGTATCATGTAGTCGACGTTCACATGACACCACTAGTGAAATAGCACCACAACAAATAAATATCAAACCATTAAATATTACTCAACATAATTCCACTACTAACGACTTGACTTCTCCCATGTCCTCAAGAACTAAACAAACTACTCACAAGACATCATATGGATCATGATCAGAGGTGAAATAATGGTAAATAATAATCTGAACATAAACCTTAATTCAACAGTTCCACTCAATAGCATCAACCACAAAAGTAATCAACACCGGGAAAATTTCCCCTAAGAATTTATCAAGATCCAACTCAAGATGTTACAGCGGGATGGCGTGGTGATGGTGGGGATGAAGGTGCTGGTGATGGAGATGGTGATGATGATGATCCCGATAAAGTCCGGTGCGATGGTGATGACGATGGCGACGATCTCCCCTCTCCGGGAAGGAATTTCTCCGGTAGATTCCTGCCTGCCGGAGAGCTTTTCTCTCTCTGGTGTTTTCTGCCCCGCAGAGGTGGCGGTGTCTATCTCTGAGCCCCCCCTTGACTTAGGTTTTCGGGGACGATGAAATACGCGAAGGGGCGATGGCAGAAGTGGGCCAGGGGGCTCTCACCATAGGTGGGCGCGGCCAGGGGCTGGGCCGCGCCCCCTGGTGGTGAGGCCGCCCTGTGGCCCCTCTCGCTTCCTCCTTCTGGCTTCTTCAGTCTTCTGGTAAAATAGAATTTTCTGGTATTTTCTGGAATTTTTCTAATCTTCAAAATATGGTGCCTTGATCGTCCTTTTTCCAGCAGAATCCTGACTCCGGCAGCAATTCTTCCAATGATCATCAAACATGTAAAAACAGAGGAAATAACATAAGTATCATCTCTAAATATGAAATATATCAATGAATAACAGTAAATTATGATACAAAATAGTGATGCAAAATGGACGTATCAACCCCCCCAAGCTTAAACCTCGCTTGTCCCCAAGCGAAAACTAAACTCGGTAAACATGACCACAGGTTTATGGAGTAAAGTGTCGATAATCAAAATACGGACAAGAAGCATCACTTCACCAAGGCACAAGTTATAATAGACAACAACTTCCCTTTATAAGATATAGACTTGCAATAAGTAAAAGGGAATCACAAATAAAGATGCACAAGGTAAACTATAATTGGTGATGGCAAACCTTAGTTCTTGGTCAGAGAACAATGAACAAACTATACTAGCTTTTGAATGGAGCCTTTTTAAAACAGAGCTAATATAGCAAAAGCCATACGCTCAACGAAACAAACTTTTTGCATTCATAGAAAGTTTCAAAGATATATTCCTTCAGACAAAAGCATTGTACTAACAAAAGAAGTTAATAAACATGATTAAACGGATCAACATATGGATGAGTGAAACATAACAACTCAAATGCTTGCTTGAGATAGAAGGGAATAGGTTGACTCAACATGAAAGTAAAAGACAGGCCCTTCGCAGAGGGAAGCAGGGATTAAACATGTGCTAGAGCTTTTCATTTGTAAACAGAGGTAAAAATTATTTTGAGAGGTGGTTGCTTTTGTTAACGACTAGCAAAGGAGTTCTTGATATCTTCCATACTAAACAAGTGAGAGCGGTTCCAAGATGTTTGATTAATTGGCACATTGGTGCTCTTTATAGCTTGGCACTCCTCCCCACCTTTCCTTTCTCAAACCATGGCTAACCGATTCCATCGGGTGCCGACCAACTTTCACATACCAAGGAGGAGTGCCTTTTTCTTTTCTTTTTGAGATTATAATGGTCTGACCAGCTCCCTTGCAAAATTAATGACGAGCAGATGAAGCTGCCTAGTCGAGGGGTACTTAATTTAGTATGGAAGATAACAAACCCATCCACTACGTCCTCATGAGCTAAAAATAGTGGCACAAAATGAGAAGTATTTGAAGGTTTTTGAAAGGTAGCACATGAAAATTTACTTGGAATGGCTTGAAATACCATGCATAGGAATTTATAGTGGACTCTTTGGAAGTAACTTGGTTTTTAGGAGTTGGATGCACGACAAGTATTTCCTCTCAGTACAGGTCTTTGGCTAGCAAGGCTGGGTAGCAAGCATAAGAGTTGCATGAAACAAACAAACATACATATAATAAGAACAATCATGCAAACTTTCTTGAAGGTACAATGATTTTAAGTTTGAGAATAATAATGCTTATAAGCCAAACATGAAGGAAAACTAAAGTGATGTAACTACAAACACTTCTTTCTTCTTTTCTACTCAAACCTCAAGGTAATGTTGCTACTGACCAAGCTAAGTTTGCCAAAACCAACTAAATTTACTCATGCTCCCAAAGTGGTACCAATATTAATCAACAAGACTAATCATATAAGAAACATTGCAAACTAAAATAAAGTGTGCGAAGAGTAAACGATAAAACTTCTCATTAATATTTCATTACCGCAACTCACACCAAGGGATACATAGATAACCAACTAAGGAGGATACTTCCACACTGCAAACTATTCTATAAGATAACCTCTCTATTCATGATATGACTCTACTTGAAAAGTAAATGAGTAAAAGGTGATGATGTGATACCGCGGCACTCCCCCAAGCTTGGAACAAGCCAAGGGGATGCCAATACCGATAATGAATTACTCTTTTGGCGGTGGCGGGATCACCCTTGGGTTAATTAAATGTTCCAGCATCCTGCGAAGCCTGAGATTCTCTTCTTGAAGTATCTCTATCTCCCTCTCCAGAACTCGGTATTGGGCACATAGCTCGTCAGTGACCAGCATACCTTCCTTTATTACGGGCATGAAATTCAGATCCAATACTGGGAACGTTGGTCCCCGCATATCATGAGAAAAGGCACGTCCGACGTTCGTTGACCCTACAAAAGTAGAGCTTCTCGCCCTTGATTTTCCAGCCTCCTGTTCCTCCTTCAGCTTGGGGTCTTCTTCCCTAGGCCTCTTTCCCTTTTCATCGCTTGAAGAAGCCATGGCGCTCTCAAAACTTAAGATCAACTCCTGACAGAAACAGCTCGAAACAAAATACGACGAGAAAACGATATACAGACCTCGGGAACTCCGGGGGGTTATATAGGCGAAAATTATACATCGAGAGGAAATCACAGGAGGAAACCGGGACGGAAACAAGCTCCGGGGTGGACTCACCACAGGGTGGCGCGGCCTGGAGTGGGCCCGCGCCCCCTGGTGGTGAGGAGCCACCGGACTCCGTCTCCTGTCGGTTTTCGTCTCGAGATTTTTCATATTTAGTAAAAACAATAAAAATATTAATGTAAAAGTTTTTCGTGAACCTTTTCTGACTAGAACTGTTACCTATTCAAAAACGAACTCTGCAGGTTCCAGCAAATTGTCCTGGATGAATTCTTCCGGAGAAACTGTTTCAATTACATCAACATCTTCATTATAAGAATCTCCAACAATATAATGTTTGAGTCTTTGCCCATTCACCACTTGTGTAGTGTCATCTTTCAACGAAGCAATCTTTATCGCACCTGAGCGGTACACTTCAACAATAACATATGGTCCTTCCCATTTTGAGAGTAATTTTCCTGCAAAAAATCTGAGACGAGACCTATACAATAGAACTTTCTCACCAACATGAAACTCTCTTTTAAGAATTCTCTTATCATGCCATTGCTTGACTTTCTCTTTGAAAAGTCTGGCATTCTCATAGGCTTCATTTCTCCACTCATCTAGAGAACTCAAATCTAACAACCTCTTCTTACCGGCAAGTTTAAAATCCCTATTAAGCTCTTTCACTGCCCAAAAAGCTTTGTGTTCTAATTCTAAAGGCAAGTGACACGCTTTTCTGTAAACCATTTTGTAAGGAGACATGCCCATGGGGTTCTTATAAGCAGTTCTATAAGCCCATAAAGCATCATTTAACTTGCTAGCCCAGTTTTTCCTAGATCTATTGACAGTCTTCTGCAAGATAGACTTGATCTCTCTATTTGAAAGCTCTACCTGCCCACTAGTTTGGGGATGATAAGCAGAAGCAATTCTATGATTAACGTCATATCTAGCAAGAGTTTTTCTAAACCCACCGTGAATAAAATGAGAACCTCCGTCAGTCATAAGATATCTAGGCACACCAAACCTAGGAAAAATAACATCCTTAAGCATTTTTAACGAAGTCTCACCACCGGCACTCTTTGTAGGTATGGCTTCTACCCACTTAGTAACATAATCAACAACGACAAGTATATGAGTATAGCCTTTTGAAGGGGGAAAAGGACCCATAAAGTCAAATCCCCAACAATCAAACGGTTCAATAACAAGAGTGTAACTCATAGGCATTTCATTACGTCTAGAAATATTACCTATTCTTTGACATTCATCGCAAGATAAAACATACCTTCTAGCATCTTTAAAGAGGGTTGGCCAATAAAAACCTGATTGTAGAACCTTTTGTGCGGTTCTATCTCCAGCATGATGTCCTCCATAAGCACTGCCATGGCATTTCCTCAATATTTCTTGTTGCTCATATTCTGGTATGCATCTTTGCATAATACCATCAACTCCTTCTTTATATAAATGTGGGTCATCCCAAAAGTAATGCCTCAGATCATAAAAGAATTTTCTTCTTTGCTGAGCTGTAAAGGTTGGAGGCAAATACTTGGAAACAATAAAGTTAGCATAATCATCATACCAAGGAAGGTCTCGCGAAGTTACGTTTATTGAAGCCAACTGTTCATTTGGAAAACTATCATTAACAGGAATAGGATCAAAAGAAATGTTTTCCAATCTAGACAAGTTGTCAGCCATAGGATTTTCAACACCTTTCCTATCTATGATATGCAAATCAAACTCTTGTAAAAGCAACACCCATCTAATAAGCCTAGGCTTAGCATCCTTCTTAGTCATAAGATATCTAATAGCAGCGTGATCAGTATGAATAGTAACTTTAGAATCAACAATGTAAGGTCTAAACTTATCAAATGCAAAAACAATAGCAAGAAACTCTTTCTCAGTAGTAGCATAATTCTTCTGAGCAGCATCAAGAGTCTTACTAGCATAATGAATAACATTCAACTTATTATCTACGCGCTGTGCAAGAACAGCACCAACAGCAAAATCACTAGCATCACACATAATTTCAAAGGGTAAATTCCAATCAGGTGGTTGAACAATAGGAGCAGTAGTTAAAGCCTTCTTAAGAGTTTCAAAAGCTGCCTTACAATCATCATCAAAGACAAATGGCACATCTTTTGAAGAAGATTAGTAAGAGGCTTTGAAATCTTAGAGAAATCTTTAATAAACCTCCTATAGAAACCAGCATGACCAAGAATACTACGAATACCTTTAACATCTCTGGGACAGGGCATCTTCTCAATTGCCTCAACTTTTGCTCTATCAACTTTAATACCTCTTTCAGAAATTTTATGTCCAAGGAGAATTCCTTCATTTACCATAAAGTGGCATTTCTCCCAATTAAGAATAAGATTAGTTTCTTCGCACCTCTGCAAAACTTTATCAAGATTGTGCAAACAATTATCAAAAGAAGTTCCATAGATGGAGAAATCGTCCATGAAAACCTCCACAATTTCTTCAGAAAAACCATAAAAAATAGCAGACATGCATCTTTGAAAAGTAGCAGGAGCATTGCATAAACCGAAAGGCATACGTCTATAAGCATAAGTTCCATAGGGACAAGTAAAAGTGGTTTTCTCTTGATCTTCCGGTTTAACAGCAATCTGAGAAAAATCGGAATAACCATCAAGAAAACAAAAGTGCGTCTTCTTAGACAATTCTCTAACATTTGATCTATAAACGGTAAAGGATAATGATCTTTCTTAGTAACCTTGTTAACTTTTCTATAGTCGATGCACATCCTATAACCAACTACTACCCTTTGAGGAATAAGCTCGTTATTCTCATTAGGCACAACAGTCATACCTCCTTTCTTAGGAACACAATGAACAGGACTAACCCATTTACTATCAGCAATAGGATAAATAATATCAACATCAAGGAGCTTCAATACCTCATTTCTTACCACTTTCTTCATCTTGGGAATTAAGCGGCATTGATGTTCGACAACTGGCTTCGCATCGTCCTCCATATTAATAGCATGCTTACATAAACTGGAGCAAATCCCTTTTAAATCATCAAGAGTATATTGATGTCTACGCACGCGTCTGTTCTTGTAGACAGTGTTGGGCCTCCAAGTGCAGAGGTTTGTAGAACAGCAGCAAGTTTCCCTTAAGTGGATCACCCAAGGTTTATCAAACTCAGGGAGGAAGAGGTCAAAGCTATCCCTCTCAAGCAACCCTGCAATTACGATACAGAAAGTCTCTTGTGTCCCCAACACACCCAATACACTTGTCAGATGTATAGGTGCACTAGTTCGGTGAAGAGATAGTGAAATACAAGCGGTAGTGATGATTATAAGTAGCAACTCCGCTGGGCGTCCCGAAGGCTCAGAATTCAAAGCCTTCCATTTCTTGCCCTACTGAGGTGTGCTATAATAACGGCGAATTGCCGGATACTGGGAACCTGTTGAAGCTACTTGAGGATAAGTTGAAAGCTCAAGGCCTTGGCGTAACCCTAGAGTGTGCTGATCTTCTGAACTCTGGGCTGAACGCGTACATGTCTCAGCTGCTGAAGCCTTGTTTGGGTGTTGCGAAGGCAAGGGGAAACACAGTGAGGACGAACAGAGCTAGTGGGAGTGCTGTAAATGGTGGGCAGAATAATGGCTTCGCTCCTGATTCAGGCTGTTCCTACCAAACTTCATTGGAAGATCTCTGCACAGCTGTACAGTCTAATCCTCGGTTGCTGGGGTGTGACTACGCCAAGCTATACGAGAAAATTACTTCTCACCTGGACAGCTAAACAGCAGCCGCTAGTTTTCATCGTAGAGCTTCAGAAAACTCTTATGCTGGGCACTGTAGGCAATCCATTGCCATCGGCTGGCGCTGTAAAAATCTACAGCTAGTTAGGTTTGATATGAAGTAGATTTTTTGACCGCCACAGGGCTGAGTGGGGTGCCACCCCCAGTGTTTTTTGTTAGGATGATACACCTTACCATTTCAATACATCATACTTGCTCAATATCGTTACCTGTGTTTATTCGCAAAAAATCAAAAGGATGTTGCCAATTTGTCTCCGCTGCTTACAGATTGTTTCCTTAACTGTACAGAGAAGCAGGTTTCTGTTCATTGGATTTGTTGCTGTTGGATAGTAATTTAGATATGCTATTATTGCTTTGCTGCTGTTGAATTGCTTATTCTTCTCCTCCCGATTTGTATCTGAAGTTCTGTATGGTTTTTTAGTAGGCTGATTTTTTAGTACCACTTTTTTTTATCTGTAAATCATATGCAATATTTTTATGATCTGTCTGTTCTACCCTTGAATGAAGGGAGCCTTGGCGCAGTGGTCAAGCTGTCGCCTTGTGACCAGGAGGTCACGTGTTCAAGTTGTGGAAACAGCCTCTTGCAAAATTTGCAGGGAAAGGCTGAGACCCCAAGTGGGTCCGATCCTTCCCCCCAGGCTGCCCTTTATTCTACTGTTGAATAGGAAACATCGTATTTGCATGCACCCAAGCTAGTTTTTTCTTCTGCATCTGGTAAGTATTATTAGCCTCCGTAGCAATCTGACTTCTGTAGCAGCACCTGCCGTCATTCCTCTTGACTATAACAGATCGCCCTGACTGCCAAAACTCAGGGGTACAAAATTGTGGGGAGAAATCTGCAGGAACAGAGACTATATATATGACTTTTGGAAGAATTCTGGGGACATGAATATATACAACACGATATCTGGTATCTCTGAACCTTGCATTGCATTTCTGCCTGGTGCCAAATAGACAGATTGTGTTCATTGGATTTGTTGCTGTTGATTTAGATCTGCTATCATTGCTCTGCTGAAGAACAAGACTTCTATCTCCACCCTGCAGTCATGGTTTACCTGCTATGTTGAATTGCTAATCCTTATACTCCGGTTTCCGATTTGGTATATCGTAAGTTTTGCATGATGTGTGCTAATCCTTATACTCCGATTTCCGATTTGGTATATCGTAAGTTTTGCATGATGTGTCTATTCTCATGTTGATGCACCCACACTTCAGTTTTTTGTTTTGATTATCACTGAATAGTTATTCCTCTTGACTAGAAGAGCTCGTCAAAGCTTGGACATGACCCAAGCATGACTGTTCTTGATCTTCTTAAAGAAAGGATCAAGTAGTTGAAACTCAGTGGTACAAAAATTGAGAGTCGACAGGAACGGAGGATATGCCTTCTGGAGGAATTTTGAGGACATGGATACACGATGCCATACACGGCATCATATCTGGTATCTCTGAACTCTGACCTCGGCATTGCATTTTTTGCTCAGGTGCTCAATAGCTGACATCGAGCGGTCAGTCATAAATTGAGTCCAATCTGGTGATGTGGATCGACCAGTCTTACACTTGGTCGCTGCTGTTATATGGTTCCTAGCTTGTCCTTGCTGACCTGTGGTGCCGGTATGTGCTTACTTCCCTGCCTGTGGGATCTAATTAGACGTGATAATCTTTATCAACTTGTGTAAAAGTATGAGTTACTACACAACAAGCAGAGTTTTAAAAAAGTTATCTCGATCAAAGGCCACTGCAGCGTCAAGCATGAGTAAGTGTATGAAAAGACAGCATCATCATCGTCTTAATTTTCTGGAACGCACGCATGTCTTTCAGAGAGCGCCTATCTTTCAGCAAAGTGCTTTCTTACCAGCCATGAAAAGACAGACATGGTAAATACGTCCTGCAGACAACCACAAGAAAAACACAAAGCTGCAAAGCGTACTTGCTGTTGGATTATTATCTGAAACGAGCATATGATTCAGAGGTCCTGAGACCTCTGAGAGGAATCATCATCAGGAGAGTACAAGTAGTGAAAAAAGAGGTTTAACAAGAGGTTTGGGATGCAGATGCTAGTGCGAGTGTGAGCTCATCAGTCATCACCACCATGCAACATCTTTTGAGGTCAATTCGTTTTCTGGTTCTGTACTTTTTGCCGCTGAAAGGAAGAAGAAGGATTCCAACCGCCGCTCGTGCTGCATTCTCCTTTCGGTGCTGAGCGGAGCGCGTGTGGCGGCGTGCTGCCGGCTCCGTACGCTCGATGAGGTAATTGGACAACGTTTTCGTTGTAGATTCTGCATACAGAGGACAGAGCACAAAAATTGTAATTTGTCCTCACAAATGATTAAATTGTTTTTTGGTAAATTTCGTGTGTATCCTCAATGTCTGACTAGCACACTCACATTGTGCTATTTTTTTAAAAAGGGCTTTTTATTACTTAAAGAGTTTTAAGCAGTATTATATTCGGCCTCTCCATAACAAGATGCACACAGCTACACCACCGCAAGGTATGTATCAAGCACTAAAAAAATAAAAAGGCAAATTACATATCATAATGAGAAATTGTAAGACGCCTATGGAGGAGGCGGTCCAATCCGAAGATTATGCTGCCATCCATGCTGAGAAAAGAGGTGTCTTGCAGTATCCTCTAGCCTTGTGCACGCCTCCGTAAAGAGGTCGCGGTCCTCCAAGCGATGAAGCTGTGACCATAAGCGGAGAGTTCTAGTGCACCGATAGATCACCTGCAAGAGAGAACAATTTTTATCATTAAACACTTTGTCATTTCTACATAGCCAGAGAGACCATATCAAAGCCATAGCTCACACCCAAAGAAGAATCAAAAACTTATAATCTATACCATGTAACCAGTTCCCAAAGATATTGGCAATATTAGTAGGAGTGTACAAGCCTGACGCTACTTGGATGACTGACCATATAGAACGAGCAAAGTTGCATTGGAAGAACAAATGTTTAATTGTCTCATCTTGTGGACAAAAAACACAAGTTTTACTACCATGCCAATTCCGCTTAGTAAGATTATCTTTAGTAAGAATAACCCTTCGACGTAAATACCATGCAATTTTTTTTTATTTTTAAGAGGTATTTTCATCTTCCAGATTTTCTTATTGTCATAAACTGGCGAATCAGAAAGGATCAGCGCGTTGTATAAGGAAGCCACCGAGAATTTTCCATTCTCATAGAGGTTCCATCGGTATATATCTTTCCCAGTAGTTAATTGGATATTAGCCAATCTTAAAAGCAAGGCGTCTCAACTTACTTGCCTAGGTCCAAATAAAGTCCTTCTGAACGTCACATTGTGCTATTGCGGAGACCAAACGTACTTGATATCGGTTTGATATCTACTTTGTATGTACATATTTTAATATTTTTACCATTTTTGGTACTTATAGCTATGTTTCCGGGGAGTTTTCACTTTTGTGTGGTCCAGATGGAGCTGCGGACCCAAGATGAAAAAATATCAATCTCAACACTCCTCAGGGTTCTACCATTAGCGTTCATGTGCAAAGTATCCACGCTTATGCACTCCCGCTTCAGTTAGGACTTTGTTTTTCTTTGGTGATCAATTTTGCTGCATCTTTCTCTAACTTTCTGTTGCACTTCCTTTCTTCTCCAATTTTCTACTTCGTCTTCGTATTGCACTTTCATGATTTCCACTAATAGTTAAAAGATGCAATGCAGTGGTAAAACTCAATAGAAGCATTGTAGCTGAAAGCCACAAACACGCGATGCACTAGAAACATATAAAGTGCAGCAGAAGAAAGATGTAACAGTAGATAAAATCCAGTTCAAAAACTGTTACTTGAATCTTGAAAGATAAACATATACTGCTAATAACACATTAATAATCAGATTTTTGAGGAGTTGGGGGTTCATTTTTGTGCTCGCTAACCGTTATGCAACTTTAGGATACTAAGATTGGAGAAAGAAAACATATGTTTCTCGAAACGTACGCAAAAGTTTGCCTCATTTCATAAATTACGAAGAGTTTATAAACAAAAGCTAAAGATGGCTAAAGAGAAAAACAACTAAGACAACCGGAAATAAACAAAAGTCACCATATATTACCGGCTGGAAAAATGACCACGCACGCGGGTTTAGTTTACTATAATGGACTGTGAGCTAGTGTTGGGAGCTTGAAGTAGACCAATCTTTGTTCGCAAACTTCCCCTGCGCATTGACAAATATAAACTCCAGGTAGGCTCCTTACGTAATGATCATACCGACGGCAGTACGGCCGAATGTTTATCTTATCTTGGCCGAGCTAAACTAGCTGTTACGGCAGCGGCCGGCTCGCGCTTCCATGGGAACCGGAATGATGAGAAGGGCGGCGGCCCCGATGCGGCGGCCGGCGAGTGTGGGGAGACAGACAGGACGGTGGCGAATTCCTCACGGACGCCGAGGCGCTTTCCCCTCTGGAAAAGCTCGGCTCTGAATTCTAGCCAACCAATTCTTCCTCACGCCCTCGTCAGCCCGTGCGTGCGTGCGAGCGCGGCCAGCCAGCACGCATGTCCCCTGATTAAACTTTCTCCTTCTCCATCAGCCTAATCTAGCGATTCCTCGTCTTGTTTATCTCATCGTCCAGGGTGAGAGAGATGGCCCAAACTTTATTTCATCATGCTGGTATCAACAGCATGAATAATGGAGGTGTCTTTGTCAGGTGCTCGCAGCTTCTGTCTGGTGACACACAATGCATCCGATAATAAGCACCATGGTAAAGCATAAACTTGACACTGAATATATTGTCTAATTAGGCTGGCTAAAATCTTGAAATCAAATTTGAACTGTCGCCTCTAATCTAGAAACATACTCCTTTTTTTCGGCACAGAAACGCTGTGGTACTTCTGCTGCGCTTTTGAGACGTTGCACGCTGCTCTCTGAAACACTGCATGCATGGATCGTTTGCTTTTCCGAGGAAGCAATTCGTACGTGCTTCTTTCCTGTCCTGAAAATCATGCATGGGGAGTAATCCGTGACAAAACTGTGCCTTGGTGAAAACTCCTGACAAAAGTAGCTTTTCTTTTCGCCATGGGCCTTTACCACTTTAGAAGTATGCAAAGGAGATGAGGTGGCTTTCTCCCCTACCTACAAAGCCTCTAGTGTTTCAATTTTCCTCACTTTTGGCCACAAAAAGATGCATTACTACTAAAATACAAAGTTCAAGCAATTCTTGATCGTAATACCGGTACATCAATAGGAGTAGTGTAAGTAACTAATTTCTTGCCTATATTTGGTAACCGAGTGACTTGCGATGTAATGTCGATACTATTCTTGCATTTCACATTCCAATAGTCTATTGTTGTAGCTGCGGTATCTTGAGAATAGTGTTTGGAACAAGTTGATGCACTCATGCATCCATCAAATTCTCGTTAAATACAAAGTTTGATTAGAAACAATCAGCCAAACTATAAACATCATGGAAACAAACCGCAACATATGGTGAATAACGGATAGCTACAAATGGACCAACGTAGAGATATGAAAATTTGTTGTTGCAAAATGACCTCCTCGAATGCGTTGCCTCTATAGAAAAGAACACAATCACCACCATGTTGTTGAAGTGTATAAGTGAATTGCCTAGCCCTTTCCACCAGTTCGGACTTTTGGTTGCGTTGGCTAGTGCATGAAGCTTAATATGGTATCAGAGCCCAGGGTCTCGAGTTCGAGTCCTGGTTTTCGCAATTTATTGTAAAATTGTTGTTGCCCCCCTTTGTGTCCACGTGTTGACTTTCTCTTCTCCCGTTTGTGTCCACGTGTTGATTTTCTCCTCTCCTGTCTGTGTCCACGTGTTGACTTTCTCTTCTCCCGTCACACGTAGTTGGGGTGTTGAAGTGTATAAGTGAATTGCCTAGCCATTTCCATCGGTTCAGACTTTTGGTTGCGTTGACTAGTGTATGAAGCTTAACACATGCTACAACACATGCTCTCAATTTGTAGGCTGGAGACGTGTTATTTTGTCTCTAGTGGACTGTAGAACCGTTTCAAAAAAGCATCATAGGAGCAGTCTCCTCAGACACTATCTCCAGAATCACATGTTATATTTGCGTCTTGTGTAGCGTGCCTACAATCACAGAGAAGTGTTTTTCCCTATACATACATATGGTCTATATATCCAGAGTCACTTTAGTGTGCCAAGAAGCCTAAACATGACTTATTTTTAGATGAAACAAGTGTTTTTCCCTATACATACATATGGTCTATATTCTCCCCCCGAGGAACTCGCCCCTGGAGATGATCCCAAGATCCGATCGCCAGACGCGCTCGCCGGGGAGACCAGATCCGACCCCTTGCCGGTCGCACCGATCGCCAGATACCCCTTGTTCGCCATCCGCCGATCTCCCCGTCGATCACCAGCACAAACCAAGGGTGGGAAACAAAGCTAGTTTGCCCCTGAGTCACCCCGAGAACGTGAAGAGATCAGAGCGGGAAGACATCGGCACTTGTACGGGAGCACGAGACACGGCGGGGGAGAATGGCAGGAGGGGATGATCGCGATCAGAGATCAAGATCACCAGAAAGATCGCGAGGAATTAGGATCGACGCATCGTCGGGGCGTCGCCTTGACCTAACCGCTCTACGTGCGCACCTTGTGCACTACCTGGCGCAAAGAGAGTCACTCAGTCACATATAATCGAAGAAAATGTTCTTGTATTGTTTAATTGTATACGCAAAAACCATGTGATCTCATGAAGGTAGATAACTCACCTATTAGGGTTTCAAAGGAACGTCTCGTAAGCGACCAGCGAAAGTAGAGGCTGGTTCAAACTAGACTAATTTGCTAAAAGAATTATAACTAGCCTAACGTAATTTTAACTATGAAGCGGGACAAATCAGGTGCCCCTCCCGCCTATGTAAAATAAAAATTCTATGGTGAGAGATAAGTTTTATCTATCTCCCCACAAAAGCCGAGAAAGCTGGAGTGCCTATTTCCCTCTCTCGTCACTCTTTTCTCTCACTGGCCCACCACGCCGTACGGCTGCGCCTCTCTCCACCGGCAAAGCGTGCGCCATTGTCTTGTCCCTTGGACTATCCGCCCCCCTTGCTTAGGCAGTTAGGCTTTTTAATTAACACTCCTGTTACTAAACTAATCAGTGAGTAGTGCGATCACTCGGTGACATAACTCGTAAGTAATATCTGAGTCTGATGAAGCAATGGCCCTTAATAGAAGAATATGCAAAGCCAACTTAAATTTCCAGTACAGGCGACATGGATGCATGCATGCTTTGATGCTTCATCTGCAAGGGACGATGCGTCTGCATCAGCCAGCCCTTTATCTTCATCTTCTTCAGTTTCAGTTTCTGCCCTGTGTGTCTACCAGCTTGCTTGGTTTTCATGCAATGCCAACACACAAACTGTTGCCATCCTTTAAAATAGTCTTTTTGATCTGTTAGGACTCAGGAGGCACCATGCTATGTAACAGTTAGACAGGAACCTGTCTTTATGATTTATGTACACTAGATCTCCATGCAATATATAGTGCAGATATATCAAATCCACAATAATGCATGTAGGGGCAATATTTAGTGCAGGCAGTGGCACACATGTTGATATGGACATCATCAGGTCATTTGGAAATATATATGCCCCTTTGCTTGTTTTCAGTGACAAGCTGACCACTAGTAGAAAAAAGGGCTTCCGTTCGACCCCTTTAGTCCCCAAACAATTTGGTCCGCGACTAATATGAGCATTAGTCCCGGTTCAAATGAAAATATGGGTCAAGAAGCATTAGTCTCGGTTCAAATGGAGGCTTTAGTCCCGGTTTGAGCCACCAACCAGGACTAAAGGTCCCTACCCTTTAGTCCCGGTTGGTGGTTTAAACCGGGACTAAAGCCTACCCTTTAGTCCCGGTTTGTGGCTCAAACCGGGACTAAAGGTCCGGCGCCCATTTTTCCTCTCATTCCTCCCCCCCTCCCCCCCGCGCAAAAAAAATGTCTACAACAAATAAACGAAAATGATAAAAACTTCAAATTTCAAAATCCTTTGACATGCATGTACCTCACGCAACCAACTTTTATGGAAAATTTGAATTTTGATATTTTTTGCAAAAAAAGGTTGTTCCAAATTAAAACGGCTATAACTTTTGCATACGAACTCGAAAAAAAACGTATAATATATGAAAAACTATCTACACAAAATTTTACATCCGATTTCAATAGCCTATGGCCGTTTGCATAATTTTTTGTTTCTCAAAATTCCATAGGGAAATATGAAAGCAGGAAGATTTTAGATTTTGTCAGAAATAATGAGAAAAAAATGATTTTTTTGGATTTTTTCATTTCTTTTATTGTTTCTTCTACTTTTTGGTCATTTTGAAGTTTTTTATTAATTTTAGAATTTTAGAATTTTTTAAGTTTTTATTATTTTTTGAATATTTTGAGTTTAAAAATTAATAATTAAATTATGCATAAAGATTATTTGGAATTCATTGATGCTTATTATTACTTAATCATTGTTGCTTATTTTGTGAATTATTTGGAATTTAAAAAATTAAAATCATATGTTACCAAAGTGTATGGGTTAATAGAATTGATAGCATAGCATTATCAAGAAGTCGCGAGCGCAGTGTTGGAAGGTAGTAGGGAAGGAATGGAGAAGTTAAGCGTGCTAAGGGTGGAGTAGTGTGAGGATGGGTGACCGACCGGGAAGTGAGGATCATAAGTATGTAATTTGACATGAGAATAGAGGTGATTAGAGATTAAGTGGAGAGTGGAGAGTGGAGACTGTTAAACAATTCAAATATTCAAAAATATAGAAAATTAAAAAAATCTGAAAAAAAATTGGGCTTTTTTTTCAATAATTCTACCAGAAATTATATCGGATCCCTTTAGTCTCGGTTGGAGCCACCAACCGGGACTAAAGGGTCCTCCAGCCTTCTGCATACGACCCGGACCACGTGGAGGACCTTTTGTCCCGGTTTGTGAGCAACCGGGACTAAAGAGGAGGGGTTTTAGTCCCTCTTTGCTAGTCCCGGTTGGACATCCGGGACTAAAGCCCCTTACCAACCGAGAATAAAGCCCCTTTTTCTACCAGTGGACAGCTCCATCTTACTAGGTTGTTGCTTGTTTGCACATACATACACAAAGTCACACAAGCCAAAACTATAGCAGTACGCCAGTACTAAAATGGAGCTGAAGCCTGAAGCAATGGATGGTGGATACATATCCATAGCCTTCATTTGGGCATGCAATGATCAGGGGCACCACATGTAAACATTGTATAATCTGAATCACACACAAAGTGTACACTCACTGTTTGAATTGCACTCCTCCTCAGCTGGGAGTACAATTAAGTATTAACAGCAGTTTCTTGATTGGCCCACCCAGGATTAAACAAGACTCTTGCAGGGGCTGTCTGCTGTGGGAGGGGCAGTTCTTGGCCTTTCTCTCTCTGCATGCAAGTGAGTGCCACTGGGGCTCTTGTTGCTTGGCATGCCAAAAAGGAGGGCTGACAAAAGCAAAAAATATGTGTCTACCTAGTGTCCGGTGACAGGCACCATGCCATTGGCCATTGCAGGCAGACAGGCAAGCAGCTCTGCTTATAAATCAGCACCTCCCCTGCAACTGCAACTGCCATTCCCAGCTTCAGCATCACAACAACAACACCTGCTCTCTAGCCTTCCCTCAAATTTGCTATCTTTCTTGTCCATGCAAGTTTGAGTGTAGAACTAACTGAAGAGCTAGGCAAGGGAGAAGAAGAAAGTACAAGTTTCTTGCGAGTTCTTGGCTTACAGGTGAGTTCATTAGTTATATGTACGTGGTTGCCTAATCCATACCTGTCTGAAAGTATTTTTTGCATCTCTATCAGAGATTGTTCACCTTGATGAATCAAGCTGTCATGCATGATCAGAGTTGCTTTCTTCAGATAGATGCGTGCAAGTTCATGAAATTTTAATTGTAGTTTTGTTTCACATTTCAGCAGGCTTTGAGTGAACTAGAGGTTGAGAAGATATGGGCAAGCTTGTGAGGCAATGTGACATGGATGTCATGAAGATGGCCATGCTCAAGCATGAAGAGACCTTCAGGCAACAAGTTCATGAGTTGCATCGCCTGTACCGCATCCAGACGCAGCTCATGGCCGGCGATCTGAGCACCCGCCGGCAGCCGCGACGCCGCGGCAGCAAGCAGCCGCGGCGGGCGCTGAACCTGCAGCTCCCCGCCGACCAGTACATCGTCGGCGCCGATGACGAGGACGACGAGGAGCTGGAGCTGACGCTCGCCGTTGGCGGGAGGACCGGCACTGCCTGCAAGAACAAGGTCAGCAAGCGAGGAGAAGCTAATTACAACGCTGCCGGCGGCTTCTCCTCCCCCTTTGGCTCCGACTGCTCCGGCGGCACGAGCCTCTCGTCGTCGCCTCCGTCGTCAGCCGAGTACTCCGAGGGTGGGGTCGCGCTCCATGGCTACACGCCGTTGGCGCTGCAGCCGCCGCCGTGCCAGAGGGCGATGGCGTTCGACCTCGGCGTGGCGGAGGCGATGAAGCAACACCAGTCACCGTGGCAGCTGGTGCAGTGCCAGTATCTCAGCCTCAGGATGACATGAACGAATTCCATCCTTTGAAGCTAGCTGATCATATATATCTTCCAAGCCAGGGCGATGGCATGATCGCATCGTACTAGTAGATCGGTTGTGAGTTGTAGAAGAAGCAGTAGCCACTATGTTTTCTTCTTTGTTTGTTTTTTTTCCTTTTTTGCTGTTGCTAGGTGAGCCATTATGGAGCTTTGGAAGGAAGGATTGAGTTCTGATCATGAATTCCTCCTGACCCCAAGCTGCTAATTGATTGATCATGACAAATGAGTGCATGCTGATTGATTAGT
Source organism: Dactylis glomerata (assembly GCA_007115705.1). Lineage (NCBI taxonomy): Eukaryota > Viridiplantae > Streptophyta > Magnoliopsida > Poales > Poaceae > Dactylis > Dactylis glomerata. The sequence goes on from QXEO01000165.1 coordinate 950,133, forward strand.
CAATGTTCAGAGTTGAGACTGGTGTGAATTGATGAATAATATGCCATGTTCATGATTTGTACTCCTTTGTTGCGTGCATGCATGCATGCAAAGGTAGCCATGAAAAAGGTAAATTGCAGTAAAAAGTGTTATTCAGAGGAACAGAAATGCAGAGGAACTACTAGAAAGCATGAAAAGCGAATAGTGGTAGTGGTACATAGGGAAAAGGAGGCTACGTCTTTACTGTACAAAAAGGTTGCAACTGATGGACAGTAGATGTGGTGGACATGTGGAGCCTCCAAATTAACATTAAATTCATATGCGTTTTGATCAGAATTAGCTGGAAATTCAAATATGCTGCTAGGAGCGCAGGCTCTCCGATGCTCCTCCCTAGAAAAGGGGTATTCCAAATGGAAAACAAATCTGAAATTTTAACACAAGTAGTCAACTATACGTCCATGTTGTATGTTCACACATATTGTTTTTGCGACATGTGTAAAAAAAATCCGGTGCTCTAAAAATCTATTTTAACACCATTGTTTTTTTACATAGGACACAATTTTTGTATTTGTTCGTAAAACTTTGCATTCAGGTAGAAGGCATAAACATCTACGATGTCAAATATTTTTTTGATTTTTTTAAAAACAGTAACAAATATATTGTTCATAAAAGAGCCTATGCTCCCACAAGCCAAAACAATTAGTAGGACCTCACAGAACAGATAAAATAGGAAAAATGATGCTCTCTCCCTCTCCCCCCCTCTCTCTTCATATCGATGCAGCATATAGCAATAAACTTATAGGTTATTCAGGTTTTGATTTGAGTCCTTTTGGATGAAGATTGATGGTTTCCTCGCCATGGTTGACGAGGCATGGATGGCGCCCCTGAAACCTTGATCCGTTGCGGCAACCCCATGTTATCCTTGGTAACATGGCCCGTGCACTTCGATACTTGAGTAGCCGCCGTATTGGTAGTGTGAAGCTCAAACTTCTGTTTGCCAAGGAGCTTATCCTTCAATTTGATGCAGTGCAACACACGTCATCTGTCAATTTAGGAAGCCAACTTTCGGTGTGAGCTGATGCTCAAATTCCTGAGACTCATCTGTTCAAAATTAGTTCCAATAATAGTATAGGCAATAAATGTTTATCAATAATAAGAATAAAAGTACAGCCATGCGGTTCGAACCCTAAACCAAAATGTTCAATAGATTGTTCCAAACCAATTGGGCCACTCCATGCTTTGTTTCATTATATGACACAAACATTCACATAACAGCATTTTGCAAAAAAAAAAGGTATTCGGCTGGATATCCATGACTTGAGGTGGGCCTTCCCCTGCCTAGAACGGATGATTAGGCGTCAGCTCTTGCGGGTCACTTGGTTGCGGAGGGGGGTCACCAATAAGAAGTTCTTCAATATGGATGTGTGGCACCACACATAGAAGAATATGATCATGCCAATCTCTCGGGACCGCACCATAGCCTCTTCAGATGATGACATGGAAGAGCTAATCTTCGGTTACTTCTTTGACACCCCTGGAGCTCCCGGGACAACGAGATGGACTTCACCCGCCTGCACTTGGGATATTAGCAACATCGATGCTGACCTCTCAAGGGTAGAGGTTTGGGACATCATCAAGTCCCTCCCAGCTGACAAGGTGCTAGGCCTTGATGGTTTCATGAGCCACTTTTATCAATATGCTTGGCCGATAATCAAGACAGACATCTTTGGAGGTGGTAAACCATGTCTTCCTGTTGAGGTCTTGTGCCCTTTATCACCTTAATGGTGCATTTCTCCTCCTGCTAACCAAGAGAGATGACAGTGTCGACGTCACTGCCTATCGTCCGATCAGCATGGTTCATATTCATGTTTTGCTGACATGTGGAAGACACAAACACCGACGATGTCAAATATTTATATTTTGTAACTCTAACGAATATATTGTTCATTAGAGAGCATATTCTCCCATAACTAGGGGTGGGAACTAGTAGTGGATAGTCCATATTATCCAACATTTGTATTCGAGAAATTGAAAATGAATGTGGTAATATCCGAATCTGGGCTACTTAAAAATGGAAGTGGTAACTATCCGAATCCGTTTTTATAAATACAAATACAAATGTGGTATTGAGTTTGTATGGGAATATGGGATATGGAAATGGAAATATCCGTATCCGAATAAAATTATGTTAGAGAATATTAATAATTCTATCTCGATAAGCCATTTATCTAACTAAAAAAACTAGCAAAGTGGTCAAAAGTATTTTGTTTCATTATTGGACTTCAAACTATTGTGTATTATATCGTTATACACTTGACTAACTATAAGATACAAGTCTATTATTTTATTATTCGTATCCGTTCCATATTAAAAATATATCCGATCCATATTTGTATTCGAATAACATCCGTTCCATATTCATATTCGACAATATCCATATTCGCATCGGTATTCATTAAAAAAAATGAAAACGGATATGGGAAGAGCACTACCGATCCGATCCGTTTCCTCCCTTACCCATAACCCAAAACAAAATTTGCAGGACTTATAGAACAGATAAATTAGAAAAATGATTATCTCTCTCTCTCTCATCTTGATGCAGTAATAAACCTACTAAAGATCAAAAAATCTTTCTGACTTGTTCAAAAGGTGCACACTTTGTACTTCAATTAAAGGTATATCACATATCGAGTTCGTATCAGTTTTGTCTTCTGTATGTTGAATGCCAGAAGTGAGGTGATAGTATATCAAATGTCAGACGTTAGGTGATAGTATATCAAATTGGATGCATTATATCTAAAAGGAAGTTACAAATAGGGGTGGAAAATGGTAGCGAATAATCCATATTATCCAATATTTGTATTTGGGAGATTGAAAATGGTCATGATAATATCCGGATCCGAACGTTATAAAAATGGATATGATAAATATCCGGATCTAAATTTACAATTGCGAATATGGTATTAAGTTATAAAGGAAATATGGATATAAAAATGAATATATCCATATCTGAATAAAATTATGTTAGCATATATTAATAATTCTATCCCGATATGTCATTTATCCAACCCAAAAACTAACAAAGTGGTAAAACCGTATATTTCTATGATTGAAATTGAAACTATTGTGTATTATATCATTATACACTTGATATACTATAAGATGCGCGTCTATTTATTATGTTATTTGTATATGTTCCAAATTAAGAAAACATCCGATCTGCGTCCGTATTCGATTAACATCCGCTCTGTATTCGTGTTTGACAATATCTATATGCACATTCGTATTCATTTAAAAAATATAAAATCGAATGTGGGAAGGACACCATCCAATTTGCATCTAATCCGTTTCCACCCCTAGTTATAATCCTGCTCGATGTGTGGGAGCAGAAAGGTAGCAGGTTCCAGAGGAAATTGCACATTCCACCATGTTCAACTTCATGTGTTGCACAAACCACCACTTGGATAGAATTTTTACAGTTTTCCACCAGGTGTTGATCTAATCTGTTGCAGTTTTTACCACTTGTTCCTTGAATCAACTACTTAGCTTCGCTAAAAGTAAAAATGACCCTTGTGCCAATGCTTCAGTGGAGATACAAATCGTGTAGGCTTTGAAAAAACATAGAAATGATTATTCATCCATAAAAATTGTATAAGCATGAACTTTTTTTGTCAAACCTTTAAAAGGTATAATAAAACTTGTTTTGAACACTAATTGTCGATCCAAATATTTGAATAAATGCTGTTGGATATTTGATTTATGACTTCTTGTTATGTGAATGTTTTACGTAGAACCCCTATCCCTATATATGGACAATCAACTTCTGGGTTCATGTGTTGCACATTCCAGCACGGTTCCGCACCAGGACCAGGCACCACCGCCGAACCAAGAATCAGGTCCGTGGACTCTGGCCCGCTTCGGCAGTTCGGCTTCCAACAAAGAAACTACTCTGACGCCAGTACGCGGTGGTATCCCCCTCTCCTCCTCCACCCAGTCCACCCCGACGGGACCCTAGTCCGCCGGAAGCGCGCGCCTCCTGTAGACGCCGCCGTCTCGTCGCCTGGCAAGACTCCCTTCCATCCGCAACCTCCTCTAGGTAAACCCCTAACCTCTCCGGTTAGTTCCGTACATTGCTTAATCTGGTTGTAGGTTTCGTTGATCGCCGATTTAGGGTTTACTCGTCACCGTCCCCCGTGGCCCGTGCCGTAGTTCCACCGCCGCGCTTTGTCTTTAACAAAACCACCGAGCTATTTTGCTTCGACTTCGAGTTTTTTTTTAAGAGTTTGGGGCCGGTTGGTTGGTTGGTTGCCGACCACCCAGGCAACCCAGCGAGTTGCGTGTGAACTTTGACACGCCCGTGGAACTATATATGCGTGGTACATTGCCAAAATTCTGGATGGATTTACTCTGTGTGATACGATAGGCTGGGGTTTTTCTTCTAATGAGAAATAAGTTCCTCCGAACAAGGAAAAAAAAAAAGAGCTAGGATGTGCAATTTAGTATCTTTGGTTTGGATTTGATCTGCTATTATACATATTCAGATGCACATGCACCTCATCTTGTTGTACTGCATATTGATGGAAGGCGATAGTGAATGCCGACGAGATTTGGATGCTTAGATTACTCACCACATACGTAATTTTTGCTGCAGGGTTTCAGAATGATTGAAATCGTGCGAAACTACCATTTGCTTTACAAGTGTACAGAAGACATTCTCTCTGTAATCAAGCCGGCGGAGGAAGATAAAAACAAACGACTTGGCGCAGTGCAGGAGATTGTCAACTCCATCAGTTCAATTGATCCCTTCAGAGGTAACTTCCGGTTATTTGGTTACTGTGGTGTTATTCCCCATCATCTGGAAATAACCACTTGCGATCCTGATATTTATTGGGGCGCAGTTATGTGATTGTTTGACATCAAGCTTGGCATGGGTAGTGCTTACTGTAGAAAGAAAAGGTTTTCCGCTCTCAACTGTTTATCTTTACCTCCAGGAAGCTTTTCCCCTTATAAATGGCATACACATTATGGCACTGGGTTAAGTTTCATTTTATCACAACTTGACAAGTGACAAGCTTGTAATCCTAAAACTGATAAGTTTAATTTGTGGCAAATGTTTTGTCCATACCGCGAGTATTGTTGGCGAAAGACATTAACTACTCAATGATTTCCATTACGAAAGCTGCTCAGATGGCCTGCACTTTGTCCTTTGTTACTACTCCCTTATTCTACGCTTAACGAGTCGATGCACACATTACTTATAAGTTTCTTGGGAGCAGGTGCTGAGAGGTTATTTGTACTGCAGTTTCTGATTGTTGGGTTTTGATTAACAGGTGCTGCTGTCAAACCTTTCGGATCCTTTCTATCAAATCTGTACGCAAAATCAGGTGATTTGGACGTATCAGTTGAGCTGTCAAATGGCTCAGACTTCCATATTAAAAATAAAAAGAAGAATAGAGCCTTGAAACAAATACGGAATGCTTTACAAGTCAAAGGTAACTTCTTTTTAGGTCAAAGAAACTGCGACCAACCCATCCACTAATGCATATGTTTGATCAATCTATTCAGGAGTTTCCTTTTTTGCTCTAATTGGTTGCTTTAGATTATCCATTTTGAACAAAATGGGCAATTTAGCTTCATTTTATTTAAAAAAGTAAAGATAATTGATGGTTCATTCATGAGGAACCCGCCGAAAACCACTAAAACTGCACCAATGTCTTCATGGAACGCGTCCACACTATGCTTAAGATTATCATGTTCCGCGGAGCTTGATTTAATGCAACCTCCTTTGTTGTCATGTGGTTGCGCTCATTTAGATTTCATGAGATAATTTTTTCACAAAGCTCTCGTCCAAATTCCGTTTTCATACTTTATTCAGGTGTTTCTAAAGATGTGCAGTTTACTCCTACTGCAAGAGTTCCAGTTCTTAAGTATGTGAGCAACCACTTTGGCATTTCCTGTGATATATCCATCAATAACTACCCTGGTCGAACTAAATCCAGAGTGTTGTACTGGCTCAACACTTTAGATGGCCGCTTTGGTGATATGGTATTATTGGTAAGTATCCTCCAATAGATGGTTTATTGGTTCAACAAGTTCTTAGGTAATCCCATGGCTTAGCACCATATCTCCTTGTAGGTCAAGGAATGGGCAAAAGCTCAAAACATCAACGATCCAAGAAATGGAACCCTGAACTCCTATGCACTTTGCTTACTTGTCATCTTTCATTTGCAGGTGATCTTTTCTTAAAAAAACTTAAAAAATCACATATTTCTTATTTATACTTTTATCAAAGTTCACAGCTTATTTCTGACGCTTCTTACCTTGCATTTTGCAGACATGTAAGCCTGCAATTTTCCCACCTATGAAGGAGATTTATGATGTGAACATTGCAGAAGGTGAAACTTAACGAAATTGGCTTGTTCGTGAGACTAATGATTGTCAGTTCTTGTAATTTACCCTTTGCGTTCACATGCAGGCAATGTTGGTTTTCATGAAGAACATCTTGCTCAGATCTGCATGAAAAATATAGCAAAATTTCGACGCCAGGAAACAGGGCAAAGATATCAGACTTGTCGGTCTCTGTCCTATCTCCTTGCAGATTTTTTTGACAAGGTAGTTGAACGTAGTATTGTCCAATATTATATTGACCAAGTCACCATTGCCCCTGACTGCCTACGCCAAACTGAATCGTACAAGCATTACTGCAACCTAAGATAAAAGAATGTTAACAGATGATTTTATGTACTGTTTGCAGTTTTGCAGTATCGGTACTGGCGGCCATTATGACACTTACACTGGTCAGCTCAAGAAAATCCTAGACGACACATATCGGATAACCAAATCTTCCTGCTTGTTTGTAAGTATATTTCTTTGATAGTGCATTTGGTGGCTATGTTGAAAAATATTGCATTGAGTTGATATGTACCCACCTCTTTTTCGGTTTAGGTTGAAGATCCATTTGAAAGATCTGATGATGTAGCTAGAACAGTTGATGATCCAGGGCTTGAGCGTATTGCCAGAGCATTTAAACATGCTAGAGGAATAATCTACTCTTATGAGTGCGCCAACCGGAATGAATTAGTTTCGCTGCTGTGTACACCTAAAGTTGGTTCAAAATTAGACGGAAGAGGCATTGATGAATGGTTCACAGGTCCTGAAATGAGCCCTACGAGGCACATACACACAGTATCCACACGAAGCGGGCCTATTCGTAGGCCACAGGGGTACAGTTCAGGCAGGCGAGCTGCTGCTCCATACTAGGTAGTACACGGCAAGTGCAGCCAGCTACCACCATCAACTGACAAGAACAATGTGCACCAACTATGTTATATTACCTTTTGCCTAACGATTTGCATCCATTTATGTTACTTAACGTAGTACCGAGCCGTGTCATGTATTTATATGCTCGTGGTTGTAGATTCTAGGATTCAAAAATTGGTGTTGATTTGCAGGGTCTTCTCTGAATGCCACGAATGTGCTGTGAAAGACGAAGAGGACGTGTTCAAAAGCAACCTATCTTTAGCAGAGTCAGAGAGCCAGAAATCAGTCTTCGATTGCTTTTTCTAACAGTTCCCAAGGATTACAACCAGCTGAAAATGGCACTATTATACTTAAATCCAGTACCTGTCAATATCCAGTCCGACCGACATGGGTTTGGTGGGTATTTTTGTTCATGGATTGTCGCAATTCTGTGCGACGACCCCTACTACCTCGGCGCCAAGATCTATGGCACCGAACCCTCTTGCTGGGAAGATTGACTAAAGAACTTAAACAATCTTCATGACCATGGTTTTTAAGGCATCCTCAAGGCGTCGCCTAAGCGTCAAGGCGCCCTGCGACCTCTAGGCGTTGACCTCGCTTTAGATCCCTGCATAAAGCGTCTACTTTAGACATTTAGACATTCAGAGCGTCTTTGAATCGGGTAAAGCAGCGCCCTGGACTGTTTTGGACGCTTTGGATAGAGAAGGGCAGGTCTGACATGCCTGTTTGAGCGGGAAAGAGACATTGGGGTGGGAAGAAAGGGAAATTTGGCTGGCAAGGTATGGCAAAAGGTAGTGAAGAGAGGAGGAGCAGCTGCTGGTCCCTGTTGAGCTGTTGGTTTCATATCTTCTTTCTCTCTTGTGTATGCCTGTGAGATGCTCTGCCTCTGTTTAAGTAGAGTAGTAGCTGCTGGTCCCAGCAGCAAGCTCCTCTCTCTTCTCTCCGTCCTCCACTACTATATTGATGGTCCCTGATTGCATTTGGAGGTTAGCTGCATGTTGATTAGAATAGTGTTGCTGGTCCCTGGTTGCATTTGAGTAAGACGTCACCTCGCTTCGCGCTTTGAGCGCCTAAACGTTGAGGCGCCCCCCCCCCCCACCCCCCCCATCGCCTTAAACCGCCTTAACGTCTTAAAGACTATGTTCATGACATCGACCCATCCTGCATCTTCATAAGCGGATGTGAAAGTACAAGGTCACCTTCAAGAACTTCACGGATCAATTTTCCTCCATACCTCTCAGTGGGGTTTCACTACAAAAAATGCCAAAAATCTCCTTTAGTTTATATAGTTTTATGCATTGGTCCCTACCACCTCACAGGATTTTGTGGCCGGCTCCGCCACTGCACACAAATTTCCTCAACCAACGTCTTATGCCATCCATTTTTTTATAGAACATGTCGCCAATATGAATTTATCTAGACACTAAAATAGGTCTAGATATGTCTAGATATATCTATTTTAGTGACATATTTTATAGAACGGAGGGAGTAGTTTTTTTTTAGAGCAGCCACATATGTTACAAGAAGCAACACATGTGGAAACTAAAAGACCGATCGGAATAAAATGATTATCCTGAATTTGCAGATAAAATTCTAAGATATCGAGAAATACAAAATGATCTCTAGGGTTTTCTGCAACCACCATAGCGAGCGGCCGCCGCCCAACTCTAGCGCCGCCAAGACGAACGTCGTAAGAGACGCCGAGCCTCCACCATTGGAAGATCCGAGAAAGCATCATCGTCAAAGAGGCTTTGTGAGTCGATGAATAGGCCTGTTACACGCAGCAAGGCACATGTTGATGTGGCACGTCGGCCGGTGAATGTCCCAGTGCTATCTTGGACCAAGATCTGTCGCCTCCCATCGACGAAGTCGGAGAAGAATGACAAATCCACCACCTTCAGACCAACATCCTTGCTCCAGAAAAACCACCTCACCCCGGTCGCCAGCCCCGTCGCAGATAACCACGGACACCAGCGACACATCGAGAAATTGATCTCGCAAGATCCGAAGACCGGCGAGAAGACCAAGCTGTCGATCTGAAGATCCGATCATCACATGTTGCCATCAACTCTGAGGCGCCGTCCTGAAGGTCATCGCCAATGTGGGAGTAGAGTTGATGCAGATTTATTCATCCGAACATCGGTCCTACCATTCCAACAACGCATCAAGAAAGATAAAACCTAACCCTAACTACTAGGCCAACGAAGGAACGAGGTCCCCCTTCCTTCCACCACTGTCGGAGCGGCAAGCGGAGAAAGAGGGACCAGGACCAACGTTCTGGCCAGAGAAGATTGGGAGGACCGGGCGCTGCTGCCTCTATTGGGAGAGCCGGAGGCAAAACGCTTCGTAATGAAAACACATAATCTGGGACAGGCATACACGGATTTTGTTTACGGAGGTAGTAGTTGTTCATTACCTCCAAGTGAAGCGTGTATATACCTTCTCACTGCGTTGTGGTTTTCCACCAAGGTAGTTTGCTAGTTACAGAATACACTAGTACACGGTATACAATTAGGGGCACTTTGTGCTGGGGCATTATTCAAAGTGTCCCTAAAGGTTCTAATTTGGGGCATTTTGAACAAAGTGCCCCTAATTCATCATAATTTAGGGCACTTTGGTTGAACTGCCTCTAATTTGAAGGATTTTGGGGCATTTTGAAGAAGTGCTCCAAAAAGTAGCAACCTTTTGGGGCACTTTTGATTGAAATGCCTCTAAAGGTAGCTACTTTTGGGGCACTTTCAAATGTGCCCCTAAAGTAGCAATAATTTGGGGTATTTTAATCAAAGTGCCCCAAAAGTTGCAATCTTTTGGGGCACTTTCAGATGTGCCCCAAAAGTAGATAACGATCAATAACAACTACTCCCTCCGATCGGAAATAACTGTCGAGGACTTAGTACAAACTTTGTACTAAGATAGTACAAAATTGCCGACACTTATTTCTGATCGGAGGGAGTACTCTTTAACAGCGAGTAATTACAAAGTAACGGCAATTAATTAAAGAGCAACATGAATAAGTTAAGTAGTAACATGACCTGATGAACGAGCAACATAAACTAATTAAGGAGTAATGATCTAGGTAGCAGCAGCAAGCTGGGTAACAGCATCAACCAGCGTCAAGTATAATAATAATCTTCATGGATTTATTATTTCAACCAAGTCAAGACAGATTACAGCATTTATTGCTTTAGCATTCAGCAGAAAGTATCTGGAGCTAGGAACTAACATACATATTTACCTAGTCAGTATATAATTTTTATGGAACATATAGCACACAAGAAGTAATTATATGAAGATGCAAGCAATGCAAAATATTGCTTACCAGAAAGTCAATAAGTAATCAGAAAACCAAACCCAAATATTGTCTAGTTGACACTGTTCTGCCTATAATATATCAGAACTAGAAGGCATACTAGACATATGTAATAAAAAATTAAAAACCATAAATAAACTTAGGATTGCAGGATATTAGTCACACAACATAGGATATTATTTAGTGAGACAACATAGGAAATTAGTCACACACATTGCAGGATACAATACCAGTCTTACTTATAGGATGCAACATCATAGACAATTATTAAGAAACATACACATAGCAGTCTTACATTAAGCACTAATTCATTCTAGACATGGAATCGTGGGTAATTCCATCACTCTTCAAGCTTAAGTATCACCATTTTCATTGTGGCAAATGGATCTCTTGTCCTAGCTCTAGCTGGAAGATGCTTATCATCCTTCAAAGTGATCATAATGACGTCCTTCTCTTTCAGATTGAATGCTTCAACCACTTTATTCCAGCCATGTGAGATCACTGCCTTCCCATGTTCTAACTTCATCCTACAATACTTCTTGACACTGCTTGCGGTACAGGTGACAACTACACTTACCACTTGTGCAGAACGTGGAATGCAAAGTGAAATCATGTGCTCTGTCATTAAGATACGTAGCAGGTACACCCTGGTGAACTCTTCTGAGAACTCCTACAAAGCAACAAGATATAGTTAGTTGAATGTAAGTTAATTCTAGCTGTAATTCTAGCTGTATGCGTGGTATTTTTTGTTATGAATTTCTGAAAGATAACTAACCATTTGTCCATCAGTAGGTCTAATGAATGACTCTGTCAATGTGCAAACGTACTCCTTGATTGCTGGCCTTGGAGGTTCTTCAATATAGCTTCTAAGGAGCATCATTTGGTTGAAGTTCATCTCCACGCGGTTACCAAATATGCAGGTCGTATCAAATGATTCGTTTCCTATAATTCCAGGTCTTACAATTCAATTGTTTGTGTTTAGTACACTGACCATAAGATAGCTAAAATTAAACAGTTAGAGCTATCAAGATGAAAATCAGACCTCTAACTACGATGTTGCTCATGTAGTCAAGCTCCTCTTTGGTATAGTCATCCTCAACAAAAACATCATCCTCCTCCTCGATATAATCTTCATACTCCTCACTGTCCTCAGCATGAAAGAGCAGATTAGAAGGGACAAGCAGTGGAGGAAAGCACTTGAGATTTAGAAGTGGAGAAAAACAGTGGTCTTTATCATACCTGGTGAAGTTGTAGATAGCTGGGCTCGATTGTGGAGTAGTCTCGCCTTCTGCTTCTTCTTCCCATCTTCCACCGCAGCTGCAGCTTCTGCTTCCCTTCGCTGGCGGTGAGACGCAGACGGTGCAGGCGCATCACCGGCGCCGGTTGCGCCAGACTCCCTTGGCCTGCGGCTCCCCATTTCGATCTGATCTGAAAAGAGGAAACCCTAGCGTCGGCTCGATCTGATGGCCTCCTTATATATCGATCCATAGTGGGCTGTTAACGAGAATTTGTTATCAACTCTAGATGGATCAAAGAGTCAACGAGTGACTCCACCTCAGCTTCCAAGGCAACATTCTCAGAGTTGAAGGTAGCGACGGACACACCCCAGAGCAACCGGCTGACCACCCGCATGAGGACGAACACCCCTCAATGACATGTGAGGTTAGGGTTTCATGATGAACTGAGGGAAAGTGGGCCAATGGGAGGTGGAAATTGGGAGGTTGGATGTCAGAGAAACAACGCGCGACGCCACGGTGGCGACGACGGTAGGTGAACACATCTTTAGGGTAAACTTCCGCAAATATTTTTTGAATCTCATGAAAAGTATTCTTATTTGAACATGTGAACTTTTTTGAATTTATGAATGTCTTTTCTCAAAACCGTGAACTTTATTTAACCATGTGAACATTATTTTTCTTTAACGGAAAATTGTTCAATGTTTCAAAAACATGTGCCCATTAATTATTTTTTGAACCAGTGAACATACTTTGAAATACCATGAAATTATTATTTTTGGGCGATGACTAATATTTGAAAAACATGAACATTTTGTAACTAACCAAACTTTTCAAACACTTGGACAATTTTTTTAATCCGGGTGAATATTTTGCCAAGAGTAGTTGATATATCTTTTAACCCCATGAACATTTTTGAATCCGCGAACGTTTGTTTTGAACTCGTGAACATTTTTTAAACTTTGGCAATGTACTTTTTCAAACTAGGTGAATATTTTGTAACCCATGACTGTACTCTTGTCGACGATGTGAACATTTTTTCAGCTTGCGACCAGCTGAATATTATAATGAATACATATATGTACCTTTTCCAATAAGCAGGAACATTATATATGAAAAGAAGAAATATTTATTTAGAAATAATGGTTTGCGTATTTGTGAAAACACTGCGTGTGTTTGTGGAAAAATCGAAGAACACAAAAAGGTGGAAATCTTGAAACATAAAAGAAACTGAAAGAATAAATTAAGAATAAAAAATGTTAAATAAACTCCGTGGAATCAGTAGAAGCTCTCTCGCACCGCACGTCCTCGCACGCATAGGAAAGAAAACATAAAAAAGAAGCGGAAGGAGTGAGCCAGGCCCAGATGGCACCGGGGTATGCCGCGTGGACGACCCGCCCCGCAACGCAATAAGCGGCATATATGATTTTCGCTTTCTCTCCCATCTCTCTCTCTTCTGGCACGCGCTCGACCTACTCTCTCTCGCCATGCTCACGACGCCGCTGCTTCACCGCCTGCCCCGGCTGGTCCCGGTCCTCTCCGACGCCGGCGAGGTGGGGCTTTGGTCCGCCTCGTCGCTCCCTACAACACCCTCCAATTTGATTTCATCCCTATGGTCTCTCGCATTCGTTCTCAACCCCGATAACCCTAGCTCCGCCGCCTGCAGGTCCGGTCGTTGCTGGCCTTCGTTGCTACCTCTCGCCTGCGATTCTGTGCCGCGGATTCTTCTACTGGTCCTCCATCTCCGCGGCACCTCTCCGCTCTCGCTCACATGCCCACTGCTAACCCTAGCAGTGGCTAGGCCGCCGGGAGGACGAGGAGCCTAGTCGGCCTATGGCGTGAGAGCGGATGAGGGCACTAGAGTAGAGGTGGACCGTGGAGGAGGAGGCAACGCCGCTCAAGGCCGGGATCCGTAAGCACGGGTCGTGATATCCTGCTCCAACGCCATCCTCAAGGTGAGTTCTGTTTCACACAACGCCTCCCTCCCCTGCCCTACTTTAGCCTCTTCAGGAAGAGAATCGTGACGCCTGCCTGAGGCATCCTCGGATGATGATTCGTTTACCGGTTGGGACTGCAGGACAAGTTGCCCATATCTAATAAAGTCACGTTTGATTTTGGCGATATTGGTTGCACACAAGGTGTTTGTGGTATTGCCTAAATGCTTAACTCAAGTGCCAACATGAAGAAAGGTCATGGTGGCGGCTAGAATACTTAACGCCATGCCTGTCAATTAGATTCTAGATATTTTGGAAAGGTGTTTGTTCTATTACCTAAATGTTTAATGCCATGCATCTCAATCAGATTCCAGATATTTTGGGAAGGTGTTCTTCAGATGGTAGAGTAGGGCGCTGACATAAATCCATGGAAGGATAATTCATTGTCTGAGACTGGAAATATCTGTAACTTAAATATTGAACTAAGGAATTGGAAGTCTGCAGTAGCATTCTCCATTGCCATGCATGCATCTGATGCATAGGCAAGATGCATGTGCCGGTGACATGCATCGCTCCATGTATGATGTGTGTTGCTGGTGTCTGATTTCTCCTGCTGCTGCATTCAAGATTAGTGGTATCTCTAGTGTATGTGTGTGCATAGCTGCTTCTGCTGTCATCCTCACCTCTCTGTGATGGCAAATGCCTGCATTAGTTAGCTGCTATTTAACTAAGTTTAGTTAATCATCAACTAGCCGCTACCTCTGTGTGGTCTCCCCACTTCTATCTAGTTTTTTTTTTTTTTTTGATAAACACTTCTATCTAGTTAACACAGTAGGTAGGTGCATGTTTAGTTCTTTTCTCTTATAAACCATTTTTTCTTCAATTATTATAACTTTTTACAACCATGCTTATGTTGGCGCGGTGTTTGACAGAATGCCTGCTATATTTTTTTAATCTTAACTAGCCTAAGTCGAAAAGTAAATGGTCTTCTATTATTCTTATTTCAATGTGCCTATTTTTCCTTAGCAACATCTTACTTTGGTCTCACAGAATATCTTATTCTTGATACATCATATGCTTTTTATGTGACTTCAGCATACCAAGCTGAAAAATCAATAGAACAAATAAATATGTTAGAAGCAAAACTTCAACAAGCTGTCAGTGAAAACATGAAGTTTAATGTGAAGCAGACTTCAGGCTGACACGTTTGAAAAACAGATCAGCGAGCTCCGCAATTTTCTTGACGAGAAGTTATTAGAGAACAAGTGAGAGAGGTGCTTTGACACGTCTTAAGGAGGAACATGGCGTAGTGATAGGTAAAACTTGTTCGGTTTCTCAATAAATGATACATTTATTTTGAAACAAATGATGGTTACAATCTAGTTTGATGACAACACATGTGTTTATTTCGACTGAATATGTTAATTATGAAGTAGTTAAACAAAGTAAGCTAAACAGTTCAGCTATAGATAATATGTATAAATAACTGCATACCAGACTTCTGAGGAAGTTCTCCTGCACAGTGCTGAAGAGGCTTTATTAACCAAAACCCACTGAACTTACTTGGCACGTCTTTTGTTCTTGCTCTAAATAGACTTGGCATGTAAACTGTGTAGGAAGTTATACGAAAACACCCACTGATAACAGTCAGTTCAAAGTATCCTCAAGGGCTTTAGGGTAACATTTTCATCACCTTTATCTTTTATTTAATTGGCTGTATATACTCATGGAAAGTTGAGAGCTGACACTATATATTTTACCAACCTGTACATTGCCAAAGATCTTAAGACTATGCTGGTTAATTTAAGCACCCTTATTATGCTGGTTACAATACTGTGTGCACATTTTGAAGCAAGATGCCTGTTATGATTGATGTTGATCTCTGTTTTTGTTTTATCTTGATTGCTAAGCTTCATGTAGCCTGCATATGAGATGTTCTAATTTGGTAGCTTCACTTTTGTTACAATCAAATGGATTCTTCTTACCTTCTTAGTGAATGATTATCTATGATGCTATATTAGATGTACCAAGTTAAGGGTTTCATTAAGTTTCCAAGATCATCTGTACTTCAGATTTTGCTTGCATCAAGCAAGGTTGTTTTATTATCTCTTCTCAAACATTAGACAATGGCTGCCGGTTTTAGAGTGATGCATCTTGTCAGGCCCTTTCTTGGTTCTTCACAGGAAGTACAGAGTGCTAATAGGATCCGTTCAGACAACTACTTCCCTCTTCATTTTCCTAACGTGTTAGCATAAGAGTTTCACTAGTTGATATATGCATATTACTGCAACAATATGTTCTTTAATGTAAGCTAAATTCTCCATTCTATCTTGCAGATGTGCAATGTTTGGTCATGATTTTTAGAAAAATATTTCTTCCTCCCTTGTAGGGAAAGTGAATCCCCTATTTGGAAGGTTCTGGAGGTATATGATCAAAACATCATGAAGAAACTCGACCGAAGTCATGAAGGAACTGTTCTGCTAAGGTATGTAGAACAGTTTCTGTGCTCATCTAGGCTGACTAGATTTTTTCTGGTAATGTATGCATAGTAGTAGGCATGCAAATAATTTGTATGTAGCAAACTGCCCACAAATATATTATCAAACTTTATTTCATATACTCAATTGCAAAATACTTGGCTACCACTATACATGGCTAACGACGTTCAATCGAGCATTAACTGTCGGTCCTCCCCACGACCAGTGCCCCTCACTGTGTGAGGATGGTGGGTCAGGGTCGTGCGGGGAAGAGGAAAGTAAGAGGTGGGCTCGTGCGGATAAGAAAACCGATTCAAACGCATGCCGTCACGGCCGCTTTGTCCGTTAAGTCCATTTGCGGTTGAAGATGCTCTATAGGGCCGATCCAATGGCTGGCTAGGGGTGCATAGTTACCACCTTTGGTAGCAAATCTGCATTGATACTCAATTAGAGGGCAGCCATTTTTATCTACTTATTAGTGGACTATTTTTTTTAGATCTTTATGAGCTAAAGTATGGTGCAATCAGGCATGGGCCAAAACCTGACTTCTTCAGTTAGAATTCGTGTAGCTGCTGATGCACTTGTAGACACACTAAAAGTCTAGAACTATCATGTAGTAGCAGAATGATTTGGGTATACTTTACAGGGAATGTGTGCAGTTTTTGTTACCTTGTGATTCTCTGTCATTGCAAGCAATAGCCATGTTCCTCTATATTATAAGAAGCTTGTAAATTTTGATATGAGATTTGGGTACAATTTATGATAATTTATTTGGTGTTACTACTATCCGTTATCACCTATGAATGCAAGGTTCCCTGTAGTAGTCTAACATATGGTAGTTACTTTTCAGCGTTGTTATCCAGTATTATGTCTGGATACAATGTTTTCTCTTGTAGTGATAGTGAAAGAAGAAACTTTTCATAGTATTGATTACTGTATGCTAATCTGCAATCATTCAGGTTATGAACCAGTTATCCACCATATAAAACATATGTTACAAACCAGTTTATTTTCAATAGTCATCCATTGAAATGGTTAGTAACTGTCAAGCTTTTTGTGTGATAGTTTTTTATTTACAACGTAGAAACTTCTATTTTTATTTACAACATAGAAACTTTTCACAAGTTCAACTTTATGGAGAAGTAGAGGGCAGGAAATCATCCAGTTCACGTGTTAATGCCTACATTGTGTTACATTACTTTACTATGCTCATGGTCTGGCAGTTTGAACTAAATTTGGTAGTATAATGTTGCACTAACTTTTCCTGTTATTGCGATGAATCAGTTTATTCTTTATTTTGCAGTTCCAGACAAGAATTGCTTCAACAGCAAGCATATCAGATCATCAAGTAGGTTAGGCTTTACCAGGGGACTGCCATGTCTTGCATGATGAGACAATATGTAAAATTGCAGACTATGTGCATGTATTGCAGATTTGTTGTTATTCCACATTACCATATCGTTCATGTAGACCTTGTCATTGTTATGTTACTTGAAATATATGAGACCTTGTCATCTGTTTATGTGCATGCATTATTGTTTATATTGCCTTTGTTGATATATTGAGGCATTTTGCTTTGTTGCCTCTAATTAAATTGCTGGGCAGGGGCAAAGTGCCGCTAGTTGCATTTTGGAGCACTTTGATCAAAGTGCCTCTAATTGCATTTTGGGGCACTTTGTTAAAATGTCTCTAAAAGCTTTTGGGGCACTTTGATTGAAATGCCCCTAAAAGATTTAGGGGCACTGCCTCTAAAAGCTTTTGGGGCACTTTGATTGAAATGCTGCTAAAAGCTTTTAGGGCACTTTGATTAAAATGCCCCTAAAAGCTTTTGGGGCACTTTGATTGAAATGCCTCTAAAAGCTTTTGAGGCAATTTGATATAGTGCTCCTAATTAAATTTAATTAGAGGCACTTTGCTTAAAGTGCCCCAAAAACTTTTAGGGGCATGAGTAAAGGAGGCACATTTTAAAGTGCCTCAATAGGTATTTAGGGGCACTTTTTTGAACATTAGAGGCACTTTATAGTGCCCCATATTAGCTCATGTGTTGTAGTGATAGGTCCGAATCTTGGATTGGTGCTATCCGAAATCTCCGAGCTGGGCCTTAGAGGATTCTCTACCAACTTTTGTATCTTATCTTTGGACAAAAACTCCCATATTTTGTCGGATACATCGAGTGTGTATGCGCTATCCTCCGAGGTAAGTGAAGGACGGAACAACATCCACTTCATATGAAAATCAACTAAGTGACGGGCAATCCTACTGGCAGTCTATCTTGGATCAAATCCATGGTTGGTCCACCGGTTGAAGAAGACGACTTCGTTGAATGGTGGTTGTTGGGCATCTGTTCTACACCGTACCATGTACCTTTCGCAAGGGCACGACGACGCTGGTGATGCTGACTGTGTGGTGGCTTTGAAAACACCGAAACACGATTGTCTTTGATAACGCGCCGCCAAACACAGGAGGTCTCCTCGATACAATTCGATCTGTAGGGCCGATCCAGGAAAGCGGTGGGGCCCGCGCAGCTGCCACCCAGAGGACACGTGTGACCCATGCCACTGATGACGTGGCCCAGGATGTGACCGACACCTCTGCGGTTTCCACTTTCCTTGAATGCGCAAGAAATTAGCACCTTGGATTGGCACGGCTAGCACGCTCGTTGTCGGGATTGTCAAGAGTTGGAGAGTGAGCGATGACGTACGACGTTTCACGCGGATCTCGTATTCTCGATCGTGGTGCTTTTTTTATGCCGAGAGCAGCTAGAACAATTCAAACTGATCGAGTGATTCAAAGGGATCTCATGCGGGCGAAGTAGTCGGTGATTCGCATGTCACGCTTCGGAGTGCTAGCAAGCTGCGTACGTACGGATCTAGCAGCCTCGTTGCCTCTCACAGTGATGTCGTATCTATCTCGGGTTCTTTCATGCTTCCCCACTAGAGCGTGTCACACTGCCCGCTCCTATAGGCTATAGCTTGCGCCTTGCACTCGAAAGGGACTCGTAACAACCGTCCGATTCTGCCAAAAGAATTGTACGAGAGCGAGAGTTAGTTAGACGAAGTCGAGTGGGATCTGTAGGGCCGATGCTGGAAAGTTGACTTTGGAAGCGGCGGGACCCATGCAGCTGCCACCCAGAGGACACGTGTGACCCATGCCACTGATGATGTGGCCCCGGATGCGACTTTACCTCTGCCGCTGCCACTTTCCTTGAATGCGCAAGCAATTAGCACCTCGGATTATAATCGCGGCTAGCACGCTCGGTGTCGGCAGAGTGAGCGATGAGGTTTCACGCGGATCTCGTGGTGATATTTTTATACCGAAGAGCAGCTAGAACAATTCGAACTGATCGATCGGCTCTCGGTTCCGGATTATGACGGCTATCAACTTCTTCTGAATTCTGATGTCGCACTAGCAAAAGCTCACCTGCTGTCAAAGCATCAAGTAACCGTAACTTTCAGTCTTTCAGTTGGCACCGGAACTTACTCCAAAGCAATCCACCGCGCTTGATTATATTTGACGGACCAATAAATTACGGTGATTTCACTTGGATTTCGTGGCCATAGTTGCGGGTGGAGATTTATTGAACATCATATTTCTGAGTCTTAAACAATTATGCAAAGAAATCAGGATATTCCCGGTGATGCCATAATAAGCATGTAAACTATCAATTGCAAATAATGTATATCTTGAGCTACCAACTTTTGTCATCTTTATGCAGCCTATAATAAAAGGAAATTCACATTGCAAGATAATCGAATATTTCAATGACAAACGGCGCCACACGAAAAGAGAACTGAAACTCTGCAATAAATAAAGCCACTGCTGCTACTAGTACTAGTGCGAGGGAGCGAAGCAGGTGGAGCTGCAACAGTTCGCCACATCTGCATCGACCTCCCCCTGCTCCTGCATGCCGATCGCCTCCAAGCTCCTCTACTTCCAGCGCCGCCCCTCGCCGGCGCCGCCGGACCCGCCGGAGCCCCCCGACCCACGCCGCCGCCCGTGCCGTGGGGCAGCCGCCTCCGGCCCCCGCCACCACCGCAGCTCCCACCACCACCACAAGCCGGTAAGTTCCCGCCGTTTCTTCTTCTTCTTGGCCTGATCCCCTCCCTCGCTGCACTTCCCTGGGCTCTGTTATGTTTTTTGTCTAGTGAAAAGAAACATGGTTTAGTTTCCACTTAGAGCTTCAGTTACCGCGAATTAGCTGCTGTCGCGTGTTTCTGCGAATCCGGAAGATACGGATTTGACCAGCGGAATTACTACTAGAGGCTTTCTAGGCCATGATCTGGGGCTGCATGCTGGATGCGTGCTCCGGCTAATTGGGAATTTGGCTGTACAAACTGAACTGGACAGTCAAGGTGTGCGACGATTTTACTCTAGGATGGGGACACCATGGGGGCCAGGGCAGTTCCTGGTAGTCAACCTAGATTCAGGAACAAGGTGGGTAAAGGTCATATGGTGTACTACCTGGAGGGGAGGACCAGCACCCTGGGTCCGATTGATTCAGAGAAGCTACTGTTGCTGCTAGAATTCTTTTCCAGATTAGGGAGGAGCTAACCGTTACTATTATAGGCCTAGCTGACTTGAAGAACATGTAGAATGTTTACGGGTTGATGGGAATTGAGATGAACCGAGGAGTAAAACCAGTGGCCCATCTGCACTTTCGGAGTGAGTTCCACCTTTTACCCCACACTTGTGCATTTTGTGACACATCTTACTCCGTTTAGTGAAATTCTACCGGAATTCACAATCTGGGAACTTTTGAGCACGGTTTTACCCCCCACTTTAGCATTCTTGCATGTTTGTTATATAAGACAGGCATATTAGGTCGATGTGACGCAATAAAATATGTGAAGGTCTGACGGTGTCATCGATGATCATGTCCAGCCTTCTCTTCACCGTATGTTCCATTCCTCGCCGTCGTCCTGGTATTGTCAAGCCTCAGTTTATCACCTTGCACCTTGCCCAAACGGATATGCATCAGAAGTAGAGGTTGCAGATGTTTTTGTAGAACTGCATGCTTTAGCCAATGCAACCAAAAGACCGATATGATGGAAGAGACTAGGCAATACATTTATACTTCAACACTCCCCCTCACTTGTGGCTCCCTCGGGCCTAAACGTGGACCCAAAATTGGGATGCAATATTTTTATTTTATGTTACGCCAGCCGGATCTTGAACTCAAGACCCCTTGGCTCTGATACCATGTAAAACTTCATGCACTAGCCAACGCAACCAAAAGTCTGAACTTATGAAAAGGGCTAGTACAGTTCACTTATACACTTTAACACCCCCACTCACGTGTGATGGAGAAGACAAGTCAAACACGTGTAGAGACTCAGAGGTAGGCACAAGAGGCCTTGTACGTGGCCCGGTGACTCAGAGGTATGGCTCAAGAGGACTATACGTGGACACCGAGGTGCAACAACAATTTTAGGTTTAAATTGCAAAAGCCTAGGGTGATCGATGTGATGGAAGAGACCATGCAATACATTTATACTTCAATACTTTTAGGGAAATCTCAGCTGGTACGAAAAATCTGTTCAGTCTTTTTGATACTGTGTAGAGTTTGTGGGCAAAGTGTATTTTACTGAGAACCATAGTTTGAAGATGGAGCCAGCACATACTGGAATGTTCTTTCTGACATAATGAGGTACGACTAATCTATGGTGGAAAGTTGAGTGGGCGCATGGCTAGTTCTTTTGAGCACCTATTTTGTGGCATGGATAAGTTGTGGACTAAATGAGTATGCGGATAGCTTTAAGTGACCTGAAACCATTTTGTCCTCATCTCTTCGATTGCTCCCACTAAAAAAATCTCACTGTCTGCTAATTTTCTGAATGTTTATTTCTAAAAGAATCGGCCATTTTGTTAGCAAGTGGAAGCCATCCTCCTCTATTCAACATACACCACAGCTCGGCATGAAGACCGACATCAGACCCCATCTATTCTTCTCCCTACATACTATTCTGGTGAACTGGTTTGCGCATGCAACTAGTTTGAGCTTTACTTCTGGACCAAGCCGCTGAGGAAAATTGTTATGTTTCTCTTTCCTCACCAAAGTAAGGAATGGATGTTATGATATGAGGACCACTCGTTTGTCTCTCCTTGAGAAGAATCAGGGTGACCATCCAGAAGAAATGGCAAGAAAAAGAACTTGTTTTGCGGTGTCTCCTCAGACTTAGGGGACGGCTAAATCGCTCGAGCTCCACCATGCATGCAGAGCTGCAGGCAAACATGTCCTTAAATCCCTCATCACTGCCCGACCACCTTGATTAAGTTCCCTCTCGATCGCCTCGCAAGAGTATAATCCACGTATCTTCTCTAAGAAACTAAGCATAGCTCTTGTATCATCGTTCAGGTGCACCGATGGCGGCGTGTGTGCGCACGTGGCTGGTGGTGGCGGCCCTAGCATTCACGCTAACCCTGCTGCTGCGCTCTGCGGACGCACAGATGGCCGATCCTCCATCGCCGCTGTCATCATCACCTGCACAGAAGCCCAAGTGCGTGCCTGGGCCTGCGACGCCGTGCCGTGTGGGCGCGTCCTTGCGCGACCCGGAGAACCAGGAGGAGGAGGGGATGTTCAATGTGAAGGCGAGGGCGCCGAGCGGCGCTGGGGACACGGACAGCGACGATGACTACAGTGACCCTGACCAGCCCAAAGACCCCGAGCAGCCCGATGACGATGACCTCATCGTTGTCGGCCACTGATCGAACGATAGACCGGCCGGTCCGGCATGACTGCTCATGCTTGCTGCTAGATTTATTTTTCAGATTAGGGAAGAATCTACTGTTACCTTTATGGGACTACCATGAAGGCCAAGTGGAATTGTGCAATCATAGTGTACGGTTGGGAATTGAGATGAACCAAGGCGTAAAACAGTGACCCGTCTTCTGTATATTTGTGTGCCCTTTGATCGATCTCTGACTGCCAACATATTCGGACCACTCACAGTTGGTCAGTGAGTTGAAATCTTTGTGTTGCATAATAGCTTTTTGTTAATTCCTTCATGAGTGCTTTTTTTGCAACGAAGGGACAGTCTTGTATTTCCTCTTAAAGATCCACAAAAGTTGCAGCTGTGTTGAGGAAATCTCAGCTGGTACCAGAAATTTGTTCAGTCCTTTTTTGTGTAATGTTTGTGGTACAGTGCGTTTTACAGAGAACCATACTGCTATGATGGAGTCAGCATATTTCTTTCCGAGAAAATGAGGTTCGCTAATCTATGGTGAAAAGTTGATTGTGATGGCAATGATAGCTCTTTTAAACAGCTATTCCGTGACATGGATCAGTTCTAGGCTTTAGCATAAATGATTACGCGAAAGCTTTAAGTGTGCAGAAACTATTCTGGAAACTTAAAAAGTACTAATCTCTACGATTGCTCCCACTAAATTTTCTTTTGCTATTGTTAGTTTTCTGAATGTTTTTTTAAAAGAAGCAGCCATTTTTTAGTGAGTGTTATCAGGTCAATCATTTCTCATTTTTGATCATGTTTTACCAACATACACTGGCGGGCCTCGGTAGTTCCATCCTGGGCAGTCGCCCCCCAGTAAAAACAAACTTTGTTGAATACCTATTACTAGTTTCAGGAATATGGCCCACTAGACCATTCAGTAGTCCCTTCTATACTATAGTTTCAGCAAAATAGCGATTGGCACATTAGTTCAAAACACGCTGAAAAAAACTGTCCACCCTGAATCCCTGATAGCGACACTAAGGTTCACGCAACGCGCTGGCGGTTGTGTTTGCTGCTGCATCGAGCCCCTGTTCACGTGCAGCATCGCCGTGAGCATTTCTGTCTGCCATTGCTGTGCACAGGTGGGCACAAGGCTGTTGCATAGACCCACCATCACCGAGCTTGCCTTTCGTGACGGCACTACTGTCGGTGTGGTTGGGCACTCCTTGGGCGCTGCTTGGCCCTGTCCTGAGTTTTCATTCAAGCTCTGCGCCAACGTACATACTACATTTCCCATCATCAAGCAATCACTATTTTGAACATATTGGTTACTATGAGATGAAACTTTGGCTCCTTTTTTCGGCTTGCAACCTAAGGAAGTTAGTTGATTGTGCGTAGAATGTCCTATTAATGGCACCAGTTGGCCACTGTTTCTTATATGTCATTGAGCTATTTACAGGCATGCAACAAACCACTTTCAATGCTGAGGGCATCATAATCTTATTTTCTATGTTTTCTGTTATGATGATGATAGTTGTGAAATGTTCCTGTCAAAAAAAAAAAAATTGTGAAATGTTCTCAGTAACTACACATTGTTTCTAAGATCGTTTATTTTTTTAAATCAGGGTCAGGAACTTGTTCCAGGAAATCAAAGAGATGGTGCTAAGCCTGTGGGATGTTCTGGAAACAAAATAGAACATGTTGTGGGTACAGACTCCAGCTTGAGGCTAAACCGTAGTGTATCAGATCATGGACGGCTCCCTCATGCTGTTCAACAGGCAAGAGAAAGGCTTCTTCAGAGGCTTAATAGTGTGGACTTGTCCGGAAGAAGGTGCGCGACAAACCTTATCACCTCTTTATTCCAACTGCAGAATTTGAGCTATATTCAGTCTACATTTCCACATGTTCCTCCATTTTTTCAGGCAGCAAAACACTTCATCCTCAGAAACCATTTGGGCTGGAGTGCTGCCTCATCCTGCTGACAATGGTGTCTATACCTCTGTGGATAGTGAGCTTGGTAGCCTAACCAGTTACTTCCAGTTCAGTGCAACTGTCGCCACCTGCAAAGTCCAAGATATCTTGACAGAGCCTTTAGGAATCGTGGATAAGTGTATGCCTGTCACGCCATGCACTGAACCAGCTCCTGTGATACAAGAAACAGCCTGCGAAGAAGCGGGAGAAGGCGAAAGCGCGACAGCTTCACCGGAGTGCTCGATATGCCTGGAGAGATGTGGCGGCGTGGACGGGCTCATCCAGCTGCGCTGCAAGCATGTGTTCCACTCGGCGTGCCTGGAGCGATGGCTCCGATCCCACGGTGACTGCCCCTACTGCAGGGCTAGCGTGCTCCGAGCGTCTGATGAATGAGAAAACTGAGGATGACACCTAGAATATGTTACTGCTTAACATGTTCTCCAAGGACCTTTGAGTTTTTTTTACCTAGCGAGGCGATGGCTGTCTACGGCTTCAGCCGTTAGTTGTTGCGACTGTCTGTTTGATCTCTGTGCAACCACAGAGCATGAGAGGACAAGTGTTTCATTCAGCATCTACTCTTCTTATTTACAAATTATCAATGTGTGCGATGAACTGATGATGATGTTCTAGACTTGTAAGATATAGTATCACTCATGTAGCTCAACTACTATCTACTGAACTTTCCTTTGCCTCACAAGGTTCGAAGAACATTGCACCTCCTACCTTAACTTCAGATTAACTAACATTGCAAGTGTCCGCATCTCTGGAGAGGGAATTCCGAAAAAATGAGACCATCCTAGGCATTGGCACCCCATGGCTTTTTTTTAGGTTGAGTAATAGTTTATGGCTTATTAGAATGACGTCATCATATCTCAGTTGCAACATGAGAATGACGTCATCATATCTCAGTTGCAACTCATTATTAGCACGAATCACGAAACAATTCAACAGTTCGGATGTATGGTTCTTAGTTGCAACATCACTTGCAACTAAAAAAAATTCAATTGCACGAATCACGATTCAAATCTAATGGTCTAAAATTTTACTGAGCCCTAAGCTATTTCTCAGTCTACTGAGAAATAGCAAAACCGTTTTTTTTTAATAGGAGGAGACTCTACTAGATACCCAATATTCTCAGCCTCATATTCAGCTCCACATGGGACTTGAATTTGGGTTGGCTAAGAGCAAGACTTGCCACCAAGCTATTGTCTGATGAACTGACGATGATGATCATTTCTGTCCGTTGGCTGGTGTCAGCAAAAACTCAGCCTAGCGGCCTGATGCAAAAGCGCCGTGCTATCCGCAGAGACTCATTCCGAGCCTAAGTTTGAGTTTGGATTGCGTCTCCACGGATATGTGTGTGTGTGTCCTCCTCCTTCGCCCTAGGCCCGCCATGTAATGACTGCGGTCGCTTCGTATTCTGCCCCATCTTATCCATCTCTGTGCCGCCTTCAATGGTCTGCGCTGATCACTACACTACGCCGTTGCTTCCATTTTTGCGCCGCCTTCGATGGCCTGCGTGGCCGCTTCCCCTCATCCGCCGCTATGAATGGCCTTGGAACCCCGCACACACCATCATGAAAAGGCGTGACTGTGGCCATGGCAGAACGCCGCCAGCACACCCAGCTCCTCCACTTCATGCCACATCTGTCACCCCGAGCTCCCAGCACCGCAATGACAGGCCGCTTGCCGTTCAAGAAGCCGAAGCCTGACCCGGAGGCCTCATCCTCAAGGACCAAGTACAAATCGCCGCCGCCAAAAAAACAAAGGGATAGGCCCTACCTCAACGTTGCAATGGCTAGGGCGATGTACCGCGTCAACACATCAGTAGAGGTGTGCGACGTCCACCTCCCTGGCTCCCCGGTGGTTGGCTCCTAAACGCAAGGAGTGTGTTGGTCCTTTTGGTGCCACGCCACAGGAGGGAACGACACGACGAGATCCGTCACCGAGCTATCCTACCACCGGACCTACGGGAGGACCCGATGTTCTCCATGGAATCTATGTGGTGGGTCCACTGGCGTAGGAGCCCGATGCGCGACGTCGCTCAGGCCTTCTAGGCGACGACGAGTACGACTTTGATGCGCCACCAAATGTGGGGCGGCAGGTGTCATGGCGAAGCCGGAACAGGAGTAGATGTCGGTCGAGGAGTACGTGCCATCGGGCCTCTCGGAGGAGGAGGCCATCAAGATGGACATTGAGCACTCTGAGCTGTTGAAAATATGGAACCCTAATATTTTGTGTTGTATTGATCTGACCCGGGTGGGGGTATATATGGAGTACAAATCTTGGAGAGCAAGAAGGCTATAACTTGTAATACAAGATAACTCCTAATCTCTAGTCCTATACGTATTCTAACATTCCCCCTCAGTCGTAGTGGGAGCGAAGCGGACGATTGCGACTGGATTTGAAGTCTTGCGCTTTCGTCATCTTCTCCTCCATGTCATCATCAACTGCGTCTCTGATGGGTCAGCACCTCTGGTGCCTTCTCGGTCTCTCCTCTCTTCCCTCCCGCAGTCACATCAGAAGTGGCGTGGACGCAAGTGACGACGTGGACGCTGTTGACTGGAGTCCTTGAGTTGTTGTAGATGGTGTTCTTGATGTCGATGTCAAGGTACCCGATCATGATGTAGCCGTGGTCGAGGTTGTCATGGTCGTTGTAGCTATAGAGCCGGAGGTGCAAAATATTGCGCGTTTTTGGCGGCGGCGGCAGCAGCGGATCTGCGGTGGTGGCGGGTTTTAGGGCGGCGGCGGCAGGGTTATTGATCTACGGCAGCGGCGGGTTTTAGGGCGGCGGCGGCAGGGTTACTGCGGCGGTGGCGGGTTTTAGGGCGGCGGCGGCAGGGTTCTGCGGCAGCGGCGGGGTTTAGGCAGCGGCGGCAGGTATTATGCGGCGGCGGCGGGTTTTTAGGCGGCGGCGGCAGTGGTTCTTTTGTCGGCGGCGGTGGAAGACCACGTGGAAGTAGACCTTGGCGATGTTTATGTTGGTGATGTAGCACTCGACGAAGATTTTGCTTATAGTTTGATGTAGTCGTACAGCTTAACGTTGATGTTCAGGTCGATGTAGTTTGGCTTGATGAGTGCAGATCTTGGTGTCGATCGAGGCAGACTGTTGTTGAAGCGCTGGTGCCGCATCGATCTCTCTCTGTAGCTTGTCGATGCAGGGCGCGATTGGTAGCCTGCAGCCCTTTTTGGGCTCCCTGGGCGCAGGCGCTGGGGGGCCTGGGTCGCACCATGCGATGCAAAAACCAACTTGATCATTTTGTTTGGTTGCCTATGATACACTGTTTCGCACATGAGAGGAAACATTGCCTGTAGTGTTTGGTTGCTCGCAGTGAACCATTTCATGCAACGCTCACGCTGTTTGGTTGCAACACAGGCCAGCGATCTGGTAACCTCTTCCTTCAAGAGGTGAACATACCTAGCACATAGCATACAAAGCTGAACGACCTTAAACTAACAGTTCATCATAGTTACGGATGCATCACGAGCTACCCCCAAAAACCAATAGCTCATGATGCATCACAAGTTCATCAGCGGAGTGGTATTAGTACCACCTCCCAAAATATTACAGGTCTGGCATGAAGTTTTCATCAGTTCCTAGCTAGTGGAATGAATATTAGGCAAGCGAAGGAGACATAACAACAACATAGGCCCGGTGAACTAAGCATGGTGCATGCGCAGCCACGTCCTAAGCCAGATCTTCCTGTCTGCCGGTGTCATACGAGCGAAGGTAGTACCGTAGGCCTTGTTGTCCGCAAGGTGGTCAATCGCTGCAATCAGGTTGGAGGTAGAGTACACTTTCTTCCAGTTCACAAGAGGTGGTTGATCGAAGATGCGCTTCATCTCGCGGTAGTTGACGATGGGCTTGTTCAGCAACTCGACGTCCTTCGGGAATTTCTAACATTGAGATGAGATTTGGTTAGTTGAGTAAACCATAGTAGTTTGAACATGTTGATCAAAGAAGTGATATGCAAAGCTCACCATGATCAGCTGCTTGAACTCCTCCTTGTCCACCATGATCGCACAGCTCGTGCTATCAAATGTCACCCCTAGAAGCTTCTTAAGCTTGCACACAGTCATCCACTTCGCTTTCCACTTCCTCATGTGGTTGTACACCTGACAAGGGGTGACGGTAATGCATGTGAAGTATTTTACATCATTGCAGACACTTTTCAGATAGCATTCTTTGAAGCCGCGGCTCAAGTTAAGCCCCCTATCGACTAGCTCGCAAATCCTATTTAGGATGAACTCTGACAAACTTGGATTCCACACCATGTTTGGTCTTGCCTCCACCACACATGGTGAGTTATCAGGCACCATCCATGCTGACGAGGGTTAACTCGACAAATGTCCTAGATGAAGGACTTAGGATCGGGGGAATAGGGTGTCGGATGAACTCGAAGGTACATATAGGTGGCCATGTCTCAAGGAGCAGCTCGGGTTCGATACATATTACAACATTGGTATACGACATGAACTCGTATTTGCGACTATGATTATACTTGGGCCTAGCTTAACGGGCCTCAGGGGTATACAAGTAACGGGCTCTATTATCTATACCCTTGTTAGTAGCCCCCGAGATTCTACCAAAATTGCAGATTTGGGTTGAATCTCAAATCTTCATATCTTCGACTTGATCAATCTTTCGACTTCTTCTTCTCCCTCAAAATAAATAATTTTTATTAATTATCTCGCAAGGGGTTTTGTCTAACAAGTCTGACAGCTATGATGGATCAAGAGGCCAGCTAACTGCCGGAGCAGTACTTGTCACCTACTTCAAACTCAATCCTCTTGGACTTGAGTCTGGGAAACTGGTCAAACCCATTCTTTTGCCGCATTTAGGACTTACAAAGAACGAGTTCCAGTAGTTCTCAGGGTACCCAATGCGTCCTCCGGGATTTTCTTCGTGTTGTAGACATGGAAAATAACTAGCAGAGCGCATTCAGGTGCGTATACTAGGCCACATAGGACGGATCTTGGGGTCTTACCTTTGTGATCTTTTATGACCACGACATTCAAGCTTTGTCGCGATGTCTTAGCCTGAGAATTATTTGACTTCCCATTGCAAGCCTTGTTTGACTATTGAGATGTGCAAAATATTCAAGTTGTTCTTCTTTCAAATAATCGTGAATAACTCCTGATGGGAGTAATCGATGTTTATTTTGTCAACAATGGAGTCGAAGATTGTTGTCGACAAAAGGTAGTCGATTTCGCCTTTGATTTTTTCTCCAAGTTATCCATTATCATCGGGTGCACGACCAGTGCTCCCGATGGGAGTAGCCCCTGAGGCTATAGCTAAAATTGTTCGGGTATAGGCTCAAAATATACATATTGTCTTCTCATCTTCCACCTGCGGTTCTCTTCGTACAATTTTGCTTAGCTGCTCATCCAGATCTTCTAATGGTAGTAGCCCCCGAGTCCATGAGGGGGTGCGTTGTGATCTTTTACATACTCCAATATTGTTCTGCTGCATTGCTTTTATCCTCGTAGCTTTGCATGTATCTTTTCCTTGTCCTTTATATATGTTGTCGCTGCTTAATTTTCTGCTCGGGGCAAAATGTAAAAGCCCATAGATTTATTTGGACCTGTACCTTTGCTAAGGCCCATGAAAGGTGATGTCTACACACGCTTCTGTTCTTGTAGACAGTGTTGGGCCTCCAAGTGCAGAGGTTTGTAGAGCAGCAACAAGTTTCCCTTAAGTGGATCACCCAAGGTTTATCGAACTCAGGGAGGAAGAGGTCAAAGCTATCCCTCTCAAACAACCCTGCAATTACGATACAGAAAGTCTCTTGTGTCCCCAACACACCCAATACACTTGTCAGATGTATAGGTGCACTAGTTCGGCGAAGAGATAGTGAAATACAAGTGGTATAGATGATTATAAGTAGTAAATGCAATCTGGAATAAAAATGGCAGCAAGCAAACAAGTGACAAAACAGCGAGTAAACGGTGTGCAAAGCTTGGAAACAAGGCCTAGGGATCATACTTTCACTAGTGGACACACTCCCAACAAATATAACATAATTGAACAAATAAATAACTTCTCTTCACTATGCTACTCTGAATTACTCTCCTATTGAATAACACTAATCATTATGTAGTGGCTATAGAAGCACCCCTTAAAGTTCATCAAGTACTTGACAAACACCGCTCATAGAGATATCCAAATCAAATCACAACTCAAGATAAATATTATTGCAACTTATACCAAGTACTAACACGGTGCACACACTGTCAACATTACACCATGAAAGGAGGAATAGATCACTTCAATACTATCATAGTGATAATTATTCTCATAATCCATAAGAGATCACAATCGTAGCCTAGACCAAGTACCACCATGATGCACACACTGTCACCGTTACACCATGGCAGGAGGAATAGATTACTTTAATAATACCACTAGAGTACACATAATGATGAAGAGTAGCATCTATTTATTCAACATGATACAAAGCTCACGATCACATAAAGATCACATCATGGGAGAGAGAGGTGAACCACATAGCTACCGGTAGAGCCCTCAGCCCTGGGGGAGAACTACTCCCTCCTCATCATAGGAGACAGCAAGGTTGATGGAGATGGCGGTGAGGTCGATGGAGACGGCGGAGACGGCGATGGAGACCGATGGAGATGGCTCCGAGGGCACTTCCCCATCCCGGCAGGGTGCCGGAATAGAGACTTCTGTCTCCCGAAATTCATCAGTGATGGCGGCGGAGCTGCGGAACTCTTTTTGGAAATTTGTCGACTCCCCTAGGGTTTTCTGTCCCGAGGCTTTATATAGGCGAAGGGGCATCGTCAGGGGGCTGCCAGGGTGGCCTCACACATAGGGGGCGCGTCCAGGGCCTGGGCCGCGCCGCCCTGGTGTGTGGGCAGCCCCTGGCCCCCCTCCGGCTCTCGTTTGGTCCTCGTCCTTCGTCCGGGAAAAATAGGAGTTCTGGAACTTGTTTCATCCAATTCCGAGAATATTTCCTGTGTAGCTTTTCTGAAACACAAAAACAGCAGAAAACAGGGAACTGGCACTGTGGCATCTTGTCAATAGGTTAGTTCCGGAAATCATATAAAAACGCCACGAAGTGTAACGAAACACAAGGCAAATGGTGTAAAAACAAGCATGGAGCATCAAAAATTATAGATACTTTTGAGACGTATCAGCATCCCCAAGCTTAACTCCTGCTTGTCCTTGAGTAGGTAAGTGATAACAAAAGAAATAATTTTTGAGGTGACATGCACCATCACAATCTTGATCATATAGGTAAAGCATTGAGTGCTGAGATCAAAGAACTTAAAACATGGGCATGAAAGACATAATCTTGATAATAGAAACTTAGCAACCATGTTATAACATGAAAATGAACACAAACAAAAGATCATGAAAATGAAACAATGAAAGTCAAACGTGTGTTCAAATCATAAGGAAAAACATAGTAAATGGTTTTCAGCTTGTCTCTCATGGAATAGCAAAACATAAATGCATAGGACACCTTCAAGTTTAAGAGGGTGCACTAGTGGGAAAAGGCTTATAGATAGATGTTTTATCAGTGGAGCACATTATTCAATATGCTCCACTAGTATTTACTAGTGGCGCATTTGTAAATATGCTCCACTGATAATTTTCTTACTAATGACGCATATTGTTCAAAATGCGCCACGCATAACTAACGGGACCCACCAGAAGGGTCGTCGATAAAATATCCAGTCTTATCAATGGCGCATTTGCCATATGTGCCACGCATATTTGACCTATTAGTGGCGCATATAGCAATATGCGCCACTGATAACTCAAATATCAATAGCGCATATGCAATATGCGCCACGCATAACTGGCGGGAAAAAGATAAAATGTTTGAATTTTTTTTCAAAAAATCAGATTTAGTTATGTTATGTGATCTAGTAAGTAAGAAAAATAATAAAAATGAATTTTGATATTTTTTACAAAAAAACTTTATGTCTCGGTAAAACGGCCATAACTTTTGCATACGAAGTCGGATTAAAAAGTTTTTTATATGAAAAAGTATCTACATGAAAAGTTACATCCGATTTCAACCACCTATGGTCGTTTCGACAAATTTTAGAATCTCAAAATTCAAAAGGGAAAATAGACTTTTTCGCACTTTTATATTTTCAAAATTTCTTTTTTTTAGATCAAAATTTATATTGGTTTAAACTTTTGGATTAGTTATATACACACATATAGCACACATGCAGATATATATACACATATACACACATATACATATATATACGCACACATATACACACATACACACACATAGACACACATATACGCACATATACACACACATATATGCACATATACGCACACATACACACACAAATACACATATAGACACACATATACGCACACACACAAATACACACATAGACACACATATTTGCACACATATAAGCACATATACGCACATATATATGCACACATGCATACATATACATACATATACACATATATATGCACACATACACACACATATACGCACATATACACACACATACACACACATATACGCACATATACGCACATATACGCACACATACACATACAAATACATATATAGACACACATATACGCACACATACATACACAAATACACACATAGACACACATATATGCACACATATATGCACATATATATGTACACATGCATACATATACACACATATATGCACACATACACACACATTTACGCACATATACGCACACATACACACACATATACGCACATATACGCACACATACACACATATACGCACATATACATACATATACACACATATACACACACATACACACACAAATACACATATAGACACACATATACACACACATACACACACAAATACACACATAGACACACATATATGCACACATATACGCACATATATATGCACACATGCATACACATACATACATATACATACATATACACACATATATGCACACATACACACACATATACGCACACATACACACACATATACGCACATATATGCACATACACACACATATATGTACATATATGCACATATACGCACATATATATGCACACATGCATACATATACACATATATACGCATACATACACACACATATATGCACATATACACACATATACGCACATATACGCAGACATACATACACATATACACACACATATATATAATACATATACACATATACACACATACATACACATATATACATATACGCACATACACACACATATACACACAAGCACACATAGGCCTTAAGAGGATTGATATGATAGTAATATCAATAAAATCTTGGGTAGATTAGGCATAGCTCATGCAAATAGAATGGAGAAGTTAAGCGTGCTCAGCCCGGAGTAGTCTAAGGATGGGTGACCTAGCGGGAAGTCAAGAAATTCGGTGTGATTTGAAAATGTTTCTCATGTGATAAAATCCTCAAAAAATTGAAATACAATAGTTTTTTCACATTATTTTGATTTTTATGATTTTCAAAAAAAATATGGTTTTTTTCGATTTTTAATTTTTTTTGAAATTTTTGAATTTTCAAAGGCTACTAGTGGCGCATATAGCAATATGCGCCACGCATAGGCAAATTATGCGTGGCGCATATTGAGATGCGCCACCAATAAACTGTTATTAGTGGCGTGGCATTGGTGGCGCATCCCATATGCGCCACGCATATGCCAAAATGGTGCGCCACCAATAGGCTTTTTTCCACTAGTGGTGACTAGATACAAGTAATTTAAGAACAAGTGAAACCATAGTCATGAATCAATCAATGATAAACTTTGGGACAATGCACATTATACTAAGAATGACAACTATGCTCTCTTAATGGTGCATAAAGATAGAAGGTGGTGACTCAACATAAAAGTAAAAGAAAGGCCCTTCGCGGAGGGAAGCAGTGATTGCAAGTTTTATAACCTTCAAAAATTATGGTACTTACCGGCTTTGAGCTCTCATTGCCCCCATCATAAGCATCTTGAATGGTTAAAGTTAATGCGAGAACAATTATGATGCATATGCTTGACAAATCATAAGTCGAAAACCTCGTGTCCCGTGAATACGAGTACCCAAACCTCATGCTACTTAACTTAGAGTCCCAAGCAAGGCTCTTGTCATTGTAAGTATATATGTATCATCGAGGACCGCCAACGGGGTACCTCCGTGCCCGATGACATGGAACAAGCCCACATCAAAATGACAGGACAAGCAGAAAATGAACACCTCGACATCTCTTTTATTTACCATTTGTTTAGCTTTTTATTTTGAGATGCGTCGTCGAATGTTCACTATGGGTATGCTGCAAATTTCCACCATGAATTATGCATGGCTTAGATTGGCGGCCCAGGCATTTCCCTAACACATATACAAACTCCATGATCCCTGCAAGATTCCCAATTCATTTCACACCGCGGGCATCCATAAACAAAAGATCACGATATCAACTCAAATAAGAAGTGCAATGTTGAAAGCTTGCCCCATGATGGCATGGTTGGGCTAGTCTCCAACTTACAACTTGCAAGCATAACAACTCAACATAAGAGACCACAATGTCAACTTTTTAAGAATAAGAAAAAGTAAAGTGTGCCTTCCGGTTTGTGAGAGCTTTATAGACCAATTTTCGCATAACACTGGTAAGAGTTTAATTTGAAGAGAAAATAAAAGCAAGTCAAATTTACTTTGAATAGCAAATTGCTAATAGGTATGTATGGTGGACACTTTGGCAAACTTGGTTTTTAGGAGTTGGATGCACGAGTAGAGCTCATACTCAGTACAAGGCGAGGGCTAGCAAAAGACTGGGAGCGACCAACTAAGAGAGCAATAATGGCTGTAATCATGCAAAGTGACAAAGCAACATTAAAAGATGCATAAGATGGCATCAAAAGTCAAAAACTAAATGATCATAGAGGCTATTGGCGACTTTGTATGAGTCTAACATGTGTGAGCATGCGCCAAGTCAACCCAAATAAAGCATCAAGGAGAAAACCAAAATAATGCGTCCAAATAATTAAAACAACGCATGATTTTTTCAAAGGCTCATTAGCAATCTCAGTTATTTGAGACAAGTCATGTTACATCAAAACCACTAAGCATACTATCAAAAAGACATCAAGCACGACATGCAAAAGCCTAGGCCGCAGTCTACACAAGCTCCTTCTTGTATCACTTTTTTTTGCATAAAGCTTTTTCTCTTTTCCAACACCATTCAAACTTTTTATAACCAACTCTTTTGATGAAAACCAATATATACCAGTGGTCAAAATACACCTTGATGCAAAGATAAAAGAAGATCTGAACAAAAATCAAGGTGAAAAACAAAGGCTAAACGCAGTAGCAGAAAAAGAGAACACTCGTTGAACGATAAGAGTGAAAACTAGAGTGTTCTTGGCAATAAAAAATGAGTTCATCTCCTCCAAAAGAAACATGATGTGATCTAACCATTTATTGCAGCAAACAAAACAAAAGAAAACTGAAAGCAAAAGTAAAGACGCTCCAAGAAAAAAGTATAGTGCATGAAGCAATAAAAATATAGTGTCTTGAAAGGTGACCTGATTTTTGCCGATGAAGAAGGGGGTGCCTCGGGGCATCCCCAAGCTTTGACGCTTGTACTTATTGGATATTTCTTGGGGTGCGTGGGCATCCCCAAGCTTGAGCTTTTGTCCATTCTTCATCTCATCTCATCATTCTCCAATCCCTACACTTGAAAACTTCCTTCATACAAAACTAAACACAATTCTATTAGCAACATTAGTGTAAGCATAACATTGAATCAACCCTTTTTTGCTTCAGGTTTCAACCCAAAAACACCACATATAAAGTATATACTACTGTAGCAACTTCCCCAAAAGTTCCGTGATCAAAAGAACTCAAAAAGAAAGCGATAAAGCGGCAAAAAACGAATAGTGGCAGAAATCTGTCAAAACAGAACAGCTGATAAAGGCCGATTTTTTAAGTGGTTTTATGTTGCTCAAATCAAAAAGTGTTCAACTAATGAAAGTTTGGATATAACCTGGGGCATATGCACAAGAAATCGCAGGTCCAAAAGATATACATAGAATTTTCACAAATTTTTACGGTGCAGCACCGAAAACAGTTTCATGACAGCAACATCCCCAAATCTTTACCTCACTCAAATTAGAGGCTTCTCTTGGCACAACAATAAAATAAAAAATATAAGGAGAGGTCATTACAGTAGTAATGACTTCCAAGACTCAAATAAAATAAAAATACTGAAAAGAAAACATTGGGTTATCTCCCAAGAGTGCTTTTCTTTAACGCCTTTGAGCTAGGCGCAGTAATTTGCAAAGATGCTCATGTAGGCGCCATATAAGAGCTTGAGGCAAAGGGGCCATATAATAACTTGAAGCAATAGAGAGCATCAAAAAGCATGTATGAAACACATTTAAATCTAAACCACTTACTATGAAAAATAGTCTTGTAGAGAGACAAGTCATGAAAGCGCAAAGCAAAAAGCACAGGAAGGCAAAACAAGTATAACTTCAAGAATTGCAACATAAAGAGGGGAATCCCAATATTGTTGAGATCCATCAAACCATGTTTCCCTCTCTCATAATAACTTTCAGTAGCATCATGAATAGAACTAACAATATAACTATCACATAAAGCATCCCTATCATGAGTCACATGCATAAAAGAATTAATACTCCCCACATGAACAATTGTAGTAGGAGCAGATTCAATAGAATAATTATTCTCATCACCATAATCATCAAAAACAGGAGGCATATTGTAATCATAACTAATTTTCTCCTCAAAAGTAGGTGAACTGAAAATATTATACTCATCATCATAACCATCATAAACTAGAGGTTTAGTATCATCACAAGCTAGAAAATAGCTATTTCTCAAAGCATACTCATCAAACATATCATCATAAGAAGGAGCATAGATAGTACTGATGGTACAAAAATTATTAACCTTAGAATTGGTACCAAAAAGATTTTCAACATCAAAAGTAGAGTGCTTTTCCCAATCATGATCACTAACATAGGTAACAGGCATAGGAACATCACATAGGGGAGATAAAATATCATCAGAGCAAACTTTCTCCACTAAAGCTGGGGAACTAAAAATATCATGCTTAACAAAACCAGCTTCCCCAAGCTTAGACTTTTCTATAGCATTAGCAACAACGGTATTCAAAGCATTCATACTAACAACATTATTAGCATGTGAATTAAGCTCCAAAGGTTTTTCAATTTTCTCTTCAAACACTTCATATCTAAACTCAGGAAAAAGACTAAAGAACTCTTTGTTTTCCATTAAGCCTAACTAGTGAAAATAAAAACAAGAAACAAAAAGATGTAATTGCTGAATCTAAAGGAAATAACTCCGAGCACTCATACAGGAGGATGCGAGTACCTTTTACCTTACCTCCCCGGCAACGGCGCCAGAAAAGAGCTTGATGTCTACACACGCTTCTGTTCTTGTAGACAGTGTTGGGCCTCCAAGTGCAGAGGTTTGTAGAGCAGCAACAAGTTTCCCTTAAGTGGATCACCCAAGGTTTATCGAACTCAGGGAGGAAGAGGTCAAAGCTATCCCTCTCAAACAACCCTGCAATTACGATACAGAAAGTCTCTTGTTTCCCCAACACACCCAATACACTTGTCAGATGTATAGGTGCACTAGTTCGGCGAAGAGATAGTGAAATACAAGTGGTATAGATGATTATAAGTAGTAAATGCAATTTGGAATAAAAATGGCAGCAAGCAAACAAGTAACAAAACAGCGAGTAAACAGTGTGAAAAGCTTGGAAACAAGGCCTAGGGATCATACTTTCACTAGTGGACACACTCCCAACAAATATAACATAATTGAACAAATAAATAACTTATCTTCACTATGCTACTCTGAATTACTCTCCTATTGAATAACACTAATCATGGCGTAGTGGCTACAGAAGCACCACTTAAAGTTCATCAAGTACTTGACAAACACCACTCATAGAGATATCCAAATCAAATCACAACTCAAGATAAATATTATTGCAACTTATACCAAGTACTAACACGGTGCACACACTGTCAACATTACACCATGAAAGGAGGAATAGATCACTTCAATACTATCATAGTGATAATTATTCTCATAATCCATAAGAGATAACAATCGTAGCCTAGACCAAGTACCACCATGATGCACACACTATCACCGTTACACCATGGCAGGAGGAATAGATTACTTTAATAACACCACTAGAGTACACATAATGATGAAGAGTAGCATCTACTTATTCAACATGATACAAAGCTCACGATCACATAAAGATCACATCATGGGAGAGAGATGTGAACCACATAGCTACCGGTAGAGCCCTCAGCCCTGGGGGAGAACTACTCCCTCCTTATCATAGGAGACAGCAAGGTTGATGGAGATGACGGTGAGGTCGATGGAGATGGTGGAGATGGCGATGGAGACCGATGGAGATGGCTCCCGGGGCACTTCCCCATCCCGGTAGGGTGCCAGAACAGAGACTTCTGTCCCCCAAATTTGTCAGCGGTGGCGGCGGAGCTGCGGAACTCTTTCTGGAAATTTGCCGACTCCCCTAGGGTTTTCTGTCCCGAGGCTTTATATAGGCGAAGG
Organism: Dactylis glomerata; assembly: GCA_007115705.1. Lineage (NCBI taxonomy): Eukaryota > Viridiplantae > Streptophyta > Magnoliopsida > Poales > Poaceae > Dactylis > Dactylis glomerata. The sequence continues at coordinate 989,586 of QXEO01000165.1, forward strand.
GGCGTCGTCAAGGGGCTGCCAGGGTGGCCTCACACATAGGGGGCGCGGCCAGGGCCTGGGCCGCGCTGCCCTGGTGTGTGGGCAGCCCCTGGCCCCCCTCTGGCTCTCGTTTGGTCCTCGTCCTTTGTCCGGGAAAAATAGGAGTTCTGGAACTTATTTCGTCCAATTCCGAGAATATTTCCTGTGTAGCTTTTCTGAAACACAAAAATAGCAAAAAACAGGGAACTGGCACTATGGCATCTTGTCAATAGGTTAGTTCCGGAAATCGTAGAAAAACGCCACGAAGTGTAACGAAACACAAGGCAAATGGTGTAAACACAAGCATGGAGCATCAAAAATTTTAGATACGTTTGAGACGTATCAAAAGGTTACTTATAAATAAAGTATGCCGGCTAGGGAAAACCCCAATCCCTGCATTACCAACTTCCTCTGCCACATCGTCTTCTTCTTCCACATCTCATCTAGGGTTTTTCCTCCCACCAAGCGCAATTTATCAATGGCGGATGCTAGTGGTGCCAACCTGGATGCCGGTGTGCTGATGGAGAAACAGGGACGCGGTCGTCCCCGCGGCAGTAAGAACAAACCGAAGGATGCTTCTATGGTGGCTTCGTCGTCCGCATCTGTGAAGTGGCGCCCTGGCCACCCCGTGGGGAGTAAAAACAAGCCCAAGGTACCTGCTGCTCCAGGTTCCAGCGCTGCTCCATGCAACGCCTCTCCTCCTACTTCTGTCAAGACTTTTTCTTTTTTTTGTATCGCCGGTGCTCAATGCCGTGAGATACATCGTGTTCCGCTGAAATTCACCAAGTTCATGGATGGGCATGAGCTTCGTGAAGCAATCCTCCGCGAACAATATGGGGGAGGAACTCCCTATGAAGTGGAAGTGTACTATGATGGATGCGGCAAGATGTACTTCAGGGGCGGCTGGCCCTAGTTTGCGGAGGACCATGACCTCCATCAAGGGTTTTTTATGCTTTTTGACCATTGTGGTACGTCGAAGTTTGATGTGAAGATCTACGACTGCACTCAGTGCCAGAAAGAGTACAAGGTTGAAGTGCACTTTCAGTAGATCCTCCGTTGATGTAATCCTCGGATTTGATGCTCCTTTGAGCTTGCTTTATGTAATAAGTATATGTAATGATCTCTATTTTATGCCATCATGTTTTAATATTAGACCAGAGGAACTACCAGTGTTCCAAGGTATGTTTGATTTTCTTGCGCATTTCCTTGAGTCGTTGCTTACTCTTTGTCGAATATCGGGTTGTAAACAACCTTGCAGGAATTCTTGAGGACATGTGAGCACAGGATCTTGATAACTTTCATATATATTTTTATATGACTCGAGGGTTGGAGCCGCTGAGTGGAAAATAGCGATATGTTACACGTATTGTCAAGTTGACCCAAAGAACCTAACATGTGGCCTCATGTTTTGGGTTCAGAGGGTCACAACTCATAGTTTTCTATCGTCATGCTTCTTCTATGCATAAAAGCGTCGGAGCTGTTCTGCATTCCACGAGTTGCTCTCATCTTTTCCTGTCTTCTTGTCTTGTAGTCGATAAGCTCCTCCTGGGATGACTTATGTAACGATGTAAGGTCCCACCCATGGGGACTCTAATTTGTCGTGACCGTCCTGCTTGAGTTGTAAGACTAAATCTCCTACCACGAAAGATCGTGGGTGAACTCGACTACTATGGTAGTTCCATAGACTTTGTTGGTACTGCGTGGCTCTGGCTAGTGCTATATCTCTTGCTTCGTCGAGTGCGTCAACGTCGTCTTGAAGTGCTTCTGTAGAAGTTGTTTCGTCGTAAGCTGCAATTCTTGGGGCTTTGTGGGTGATTTCGACTGGAAGCACGACTTCTACGCCATGGACCAGGAAAAAGGGTGTTTCTTGGGTAGCCGCATTGGGCGTGGTTCTCAGAATCCAAAGCACGGAGGGTAGCTCATCTACCCAGGCGTGTTTGGCTTTCTCCAGGGATGTTAATAGCCTCTTTTTTATTCTATTGCATATTAAGCCGTTGGCTTTCTCGACTTGTCCATTTGTTTTTGGATGTGCTACAGACGCGAATTTCAGTTTGATTCCCATACTCTCGCAGTAGATTTTTAACTCTTTCGATGTGAAGTTTGTCCCGTTGTCTGTGATGATGCTATGTGGTACTCCAAAGCGAAATACTATGGACTTGATGAAATTGATTGCTGCTGTGGAATCTTGAACTGTTACCGGGGCTGCTTCTACCCATTTGGTAAATTTGTCCACTGCCACTAGCATGTAGACGTGCCCTCCTGGCCAAGATTTGTGCAGTTTACCTACCATATCCAGACCCCATTGTGCAAAGGGCCAGAACAATTGTATTGGCTATAGTTCTGCTGCTGGTGCGTGTGGTCGAGATGCAAATCGTTGACAGGCCTCGCACCTTCTAACTATATCTTTTGCGTCTTCGATGGCCGTTAACCAGAAGAATCCTGCACGGAAAGCTTTAGCTGCAATAGCTCTGCTGCTAGCATGATGCCCGCACACTCCTGCGTGGATATCTTTTAATATATCTTGTCCTTCTTGAGGGGTGACGCATCGCTGTAAGACGCAAGTTATGCTTTTCTTGTACAACTTCCCTTGTAACACGACGAAAGCCTTGGATCGTCGTATTATCCTTCTTCCTTCAACTGTATCTTCGGGTAGTGTTTTGTTTATCATGTATGCTAAGTATGGCTGCTGATGCGGCACGGTGTGTTGATGTAAATCACCGTACAGTTGGGAACCCCAAGAGGAAGGTATGATGAGCACAGCAGCAAGCTTTTCCCTCAATAAGAAACCAAGGTATGTCAAATCCAGGAAAAAGCCAAACTCAAGAAGGTGATGCTTGCTAGCCTAGTGACACTCCAACAAGGGTGCTGTTAACGATAACGTGTTAGAGCGTCTTCAACTAGTAGCAATGTGGAACCTGCACACAACACAACCAAATACTTTGCTCCCAACTTACGATGAGGTTGTCAATCTCACCGGTTTGCTTGAAACAAAGGAATGAGTGTATCGAGTGGAAAGAAATAGTAGTATGTGAGTAAAGTAAATAATGCGAGTAAAGTAAACAGGTGATAGCAATATAATGGAAATAGGACCGGGGTCCACAGTTCACTAGTGGTGTCTCTCCATAAGATAAAATAACACATGCTGGGTAAACAAATTACAGTTGGGCAATTGATAGAATAAAGATAACGTGCTAAGTCGAGAGGATCACTATGAGATTTACTATGGGCATTACAACAAGATACATAGACCGCCATCCAACTACATCTATGACTAATAATCCACTTGCGGAGAATCAAACCGAGAACTCCACAAGTATTAAGTTGCGAACAATAGATAACTGCATTAAGCAAAGTGTGTAATGTAAACAAAGCATATGCCCTTGGGCATATGAATGTTGTTTTCTTCCTAGTGGCAACAGCACATCTACAACCTTAGAGGTTTCTGTCACTCCCCTAGATTAAATAGAGGCATGAACCCAACTATCGAGCATAAATACCCCCTCTTGGAGTCACTAGTATCTACTCGGCCAAGATAGCTACTAACAACGGAGAGCATGCAAGATCATAAACAACATAGAGATAACATAAGATAATATTCAGCACATCAACTCAATCATAACACCAATATTCATCGGATCCCAACAAACACAACATGTAGAATTACATAACGGTGATCTCGATCATGTAAGGCAGCTCACGAGATCTAAAGATGAAGCACATGGTGGAGAAGACAACCATCTAGCTACTTCTATGGACCCATAGTCCAAGGTAGACTACTCACTCATCGCACCGGAGGCAAGCATGGCGATGAAGAAGACCTCTGGTGGCGATTCCCCTCTTGGGCAGGGTGCCGGGAAGAGCTTCTGGACCCTCCCGATCTCGGGTCGAGGACGGCGGTGGATCGCGATGTGTTTCTGGAAAAGTGATCGGGTACTTAGGTTTTTCCCATCGGGGGGTCTTTATAGGCGAAGGGGCATCGTCAGAAGTGGACCGAGGTGGTATCACACATAGGGGGTGTGGCTAGGGACTGGGCCGCGCCGCCCTATTGTGTGGGCCCCTCGTGGCCCCACTCTGTCTCCTCTTCGGTTCTCTAGAAGCTTTGGTAAATTTCTGGATGTTTGGCTTTTGTTTCATCCAATTCCGAGAATATTTCCTGTGTAACTTTTCTGAAACACAAAAACAGCAGAAAATAGGGAACTGGCACTGTGGCATCTCGTTAATAGGTTAGTTCCAGAAAATGCATAAAAATGTCACGTAGTGTAATGAAACACTAAGCAAATGGTGTAAAAACAAGCATGGAGCATCAAAAATTATAGATACGTTTGAGACGTATCAGCTGCATCCAGGTTTCTTCGACCATGATAACTTCCTCTGGTTCTACTGTGCTTCCTGTGCCAGGCTTCCCAGCCCCCGAGCCTGTCACTGGATGCTGGCTTGGTTCTCCTGTAGTCAAACTTTTGCTGTTTTTATTGACCTTTCTATGATTTCTTTCCAAAAGACTCCTGGTGGTATAGGCAGGCATTGGGACCCGATGTTTGATAAATTGTTGGCTTCCTCGTTGCTAGCCCTGCTGACGTGTGAAACTTAGCATCCATTGAATGTTCCCTCTAGAAAGTAATACAAGTTTCTGTATGCCGTCATGTTGTCACTGATGGTGTCGCACCAATTCATCACTTGCTGGACGACGAGGTTCGAGTCCCCAAATATTTTCAGTCGAGTTGCTCCGCATGCTTTGGCTATTTTCATTCCATGGAGCAAGGCCTCGTATTTGGCTTCATTATTGGAAGCTTGCGGAAAACTCATCCTTAACACATACTTTAATTTGTTGCCTTGCGGTGATATCAAAACTACTCCTGCTCCTTGATACGTCTCAAACGTATCTATAATTTTTGATGCTCCATGCTTGTTCTTACACCATTTGCTTAGTGTTTTGTTACACTTCGTGGTATTTTATGCGTTTTCTGGAACTAACCTATTAACAAGATGTCACAATGCGAGTTCCCTGTTTTCTGCTGTTTTGTGTTTCAGAAAAGTTACACAGGAAATATTCTTGGAATTGGACGAAACAAAAGCCGAACCTCCTATTTTTACTGAAGCTTTGCGAAGACCGAAGATGAGACGGAGGGGGGCCGGAGGCAGGCCACACCACAAGGGGGCGCGGCCCAGCCCCTGGCCGCGCTCACCCATGGTGTGCCCACCTGGTCCACCTCCTGACAACGCCCCTTCGCCTATAAAGACCCCTCATCGGGAAAAACCTAAGGGATAGGATCACTTTTCCCATAAACATACTGCAAGCCACCGCCATCGTCGAATCGAGATCGGGAGGATCCAGGAGCTCTTCCCGGCACCCTTCCGGAGAGGGAAATCCCTGTCGAAGGCCTTCTACACCACCATGGTCGCCTCCGGAGTGATGTGTGAGTAGTCTACCTTGGACTACGGGTCCATAGCAGTAGCTAGATGGTTGTCTTCTCCACCATGTGCTTCATGTTTAGATCTTGTGAGCTGCCCTACATGATCAAGATCATCTTTAGGTAATCATACATGTTGTGTTTGTTGGGATCCGATGAGTATTGGTACTATGTCAAGTTGATGTGCTGAATTATATCTTATGTTATCTCTATGTTGTTTATGATCTTGCATGCTTTCTATTGCTAGTAGCTATCTTGGCCTAGTAGATTCTAGTAACTCCAAGAGGGAGTATTTATGCTCGATAGTTGGGTTCATGCCTCTATTTAATCTGGGGGAGTGACAAACCTCTAAGGTTGTAGATGTGTTGTTGCCACTAGGGAGAAAACAACATTCTTGTGTCCAAGGACATTTGCTTTGTTTACATTACGCACTTTGCTTAATGCAATTATCTGTTGTTCGCAACTTAATACTCAAGGGGTCCTCGGACGATTCCTCACGAGTGGATTATTAGTCATAGATGCAGTTGGATGGCGGTCTATGTATTTAGTCGTAATGCCCAGAGTAAGCCTCATAGTGATCCTCGTGATGTACGTATGTTATCTTTACTCTATCAATTGCCCAACTGTAATTTGTTTACCCAGCATGCTTTATTTATCTTATGGAGAGACACCACTAATGAACTGTGGACCCCGATCCAATTTGCTTTACATAGCTTTACCATTTTACTTTACTTGCACTGTTTACTTTACTTTCAAACTATTATACTTTTACCACTCGATACGCTCATACCTTTGTTTACAGCAACCCGGTGAGATTGACAACCTCATCGTAAGTTGGGGACAAAGTATTTGTTTGTGTTGTGTGCAGGTTTCGCGTTGCTGCTAGGTGAAGACACACCAACAAGTTGTCTGGCACCGTTGGAGTGTCACTAAGCTAGCAAGCATCACCTTCTTAAGTTTGGCTTTCTCCTACTAGATTGATTACCTTAGTTTCACAACTGAGGGAAGACTTGCTACTGTGCTCATCATACCTTCTCTTGGGGTTCCCAACTGGTCGGTTATTTACATCATCAACAACGCACCATCAAGAAAGTTTTCTGGCACTGTTGCCAGGGAGAAAGAAGACTTCTGCAAGGGGAGTCTTGCATGCACAATCTTTTACTTTGTTTTTAGTTTTGCTTTACTTTATTTTTGCTTGCATCTTTTTATCAAAAACAAAAAAAAATAGTTTCCTTTATAGTTGCTTTTTATGTCTAGTTTAGTTGCTGCTACTATGTCGCCCGAAGAAATGATCTTCACTTTCAAACAAAAGAGTGAGGAAAGTTTCAAAGAAGCTTGGTCTAGAATTTATGATTGGCATGGAAAAACTGAACCGAAAATGACTTTGAGTTTGCTTCTTAGTATCTTTTAATTTGGACTTGCTCTTCATTATAGATATGCTTTGGATGCTACAGCAGAAGGAGATTTCCTTCATTGTGATGGAGATCAAGCTTTCAATATTATAAAAAAGTTGATTACAATTTATAGCATGCCAACTGATCTTGATTCCTCTCTTGTGAGCATTTTTAATAGACTTAATACTCTTGAGACTCGCACTACTTGTTTGGGTAATTGCTATAGTACTTTGTGCGAGCATTTTAATTATGTGCCAATAAATTCTGAACCATCAAGTTGGTACCCTACGGTAAAAATCACCATTAGTGGTGAAACTTTTCATGCTCGTTGTGATATTATGTCTGAATTTTGTCTTATGCCAAAGGATGTTTATGAATCTTTGAGTCTTTGGAAACTTTCTGAGGGCGGAGAAGAAATTTCTCTTACTAATAATGCCACTATACTTCCCGTTGGAATAGCTGAAGGAGTTTATACAAAAGTCCTAGGAAAAATGATATCTACTGATTATCTTGTTATTGAATATGTAGGAAAAGGACAAATCACGCTTGGAAGGTCTCTACTAAAGCTCCTGGGCGCCATTATAGATGTGGGCAAAGGCACCTTAAGATTCATCTCTCCACCTTGCAATAATCATGTGTTTCCTAAAGTTAAGAGCAATGGTAAGAGAGGAAGACGTAAGGCACCCGTTGACCCTAATGCTTCATCATTTGATATTACTTGATTTCCACCTTTCTGCGCCTAGCTCAAAGGTGTTAAAGAAAAGCACTCTTGGGAGATAACCCATTGTTTTATTTTTAGTTCTTTTTCTTTTATTTGAGTCTTGGAAGTTATTACTACTGTAATAACCTCTTCTTATCCTTTTTATTTCTTTGTTGTGCCAAGAGAAACCTCTAATTTGAGTGAGGTAAGATTTGGGGAAGTTGCTATCCTGAAACAGATTTCGGTGCTGCACCGTAAAAATTCATGAAAATTCTCAGAATATATTTTCGACCTGCGATTTCTTATGCATATTCCCCAGGTTATATCCAAACTTTCATTAGTTTTACACTTTTTGATTTGAGCAACAGAAGGTCCTCGAAAAAATCAACCTTTGTCAGCTGTTCTGTTTTGACAGATTTCTACCACTATTTGTGTTTGCCTCTCGATCGCTTTCTTTTTTAGTTCTTTTGATCATGAAACTTTTAGGGAAGTTGCTACAGTAGTATATGCTTTAATGTGGTGGTTTTGGGTTGAAACCTGAACCAAGAAGGGTTGATTCATTATTATGTTTATGCTAACGTTGCTAATAGAATTGTGTGAAGTTTTGTATGAAAGAAGTTTTCAAGTGTAGGGATTGGAGAATGATGGGATGAGATGAATAATGGATAAAAGCTCAAGCTTGGGGATGCCCATGCACCCCAAGAAATATCCAAGAGGTACAAGCGTCAAAGCTTGGGGATGCCCCCGAGGCACCCCTTCTTCATCGGCAAAAATTAGGTCACCTTTCAAGACACTATATTTTTATTGCTTCATGCACTATGCGTTTTTCTTGGAGCGTCTTTACTTTTGCTTTCAGTTTTCTTTTGTTTTTTTGCTGAAATAAATGGTTGGACCCCAACAAATTTCTTTTGGAGGAGATTTACTTCTTTTTCATTTGCCAAGAACACTCCGTTTTTCACTCTTATCGTTCAACGAGTGTTCTATTTTTCTAGAACTGTGTTTAGCTTTCGTTTTTCACCTTGATTTTTGTTTAGATCTTGTTTTATCTTTGCATCAAGGTGTATTTGGACCTCTGGTCTATATTGGTATTCATCAAAAGAGTTGTTTCAAAAAGGTTTGAATGGTGTTGGAAAAGAGAAAAAGTTTCATGCAAAAAAGTGGTACAAAAAGGAGCTTGTTTAGACTGCGGCTTAGACTTTTTCATGCCATGCTTGATGTCGTTTTGATAGTATGCTTAGTGATTTTTTCTATAGCATGACTTGTCTCAAATGACTGAGATTGCTTAATGAGCCTTTGAAAAAAATCATGCGTTGTTTTTATTATTTGGAAGCATTAATTTGGTTTTCTCCTTGATGCTTTATTTGGGTTGACTTGGCGCATGCTTACACATGTTTGACTCATACAAAGTCACCATAAGCCTCTATGATCATTTAGTTTTTGACCTTTGATGCCATTTTATGCTTCTCTTAATGATGTTTTGTCGCTATGCATGATTATGGCCGTTATTGCTCTCTTAGTTGGTCGCTCCCAGTCTTTTTCGAGCCCTCATTTTATACTGAGTATGAGCTCTACTCGTGCATCCAACTCCCAAAAACCAAGTTATTCCAGTGTGTCCACCATACATACCTATTAGCAATTTTCTATTCGAAAGTATATTTGACTTGCTTTTATCTATCCTTCAAATTAAACTCTTTTGGTGTTATGCGAAAATTGGTCAGTAAAGCTCTCACGAATCTGATGGCACACTTTACTTTTCTCGCTTTTAATAATTTTGACATTGTGGCTCTTTTATGTTGACGTTATGCTTGCAAGTTGTAAGTTGGAAATTAGCCAAACCATGCCGTCATAGGGTAAGCTTTCAACATTGCACTTCTTATTTGAGTTGATATTGTGATCTTTTGTTTATGGATACTCGCGATGTGAAATAAGTTGGGAATCTTGCGAGATCATGGAGTTTGTATACGTGTTAGAGAAATGCCTGGGCCGCCAATCTAAGCCATGCATAATTCATGGTGGAAATTTACATCATGCCCATAGTGGACATTCGATGATGCATCTCAAAATAAAAAGCTATACGAATGGTAAATAAAAGAGATGTCGAGGTGTTCATTGTCTGTCTGTCCTGTCATTTTGATGTGGGCTTGTTCCATGTCATCGGGCACGGAGGTACCCCATTGGAGGTTCTTGATGATACGTGTATACTTACAATGACAAGAGCTTGCTTGGGACTCTAAGTCGAGTAGCATGAGGTTTGGGTATTCGTACTTCATGGGACACGAGGTTTTCAACTTATAATTTGTCAAGCATATGCTCATAAATGTTCTTGCATTTACTTTAACCAATCAAGATGCTGATGACCCACAAGTATAGGGGGTGGATCGTAGTACTTTCGATAAATAAGAGTGTCAAACCCAACGAGGAGCAGAAGGTGTTGACAAGTGGTTTTGATCAAGGATTCACTGTAAATACTAGCAAACGGGTTTTCAGGGGTATTTGGTAGGGATTTCTATTTTCGTGCCCTCGGGTCCTTAGTTGTGCTCAGTTTTCCCCAGCCGCTTAGTTTTTCCTCAGTTTTACCCAAGCCCTTGTCTGAAACTCTCACAAGGAGCTCGGACGGGAGGAATCCCGTTAAGTTGACCGTTGGTTGGTGCTGGCAAGTGGGGCCGCTGTTTGTGCCCCGCAGTGGACACGCTTCCACTTATCCAGATCATCGTGGGACCCGCAACTTGTCAACGTTAGCGCGCCGGACCCACAGCTTACCCAGGTGCCCGTTGCAAAATGGGAGCCCGAGCCAGCCCCGCGCCCGTGCCTGTGCCATTGCTTCCCCCTTCTTTCCCCGCGCCCCATTGTTCTTCTTCTCCGGCAGCGGCAGCCCTTCCCCGGCAGGCGGGTGATGTCTAGTTTCTCTTCGACCTCCCGTTCTTCATGGCCGCAGTATAGACCCGTGCCTTTGACAAGATGCCCTGACTGCCCACACCAAGAGCCTCTGAAGTGGTCGATATGTAAGATGAACGACAACGGCAACCGTGGACGTGAGTTCCTTGCATGCGAGAGCTTGCCATATAGAGAGGGGGATAAGGTTAGATCTCGCTCCAATTGCTCTGTTTTCTCTCGATTTTCTTGTTATTCCCTCGAATTTGGGATTTAGGGTTCACGTTGTTGTTTTCAGATCCTGAAGAAATGCAGGTATTTCGAGTGGATCGATGTGTACGTTCAGAGGCTTAAATTGCAGGAATCAATTGGCAGTATTGGGGAGCGCAATTTGGGTGGGGGGTACTTGCTGTAGAGAATGCGGTGGAGAGAGGGGCCGTCCCGATTATGCCTAATGCTCCCAATGCAGAACTGGTGGAAGTGAAGGGAGAACTGAAGAAAATGAACAAGCAGTTAAAGCAGCTGATCAAGTTGAAGAAGCAAGCTAATCTGATGGCTGGTTGTTTTTTTTGTTGTATAATTGCGATCGGATTCTTATCATTGCTCGTCAAGCGCTAGAAGTTGTTACAAGGGATCCCTTGTTACAAATCCATTATTCAGTTACATGTACTTGTAGTTATTTTCAAAGTTAGTGTGTGCATTCACCGAAATTACCAAAAAAAATAAGTGTTAGGGAATATAGGAATGCTAAAGATAGTTGATAATTGTTAGAGGGGTGACAAATAATGCATTCACCGAAATCCCACAAATATGTATGTCTCATGTTTATACCAAAATTATACCACTTTTGGGACGTTTCAAATAACCAAAACTATATCCCAAACTATATTCCCTAAAAGAAAAGGAATGCTAAAGAAAGTTGATAATTGTTAGAGGGGTGATAAATAATCCATTCACCGAAATGCCCCAAATATGCCAAACATGTATGTCTCATGTTTCTACCAAAATTATACCATTTTTGGGCCGTTTCAAATTGCCAAAACTATATTCCCTAAAAGAAAAGGAATGCTAAAGATAGTTGATAATTGTTAGAGGGATGATAAATAATTCATTCACCGAAATGCCCCAAATATGCCAAACATGTATGTCTCATGTTTCTACCAAAATTATACCACTTTTGGGCCGTTTCAAATTACCAAAACTAAATTCCCTAAAGATAGTTGATAATTGTTAGAGGGGTGATAAATATGTATGTCTCTTGTTTACCACTTTTTAGTTTAACATTTTTAAATCATGGAAAATAATGCATAAATAGAGGGAATATAGTTACGTAGCAAAATAATCCATAAATGCACACGGATCGACTCCACCAACCGTTGATCCACCGACAGAGAGAGAGGGGTGGCCACGAAGAGAGAGAGAGGGGTGGCCACGAAGATACGGATAGGGGTATACTGCCCGTTAGATCAGTGGATCAACGGTTGGTGGAGTCGATCCGTGTGACAACTGCTCAACCAATCAGGATAAGTTTGGGTTTCTGTGAGCATTTGTGACAGTACTTGAGGGCAAAACTGAGTAGTACTAAGAAACCAAGGGCACGTAAATAGTAAATAGACTAAGGGATTCAAACAAAATAATTACAAAATGAAAAATGCGTGTTTTGTACAATATAATTCATATTGGGCTACATCAAATTATTTGCAATTCAAATATACATGAGTGTGACAATTATGGCCTCATTTAGACAAACTATGTTTTGGGGAAGATGTTTTGCAAAGGGGTTTGAGTGGAAAACCATGCATCTTCATAGCTACTAGTGATTATGAGAAGTGGCAATTTGTGGTAAAACATGATTTATCTATGTTTGTTAAGGTGGCAGGTTGCGTAGGAAGATTCCATGAGTAGGTGCCACTATGTTTTTATTTTTTTGGATTTTTTTGCGCATGAAATGACTCAATTAGCTATGTTATTCTCATTTGTTGACTCTCTGTTGACCAGCTACTTGAGGGTAGAACTGAGTATATTGCACTTGCCAGTTTAAGTACTCGAGGGGAAAACTGAGTACATATAAAATTTCTGAATAAGGCCCGAGGGTAGAACTGAGTACACCAAACGTCGAAGGGTTAGCCTCGTGTCGCGGTGCACGCTGCAGCCGTGCATAGCGGACGCGTGTTGCGGTACACCAAACGCCCCCTTCGTCTTTATAGAGCCCCTCTCACTCTCTCGACGCTTGCCCACTATCTCATTCTCACTGCAACCGCCTCTCCTGTCCCATCATCTTCTCCACTTCGCGTCGAAAAACCCCCTAAGAAAAAACCCCGGCGATGGAGAAGCATGAGATGCCCGTTTCCGACGTAGCCGCCGGCGCATCGGCCGCCGGCGCATCGGCCACCGGCGCATCGGCCGCCGCCCCCGTCCAGGCCCCATCGCTGCTTCCGACGTAGGCGTCGGCGCAGCAGCCACCGGCGCAATGGCCGCCGCCCCCGTCCAGGCCCTAGTCCAGGCCCCCGTCCAGGCCCCCGTCCAGGCACCCGTCCAGGCCCCCGTCCAGGCACCCGTCCAGGCCCCCGTCCAGGCCCCCGTCGATTGGGACCTGTACGAAGACCCGTACGAACCAGTGACGTACGTCGCGCCGGCGAACCCCTACGACACCAGCATCGTCGACGACTACCCGGAGGTAACCCTTTGTTCCCTTGTTCGTATGCCATTTCAATCCTTTTGTGTTAGATCTAGCGTTATTAGTGTTCGTCTGTTCCTAGTTCAATCCTTTTATGATAGATCTAGCGTTATTAGGGTTAGTCTGTTCCTAGTTCAATCCTTTTATGATAGATCTAGCGTTATTATGATAGATCTGGCGTTATTAGTGTTTGTGGTTTGCTTTTGTTTAAGATTCGGTTAACTTATGTGAGTAATCAATCCCATCCCGTTAATTTGTGCCGATGATGATGAATATTTGGGCACAAATTGATTCAGGGTTTGGTCTGTGAACAATTGGTGTGTACAAATTTGTTGTGCATGATCTTTGGTTCACTGTCCTAAATCCTGGATATAAGTGTGTCCAATGTATCTGAGGCTTCTTTTTTCGTGCCCATATTATCATGCATGATCTTTTGTTCACTCTCTGTTCCATCATTGCTGCAATTGACTCCGTGTTTTTCGATCTTTGGTGCTACGTGACAGGTGCAGAGCAGCGACGTCGACAACAACGACGAGTCCTTCCACACCAAGACTCGTCACGTCCTCAGGAGGCTGCAGTCCGGCCATTACGATCGCCACTTTGCTCGAGGCGTTTACAGGTGCCCCTTCTGCAACAGGAGGCTCCGCGCCACCGACTTCAACTGCCTGGTGAACCATGCCGAATCCCTTGGCAGTGCCCCTGGCGACGCTAGAGTTGGAACGACCGTGAACGTGCATGCGTTCATGGCCAAACACAAAGCACTTGGGATTCACCTGCGCAGCCTCCAAGCTTAATCCCATGTAAAATGTAGCTTATGTTGGATCTAGGGATCGGTAGTACTGTTGGATCTGTCCTGAATATATATATATATATATATATATATATATATATATAGAGAGAGAGAGAGAGAGAGAAAAGCTTTCTTACGTAACAACTCTGTGGACACACGAATCTGATCCGTCCAATGGGCCTCGTGATTCGAACTTAGAGGCTGGCCAAACTTTCCTTTGTTTCTTTTACTTATTTGTATCCAGCGATTCATATTTCCTCTTTGGTGAGGCATGGTCCCTGATTCCTGTGCCCGCGGCAGACGTAGACCTGCGCCCATGGCAGCTCACTAGGGCCTAGACTGCTGCCTTTTTTGCTTGCATGCAGATCCCCATAATCCCTCCAAGATAAAGGACACGAGCATGTGAACATAGCAGGAAATGTGATGCAAGAATTGCAGCCTTCTCCTGTAAACTCTCCACCGCCACTTGTGAAGCTCTGCCTCCCTGCCTCGCGTGCGTGAGCTGATTGACGAAGCCGCTCTTGCTCTCGATGCTATGCGACCAAAAAAAATTATTGCATGGTGGTGAGACGATAATTATTGTGTCTGGATGAAAAAATAAATCATTGTTTGCTCTAATTTTCATAAATTAGCTTCAAGCAATTCTTCAGTACAACCAATTCCGGGAAAGAGTTCTACTTTCAAACATCAAGAATGGTGATTATTGGCCCCCGCGTCGTCTCCCCCGAGAGGCGACTCGGGTGGAAACCCTAGGGGCCGCCGCCGCCGCCCCCTCCCCCCCCCTCACCGCCGTCGGCATTCATCGCCGGCCAAAGGCCGCTGGTGGCCGGCGGCGGCGGGATCTAGCCCCGTCGCGCGGCGGGAGCTCGAGGTGGTGGCGCAGCAAGGTCGGCTCCGGCGGGCTCCTTGTGTCCCTCCCCGGCGGCGGCTGCGGCGTCGGTGGCAGGTCGGCGAGGTGCCTGGGCGGCGGGAGGTGGCAGCTCCTGGCGTCCGCGGCCCCGGCTGGCGGCTCGCGGTGCTGCTCCTCGGCGCTCGGGCCTGCTCGGTGGTGGCCGTCCGCGTCTGGACCTCAAGGCGCGGGAGGTGGTTCCCGGCAGTGGCGCTCGGCCGGGCTAGTTCTGGTCTGCCATTGGCGGGGTGGCTGCGGTGCACGCGGCCGGATCCCGGCCAGGATCTGTCAGGTGAAGTTCTTCGGGCTTCCCCTTCGCGTGCACACGGCGGGTGTGCTCTTTGCGTGGAGCTTGGTGGTGCTGGGTCCTTCCGATGTGGTGCTTTGCCGGCCTGTCTCCGGTGAATTCCGTTGCTCTATCTCTGTTTGAGCAGACCATGGCGGCGCTGCTTGGTGTCGCAAACCCTCCTGGGGGCGTGGTTGGAGAGGCTCTCTCCGCTAGTGTGGTGGTTCCGGGCGAAAGCTCAGTGACAACGGCGCCTTTGGCGTCGTTCTTCCTTCTTGAGGGAGTCACATTGGAACTTCATGCTGCTGCTCGAATGGAGGTGCATTTGGCGGCGAGGCTTAGGCCTCGCGGTGCTGCCGTGCCCTTGTTCTGATCTGCTGTGGAAGCTTGGAGGAGGTGCTTGTGTGTCTTGGTGCCGTGAAGCCATTTGTCTACGCCGGTGGCGCTCGGGTGCCGTGGCGTCGTCTCGCTGCGCGTTGCCTTCGACCACCCCCCCGATGCTGGTGGTGTCGCGGCGTTGGGTGGTCTTGGCGGTGCGCTTCCGTTAGGCTTCGTTGATGGTTGCCATGGCGTCGTCTCGCTGTGCGTGGCCTGTCGTCCACACCCCCGATGCAGGTGGTGTCGTGGCGTTGTGTGGTCTTGTCCACACACTTCCGTTAGACTCCGTCGTTGGCACGGTGCCCCGGTTTGGACTCGGTTGATCGGGACTGTCGATTACGCCGGCGGTCTCTCTCTTTTTGTGTGTTGGTGTGTGTCTTTTTGTTTATGCTCTTCTTCCATTCCCCCTTGTAACTCTGGTTCCTTTGAACCCATCTTGCATTAGGCTGCAAAGCCTTATAGGCAACTGAATACAAATTCAGGTGGGGATTCTTCCCCCCCCCCCCCGGTGAAAATTCAAAAAAAAAAACTTTCAAACATCAACGGTGCATGCAAAAATAGGAGTAAAACTTAAACCCCTTCATTAGCCGTGACAAAAATCTAGGCAAGCACGACCTTGTAATAGAATTTAGAAATTAACACATGTAAATGGCTTGGGTAATGCATGAATGGCTAGAACAAAGAAGTAAAACTTAAACCTCTTCTGCCCGCATTTTACGAAACAAATGAACAGTTATCAAAATAAATTCTCTGTACAATTCTTGGGTCTTAGTATTTGTGCCTAGAACCATTTATCAAACATACATGCACCGTTTAAATGTGTGCCTGGAACCATTTGACAAACACACATGCACCGATGGTCTTTTATATACGGACCATCGTTTAACAATTTTATTGAATATTTGCATCATGTTTCTTTAGAGGCCCGTCTTTAGTCGGTACCTGCGGCAATGGTGCCCGTGAGCGTCATTCTCCGTGACATACTATTAGGTATGAGTGGAACTAGTTCTTTGATTATAGACATGAGTTTGTACACACACCATTTAAGTGTATGTGTGGAACCATTTGAGGAACACACAGGCACCGTTCAGTTCTTGTACTGGAACTCTTTGTTAGAAATGTTGGAACTCTTTGTTAGAAATGTTGTTCAAGCATGGAACCATTTGCGAAAGGCATGGGCACCTTTTGTGTTTTATCATGGAACTCTTTGGTAAAAATGCTTTTATTGAAGAATTCGGTATCAACAGAAAACTTTTAAATATAGTACTTCATAGTTCTCAAGATATCCAAATTATTAGTAGTTCTAATTTAATTGTGTACATCTAAGTATATGTTTTGTACCTCCAAAAAAGAGCTACTGTTATTTGTAAGAAAAGTAATCCACGACTAGACGTCTAGACAGAGCACCTGCCAAAGTTCTCATAATCCCGGTTCTAGATAGTAGTACATGACTAATACTGTAATCAAAATAGACTGGGCAATCAGTCCATCGGTGGCAAATGCACTAGTGCTCTTTTTCCACAATAATAGTACTACATCGCACAGTGCTCACATTTGATTAGAATACTACATCAAGACCCCATTTAGCTTGACCCAGCCAATCAAAAGTAGCTGGTGGTAAGACTCAAAAAAGGTACAAACTCCACTCACATTTGTCAGCTGTCAGGTACCCCATGCACACAAGAAGAGCTACAGCTTGCGACCCGCTGTCAACAATTTTTTGAAAAAAAGAAGCCGCATTGAGCATCACGGGAGGGAAAAGATGGCCCGCTTTTGTGGAAAAGCTGCCAAGAGTCGGGACAAAAATTGTCAGAGGTAGGTTTCTAATTTGGTTAGTGTGTAAGAAAAAGGCATTGGTCCCCTTTGCTTGTCTGGGAATGTGAATTATAGAAACTAGAGGATTTGGTTCCTTTTATAGAAAAGGGTGCGGATCTTGATGCAAGCGAAGGGTTCTGATTGCAACCACTAGAGTTTGCTATTGTATTACATCCACTCTCTCTCTCTCTCTCTCTCTCTCTCTCTCTATATATATATATATACTAGCACAATACCCGTGCGTTGCAACGGGTTCAAAAAATAAAATAAAGAAAATATTATGATTTTGTGTCCACCTAAGTCCCCAATCGTGCAATGGCTTGAGCTTGTACTGCCAACAGTTTCATCATATGAATATGATGCCTTTTCCCTGTACTTTATCATGTGCAACATCATCATCAAAATGATCTTAGAGGATAACCAATGTCTAGTTGCCTCTGTCCTCGGTGCCCTGTCTTGCACTTGCAACAGCAACAACCTCTACATTAGTGATCTCTCTGCATTGTTCTTCCATTGACAACTATTTGTTCAGTTTCAATTAAGGTTCTACATTCTGAAGAGGCTCATACCTCTACAAATGTGGACGTAGGAGGGTCGCGATGAGTATTCCAGTGTTCGCCCGGACAATAAAAAAACATGGTACTTATCTTTTGATCTCCAGGCACTTTGGCTGTCACGAACCGGGGGTTTGGATGATGCCTACATGAACACCTTCTTGTCCCTCACTGTAATCTAAACGTGCTTCTTCAAGGAGTAATGAATCAAAACGATTTACTCTGTAGAGATTCATTCATTGCCTAATTCGAAATTCAGCAACTATTAAGACACCATAGAAATATATAAAAATCATTCAAACCCTACATTTGTCAAAAAAACTATAGATATGCAGTATGAGGCTCTATTTACGATCCCGCAAAAATATTTATAGATATGCATTGTCGACTGATATGCGTTGGGAGTATTTAGGGAGAGTGCTGTTTTTGCTAGAACGAAATGAAGCATTCGCAGAGAGATGATGGAAGTTCACGAGATAGTTTCTTAAAAATACGCATGCCACAAGACTTCTTGCACTTCAAGATGCCATCCCTCTACAAGGTTTTCTCTAGAGCTCGAAAAGAAATGATAATGAAATAACCTTTAACTTAAATGTACTTGAATTCAGATAATTCCACCTGAAAGGAATACACATGGAACATTAGTTACTCCAGTCCTTGCGAGATTGACCGCCACCACATCCGGTGCCTTTGACGCACGTATTGTCACCTACGCAGCTACCTCCTTATTCTTCCTCTCACTGAGGTTAATCGTATTTTCTACCAGCCTTACACTTGAACCATTTTCCGCACCATCGCTGCGGAACCAGGCTGCTCGACTGCTCCGTAGAAGGCTGACTGTGAGATCTACTGCTGAACCGAAATATGTAAGCAACAACAACGAGATAAAACATATATTACTGAACTTGGGAGAAGCTGAATAACAATTAATAGGATTTTCTGGACTAAACATCAACAAATGCAGAACTGTTAGGACTCGATTGTAGCTGCTCAATGCATGCTGTCGTTGGCCACACCAAGGGCAGCTGGCAGCTAGACACCTGACCTCAATATTGTAATGCTTAAAACTGCATGCTAGTATAATCCACCTATTATTTTACTACACCACAGTCCACATATATATGCGCTACATGCTCCTTCCGATTCAGTCTATTCCTTGTACATGCATACATCTACTGGCGCAATGTTGATCATGACAAAGATACAGAAAATTCAGAAACAACATACTATAGGATGCCAGTAATAAACAAACTGAAGCTTCAATAGTAAGAAAAAATAAGACAACCAATTCACCCATCGACACCAACATAATAGCTATCACCAACCGACAAGCAGCCATACCTTTGTCAATGTCTTGTGGATGGCTTGCTCGTGGAAGCTCCTGACCACCTAAGGCTGTCACGGGATGGAGACCTATTTAATCGATCTGGCCACATATATGAATTGAACATGGTGTTGTTTTGGTCCGGATCGGACTTTCATCAACTGGCTCAGTCTCAAACTCTTCCAGCTGTGTTGGACGATTGACTAAGACAGACGGATGATAGTATTCTTTACGCACTCAATTGTCTCCCTGTTTAGTTCGCCGAGCGCCTGAGAGCTGTTGTTTAAGCTCCTCCGCAGATGAGCTGCGCATGCCATCCAGCCAGGCAGGACCAGCAGATCATTGATAGCGCCAGAGCTTTGCCTCAATCATCTGTTCGGTCCAACCATCGATTCATCTCTAGTCCTCCTTTTTTTTAAGAAGCCCTAGTCCTACTGGCCTCCCCTGTACCAGATAGCTGATACAGGTCGGAGCGCCCGCTATGGCTACGCCGACGAGATCATGCTGGATCAAGTTCGGCCACCAGGGCCGCGACTGCGAGCCATGGCCGGATGGCCTTTCTTTTTGAGCCCATGGCGCCCATCATGGCATCCGCGACCTTGACATCCCGTCGCGAGCCACGCCGGCAGCTGACTACCTTGTCCCTGCTGTTCCGCACGGATTCAGGGGCGCCTCCCGTTTTCTGTAACGGAAAACCTCTCCTCCCACCAGATCAAGGATAGGGGTGGACGAGCTCGTGGCTGGCGGCTGACCTCCATGTTCATGGCGAAATCCACATATGTTCGTGCCTTGACGTGGTCGAGGAAATCCGGGATGGCCGGAGACGACAGAAACGATAGTCGCGGCGCTCGGACAGAGGCAGGGAAGAGAAGGACGGTGCCCACGTGCGGTTGAAATCGACATGGAATTACTTCAAGACGGAAGTGCCGCTCCACGATGTGTGGACGGCCCGGTGGTGAGCTGGACGCAGAGCATGGCTGTAACGGCGCGCGACGAAGCGGCCAAACTCCAGTGTTACCCTACCTCACGTCGGTAGTTTCTGCGTGTTGGGTGCAGAAACACCTCGACGACGCCTTCTCGTCCACTGCTGGCGATCTCGACCGGGTCGATACGGGCTGGAGACGACGTAAATTATCGATCTGCTCTGGGCGGGCGGGCCAGATCTTCTATTGGGGCGGGCGGGCCAGATATATATAGAAACGCAGCTAGGCTTGTCTAGCCCGGATCAGGACTCCCATCAACCATCGTGTTGGTTTTCCTCGGTTGATAGTCACAGGACGGACGGACGAAAGCATAAAAATCACTACGGACGGTTTTTTTGACGTACCAAACTTTAGACCGGTTTTTTTACCTACCACGGTTTTCTAACCATCACGTCCTCAAGCCGTATTATTAGTAGAGATATATATATGCTATGTTGGCTGCTGTATGCAGCTTATCCTATATTTTCTTGATTTATTATGCTGCTGTGAATTTATCCTCTACTAGCTTCTACATTTGCTACTAGATTTGTTAACATATTGGGTAAAAAAACGAGGGCCAAAAGGCAACAATCATTAAAGAAAGACAGAAATAGAAGCTTCTCTAGATTTGATACTAATTTGGTGAAAAGAGAGAGAACTGTTACAGAGAGAGAGGGGAAAAAGACGCTCTGAAAAATGCCAATTTGGGCCGAGAGAGACAAAACCGAGCTCTCACGTACAACCAAACGCGGTCTCGTCCTGTCCCACGCGGTCCCGTTCTACCAGCCCCACGCGACGCGGCCCCACACGACGCGGCCCCACACGTCAGCACGGAACGGTCAACTAAACGGCAACCCTCCCGTCCGACCGTCTGCGAGGGGTTTCAAACTAGAGCGAGGGGAAAACTGAGGAAAAGTTAAGCGGCTTGGGAAACTGAGTACAACTAACGACCCAGGGGCACGAAAATAGAAATCCCTATTTGGTAATGCAAGTAAATAAAGTACGAGTAAATAAAAGAAAGTAATAACAATTGCAGCGAGTGGCCCAATCCTTTCTAGAGGAAAGGACAAGCCGGTTGTGTAACTTATGATGACCAAACGTTCTCGAGGACACACGGGAGTTTCTGTCAAGTGCTTTCGCTTCATACTGCTAAATAATCTTTATTGGTTTGATAAGTGTTATGGGGGTGAACCTGTGCTAGCGCACTACCCTTACTAGGATTAATACACACTTGTGATTATACCCCTTATAAGCATCCGCAACTACAAGAAAGTAATTAAGATAAATCTAACCACAGCCTTAAACTCTAAGATCATACGCTCCCTGGTGCAATGGTTTCCCAACGGAGGTTTAGGTTTCTGTCACTCCAGCAACCCCACAATTAGTAGCCAAATACACAATGCATTTCATTAGGCCCATAAATGGTGAAGTATCATGTAGTCGACGTTCACATGATACCACTAGTGAAATAGCACCACAACAAATAAATATCAAACCATTAAATATTACAACATAATTCCACTACTAACATCTTGACTTCTCCCATGTCCTCAAGAACTAAATGAACTACTCACAAGACATCATATAGATCATGATCAGAGGTGAAATAATGGCAAATAACAATCTGAACATAAACCTTAATTCAACGGTTCCACTCAATAGCATCAACCACAAGAGTAATCAACACCGGGAAAGTTTCCCCTAAGAATTTGACAAGATTCAACTCAAGATATTACAGCGGGATGGCGTGGTGATGGTGGAGATGAAGGTGCTGGTGATGAGGATGATGGTGATGATGATCCCGATGAAGTCCAGCGCGATGATGATGATGATGGCGATGATCTCCCCTCTCCGGGAAGGAATTTCCCCAGCAGATTTCTGCCTGTCGGAGAGCTTTTCTCTCTCTGGTGTTTTCCGCCCCGCAGAGGTGGTGGTGTCTATCTCTCAGCCCCCCTCACTTAGGTTTTCGGGGACGACGATATATGCGAAGGGGCGATGGCAGTAGTGGGCCAGGGTGGCCTCACCACGGGCCGACGCAGCCAGGGGTGGGCTCGCGCCCCCTGTGGGTGAGCCCACCCTGTGGCTCCTCTCGCCTCCTCCTTCTAACTTCTTCAATCTTCTAGAATTTCCTGATCTTCTGAAACATGGTGTCTTGATGGTCCTTTTTCCAGCAGAATCCTGACTACGGTAGCAAATCCTCCAATGATCATCAAACATGTAAAAACAGAGGAAACAACATAAGTATCATCTCTAAATGTGAAATATATCAATAAATAATAGTAAATTATGATACAAAATAGTGATGCAAAATGGACGTATCAACCCCCCTAAGCTTAGACCTCGCTTGTCCCCAAGCGAAAATTGAACTCGGTAAACATGACCACGGGTTTATGGAGTGAAGTGTCGATAATCAAAATGAGAGTGGATTTGCTACACACCTGGGTACCTACACACCCCCTTTCAAATTTTTATTCAAGACATATTAACCCATTTTTAGTTTGTTTTCCTAGTAGAGCACGGGATTCTGGTGTACAAAAGTGGTTTCAGAATTTTGATTTGAATTTTTTTTCATCAAAGTCAACTCAAAAATAGATTTTTCGTTGACTTTTTGTTTTTCAGGTTGACTTTGACCAAAAAAATTCATACAAAAAATTTGAAACCACTTTTACACAGTAGTATTTCGTGTTCTACTAGAAAACCAAGCTAAAATAGGTTAATACATTTTGAATCAAGAGTTGAAGGAGGGGTGTGTAGGTACCACCGTGCATACCGTTTTATTTTTGTAATCAAAATACGGACAAGAAGCATCACATTCACCAAGGCACAAATTATAATAGACAGCAACTTCCCTTTATATGATATAGACTTGCAATAAGTAAAAGGGAATCACAAATAAAGATGCACAACGTAAATTATAATTGGTGATGGCAAACCTTAGTTCTTGGTCAGAGAACAATGAACAAACTATACTTACTTTTGAATGGAGCCTTTTATAATAGAGCTAATATAGCAAAAACCATATGCTCAACGAAACAAACTCTTTGCAATCATAGAAAGCTTTCAAAGATATATTCCTTTAGATAAAAGCATTATACTAAACAAAGGAAGATAGTAAACATGATTGAACGGATCAACATATGGATGAGTGAAACATAACAAATCAAATGCTTGCTTGAGATAGAAGGGAATAGGTTGACTCAACATACACTACAACAATCACCCCCCTACAGCAACGCATGGATCCATATCTAAAGGCCAGAATAGGCATTGCTAGCACATTTACCAACGGATTTGGCATGCGTTGCGATTTTGGGCGTTGCAAGGGTGTAATGCAACACATATGTGTGTGTTGGTAAGTAATGAATAATGCATTGCAAAGGGGCAACACATGTGAAGCAACACATGGTATTCGTTGCTGCAAAGATATACAGGTTGAATAATTTTGTTTCAAAACAAATATTATTTTCTAGATTGGGCAGCCTTTTTTTAGGGAGGGATTTTAGATTGGGCAGCTCAATCACCTCGAAGAGCTTTTTTTTAAGAGCAACTACAACACACCTGGTACTTTATAGGATAGCAACAACAACACACACAAATCCCAAATATGGACATGCCATGAAGTAACAAATCAATATTGATTATTTGAATAACCATCTGATACATTGAAATTATCTTACAATGACTCATCTTACAATCTTTGTTCAAAATACGATAGTCTAACTAATCCTATATCTAATCTTTCTAATGCTCTGCCTTCAAACATACATAGCTGATATCCAAATATAGAAGCGTAAAATCTAAATCTTGCCTGGGCACTGTATTGTCCTACCGCGTGCGCGCATGTGTGACTCGTTGGATCAGCATCATGTGGCATGGTGGCACCTCGGTGGGGCCACACGCACATGCTAACCGCTTTTGGGCCGAACGCGAGGCGTGGCGTAGCGCTGACCTCTCGTCCACTCCATCCCCAACCCCCACCCCACGAACTCAACCTCCAGCGCCCCCATGGTGGTGGTGCGGATTCACGGCACTGGCGCTGCCGATGCGAAGGGCAGTGGCCATGCCGTTGGGGAGTCGGAATCGAGAAGGGCGCGGCCATGGCGTTAGGGAGGGGGGATCGAACGGCGTCGACGCTCCCAAGGCAGAGGGCGGCGACCATGGAGTTAGTGGTGGTGTGGGCTAAGGGGGAATCACACATCCTCCGAGCTCCCAAGGCGGACGGCGGTGGCCATGGTGGCCAGCTGGTGGTGGTGCGGGCGGGAGGAATCGCACGGCACCCGTGCTCCCGAGGCGGAAGGCGACGACCATGGCGGTGATGGGGTTAGTGGAGACAGCGGTAGCCTAGAAGGCGAGGCACGGATGCGGTGGAGGAGGATCTGGTGGTGGAGTGGCCAGGTCCTCCTCATCCTATGCTGCGGTGGGGCGGGAGGGCCAGGATGCGTCCTGGTTTCTACATCCTCACGCTGCAAAAACTTCATGGTTGGGCTCTGTTCTATCGATGGGATGCGTCCTAGTTTCTACATCCTCCCGCTGAACAAAGGTGAGGTTTCGCTTCGCCCTGGTTGTGGTGTGATCTTTGCGTGATGACCATCGATGCATAATTTGCCGAGAGATGGGGGATCAGAAGTTGGATGTTACAGTAGTAGTGTTTTCCCCCATTTTGGCTACTAGTTTTCAAACTGGATGTATTTCCTATTTTTTTTGTACATCCAGAATGATTAAAATCTCAACTGTAAATTTTCCCCAATTACTGATGAAACTTATGAATTTGGATGTAATTTTTATATTTTTTCTACATCAAATGGATCAAGGTATAAAACACTATTATGCCTGTGATCTTGGTCCATGTGGATGTAATTTTTATCTTTTTTATACATCCTGACTATTGAATGGATAATAAAGATGTAAAACGCCAGTATGTTTGTGATCCCAGTTTGGTGCAGTTGGATGTAATTTTTATATATTTTCTACATCCACCGCTGCAATTTTTACATTCTCAATTGGGATTACAAACTAGATGGTATGGGTTGTTTTTGAGGAATGTAATTTTTGCTACAACAGGATGAAGTCGTGCGTTATGAACACCTCATCAACACGGATTGAAAGTTGAAGTACTGCATTCGTTTTTGCGCAAGGCTATGAGAAGGAATCTGGCGAACTAGAACTGTTCTATTTATAGAAAGCGTGGGGACAGTTGCATGTGCGGCATGGTTTCTATTTATGGTATATGTCGCTTTCGGACAAGGGGGGCACTGCGGAAGACTAACCAGTAACCGCGCACCGTGTAGCCAAGCCCATATAGAAGTCTTTGATGATCTTTCGGCCTGCAAAAGTAAAGTATGAATCTCAGAAACGATGTGGAAAAAAATAGTATCGGTATTGTGAATCCTACTATGTGCACCTACAGGTCAACTCATTACCACACAAATCCAAATACAATGTGAAATACTGAAAAACAAGTAACATGGTGAAGATATGGAATCACGAAGCACTAGCGACTAGCTTAAATTTACCTGTGGGTAAGGAGTAATTTTCAGTGGCCTCAAATCCAGCCAACAAGTGAGTGGAGTTCCAGTCCATTTGTTTACTAGCCAAGCTTCCTGAGAATCACCCAATGTCCACCCTAGTAAATTCACCTGCATCACTGAAACTAACTTTATGCTAGTTGTTTGTTCCCACGTACAAATCAAATATAAGAGGAATATTCAGGCCGTGAATTTCTACCAGTAGCATGCAAAATATACCTTTTGGTGGCAGTTCTCAACACTGCAGGTGCTTCCCAACGTGTACTCTAAACAGAATAAGCAGAAGGAAATGAAAACGAGGGTCAATACACACCTAGCTAATCAGGCTAGCCATGGATAAACTCGAATATGTAGAACTACTGTCTGTCATTAACGTGGCACATAATTGTTTGCATGGTATAGTTAACAATTTTCATAATTGTGTACTATAGATAAGCTCTAACAAGAACTTTAGATAGAGTCCCGAAATTACACAGAGACCAAGAGTACCTTACCTGGACTTTGGTGAACGACAATTAGAAGACCATATAAAGTTTCTTCTAATCTGCCAAAGTAAAGCCCAGTTCATTTGAAACTTCAAGAAAACAAGGTTCGGTTTCTGAACGCTGCAGGACATAATAGGTCATTAACCGAAATATGTACAAATTCCAAGTTACAGACAATCATACTAGTAATCAATTTCAGTTCTTCTTAATTACTTAATAATCATCACAGTACACGTGAAACAACCAGACTCTGCATTCGGCAGTCGGCATTGGCTTTCATTTGGTTAATTGCTGTCTGTATTATCCGCCGGCGACAAATCTGACAGTGAACAATTGACAGAACGGGAAAACAGATACACACCTGTGACCATGGCCGTGAGATGGCTGAACACGGAGCGGGATCCCGATAGCCCTCGCCACCCCCAGGCGCCAGCCTTGGATCCCCATCGACGCTGGCGCCGGCACTGTCACCACCGACCAGCAGTAGGCGATGCGTCAAAGTTACATTAGGAGATTGAACGGGTGAAGCACATGGAGAGGAAGACATGGATTTGAAAGGGAAAAGAGAAGTCGCACCTCGATATCCCTTGATCCCGCCATGCCATGTGCTCCGCCTTGCCCCTTCTTGAACATGTGCCAAACTGCCACCGCACCATTCCGGGAAAGGTCGCAGCACCGTTAATTTGGCTTTCGTGCACCACCAACAATGTCTGCAAGAAGGCCGGGGCCAGAGGGAGATGGAGAGGAAGGGAGGTCGGCGGTGGTGCGCCTGTTCGATGGATTTATTTTGTGGCGGCGCTTTTGGTCGGGGTTGACTGCTTCTAGTCTAGGGTTAAGATGTTTACTGGTGGAGATGGCGATCGGGAGATGGGGGTATGCGGAGGTCGTCAGGTGTGGGTTATAGGAAACCTAAGTTGTGGGGGGATGTGGAGCCTAGATACATATGGCATCACCGTTGCAAGCTATGTGTTGCTCTAAGCCTAGCCGTGTTGTAGTGATAAAAGTAAAAGACATGCCCTTCGTAGAGGGAAGCAGGGATTAAACATGTGCTAGAGCTTCTTATTTGTAAAACAAAGATAAAAGTTATTTTGAGAGGTGGTTGCTTTCGTCAACGACTAGCAACGGAGTTCTTGATATCTTCCATACTAAACAAGTGAGAGCGGTTCCGAGATGTTGATTAATTGGCACAATTGTGCTCTTTTATAGCTTGGCACTCCTCCCCACCTTTTTTTCCTTTCTCAAACCATGGCTAACCGATTCCATCGGATGCCCACCAACTTTCACAAATCATGGAGGAGTGCCTTTTTTTTTCTTTTCTCTTCTTTTTCTTTTAGATTATGATGGTCTGACCAGCTCCCTTGCAAAATTAATGACGAGCAGATGAAGCTGCCTAGTCGAGGGGTACCCAATTTAGTATGGAAGATAACAAACCCAACCACTACGTCCTCATGAGCTAAAAACAGTGGCACAAAATGTGAAGTATTTGAAGGTTTTTGAAAGGTAGCACATGAAAATTTACTTGGAATGGCTTGAAATACCATGCATAGGGATTTATAGTGGACTCTTTGGAAGTAACTTGGTTTTTGGGAATTGGATGCACGAGAAGTATTCCCTCTCACTCCAGGTTTTTGGCTAGCAAGGCTGGGTAGCAAGCATAAGAGTTGTATGAAACAAACAAACATACATATAATAAGAACAATCATGCAAACTTCCTTGAAAGTACAAACGATTTTAACTTGAGAATACTAATGCTTATGAGCCAAACATGAAGGAAAGCTGAAATGATGTAACTACCAACACTTTCCTTCTTCTTTTCTACTCAAACCTCAAGGTAATGTTGCTACTGACCAAGCTAAGTTTGCCAAAACCAACTAAATTTACTCATGCTCCTATAGTGATACCGATACTAATCAACAAGACTAATCATATAAGAGAGATTGCAAACTAAAATAAGGTGCACGGAAAGTAAATGATAAAACTTCTCATTAATATTTCATTACCGCAACTAACACCAAGGGATACATAGATAACCAACTAAGGAGGATACTTCCACATTGCAAACTATCCTATAAGATAACTTCTCTATTCATGATACGACTCGACTTGAAAAGTAAATGAGTAAAAGATAATGATATGATACCGCGGCACTCCCCCAAGCTTGGAACAAGCCAAGGGGATGCCTATACCAATGAAGAATTACTCCTTCGGCGGTGGTGGCGAGATCATAATTGGAGCAAGGAAAAGTTCCAGCATCCTGCGAAGCCTGAGGTTCTCTTCTTGAAGCCTCTCTATCTCCCTCTCCAAAATCGGTACTGGGCACAAAGCTCGTCAGTGACCAGAAGACCCTCTTCTATTATAGGAAGGAAGTTTAGATCCAAGACTGGTAGTGTTGGTCCCTGCATATTGTCAGAAAAGGCACGTCCATCATTCATTGATCCTACAAAAGTAGGGTCTCTTGCCCTCGATCCTCCAGCCACCTGTTCTTCCTTAAACTTGAGGTCTTGGTGGTCCTCTTCCATAGGCTTTTTGCCCTTGTCGTCGCTTGAAGGAGCCATGATGCTCCTAGAACTGAGAACAACTCCTGACAGAAACAGCTCGAAACGAAAAGATAACAAAAACATGATATACAAACCTCGGATAATCCGGGGGGTTATATAGGCAAAAATTAAACATCAAAACGGAATCACAGGAGGAAACTGGGACGGAAACAAGCTCCTGGGTGGTCTCACCATAGGGCGGTGCGGCCTATAGTGGGCCCACGCCCCTGGTGGTGAGGAGCCACCGGACTCCGTCTCCTGCCCATTTTCGTCTCGTGATTTTTCATATTTAATAAAACAACAAAAATATTAATGGAAAAGTTTAACGCGAACCTTTTCTGACTAGAACTGTTACCTATTCGAAAATGAATTCTGCAGGTTCCTACATATTGTCCTGGATGAATTCTTCTGGAGTTACCGTTTGAATAACATCAACATCTTCATTATAAGAATCTCCAGCAATATAATGTTTGAGTCTTTGTCCATTCACCACTTGCGTAGTGTTATCTTTTAACGAAGCAATCTTTATAGCACCTGAGCGGTACACCTCTTCAATAACAAAGGGTCCTTCCATTTTGAGAGTAATTTTCCTACAAAAAATCTGAGACGGGACCTATACAATAGAACTTTCTCACCAACATGAAACTCTCTCTTAAGAATTCTCTTATCATGCCATTGCTTAACTTTTTCTTTGAAAAGTCTGGCATTTTCATAAGCTTCGTTTCTCCACTAATCTAAAGAACTCAAATCAAGCAACCTTTTCTTACCGGCAAGTTTAAAATCCCTATTAAGCTCTTTCACTGCCCAAAAAGCTTTGTGTTCTAATTCTAAAGGCAAGTGACATGCTTTTCCGTAAACCATCTTGTAAGGAGACATGCCCATGGCCATGGGGTTCTTATAAGCAGTTCTATAAGCCCATAAAGCATCATTTAACTTACTAGCCCAATTTTTCCTAGATCTATTAACGGTCTTCTGCAAGATAGACTTGATCTCTCTATTTGAAAGCTCTACCTTCCCACTAGTTTGGGGATGATAAGCAGAAGCAATTCTATGATTAATGTCATATCTAGCAAGAGTTTTCCTAAAACTGCCATGAATAAAATGAGAACCTCCGTCAGTCATAAGATATCTAGGTACACCAAACCTAGGAAAAATAACATCCTTAAGCATTTTTAACGAGGTCTCACCATCAGCATTCTTTGTAGGTATGGCTTCTACCCACTTGGTAACATAATCAACAACAACAAGTATATGAGTATAACCTTTTGAAGGAGGAAAAGGACCCATAAAGTCAAATCCCCAACAATCAAATGGTTCAATAACAAGAGTATAATTCATAGGCATTTCATTACGTCTAGAAATATTACCAACTCTTTGACATTCATCACAAGATAAAACAAACTTTCTAGCATCTTTAAAAAGGGTTGGCCAATAAAAACCTGATTGTAGAACCTTTTGTGCAGTTCTATCTCCAGCATGATGTCCTCCATAAGCACTACCATGGCATTTTCTCAATATCTCTTGTTGTTCATATTCTGGAATACATCTTCGCATAATACCATCAACCTTCTTTATATAAATGTGGGTCATCCCAAAAGTAATGCCTCAAGTCATAAAAGAATTTTCTTCTTTGCTGAGCTGTAAAGGTTGGAGGCAAATACTTGGAAACAATAAAGTTAGCATAATTAGCATACCAAGGAAGGTCTCGCGAAGTTACATTTATTGAAGCCAACTGTTCATTTGGAAAACTATCATTAACAGGAATAGGATCAGAAGAAACATTTTCCAATCTAGACAAATTGTCAGCAACAGGATTTTTAGCACCTTTTCTATCTATAATATTCAAATCAAATTCTTGTAAAAGCAACACCCATCTAATAAGCCTAGGCTTAGCATCCTTCTTCGACATAAGATATCTAATAGCAGCGTGATCAATATGAATAGTAACTTTAGAATCAACAATGTAAGGTCTAAACTTATCACATGCAAAAACAACAGCAAGAAACTCCTTCTCAGTAGTAGCATAATTCTTCTGAGTGGCATCAAGAGTCTTACTAGCATAATGAATAACATTCAACTTCTTATCTACGTGCTGTCCAAGAACAGCACCAACAGCAAAATCACTAGCATAGCATATAATTTCAAAGGGTAAATTCCAATCAGGTGGTTGAACAATAGGAGCAGTAGTTAAAGCCTTCTTAAGAGTTTCAAAAGCTTCCTTACAATCATCATCAAAAACAAATGGTACATCTTATTGAAGAAGATTAGTAAGAGGCTTTGAAATCTTAGAGAAATCTTTAATAAACCTCCTATAGAAACCAGCATGACCAAGAATACTACGAATACCTTTAACATCCCTAGGACATGGCATTTTCTCAATTGCTTCAACCTTTGCTCTGTCAACTTCAATACCTCTTTCAGAGATTTTATGCCCAAGAACAATTCCTTCATTCACCATAAAGTGGCATTTCTCCTAATTTAGAACAAGATTAGTTTGTTCACATCACTGCAAAACTTTATCAAGATTGTGCAAACAATTATCAAAAGAAGTTCCATAGACGGAAAAATCATCCATGAAAACCTCCACAATTTCTTCACAAAACTCATGAAAAATAGCAGACATGCATCTTTGAAAAGTAGCAGGAGCATTGCACAAACCAAACGGTATACTTCTATAAGCATAAGTTCCATAAGGACAAGTAAAAGTGGTTTTCTCTTGATCATGTGTTTTAACAGCAATCTGAGAGAAACCGGAATAACCATCAAGAAAACAAAAATGAGTTTTCTTAGATAACCTCTCTAACATTTGATCTATAAATGGTAAAGGATAATGATCCTTTTTAGTAACTTTGTTAACCTTTCTAAAATCAATGCACATCCTATAACCAACTACTACCCTTTGAGGAATAAGCTCATGGCACAACAGTGATACCTCCTTTCTTAATAACACAATGAACAGGACTAACCCATCTACTATCAGCAATAGGATAAATAATACCAGCATCAAGGAGCTTCAATACCTCATTTCTTACCACTTCCTTCATCTTGGGAATTAGGCGGCGTTGATGTTCAACAACTGGCTTTGCATCTGGCTCCATGTTAATAGCATGCTGACATATAGTAGGAGAAATCCCTTTTAAATCATCAAGAGTATATCCCATAGCTCCTCGGTGTTTCCTCAATATTTCCAATAACCTTTCTTCTTCCTTTCCTGAAAGTTTAGAACTAATAATAACAGGATATATTTTCTTATCATCTATATAAGCATACTTAAGATCATCAGGTAAAGGTTTTAATTCAAAAACATGATCTTCCTTAGGTGGCAAAGTGGTACCAAGATCCTCCACAGGTAAATTGTGCTTAATCAACAGTGGTTGACGAAGAGGAATATCGTCAATCTCCTCCCTTTCTTTCCTGAAAATATCACTTTCATGGTCCTCCATAAATTGCTGCAAAGCATTATTAGGAGCAAGAGCAATAGAGGCAAGCTGTTCAACTCGAAATTTTTCATTAGGAAATTCATTTTCATGAGGAGTTTTAGCGAACTTAGAAAAATTAAACTCATAAGATTCTCCATCAAACTTAGTCAAAATTTTCTCCTTCTTACAATCTATAACAGCACCACAAGTATTCAAAAAGGGTCTACCGAAAATAATAGGACAAGTTTTACTAACTTCAGTACCAAGTATAAGAAAATCAGTAGGATATTTAGTCTTACCACATAGAACTTCCACATCTTGAACAATACCAATTGGCAGGACAGTCTCTCTGTTAGCCAGCTGAATAACCACATCCATATCTTGAAGTTCACAAGGGGTAATTGCATGCATGATTTCTTTGTAAAGCTCGAAAGGAATAGCACTTGAACTTGCACCGATGTCACATAAACCATAATAGCAATGATCACCAATCCTGACAGAAATAACAGGAACACTTGTTTTCCCAGGCCTACTAGGATGTGAAACAATGTTAGAAGCATCTTCACAAAAGACAATATGTTCATCTCCTACATTTTTAGTAACAAGGTCCTTCACTATAGCTACAGGAGACTTAATAGTAATTTGCTCATCAGGTTCTACAGCTTTCTTGGTACTTTTATTAAGCACGCTTATCAAAGTGGAATGCTCCTTTACCTTAGCAGGGAAAGGTGTTTTCTCAAAATAAGGTTCGGGTAAAATGCGATCAACGGTACAAACTTCAGTAGTTTTAGCAGGAATATGACTAATAGAATCTTTATAAGGCGCATGATACTTGTTCCAATCTTTCTTTGGAACATCAAGATAAGAGGCAAAGGCCTTAAAACAGTTAGCAAGTATCTGAGAATCAAGACCATAAACAGTGCTAACATTATGAAAGTCATCGGTTCCCATAAAAGCTTTAATGCATTCATAATCATAATTTATACCTGACTTCCTACCTTTAACGTTTTCCCATCCTTCAGTATTTTCTTGAATATGATCAAGAAGATCCCACTTAGCTTGTTTTTTCATGCGCGTAAATGATCCAGAGCAGGAAGCATCCAATAAATCCTTATCGTGAAGAGTAAGCCTTGCATAAAAGTTATTAATAACAATGTTGCTGGGAAGCTCATGAGTGGGGCATTTGAGCATTAGTGACTTCAATCTCCCCCACGCTTGGGCAATACTCGCTCCATCATGAGGCCAAAAGTTATATATTTGATTACGATCTTTATGAATTTCACTTGGAGGATAAAATTTGGAATAAAAGAGAGGTACAATTTCCTCCCAAGCAATAGATGGACCATCATTTAGCAGATGATACCACTCCTCAGCTCTGCCTTTCAGTGATAGCGAAA
This sequence comes from Dactylis glomerata, assembly GCA_007115705.1. Lineage (NCBI taxonomy): Eukaryota > Viridiplantae > Streptophyta > Magnoliopsida > Poales > Poaceae > Dactylis > Dactylis glomerata. The sequence continues at coordinate 1,023,015 of QXEO01000165.1, forward strand.
ATAGCTTCCTCTTAACCTGGCTTGATGAAATACCTGCACACTTGAACAACTCGCATAACTCATGTATAAAGAGTAAATGATCCCCCGGATGGACAGTTCCATCTCCTGAATAGCAGTTATTCATAACACGTTCAACAATTTTCATAGGTATTTTAAAAGGATCTAATTGAGCGAGTGGTGGTTCATCCACAACCGCAACAGTGGTAGTAGTGTTCCCAAATAGGAAACCAAATGGAGAACTCTCCATAGCAAAATAAAATAAAAATAAATGATAGAAATAAAAACTATACTCACAGCGACAGTTACCTTTACCAATTCCACTCTTCAATAGCGCTTCACTCCCTGGCAACGGCGCCAGAAAATAGTCTTGATGACCCACAAGTATAGGGGGTGTATCGTAGTACTTTTGATAAATAAGAGTGTCGAACCCAACGAGGAGCAGAAGGTGTTGACAAGTGGTTTTGATCAAGGATTCACTGTAAATACTAACAAACGGGTTTTCAGGGGTATTTGGTAATGTAAGTAAATAAAGTATGAGTAAATAAAAGACAGTAATAACAATTGCAGCGAGTGGCCCAATCCTTTCTAGAGCAAAGGACAAGCCAGTTGTGTAACTTATGATGACCAAACATTCTCGAGGACACACGGGAGTTTCTGTCAAGTGTTTTCGCTTTATACCGCTAAATAATCTTTATTGGTTTGATAAGTGTTATGGGGGTGAACATGTGCTAGCGCACTACCCTTACTAGGATTAATACACACTTGTGATTATACCCCTTGCAAGCATCCACAACTACAAGAAAGTAATTAAGATAAATCTAACCACAGCCTTAAACTCTAAGATCCTACGCTCCCTGGTGCAATGGTTTCCCAACAAAGGTTTAGGTTTCTGTCACTCCAGCAACCCCACAATTAGTAGCCAAATACACAATGCATTTCATTAGACCCATAAATGGTGAAGTATCATGTAGTTGATGTTCACATGACACCACTAGTGAAATAGCACCACAACAAATAAATATCAAACCATTAAATATTACTCAACATAATTCCACTACTAACATCTTGACTTCTCCCATGTCCTCAAGAACTAAACGAACTACTCACGAGACATCATATAGATCATGATCAGAGGTGAAATAATGGTAAATAACAATCTGAACATAAACCTTAATTCAATGGTTCCAGTCAATAGCATCAACCACAAGAGTAATCAACATCGAGAAAGTTTCCACTAAGAATTTGACAAGATTCAACTCAAGATGTTACAGCGGGATGGCGTGGTGATGGTGGAGATGAAGGTGCTGGTGATGAGGATGATGGTGATGATGATCCCGATGAAGTCCAGCGCGATGATGATGACGATGGCGATGATCTCCCTCTCCGGGAAGGAATTTCCCCGGCAGATTTCTGCATACCGGAGAGCTTTTCTCTCTCTAGTGTTTTCCGCCCCGCAGAGGCGGCGGTGTCTATCTCTCAGCCTCTGCCCTCACTTAGGTTTTCGGGGATGACGATATACGCGAAGGGGCGATGGCAGTAGTGGGCCAGGGTGGCCTCACCACGGGCCAGCGCGGCCAGGGGTGGGCCTGTGCCCCCTGTGGGTGAGCCCACCCTGTGGCTCCTCTCGCCTCCTCCTTCTGGCTTCTTCAGTCTTCTGGCAAAATATAATTTTTGGTATTTTTCTGGAATTTCCTGATCTTCCGAAACATGGTGTCTTGACGGTCCTTTTTCTAGCAGAATCCTGACTCCGGCAGCAAATCCTCCAATGATCATCAAACATGTAAAAACAGAGGAAACAACATAAGTATCATCTCTAAATGTGAAATATATCAATGAATAATAGTAAATTATGATACAAAATAGTGATGCAAAATGGACGTATCAGATGCCTATGATGGGGGCAATGAGAGCTCAAAGCTAGTAAGTACCATAATCTTTTGAAGGTTTATAAAACTTACAATCACTGCTTCCCTCTGCGAATGGCCTTTCTTTTACTTTTATGTTGAGTCACCACCTTCTACCTTTATGCACCGTCTGAGAGAGCATAGTTGCCATTCTGAGTATAATGTGCATTGTCCCAAAGTTATCATTGATTGATTCATGACTATGGTTTCACTTGTTCTTAAAATATTTGTATCTAGTCGCCCTCTTAAACTTGAAGGTGTCCTATGCATTTATGTTTTGCTATTCCATGAAGAACAAGCTAAAAACCATTTGTTATGTTTTTCCATATGATTTGAACACAGATTTGACTTTCATTGTTTCATTATTCATGATCTTTCGTTTGTGTTTCTTTTCATGTTATAACATGGTTGCTAAGTTTCTTCTATCAAGATTATGTCTTTCATGCCCATGTTTTAAGTTCTTTTGATCCCAGCACTCAATGCTTTCTTTGATGATTAAGATTGTGATGGTGCATGTCACCTCAAAAATTATTCTTTTGTTATCACTTACCTACTTGAGGACGAGCAGGAGTTAAGCTTAGGGATGCTGATACGTCTCAAACGTATCTATAATTTTTGATGCTCCATGCTTGTTCTTACACCATTTGCTTAGTGTTTTATTACACTTCGTGGCATTTTTATACGTTTTCCGGAACTAACCTATTAACAAGATGCCACAGTGCCAGTTCCTAGTTTTCTGCTGTTTTTGTGTTTCAGAAAAATTACACAAGAAATATTCTCGGAATTGGACGAAACAAAAGCCGAACCTCCTATTTTTACCGAAGCTTCGCGAAGACCGAAGATGAGATGGAGGGGGGCCAGAGGCTTGCCACACCACAGGGGGGCGTGGCCTAGCCCCTGGCCGCGCTCACCCATGGTGAACCCACTTGGTCCACCTCCTGACGATTCCCCTTCGCCTATAAAGACCCCTCATCGGGAAAAACCTAAGGGACGGATCGCTTTTCCCAGAAACATATTGCAAGCCGCCGCCGTCGTCGAATCGAGATCGGGAGGATCCAGGAGCTCTTCTTGGCACCCTGCCGGAGAGGGGAATCCCTGCCAGAAGCCTTCTACACCACCATGGTCACCTCCGGGGTGATGTGTGAGTAGTCTACCTTGGACTACAGGTCCATAGCAGTAGCTAGATGGTTGTCTTCTCCACCATGTGCTTCATGTTTAGATCTTGTGAGCTGCCCTACATGATCAAGATCATCTTTATGTAATAATACATGTTGTGTTTGTTGGCATCCGATGAGTATTGGTACTATGTCAAGTTGATGTGCTGAATATTATCTTATGTTATCTTTATGTTGTTTATGATCTTGCATGCTTTCGGTTGCTAGTAGCTATCTTGGCCGAGTAGATGCTAGTAACTCCAAGAGGGAGTATTTATGCTCGATAGTTGGGTTCATGCCTCTATTTAATCTGGGGGAGTGACAGTTGCCTCTATGGTTGTAGATGTGCTGTTGCCACTAGGGAGAAAACAACACTCTTGTGTCTAAGGACATTTGCTTTGTTTACATTATGCACTTTGCTTAATGCGATTATCTGTTGTTCACAACTTAATACTCAAGGGGTGTTCGAATGATATCCTCGCGAGTGGATTGTTAGTCATAGATGCAGTTGGATTACGGTCTATGTATTTTGTCGTAATGCCCAGAGTAAGCCTCATAGTGATCCTCGTGATGTATGTACATTATCTTTACTCTATCAATTGCCCAACTGTAATTTGTTTACCCAGCATGCTTTATTTATCGGGATTTCTATTTTCGTGCCCCTGGGTCGTTAGTTGTACTCAGTTTTCCCCAGCCGCTTAACTTTTCCTCAGTTTTCCCCTCGCTCTAGTTTGAAACCCCTCGCAGATGGTCGGACGGGAGGGTTGCCGTTTAGTTGACCGTTCCGTGCTGACGTGTGGGGCTGCGTCGTGTGGGGCCGCGTCGCGTGGGGCTGGTAGAACGGGACCGCGTGGGACAGGACGAGACCGCGTTTGGTTGTACGTGAGAGCTCGGTTTTGTCTCTCTCGGCCCAAATTAGCATTTTTCAGAGCGCCTTTTTCCCCTCTCTCTCTCTCTGTAACAGTTCTCTCTCTTTTCACCAAATTAGTATCAAATCTAGAGAAGCTTCTATTTCTGTCTTTCTTTAATGATTGTTGCCTTTTGGCCCTCGTTTTTTGCCCAATATGTTAACAAATCTAGTAGCAAATCTAGAAGCTAGTAGAGGATAAATTCACAGCAGCATAATAAATCGAGAAAATATAGGATAAGCTGCATACAGCAGCCAACATAGCATATATATATATATATATATATATATATATATTCAGGACAGATCCAACAGTACTACCGATCCCTAGATCCAACATAAGCTACATTTTACATGGGATTAAGCTTGGAGGCTGCGCAGGTGAATCTCAAGTGCTTTGTGTTTGGCCATGAACGCATGCACGTTCACAGTCGTTCCAACTCTAGCACCGCCAGGGGCACTGCCAAGGGATTCGGCATGGTTCACCAGGCAGTTGAAGTCGGTGGCGCGGAGCCTCCTGTTGCAGAAGGGGCACCTGTAAATGCCTCGAGCAAAGTGGCGATCGTAATGGCCGGACTGCAGCCTCCTGAGGACGTGACGAGTCTTGGTGTGGAAGGACTCGTCGTCGCTGTCGACATCGCTGCTCTGCACCTGTCACGTAGCACCAAAGATCGAAAAACACGGAGTCAATTGCAGCGATGATGGAACAGAGAGTGAACAAAAGATCATGCATGATAATATGGGCACGAAAAAAAGAAGCCTCAGTTATATTGGACACACTTATATCCAGGATTTGGGTCAGTGAACCAAAGATCATGCACAACAAATTTGTACACACCAATTGTTCACAGACCAAACCCTGAATCAATTTGTGCCCAAATATTCATCATCATCGGCACAAATTAACGGGATGGGATTGATTACTCACATAAGTTAACCGAATCTTAAACAAAAGCAAATCAAAAACACTAATAACGCCAGATCTATCATAATAACGCTAGATCTATTATAAAAGGATTGAACTAGGAACAGACTAACCCTAATAACGCTAGATCTATCATAAAAGGATTGAACTAGGAACAGACGAACACTAATAACGCTAGATCTAACACAAAAGGATTGAAATGGCATAAGAACAAGGGAACACAGGGTTACCTCCGGGTAGTCGTCGACGATGCTGGTGTCGTAGGGGTTCGCCGTCGCGACGTACGGCACTGGTTCGTACAGGTCTTCGTACAGGTCCCAATCGACGGGGGCCTGGACGGGTGCCTGGACGGGTGCCTGGACGGGGGCCTGGACGGGGGCGGCGGCCATTGCGCCGGCGGCTGCTGCGCCGGCGCCTACGTCGGAAGCAGCGACGGGGGCCTGGACGGGGGCGGCGGCCGATGCGCCGGCGGCCGATGCGCCGGCGGCCGATGCGCCGGCGGCCAATGCACCGGCGGCTACGTCGGAAATGGGCATCTCATGCTTCTCCATCGCCGGGGTTTTTTCTTAGGGGGTTTTTCGACGCGAAGTGGAGAAGATGATGGGACATGAGAGGTGGTTGCAGTGAGAATGAGATAGTGGGCAAGCGTCGAGAGAGAGAGAGGGGCTCTATAAAGACGAAGGTGGCGTTTGGTGTACCGCAACACGCGTCCGCTATGCACGGCTGCAGCGTGCACCGCGACACGAGGCTAACCCTTCGACGTTTGGTGTACTCAGTTCTACCCTCGGGCCTTATTTAGAAATTTTATATGTACTCAGTTTTCCCCTCGAGTACTTAGACTGGCAAGTGCAATATACTCAGTTCTACCCTCAAGTAGCTGGTCAACAGAGAGTCAACAAATGAGATTAACATAGCTAATTGAGTCATTTCATGTGCAAAAAAATCCAAAAAAATAAAAACATAGTGGCACCTACTCATGGAATCTTCCTACGCAACCTGCCACCTTAACAAACATAGATAAATCATGTTTTACCACAAATTGCCACTTCTCATAATCACTAGTAGCTATGAAGATGCATGGTTTTCCACTCAAACCCCTTTGCAAAACATCTTCCCCAAAACATAGTTTGTCTAAATGAGGCCATAATTGTCACACTCATGTATATTTGAATTGCAAATAATTTGATGTAGCCCAATATGAATTATATTGTACAAAACACGCATTTTTCATTTTGTAATTATTTTGTTTGAATCCCTTAGTCTATTTACTATTTACGTGCCCTTGGTTTCTTAGTACTACTCACTTTTGCCCTCAAGTACTGTCACAAATGCTCACAGAAACCCAAACTTATCCTGATTGGTTGAGCAGTTGTCACATGGATCGACTCCACCAACCGTTGATCCACTGATCTAACGGGCAGTATACCCCTATCCGTCTCTTCGTGGCCACCCCTCTCTCTCTCTTCGTGGCCACCCCTCTCTCTCTGTCGGTGGATCAACGGTTGGTGGAGTCGATCCGTGTGCATTTATGGATTATTTTGCTACGTAACTATATTCCCTCTATTATGCATTATTTTCCATGATTTAAAAATGTTAAACTAAAAAGTGGTAAAAAAGAGACATACATATTTATCACCCCTCTAACAATTATCTACTATGTTTAGCATTCCTTTTCTTTTAGGGAATTTAGTATTGGTAATTTGAAATGGCCCAAAAGTGGTATAATTTTGGTAGAAACATGAGACATACATATTTATCACCCCTCTAACAATTATCAACTATCTTTAGCATTCCTTTTCTTTTAGGGAATATAGTTTTCGTAATTTGAAACGGCCCAAAAGTGGTATAATTTTGGTAGAAACATGAGACATACATGTTTGGCATATTTGGGGTATTTCGGTGAATGAATTATTTATCACCCCTCTAACAATTATCAACTATCTTTAGCATTCCTTTTCTTTTAGGGAATATAGTTTTGGCAATTTGAAACGGCCCAAAAATGGTATAATTTTGGTAGAAACATGAGACATACATATTTGGCATATTTGTGGGATTTTGGTGAATGGATTATTTATCACCCCTCTAACAATTATCAACTTTCTTTAGCATTCCTTTTCTTTTAGGGAATATAGTTTGGGATATAGTTTTGGTTATTTGAAACATCCCAAAAGTGGTATAATTTTGGTATAAACATGAGACATACATATTTGTGGGATTTCGGTGAATGCATTATTTGTCACCCCTCTAACAATTATCAACTATCTTTAGCATTCCTATATTCCCTAACACTTATTTTTTTTGGTAATTTCGGTGAATGCACACACTAACTTTGAAAACAACTACAAGTACATGTAACTGAATAATGGATTTGTAACAAGGGATCCCTTGTAACAAATTCTAGCGCTTGACGAGCAATGATAAGAATCCGATCGCAATTATACAATAAAAAAAACAACCAGCCATCAGATTAGCTTGCTTCTTCAACTCGATCAGCTGCTTTAACTGCTTGTTCATTTTCTTCAGTTCTCCCTTCACTTCCACCAGTTCTGCATTGGGAGCATTAGGCATAATCGGGACGGCCCCTCTCTCCACCGCATTCTCTACAGCAAGTACCCCCCCTCCCAAATTGCGCTCCCCAATACCGCCAATTGATTCCTGCAATTTAAGCCTCTGAACGTACACATCGATCCACTCGAAATACCTGCATTTCTTCAGGATCTTGATACGTCCAATTTGCATCACTATTTTGTATCATAATATACTGTTATTCATTGATATATTTCATATTTAGATAAGTTACTTATGTTATTTCCTTTGTTTTCACATGTTTGACGATCATCGGAGGAGTTGTTGCCGGAGTCAGGGTTCTGCTGGAAAAAGGACCATCAAGAGACCATATTTTGAAAATCAGGAAAATTCCAGGAAAATACCCAGAAATTATATTTTCCCAGAAGACTCAGGAAGCCAGAAGGGGGAGTCGAGAGGAGCCAGGGGGCTCCACACGCCAGGGCGGCGCGGGCCCACCCCTGGCCGCGCCAGCCCTGCGTGGGGCCACCCTGGCCCACCTCTGGTCTCGCCCCTCCGCGTACATCATCGTCCCCGAAAACCTAAGTCAAGGGGGGGGGTCTCAGAGTTAGACACAGCCGCCTCTGCGGGGCGGAGAACACCAGAGAGAGAAAGCTCTCCGGCAGGGAGAAATCTGCCGGGGAAATTCCTTCCCGGAGAGGGGAGATCATCGCCATCGTCATCACCATCGCACTGGACTTCATCGGGATCATCATCATCATCTCCATCACCAGCACCTTCATCTCCACCATCACCACGCCGTCCCGCTGTAACATCTTGAGTTGGATCTTGTTATATTCATAGGGGAAACTTTCCCGGTGTTGATTACTCTTGTAGTTGATGCTATTGGGTGGAACCGTTGAATTAAGGTTTATGTTCAGATTGTTATTTACCATTATTTCACCTCTGATCATGATCCATATGATGTCTTGTGAGTAGTTCGTTTAGTTCTTGAGGACATGGGAGAAGTCAAGATGTTAGTAGTGAATTATTGTTGAGAAATATTTAGTGGTTTGATATTGTTGTGGTGCTATTTCACTAGTGGTGTCATGTGAACGTCGACTACATGATACTTCACCATTTATGGGCCTAGTGAGATGCATTGTGTATTTGGCTACCGATTGTGTGGTTGCTGGAGTGACAGAAACCTAAACCTCCGTTGGGAAACCATTGCACCAGGGAGCGTAGGATCCTAGAGTTTAAGGCTGTGGGTAGATTTATCTTAATTACTTTCTTGTATTTGCGGATGCTTGCAAGGGGTATAATCACAAGTGTGTATTTATCCTAGTAAGGGTAGTGCGCTAGCACAGGTTCACCCCCATAACACTTACCAAACCAATGAATACTATTGGCTCTATGAAGCGAAAGCTCTTGACAGAAAACTCCCGTGTGTCCTCGAGAACGTTTGGTTATTATAAGTACACAACCGGCTTGTCCTTTGCTGAATAAAGGATTGGGCCACTTGCTGCAATTGTTACTACTGTCTTTTATTTACTCGCACTTTATTTACTCGTATTACCAAATACTCCTGAAAACCTGTTTGCTAGTATTTACAGTGATTCCTTGGTCAAAACTGCTCGTCAACACCTTCTGCTCCTCATTGGGTTTGACACTCTTATTTATCGAAAGTACTACGATACATCCCCTATACTTGTGGGTCATCAAGACTATTTTCTGGCGCCGTTGCTGGGGAGTGTAGCGCTATTGAAGAGTGGAATTGGTAAAGGTAACCGTCACTGTGAGTATTGTTTTTATTTTGTCTTTTATTTTACTCTGCTATGGAGAACTCTCCATTTGGTTTCCTATTTGGAAACACATCTTCTACTACTGCTGCTGCTGCACATGCGGAGGAACCACCACCGCCACCGCCTGCTGAAATTGATCCTTTTAAAATACCTATGAAAATTGTTGGGCGTATTATGGATAACTGCTATTCAGGAGATGGAACTGTCCATCCGGGTGATCACTTATTATTTATACATGAATTATGCAAGTTGTTCAGATGTGCAGGTATTTTACCAAGCCAGGTTAAGAAGAAATTATTCTCATTATCATTGAAAGGCAGAGCTGAGGAGTGGTATCGACTACTCCAGGATGGTCCATCTATGGCATGGGAGGATATTGTGCCTCTCTTTTATTCCAAGTTTTATCCTCCAAGTGAAATTCATAAAGACCGTAACCGGATATATAATTTTTGGCCTCATGATGGAGAGAGTATTGCCCAAGCGCGGGGGAGATTTAAGTTACTAATGCTCAAATGCCCCATTCATGAGCTTCCCAATAATATTGTTATTAATAATTTTTATGCGCGGCTTACTCTTCCTGATAAGGATTATTTGGATGCTTCTTGCTTTGGATCGTTTACTCATATGAAAGAAGATGCTAAGTGGAAACTTCTTGACCGTATACAAGAAAATGCTGAAGGTTGGGAAAACGACAAAGGTAGGAAGTCAGGTATAAACTATGATTATGAATGCATTAAGTCTTTTATGGGAACCGATGACTTTCATAGTGTTAGCGCTGCTTATGGTCTTGATTCACAAATACTTGCTAATTGTCTTAAGGCTTTTGCCTCTTATATTGATGTTCCAAAGAAAGATTGGAACAAATATCATGCGCCTTATAAAGATTCTATTAGTCATATTCCTGCTGCAGCTACTGAAGTTTGTACTGTTGATAGCATTGTGCCTGAACCTTATTTTGAGAAGACACCTTTCCCTGCTAAGATAAAAAAGTATTCTACTTTGGTAAGTGTGTCTAATAAAAGTACTAAGAAAGCTGCAGAACCTGATGAGCAAATTACTATTAAGTCTCATGTAGCTATATTGAAGGATCTTGTTACTAAAGATGTAGGGGATGAATATATTCTTTTTTGTGAAGATGCTTCTAACATTCTTTCACATCCAAAAAAGCATAGGAAAGCAAGTGTTCCTGTTATTTCTGTCAGGATTGGAGATCATTGTTATTATGGTTTATGTGATATTGGTGCTAGTGCAAGTGCTATTCCCTTAGAGCTTTACAAAGAAATCATGCACGAGATTGGCGCTTGTGAACTTGAAGATATTGATGTGGTTGTTCAGCTTGCTAATAGAGAGACTGTGTGGCCTCTTGGTATTGTTCGAGATGTGGAAGTTCTATGCGGTAAGACTAAATACCCTACTGATTTTCTAGTACTTGGTAAGGAGGCTAGTAAAACTTGTCCTATTATTTTTGGTAGACCCTTTTTGAACACTTGTGGTGCCGTGATAGATTGTAAGAAGGAGATTTTTTTTACTAAGTTTAATGGAGAGTCTTATGAGTTTAATTTTTCCAAGTTTGCTAAGACTTCTTATGAAAATGACACGCCTAATGAAAATTTTCGAGTTGAACAGCTTGCTTCTATTGCTCTTGCTCCTAATAATGCCTTGCAGCAATTCATGGAAGATCACGAAAGTGATGTTTTTAGCAAGGAAAGAGAAGAGATTGACGATATTCTCCTTCGTCAACCACCATTACTCAAGCATAATCTACTTGTGGAGGATCCTGGTACCACTTTGCCGCCTAAAGAAGATCCTGTGTTTGAATTAAAGCCTTTGCCTGATAACCTCAAATATGCTTATATTGATGATAAGAAAATATATCCTGTTATTATTAGTTCTAAACTTTCAGGAAGGGAAGAAGAAAGATTATTGGAGATATTGAGGAAACACCGAGGAGCTATGGGATATACTCTGGATGATTTAAAAGGGATTTCTCCCACTTTATGTCAGCATGCCATTAATATGGAGAAAGATGCGAAGCCAGTTGTGGAGCATCAGCGCCGCCTAATTCCCAAGATGAAGGATGTGGTAAGAAATGAGGTATTAAAGCTCCTTGATGCTGGTATTATTTATCCTATTGCTGATAGTAGATGGGTTAGTCCTGTTCATTGTGTTCCTAAAAAAGGAGGTATGACTGTTGTGCCTAATGAGAATAACGAGCTTATTCCTCAAAGGGTAGTTGTTGGTTATAGAATGTGCATTGATTATAGGAAGGTAAACAAGGTTACTAAGAAAGATCATTACCCTTTACCGTTTATAGATCAAATGCTAGAAAGGTTGTCTAAGAAGACTGATTTTTGTTTCCTTGATGGTTATTCCGGTTTTTCTCAAATTGCTGTTAAAAAAGATGATCAAGAGAAAACCACTTTTACTTGCCCTTATGGAACTTATGCTTATAGACGTATGCCGTTTGGTTTATGCAATGCTCCTGCTACTTTTCAAAGATGTATGTCTGCTGTTTTTCATGGATTTTGTGAAGAAATTGTGGAGGTCTTCATGGACGATTTCTCCGTCTATGGAACTTCTTTTGATAATTGTTTGCACAACCTTGATAAAGTTTTGCAGAGGTGCGAAGAAACTAACCTTGTTCTTAATTGGGAGAAATGCCACTTTATGGTAAATGAAGGAATTGTCCTTGGACATAAAATTTCCGAAAGAGGTATTGAAGTTGACAGAGCAAAAGTGGAGGCAATTGAGAAAATGCCATGTCCAAGAGATGTTAAAGGTATTCGTAGTATTCTTGGTCATGCTGGTTTCTATAGGAGGTTTATTAAAGATTTCTCTAAGATCTCAAAGCCTCTTACCAATCTTCTTCAAAAGGATGTACCATTTGTCTTTGATGATGATTGTAAGGAAGCTTTTGAAACTCTTAAGAAGGCTTTAACTACTGCTCCTATTGTTCAACCACCTGATTGGAATTTACCTTTTGAAATTATGTGCGATGCTAGTGATTTTGCTGTTGGTGCTGTTCTTGGACAGCGCATAGATAATAAGTTGAATGTTATTCATTATGCTAGTAAGACTCTTGATGCTGCTCAGAAGAATTATGCTACTACTGAGAAAGAGTTTCTTGCTGTTGTTTTTGCTTGTGATAAGTTTAGATCTTACATTGTTGATTCTAAAGTTACTATTCATACTGATCACGCTGCTATTAGATATCTCATGACTAAGAAGGATGCTAAGCCTAGGCTTATTAGATGGGTGTTGCTTTTACAAGAGTTTGATTTGCATATCGTAGATAGGAAAGGTGCTGAAAATCCTGTGGCTGACAACTTATCTAGATTGGAAAACATTTCTTTTGATCCTATTCCTGTTAATGATAGTTTCCCAAATGAACAGTTGGCTGCAATTAATGTAACTTCACGAGACCTTCCTTGGTATGATGATTATGCTAACTTTATTGTTTCCAAGTATTTGCCTCCGACCTTTACAGCTCAGCAAAGAAGAAAATTCTTCTATGATTTGAGGCATTATTTTTGGGATGACCCACATTTATATAAAGAAGGAGTTGATGGTATCATGAGAAGATGCGTACCGGAATATGAACAACAAGAGATATTAAGGAAATGCCATAGCAGTGCTTATGGAGGGCATCATGCTTGAGATAGAACCGCGCAGAAGGTTCTACAATCAGGTTTTTATTGGCCAACCCTCTTTAAAGATGCCAGAAGGTATGTTTTATCTTGCGATGAATGTCAAAGAATTGGTAATATTTCTAGACGCAATGAGATGCCTATGAATTACACTCTTGTTATTGAACCGTTTGATTGTTGGGGATTTGACTTTATGGGTCCTTTTCCTCCTTCAAAAGGCTATACCCATATACTTGTTGTTGTTGATTATGTTACAAAATGGGTAGAAGCCATACCTACAAAGAGTGCCGATGGTGAGACTTCGTTAAAAATGCTTAAGGATGTTATCTTTCCTAGGTTCGGAGTGCCTAGATATCTTATGACTGACGGAGGTTCTCATTTTATTCACGGTAGTTTTAGAAAAACTCTTGCTAAGTATGATGTCAATCATAGAATTGCTTCTGCTTATCATCCCCAAACTAGTGGGCAGGTAGAGCTTTCAAATAGGGAGATCAAGTCTATCTTGCAGAAGACTGTTAATAAATCTAGGAAAAACTGGGCTAGTAAGTTAAACGACGCTTTATGGGCTTATAGAACTGCTTATAAGAATCCCATGGGTATGTCTCCTTATAAGATGGTTTACGGAAAAGCGTGTCACTTGCCCTTAGAATTAGAACACAAAGCTTTTTGGGCAGTGAGAGAGCTTAACAGAGATTTTAAACTAGCCGGTAAGAAAAGGTTGTTAGATTTGAGTTCTCTAGATGAGTGGAGAAACGAAGCGTATGCGAATGCCAGACTTTTCAAAGAGAAAGTCAAGCAATGGCATGATAAGAGAATTCTTAAGAGAGAGTTTCATGTTGGTGAGAAAGTTCTTTTGTATAGGTCTCGTCTCAGATTTTTTGCAGGAAAATTACTCTCTAAATGGGAAGGACCATATGTTATTGTGGAAGTGTACCGCTCAGGTGCTATTAAGATTGCTTCATTGAAAGATGATTCTACACAAGTGGTGAATGGGCAAAGACTCAAGCATTATATTTCTGGAGATTCTTATAATGAAGATGTTGATGTTATCGAAACAGTTTCTCCGGAAGAATTTATCCAAGACAAATTACAGGAACCTGCAGAGTTCGCTTTCGAGTAGGTAACAGTTCTAGTGAGAAAAGTTTCGCGAAAAGTTCTTCTTTCAATATTTTTGCTGTTTTTACTAAATATGAAAAATCACGAGACGAAAAGGGGCACGAAAAAGAGTCCGTGTGTGTCTCACACACGGGTGGCGCGGGCCCACCCCTGGCCGCGCCACCCCTGTGTGAGAACACACCGGAACTCGTTTCCGTCCCGTTTTCCTCCTGTGACTTCGTTTCGATGTATAATTTTCGCCTATTTAACCCCCCGGAGTCCCCGAGGTCTATATATCGTTTTCTCGTCGTGTTTTGTTTCGAGCTGTTTCTGTCAGGAGTTGATCTTAAGCTTGGGGGAGTCATGGCCTCTTCAAGTTGTGACAAGGAGGAAACACCTCTGGAGGATTACACCAAAGATTTCCGGCTTAAAGAAGAGGTTGAAAGCAAAGACGAAGAGGAAGATCAAAGTCCGAGGCCGAGCACCGTGATTGCCAGCATAGGGGTGGTGACAGATTATGACAAGTTCAAGAAGAGTGCTCGCATAAGGACCGGAGGAGGTGTGCCGCATCACACCTTAGCTCCACGGACGTCTCCACCACGCCAAAATCCTTTCCATACTCTGATTCATGAGCATCAGTTCCAAAAGGTGCCCAAATCACGATTACCCTCTGGCTGGGATATAGATCGTTCTAACAATGCAGGGACAGGAAGCTCCAAGGGTGAAGAAGGATGGGGAAATAATTCCAAGAGCTGGGATTCTCTTGCTGACAGGTTCATGAACCGTGTTGAGCACAATTCCGAGATGATTCGTAACCTCGAGTACAAGATTGATGATCTGAAGGATTTGATTGAGAAGCTTATTAGAGATTATTCACCGCCACCACCAAAGGAGTAATTCGTCATCGGTTTAGGCATCCCCTTGGCTTGTTCCAAGCTTGGGGGAGTGCCGCGGTATCACATCGTTACCTTTTGCTCATTTACCTTTCAAGTAGAGTCATATCATGAATAGAGAAGTTATCATATAGAATAGTTTGCAGTTGGAATTATCCTCCTTAGTTAGTTATCTATGTATCCCTTGGTGTGAGTTGCGGTAATGAAATATTAATGAGAAGTTTTATCGTTTACTTTTCGCACACTTTATGTTAGTCTGCAATCTCTCTTGTATGACTAGTCTTGTTGATTGGTATTGGTATCACATTGGGAGCATGAGTAGATTTAGTTGGTTTTGGCAAACCTAGCTTGGTCAGTAGCAACTTTACCTTGAAGTTTGAGTAGAAAATAATAAAGAAGTGCTTGCAGTTTCATCACTTCAGTTTTCCCTTATGTTTGGCTTATAAGCATTGTTATTCTTAAAGTTAAAATCATTGTACTTTCAAGGGAGTTTGCATGATTGTTCTTATCATATGTATGTTTGTTTGTTTCATGCAACTCTTATGCTTGCTACCCAACCTTGCTAGCCAAAAACCTGTACTGAGAGGGAATACTTCTCGTGCATCCAAATCCCAAAAGCCAAGTTATTTCCAAAGAGTCCACTATAAATTCCTATGCATGGTATTTCAAGCCATTCCAAGTAAATTTTCATGTGCTACCTTTCAAAAAACCTTCAAACACTTCTCATTTTGTGCCACTGTTTTTAGCTCATGAGGACGTAGTGGATGGGTTTGTTATCTTCCAATCTAAATTAAGTACCCTTCGACTAGGCAGCTTCATCTGCTCGTCATTAATTTTGCAAGGGAGCTGGTCAGACCATTATAATCTCAAAAAGAAAAAGAAAGAAAAAGGCACTCCTCTAATGGAATGTGAAAGTTGGTCGGCACCCGATGGAATCGGTTAGCCATGGTTTGAGAAAGGAAAAAGGTGGGGAGGAGTGCAAAGCTATAAAAGAGCACTAAAGTGCCAATTAATCAAACATCTCGGAACCGCTCTCACTTGTTTAGTATGGAAGATATCAAGAACTCCGTTGCTAGTCGTTGACAAAAGCAATCACCTCTCAAAATAACTTTTACCTCTGTTTTACAAATGAAAAGCTCTAGCACATTTTAATCCCTGCTTCCCTCTGCGAAGGGCCTATCTTTTACTTTTATGTTGAGTCAACCTATTTCCCTCTGTCTCAAGCAAGCATTTGAGTTGTTATGATTCACTCATCCATATGTTGATCCGTTTAATCATGTCTTTTATCTTCCTTGTTTTGTATAATGCTTTTGTCTGAAGGAATATATCTTTGAAAGCTTTCTTTGAATGCAAAAGTTTACTTTGTTGAGCATATAGTCTTTGCTATATTAGCTCTGTTTTAAAAGGCTCCGTTTTAAAAGAGAGAATAGTTTGTTCTCCACCCTTCGACCAAGAACTAAGGTTTGCCATTGCTAATTATAATTTACCTTGTGCATCTTTACATGTGATTCCCTTTTACCTATTGCAAGTCTACATCTTATAAAGGGAAGTTGCTGTCTATTATAATTTGTGCCTTAATGAATGTGATGCTTCTTGTCCGTATTTTGATTATCGACAATTCACTTCATAAACCTGTGGTCATGTTTACCGAGTTTAGTTTTCGCTTGGGGACAAGCGAAGTCTAAGCTTGGGGGGTTGATACGTCTAATTTGCATCACTATTTTGTATCATAATTTACTGTTATTCATTGATATATTTCATATTTAGATAAGTTACTTATGTTATTTCCTTTGTTTTCACATGTTTGATGATCATCGGAGGAGTTGCTGCCGGAGTCAGGGTTCTGCTGGAAAAAGGACCATCAAGAGACCATATTTTGAAGATCAGGAAAATTTCAGGAAAATACCCAGAAATTATATTTTCCCAGAAGACTCAGGAAGCCAGAAGGGGGAGTCAAGAGGAGCCAGGGGGGCGCCACACGCCAGGGCGGCGCGGGCCCACCCCTGGCTGTGCCAGCCCTGCGTGGGGCCACCCTGGCCCACCTCTGGTCTCGCCCCTCCGCGTACATCATCGTCCCCGAAAACCTAAGTCAAGGGGGGGGTCTCAGAGTTAGACACAGCCGCCTCTGCGGGGCAGAGAACACCAGAGAGAGAAAGCTCTCCGGCAGGGAGAAATCTGCCGGGGAAATTCCTTCCCGGAGAGGGGAGATCGTCGCCATCGTCATCACCATCGCACTGGACTTCATCGGGATCATCATCATCATCATCTCCATCACCAGCACCTTCATCTCCACCATCACCATGCCGTCCCGCTGTAACATCTTGAGTTGGATCTTGTTATATTCATAGGGGAAACTTTCCCGGTGTTGATTACTCTTGTAGTTGATGCTATTGGGTGGAACCGTTGAATTAAGGTTTATGTTCAGATTGTTATTTACCATTATTTCACCTCTGATCATGATCCATATGATGTCTTGTGAGTAGTTCGTTTAGTTCTTGAGGACATGGGAGAAGTCAAGATGTTAGTAGTGAATTATTGTTGAGAAATATTTAGTGGTTTGATATTGTTGTGGTGCTATTTCACTAGTGGTGTCATGTGAACGTCGACTACATGATACTTCACCATTTATGGGCCTAGTGAGATGCATTGTGTATTTGGCTACCGACTGTGTGGTTGCTGGAGTGACTGAAACCTAAACCTCCGTTGGGAAACCATTGCACCAGGGAGCGTAGGATCCTAGAGTTTAAGGCTGTGGTTAGATTTATCTTAATTACTTTCTTGTATTTGCGGATGCTTGCAAGGGGTATAATCACAAGTGTGTATTTATCCTAGTAAGGGTAGTGCGCTAGCACAGGTTCACCCCCATAACACTTACCAAACCAATGAATACTATTGGCTCTATGAAGCGAAAGCTCTTGACAGAAAACTCCCGTGTGTCCTCGAGAACGTTTGGTTATTATAAGTACACAACCGGCTTGTCCTTTGCTGAATAAAGGATTGGGCCACTTGCTGCAATTGTTACTACTGTCTTTTATTTACTCGCACTTTATTTACTCGTATTACCAAATACTCCTGAAAACCTGTTTGCTAGTATTTACAGTGATTCCTTGGTCAAAACTGCTCATCAACACCTTCTGCTCCTCGTTGGGTTCGACACTCTTATTTATCGAAAGTACTACGATACATCCCCTATACTTGTGGGTCATCAGATCTAAAAACAACAACGTGAACCCTAAATCCCAAATTCGAGGGAATAAAAAGAAAATCGAGAGAAAACAGAGCAATTGGAGCGAGATCTAACCTTATCCCCCTCTCTATATGGCAAGCTCTCGCATGCAAGGAACTCACGTCCACGGTTGTCGTTGTCGTTCGTCTTACAGATCGACCGCTTCAGAGGCTCTTGGCATGGGCAGTCAGGGCATCTTGTCAAAGGCACGGGTCCATACTGCGGCCATGAAGAATGGGAGGTCGAAGAGAAACTAGACATCACCCGCCTGCCGGGGAAGGGCTGCTGCTGCCGGAGAAGAAGAACAATGGGGCGCGGGGAAAGAAGGGGGAAGCAATGGCACGGGCACGGGCACGAGCGCGGGGATGGCTCGGGCTCCCATTTTGCAACGGGCACCTAGGTAAGCTGTGGGTCCGGCGCGCTAACGTGGACAAGTTGCGGGTCCCACGATGATCTGGATAAGTGGAGGCGTGTCCACTGCGGGGCACCAACAGTGGCCCCACTTGCCAGCACCAACCAACGGTCAACTTAACGGGATTCCTCCCGTCCGAGCATCTGCGAGGGGTTTCAAACTAGAGCGAGGGGAAAACTGAGGAAAAGTTAAGCGGCTAGGGAAAACTGAGCACAACTAAGGACCCGAGGGCACGAAAATAGAAATCCCTTATTTATCTTATGGAGAGACACCACTAGTGAACTGTGGACCCCGGTCCAATTTCCTTTACATAGCTTTACCGTTTTACTTTACTCGCACTATTTACTTTACTTGCAAACTATTATACTTTTACCACTCGATACGCTAATACCTTTGTTTACAGCAAACTGGTGAGATTGACAACCTCATCGTAAGTTGGGGACAAAGTATTTGTTTGTGTTGTGTGCAGGTTTCGCGTTGCTGCTAGGTGAAGACACACCAACAAGTTGTCTGGCACCGTTGGAGTGTCACTAAGCTAGCAAGCATCACCTTCTTAAGTTTGGCTTTCTCCTACTGGATTGATTGCCTTAGTTTCACAACTGAGGGAAGACTTGCTGCTGTACTCATCATACCTTCTCTTGGGGTTCCCAACTGGTCGGTTATTTACATCATCAACACCGCACCATCACTCCTGCGCCTTGGACTCTTTTTGACCCGTCGAAGTACATTGTCCATACACTCGATAAATCTGGTGGTCCTATGTTTTGCAGTTCGAGCCACTCTGCTATGAAATCTGGTAATACTTGTGATTTGATTACTTTCGTTTCTCGTACGTGATGTCCAGGGGCGATAGTTTGATTCCCCATAAAGAGACACGTCCTGTTGCTGCAGGGTTGTTCAATATATTTGATAGTGGGGCTTCGTTAACCACTATGATTGGATGCACCACGAAATATAGCCGTAAGTTTTGTGCTGTTGTCAATACGCTGTATGCAAGATTTTGATAGTGTGGGTACCTCTGCTTTGTTGGAGATAATACTTCGCTGAGGAAATATATGATGGCGTGTAGATGACACCCCGTTGGGAACCCCAAGAGGAAGGTATGATGAGCACAACAACAAGTTTTCCCTCAGTTGTGAAACCAAGGTTATCGAATCAGTAGGATAAAGAACCACACTTCCGAAGGTTGATGCCCGCTAGCTTTGCGACACTCCAGACAATGGCGCCAGATAAATGCTGGAGCATGGCTTTTCACTAGCAGCAACGTGGAACCTGCACACAGCACAACCAAGTACTTTGCCCCAAATTACGATGAGGTTGTCAATCTCACCGGTTTGCTGTAAACAAAGGATTAAGCGTATCGAGTGGTAAATGGTAATAGTATGCAAGAATGTAAATAATGTGAGTAAATAGTAATAGCAATGTAAAAGGAATTGGACTGGGGTCCACAGTTCACTAGTGGTGTCTCTCCATAAGATAAATAACAACATGCTGGGTAAACAAATTACAGTTGGGCAATTGATAGAATAAAGATAGCGTACATATGTCATGAGGATCACTATGAGATTCACTCTGGGCATTACGACAAAATACATAGACCATAATCCAACTGCATCTATGACTAATAATCCACCCTCCGGATGTCGTCCGAGCAACCATCGGGTATTAAGTTGCGAACAACAGATTATCGCCTTAAGCAAAGTGTGTAATGTAAACAATGCAAATGTCCTTGAACACAAGAATGTTGCTTTCTCCCTAGTGGCAATAGCACATCTACAACCTTAGAGGTTTCTGTCACTCCCCCAGATTACTAGAGGCATGAACCCAACTATCGAGCATAAATACTCCCTCTTGGAGTCACTAGCATCTACTCGGCCAAGATATCTACTAGCAACGGAGAGCATGCAAGATCATAAACAACATAGAGATAACATAAAGATAATAATTCAGCACATCGACTTGACATAGTACCAATACTCATCGGATCCCAACAAACACAACATGTAGAATTACACAAAGATGATCTTGATCATGATAGGCAGCTCACAATATCTAAACATGAAGCACATGGTGGAGGAGACGACCATCTAGCTACTGCTATGGACCCGTAGTCCAAGATAGACTACTCACACATCACTCCGGAGGCGACCATGGTGATGAACAAGGCCTCCGGCAGGGTGCCGGGAAGAGCTTCTGGACCCTCCCGATCTCACATCGATGACGACGACGGCTTGCAGTAGGTTTTGTGGAAAATTGATCGGGTGTTTAGGTTTTTCTCGTCGAGGGGAATATATAGGCGGAAGGGTGGCGTTAGGAGGTGGACCAGGCGGCCTCACCGCCTGGTGGCGTGGGCCAGGGCTAGGCAGCGCCGCCCTAGGGTGTGGCCGGCCCCTGGGCCCCCTCCGTCTCATCTTTGGACTTCGCGACGCTTTGAGAAAAATAGAAGGTTCGGCTTTTGTTTCGTCCAATTCCAAGAATATTTCCTATGTAGCTTTTCTGAAACACAAAAACAGCAAAAAATAGGGAACTAGCACTGTGGCATCTCATTAGTAGGTTAGTTCTAGAAAATGCATAAAAATGCCACGAAGTGTAACAAAACACAAAGCAAATGGTGTATAAATAAGCATGGAGCATCAAAAATTATAGATACGTTTGAGACATATCAATATACCGGCCTCTGGACTCCGTGCGCCGTTCCTTTTTTGCTTCTCTCGACTACTAATACCGTGCTTACCACTTGATGTGTGGCTGCGATATATAGTAGTAGCGGCTCTTTTTCCTTTGGTGCGACCAACACTGGTAGTGTGGAGAGCACTTTTTCAGTTGTGCAAAAGTTGTATCTGCCTCTTCTGTCCACTCGAACTTGTCACCTGACTTTTTCATGAGTGCGTAGAAGGGAAGAGCTTTTTCTCCTAATCGCGTGACAAATCAACTTAATGCCGCGACGCGTCCTACGAGTTTCTGTACATCGTGTAACTTTGTTGGTTTCCCCATTGTTAGTATTGCTTGGATTTTCTCTGGGTTTGCTTCTATGCCTCTTGCTGACACCAAGAATCCCAAAAGTTGCCCTGCTGACATGCCAAAAGAGCATTTTGTCAGGTTAAGCTTGAGCTTGTACCTGTTCAGGTTGTCAAAGGTTTCCGTCAAATCACTAATTAAGGACTCCTCCTTTCTTGTGGTGATGACCACATCGTCGATGTAGACTTGGATGTTGCATCCTATTTGACTTCCAAGGAAATTTTGCATCATCCATTGGTAAGTTGCTCCTGCATTTTTGAGGCCGAAGGGCATGACTTGGTAGCAGAACACGCCATATGGTGTGATAAAAGCTATTTTTTCTTCGTCTTCTTTCTTCAACTTGATCTGGTTGTAGCCAGAATATGCATCCAAGAAGGAAAGCCTCGCGCACCCTGCCGTTGAGTCTATTATCTAATCAATGTGAGGTAGCGGAAAGGGATCCTTGGGACAATACTTGTTGAGAGATGTGTAGTCGACACATACTCTTTGTTCGTCTGTATTTTTCTTGGGGACGATAATTAGGTTGGATACCCAAGTTGATGCTTTGATTTCTCTGATGAAACTTGCGTTTTCTAGCCTATATAGCTCAGATGCTATTGCTTTTCTTTTGGGTTCATCGAACCATCGCAGAGGTTGCTTGACTAGCTTTGCCTTTGGATCCATATTTAGTGCGTGCTCGACGAGTTCCCTGGGAACCCCTAGCATGTCTGAAGGACACTAGGCAAATATTTCCCAGCGCTCATGGAGGAACTCGACGAGCGCGCTTTCCTATGCGGGGTCCAAGTTTACCGCTATGGAGGTGGTTTTGTTTGGGTCCATAGGGTGAACCTGGATTTTCTTCGAGTCTTGGGTTGCGTCGAAAGCCTGATCTGGCAGGAATCGATCAACGTCGGGTAGTACATTGTGATCAGTTTTGCCCCTGAGTCTTGCATATTCAGCTGTCATGCCGAAAGTTTGCGCCATCGTATTGAATTCTCTGTCGCATGTGTTGGATACTTCAAAACTGCCTTGTACCGTGATGGTCCCTTTAGGTCCTATAATTTTGAGTGTTAAATATGCGTAATAAGGGACTGCCATGAATTTTGCAAATGCTGGTCGCCCCAGGATTGCGTGATACTGTGAAGGTCAGTCCATTACTTCGAACTCTAACATTTCTCTATGGTAATTGCCACTATCACCAAAGCAAACATCAAGTTCTATTTTCCCGAGGGGGTAGTTTGCACTCCGTGGTACTATTCCATGGAAGGAGCATTGTGTCGACTTCAGGCTTTCCAGTGAGATGCTCATTGCCCTTAGAGTTCTTGCATATATTAAGTTTATGCCGCTTCCTGCGTCTATGAATACTCGCCCAATATCGTATCCTCCTATTTGTGCCTTCAACACCATTGGCGCGTGCCCTGGCCTAGGCACTTTCCTTGGGTGGTCTGCTATGCTAAACCTAACTGGTTGGTCGGACCACCTCAAGTATTCTGTAGTAGCTGGTGGTGATGACATTGCTAAGTTTACTTGTCTCGATATGCTCTTCCGCTCTTTCTTGGATTTTGGCACCGGCTGGATCATTGCGGATATGTACACTTTTGATTCCAGATGTTTTGCAAGACACTGCATTTGATATCCTTTACTTGTACTCCTTCCTTCCTGACGTGTTCTTTGGTTCAGATCCAGAGCACCTTGCAACCTTAAGAGTGTTCTACAGTCCTTCATCTGGTGATTAGAAACTCTCTTCCCATCCAAGTACGCATAGTGAATGCGACAGGGGCCATGGGGCATGTCTTCTGCCGATGGGCCAGAGTACTTTGGCTTTTCTTTTCCATGACTGTTTCTGTCTTGAAACTCCCTGCTTTCGTAGCCATCCTCGTCCCTTCTTTCATATCCTGCGGCTATCTAATTTCGCCTTGTGCGGCTATCCTCATTGCGAGACCTTCGCCTTTGCCTGCTTCCTCTGTCAACTTCTGGTGAATGCGCCATTTTGTTGTTGTACGCGTCTTCTCCATCGACAAATCTATTTGCTACTTCCATTAGTTCCGACACTGTCCTGGGCTTTGTTCTCTGACGAGGTTCTAACCCGGCAATGCCCATGTTTCGGGGCTTTCGATTCATGGAGAGCATGTGGGCGCTTGGCGGATTCGACGGCTTCAGACAGAAACAGGGGGTGCACACGAATTTACCCAGGTTCGGCCCCCCGGAGGGTAAAGACCTACATCCTGCTTGTCTGATCTTGTATTGCTGGTATATGTGGATCTGTTACAATGGTGCGCAGATGCAATCTGGCGAAGGTGGAAGAAGATGGCGTGGCTAGCCGATGCGAGGTTGTTTTGTAGGCTATGCGAATCCCGTCTCTAGGGGGGCGCCCTTGGTGGCTTTATAGATGCAGCCAGTTAGGGTTTACAAATATTTTTTGCCTTCTACTCCAAGTCGAAGTGCTGGGCCTTGCGGGCTTCTTGTATCCTTCGAGCGGGCTTCTTCCTTGGCAGGAACCAGGTAGGCAAATATCGAGGACTCATTTGTAATTCCTTCGTCACTGTCCTGGGCTTTGTTCTCCCTAACTCTTCCACGAGATCCGAACGGCGAAGGCCAGCCGAAAAAGCATCTACTGCCCGTTCATCGGAGACGTCTTCCGCAGAATTTTTTATTATACTCCACCACTGTATGTACGAACGTAGAGTTTCATCCTTCCTCTGTATGCATGACTTGAGTTCTTCTAGCGATGCTGGATGTTTGTATGTCAAACAAAAATTTCTTGTAAATTGACTCTCTAGTTCCCCCCCAACTTCCAATGGAGTCGTTGTAGAATGCTTAACCAAGACCGTGCTGCGCCGGTGAGGTGTAACTGCAGGCTTTGCATCGCCATTGCTCTTGTTCCTCCGAGTATTTGTACTGCTTGTAGGTAGTCTGATAACCATAGTCTGGGTTCTTGTGACCTATCATACTTTTGTTGATCGTGTGGTAGTTTGAATCCTTTGGGTACTCGCGTTCTGCGAACCCTTCGGGTAAAACATAGCGCGCCCATCTCTTTTTCATCGTCTTCATAATTTTCGTCTGTCCATGCATAACGCGCGTTGTTTACTCTTTCTTGTGCTATGATATTCCTTGCATCCTTCCTTCATGCCCTACGATTTTTGTCGCCTGATGAGTCGCTTGTTTGGCTTTGCGAGGGTTGGTACTTGAAGTTTTCCTTTCCCTTGTCCTTGTGATATGTCGCCTTTTTTTCTGGAGAATGTTTCCTTAGTCTGTCTTCTACCAACCCAAGGCTTCTTATTGTGGCTTGATGCATGTGCTCCCGTGGATCTCTGGGTTCTGGTTGTGTAGTTAGTAGATACGCTTGTGCTGCTACTAATGCTGCCTCTGGTGTTTCCTGCACAAAATCCTCCTCATCATCTGATGGATGTGTGTTGTCTTGTAAATAACAGCCCGTTGGGAACCCCAAGAGGAAGGTATGATGAGCACAGCAGCAAGTCTTCCCTTAGTTGTGAAACCAAGGTTTATCGAACCAGTAGGAGAAAGCCAAACTTCAGAAGGTGATGCTTGCTAGCTTCACGACAGCTTCAGACAATTTATATGGTGCCTCGTCCAGAGCTTCGCTTTGCACCAGCAGCAACGTGAAACCTGCACACAACACAACCAAGAACTTTGCCCCAACTTACGATGAGGTTGTCAATCTCATCGGTTTGCTACAAACAAAGGATTGAGCGTATCGAGTGGTAAAAGGATAATAGTATGCAAGAAAGTAAACAGTGCGAGTAAAAGTAAAACGGTGTAGAAATGTAAAGGAAATTGGACCGGGGTCCACAGTTCACTAGTGGTGTCTCTCCATAAGATAAATAACAACATGCTGGGTAAACAAATTACAGCTGGGCAATTGATAGAATAAAGATAATGTACATATGTCATGAGGATCACTATGAGATTCACTCTGGGCATTACGACAAAATACATAGACCGTAATCCAACTGCATCTATGACTAATAATCCACTCGTGGGGAGTCGTCCGAGTACCCCTTGAGTATTAAGTTGCGAACAACCTGCATTAATCAAAGTGTGTAAAGTAAACAAAGCAAATGTCTTTGGACACAAGAATGTTGTTTTCTCCCTAGTGGCAACAACACATCTACAACCTTAGAGGTTTCTATCACTCCCCCAGATAAAATAGAGGCATGAACCCAACTATCGAGCATAAATACTCCCTCTTGGTGTCACTAGCATCTACTCGGCCAAGATATCTAATAGCAACGGAAAACATGCAAGATCATAAACAACATAGAGATAACATAAGATATATGATTCAACACATCAACTTAACATAGTACTAATACTCATCGCATCCCAACAAACACAACATGTATGATTACATAAAGATGATCTTGATCATGTAGGGCAGCTCACAAGATCTAAACATGAAGCACATGGTGGAGAAGACAACCATCTAGCTACTGCTATGGACCCATAGTCCAAGGTAGACTACTCACACAACACTCCGGAGGTGACTATGGTGGTGGAGAAGGCCTACGGCAGGGATTCCCCTCTCCGGCAGGGTACTGGGAAGAGCTCCTGGATCCTCTCGATCTCGTTTTGATGACGGCGGCGGCTTGCAGTATGTTTCGAGGAAAAGCGATCTATCCTTTAGGTTTTTCCCATTGAGGGGACTTTATAGGCGAAAGGTCATTGTCAGGGGGTGATGTCTACGCACTTCTATTCTTGTAGACACTTGTTGGGCCTCCAAGTGCAGAGGTTTGTAGAGCAGCAGCAAGTTTCCCTTAAGTGGATCACCCAAGGTTTATCGAACTCAGGGAGGAAGAGGTCAAAGCTATCCCTCTCAAGCAACCCTGCAATTACGATACAGAAAGTCTCTTGTGTCCCCAACACACCCAATACACTTGTCAGATGTATAGGTGCACTAGTTCGGCGAAGAGATAGTGAAATACAAGTGGTATAGATGATTATAAGTAGCAAACGTGATGTGAAATAAATATCGCTGCGAGCAAACAAGTAACAAAACAACAAGTAAACGATGTGCAATGTTTGGAAACAAGGCCTAGGGATCATACTTTCACTAGTGGACACACTCCCAACAATATAACATGATTGAACAAATAAACAACTTCTCTCTACTATAGTACTCTGAATTATTCTCCTATTGAACAACACTAATCATTGTGTAGTGGCTACAGAAGCACCCCTTAAAGTTCATCAAGTACTTGACAAACACCACTCATAGAGATACCCAAATCAAAGCACAACTCAAGATAGATATCATTGCAACTTAGACCAAGTACTAACACGGTGCACACACTATCACCATTACACCATGAAAGGAGGAATAGATCACTCAAACTATCATAGCAATAATTATTCTCATAATCCACAAGAGATCACAATCATAGCCTAAACCAAGTACCACCATGATGCACGCACTGTCACCGTTACACCAAGGCAGGAGGAATAGATTACTTTAACAATCACCACTAGAGTACACATAACATCTGAATAATAACATCTACTTGTTCAACATGATACAAAGCTCATGATCACATAAAGATCACATCATGGGAGAGAGAGGTGAACCACATAGCTACCGGTAGAGCCCTCATGGGATCATAAGAACTTAAAACATGGGCATGAAGATATAATCTTGACAATAAGAACTTAACAACCATGTTGTAAACATGCAAATGAACACAAACAAAAGATCATGAAAATGAAACAATGAAAGTCAAACGTGTGTTCAAATCATAAGGAAAAACATACAAATGGTTTTCAGCTTGTCCTTCAAAGAGAGCAAAACAAAAATGCATAGGACACCTTCAAGTTTAAGAGGGCGACTAGATACAAATAATTTGAGAACAAGCGAAACCATAGTCATGAATCAATCAATGATAAACTTTGGGACAATGCACATTATACTCAGAATGACAACTATGCTCTCTTAGACGGTGCATAAAGGTAGAAGGCGGTGACTCAACATAAAAGTAAAAGAAAGGCCCTTCACAGAGGGAAGCAGTGATTAAACATGTGCTAGAGCTTTTCATTTGTAAAACAGAGAGATAAAAATTGGTTTTGAGAGGTGGTTGTCTTTGTCAACGACTGGCAATGGGGTTCTTACTATCTTCCATACAAAAATGAAGCAAGTTTTTGAGAGAGAGATTGGCACTTTTGTGCTCTTTTTTATAAAACTTGCACTCCTCCCCACCTTTTTTCCTTTCTCAAACCATGGCTAACCAATTCCATCGGGTGCCCACCAACATTCACTTTTCATGGAGGAGTGCCTTTTTTCTTTCTTTTTTTCTTTTTTTTTCTTTTTGGAATAAGCAATATGGAAGATAGCAAATCCGACCACTACGTCCCCATGAGCTGAAAACAGTGTCACAAAATGAGAAGTATTTTGAAGGTTTTTTGAAAGGTAGCACATGAAAATTTACTTAGAATGGCTTGCAAATACCATGCATAGGAATTTATAGTGGACACAATGGTAAACTTGGTTTTTAGGAGTTGGATGCACGAGTAGAGCTCATACTCAGTACAAAATGAGGGCTAGCAAAAGACTGGGAGCGACCAACTAAGAGAGCAATAATGGCCATAATCATGCAAAGCGACAAAGCGACATTAAAAGAAGCATAAGATGGCATCAAAAGTCAAAAACTAAATGATCATAGAGGCTATAGGCGACTTATTTTGTAGTCAACATGGTGTAAGCATGTGCCAAGTCAACCCAAATAAAGCATCAAAGGAGAAAACCAAATAAATGCTTCCATACAATAAAAACAACGCATGATTTTTTCAAAGGCTCATTAAGCAATCTCAGTTATTTGAGACAAGTCATGCTACAGCAAAACCACTAAGCATACTATCAAAAAGACATCAAGCATGACATGAAAAAGCCTAAGCCGCAGTCTACACAAGCTCCTTCTTGTACCACTTTTTTGCATAAAGCTTTTTATCTTTTCCAACACCATTCAAACTTTTTATAAACACCTCTTTTGATGAAAACCAATAAAGATCAGAGGCAAAAATACACCTTGATAAAAAGATATAACAAGATCTGAAAAAAAATCAAGACGAAAAACAAAGGCTAAACGCAGTAGCAGAAAAAGAGAACACTCGTTGAACGATAAGAGTGAAAACTAGAGTGTTCTTGGCAAATGAAAAGCGAGTTCATCTCCTCCAAAAGAAACATGATGTGTTCTAACCATTTATTGCAGCAAACAAAACTAAAAATATAGTGTTTTGAAAGGTGACCTGATTTTTGCCGATGAAGAATGGGTGCCTCGGGGGCATCCCCAAGCTTTGACGCTTGTACTTCTTGGATATTTCTTGGGGTGATGCATGGGCATCCCCAAGCTTGAGCTTTTGTCCATTCTTCAACTCATCTCATCATTCTCCAATCCCTACACTTGAAAACTTCCTTCATACAAAACTAAACACAAATCTATTAGCAACATTAGTGTAAGCATAACATATAATCAACATCTTTTTGCTTCAGGTTTCAACCCAAAACCACCACATATAAAGCATATACTACTGTAGCAACCTCCCCAAAAGTTCCGTGATCAAAAGAACTCAAAAGAAAGCGATAAAGTGGCAAACACAAATATTGGCAGAAATCTGTCAAAACTGAACAGCTGACAAATGTCGAATTTTTGAGGAATTTTCTGTTGCTCAAATCAAAAAGTGTTCAACTAATGAAAGTTTGGATATAACCTGGGACATATGCACAAGAAATCTCAGGTCCAAAAGATATACAGAGAATTTATACGAATTTTTACGGTGCAGCACCGAAAACAGTTTCAGGACAGCAACATCCCCAAATCTTACCTCACTCAAATTAGAGGCTTCTCTTGGCACAACAACGAAATAAATCGGATAAGGAGCAGTCATTACAGTAGTAATGAGTTCCAAGACTCAAATAAAAGAAAAAGTACTGAAAGTAAAAACATTGGGTTATCTCCCAAGAGTGCTTTTCTTTAACGCCTTTGAGCTAGGCGCAGTAATTTGCAAAGATGCTCATGTGGGCGCCCTATAAGAGCTTGAGGTAAAGGCGCCATATAGGAACTTAAAGCAATAGAGAGCATCAAAAAGCAAGTATGGAACACATTTAAATCTAAACCACTTCCTATGAAAAATAGTCTTGTAAAGAGACAAGTCATAAAAGCGCAAAGCAAAAAACATAGGAAGGCAAAACAAGTACAACTTCAAGAATTGCAACATAAAGAGGGGAAACTCAATATTGTTGAGATCCATCAAACCATGTTTCCCTCTCTCATAATAACTTTTAGTAGCATCATGAATAGAACTAACAATATAACTATCACATAAAACATCCCTATCATAAGCCACATGCATAAAAGAATTAATACTCACCACAGGAACAATAGTAGTAGGAGCAGATTTAACAGAATAATTATTCTCATCACCGTAATCATCAAAAATAGGAGGCATATTGTAATCATAACTAATTTTATCCTCAATAGTAGGTGAACTGAAAATATTATACTCATCATCATAGCCATCATAAACTAGAGGTTTAGTATCATCACAAGCTAGAGAGCAACTATTTCGCAAAGCATATTCTTCAAACATATCATCATAAGAAGGAACATCACATATGGGAGATAAAATATCATCAGAGCAAATTTTCTCCACTAAAGCTGGGGAACTAAAAATATCATGCTTAACAAAACCAGCTTCCCCAAGCTTAGACTTTTCTATAGCATTAGCAACAACGGTGTTCAAAGCATTCATACTAACAACACTATTAGCATGCAAATTAAGCTCCAAAGGTTTTTCAATTTTCTCTTCAAACACTTCATATCTAAACTCAGGAAAAAGACTAGAGAACTCATTGTTTTCCATTAAGCCTAACTAGTGAAAATAAAAATAAGAAACAAAAAGATGTAATTGCAGAATCTAAAGGAAATAACATCGAGCACTCACCAGCAACTAAAAGACTTAGTAGCCAAAGAATGTGAGTACCTTTTACCTTACCTCCCCGGCAACGGCGCCAGAAAAGAGCTTGCTGGCGCTAAGTTGACGCGGGAGGTTTCTTCGATCATTGGAAGTATTCTTCTTTAGTTCCCCGGCAACGGCGCCAGAAAAGAGCTTGATGTCTACGAACTTCTATTCTTGTAGACACTTGTTGGGCCTCCAAGTGCAGAGGTTTGTAGAGCAGCAGCAAGTTTCCCTTAAGTGGATCACCCAAGGTTTATCGAACTCAGGGTGGAAGAGGTCAAAGCTATCCCTCTCAAGCAACCCTGCAATTACGATACAGAAAGTCTCTTGTGTCCCCAACACACCCAATACACTTGTCAGATGTATAGGTGCACTAGTTCGGCGAAGAGATAGTGAAATACAAGTGGTATAGATGATTATAAGTAGCAAACGTGATGTGAAATAAATATCGCTGCGAGCAAACAAGTAACAAAACAACAAGTAAACGATGTGCAATGTTTGGAAACAAGGCCTAGGGATCATACTTTCACTAGTGGACACACTCCCAACAATATAACATGATTGAACAAATAAACAACTTCTCTCTACTATAGTACTCTGAATTATTCTCCTATTGAACAACACTAATCATTGTGTAGTGGCTACAGAAGCACCCCTTAAAGTTCATCAACTACTTGACAAACACCACTCATAGAGATACCCAAATCAAAGCACAACTCAAGATAGATATCATTGCAACTTAGACCAAGTACTAACACGGTGCACACACTGTCACCATTACACCATGAAAGGAGGAATAGATCACTCAAACTATCATAGCAATAATTATTCTCATAATCCACAAGAGATCATAATCATAGCCTAAACAAGGTACCACCATGATGCACGCACTGTCACCGTTACACCAAGGCAGGAGGAATAGATTACTTTAACAATCACCACTAGAGTACACATAACATCTGAATAATAACATCTACTTGTTCAACATGATACAAAGCTCATGATCACATAAAGATCACATCATGGGAGAGAGAGGTGAACCACATAGCTACCGGTAGAGCCCTTAGCCCCGGGGATGAACTACTCCCTCCTCATCATAGGAGACAGCAAGGTTGATGGAGATGGTGGTGAGGTCGATGGAGACGGCGGAGACGGCGATGGAGACCGATGGAGATGGCTCCGGGGGCACTTCCCCGTCCTGGCAGGGTGCCGGAACAGAGACTTCTGTCCCCCGAAATTCGTCGGTGGCGGCGGCGAAACTACGGAACTCTTTCTGGAAAATTGCCGACTCTTTTAGGGTTTTCTGTCCCGAGGCTTTATATAGGCGAAGGGGCGTCGTGAGGGGAGGAGCCAGGTGCCCTCACACGGGGCTCGCGTGGCCAGGGGCCTGGCCGCATCACCCCTGTGTGTGGGGCCCTGGTGGCCCCACTCCTTCTCTCCTTCGGATCTCTGGAAGCTTCCGAGTAAAATAAGACTTCAGGAACTTGTTTCGTCCAATTCCGAGAATATTTCCTGTGTATCACTCTGAAACACAAAAACAGCAGAAAACAGGGAACTGGCACTGTGGCAACTTGTTAATAGGTTAGTTCCAAAAAATGCATAAAAGTGCCACGAAGTGTAACGAAACAATAGGCAAATGGTGTAAAAACAAGCATGGAGCATCAAAAATTATAGATACGTTGGAGACGTATCAGGGGGTGGGCCACCTGGCCTCACCATGGGGTGGTGCGGCCAGGGGCTGGGCTTCGCCCCCCTGTGGTGAGCCTGGCTCCTGGCCCCCTCCGTCTCATCTTCGGTCTTCGCAAAGCTTCGGTAAAAATAGGAGGTTTGGCTTTTGTTTCGTCCAATTCCGAGAATATTTCCTGTGTAACTTTTCTAAAACACAAAAATAGCAGAAAACAGGGAAGTGGCACTGTGGCATCTTGTTAATAGGTTAGTTCCGGAAAATGCATAAAAACGCCACGAAGTGTAACAAAACTCAAAGCAAATGGTGTATAAATAAGCATGGAGCATCAAAAATTATAGATACGTTTGAGACGTATCAATGTGCACATATGCTCCTTACGTGGCTTTCTTTTCTTGCCCACGCTGTTGTCCTCCTGCTGTGCTTTGGGTCTTTGTGTCTTTCTCCACTGGACTCTGATGCTTCGCTGTATTTATCCCAAAATGCTCTACTTGACACACTATTGTTTTCTTGACTTCTCGTGAACTTGTCTTTTTCCTCCCTCAACTTCTTTTTGTGTTGATGCAGGGCGTACTGATACCCCATCAGAACTTCTCTTCTTGAATTGGCAGGTACTTCTGTACCATGATTGATGGCTGACGTGATGATTCTCCACTCCCTGGTGGAGATGTGAATTTTCTCCTTCTCCTTCTTACTATTGCTCTTTGATTTGTCGACTTGTGCGTCGATTGCTGTGTTGTCTGCATGGTTGTTCTCTTCTGCTGCTTTGGTGATGATGACACATAAATGTTGTATATTGCCGGAGACGCCACCGGTTTGGGTGATGAAGTCCTTTTGGATAAGATATGATTGCCCCATGGTTTCTCTTATGTCGAGTTTTTCCGTGGTTTCGTCGAGTTCCTCAATTTTTTCTCCTATGTTTTCTGCTGTTGTGAGGCTGACCGGCAAGTTTACCTCGCTGGAAGAGCCTACTGATGATCTAGAAACTGTCTTGGTTTTGCTCACCGATGGACCCAGTTTCGTCGGATCTGAAGGGCGAATCGAACTCAAAAATCCGACGTGAAAGCTCAGGCTTCCAATTGTCAGCTCAGTCTTCTTGTTTTTGTCATCTTCTGAACTGATGTTGGCTAAAAGTGAAAAAGCCATCGAATTCATTATTCCAACACCCCGGATCCCCACGGTCAGCGCCAATTGACAAGGGTTAACTCGACAAATGTCCTAGATGAAGGACTTAGGATCGGGGGAATAGGGTGTCGGATGAACTCGAAGGTAAAGATCAGTCAAACAAGGCATGTATTGATGACCCATAAGTATAGGGGATCGCAATAGTCTTCGAGGGAAGTAAAACCCAAATTTATTGATTCGACACAAGGGGAGCCAAAGAATATTTATAAGCCTTAACAGATGAGTTGTCAATTTAGCTGCACCTGGAAACAGACTTGCTCGCAGTGGTTTATTAGTAGCAACAGTTTTATAGTGGTGATAGTAGCAAAACAGTAACAGCAGTAGTAAAATAAAAGCGGTAATAATAGCAATAGTAAACAGTAGGATTAAAGACTGTAGGCATAGGGATGGATGTACGGGCGTTGCATGGATAAGATAATTCATGAAATCAGTGAGACATGGGCATTGCAGATAAATAATGATAAAGCATCCTAGTACTAAACAATCATAGGCATGTGTTCCGTATATAGTCGTACGTGCTCGCAATGAGAAACTTGCACGACATCTTTTGTCCTACCAGCCTGTTACAGCAGGGCCTCAAGGGAAACTACTGGTAAATACTTATTTTAATAAAGTACCGGAGCAAATCATTAACACTCGGTGAACACATATAATCCTCACATCATAGCCATCTCCTCCGGTTATCCCAATTTCTGTCACTTTGGGGCCTCGGGTTCCAGACAACGTTATGTGTAAACAACTTGCAGGTAATATCATAAATAGCAAGTATCATCATAAAACAATAACAAGTTCAGATCTGAGATCATGGCACTCGGGCCCAAAGTGACAAGCATTAAGCACAACAAGTTGCAACAATGTTATAAGCACTAATAGTAGATACTAGGCACTATGCCCTAACAATCTCATAGCAAATTACATGGATGATCTCATCCAATCCCTACCATCCCCTTCGCCTATAGCGGGAATTACTCACACATGGATGGGGGAGTCATGGATGGTTGATGAAGAGACATCGGTGATGATGGTGATGAAGATCTCCTCCAAATCCCCATCCTGGCAGGGTGCCAGAATGGAGTTTTTGGTTCTGAATCGCGGTTTCTGATGGCGGCGGCGCAGCGGAAGTCTATCTGGGAAAAATGCTGAACCCCCGCTCCTTTCAGGTCAGAGGGTATATGTAGGCGGAAGGAGGGGTCGAGGCGATGGCCGAGGCGGCCTCACAACAGGCGGGCGCGGCCAGGCCTAGGCCGCGCCCCCTGGTTGTGTGGCAGCCTCCCAGCCCCTCTCCGTCTCATCTTTTGGCTCCGTGGGTCTTCTGGTGAAATAGGATTTTTGCAATATTTTCCCAAATTTTTACTGAAATTTGGATTTCTACACAAAAACGAGGCACCATAGCAATTCTGCTGAAAACAGTGTTAGTTTGTGTTATTTGCATTCAAAACACACAAATTAGAGGAGAAACAATAGCAAAAGTATTCGGAAAACTAGATACATTTTGGACGTATCAACTCCCCCCAAGCTTAGCTATTTGCTTATCCTCAAGCAATTCAGTTAACAACTGAGAGCGATAAAAGAAACTTTCATGAACACATTTGCTTCATATGATGTATATATACTCACTATATGATCAAGTACTCAGGCAATTCATAATAAGAAATATGCAACTAATGTTACCTCATAGTCAAGCAAGCTATGAAAGAGTGCCAATGCACTAATAACAAGTAACATGAACATAAGAAGCTACAAGATTGTATTGTTCATAAATGATATGGAAGAGTGGTATCCCGCTTGCCTTTATTTGTGGAGCAAAACATAAATGCTGAGGCACCTCTGAAGTTCAAAGGAAGACTAGAAGTAAAAAATATCAAAGATACAAGCGTCAAAGTTATACCACAATTAACCGTGTTCTGGGACAAGCACATTACACTAAGAATAACAGCTATGCTCTCAAGAAGGTGCTTAAAGTTAGAAGATGAAGACTCAACACAAAAGTAAAAGAAAGGCCCTTCGCAGAGGGAAGCAGTGACTAAACATGTGCTAGAGATTTTCATTTGTAAAACAGAGATAAAAATTCGTTTCAGAGGTGGTTGTTTCATGTCAACGACCGGCAATGGGGACTTGCTATCTTCCATAATAAACAAGTGAGAGCGGTTCCGAGTTCTTTGAAAATTTGGCACATTGGTGCTCTTTTATAAAGTTTTGGCACTCCTCCCCACCTTTTTTCCTTTCTCAAACCATGGCTAACCGATTCCATTGGGTGCCCACCAACTTTCACATACCATGGAGAAGTGCCCTTTTTTCTTTCTTTTTTAGATTTAGATTACAATGGTCTGACCAGCTCCCTTGCAAAATTAATGACGAGCAGATGAAGCTGCCTAGTCGAGGGGTACTTAATTTAATATGGAAGATAGCAATTCTGACCACTACGTCCCCATTAGCTAAAAACAGTGGCACAAAATGAGAAGTAGTTGAAAGTTTTGAAAGGTAGCACATGAAAATTTACTTGGAATGGCTTGCAAATACCATGCATAGGAATTTATAGTGGACTCTTTGGGGTTACTTGGTTTCCAGGAGTTGGATGCACGAGAAGTATTCCCTCTCAGTACAAGTGATGGCTAGCAAAAGACTAGGAAGCGACAATCGAGAGAGCAATAACTGTCATAATCATGCTTGTGACAAAACAAAATTAATATAGGCATAAAAATGATACAAGAACTCTAAGACAAAGTAAATCATCGAGGCTTAATTGACTTTTTGTTCAGTCATATGCATGCTTGAGCATGTGCCAAGTTGATTCAAATGAACCTTTCAGAGGAGGATACTGATACGTCTCAAACGTATCTATAATTTTTGATGCTCCATGCTTGTTTTTACACCATTTGCCTATTGTTTCGTTACACTTAGTGGCACTTTTATGCATTTTCCGGAACTAACCTATTAACAAGTGCCACAGTGCCAGATTCCTGTTTTCTGCTGTTTTTGTGTTTCAGAAGTGATACACAGGAAATATTCTCGGAATTGGACGAAATAAGTTCCTGAAGTCTTATTTTTCCCGGAAGCTTCCAGAGATCCGAAGGAGAGACGGAGAGGGGCCACCAGGGCCCCATGTGTGAGGGAGCCTGGCTCCCCCTCTCACGACGCCCCTTCGCCTATATAAAGCCTCGGGACGGAAAACCCTAGGGGAGTCGGCAATTTTCCAGAAGCAGTTCCGCAGCTCTGCCGCCGCCGTCGACGAATTTCGGGGGACAGAAGTCTCTGTTCCGGCACCCTGCCGGGACGGGGAAGTGCCCCCGGAGCCATCTCCATCGGTCTCCATCGCCGTCTCCGCCGTCTCCATCGACCTCACCGCCATCTCCATCAACCTTGCTGTCTCCTATGATGAGGAGGGAGTAGTTCCTCCCCGGGGCTGAGGGCTCTACCGGTAGCTATGTGGTTCACCTCTCTCTCCCATGATGTGATCTTTATGTGATCGTGAGCTTTGTATCATGTTGAACAAGTAGATGTTATTATTCAGATATTATGCTACTCCTATGCTTAATTATTATAGTGTACTCTAGTGATGTTATTAAAGTAATCTATTCCTCCTGCCATGGTGTAACGGTGACAGTGCGTGCATCGTGGTGGTACTTGGTTTAGGCTATGATCGTGATCTCTTGTGGATTATGAGAGTAATTATTACTATGATAGTATTGAGTGATCTATTCCTCCTTTCATGGTGTAATGTTGACAGTGTGTGCACCGTGTTAGTACTTGGTCTAAGTTGCAATGATTTCTATCTTGAATTGTGATCTGATTTGGATGTCTCTATGAGTGGTGTTTGTCAAGTACTTGATGAACTTTAAGGGGTGCTTCTGTAGCCACTACACAATGATTAGTGTTATTCAATAGGAGAGTAATTCAGAGTACCATAGTGGAGAGAAGTTGTTTATTTGTTCAATCATGTTATATTGTTGGGAGTGTGTCCACTAGTGAAAGTATGATCCCTAGGCCTTGGTTCCAAGCATTGCACACCATTTACTTGCTGTTTTGTTACATGTTTGCTCGCAGCGATATTTATTCCAAGTTACATTTACTACTTATAATCATCTATACCACTTGTATTTCACTATCTCTTCGCCGAACTAGTGCACCTATACATCTGACAAGTGTATTGGGTGTGTTGGGGACACAAGAGACTTTCTGTATCGTAATTGCAGGGTTGCTTGAAAGGGATAGCTTTGACCTCTAACCTCCCTAAGTTCGATAAACCTTGGGTGATCCACTTAAGGGAAACTTGCTGCTGTTCTACAAACCTCTGCACTTGGAGGCCCAACAAGTGTCTACAAGAATAGAAGTGCGTAGACATCAAG
The DNA here is from genome assembly GCA_007115705.1 of Dactylis glomerata. NCBI lineage: Eukaryota > Viridiplantae > Streptophyta > Magnoliopsida > Poales > Poaceae > Dactylis > Dactylis glomerata. The sequence continues at coordinate 1,060,664 of QXEO01000165.1, forward strand.
CTCTTTTCTGGCGCCGTTGCCGGGGAGGTAAGGTAAAAGGTACTCGCATCCTCCTGTGTGAGTGCTCGAAGTTATTTCCTTTAGATTCTGCAATTACATCTTTTTGTTTCTTGTTTTTATTTTCACTAGTTAGGCTTAATGGAAAACAAAGAGTTCTTTAGTCTTTTTCCTGATTTTAGATTTGAAGAGAAAATTGAAAATCCTTTGGAGCTTATTTCGCATAGCAATGTTATTAGTACGAATGCTTTGAATACTGTTAATGCTAATGCTATAGAAAAGTCTAAGCTTGGGGAAGCTGGTTTTGTTAAGCATGATATTTTTAGTTCACCGGCTTTAGTGGAGAAAATTTGCTCTGATGATATTTTATCTCCCATATGTGATGTTCCTTCTTATGATGATATGTTTGAAGAATATGCTTTGCGAAATAGTAGTTCTCTAGCTTGTGATGATGAGTATAATATTTTCAGTTCACCTACTATTGAGGATAAAATTAGTTATGATTACAATATGCCTCCTATTTATGATGATTATGGTGATGAGAATAATTATTCTATTGAATTTGCTCCTACTACTATTGTTTCTGTGGTGAGTATTAATTCTTTTATGCATGTGGCTCATGATAGGGATGTTTTATGTGATAGTTATATTGTTAGTTCTATTCATCATGCTACTGAAAGTTATTATGAGAGAGGGAAACATGGTTTGATGGATCTCAACAATATTAAGTTTCCCCTCTCTATGTTGCAAATCTTGAAGTGGCACTTGTTTTATCTATCCATGCTTGCTACTATGTGCCTCGTTGATTTATTTTCTTACAAGATTCCTATGCATAGGAAGTGGTTCAGATATAAATGTCTTTCACATTTGCTTTTTGATGCTCTCTATTGCTTCAAGTTTTTATATGGCGCCTTTGCCTCAAGCTCTTATATGGCGCTCACATGAGCATCTTTGCAAATTACTGCGCCTAGCTCAAAGGCGTTAAAGAAAAGCACTCTTGGGAGATAACCCAATGTTTTCTTTTCAGTACTTTTTCTTTTATTTGAGTCTTGGAAGTCATTACTACAGTAATGACCGCTCCTTATCTTGTTTATTTCGTTTTTGTGCCAAGAGAAGCCTCTAATTTGAGTGAGGTAAAGATTTGGGGATGTTGCTGTCCTGAAACTGTTTTCGGTGCTGCACCGTAAAAATTCGTGAAAATTCTCTGTTTATCTTTTGGACCTATGATTTCTTGTGCATATGCCCCAGGTTATATCCAAACTTTTCTTAGTTGAACACTTTTTGATTTGAGCAACAGAAAATCCCTCAAAAATTCGACCTTTGTCAGCTGTTCAGTTTTGACAGATTTCTGCCAATATTTGTGTTTGCCACTTTGTCGCTTTCTTTTGAGTTCTTTTGATCATGGAACTTTTGGGGAGGTTGCTACAGTAGTATATGCTATATATGTGGTGGTTTTGAGTTGAAACCTAAAGCAAATAGAGGATTGATTATATGTTATGCTTGCACTAATGTTGCTAATAGAATTGTGTTTAGTTTTGTATGAAGGAAGTTTTCAAGTGTAGGGATTGGAGAATGATGAGATGAGTTGAAGAATGGACAAAAGCTCAAGCTTGGGGATGCCCATGCATCACCCCAAGAAATATCCAAGAAGTACAAGCATCAAATCTTGGGGATGCCCCCGAGGCACCCCTTCTTCATCGGCAAAAATCAGGTCACCTTTCAAGACACTATATTTTTATTGCTTCATGCACTATGCGTTTTTCTTGGAGCGTCAGTTGTTTTTGTTTTAGTTTTACTTTGTTTTGTTTGCTGCAATAAATGGTTAGATCACATCATGTTTATTTTGGAGGAGATGAACTCGTTTTCATTTGCCAAGAACACTCAGTTTTTCACTCTTATCGTTCAACGAGTGTTCTTCTTTTTCCGCTATTGCTTTTGGCTTTCGTTTTCGCCTTGATTTGTGTTCAGACCTTGTTATATCTTTTCATCAAGGTGTATTTTTGCCTCTGGTCTTTATTGGTTTTCTTCAAAAGAGGTGTTTATAAAAATTTCAAATGGTGTTGGAAAAGAGAAAAAGCTTTGTGCAAAATAGTGGTACAAGAAGGAGCTTGTGTAGACTGCGGCTTAGGCTTTTTCATGTCATGCTTGATGTCTTTTTGATAGTATGCTTAGTGGTTTTGCTGTAGCATGACTTGTCTCAAATAACTGAGATTGCTTAATGAGCCTTTGAAAAAATCATGCGTTGTTTTTATTGTATGGAAGCATTATTTTGGTTTTCTCCTTGATGCTTTATTTGGGTTGACTTGGCGCATGCTCACACATGTTAGACTCTTACAAAGTTGCCAATAGCCTTCATGATCATTTATTTTTTGACTTTTGATGCCATATTATGTTTCTTTTAATGTCGCTTTGTCGCTTTGCATGATTATGGCCATTTTTGCTCTCTTAGTTGGTCGCTCCCAGTCTTTTGCTAGCCCTCGCCTTGTACTGAGTATGAGATCTACTCATGCATCCAACTCCTAAAAACCAAGTTTGCCATTGTGTCCACTATAAACTCCTATGCATGGTATTTGTAAGCCATTCCAAAGTAAAATTTTCATGTGCTACCTTTCAAAAACCTTCAAAACACTTCTCGTTTTGTGACATTGTTTTCAGCTCATGGGGACGTAGTGGTCGGATTTGCTATCTTCCATATTGCTTATTCCAAAAATAAAAAAAAGAGAAAAAAGAAAGAAAAAAAGGCACTCCTCCAAAGAATGTGAATGTTGGTGGGCACCCGATGGAATCGGTTAGCCATGGTATGTGAAAGGAAAAGGTGGGGAGGAGTGCCAAGTTTTATAAAAAGAGCACAAAAGTGCCAATCTCTCTCTCAAAAACTTGCTTCATTTTTGTATGGAAGATAGTAAGAACCCCATTGCCAGTCGTTGACAAAGACAACCACCTCTCAAAATCAAGTTTTATCTCTCTGTTTTACAAATGAAAAGCTCTAGCACATGTTTAAATCACTGCTTCCCTCTGCGAAGGGCCTTTCTTTTACTTTTATGTTGAGTCACCACCTTCTTTCTTTATGCACCGTTAAGAGAGCATAGTTGTCATTCTTAGTGTGATATGCATTGTCCCAAAGTTCATTGATTGATTCATATTGTTGGTTTCACTTGTTCTTAAATTATTTGTATCTAGTCGCCCTCTTAAACTTTGAGGTGTCCTATGCATTTATGTTTTGCTCTCTTTGAAGGACAAGCTGAAAACCTTTTGTATGTTTTTCCTTATGATTTGAACACACGTTTGACTTTCATTGTTTCATTTTCATGATCTTTTGTTTGTGTTCATTTGCATGTTTACAACATGGTTGCTAAGTTCTTATTGTCATGATTATATCTTCATGCCCATGTTTTAAGTTCTATTGATCCCAGCTCACCAATGCTTACATATATGATCAAGATTGTGTAGGTGCATGTCACCTCAAAAATTATTCTTTTGTTATCACTTACCTACTCGAGGACGAGCAGGCCCCTGGCCGCGCCACCCATGTGTGAGGGAGCCTGGCTCCCCCTCTCATGACGCCCCTTCGCCTATATAAAGCCTCGGGACGGAAAACCCTAGGGGAGTCGGCAATTTTCCAGAAGCAGTTCCGCAGCTCCGCCGCCGCCGTCGATGAATTTTGGGGGACAGAAGTCTCTGTTCCGGCACCCTGCCGGGACGGGGAAGTGCCCCCGGAGCCATCTCCATCGGTCTCCATCGCCGTCTCTGCCGTCTCCATCGACCTCACCGCCATCTCCATCAACCTTGCTGTCTCCTATGATGAGGAGGGAGTAGTTCCTCCCCGGGGCTGAGGGCTCTACCGGTAGCTATGTGGTTCACCTCTCTCTCCCATGATGTGATCTTTATGTGATCGTGAGCTTTGTATCATGTTGAACAAGTAGATGTTATTATTCAGATATTATGCTACTCCTATGCTTAATTATTATAGTGTACTCTAGTGATGTTATTAAAGTAATCTATTCCTCCTGCCATGGTGTAACGGTGACAGTGCGTGCATCGTGGTGGTACTTGGTTTAGGCTATGATCGTGATCTCTTGTGGATTATGAGAGTAATTATTACTATGATAGTATTGAGTGATCTATTCCTCCTTTCATGGTGTAATGTTGACAGTGTGTGCACCGTGTTAGTACTTGGTCTAAGTTGCAATGATTTCTATCTTGAATTGTGATCTGATTTGGATGTCTCTATGAGTGGTGTTTGTCAAGTACTTGATGAACTTTAAGGGGTGCTTCTGTAGCCACTACACAATGATTAGTGTTATTCAATAGGAGAGTAATTCAGAGTACCATAGTGGAGAGAAGTTGTTTATTTGTTCAATCATGTTATATTGTTGGGAGTGTGTCCACTAGTGAAAGTATGATCCCTAGGCCTTGTTTCCAAGCATTGCACACCGTTTACTTGCTGTTTTGTTACATGTTTGCTCGCAGCGATATTTATTCCAAGTTACATTTACTACTTATAATCATCTATACCACTTGTATTTCACTATCTCTTCGCCGAACTAGTGCACCTATACATCTGACAAGTGTATTGGGTGTGTTGGGGACACAAGAGACTTTCTGTATCGTAATTGCAGGGTTGCTTGAGAGGGATAGCTTTGACCTCTAACCTCCCTGAGTTCGATAAACCTTGGGTGATCCACTTAAGGGAAACTTGCTGCTATTCTACAAACCTCTGCACTTGGAGGCCCAACAAGTGTCTACAAGAATAGAAGTGCGTAGACATCAGATACCACAATAACATACCATATTATGAATAAAACAATGCAAGCAAGCGTCTATATGACATGCTACAAACTATTAGTAAATTGGAACTAATCATATGAGAGCAAGAACTACAAAGCATCCATTAGATAACATATACCTTACATGAACTGACTAAGCATGTCCACATAGATGAGTATATGTACAAAAAATGAAAACAAATAGAGTTCATACCAGCCTCTTACCACATCTCGGATTGTCATATGTCATCATTATTGCTTTTTCACTTGTGTGGCTTGAATAATATGAAGTGAATACCAAGCTCCATTGGAGTCACGGGAAACTAAACTCTGCAACAAACTTTACAAAACCGAAGAAGAACAACAAATATTTTTGGGTTTTCAAATTTTGAAACAAGATCAGAAGGAAATAGCAAACAAAGCAAAATATTTTTGGATTTTTCAAATATCAAACCAAAAATAGCAAGTAAAGCAAACCAAAGCTAGAAACTAAAAAGGCAAACAAAGAGAAACAACAGAAATATTTTTGGTCTTTTTGTGTTTTGGAATGTAGAAATAAGAACGAGAACAATAAAGAAAAGAAAGCGGATCATGGATATACAAAGTACCGACAAAATATAATATGTAGATGAGTGAATCATCGGCGTACCTCCCCCCAAGCTTAGGCTTTTGGCCTAAGTGAAGATCAATCCCAACTCGGCCAACTCGGCCATGAATTGGCGCCTCCAAAGTGTGACGAAGAAGTAGCTTCGTCCAGGTACGAGCTCGAGGACGCCCCAGTGTGGTATGCGGCATAGTGATTGGTCGATGCCTCCTCTTCCTCCTGGTCCACTGCGTCGTGCTGAACGTGGAAGCCGAGCAACCTAAGCTGCTCGGCTAACTCCTCCTTCGAGCGCAACCATGGCCTCCTGTGAATAGTGAACAAACTGGACTGTGGCAAAGGAATTTCCCTTTCCTCTCTATCAGTGAATAACATTCTATAAACTAATTTCCCTGCACATGAGTTAGCAGTAACAAAGTGATGGAGCTTCATGGCAGCAAGATCGAGCCTCTGTGGAGCCAACAATATATCATGAGGAGCAATAGAAAGTCCTAGAGCAGCAACAATGCGTGCAACAACAATGCCTCCATAAATTGGTCCCCTAGCGGCTAGGCGACAAGCAATAAGAGCACCGAGGTTATACTTCTTGCTAACATCAAGAGCAGTAGCTAGAAAAGCTAAATGATAGTTAGAGATATTGCTAGTGTTCCCCCTACCAAGAATACTAGTGGCAAGATAGTAAGTAAAATATCTAATAGTTGGGAGTTGGATGTTTCTTATCTTGGCACGCTGCGCGGTGCGGTCATCATCATTAGTTACCCCTCGGTAGAGCTCCAACAAATCAGCGGGCTGTTGTAGCATCTTCTTTGCTGTCCCAAACATGGGAATACCTAAAATAACACTAATACGTCTCCAACGTATTCATAATTTTTGATGCTCCATGCTTGTTTTTACACCATTTGCTTACTGTTTCGTTACACTTTGTGGCATTTTTATGCATTTTTTGGAACTAACCTATTAACGAGATGCCACAGTGCCAGTTCCCTGTTTTCTGCTATTTTTGTGTTTCAGAAAAGTTACATAGGAAATATTCTCGGAATTGGACGAAATAAAAGCCAGACGTCCAGAAATTTACCGAAGCTTCCAGAGAACCAAAGAGGAGACGGAGAGGAGCCACTGGTAGGCCTCACCACCAGGGGGTGCGGCCTAGGGCTGGCCCGCCCCCCCCCTATGGTGAGCCCCACCAGGTCCACTTCTGACGCCGCCCCTTCGCCTATAAAGACCCCCGACAGGAAAAACCTAAAGAGCCAATCACTTTTCTAGAATACATCGCGATCCACCGCCGCCGTCGACCCGAGATCGGGAGCGTCCAGAAGCTCTTCCCGGCACCCTGCCGGAGAGGGGAATCGCCACTGGAGGTCTTCTTCATCGCCATGCTTGCCTCCGGCGCGATGAGTGAGTAGTCTACCTTGGACTATGGGTCCATAGCAGTAGCTAGATGGTTGTCTTCTCCACCATGTGCTTCATGTTTAGGTCTCGTGAGCTACTTTACATGATCGAGACTAACTTTATGTAATTCTATATGTTGTGTTTGTTGGGATCCGATGAATATTGGTGTTATGATTGAGTTGATGTGCTGAATATTATCTTATGTTATCTCTATGTTGTTTATGATCTTGCATGCTCTCTGTTGTTAGTAGCTATCTTGGCCGAGTAGTTGCTAGTGACTCCAAGAGGGGGTATTTATGCTCGATAGTGGGTTCATGCCTCTATTTAATTTGGGGGAGTGACAGAAACCTCTAAGGTTGTAGATGTGCTGTTGCTACTAGGGAGAAAACAACATTCATATGCTCAAGGGCATATGCTTTGTTTACATTACACACTTTGCTTAATGCAGTTATCTGTTGTTCGCAACTTAATACTTATGGAGTTCTCGGATTGATTTGCCACAAGTGGATTATTAGTCATAGATGCAGTTGGATGGCGGTCCATATATCTTGTTGTAATGCCTAGAGTAAATCTCATAGTGATCCTCTCGACATGCATGTTGTCTTTATTCTATCAATTGCCCAACTGTAATTTGTTTACCCAGCATGTGTTATTTTATCTTATGGAGAGACACCACTAGTGAACTGTGGACCCCAGTCCTATTTCCTTTATATTGCTATCACATGTTTACTTTACTCGCACTATTTACTTTACTCGCATATTACTATCACTTTCCACTCGATACGCTCATACCCTTTGTTTCAAGCAAACCGGTGAGATTGACAACCTCATCGTAAGTTGGGAACAAAGTATTTGGTTGTGTTGTGTGCAGGTCCCACATTGCCGCTCGCAAAGCAAAGCTTGGACGAGGCACCCTATAAATTGTCCAGAGCTGTCGCAAAGCTAGCGGGCATCACCTTCAGTCGTATTGGCCTTTTCCTACTGGATTGATAACCTTAGTTTCATAACTGAGGGAAAACTTGCTGCTATATTCATCAAACCTTCTCTTGGGGTTTCCAACTGGCCTATCATTTTACTTCATCAACAAGCGCAATCAAGTTTTCTGGCACCATCATCACCGCGCCATCAAACACAAAACTTCTCCAAAGACATGGTGATAGACTTATCATAAATCTTAAATGCAATGGAAGGCTTGAAATGAGAGTTAGTGAATTTAAAACTTTCAACGAAAATCTTTGTGAGAATAGCATATTGATTACTCTCATCCGTCATTTATGTAGTCAATCCAACCCTGTCAATAAGGAGTAAGAAATCCTCAAGAATCCCTGCATCACTCAAAAATTTAGCACAAGGGAAGGTGGATGGATGCGCATCTCCATCGTCTCCCTCAATGTTTGGTGACATAAGATCTTCATTGTAAGATATCCTATATTGAGTAGTAGATCTTGAAGGCCTTGATGACCTTGGTGCTTCTCTTTCAAAGACTTCTCCATAGGTGTAGTTGTCCATTTCCCTTTTCTGAAATTTTCAACAAACCTCATAAAAATGATTTTGAGACAAACAAATGTAGGAAAGCACTATAGGGAGTTACTAGAGGGCTAACATGCATCAAAATAACATTTCTAAGCAATAGAACAATCATGCAAACTCATTTCACCTGTCACCTATAGAGCTAAAATACTCAAGAACTACTTCACTAAACAAAATTCTACTTGGACAATCGAAGGAGTCACATAACAGAGAACAAATGCTCCAAATTTCAGCAACAATGATGGCTGGGCAAGGAGATCGAAAAATCGAGATGGAAAGCAGCAAGAACATGAGTTTGAGCTGGGGTGTCGTGATTTTTTGGGAGAGATAAAGAGCTGGAGATGAAGAGAAAAGTGAGAGGCCAGGTGGCCCCCTCACCATAGGTGGGTGCGGCCAGGCTTGGGCCGCGCCCCCTGGTGGTGAGGTGGCGTGGTGGGTCCCCCTGAGGTCTCCCAGGTGCCTCTCTGCCCTATTTTTGACATAAAAATTTAAAAAGATTTTTCTGGAATTTTTTGAGAAACTTTATTTTCGAGGATTTTTCAGAAATTGACAACATATTAAAAACTCGGGAAAACGAAAATGGAATGGTTGCAAGCAAATCAAAACCAAGTATACAGCAGCTCTAAGATATTCTAATCATGTAACTAACAAAGGGAACAAAAATGGTGAAAGTAAAAATGAGTGTGGTTGAGTAAATGCGGTGAAAATGAAGTTTCATTCATATAAAATCACTTTATTAACAAGGTTGATCAAGTCTTGTTACCAAACTAACTTTATATGAGGCAAAACTTTGCATTTCACTATATGCTTATGTTACCTCGACCTTGATAGGCATAGTCCCAATCATAACAATTTTATATTTTTCCTTGGGCTTTCACTCTAAACAAATAATCTGACCAACTCTGATGGTCTCAACATTCTTGATTAAATTTAGAGCATTCTTTCTATCAATCTTCTTGGGAAAATAGACCGTGTACTCTTTGTCATTGACATTAAAAGTTACTATTCCTTAATTGCAATTAATAATAGCACCTGCGGTGTTTAGAAAAGGTCTCCCAAGAATAATAGACATATTATCATCTTCAGGCATTTCCAACACAACAAAGTCAGTTAATATCAAATAACTGTTAGCAACTTGAACAGGAACATTTTCACATATACCAATAGGAATAGTAGTAGACTTATCAGCCATTTGCAAAGATATATTAGTTGATACCAATTTTTCTAGATCAAGTCTCTTATAAAGAGAAAAAGGCATGACACTAACTCCAGCTCCCAAATCACATAAAGCAGTTCTAACATAGTTATTTTTAATGGAGCAAGGAATAGTTGGTATACCTGGATCTCCAAGCTTCTCCGGAACTTTACCATCAAAAGAATAATTATCAAGTAAAGTGGAAATTTCCTCATTAGGAATGTTCCTTTTGTTAGTAACAATATCTTTCATATACTTTGAATAAGGAGGCATTTTAATAGCATCAGTCAAAGGAATTTGCAAAAGTAAAGGTCTCATCCATTCACAAAACCTGTTGTAGTGTTCTTCTTCCTTGGATTTGTGTTTCTTACCAGGAAAAGGCATTGGTTTCTGCACCCAAGGTTCTCTCTCATTACCATGCTTGTTGGCAATGAAGTCTTCTTTGGTGTACTTTGCATTCTTAGCAAGCTTTTCTGGTTCCTCTTCAACTTTTTCTTTATCAGAAGCATTACCTGGTTCAGTTTCAGCATCAGAAATATAAATACTGTTAGGATCTTTGCCTATTTCAGAAGATTCTGCAACTATTTTTTGCTTCTTCTTCTTCTTCTTCTTGGAAGGAATATCATCTCTTGAAGTGCATTGAGAATCTTGCTCGATCCTCTTAGGATGCCCTTCAGGATATAAGGGGTCTTGAGTGGTAGCACCCCCTCTTGTGCGTATTTCACACGCTTGTTTTTCTCTTGCAGCATTAACTAGTAAGTCTTTTTGCACCTTGGTAAGCTGATCAATTTGAGTCTGAACCATTTGAAAATGTTTGACAAGTATCTTCACATCATTGGAGGTTCTCTCCACAAAATCCTGCAACTTGTTAATAGCTCTAGAATTTTCCAACAAATAATTCTGCGCCCTTCTATTAAAATTATCTTGCTTAACAATAAAATTATCAAGCTCATCTAAGCATTGATCAGGAGGTTTAGAGTAAGGAATATCTCTATCATCAAAGCGTTGGAGAGAGTGTACCTCAATAGTAGATGAGTGAGGGATTGGCTTACATAATTCTTCTATAGGAGGTAAATTCTTCACATCTTCCAATTTAATACCTTTCTCCTTAAGAGATTTCTTGGCTTCCCTCATCACTTCATCATTTAATTCAATCATTCCTCTCTTCTTTGGTGTTGGCTCTAGAGTTGGCACTGGTGATGGCTCAACTAGAGTCCAATCATCATGATTTCAGCTTATTTTAACCATTAGTTCTTTAGCTTCAGTCGGAGTTCTTTCCCTGAAAACACAACCAACAAGATGACCTACAGCACTACAATGGCTAGCACAACAATGAGAAGGACAACAATGGCAAGCACAACAATGGCAAGCAGAACAATGACAATGACAACAATGGCAAGCTGAACTATGTTAAGCACAACAATGGCAAGCAGAACAATGACAATGACAACAATGGCAAGCTGAACTATGGAAAACACAACAATGAACAATGGCAAGGCAAAAAATGCTCACATTCAGGGGAGTCAGATTAAGCGCTGATGTTGGAGAGCTCGAAGGAGTGGAGGGCAGCACCACCGTGCCAGTGCTAGATGGGGTGGAAGGCAGCACAACCGTGCCAGTGCTAGACGGGGTGGAAGGCAGCACCACCGTGGCTGTGCTCGACGGGGTGGAAGGCATGACCCACAGAACATGCAAATCCACCACTAAATCGACTATGAGGCATAAATCGACGAAGGTACTACCTAATTCTATCATGTGCAAACTAGATCTAAGGCATCTACAGATACATCCAGAGCCAGGGATTCAGAGTTCTTACCACCGGAACAGAGGTAGGCAAAGAAGGAGAAGGGACACCGGTGAAAGCCACCGCCGAGCTCCTCGTCACTGGCGCTGCCGAGATCCTCCTCTTTGCCGCTGCGCAAGATCCAGCCATGGCTTCAGATCTCCGAAGGGGACGAGCTCAATTTGGGAGAAATGGCGGGTCTGGATTTTGGCGGTGAGCGCTGAGCTAAATAAGGGGCCGAAAGAGCGGGTGGTGACCGAAATTCTCCCGCCACTTTTTCGCCACACAGCCTGAGCTCGCGCCATCTCTGCCGCCTGCATCCGCGCGTACGTCGTGTTCTCGAAATAGCTCAAGAGGAGGGTGGCTCTAGGGAAACGCTCGATTCAGACGTTTCTCCGGGGCCTGCTCCGGAGGTGCTTTGAGCAGCGTGCGGGACATAACGCAGGCTTGGGCTAGGAATCCAATCAACGACCTCTTGGCTTCCCAGGACCTGGTTGGACTCCTTACAGATTACCAATCGCGCCCGTAGACGTCCTGGCCGGCTTGGCATTCACGCGTGGATTCTTGAGTGTACTTTTCCTGTCCACATACAAAGTATGCAACAAGTGTAGGCGTTCTGGCCACGAGCGCGTGATGAGGCACTGCTGCACAAGAAGACCTACAGGATATGTGCATGCCTGGCCTGGGCTTGTTAGCATACGCATGTGCGCCACAGGCACCGGATCAGAGAAGCCGGTTTTAGTTGCATGTTGAGGCGGATCAAGAAAAGACCGAGAAGGCACCAGAGGTGCCGACCCATTAGAGACGCGCACCAGCCGCCACCGGGCGCCTCAACGGCCTCGACCGCGATGCGAGCGTAGGCGGTCGAGGCCGCTGAGGCGCCCGGCGGCGGTTGGTGCACGTCTCCTGATGGCGCTTGGGGCGGGTAGTCGGTGGAGCCTGCGTGCATCTGCTGATGGCGGACGGACCCGATTATTCTCCTCTGTCAGCGGATGTAATGTATGCCCGCCGGAACTTCTCATCGGAAATGGATCTTAGAGATTTAGGGCTTTATTTTGTGGCTAAAACGAATCTAATTTATGAAACTAGAATTTTGAAAATTGAATCTAAACTAAGAACCAATCTGATACTTGATCAAGACCGGGTGTCGCGCCCTCGAGGAGAAATCTCCCCGGGGGCGGAGCGGATGCGGAAGCGGTAAGGAACCCTAGGATCGGCGTCGTGAGACAAACCGCTCTGATACCATGTTGAAAATATGGAACCCTAATATTTTGTGTTGTATTGATCTGACCCGGGTGGTTGTATATATGGAGTACAAAACTTGGAGAGCAAGAAGGCTATAACTTGTAATACAAGATAACTCCTAATCTCTAGTCCAATACGTATTCTAACACGAGCTCGTCGAGCTGGCCCAGTAGTAGGGGCTTGACTTGCAGCTACATCGGCCCACGGAGATGTGGTTGTGCCGCCACCGCCTACGCCTGCCACCACCGCCTCCCCCGGCGCCGAATGCGCCACAGATGGCTCTTGGCCGTTCCCCTAGGACCTGTCGGTAGTGGTCGACGTCACCGAGGATGAAGACGAGTAGATGAGGACGTGGCAAAGATGACTCTAGATAGGGCCAGGGTTTTAAATAAAATTTATTTTTAAGTCCTTTTTATTTTTATTTTACCTATGTAAATTATGTTTTTATTCAATAAAATAGTTGGCAAAAAATGCGTCTAACGATTGGGACTAGTCCCAACCCAAACAAGCATAGCGAAAAACATTAATTTGTTGTCTGCGGTCCAACCTAAATGGACTAAATTGGACATAATTTAGATCCAATTACGCCAGGCCACTGGAAATGTCATTAGAGCTCTTAGGAAATCTGAGGTCATCTCTTAGCTAAGAGAAATCAAATGTATTTTTTTATAAGAAGGTACCGTTAAATATTTTTTCCATATGATTGTATCATTGAACATTGAAAAGTAGAAACAGTTTTCAAGCTCTAGGGAGCTCAGTATATTATTTTAAAATAAAACTCCGTTTTGAAATCTAAAAAAAAATCCAGATACGTTAAGATGTGTGGTATGCACATAAAAAAATTTCTTCAGAATATATTTCAAGTGTGATGTACACAGTATGTATCCTTAGAAAAGATTGCAAATAATGATAGATAAAAACATTTCGTTTTTCAGAATTATGAGCTCCGTAAAATCTGTGCTAAAATGTCGCATATGCCTTAAACATATTTGACTAGCCTAGTTTTTTATGACCTGACCCTTTACTACCTGGCCGGTCAACGCGCGACCATTACAACTACCAGGCTGGACCCACAAGATGCGGACGCGTTGAGCAGTCATCGGCCGGTCGCCCGCCGGCAAGGGAGGACCGTCCACGTGTCCCTAGGGCTAAATCCGACGGTGCGCCGTCGCCACCCTCTTTTAATGGAAATTTCTCCCAGCTGCCAACTGCCGTGGGCAAAGCTGGAGCGCCCTAACAATAGGTAGGATAAAAGAGGGACAATAACTGGATTGATCGATCGTTCTTGGAATGTTCGGTGCAAAGAAGGAAGCGAATCAGCCGCCGTGAGGATGATGGCAAGGTGAAAAGCCCCGATCGCGAGTATAAATTTCGTCAGATTTTGGGGGAGGAGGAGGAAGCTGCCATCTTTGGCGAGAACTCCGGAGCCATTGCGGAGAGAGGAGGCGGCGACGGCGATCTTGCCGACGAATTTGAGGGGTAGAAGGAGGAGAGGTAAGTTCTGCGATGCTGCGGTGGCTGGCGAGGCCGGCGGAGCGGTGCCTGGGCCGCAGTGCCTGCGGCTGCGGCGGTGGCGGTAGCGGTGGCGGCGGGGGCGCGGACGAGCTGCAGTGGCACGCGGAGCTGAAGCCGCACGCCACCGGGGAATACTCCATCGCCGTGGCGCAGGCCAACGAGAGGCTGGAGGACCAGGGCCAGGTGGTGACCTCGCCGGCGGCCACCTTCGTCGGGGTGTACGACGGCCACGGCGGGCCCGAGACCTCGCGCTTCCTCTCCTCCAGCCTATTCCAACACCTCCACAGTGAGTGCGCAGCTAAAATTGTCCGATCGTACCAATGATTTTCTGTTCAGATTTAATTAGCCTACACTTGATGTAATTTGCTGATTTGGGTTACTAGCTCTTTATGTACTTTCTACACATGTTTGTCAAGGTAACTGTGAGTTTTGATCCAAAACGGCAATGCTAGTTTTCTATTGTGATCGTGGCTTACACATTTTTATTCTGAATATCTTCTCTAACTAAACTGAGTTCACACATTCAGATTGCTAAACAGTGTAATCCTCTGTCTGAACTCTGAACCATGACAGGGGTCTCATCCGAGCAAGGAGGCGTGTCGGCGGATGCAATCAAGGAGGCATTCCATGCTGCAGAGGTGGATTTCTTCAACATAGTCAAGGGATCATGGTCAAAACGCATGAATATGGCCTCGGTTGGCTCGTGCTGCCTCGTCGGAGTGATCGCCGACAATGCTCTGTATGTCGCCAATTTAGGTGACTCGAGAGCTGTCTTTGGTCGTAGAGGACCTAATGGACGGGGGGTGGTGGCTGAGAGGCTGTCCAATGACCACAATGTTGCTGACGAGGCGGTACGGGAGGAGCTCATCGAGCAACAACCTGATGATCCGCATATAGTCGTCTTCAACAAGGGAGTTTGGCGGGTTAAGGGCATTATTCAGGTACCTGTCACTGAATCAAGCTTGTATCCGTATGGTGACATTCTATTTTCATTCTTGTTATACAAACATTAAGTGACACCTGTCTGCTATTA
Source organism: Dactylis glomerata (assembly GCA_007115705.1). Taxonomy (NCBI): domain Eukaryota; kingdom Viridiplantae; phylum Streptophyta; class Magnoliopsida; order Poales; family Poaceae; genus Dactylis; species Dactylis glomerata. The sequence continues at coordinate 1,075,718 of QXEO01000165.1, forward strand.
CAAAGCTTTAATTCAGACACTATGGTCTCCAATATTTGTTATAGTAATTAACTAATATGTGAGGAACAAATGTCATGAATACTTAGAGGGACAAATGAATGCTTTAGAATCCATCTTGAAATTGTTAAAATAATCAAAATTTCTAGCAAAGTTACATACTGATATTAATCCTCCCATGTGCTAGCTTTATGTCACGAGTCCCTGAATTTGTTACTCGGATAAAAAGGACTGTACTCCTGTCTTTGATCGGATGCCGCTTTGGTTTCATGTTCAATATACATCGATGCATCTGTTCTCAATATCATAAAACAGATTCCAGTGTTTTTTTTTTTTTGCAAAGCACTCCTTGATCTAATACAACCATAGAAATATATTCTGTTTGACAAAGTCAGCAACCAGAATTACTTGTGCAGTGTGGCAAACCCAAATGCTAAAGCTGTTGTCTCCATTTTGTATTTTCTAAAGGCTATAGTTAGTCGATCTAGGTGAATACTACACGATATAAGAAAAGATGCCATCAGTTGTCTGCATCAATAATCATCACCATGCTTTATAATGTTCCTTAAAACTTCAAAAGTAGTTCAACACCTCAAACAAACCTGCTTTTATTTGTATAGTGACAATAATGAGTTCATGACCTTACTCTTTGGAAAGAATGGACATCATTTCTCTGATACTTTCAGGTTTCCAGATCAATTGGGGATGTCTATCTGAAGAACCCTGAATTTGCAAAAGACCCTGTATTCCAGAAATATGTATGTCCTGTTACCTTGAAAAGGGCTGTCATATCTGCCGAGCCATCAATCAAAGTACACCAGATACAAAAGCAAGACCTCTTCGTAATATTTGCATCGGATGGTCTGTGGGAGCAGCTAACCGACAAAGCGGCGGTGGATATCGTCTCCAAGAATCCAAGAGCGGTAAGCCAAGTCTACTAAACCTCATCAACCCGTACCATTGTAAGTTGTTAATTTATGCAGAGACTGATACATTTTTGTGTCAAAAATGTGCTCAGGGTATAGCGAAGCGACTGGTGAGAGCGGCGATATCTGAAGCCGCGAGGAAGAGAGATATGAGTTACGCTGAAATGCAACAGATCGAGATAGGGAACAGGCGGAATTACCACGACGATATCACAGTTGTCGTGGTCTACCTCGACAAGCACAGATCCAGCGCGCAACCGAAGTTGAGTAGTTTGAACAGTTTCAGGTTCACCAATGCACCGGTGGACATCTTCTCCGGCCGCTCAGATGAGCCTCACACCAGCCTCACCAGAGGCTAAACCCTTCAACCAACGGTGCTGTGAGCTAGTGTCGTGTCTTCAGGAGGAGGATAATAGATAGTGAAAAGAAGATGAATTTTCTTTTCGGGCACATAGATTGAGCCAAACACATCTTTTAGAAAGAGAACCAAATGTGAGATGGATTCCCAGTTTCAATGTTTTGCTTTCTTTCTTTTTTAGAGATATTGTGTGTATATAATCAAACCAATCCCCAGCGAATGCCCATCTCTAGGTAAGTTGGTGTTTCTGGACAAGAAATTAAGAATCTCGTTGCATTTGGACATGCTTTTGTCATCAGTTACGATGAAAGATCAGATTCCCCAGGAGAAAAGGAAGGGAAAATCTAGAGATTGTTCCCCCCAAGATTCTTTGCATGTATCACAAGCTAGGAACTGATTGATCATGAAGCTTTGTTCACCACCGTGATTTTGGTCCGAGACGTGGGCCCAGGATTCTTGGTAAAATAACATAAGATTGCTTAGATTCGTGTGATTTGGTCCGAGCCGTGGGTCGAGGAGTAGCATTGCTGCATGGGCAGCCTACTGTTTTGTCAGCTGCCCCAAAAGAAGAGCTTTCCCAGCTTTTGTGCCTTTTTCTTTGGCAGGCATTGGTGTCTTCTCCTTGTTGGTCATGGCCCGCTGGTATACAGTGCTGCTGAAGTGTTGATATTGTGATTCTTGTGTCAAGTCCCATGTTCCAACAGTTGTTACAAACCGGAGGCTGAGTGAAATCTGATTTGGCAAATTCAGTCCGATGCTCCAAGGTTTCAGAGCATCTCCAGCCGTTTGCGCCCCCCACGGCCGAATCCGGCGGTAATTCTCGCCGGATTGGACGAAAATCAGGCGTGGGGAGCGCCGAACTTCCAGCCGGCGCCCCAGCTATACGCCCAGAAATTGGCGTTTTTGACTTATTTTTACAAATAGACGTTCCAGTTTGGCGAATTCCATACAGTTTGCCAACATTCGGCTCAAATAAACATCAGTTCGGCGAATCTCATACAGTTAAACAAAACAAGCAAATAAATTGACAAGTTTTCAAACAAATCAAATAGAAACTAGTGGGTGTTGCCTCGAAACCTCCATATGTGCTCCACCAGATCATCCTGCAGTAGTTGATGCATAGTGGAGTCTCGAATCTCCTGACGCATAGCGATGAACGCAGCCCACGATGCCGGCACCTGGTGATTAGGCTGTGCAAGAGGACCCTCTCTCTCATATGGTAGAGCTTGTTCGCTCTCCGGGATCGGATGCTTCCGCTCATCCTCAACAATCATGTTGTGTAAGCACACACAACAGTTCATCACCTCCCATATCTGATCTTTGGACCAACTCATTGCGGGGAACCGGACTACAGCAAATCTCTGCTGGAGGACACCAAACGCACGCTCGACATCCTTTCGACAACCTTCTTGTGCCTTTACAAACTCCATCTCCTTCGGGAGGATGGGACTCGAGATAGTCTTCACAAATATTACCCACTTTGGATAGATACCGTCTGCAAGATAGTATCCCTTGTTGTAGTGTCGGCCATTGATCACAAAGTCAACCGGGGGAGCATGACCCTCAACAAGCTTGGAGAAGATCGGCGAGCACTGCAAAACGTTGATGTCATTGTTGGATCCCGGCATACCAAAGAAGGAGTGCCAAATCCAGAGATCATGGGTAGTCACTGCCTCAAGTATCACAGTGCAGCCTTTTTTGTGACCCTTGTACATTCCCTGCCAGGAGAACGGACAGTTCTTCCATTTCCAATGCATGCAGTCAATGCTTCCAAGCATCCCCAGAAATCCTCGAGCTTCATTGAAAGCGAGGATCCGAGCAGTGTCTTGGACAGTGGGTGATCTCAAGTAGGTGTCCCCAAACACTGCAATCACCGCCCTGCAGAACCGGTAGAAACAATCAAAGGAGGTGGACTCCGCCATCCGAAGATAGTCATCGGTACTATCACCAGGAGCTCCGTATGCCAGCATCCGCATAGCCATCGTGCATTTTTGGAGGGCGGAAAACCCTGCCATACCGGTGCAATCTAACTTGCATCTGAAATAGGAGTCGTAGTCTCGAAGGGCATAGACAATTTTCAGGAAAAGCTTCCGGCTCATCCTGAAACGACGCCTAAAAACAGCCTCACCGTGCAATGGATTGTCGGCGAAGTAGTCGGCGTAGAGTATGCAGTAGCCCTCCATTCGCTGCCTCGGCTTGCACTTCTTGCGACCTGGTGCCGACCCACCACGACGACCGGTGGCCACCTCCGCGTACAAGCCCGACAAGCAAGCTAAAATAAGCATATGCTCCTCGTCTTGGGCGGCGGCTGCCATCTCTTCTTCAAACATCTCGGTAAACATCTGCTCTTCCTCGTCATCGGAGTTCATTTTCGGCCAAGCAAATGGACGAACACCTGCCGGGCGTGTCAACGAGGCGCGACGGGAGGAGTTCCCCGACGGCGGAATATGGCCAGAAGGCACGCCGGACGGCGGAATATAGGCTGGTGGGGGCAGGTGGGAGGAGGGACGGCGAAGTTCAGGCAACCGGCCGGCGGATTGGCGAGAGGTGGTGCCGGCGGCGACAGAGCAACGACGGGAGGGAGAGGGGGATTTGCGTCCAAATTGTACGGTTTGCGCGTTCTCTCGCGACAGAGCGGGCCCGTTTCCGCTTTTCTCTCGTCCGGAGTCCCCGAGCGCGCCCCGGGGGACCGGGGTTGGCCTGGGCTCGCCGGATGGATTTAGGGCCAAATCCGGGGGACAACGAGGAACCGGGGGCGCGACTGGGCCGAATACCGCCGTCCGGATGTAAAAAACGGCCGCCGGGGGCCAAGTCGGGGGGACGGCTGGAGATGCTCTCAGTAGGAGTAAATAGCGCAGTCTATTAGGGCATAGCCGGGAACAATGGTAAATTTGTAAGAGTGAAATGCACCTATAGTCCTTAAAGTTACCGGCTATGTCCAGAACAGTCCTCAAACTTAGAATTTGCACTAATATAGTCCTTCAACTTGCTCTAGATGTCCATCTACGGTCCAAAATATGAATTACCCACAGTATACTGCTGACATCTATCTAATCTAATCTAAACTAATAATACGGCTTGAGGACGTGATAGTCAGAAAACCGTGGTAGGTAAAAAAACCAACTGGTACGTCAAATAAACCTTCGTCCGTCGAATAAACCGGTGAACGCACTCCTCGCTTGATCCATGGCCGTCGCTGCGGCATAGCGCCTAGAGAACAGTCGGTTCCAAAACTCCTCCGCGCAGTCCACCTTGGCAATACAGAGTTCTTTCCGTATTGAAACAGACTAGCTACCCAAAACTTGCCTCTTGCCTGCATCGTGTTTCAACTTTCAATATATCTACCCAGCCGTCCCCTATCCCTAACGTGCTCTCGCAACGAGAAAAAGGATCGAGTATTTAGATTTCTAGCACGAGACAGTTCCGGCGGCTAATGAATACGAGACGCTACAGGAGACGAAGGCTGGCTCCTGCAGCCAGTCCCTCGAGACCACGTCCGGCTTGAGCTCGCCAGCGTCCATCCACGACGACATGGCGATCAGCAGCTTGACGATAAATCATGCGCGATCGGCGCAGCTACGCCCACCGGTCCGTGCTCGTGAATGTCGAGGGCGACCTCCGCTGCTGCCGCACCCTCCACACCATCGAATCCTATGTTATGGGCATGGACGACTGTTGCTAGAATGTCTCGGCGAGATCATACGGCAACCCGAGCCTATGCCAGCAATCCTAGCCGAGAACGACAGTGGCCAGTCAACAACAGTACAAGCCCGTTGATGGAACATCTCGGCGAGATCGTATGACAATCCGAGCCTATGCCAGCATCCTAGCCGAGAATGATGGCGGCCAAACCACATCAGTTCATGCACCAAACTGGTCCGCACCCTGCCAATCGACGTCATGTACAGAGTCGTCGGCTGCTTCCCCGGACCGTCTCCACCCTGCCGTCTTCCACCAAATGGCGTGCCGCAGTGCCACGGGCAGCAGCGATGGCACGGCAACAGGCCCGTGGACAATCGGGCTTGGTATCGCTCGGGCAAAGCTGTTCTTTCACGAGACATAGCACTGTGGGTGTTGGAGGTAGTGACGATGTGGAGAGGGAGATGGCTCTGGCTCAATCTGAAGATCATTGATCTTCTGCAGTAGCTCCTTTAGGTACTCGATTGTATCACACACAGGATAATGGTTAATTGTGCACACATGGCCGATGAGAGTTCTATAACTTATCAACTCAAAGAGAGTGTTCCATATAATTTTTCTGTCAGGACGGATCTATTTATCGTGTGGGCTGACACGCCGCAGTCTTGGAGTTTGATCCTTCAAAGACACTAGGTAGGGGCTTGATTGGATGTGGTATGGAACTCTGGACGGAGGGGATTTGAGTAAGATAGGTTCAGTTTGCTGGTGCGTCATATTGAAGTGCAAATTCAGGACTGGCTCTGCTTGTCGTAGTGGATAGCTAGATGAGTGGAAGGAGAGGAATTAGTTGCACCATCTTTATTTTCTTCCGCAAACCATCGTAACGAATCTGCAGAATTAAAATGTGTGAACAAAGCATGCAGCAAGTTAAAAATACACAGGGGTGGCCGCAACCATCGCTACAACTTTGCGGCATCACAAGTCAGTAATTCGAGAGCCTCACAATCTCATATTTTTAGGTTTAATCATGTTCATCATGAATCAGAGAAAATGTGTCAAACTTCTTCAATGATGGCACCGAGATGTCTCATCAAGGATGATTCACAGCGTTAAGACACAGACGAGGCATCAACTCTCTCGGTCTCTCCCGCCATCTTCAGCGACATGATCCCAAACTCCCTCGCCACAGCCGACCACCCTCACGTCGTGTCCACATCCGTAGAAGGTGCTCTCCGAGGTTGGCCAGGAGAATTGACAGATGGTGCCGCAGAGGAAGATGGGAGAAAGTAGAAGATAGAGAGAGCAGCAAGGTGGACTTCACTCGCCGCCATCACGGAGGAAGTCAAAGACGTGATGCGCCGAGAGATTCTTGCGGGCCTGACGGCCAAGATGAGGGAGGTCATCCCCAAAGCTGATGGTGCTGCGTATTTTGTCGTTTGGAGCAGAAGAGCGAGATGTCGCCTCTGCCTTCTTGCTCTTCAGAATCTCGTCTGCATCATGCATGTTGCCTTTTCACTGGCAGCAGCTAGCCACAAATATTGTGGGGTGGGGGGACTCCTCATCTCAATCTTAAATACGTAATGCAATCTATAGGACCTATCAATTTTTATATATAGCCAATTTTTTTACAAATATACATCTCTGCCGAATCTTATTATCGAAAATGACCCCCGCCGAAAAATATTGCCATTTCTGGCCTGGCGGGAGCGCCTAAAGGCGACACGTGGCTTCCCGCCACAGGCATTGGCGGAAAGGCACTTCACACCAACTGCAATGGCGGAAAGGCACTTCCCGCCTTAGGCATTGGCGGGATGACGTCTGCATCAGCGTCTCTTTTCGCCAGTCCACGACACTTCCCGCCAGCCACGATGGCGGGACCACGGTGTTTCCAACATTCCGCCAGTCCAGGTGGCGGGTTCTTCTTTCCGCCAATGCCTGTGGCGAAAATAGCCACGTGTCGCCTTTAGGCGCTCCCGCCAGGCCAGAAATGGCAATATTTTTCAGCGGGGGTCATTTTTGACAATAAGATTCGGCAGAGGTGTATATTTGTAAAAAAATCGTGAGACTCTAACCGTTACTCAAACAAGCATCAATGACACTCGAGGTACACAGGCAAGCAAATTGTAAATGTGTTATTTATATCTTTTAAACCAATATTTTCTTTTTGTTTCGCAGCAACGCGCGGGCATACTGCTATGTCGTTAAGGTATGACAAGCAACGTTGTGCGCAGATTCAGATTTTGCAGAAATGCTTTCAACGGTTAAAAGAGAAAACAAGCAATGTGGTGCCCAGATTCCATCTCTTAAACATTAAGCCACCACAAATTGTCTAAGATGTAATGAACAATGAACTTACGAATAATTTGACGAATCTTTCAACCTAGAGTTGGAAAGTCGACCATGGTTTTGTTCCAGGAGAAGGCATTTCAATATTAAGCGATCATAATGGATTTTTTTGACTTAGCGCAAAAGGGCCATTACGCTATGAGTTAATATTCTGTACTTGAACATTTGAAGAGGGAAGTGATTAAACTTTCAATGTTATATGCATGGAGTTTTGTTGTATATATTCAATAAAATTTAATTATAGAAACTTTCTTACTGCATAGGGGAACACAACTCAATTTTTATTTTTCGCATATCCACTTTCACATTTAGATCTGATATAGTATGATGCACTAGAAAAAAAGGAGGGAGAGAGAGGAAAGTAGATAGGGGATCTTAAATCTCTCACACTAATATTATATGTTCCGTAGCAATGCACGGACATTCATCTAGTAACAATAAACCGGGCCCACAATGGCGTTCCAGGCTAGCCCACCACAGCGCCCAGCTGTCTTACATGTGGGTCCCACATCTTACTGCTAAAAAAATCAACTAATTTAGAGAGGGAAGTGGGATTCGAACTCCATACCTTCCGCTTAAGCCCAGACTAGTTAACCAACCACTGAACCGCAAAGAACCTTCTGCTGTGGGCACATCACTGTATGCATATAACGTGACAAAGAGTGTTTGAATTGCACAAGTGGCTACATGCACCTACATGTATGCAGATTGACCAATACCATATGTTCTGGACGAAGGTTTGAACTTATATAATAGACTACAGAAATAGCCCATCAGTTTCTTTGACTATTTAGGATTTTTGTATTATTTAGAAAGAAATGAACAAGAAAATTGTAAATAAATAGACGTCGATCCTACAGGTGGCGAAATCCTAAATAATACATAAAAAACATCCTAATATACGCATAGTTGATATTGAAACAAATGGGATTTTTTTTTCTCAATCTAGGTTGTTCAAATTTATGTATGAATGAGGAGGATTAGGTATAGCGAATGAACCCTCAAAAAAAGGTATAGCAGATGAGCACCGTGTTTAAGGAAATAGATATAGTCCAAGCCCTGGCCGCTATATTTAGGAAAATCTCGTGGACAACCTGGGTCCGTGCACAACTAGTAAACTATTGGCTATTAGTAATTGGCAGCATTTGTCACATATGTGGGTTCTGGTTTAGTGGTTGGCTAGTTTAGGATGAAGCACAAGGTTTTGAGTTCGAATCCCCACTTAGTGCCTAAATTTTTTATGTTTTTTTTCCAGCGGTGACATGTGGAACCCACATGTAAGGCAGCTTGGAGCTGTGGTGGGCTAACCTAGAACACCATTGTGTTGTGGGCCCGGTTTATTGCCACGTCAGTAGTATACGGCCGTTAATTCGTATATTGGACCGTAGATGGATATCCAGAGCAAGTTGGAGGACTGTACTAGTGCAAATTCTGAGTTTGAGGACTGTTCTGGACATAGCCGGCAACTTCAAGGACTATAGATGCATTTCACTCAATTTGTAATGGTAGTTTCATGGTGGGCAGTATTTTAGTTTCATTTTTTTCATCTACAGACTCTTTCCAGAGTTTCCCAAGCAGGTCGCAACAAAAGTACTAAGGAGGCATCAAAGATCTAGCAGGAAGCAAACTGCAACAGTTGCCAAGTGTAATCACCATTTGAATTAGCATTTGCTTCAAGACACTCGAGGGTGTTCTTTCTTAGAACAAGTAGAACTGTGACTACAAACAACACCAACCAACCAAACAACCTGTAAATTTAAGAATGAATGATCTATCTGTATGGTCAAATGTGGATCGATGGTAGACCAGATTCAGACCCACAGCACTCATCACATGATTCACAAAAATAATGACAAACAGGCTGCAAGACCATGCAAACAAGTGACTCACAATCTTGCAAAACAAGTAAAATCAGAGCCAAATTATCCATTGCAAAGAAGCAGTAGTAACATGCTAGTAATGATCTATAGTGGAGAATCATGGTAACAACATAATAATACTGATAATCATGGCAAGGAAGTAGCAATTGCGGCGTGCTGCAGATGAGATAGTCACATCGGCGGTGGTCGGACCGGCGACCCCACCGGCCATCCACAGCCGGATCAGGCGAACGCCGGGCCCACCGTCAGCGAGACGAGAACCAGCAGCAGCGCCGCGACTCCGGTAGCCTTGAGGTCTCGCGCCGCGTCGCTCTGCAGGTGGGCCAAGGTTGCAGTTAGACGAGGAGCAAGAAAAAAAACGTCAAATCAGCCACGTGGGCACGGGTGGTCTTGTTGACTGGACGTCCGCTCACTGACCAGTGGGCCCTGGCGGGCGGGCGCGAGGCGGAGGCCATGAAATCCAGTTCACCGCGCCGGGCTTGGAATCCGGCCTCACGGATTCGTCTACTGCGTGTACGTGGAGTGTAGTAAATGGGTGTAGGTAGGTAGGGATACGTACCGACATGTCGGCGGCGGAGGGGCCGGGCCCTGGGGCGAGGCCGCCGGTGGCACTGGCCGGCGACGAAGCGGCGGAGAGCGGGGGCCCGGCGGGGGCCACGTGCTTCTTGGTCCTGGGCTTCTTGCTCGGCGCGGGAGCCGGGGCGGCGAGGACGACGGGCGCCGGCGCGAGGGCCGGAGGGGACGTCGACAATGCCGGCGCGGGCGCGAGCGCAGGGGGAGAGAGAGCCGGCGCGGCCACCGGCGGGGGCAATGTGGGCGCGGGGGTGACGGGGGCCGGCGCCGGGGGAGAGGTTGCCGGCGCGGTGGCCGGGGCCGGGAATGTGGGCGGCGGGGAGCTGATAGGGGAGGGTGTGGGCGGTGGCAATGTGGGTGGAGCTGTGGCCTGGAGGGGGGCGGCGGCCGGGGAGGTGAGCTTGGTGCTGGAGTGGGAGGGAGGCGATGCTGGTGAGATGGAGATGGGGTTTTTGGAGGAGGAAGAAGGGCCTGGGGTGGCTGAGGTGGTCGGTGAGGCCGCGGTGGGGGAGTGGGCGACGGCGCCGGAGTGGGAGGAGGAGGGTGCGGCGGCCGGGGACTGGGAGCTGGCGGTGGAGGCGGCGAGGAGGAGCAGGAGGAGGAGAGGGAGGAGGCGAGCCATGGCAGAATCAGGGTGATGGTGCGCCTGGGGTTTGTGTCTGTTCTGCTGTGTGTGAGTGAAAGAGAAGCAGAGAGAGCAAGCTGGGCAGCACTACTGGTAAAAAGTCTATCGGCTAGTAGTAGTAGCTTGTGCAATAGAGTCACTTCTTTTCTTCACACGAGAGCTACTCTGGCCTCTCCCTGTGGGCATTGAAAGGCAAAAAAAAAAAAAAAGTTGATGACAGAGAGGGTGACACAATTGCTTTTCCTTGGAGTTTCACTCAAAATTTGCAGGAATTTTATACTATACACGTCAATTCACACAAAGAAAATGGAAAAAATATTTTTTGGTAATATCAGAGAGGCCCTGACATTAAGGTGAAGTGTATGATGTCTGGGGTATGAATGCATGATTGTGATGGATGATTAGCAAAACATGGCCTTGTGATTATACAAACTAAAAGAAGAAACTGTGACGGATGATTAACGCAAGATGACGTGGTGATTTTTCACTAAAAGAGCAAACCATGTCTTTCACTTTCTCTTTCTTTTCCCCAAATCTATGCTTGTCTTAAGTGGCAAGGAAGGAATACTACAGTTAGATGCCGATGGTTATTTGAAAAGGAAAACAAAATGCAGATGAAGCCATGGTGTAAAGGAGAAGGATGGGGAGCGACTTCGCTCTTTGCGGAGGGCTGGCTCTGCCGAGTGATACTTCCTCTATTTCAAATTAATTTTCATCGTTTTTGTAAAATTTGGTCTACATAGAATGTATCTAGATGTATTTTTAGTATGTATGCGCTCATTTAAAAAAAAGCTCCGTCTTTCAATTTAGAGTACACAGAGTAATTGTAACATCCCATGTTTGCAATAAAGTGAATCTGCATCATGAGCATCATCTAAAATGCACTAAGAAATTTTCGCAATTGAATTTGAAATGGAAACCCTACAAGTGACCAAATTTAAACTCTAATCAAACAATTGCAAAATGAGTTCAAGTGTGTAAAAATGTCAAATAAAAACAATTTGGGGTTTTGCTAAATAGTAAAAAAAAAACCTGAAGTTTTCGAGGAGTTCTTAGACAAATAGTAAAGCATAAAATTACACAAAACTAGTGCAGTTTTGTTTTTTCTCGGAAAACCCCAAAGTCCAGGGGGCTATCTGCAAAAGATCATTTGTCTTCTTCGTGTAGCAGGTGCGTGGAGGCTCCCAGTGACTGCCGACGCCACCTCCTGCTCGCCGCTTCCGAAGGCCAAGGTGACCCCCTGGAGCCGTTCAGCAGCGCCACGAGACCACCCCTCCTCCCTTTCCCTTCTCTCTCTGGCTCACTTGCTCTCTCTCCCGTGCACGCCCGCGCCTGCAAGCCGAGATCGGCCGCCGCCTAGCCTCGCCGCTCCGCGCCTCCCCTGCCTCTCCGAGGTGCCTAGGAGTTTCCCCTCGTCGCCCTCTACCTCCTCTTCAAGGGAATCGAGCCCAAGCTTCCCGAATCGACGCCGCCGACCGATTTTTCCCCGACAGCAGCCGCCGCTCGCCGCCGTCCGTGCGTCGCCGTCCGATCTTCTCCGGCCAAAACGACCTCGCAGGCGAGTCATGGTGAGCCACCGAGTGTTTTTCTCCTCCTTCCGTACCGCAGCATGCGCCGGCGCGCCGCCCCTGGATGGTCACCGGCGGCCACCGAGGCCAGGAGGAGATGGTCGGGCTGGGTCTTTGACCCAGTCCACCCGGCCAACGTGGCCACTGACGTGGCCCCGGGCCCTCTGGTTAGTCACCGCGGGTCAAAATGACCCCGGTGCAAAAAGGTTCCCTGCAGCCTGTTTCAATTTCAGAAAATTTGCAGAAAATAAGAGAAACTTGCAAAAATCATAGTAATTTATCTACTTGTCGAAAAAATGCAAATGACCTATCAAAATGATCCTAAAAATGTGATCTACTTTTTAGTATCAAAATCATGCATTGCTAAGAAACTTGAACCCTGTCCAAATTAGAAGAACTAATTGTATCCATTTAACTCGATCTAGGGTTCGTCGGAGTGCAAACCCTATTGCACCCGAAACCCTCTCAATTTGATCTCTATGTTTTAGGGTTTGATTTCAACACCATGAATTTGTCATATCATCATGCTTGATTGCGCATCGATGCATTATTTGAATGTGTTGTTTATTTTCCGGTGTTCTTCCTCCCGGTAGAATCCGAGACCGCGACCCAGATCAACGCCAATACTGATCAGATCAACTACATTGAAGAACAAGGCAAGCGTAAACCCTTTGATGCATTTCTAATCCTATGATTTACAAATGTTTCGAGCCTCCACCATATCTGCATGCGTTTCAACTGTTGTTTACCGAAACTTAGAGTAAACCTATTCTGATGCATGCCCTGCTATTGTCAACTATATATACATGATCCTTTTGCTCCTAGCATGACTAGGTTCTGCTTTTGCGTCATCAGAAATTTACTATTCTATGCTTAGCCATGCTTAGCATTTACTGTTGCAATTCCGGTACTTGGGCTTGAAGCTTTATATGAATCTAGCATGATAGCTTGTCGTGGTGACTGTGGTGAATTGGTGAAACTTGACAATAGGCCTGGATGAGCCGCCACGCGGGTTGTGGTTGTTTGACTCATTCTCGCCGCCCTAGGACCCGAGTTCTTGTCTCTTGATCCAAGACGAGCGTACAACCGCACGTGGAGGTATGGGACTCCCGTCGACTGAATAACTTGCTTAGACTTATCCATGAGCTACCTAGTTCGGGCTTTCCATTTGGCATATGCATTGAAAATGTTTTGGAAAGTGAAGGAGGTGCATCATACAGGAATGCAGCCGAGGTTGCTTGAGGCGGATTCCTCTGGTAAACCAACCTCGTCGTGCAACAAACGGTTTCGCGTCGGAGAACGGCCGTCTTGCGATGGCGGACTAAAACCTTTTGGCGTGGCTCATGGAATAGGTCGACGTAAGATAAAGGTTGTAGGCGATCATCACCCCGCTAAGATTCTTCGCGAGGGTCCAGGGGACTGATACGTCTCTAACGTATCTATAATTTCTGATGCTCCATGCTTATTTTTACACCATTTGCCTATTGTTTCGTTACACTTAGTGGCACTTTTATGCATTTTCCGGAACTAACCTATTAACGAGTTGCCACAGTGCCAGTTCCCTGTTTTCTGCTGTTTTTCTGTTTCAGAGTGATACACAGGAAATATTCTCGGAATTGGACGAAACAAGTTCCTAAAGTCTTATTTTTCCCGGAAGCTTCCAGAGATCCGAAGGAGAGTCGGAGGGGGGCCACCAGGGTCCCACACGCAGGGGCGGCCAGGCCCCTGGTCGTGCGGGCTCCGCGTGAGGGCGCCTGGCTCCCCCTCTGACATCGCCCCTTCGCCTATAAAGACCCCCCGATGGAAAAAACCTAAGTACCCGATCAGTTTTCCAGAACACATCGCGATCCGCCGCCACCGTCGACCCGAAGATCGGGAGGGTCCAGAAGCTCTTCCCGGCACCCTGCCGGAGAGGGAAATCACCACCGGAGGTCTTCTTCATCGCCATGCTTGCCTCCGGAGCGATGAGTGAGTAGTCTACCTTGGACTATGGGTCCATAGCAGTAGCTAGATGGTTGTCTTCTCCACCATGTGCTTCATGTTTAGATCTCATGAGCTGCCTTACATGATTGAGATCACCGTTATGTAATTCTACATGTTTGGTTTGTTGGGATCCGATGAATATTGGTGTTTATGATTAAGTTGCTGTACTGAATATTATCTTTTGTTATCTCTATGTTGTTTATGATCTTGCATGCTCTCCGTTGTTAGTAGCTATCTTGGCCGAGTAGTTGCTAGTGACTCCAAGAGGGGGTATTTATGCTCGATAGTGGGTTCATGCCTCTATTTCACCTGGGGGAGTGACAGAAACCTCTAAGGTGGTAGATGTGCTGTTGCTACTAGGGAGAAAACAACATTCATATGCTCAAGGTGATGACCCACAAGTATAGGGGATCGCAACAGTCTTCGAGGGAAGTATTACCCAAATTTATTGATTCGACACAAGGGGAGCCAAAGAATATATGTAAGCCTTAACAGTTGAGTTGTCAATTCAGCTGCACCTGGAAACAGTCTTACTCGCAGCGGTTTATCAGTAGCAACAGTTTTATAGCAGTGACAGTAGTGAAACAGTAACAGCAGTAGTAAAATAGCAGCAGTAAAAGTAACGGTTGTAAACAGTAGGAACGAATACTGTAGGCATAGGGATGGATTACGGGTGTTGCATGGATAAGATAATTCATGAAATCAATGAGACACGGGCATTGCAGATAAATAATGATAAAGCATCCTAGTACAAACAATCATAGGCATGTGTTCCGTATATAGTCGTATGTGCTCGCAAGGAGAAACTTGCACGACATCTTTTGTCCTACCAGCCTGTTGCAGCAGGGCCTCAAGGGAAACTACTGGTAATTAAGGTACTCCTTTTAATAGAGTACCGGAGCAAAGCATTAGCACTCGGTGAACACATGTGATCCTCACATCATAGCCATCCCCTCCGGTTATCCCAATTTCTGTCACTTTGGGGCCTCGGGTTCCGGACAACAATATGTGTATACAACTTGTAGGTAAGACCATAAACAACAAGTATCATCATAGAAATAATAACATGTTCAGATCTGAAATCATGGCACTCGGGCCCGAAGTGACAAGCATTAAACACAACAAGTTGCAACAATGTCATAGGCACTAAATAAAGATACTAGGCACTATGCCCTATCAATCTCATATCAAATTACATGAACAATCTCATCCAATCCCTTCCATCCCCTCACCTACAGCGGGGGAATTACTCACACATGGATGGGGGAGTCATGGATGGTCGATGGAGGAGCGTCGATGGTGATGGTGATGAAGATCTCCTCCGAATCCCCGTCTCGACAGGGTGCCAGAACGAAGTTTCTGGTTCCGAATCGCGGTTTCTGATGGCGGCGGCGCAGCGGAAGTCTATCTGGGAAAAACGCCGTCTCTCCGATATTAAGTCGCCAGGGGGTATATGTACGCGAGAGGGGAGGTCGAGAGGGGACCTGGGGCCCCCTCACGCATGGGTGGCGCGGCCAGGGCTGGGCCGCGCCACCTGTGCGTGACGGCCCCTCGAGCCTCCTCTCCCTCCTGTCTTTTGGCTCCGTGGGTCTTCTGGTGAAATAGGATTTTTCCTGATTTTTCCCGAATTTTTACTGGAAGTTGAATTTCTGCACAAAAACGAGACACCAGAGCAATTCTGCTGAAAACAGCGTCAGTCCGTGTTAGTTGTATTCAAAACACACAAATTAGAGGAGAAACAATAGCAAAAGTATTCGGGAAAGTAGATACGTTTTGGACGTATCAACTCCCCCCAAGCTTAGCTATTTGCTTGTCCTCAAGCAATTCAGTTAACAACTGAGAGCGATAAAAGAAACTTTCACGAACACATTTGCTCATATGATGTATATATACTAACTATGTGATCAAGTACTCAGGCAATTCATAATAAGAAATATGCAACTAATGTTTCCTCATAGTCAAGCAGGCTATGAAAGAGTGCCAATGCACTAATAACAAGTAACATGTGCATGAGAAGCTACAAGATTGTAATATGCATAAATGATATGAAAGAATGGTATCCCACTTGCCTTTATTTGTAGAGCAAAACATAAATGCTGAGGCACCTCTGAAGTCCAAGGGAAGACTAGAAGTAGAAATATCAAAGATACAAGCATCAAAGTTATACCACAATTAACCGTGTTCTGAGACAAGCACATTACACTAAGAATAACAGCTTTGCTCTCAAGAAGTGCTTAAAGTTAGAAGATGGTGACTCAACATAAAAGTAAACGAATGGCCCTTCGCAGAGGGAAGCAGTGATTTAACATGTGCTAGAGCTTTTCATTTGTAAAACAGAGATAAAAGCTTCTTTTGAGAGGTGATTGTTCTATGTCAACGACTAGCAATGGGGACTTACTATCTTCCATAATAAACAAGTGAGAGCGGTTCCGAGTTCTTTGAAATTTGGCACATTGGTGCTCTTTTATAAAGCTTTGGCACTCCTCCCCACCTTTTTCCTTTCTCAAACCATGGCTAACCGATTCCATCGGGTGCCCACCAACTTTCACATTCCTTTGGAGGAGTGCCTTTTTTTCTTTCTTTTAGAATTAAGATTATAATGGTCTGACCAGCTCTCTTGCAAAATTAATGACGAGCAGATGAAGCTGCCTAGTCGAGGGGTACTTAATTTAATATGGAAGATAGCAATTCCGACCACTACGTCCCCATGAGCTAAAAACAATGTCACAAAATGAGAAGTAGTTGAAAGTTTTGAAAGGTAGCACATGAAAATTTACTTGGAATGGCTTACAAATACCATGCATAGGAATTTATAGTGGACTCTTTGGAAGACTTGGTTTTTGGTAACTGGATGCACGAGTAGAGCTTATACTCAGTACAAGTGAAGGCTAGCAAAAGACTGGGAAGCGACAATCGAGAGAGCAATAACTATCATAATCATGCTTGCGACAAAACAAAATTAATATAGGCATAAAAATGATACAAGAACTCTGAGGCAATTTAGATCATCGAGGCTTAATTGACTTTTTGTTCAGTCATATGCATGCTTGAGCATGTGCCAAGTCGATTCAAATGAAGCTTTCAGAGGTGGATACCACAATATCATACCATACTATGAATAAAACAAATGCATGCAAGCGTCTACATGACATGCTACAGGCTAATAGTAAATTGGAACTAATCATATGAAAGCAAGAACTACAAAGCATCCATTAGATGACATATACCTTACATGAACCGACTAAGCATGTCCACATAGATGAGTATATGTACAAAAATGAAAACAAATAGAGTTCATACCAGCCTCTTACCACATCTCGGATTGTCATATGTCGTCATTATTGCTCTTCACTTGTGTGGCTTGAATAGTATAAAGTGAATACCAAGCTCCAATAGAGTAACGGGGAACTGAACTCTGCAACAAACTTTACAAAACCCAAGAAGAACAACAAATATTTTTGGGGTTTTCGATTTTTGAAGCAAAAGCGGAAGGAAATAGCAACAAAGCAAAATATTTTTGGGTTTTTCAAGTAGCAAACCGAAAATAGCAAATAAAGCAAACCAAAGGTAGAAAACTAAAGAACCAAATAGAGAGAAACAACGGAAATATTTTTGGTCTTTTTGTGTTTTGGAAGAAATGAAAACAAGAATGAGAACAGTAAAGAAAGCGAAACATGAATATACAAAGGTCCGACAAAATATGATATGTAGATGAGTGAACCGTCGGCGTACCTCCCCCCAAGCTTAGGCTTTTGGCCTAAGTGGAGATCAATGCCGGCTCTGGTAGCTGCTCCATGCTGGTGGGTCATCATAGGTGTAATCGTACCCCGGTTCTCGTGAAGATGAAGCTGACGGCGCATAATCATAATAAGGCTGCTCATATGGGACATTCGTAGTGTTGGAGGGCTGCCCCGACTCTTCGGTGCCCTCTTCATCGTGCACAGGCGGCGGGTGCTCCTCCACGTACGCATCAAGCTCATCTTCGGTAAGCGACCATCCATTCCTGCGATCAAGGTTAAACAAAAGAGGTGCAGGCAAACGGATTGATCGTTCAGTCTTTACTACCTTCTAGGTAGTCTTCTTGAAAAAGGTTAGCTCAAATGTTAAATTAATCAAACTGGCAGGAGGAGAAATAAACTTATGTTGAACCATAGCATCAAGACCAAGTTTCTCTTCTGGGAACTGCAAATCTCGAAAATGAGGCAAAACACCATGAAAAGCTAACAGGCGTGAAGCTATAAGCCCCCCCCCACAAATTCCCCCTTTCTCACGGTTAATATCCAGACGGAAAGCTATTAAGGCACCCAAATTGTAAGTTCTATCATGCCTTAAAGCAGCAGCAATAAAAGCTAGATCATGGAGAGACAATTTACTTGCAGATTTCCTAGCAAGAACACATTTGGTAATGAAGAAGGCAAAATATCGAATGGATGGGAAATGAATGTTTCGAATTTTACCACCCTCTCCTGTGAAGCTCCTTCCTTGACAAATCTCCTCGTATAGTTCTAACAATTGCCTTGGTTGTCCCTTTATCTTCTCAAGCGATCCCCACTGTGGTACTCTAATAGCTGTGCAGAAAACATCGAGAGGCAAGTTCACAGATTTGTTATAAATTTTATAATGAACCATGGGATTAGAAGTGGACCAACTAAATCTGAAATCCTGCACCACAGACATTGTTAGTTTAACATATTGGGGAGGTTCACCCTCAACAAAATATTCTAATCCTGCATTAGAAAGCAAGGTTTGAAAGTCTTGCAGGATTCCAGCAGCACTCAAGAATGCTGAGCATGGATAGAGTGAGGGAAAAACCTTTTCTTCACGGTGAACTTTCATAACATCATGCACTTCTAATTCATGTTGAGAGAGTTGATACACATTCTCCTCCATTTCTGAAATTTTTCAACAAACTCATAAAAAGTGATTTAAGGACAAGCAAATGTAGGAAACTACTATAGTGAATTACTAGAGAGCTATCATGCATCAAAATATCAATTCTAAGCAAGATAACAAACATGCATACTCATTTATACTGTCACCTACAATGCTAAAATACTCATGAAATACTTTACCAAAAGAAAATCTACTTGGACAAGTGGAGGAGTCACATACCGGAGAGCAAATGATCCAAGTTTCAGCAGAAATGTTGGGCTGAACAAGGAGATCGAAAATTCCAGGTGAAGGACAGCAAGAACTCAAGCTTGAGAAAACGGGGCGGTGTTTTTCGGGAGAGAGAAAGAGCAGGGGAAGAAGAGATGAGTGAGTGGCCTGGTGGGCCCCCCTCACACATGGGTGGCGCGGCCAGGGCTGGGCCGCGCCACCTGTGTGTGAGGTGGCGTGGCTGCCCCACCTGGTGCCTCCCAGGTGTCTCTCTGCCCCATTTTTGACATAAAAATTTATAAAGAATTTTCTGGAATTTTTCGAGAAACTTTATTTTCGAGGATTTTTCAGAAATTGGCACATTGATAAAACTCAGGAAAAACGAGGATGAAAAAAAAATTCAATCAAATCAAAACTAAGCATGCAGCAGCTCTGAGATACTCTTAATCATGCAACTAAACTGAAGGAATAAAATTTGATGAAAGTAAATACAAGTGAGGTGGAGTGGATGCGGTGAAAACGAAGTTTCGTTCATATAAATTCACTTTGCTAACAAGGTTGATCAAGTCTTGTTACCAAACTAACTTTATATGAGGCTAAACTTTGCACTTCACTTAATGCTTATGTTACCTCAACTTTGATAGGTATAGCCGCAACCATAACAATTTGATATTCTTCCTTGGGCTTTTGCTCTGAACAAATAATTTGACCAACTTTGATGGTCTCAACATGCTTGATTGAATTTAGAGCATTCCTCCTATCAATCTTCTTGGGAAAATAAACCGTATATTCTTTGTCATTAACATTAAAAGTGACTTTTCCTTGATTGCAATTAATAACAGCACCTGCAGTGTTTAGAAAAGGTCTCCCAAGAATAATAGACATATTATCATCTTCAGGCATTTCCAACACAACAAAATCAGTTAATATTAAACAGCTGTTAGCAACTTGAACAGGAACATTTTCACATATACCAATAGGAATAGTAGTAGACTTATCAGCCATCTGCAAGGATATATCAGTTGAAACCAATTTTTCTAAATCAAGTCTCTTATAAAGAGAAAAAGGCATTACACTAACTCCAGCTCCCAAATCACATAAAGCAGTTCTAACATAGTTATTTTTAATGGAGCAAGGAATAGGTGGTATACCTGGATCTCCAAGCTTCTCTGGAACTTTACCATCAAAAGAATAGTTAGCAAGTAGTGTGGAAATTTCCTCACTAGGAATTTTCCTTTTGTTAGTGACAATATCTTTCATATATTTTGCATAAGGTGGCATTCTAATAGCATCAGTCAAAGGAATTTGCAAAAATAAAGGTCTTATCCATTCACAAAACCTGTTGTAGTGTTCTTCTTCCTTGGACTTGTGTTTCTTACTAGGAAAAGGCATTGGCTTCTGTACCCAAGGTTCCCTCTCCTTACCATGCTTGTTGGCAATGAAGTCTTCTTTGGTGTACTTTGCATTCTTATCAATCTTTTCCGGTTCTTCTTCAACCTCTTCTTTATCTTCTTCTTTATCGGAAGCATCTCCTGGTTCAGTTTCAGCATCAGAAATAGAAACACTGTTAGGATCTTTACCTGCATCAGAGGATTCTGCAGTTGTTTTATGCTTCTTCTTCTTCTTCTTGGAAGGAATATCATCACTTGAAGTGTGTTGAGAATCTTGCTCGACCCTCTTAGGATGTCCTTGAGGATATAATGGATCTTGAGTAGCAGCACCACTTCTTGTGCGTATTTCACATGCTTGCTTCTCTCTTGCAGCATTAACTAGCAGGTCTTGCTGCACTTTGGTAAGCTGGTCAATTTGTGTTTGAACCATTTGAAAATGTTTAGCAAGTATCTTCACATCATTGCCGGTTCTCTCCACAATATCCTGCAACTTGTTAATAACTCTAGAATTCTCCAACAGATGATTATGCACCATTCTATTAAAATTTTCTTGCTTAACAATAAAATTATCAAACTCATCTAAGCTTTGATCAGGAGGTTTAGTGTAAGGAATATCTCTTTCATCAAAGCGTTGGAGAGAGTGTACCTCAATAGTAGATGAGCGAGGGATTGGCTTACATAATTCTTCTATAGGAGGTAAATTCTTCACATCTTCGGCCTTAATACCATTTTCCTTAAGAGATTTCTTAGCTTCCTTCATAACTTCATCATTTAATTCAATCATCCCTCTCTTCTTCGGCGTAGGCTCTGTAGATGGCGCAGGAGTTGGTGCTGGTGTTGGCTCAACTAAAGTCCAATCATCATGATTCCGGCTTATTTTAGCCATTAACTCTTCAGCTTCAGCCGGAGTTCTTTCCCTGAAAACACAACCAGCACAACTATCCAAATATGACTTAGATTCATTCGTTAGTCCATTATAAAATATATCAAGGAGTTCATTTTTAGGCAATGGTTCTTTAGGCAAAGCTCTAATTAAAGAACAAAACCTTGTCCATGATTCAGGCAATATCTCTCCTTTTCCCTGCTCAAAATCAAAGATTTTCTGCACAGCAGCATGTTGAGCACTAGCGGGAAAATATTTCTGAAAGAAAGCATTAACCAAAGCAATAGGACTAGTAAGGGATCCAGGAGACAAGCTATTAAACCAAGTTTTAGCAGCATCTTTCAATGAGAAAGGAAAAATCTTAGCAACAAAGTAAGTGCGGAGCTTAATATCATCAGAAAACAAATTACTCAAAGTAGAAAGCTCATTCATATGCTCCATAGCACTCTCATCTTTAGTACCACAAAAAGGAGTTTTCTCAACAATAGATATGTAAGATAAATCCAAAGAGAAATCATAATCCTTGTCTCTAATATTTATGGAAGAAGCAGCAAACTTAGGATCAGGAGACAAATTATATCTAACAGAACGTCTAGCAAGAAGTTCTTTAACATTACCTGCATTACGAGCAGCACGTGCTTCTGCAATAAAATCATCATTAAGCTCAATGTAAGCATCATCATCATCATAATCATCACTAGAACATTCCCTGGACTCAGGTGAACTAACTGGTGTAACAGTGGTGTTTCCCAACTTAGCTCTAGCAATAGTAGCATCTAAAAAGGAACCTAGTGAACCTCTCTCATCAAGCACAGTAGAAGCATCATCTAAATTATCAGTAGCACTTTCAATCTCAGCAGAAGTAGTAGCAGTAGCGTGTGGGTGTGGTGGTGTAAGCAACTTACTCATGACAGATGGCGAATCAAGAGCAACAGAGGTGTTGAGAGTCGTACCTCTTCTTGTAGTGGATGGCAATATAGGAACTTTTCCATCACGAGGTTTACCCATGATGAAAGGATTGCAGCGAACAATATGAATACCAAGTGAACTTACAAATAAAGCTATGCTCCCCGGCAACGGCGCTAGAAAATAGTCTTGATGACCCACAAGTATAGGGGATCGCAACAGTCTTCGAGGGAAGTATTACCCAAATTTATTGATTCGACACAAGGGGAGCCAAAGAATATATGTAAGCCTTAATAGTTGAGTTTTGATACGTCTCAAACGTATCTATAATTTTTGATGCTCCATGCTTGTTTTTACACCATTTGTATATTGTTTCGTTACACTTAGTGGCATTTTTACGCATTTTCCGGAACTAACCTATTAACAAGTGCCACAGTGCCAGTTTCCTGTTTTCTGCTGTTTTTGTGTTTCAGAAGTGATACACAGGAAATATTCTCGGAATTGGACGAAACAAGTTCCTGAAGTCATATTTCACGGGGAAGCTCCCAAACATCCGAAGACCTGACGGAGGGGGGCCACGTGGCCCCCACACACAGGGGCGGCGCGGCCACCCCCCTGGCCGCGCCGGGCCCGCGTGAGGGGCCGTGGTCCCTCCTCTGACATCGTCCCTTCGCCTATATATACCCCTTGACGAGAAAAACCTAAGCGCCCGATCAGTTTTCCAGAATACATCGCGATCCGCCGCCGCCGTCGACCCAAAGATCGGGAGGGTCCAGAAGCTCTTCCTGGCACCCTGCCGGAGAGGGGAATCGCCACCGGAGGTCTTCTTCATCGCCATGCTTGCCTCCGGAGCGATGAGTGAGTAGTCTACCTTGGACTATGGGTCCATAGCAGTAGCTAGCTGGTTGTCTTCTCCACCATGTGCTTCATGTTTAGATCTCATGAGCTGCCTTACATGATTGAGATCACCGTTATGTAATACTATGATGTTGGTTTGTTGGGATCCAATGAATATTGGTGTTTATGATTAAGTTGTTGTACTGAATTATATCTTTTGTTATCTCTATGTTGTTTATGATCTTGCATGCTCTCCGTTGTTAGTAGCTATCTTGGCCGAGTAGTTGCTAGTGACTCCAAGAGGGGGTATTTATGCTCGATAGTGGGTTCATGTCTCTATTTCACCTGGGGGAGTGACAGAAACCTCTAAGGTGGTAGATGTGCTGTTGCTACTAGGGAGAAAACAACATTCATATGCTCAAGGGCATATGCTTTGTTTACATTACACACTTTGCTTAATGCAATTATCTGTTGTTCGCAACTTAATACTTCTAGGGTGTTCGGATGATATCCCCGGGGGTGGATTATTAGTCATAGATGCAGTTGGATGGCGGTCTATGTATTTTGTTGTAATGCCCAGAGTAAATCTCATAGTGATCTTCTTGACATATCACGTTATCTTTATTCTATCAATTGCCCAACTGTAATTTGTTTACCCAGCATGTTATTTATCTATGGAGAGACACCACTAGTGAACTGTGGACCCCGGTCCTATTTTAATCATATTGCAATCACCTGTTTACTTTTCCCGCACTGTTTACTTTACTCGTATATTATTACTGTTTTCCACTCGATACACTCATAACCTTTGTTTCAAGCAAACCGGTGAGATTGACAACCTCATCGCAAGTTGGGGACAAAGTATTTGTTTGTGTGTGTGCAGGTTCCGCGCTGCTGCTGGCCGAAGACGAGTCAACAAGTATCGTTAACGGCGCCCTTGTTGGAAGTTACTAAGCCAGTCCGCATCACCTTCAGTCGTCACCGTCTCTCTTCTTCAAGATCGACATTAAACCTTGGTTTCTTAACTGAGGGAAAACTATCCGCTACACTCATCATACCTTCCTCTTGGGGTTCCCAACGGGCTGGTCATCACCACGCACAAGGACATACTGCTCCCACGTCAACTAAACGCCACAGCTCTTTTCTGGCGCCATCACACGAGTAGCAGCTTCTTTTCTGGCGCCGTTGCCGGGGAAGAGAGAAGACTTCTGCGAGGGGAGTTCTTCGCACACACATTCTTTACTTTGTTATTTGTTTTGCTTTATTTTATTTTATTTTACCTGCATTGTTTTTTATATCAAAAACCCAAAAAAATTAGAATCCTTGGTAGTTGTTTTTACTTATCTGCTTTTAGTTTTGTTACAATGAGTAATCCTGAAGTAGAAGTTCGTAGTTTCAAGCAACAAGGGGGAGAAAGTTTAAAAGATGCTTGGTACCGTATTAACAATGCTCATCATAGGTGCACCAAAAAGCACTCCACCACGATCCTCCTTAGAAATTTTTATGTTGGTATATCTAGCTGGAATAGGTATGTTCTTGATACTCTTACAGGAGGTAATTTTCTGGGTACTCCCGCGGGAGAAGCATGCGCTATAATTGAAAGTTTAGTGGGAGTACCACCTATTCATGTTGCTAAGACTGAGACCACCTTGGAAGAGGTGGTAGAAAAGCTCAGCTCCTTAGAAAAAAGTTTGCCAAGTATCCTAGAAAATGCTAGCCGCGTTAGTGAATTAATAGAAAATATTGGTAAGAGAATTACCATTTTAGAGACTAGCACTACTCATGACAATCAAAACTTCAGGATTGGTAAACTAGAGGAGTCTATGGAAACTCTTAGTTTAATATTCTCTTCTCTTAAATTTAAGAAGGAGAAAGTGTTTGTTGGAAAAGAGCAAAAATTTATGTATGTTCCCAAGGTTTCTGCGCTTAAATCTCAACATGTTCTTAAGATTGGTAAGACTCTTAGTTCCACTAAGGGTGACTTGCAGGTTGAATCATCTTCGGGAACCTTCAAAGAGCCTACTGAGGTAACTAGCACTTCATCTATTGATATTACTTGATTCGCAATTTTC
Organism: Dactylis glomerata; assembly: GCA_007115705.1. Taxonomy (NCBI): domain Eukaryota; kingdom Viridiplantae; phylum Streptophyta; class Magnoliopsida; order Poales; family Poaceae; genus Dactylis; species Dactylis glomerata. Next base: position 1,100,802 of record QXEO01000165.1, read on the forward strand.
TGCGCCTAGCTCAAAGGCGTTAAAGAAAAGCACTCTTGGGAGATAACCCATTGTTTTCTTTTCAGTAATTTTTCTTTTATTTGAGTCTTGGAAGTCATTACTACTGTAATGACCGCTCCTTATCTTGTTTATTTCGTTTTTGTGCCAAGAGAAGCCTCTAATTTGAGCGAGGTAAAGATTTGGGGTTATTGCTGTCCTGAAACTGTTTTCGGTGCTGCACCGTAAAAATTCGTAAAAATTCTCTGTTTATCTTTTGGACCTGCCATTTCTTGTGCATATGCCCCAGGTTATATCCAAACTTTTCTTAGTTGAACACTTTTTGATTTGAGCAACAGAAAATCCCTCAAAAATTCGTCCATTATCAGCTGTTCAGTTTTGACAGATTTCTGCCAATATTTGTTTTTGCCACTTTATCGCTTTCTTTTGAGTTCTTTTTGATCATGGAACTCTTGTGGAAGTTGCTACAGTAGTATATACTTTATATGTGGTGGTTTTGGGTTGAAACCTGAAGCTAAAAGAGGTTGAATATATTTTATGTTTACACTAATGTTGCTAATAGAATTGTGTTTAGTTTTGTATGAAGGAAGTTTTCAAGTGTAGGGATTGGAGAATGATGAGATGAGTTGAAGAATGGACAAAAGCTCAAGCTTGGGGATGCCCACGCATTACCCCAAGAAATATCCAAGAAGTACAAGCGTCAAAGCTTGGGGATGCCCCCGAGGCACCCCTTCTTCATCGGCAAAAATCAGGTCACCTTTCAAAACACTATATTTTTATTGCTTCATGCACTATGTGTTTTTCTTGGAGCGTCAGTTGTTTTAGTTTTCTTAGGTTGTTTAGTTTGTTTGTTTGCTGCAATAAATGGTTGGACCCCAACAAATTTCCTTTGGAGGAGATGTACTTGTTTTCACTTGCAAAGAATGCTCTAGTTTTCACTCTTATTAAAAATCGAGCATTCTACTTTTTCTGCTACTGCTTTTGGTTTTCGTTTTCGCCTTGATTTGCATTCAGATCTTGTCATATCTTTTCATCAAGGTGTATTTTTGTCTCTGAACTTTATTGGTTTTCATCAAAAGAGGTATTTATAAAAATTTCAAATGGTGTTGGAAAAGAGAAAAAGCTTTGTGCAAAATAGTGGTACAAGAAGGAGCTTGTGTAGACTGCGGCTTAGGCTTTTTCATGTCATGCTTGATGTCTTTTTGATAGTATGCTTAGTGGTTTTGCTGGAGCATGACTTGTCTCAAATAACTGAGATTGCTTAATGAGCCTTTGAAAAAATCATGCGTTGTTTTTATTGTATGGAAGCATTATTTTGGTTTTCTCCTTGATGCTTTATTTGGGTTGACTTGGCGCATGCTCACACATGTTAGACTCTTACAAAGTCGCCATTAGCCTTAATGATCATTTAGTTTTTGACTTTTGATGCCATCGTATGCTTCTTTTAATGTCGCTTTGTCGCTTTGCATGATTATGGCCATTACTGCTCTCTTAGTTGGTCGCTCCCAGTCTTTTGCTAGCCCTCGCCTTGTACTGAGTATGAGCTCTACTCGTGCATCCAACTCCTAAAAGTCAAAGTTTTCCATTGTGTCCACCATACATACCTACTAGCAATTTGCTATTCCAAGTAAATTTGACTTGCTTTTATACTCTCTTCAAATTAAACTCTTACCAGTGTTATGCGAAATTCGGCCAGTAAAGCTCTCACGAACCGGAAGGCACACTTTACTTTTTCCTGTTCTTAAAAATTTGACATTGTGGTCTTTTATGCTGAGTTGTTATGCTTGCAAGTTGTAAGTTGGATTCTAGCCCAGCCATGCTGTCATGGGGCAAGCTTTCAACATTGCACTTCTTTTTGAGTTGATATCGTGATCTTTTGTTTATGGATGCCCGCTGTGTGAAATGAATTGGGAATCTTGTGAGGATCATGGAGTTTTTATATGTGTTAGGGAAACGCCGGGCCGCCAATCTAAGCCATGCATAATTCATGGTGGAAATTTGCAGCATACCCATGGTGAACATTCGACGACGCATCTCACAATAAAAAGCTAAACAATATAGCAAATAAAAGAGATGTCGAGGTGTTCATTGTCTGCTTGTCCTGTCATTTTGGTGTGGGCTTGTTCCATGTCATCGGGCATGGAGGTACCCCATTGGCGGTTCTCAATGATATGCATATACTTACAATGACAAGAGCCTTGCTTGGGACTCTAAGTAAATTAGCATGGTTTGGGTACTCGTATTCACGGGACACGAGGTTTTCAACTTATGATTTGTCAAGCATATGCATCATAACTGTTCTCGCATTAACTTTAACCATTCAAGATGCTTATGATGGGGGCAATGAGAGCTCAAAGCCGGTAAGTACCATAATTTTTGAAGGTTATAAAACTTGCAATCACTGCTTCCCTCTGCGAAGGGCCTTTCTTCTACTTTTATGTTGAGTCACCACCTTCTTTCTTTATGCACCATTAAGAGAGCATAGTTGTCATTCTTAGTGTGATATGCATTGTCCCAAAGTTCATTGATTGACTCATATTGTTGGTTTCACTTGTTCTTAAATTATTTGTATCTAGTCGCCCTCTTAAACTTTGAGGTGTCCTATGCATTTATGTTTTGCTCTCTTTGAAGGACAAGCTGAAAACCAAGTGTATGTTTTTCCTTATGATTTGAACACACGTTTGACTTTCATTGTTTCATTATCATGATCTTTTGTTTGTGTTCATTTACATGTTTACAACATGGCTGCTAAGTTCTTATTGTCATGATTATATCTTTCATGCCCATGTTTTAAGTTCTATTGATCCCAGCTCACCAATGCTTACATATATGATCAAGATTGTGTAGGTGCATGTCACCTCAAAAATTATTCTTTGTTATCACTTACCTACTCGAGGACGAGCAGGAGTTAAGCTTGGGGATGCTTGATACGTCTCAAACGTATCTATAATTTTTGATGCTCCATGCTTGTTTTTACACCATTTGTATATTGTTTTGTTACACTTAGTGGCATTTTTACGCATTTTCCGGAACTAACCTATTAACAAGTGCCACTGTGCCAGTTTCCTGTTTTCTGTTGTTTTTGTGTTTCAGAAGTGATACACAGGAAATATTCTCGGAATTGGACGAAACAAGTTCCTGAAGTCATATTTCACGGGGAAGCTCCCAAACATCCGAAGACCTGACGGAGGGGGGCCACGTGGCCCCCACACACAGGGGCGGCGCGGCCACCCCCCTGGCCACGCCAGGCCCGCGTGAGGGGCCGTGGTCCCTCCTCTGACATCGTCCCTTCGCCTATATATACCCCCTGACGAGAAAAACCTAAGCGCCCGATCAGTTTTCCAGAATACATCGCGATCCGCCGCCGCCGTCGACCCGAAGATCGGGAGGGTCCAGAAGCTCTTCCCGGCACCCTGCTGGAGAGGGGAATCGCCACCGGAGGTCTTCTTCATCGCCATGCTTGCCTCCGGAGCGATGAGTGAGTAGTCTACCTTGGACTATGGGTCCATAGCAGTAGCTAGCTGGTTGTCTTCTCCACCATGTGCTTCATGTTTAGATCTCATGAGCTGCCTTACATGATTGAGATCACCGTTATGTAATACTATGATGTTGGTTTGTTGGGATCCGATGAATATTGGTGTTTATGATTAAGTTGCTGTACTGAATTATATCTTTTGTTATCTCTATGTTGTTTATGATCTTGCATGCTCTCCGTTGTTAGTAGCTATCTTGGCCGAGTAGTTGCTAGTGACTCCAAGAGGGGGTATTTATGCTCGATAGTGGGTTCATGTCTCTATTTCACCTGGGGGAGTGACAGAAACCTCTAAGGTGGTAGATGTGCTGTTGCTACTAGGGAGAAAACAACATTCATATGCTCAAGGGCATATGCTTTGTTTACATTACACACTTTGCTTAATGCAATTATCTGTTGTTCGCAACTTAATACTTCTAGGGTGTTCGGATGATATCCCCGGGGGTGGATTATTAGTCATAGATGCAGTTGGATGGCGGTCTATGTATTTTGTTGTAATGCCCAGAGTAAATCTCATAGTGATCTTCTTGACATATCACGTTATCTTTATTCTATCAATTGCCCAACTGTAATTTGTTTACCCAGCATGTTATTTATCTATGGAGAGACACCACTAGTGAACTGTGGACCCCGGTCCTATTTTAATCATATTGCAATCACCTGTTTACTTTTCCCGCACTGTTTACTTTACTTGTATATTATTACTGTTTTCCACTCGATACACTCATAACCTTTGTTTCAAGCAAACCGGTGAGATTGACAACCTCATCGCAAGTTGGGGACAAAGTATTTGTTTGTGTGTGTGCAGGTTCCGCGCTGCTGCTGGCCGAAGACGAGTCAACAAGTATCGTTAACGGCGCCCTTGTTGAAAGTTACTAAGCCAGTCCGCATCACCTTCAGTCGTCACCGTCTCTCTTCTTCAAGATCGACATTAAACCTTGGTTTCTTAACTGAGGGAAAACTAGCCGCTACACTCATCATACCTTCCTCTTGGGGTTCCCAACGGGCTGGTCATCACCACGCACAAGGACATACTGCTCCCACGTCAACTAAACGCCACAGCTCTTTTCTGGCGCCATCACACGAGTAGCAAGTTGTCAATTCAGCTGCACCTGGAAACAGTCTTACTCGCAGCGGTTTATCAGTAGCAACAATTTTATAGCAGTGACAATAGTGAAACAGTAACAGCAGTAGTAAAATAGCAGCAGTAAAAGTAACGGTTGTAAACAGTAGGAACGAATACTGTAGGCATAGGGATGGATTACGGGCGTTGCATGGATAAGATAATTCATGAAATCAATGAGACACGGGCATTGCAGATAAATAATGATAAAGCATCCTAGTACAAACAATCATAGGCATGTGTTGCGTATATAGTCGTACGTGCTCGCAAGGAGAAACTTGCACGACATCTTTTGTCCTACCAGCCTGTTACAGCAGGGCCTCAAGGGAAACTACTGGTAATTAAGGTACTCCTTTTAATAGAGTACCGGAGCAAAGCATTAGCACTCGGTGAACACATGTGATCCTCACATCATAGCCATCCCCTCCGGTTATCCCAATTTCTGTCACTTTGGGGCCTCGGGTTCCGAACAACAATATGTGTATACAACTTGTAGGTAAGACCATAAACAACAAGTATCATCATAGAAATAATAACATGTTCAGATCTGAAATCATGGCACTCGGGCCCAAAGTGACAAGCATTAAGCACAATAAGTTGCAACAATGTCATAGGCACTAAATAAAGATACTAGGCACTATGCCCTATCAATCTCATATCAAATTACATGAACAATCTCATCCAATCCCTTCCATCCCCTCACCTACAGCGGGGGAATTACTCACACATGGATGGGGGAGTCATGGATGGTCGATGGAGGAGCGTCGATGGTGATGGTGATGAAGATCTCCTCCGAATCCCCGTCCCGGCAGGGTGCCAGAACGGAGTTTCTGGTTCCGAATCGCGGTTTCTGATGGCGGCGGCGCAGCGGAAGTCTATCTGGGAAAAACGCCGTCTCTTCGATATTAAGTCGCCAGGGGGTATATGTACGCGAGAGGGGAGGTCGAGAGGGGACCTGGGGCCCCCTCACGCATGGGTGGCGCGACCAGGGCTGGGCCGCGCCACCTGTGCGTGACGGCCCCTCGAGCCTCCTCTCCCTCCTGTCTTCTGGCTCCGTGGGTCTTCTGGTGAAATAGGATTTTTCCTGATTTTTCCCGAATTTTTACTGGAAGTTGAATTTCTGCACAAAAACGAGACACCAGAGCAATTCTGCTGAAAACAGCGTCAGTCCGTGTTAGTTGTATTCAAAACACACAAATTAGAGGAGAAACAATAGCAAAAGTGTTCGGGAAAGTAGATACGTTTTGGACGTATCACAAGGGCATATGCTTTGTTTACATTACACACTTTGCTTAATGCAATTATCTGTTGTTCGCAACTTAATACTTCTAGGGTGTTCGGATTGATATCCCTGGGAGTGAATTATTAGTCATAGATGCAGTTGGATGGCGGTCTATGTATTTTGTTGTAATGCCCAGAGTAAATCTCATAGTGATCTTCTTGACATATCACGTTTATCTTTATTCTATCAATTGCCCAACTGTAATTTATTTACCCAGCATGTGTTATTTTATCTATGGAGAGACACCACTAGTGAACTATGGACCCCGGTCCTATTTCCATCATATTGCTATCACCTGTTTACTTTACTCGCACTGTTTACTTTACTCGCACTGTTTACTTTACTCGCATACTATATTGTTTTCCACTCGATACGCTCATAACCTTTGTTTCAAGCAAACCGGTGAGATTGACAACCTCATCGCAAGTTGGGAATAAAGTATTTGTTTGTGTGTGTGCAGGTTCCGCATCACCTTCAGACGTCATTGTCTCTCCTCTCCTGATCGATATTAAACCTTGGTTTCTTAACTGAGGGAAAACTAGCTGCTATACTCATCATACCTTCCTCTTGGGGTTCCCAACGAGCTGGTTATTCACCACGCACAAGGACAGTCTACTCCACATCAACTTGGCACCAGCAGCTAATTTTCTGGGCGCCATCAATAAGGGATCAGCTAATTTTCTGGCGCCGTTGCTAGGGAGGAAGAGAAGACTTCTGCGAGGGGAGTTTTTCGCACACACATCCTTTACTTTGTTTTATTGTTTTGCTTTACTTTATTTATTTTACCTGCACCGTTTTATATCAAAAAACCCAAAAAAAAATAGAATCCTTGGTAGCTGTTTTTACTTGTTTACTTTTGTTTTGCTGAAATGGCCAATCCTGAAAACACCAAGTTGTGTGACTTTACTAGCACAAACAATAGTGATTTTATCTGCACTCCTATTGCACCACCTGCTACTGCTGTAAACTTTTATGAGATTAAGCCTGCTTTATTGAACCTTGTGATGAAAGAGCAATTTTCTGGTGCTAGTACTGAGGATGCTGCAGCTCATCTCAATAATTTTGTTGAGCTATGTGAGATGCAGAAATATAAGGATGTTGATAGTGATATTATTAAGCTCAAGTTGTTTCCTTTTTCTTTGAGAGGAAAAGCTAAAGATTGGTTGCTGTCTTTGACTAAGAATAGTATTGATTCATGGGCTAAGTGTAAGGATGCTTTTATTGGTAGATACTATCCTCCTGCTAAGATTATATCCTTGCGTAGCAATATTATGAAGTTTACTCAGTTTGATAATGAACATGTTGCTCAAGCTTGGGAAAGAATGAAATCTATGATAAAGAATTGCCCCACTCATGGACTGACTACTTGGATGATTATCCAAACTTTTTATGCAGGACTGAATTTTTCTTCAAGGAACCTACTTGATTCAGCTGCTGGAGGCACTTTTATGTCCCTTACCTTGGGCGCCGCATCAAAGCTACTCGACAACATGATGGTAAATTATTCTGAATGGCACACCGAGAGAGCTCCACAAGGTAAGAAGGTAAATTCTGTTGAGGAAACCTCTTCCTTGAATGATAAGATTGATACCATTATGGCTATGCTTGCTAATGATAGGACTCATGTTGATCCTAATAATGTTCCTTTGGCCTCTCTGGTTGCTCAAGAAGAGCATGTTGATGTGAATTTCATTAGAAACAATAATTTTAACAACAATGCTTATAGGAACAATTTTGCTAGTAACAATTAGGGATTTCTATTTTCGTGCCCTCGGGTCCTTAGTTGTGCTCAGTTTTCCCCAGCCGCTTAGTTTTTCCTCAGTTTTACCCAAGCCCTTGTCTGAAACTCTCACAAGGAGCTTGGACGGGAGGAATCCCGTTAAGTTGACCGTTGGTTGGTGCTGGCAAGTGGGGCCGCTGTTTGTGCCCCGCAGTGGACACGCCTCCACTTATCCAGATCATCGTGGGACCCACAACTTGTCCACGTTAGCGTGCCGGACCCACAGCTTACCCAGGTGCCCGTTGCAAAATGGGAGCCCGAGCCAGCCCCGCGCCCGTGCCCGTGCCATTGCTTCCCCCTTCTTTCCCCGCGCCCCATTGTTCTTCTTCTCCGGCAGCGGCAGCCCTTCCCCGGCAGGCGGGTGATGTCTAGTTTCTCTTCGACCTCCCGTTCTTCATGGCCGCAGTATGGACCCGTGCCTTTGAAAAGATGCCCTGACTGCCCACGCCAAGAGCCTCTAAAGCGGTCGATCTGTAAGACGAACGACAACGGCAACCGTGGACGTGAGTTCCTTGCATGCGAGAGCTTGCCATATAGAGAGGGGGATAAGGTTAGATCTCGCTCCAATTGCTCTGTTTTCTCTCGATTTTCTTGTTATTCCCTCGAATTTGGGATTTAGGGTTCACGTTGTTGTTTTCAGATCCTGAAGAAATGCATGTATTTCGAGTGGATCGATGTGTACGTTCACAGGCTTAAATTGCAGAAATCAATTGGCGGTATTGGGGAGCGCAATTTGGGAGGGGGGTACTTGCTGTAGAGAATGCGGTGGAGAGAGGGGCCATCCCGATTATGCCTAATGCTCCCAATGCAGAACTGGTGGAAGTGAAGGGAGAACTGAAGAAAATGAACAAGCAGTTAAAGCAGCTGATCGAGTTGAAGAAGCAAGCTAATCTGATGGCTGGTTGTTTTTTTGTTGTATAATTGCGATCGGATTCTTATCATTGCTCGTCAAGCGCTAGAAGTTGTTACAAGGGATCCCTTGTTAGAAATCCATTATTCAGTTACATGTACTTGTAGTTGTTTTCAAAGTTAGTGTGTGCATTCACCGAAATTACCAAAAAAAATAAGTGTTAGGGAATATAGGAATGCGAAAGATAGTTGATAATTGTTAGAGGGGTGACAAATAATGCATTCAGCGAAATCCCACAAATATGTATGTCTCATGTTTATACCAAAATTATACCACTTTTGGGACGTTTCAAATAACCAAAACTATATCCCAAACTATATTCCCTAAAAGAAAAGGAATGCTAAAGAAAGTTGATAATTGTTAGAGGGGTGATAAATAATCCATTCACCGAAATCCCACAAATATGCCAAATATGTATGTCTCATGTTTCTACCAAAATTATACCATTTTTGGGCCGTTTCAAATTGCCAAAACTATATTCCCTAAAAGACAAGGAATGCTAAAGATAGTTGATAATTGTTAGAGGGGTGATAAATAATTCATTCACCGAAATGCCCCAAATATGCCAAACATGTATGTCTCATGTTTCTACCAAAATTATACCACTTTTGGGCTGTTTCAAATTACGAAAACTATATTCCCTAAAAGAAAAGGAATGCTAAAGATAGTTGATAATTGTTAGAGGGGTGATAAATAATTCATTCACCGAAATGCCCCAAATATGCCAAACATGTATGTCTCATGTTTCTACCAAAATTATACCACTTTTGGGCCGTTTCAAATTATGAAAACTATATTCCCTAAAAGAAAAGGAATGCTAAAGATAGTTGATAATTGTTAGAGGGGTGATAAATATGTATGTCTCTTGTTTACCACTTTTTAGTTTAACATTTTTAAATCATGGAAAATAATGCATAAATAGAGGGAATATAGTTACGTAGCAAAATAATCCATAAATGCACACGGATCGACTCCACCAACCGTTGATCCACCGACAGAGAGAGAGAGGGGTGGCCACGAAGAGAGAGAGAGGGGTGGCCACGAAGAGACGGATAGGGGTATACTGCCCGTTAGATCAGTGGATCAACGATTGGTGGAGTCGATCCGTGTGACAACTGCTCAACCAATCAGGATAAGTTTGGGTTTCTGTGAGCATTTGTGACAGTACTTGAGGGTAAAACTGTGTAGTACTAAGAAACCAAGGGCACGTAAATAGTAAATAGACTAAGGGATTCAAACAAAATAATTACAAAATGAAAAATGCGTGTTTTGTATAATATAATTCATATTGGGCTACATCAAATTATTTGCAATTCAAATATACATGAGTGTGACAATTATGGCCTCATTTAGACAAACTATGTTTTGGGGAAGATGTTTTGCAAAGGGGTTTGAGTGGAAAACCATGCATCTTCATAGCTACTAGTGATTATGAGAAGTGGCAATTTGTGGTAAAACATGATTTATCTATGTTTGTTAAGGTGGCAGGTTGCGTAGAAAGATTCCATGAGTAGGTGCCACTATGTTTTTATTTTTTTGGATTTTTTTGCGCATGAAATGACTCAATTAGCTATGTTAATCTCATTTGTTGACTCTCTGTTGACCAGCTACTTGAGGGTAGAACTGAGTATATTGCACTTGCCAGTCTAAGTACTCGAAGGGAAAACTGAGTACATATAAAATTTCTGAATAAGGCCCGAGGGTAGAACTGAGTACACCAAACGTCGAAGGGTTAGCCTCGTGTCACGGTGCACGCTGTAGCCGTGCATAGCGGACGCGTGTTGCGGTACACCAAACGCCACCTTCGTCTTTATAGAGCCCCTCTCTCTCTCTCGACGCTTGCCCACTATCTCATTCTCACTGCAACCGCCTCTCCTGTCCCATCATCTTCTCCACTTCGCGTCGAAAAACCCCCTAAGAAAAAACCCCGGCGATGGAGAAGCATGAGATGCCTATTGCCGACGTAGCCGCCGGCGCATCGGCCGCTGGCGCATCGGCCGCCGCCCCCGTCCAGGCCCCCGTCGCTGCTTCCGACGTAGGCGCCGACGCATCAGCCGCCGGTGCAATGGCCGCCGCCCCCGTCCAGGCCCCCGTCGATTGGGACCTGTACGAAGACCCGTACGAACCAGTGCCGTACGTCGCGCCGGTGAACCCCTACGACACCAGCATCATCGACGACTACCCGGAGGTAACCCTTTGTTCCCTTGTTCTTATCCCATTTCAATCCTTTTGTGTTAGATCTAGCGTTATTAGGGTCCGTCTGTTCCTAGTTCAATCGTTTTATGATAGATCTAGCGTTATTAGGGTTAGTCTATTCCTAGTTCAATCCTTTTATGATAGATCTAGCGTTATTATGATAGATCTAGCGTTATTAGTGTTTGTGATTTGCTTTTGTTTAAGATTCGGTTAACTTATGTGAGTAATCAATCCCATCCCGTTAATTTGTGCCGATGGTGATGAATATTTGGGCACAAATTGATTCAGGGTTTGGTATGTGAACAATTGGTGTGTACAAATTTGTTGTGCATGGTCTTTGGTTCACTGACCCAAATCCTGGATATAAGTGTGTCCAATGTAACTGAGGCTTCTTTTTTTCGTGCCCATATTATCATGCATGATCTTTTGTTCACTCTCTGTTCCATCATCGTTGCAATTGACTCCGTGTTTTTCGATCTTTGGTACTACGTGACAGGTGCAGAGCAGCGACGTCGACAGCGACGATGAGTCCTTCCACACCAAGACTCGTCACGTCCTCAGGAGGCTGCAGTCCGGCCATTACAATCGCCACTTTGCTCGTGGCGTTTACAGGTGCCCCTTCTGCAACAGGAGGCTCCGCGCCACCGACTTCAACTGCCTGGTGAACCATGCCGAATCCCTTGGCAGTGCCCCTGGCGGTGCTAGAGTTAGAACGACCGTGAACGTGCATGCGTTCATGGCCAAACACAAAGCACTTGGGATTCACCTGCGCAGCCTCCAAGCTTAATCCCATATAAAATGTAGCTTATGTTGGATCTAGGGATCGGTAGTACTGTTGGATCTGTCCTGAATATATATATATATATGCTATGTTGGCTGCTGTATGCAGCTTATCCTATATTTTCTCGATTTATTATGCTGCTGTGAATTTATCCTCTACTAGCTTCTAGATTTGCTACTAGATTTGTTAACATATTGGGCAAAAAACGAGGGCCAAAAGGCAACAATCATTAAAGAAAGACAGAAATAGAAGCTTCTCTAGATTTGATACTAATTTGGTGAAAAGAGAGAGAACTGTTACAGAGAGAGAGGGGAAAAAGGCGCTCTGAAAAATGCCAATTTGGGCCGAGAGAGACAAAAACGAGCTCTCACGTACAACCAAACGCGGTCTCGTCCTGTCCCACGCGGTCCCGTTCTACCAGCCCCACGCGACGCGGCCCCACATGTCAGCACGGAACGGTCAACTAAACGGCAAACCTCCCGTCCGAGCGTCTGCGAGGGATTTCAAACTAGAGCGAGGGGAAAACTGAGGAAAAACTAAGCGGCTGGGGAAAACTGAGTACAACTAACGACCCAGGGGCACGAAAATAGAAATCCCTAACAATTATAGACCGTTTCCTTCTAATGGTGATAATAGCTATCTTGGTAGACCTAAAATGCCTAGTGAAGAACGAATTTTTGAACTTGAAAAGGCTACCAAGAATTTTATGCAGATGCAATATGAGCAGAACATGGCTTTTACCAAGACTATGGAGGAGCAATCAGCTCTGTTGAAGACTATTAGTCATCAACTAGAAAATTTAAACAAGGTTATTCCTGAATTGCAAGCTAAGATTTCCAAAGCTGAAACCAATATTTCATTGTTGTCTAATGTGCAATCTTCTTTGGTTAATAGAATGTCCGCTAAGCCTGATCCTTTTGCTACCGCTAATGCTATTCAAGTTGGAATTGATGAAAATATTAGATTGTTAGTGGAATTGCATGCCAGGTGGGAAAGAGAAGATGAGATGGCTAGAGAGATGAAGGTATGTACCATTACTACCTCTAATGATGTTGCTCCTACTGCTAGTAATCCTCTTACTTTGATTGCTGTAGAGAAAACTCCCACTCCTTGTGTTAAAAAGCCTAAAACTGCCAAAACTTTTTCTCAAAAGAGTGCTGAAATTTTTCGGAGTGTGGGAGATGATAGCTCTATTTCTTTTAATGATTTTGATGTTGATGGCTGCAATATATCTGAAGTAATTTTGTTCTTGCAAAAGTTTGCTTTGACTCCCAATGCTAGGTCTCTAAATATTGCTTTTACTAAGCATATTACCAATGCTCTCATAAATATTAGGGATGAAAAGTTGAAGCAAAAAGCCTCTGTTCCCAAGAAGTTAGAAGATGGTTGGGAACCCATCATTGATATGCATGTTAATGGTTATGATTGCCATGCTTTATGTGATCTAGGTGCTTGTATTTCTATCATGCCTAGAAAGATTTATGACATGCTTGATTTACCACCGCTTGAAAAATGTTATTTTGATGTTCCTATTGCTGATGTTGCTAAGAAGAAACCTTTGGGAAGAATTAATGATGTTCTTATTGTGGTTAACAATAACCTTGTTCCCGTTGATTTTCTTGTTATGGACGTTGAATGCCATGCTTCATGTCCTATTATTTTGGGAAGACCCTTTCTTCGAACTGTAGGTGCTATCATTGATATGAGGGAAGGCACTATCAAATATAAATTCCCACTTAAGAAAGGTATGGAACACTTCCCTAGGAAAAGAAATAAATTGCTTTTTGACCCTATTCTTAGAGCAAATTATGGGCTTGATGCTTCATTACTTGATATTACTTGATTCGCAATTTTCTGCGCCTAGCTCAAAGGCGTTAAAGAAAAGCACTCTTGGGAGATAACCCAATGTTTTATTTTCAGTACTTTTTCTTTTATTTGAGTCTTGGAAGTCATTACTACTGTAATGACCGCTCCTTATCTTGTTTATTTCGTTTTTGTGCCAAGAGAAGCCTCTAATTTGAGTGAGGTAAAGATTTGGGGATGTTGCTGTCCTGAAACTGTTTTTGGTGCTGCACCGTAAAAATTCGTATAAATTCTCTGTATATCTTTTGGACCTGCGATTTCTTTTAGATATGCCCCAGGTTATATCCAAACTTTTGTTAGTTCAACACTTTTTTATTTGAGCAACAGAAAATCCCTCAAAAATTCGACCTTTGTCAGCTATTCAGTTTTGACAGATTTCTGCCAATATTTGTGTTTGCCACTTTATCGCTTTCTTTTGAGTTCTTTTGATCACGGAACTTTTGGGGATGTTGCTACAGTAGTACTTGCTATATATGTGGTGGTTTTGAGTTGAAACCTGAAGCAAATAGAGGATTGATTATATGTTATGCTTGCACTAATGTTGCTAATAGAATTGTGTTTAGTTTTGTATGAAGGAAGTTTTCAAGTGTAGGGATTGGAGAATGATGAGATGAGTTGAAGAATGGACAAAAGCTCAAGCTTGGGGATGCCCATGCATCACCCCAAGAAATATCCAAGAAGTACAAGCGTCAAAGCTTGGGGATGCCCCCGAGGCACCCCTTCTTCATCGGCAAAAATCAGGTCACCTTTCAAAACACTATATTTTTATTGCTTCATGCACTATGTGTTTTTCTTGGAGCGTCAGTTGTTTTAGTTTTCTTAGTTTGTTAGTTTGTTTTGTTTGCTGCAATACATGGTTGAACCCCAACAAATTTCTTTTGGAGGAGATGTACTCATTTTCATTTGCCAAGAACGCTCTAGTTTTCACTCTTATTAAAAATCGAGTGTTCTTCTTTTTCTGCTACTGCTTTTGGTTTTCGTTTTCGCCTTGATTTGTGTTCAGACCTTGCCATATCTTTTCATAAAGGTGTATTTTTGCCTCTGATCTTTATTGGTTTTCATCAAAAGAGGTGTGTTTAAAAATTTCAAATGGTGTTGGAAAAGAGAAAAAGCTTTGTGCAAAATAGTGGTACAAGAAGGAGCTTGTGTAGACTGCGGCTTAGGCTTTTTCATGTCATGCTTGATATCTTTTTGATAGTATGCTTAGTGGTTTTTCTGTAGCATGACTTGTCTCAAATAACTGAGATTGCTTAATGAGCCTTTGAAAAAATCATGCGTTGTTTTTATTGTATGGAAGCATTATTTTGGTTTTCTCCTTGATGCTTTATTTGGGTTGACTTGGCGCATGCTCACACATGTTAGACTCTTACAAAGTCACCAATAGCCTTCATGATCATGTAGTTTTTGACTTTTGATGCCATCTTATGCTTCTTTTAATGTCGCTTTGTCGCTTTGCATAATTATGGCCATTATTGCTCTCTTAGTTGGTCGCTCCCAGTCTTTTGCTAGCCCTCGCCGTACTGAGTATGAGCTCTACTCGTGCATCCAACTCCTAAAAGCCAAAGTTTTCCAAAGTGTCCACCATACATACCTACTAGCAATTTGCTATTCCAAGTAAATTTGACTTGCTTTTATTTTCTCTTCAAATTAAACTCTTACCAGTGTTATGCGAAATTCGGTTAGTAAAGCTCTCACGAACCGGAAGGCACACTTTACTTTTTCCTGTTCTTAAAAATTTGACATTGTGGTCTCTTATGTTGAGTTGTTATGCTTGCAAGTTGTAAGTTGGATTCTAGCCCAGCCATGCTGTCATGGGCAAGCTTTCAACATTGCACTTCTTATTTGAGTTGATATCGTGATCTTTTGTCTATGGATGCCCGCGGTGTGAAATGAATTGGGAATCTTGTGGGGATCATGGAGTTTGTATATGTGTTAGGGAAACGCCGGGCCGCCAATCTAAGCCATGCATAATTCATGGTGGAAATTTGCAGCATACCCATGGTGAACATTCAACAACGCATCTCACAATAAAAAGCTAAAAAAAGGCAAATAAAAGAGATGTCGAGGTGTTCATTGTCTGCTTGTCCTGTCATTTTGGTGTGGGCTTGTTCCATGTCATCGGGCACGGAGGTACCCCATTGGCGGTTCTCAATGATATGCATATACTTACAATGACAAGAGCCTTGCTTGGGACTCTAAGTAAAGTAGCATGAGGTTTGGGTACTCGTATTCACGGGGCACGAGATTTTCAACTTATGATTTGTCAAGCATATGCATCATAATTGTTCTCGCATTAACTTTAACCATTCAAGATGCTTATTGAAAGGACACACATGTCGCCTAGAGGGGGGGTGAATAGGCGATTAAAACTTTTACGAAAGGCTTGTACAAATGCGGAAATAAACTAACGTTTAATTTGACAAGCTTACAAAACCTAATAAACTAGGCTCACCTATGTGTACCAACAGCTTATGCTAAGCAAGACAAGTAGCAAGGTGATAGCAAGATATATAACTTCAAGCACGATGGCTATCACAAATGTAAAGTGCATAAGTAGTGGAGCTTGGATAAGAGTTACCGAGGCATGAAGGAGACGAAGATGTATCCCGAAGTTCACTTCCAAAGGAAGCTAGTCTCCGTTGGAGAGGTGTGGCGGCTTAATGCACTCCGAACGCCACAAAGGCCTCACCTTGAGATGTGGTAGCACAATGCTCACCAAATGCCACAAAGGCTCACCTCAAGATGCGGAGGCACGCTACACACCAAACGCCACAAAGGCACACCTTATTCTCCTCGCGCTCTCGCACAAAGCAAGATGCCATGATCCACTATGGGACACTTGAGGGCGGTCACCGAACCCGTACAAGCTTGGGGCAATCTCCACAACTTAATTGGAGGCTCCCAAGAATCACCACAAAGGAACCACAAAGGTTGGGGAATCTCCACAACTTAATTGGAGGCCCCAAGAATATGCCACAAAGGCCACTAAGCCGTCTAGGGTTCCAAGAACCCAAGAGTAACAAGCTCACAACTTCCACTTACCCGAATCTCCGAGGAGAACTCAAACCGATGCACCAAATACAATGGCAAGAGCACACAAAGTGCTCAAATCCTTCTCTCCCAAATTGTACCAAAGCAACAAATGCTATGGAGGAATATGAGAGAAAGAACAAAGGAAATCCACAAAGAACTCCAAGATCTAGATCCAATAGGTTCCCCTCACTTAGAGGAGATTTTGATTGGTGGAAAGATAGATCTAGATCTCCTCTCTCTTTTCCCTCAAGAAGATGCAAGAATTATTGGAGGGATTGAGAGATAGCAAGCTTGAGAAGGTCAACAATGGAGGAGAGAACTTGCAAGGATGGTTTGGGATCCATTGGGGAAGAAGACCCCCTTAAATAGGTCCCCCAAAATCCAACCGTTATGCCCAGAAATCGTTCGGGCCGGAGTCTCCGCCCCTGGGCCGGAGTCTCCGGTGCCCCGAGGTCATTCGGGGGCCTTAGAACGGACGATTCAGGTGCCAGGCCGGAGTTGGGCCGGAGACTTTGCGTCTCGGGCCGGAGACTCCGGCCACCCAAAAACTAGCAGCAAAACCAACACGAAAACGACCATAACTTGAGCATCCGGACTCCGTTTTTGATGATCTTGAGCTCGTTGGAATCACAACAACGAGCTCTATAAGAATATGCATAGAAACATCATAGTCCAACAAGGGAGGATAAAACCAAATGATGAAAGGTTTGACCTCTCTTCAAAGATGAACCGGTAAAACCTCCAAACACCAAAAACTCAATAAGTGTTTCATGCAAAATCCGTTTTTGATGAGCTAGAGCTTGTCATGGAAATAACCACAAGCTCTAGAACCTCACATGGATAAAAGCCAAATAAGAACCAAGAAAGATGATGCCAAGTATGCAAAGGTTTGAGCTCTCTTCGAATGATGCAATTAAGTTACTCACTCGAGAGCCCCTCTTGATAGTACGGCTACCAATCCTATAACCCGGTCTCTCAACTAACATCATGAGACCGATAAGAAAGAAACCCTATCAATATCATACCTTTGCCTTGAGCAAAATCCACTTGATCTAGATGATGACCGTCTTGTCTTCCTCAAGTTGGAACACCTTTCTTGATCTTGCTTGCTTGGTGAAGTCTTGCGAATTGCTCCCCCATACACCATTATGGGAAAGACTCTCGATAAGCATATCTTCACTTATCCATGATCACAATATATATGGCAAGCTTCAAGCATATGATCTCTTCTAGATTCCATCTTGAACTTGCGCTTCGGCTTGATCAATTCTTGAATCAACTCTTCTTTCTCCACAATGATGGTGTCTTGAAGATTCACATGAGAGCTCACTCAATCTTATTCTTCAAGACACACTTGATATAGGCTCAACTAGTTTATGATCAATCTTTGGATAACTACTTGAATAACACCTTGGCCATCACATAATCTTCTTCATTGTCTTCTTCATACAACCTTGAAACCAACAAATGGTTCAAGCATTGTCTATGGACAAGTCCTACAAATATAACTCAATGCAAACATTAGTCCATAGGGATTGTCATTAATTACCAAAACCACACATGGGGGCTCCATGCTCTTTCAATCTCCCCCATTTTGGTAATTGATGACAATCTCTTTTCGAGGGTTTATATAATGAATTTAAAGAACCAAAATGGTTGCACTAACATCAAATACTACAAAAGTATGTGATGTTAGTTGAACCACCATATATAGAGCAACCTCCCCCCACAATCTATGTACGTGTGAATGATCTTGATTTCATTGCATATATTGCCAACGAAGGTTGTTGGTGGAGTTTCCTCTATATACTCAACCATGCAAAGCATGGAAGGCAAATGCTTAAGAACAAAACAAAAGCATAAAACCCAATTCCCTTTAAACCCTTGAAACTTCTCCCCCATTGGCACCAATTGCCGAAATGGGCGGAAAAACTTAGAAGGCCAATATAGTGAGAGTTCCTCCATAATTTGTGCATAAACCAAAAGTATAATTGAAAACATATGCACATATCCAAATATGAAAACTCGGAGGAAATCATCCTATATTGCGGATCAAATATTGCAAATAAAATAAGATCACATGGTGGATAAACTTCAACAAATGAAGAGAGCAATCAATCGATCCAAAGAACAAATTGAATAAAGATATTATGATAAGACCAAAAGGGTGCTCTAAATAATATGAGGAAGCTCCCCAAGGTTTGTGCACAAAATATTCTATTTGAATTAAAGTATAAGGTGCACAAACATGGAATCATCACTCCCTCAATATTATTCAAAACAAAATGATACCAAGTGAAGTCAAATACTATGATGACCGCAAAATTGTGCTTTAAATGAAATGAGGAAGCTCCCCAAGGTACGTGCAAAAAATGGAATGTTTGCATTTGAATACAATTTGCACAACATGGAATCCTCACTCCCTCAATAACATTTAAAACGCAACCATTTGCAAGAGATCATAGAGGAGAAATTAAGCTTAACACTTGCTTCAAACAAATGGTTGAGCAACAAGCAAGGGACAACATATTAAAAGGCTCAACCAAAGGAATGTGTGATATAAATGACAAAGCATATTATAAGACTAATACAAGGATAAGCATAGAGCATCCACAAAGTCTTTAATGAATGAAATTGCTTACCATTCCATCCCAACACATAAGGTTCAAATAAGATATCAAATAAGGAGATATCATCTCTCATGTGTATAAGTTTCTAAGTAGACAACATCACAAAGATAATTATCACAAAGAAACATGTACACACAAAATAGATACTAAGAATAGAACATGATATCCAAAATGAAGTCATGCAATATACCAATGAGATTTTTTGCTTTTAAAGCACGGCCAAAGGCTCAAATTTTCTTATTGTATATTGATGAACTTCAACCACAAACAAGTCAAAGACATCACAAATATCAACAAGGGAAAGAAGATAGTTGGGATGCTTTGAGAAAAGCAACAAGTATCACAAAGATGGATACCAAAAGAAAGTACTAAATTTACACTTTCAACCATATTGCACATGTGAGAAACTTGAGGAATTGATATGCAATAAAATTGCTAAATTGACATATATGGGATAGGAGAATCATGAGCATGATTTTATATGTTCCCAATAATATGCACTCATCTCAAATTACTCACAATTGCAATAAAGAGGTTTCATTAAGACCTTTGCAAGAAGCACAGCATTTGCAAATAAAGATATTCCATGCCATGAAACAACCTACATAAGGTTGGATACTAGAAAAGTATGCATGAAGAAGATACTTGTTACCGAGATATCAATGGTAGGATCTAGTAGATAGGAGTTCTTCAATAATCCTAGCTTGCCTCAAATTATCATTTAGTCACCACTTCATCCTTATTATTGAGACAAGCACCAATATATCTCCATGTACCTAAAACAAAATTCAAGTACAAGATGGTCCCCAAACTCATTGGGTCCAAAGTAGTTAGAAACTACAACATATAGGACAAACTCCACATAAATATGTGCATATATATATGAAAGTGAATTTCATGCACATCTTAGGCGATTTAGGATTTGATGGAGCTTCTCCTATATATTAGATCAAAGAAAGCAAAAGCATGCCATACAATATACATTTAGTAAATATGCATGCACAAGACTTTCAAGAGCCAAAGGAGATACAATTTGGACAAAACACCAAGAAGGACAAGCGAGCACACGAAATTGTGAAGCTACAAAAGGTTGTCCAAATTATATCAAAGAATCAAATCAACACAAGATTGACTCCAAAGTTCAACTAGTGAACTAAGCAAAATCCAATGAGCATAAAGAATAACTAAAACACACATGCTCAAAGACATATCTCATTTTAAGAGTGAAAAACAAATTACAAGGAATGAGATAAGCAACTCCCAAAGAGATCAAGGTTCCAACAACAAACCAAACTCTCCACACTTTTTATGATGGCACACTAAGTACCAAAAAGAAAAGATTTGACTTCCAACAATAATCAAAACCAATTGAAATAAGCACAAGAGTGTGTTATAACAAATATAGGAGAGCTCCCCCAAGATTAGTGCATTATTTATGATTTTGCATTTGAATACAAAATGCACACAAATGGGATCATCACATCTACCTACATAGAAATAACACAAAATAAGTTCAACAAAATCAAATGGATTCACAAGAGTCAAGAAAGACAATGGGAGTTAAAGCAAATACATTTCTTGGCGAGAGATAAGGCAATTAAAAGCAATAGCCAAAGTGAAGATGATCAATATAAAAAATACCACATGATAGATTACCAATTTTCCAAGGAGAAGAGGTATATGGAGTTATTTCTGGTGGTAGTTTACACATAAATCCAAGATCATCTTCACAACAAATAAGCATATGAAAAGGATAAGAAATAAGCACCATGCCAAACAAAGATATTCTTGATAGACTCAAATAGTTAAACAATCACGCAAAGCAATGATTAGGATAGCTTGAAGCAAATGGTTTTCCAACTTTGATGTAGTATTCCACATTTTAGGAAAACCCTATCAAGAAAGTATCTCACAAACAAGATCCAAAACAAGAGCAATAAACAATTTGGCAAATTGGAACTTGTTCGAGAAAACATGCCACATAGAAGCAAGATAATTTACAATATCAACACTATGTGACACAACCTCAAATATACACATTTCATGGATTTGTAATATGCACAAAGCACAATACTCCCCCATAATGTGATAAAACCAATTTTCAAATAAGTTGTTAAAGTCAATTTCCACAGGGCTCGGAAATTCCGAGGGGGACCGGAGTCTCCGGGGTTGAACCACCGGAGTCTCCGGAGTAGAACCACCGGAGTCTCCGGGGTAGAACCAATGGAGTCTCCAAACCTAGAAAATTAAACTTTACCAACAAGAGGCAAATAGAATCCAACAAGATGATTAATGGACATTATAGAATTTGAATTTCTCATGAAAATGACATACCACATAGAGACTAGATAATCTTTAAATATCAACACTAAGTGGTATTCCTCATGTACACACATTTTTAGGATTGTGAAGTGCCAAAGCATATCACTCCCCCAAAATGGGATGGTCCATTAATCACTCACAAGAGCCAAGTAAGATAGATCAAGATGCAATGGGCTCAACGATAACAACCGTACATGGTGTGCAAACCAACATGCACATACTTGATTACTCAAAATAAAGCATTTAGGGAGCACAACATATACAAACACATGCAAGATACAAAACCACACACATGCGAAGGGGCGAGTAACTTTCAATGTAGATAAGTTGAATACATGTTACCGCAAGGAGGAACAATGAATATATGATAGAATTAAGATAATCCAATTGACTTGACTTGAGACAATATAATTAATGAAGATCCCTTAATTCTTCATGATATAGCCAAGTCTCCAAAGCCCTCCATTGAACACCTATTGATCAAGTTTTGGCTTGTTGGTCCCCAACCAAGTTGGGTCCTAAGAGGTTAGTCACAATAGGTTTGGCAACCCAAATGGTTCTTTTCTTGACACCACTTTGAGTACCAACAAATTTGGCAAACACATTTCCAACCTTATCCTTACAAAGTGAATAAGTATCATCGATTATGATAGGGTTGGATGAGTTACCAATAGAGCATGTAGAAGAAAGGTGACCCTTCTCACGGCATATGTAGCAAGATCTTATCTCTTATCTTTCCTTTCTTCTCATTTGATTTCTTCACAATGGGAGCATTGGGTTGATTCTTCTTAGGAGGTAGCTTTTCTTCATCTTGAGGAAGAACTTGAGTTTGAGCTTGAGGTCGCTTCCCTTTTTGCTTCTCACTTAGATGCTTCTTCTTCAATGGGCAAGACCTAACATGATGCCCTTCAATTTTGCACTTGAAGTAAACAATCTTGGCCGGATCCTTGACTTGCTCTTGGCCCTTCTTCTTGTTGAAGATTTTGGACTTCTTCTTGTTGTTGGAGATAAATCCAAGTCCACTCTTGTCATTGGGGGATTTTTGCGCACTCAACATCTTGTCAAGTTTGGACTTCCCTTCATGACTTTTTACCAAGTCTTTCTTCAACAAAGTGACTTGGGCCTCGAGCTCTTTAATTTCCTCTACATGGTTAGTTACAACACAAGTACTAGAGGAAGTAGAAGCTATATTGTTAGAGCAACAAGGCAAGGAGAGTAATTCATCACAAGATGTAGCAATAGTGTGAGTGGATGAATTACAAGGACTAGCACATGGCAATATAGCATTTTGGGAAGTAGTGCTAGTGACCACATGAGGTTCACAAGATGTTACCTTTGTAGACATATCCTCATAAGCTAACTTTAGGCGAGCATGGGACACTAGAAGATCCTCATTAGAGCTAGATAGCTTTTCATGACTTTCTTCCAATATCCCATACTTGCTAGTTAGCAACTCAAGTTGAGCCCTTAGCTCAACATTCTCCTTCAAGATAGATGCCTCACAAGAAGTAGAGTTAGTAGCACAAGCATTATGATTAAACGAAAGAGGAGAAGGTAACTTGGAACACTCTTTTAAATAAGAAGCTTTTAGTTGCTCATGTGACTCGGTGAGTTTGGTGAGCACACTCTCAATGTCCCTAGAGCCATTTTTGAGGTGCTCAACATCCTCAAGAAGTTTAGCATTAACAAAAACAAGCTTATCATTTTTTAATTTTAAATCATTTGCCACCTCAAGAGCTCTATCATGGGTTTCCTTTACTCTAGACAATTCTAGAGCAAAATTCTCCTCAAGAGCTTCGTTGGTGCTTTGTTCTTTTAAAAGAGTCTTTTTAAAATCATTGGCAAGACTATGAAGATTCTCAATAGTTTCTTCTTGCTCTTCATCATGAGATTGAAGCTCAACAATAATTTTCTGGCTCTCAATAGCAGCAACCAAAATATGAACGAAGTTAGAGCAAGCAATTTTGTTCTTACCAATAGCATGAAAGACTATTTCTCCCTTCTTTTTTAAAGAGGCAACATAATCATCCTCTTCTTCATGACCACTAGATATAGTGGGTTCCAAAGAAGGAGTTACCTTTGAATCCCTAGCCATAAGACATATGTGGGAACTGAGAGATGATGATGAGGATGAATTACTTGAAGCTCCAATCAAAACTTTGTCTTGGCCAATAGAATCTCCGGTTTCCTCTACATTGTTAGCCACACAAAGACTAGAGGAAATAGAGGCATTTTTATCATGGCCACTAGATAGAGCAAGCATATCATCATGAGATTTATTTAAGCAACTTACACATGATATGCAAGGACTAACACAAGCATGTAAAGCATTTATGGTGCTAGAAGTGTTAAAGTCCAAAGATGAAGCATTGCAATGAGATCGAGATGAATGATTATCAAAAGTAAGCTCACTATCAACATTGCAATTTCCATCACCACTCACCATGTCATTACCTTGTGTCTTGCCACACATCGGTGAAGTGGAAGAAAGTTCATCACGGCCGAAAGTGGAAGGAATACACTCATCCTCAATAAACTTGGACACATCATATTTTTCTTGAAGCTTTGTCCATAACTCATGAGCATTTTGAAAAGGCATAATGGACATCACAACTACAATGCTCACAACATTAGATAAGACATTAATAGCTTGAGCATTGAGATAAGAGTTCTTCTCATCCTCTAAAGATAGATTTGTGGGATCCTTAGGAGGAGAAAAACCCATATCTACAATTCGCTCTATATTTGGGTCCATGACCCGAAAATGATTAAGCATGCGAATTTTCCAAGTATCATAATTTGTGCCATCGAATATAAAAGTGACATTGTGCACTAATCCCCTAGCCGACATCTTTGCTCTCAAGGCGGTGAAGCCTAAAATGAGAGACCTAGCTCTGATACCAATTGAAAGGACACAGATGTCGCCTAGAGGGGGGGTGAATAGGCGATTAAAACTTTTACGAAAGGCTTGTACAAATGCGGAAATAAACTAACGTTTAATTTGACAAGCTTACAAAACCTAATAAACTAGGCTCACCTATGTGTACCAATAGCTTATGCTAAGCAAGACAAGTAGCAAGGTGATAGCAAGATATATAACTTCAAGCACGATGGCTATCACAAATGTAAAGTGCATAAGTAGTGGAGCTCGGATAAGAGTTACTGAGGCACGAAGGAGACGAAGATGTATCCCGAAGTTCACTTCCAAAGGAAGCTAGTCTCCGTTGGAGAGGTGTGGCGGCTTAATGCACTCCGAACGCCACAAAGGCCTCACCTTGAGATGTGGTAGCACAATGCTCACCAAATGCCACAAAGGCTCACCTCAAGATGCGGAGGCACGCTACACACCAAACGCCACAAAGGCACACCTTATTCTCCTCGCGCTCTCGCACAAAGCAAGATGCCACGATCCACTATGGGACACTTGAGGGCGGTCACCGAACCCGTACAAGCTTGGGGCAATCTCCACAACTTAATTGGAGGCTCCCAAGAATCACCACAAAGGCACCACAAAGGTTGGGGAATCTCCACAACTTAATTGGAGGCCCCAAGAATATGCCACAAAGGCCACTAAGCCGTCTAGGGTTCCAAGAACCCAAGAGTAACAAGCTCACAACTTCCACTTACCCGAATCTCCAAGGAGAACTCAAACCGATGCACCAAATGCAATGGCAAGAGCACACAAAGTGCTCAAATCCTTCTCTCCCAAATTCTACCAAAGCAACAAATGCTATGGAGGAATATGAGAGGAAGAACAAAGGAAATCCACAAAGAACTCCAAGATCTAGATCCAATAGGTTCCCCTCACTTAGAGGAGATTTTGATTGGTGGAAAGATAGATCTAGATCTCCTCTCTCTTTTCCCTCAAGAAGATGCAAGAATTATTGGAGGGATTGAGAGATAGCAAGCTTGAGAAGGTCAACAATGGAGGAGAGAACTTGCAAGGATGGTTTGGGATCCATTGGGGGAAGAAGACCCCCTTAAATAGGTCCCCCAAAATCCAACCGTTATGCCCAGAAATCGTTCGGGCCGGAGTCTCCGGTGCCCCGGGGTCATTCGGGGGCCTTAGGACGGACGATTCAGGTGCCAGGCCGGAGTTGGGCCGGAGACTTTGCGTCTCGGGCCGGAGACTCCGGCCACCCAAAAACTAGCAGCAAAACCAACACGAAAACGACCATAACTTGAGCATCCGGACTCCGTTTTTGATGATCTTGAGCTCGTTGGAATCACAACAACGAGCTCTATAAGAATATGCATAGAAACATCATAGTCCAACAAGGGAGGATAAAACCAAATGATGAAATGTTTGACCTCTCTTCAAAGATGAACCGGTAAAACCTCCAAACACCAAAAACTCAATAAGTGTTTCATGCAAAATCCGTTTTTGATGAGCTAGAGCTTGTCATGGAAATAACCACAAGCTCTAGAACCTCACATGGATAAAAGACAAATAAGAACCAAGAAATATGATGCCAACTATGCAAAGGTTTGAGCTCTCTTAGAATGATGCAATTAAGTTACTCACTCGAGAGCCCCTCTTGATAGTACGGCTACCAATCCTATAACCCGGTCTCTCAACTAACATCATGAGACCGATAAGAAAGAAACCCTATCAATATCATACCTTTGCCTTGAGCAAAATCCACTTGATCTAGATGATGACCGTCTTGTCTTCCTCAAGTTGGAACACCTTTCTTGATCTTGCTTGCTTGGTGAAGTCTTGCGAATTGCTCCCCCATACACCATTATGGGAAAGACTCTCGATAAGCATATCTTCACTTATCCATGATCACAATATATATGGCAAGCTTCAAGCATATGATCTCTTCTAGATTCCATCTTGAACTTGCGCTTCGGCTTGATCAATTCTTGAATCAACTCTTCTTTCTCCACAATGATGGTGTCTTGAAGATTCACATGAGAGCTCACTCAATCTTATTCTTCAAGACACACTTGATATAGGCTCAACTAGTTTATGATCAATCTTTGGATAACTACTTGAATAACACCTTGGCCATCACATAATCTTCTTCATTGTCTTCTTCATACAACCTTGAAACCAACAAATGGTTCAAGCATTGTCTATGGACAAGTCCTACAAATATAACTCAATGCAAACATTAGTCCATAGGGATTGTCATTAATTACCAAAACCACACATGGGGGCTCCATGCTCTTTCACTTATGATGGGGGCAATGAGAGCTCAAAGCCGGTAAGTACCATAATTTTTGATGGTTATAAAACTTGCAGTCACTGCTTCCCTCTGCGAAGGGCCTTTCTTTTACTTTTATGTTGAGTCACCACCTTCTTTCTTTATGCACCATTAAGAGAGCATAGTTGTCATTCTTAGTGTGATATGCATTGTCCCAAAGTTCATTGATTGATTCATATTGTTGGTTTCACTTGTTCTTAAATTATTTGTATCTAGTCGCCCTCTTAAACTTGAAGGTGTCCTATGCATTTATGTTTTGCTCTCTTTGAAGGACAAGCTGAAAACCATTTGTATGTTTTTCCTTATGATTTGAACACACGTTTGACTTTCATTGTTTCATTTTCATGATCTTTTGTTTGTGTTCATTTGCATGTTTACAACATGGTTGCTAAATTCTTATTGTCATGATTATATCTTCATGCCCATGTTTTAAGTTCTTATGATCCCAGCTCACCAATGCTTACATATATGATCAAGATTGTGTAGGTGCATGTCACCTCAAAAATTATTCTTTGTTATCACTTACCTACTCGAGGACGAGCAGGAGTTAAGCTTGGGGATGCTTGATACGTCTCTAACATATCTATAATTTTTGATGCTCCATGCTTGTTTTTACACCATTTGCCTATTGTTTCGTTACACTTAGTGGCACTTTTATGCATTTTCTGGAACTAACCTATTAACGAGTTGCCACAGTGCCAGTTCCCTGTTTTCTGCTGTTTTTGTGTTTCAGAGTGATACACAGGAAATATTCTCGGAATTGGACGAAACAAGTTCCTAAAGTCTTATTTTTCCCAGAAGCTTCCAGAGATCTGAAGGAGAGTCCGAAGGGGGCCACCAGGGCCCCACATGTAGGGGCGGCGCGGCCAGGCCCCTGGCCGCGCGGGCCCCGCGTGAGGGCGCCTGGCTCCCCCTCTGACATCGCCCCTTCGCCTATAAAGACCCCCCGACGGAAAAAACCTAAGTACCCGATCAGTTTTCCAGAACACATCGCGATCCGCCGCCACCGTCGACCCGAAGATCGGGAGGGTCCAGAAGCTCTTCCCGGCACCCTGCCGGAGAGGGGAATCACCACCGGAGGTCTTCTTCATCGCCATGCTTGCCTCCGGAGCAATGAGTGAGTAGTCTACCTTGGACTATGGGTCCATAGCAGTAGCTAGATGGTTGTCTTCTCCACCATGTGCTTCATGTTTAGATCTCATGAGCTGCCTGACATGATTGAGATCACCGTTATGTAATTCTACATGTTTGGTTTGTTGGGATCCGATGAATATTGGTGTTTATGATTAAGTTGCTGTACTGAATATTATCTTTTGTTATCTCTATGTTGTTTATGATCTTGCATGCTCTCCATTGTTAGTAGCTATCTTGGCCGAGTAGTTGCTAGTGACTCCAAGAGGGGGTATTTATGCTCGATAGTGGGTTCATGCCTCTATTTCACCTGGGGGAGTGACCGAAACCTCTAAGGTGGTAGATGTGTTGTTGCTACTAGGGAGAAAACAATATTCATATGCTCAAGGGCATATGCTTTGTTTACATTACACACTTTGCTTAATGCAATTATCTGTTGTTCGCAACTTAATACTTCTAGGGTGTTCGGATTGATATCCCCGGGAGTGGATTATTAGTAATAGATGCAGTTGGATGGCGGTCTATGTATTTTGTTGTAATGCCCAGAGTAAATCTCATAGTGATCTTCTTGACATATCACGTTTATCTTTATTCTATCAATTGCCCAACTGTAATTTGTTTACCCAGCATGTGTTATTTTATCTATGGAGAGACACCACTAGTGAACTGTGGACCCCGGTCCTATTTTCATCATATTGCTATCACCTGTTTACTTTACTCGCACTGTTTACTTTACTCGCACTGTTTACTTTACTCGCATACTATATTGTTTTCCACTCGATACACTCATAACCTTTGTTTCAAGCAAACCGGTGAGATTGACAACCTCATCGCAAGTTGGGAACAAAGTATTTGTTTGTGTGTGTGCAGGTTCCGTATCACCTTCAGTCGTCATTGTCTCTCCTCTCCTGATCGATATTAAACCTTGGTTTCTTAACTGAGGGAAAACTAGCTGCTATACTCATCATACCTTCCTCTTGGGGTTCCCAACGGGCTGGTTATTCACCACGCACAAGGACAGTCTGCTCCACATCAACTTGGCACCAGCAGCTAATTTTCTGGGTGCCATCAATAAGGGATCAGGGACGATCATCACGTGTGGGCAAAGTTGTGCACCCCTGCAGGGTTAAATCTTTTCGAAAAGCCGTGTCCACGGTTAAGGACAACTTGGAGACAGATACTAGATCATAGACAACTTAAACCTAATCTTAAAAGTGCCAACTTAAGAGTGAGGCTCTGGATCACTTCCTCGGGGTCGAGGGGGTGATATGAGATGAGAAGTTCTGAAGGAAATGACTTGGTGGATGCTCCATGATTAAAAGAGCTTGCGAGATGCTCTCTTATCCCCTTTACAAATTCTGAGTAGTCCTCGCCTTGTGTCATTATCACAAAGAAAACTTGCTTTCTGCAAAGAGCTACACAAAAAGACCTTGATGCCATCATATAGTGTAGAAGGTCAGCTTGCTGAGTACACCCTCGTACTCACCCTTGTTTAATGTTGTTTTTCCACAGAAGAGACCGCCGCAGGCAACAAAGGTGGTTTCTATGCCGATATCGACTTCGACGACTAGTTTGGGGTTCCCAGGCAGCAGCCTGAGATCTACGGGTTGGGACGTCGCTTATGTTCAGGGCCTCTTAGGCCATTTTCTATCTTGTTATGCAGCATAACATAATTTGCTTTCCGTTGCTTGTTGTAATGTTGGTCAGTGACCTCTGCGTGTAATAAGTTGGATCTTTACTCTGTTAAGAGTTTGAACTACTACTTTGAGTCGTAGAGTCGCTGTTGTGTTACCAGTTGTGGTTACCCATCTCGTGCATGATGCGTGTATGGATATAAAGTGCACGAGAGGGGATTAAGGCTCTCGAGCTCTCTGTTATGCAGTCTTGGTTATGATTACTTTCACGGCGCTTCGAGATGTGTAGAGCCGATGTTTAATTCCGGCCTACCTGCCGATGGTGTTCCAGCCTGCGACTGGTAACCCCAGTATCACTCGTTGCTAGCGTGACTAATACACATAACATCTCTGTATAGCTTAGAACCCGGGGTCCGACAGCTTTGGTATCAGAGCAGGACTGTCTGTAGGAAACCCTTATCATTGGTCGAAGTTGAGTCTAGTGTTTCTGAAAACTATTTGAAAGACAAAATGAATTGAGAAAACTCTGACTAGGATTCTTTTTACTTCTTATCTGGTGTCACTCTAATTCTGAGTCACCTTACCTTGATTTGATTGTAAAGGTTTTCTTCCCCATCTGTCATTTCAAACCTCTAGGATCGCGGGGTTTGGGTTCTCCTTTAGTACTCCGTGTTAGGTTGCCTTAACTACTTTGAAGCATTGTCTATCTATAATGCTTCAAATGTTCAGAATTCAATCAATCTTGTTTCTGGTTATCCTTTGTTAAGTGATGTATTGGAAATGACTTGGTGGTGTTGTATCATCCTGGCATTCCATAGTTATGGCTGGTGAATCGGCTGGTTAGTGTATACGTCTTGTATGCCTTCCTACTACCATCCTGGCATTCCACGCAATGATATAATCTTAGCAGGAGGATAGTATCTACCAATAAAAGCATCCTTACACTTAGCCCATGAATCAATACTATTCTTAGTCAAAGACAGCAACCAATCTTTAGCTTTTCCTCTCAAAGAAAAAGGAAACAACTTGAGCTTAATAATATCACTATCAACATCCTTATATTTCTGCATCTCACATAGCTCAACAAAATTGTTGAGATGAGCTGCAGCATCTTCAGTACTAGCACCAGAAAATTGCTCTTTCATAACAAGGTTCAATAAAGCAGGCTTAATCTCATAAAAGTTTGCAGCAGGAATAGGTGGTGCAATAGGAGTGCAGATAAAATCACTATTGTTTGTGCTAGTGAAGTCACACAACTTGGTGTTTTCAGGATTGGCCATTTCAGCAAAACGAAAGTAAACAAGTAAAAACAGCTACCAAGGATTCTAAATTTTTTGGGTTTTTGATAAAAAAGCAATGCAGGTAAAATAAATAAAGTAAAGCAAAACAAATAACAAAGTAAAGAATGTGTGTGCGAAGAACTCCCCTCGCAGAAGTCTTCTCTTCCTCCCCGACAACGGCGCCAGAAAAGAGGCTGCTACTCGGTGATGACGCCAGAAAAGAGCTGTGGCGTGTAGTTGACGTGGGAGCAGTAAGTCCTTGTGCGTGGTGATGACCAGCCCGTTGGGAACCCCAAGAGGAAGGTATATTGAGTGTAGCGGCAAGTTTTCCCTCAGTTAAGAAACCAAGGTTTAATATCGATCAGGAGAGGAGAGACGGTGACGACTGAAGGTGTTGTGGAACCTGCACACACACAAACAAATACTTTGTTCCTAACTTGCGATGAGGTTGTCAATCTCACCGGTTTGCTTGAAACAAAGGTTATGAGCGTATCGAGTGGAAAACAATAGAGTACAAGAAAAGTAAACAGGTGATTGCAATATGATGTAAATAGGACCGGGGTCCACAGTTCACTAGTGGTGTCTCTCCATAGATAAAATAACACATGCTGGGTAAACAAATTACAGTTGGGCAATTGATAGAATAGAGATAACGTGATATGTCAAGAAGATCACTATGAGATTTACTCTGGGCATTACAACAAAATACATAGACCGCCATCCAACTGCATCTATGACTAATAATCCACTCCCGGGGATATCAATCCGAACACCCTAGAAGTATTAAGTTGCGAACAACAGATAATTGCATTAAGCAAAGTGTGTAATGTAAACAAAGCATATGCCCTTGAGCATATGAATGTTGTTTTCTCCCTAGTAGCAACAGCACATCTACCACCTTAGAGGTTTCTGTCACTCCCCCAGGTGAAATAGAGACATGAACCCACTATCGAGCATAAATACCCCCTCTTGGAGTCACTAGCAACTACTTGGCCAAGATAGCTACTAACAACGGAGAGCATGCAAGATCATAAACAACATAGAGATAACAAAAGATATAATTCAGTACAGCAACTTAATCATAAACACCAATATTCATCGGATCCCAACAAACCAAACATGTAGAATTACATAACGGTGATCTCAATCATGTATGGCAGCTCATGAGATCTCAATCATATATCGACGGCGGCGGCGTATCGCGATGTGTTCTGGAAATCTGATCGGGCACTTAGGTTTTTCTCATCGGGGGGTATTTATAGGCGAAGGGGCGTCGTCACAAGAGGGGCCAGGTGGCCTCACAAGGCGATGGCGTGGGCCAGGGGCTGGCCGCGCCACCCCTGTGTGTGGGCCCCTGGTCCCTCACCTCCTACTCTCCTTCGGATCTCTGGAAGCTTCCGGGTAAAATAAGACTTCAGGAACTTGTTTCGTCCAATTCTGAGAATATTTCCTGTGTATCACTTCTGAAACACAAAAATAGCAGAAAACAGGAAACTGGCACTGTGGCACTTCGTTAATAGGTTAGTTCCGGAAAATGCATAAAAATGCCACTAAGTGTAATGAAACAATAGGCAAATGGTGTAAAAACAAGCATGGAGCATCAAAAATTATAGATACGTTTGAGACGTATCAAGCATCCCCAAGCTTAACTCCTGCTCGTCCTCGAGTAGGTAAGTGATAACAAAAGAATAATTTTTGAGGTGACATGCACCTACACAATCTTGATCATATATGTAAACATTGGTGAGCTGGGATCATAGAACTTAAAACATGGGCATGAAGATATAATCATGACAATAAGAACTTAGCAACCATGTTGTAAACATGCAAATGAACACAAACAAAAGATCATGAAAATGAAACAATGAAAGTCAAACGTGTGTTCAAATCATAAGGAAAAACATACAAAAGGTTTTCAGCTTGTCCTTCAAAGAGAGCAAAACATAAATGCATAGGACACCTCAAAGTTTAAGAGGGCGACTAGATACAAATAATTTAAGAACAAGTGAAACCAACAATATGAATCAATCAATGAACTTTGGGACAATGCATATCACACTAAGAATGACAACTATGCTCTCTTAATGGTGCATAAAGGAAGAAGGTGGTGACTCAACATAAAAGTAAAAGAAAGGCCCTTCGCAGAGGGAAGCAGTGATTAAGCATGTGCTAGAGCTTTTCATTTGTAAAATAGAGAGATAAAACTTGATTTTGAGAGGTGGTTGTCTTTGTCAACGACTGGCAATGGGGTTCTTACTATCTTCCATACAAAAATGAAGCAAGTTTTTGAGAGAGAGATTGGCACTTTTGTGCTCTTTTTATAAAACTTGGCACTCCTCCCCACCTTTTTCCTTTCACATACCATGGCTAACCGATTCCATCGGGTGCCCACCAACATTCACATTCTTTGGAGGAGTGCCTTTTTTCTTTCTTTTTCTTTTTTTTCTTTTTGGAATAAGCAATATGGAAGATAGCAAATCCGACCACTACGTCCCCATGAGCTGAAAACAGTGTCACAAAACAAGAAGTGTTTTGAAGGTTTTTGAAAGGTAGCACATGAAAATTTTACTTTGGAATGGCTTACAAATACCATGCATAGGAGTTTATAGTGGACACAATGGCAAACTTTGGCTTTTAGGAGTTGGATGCACGAGTAGAGATCATACTCAGTACAAGGCGAGGGCTAGCAAAAGACTGGGAGCGACCAACTAAGAGAGCAATAATGGCCATAATCATGCAAAGCGACAAAGCGACATTAAAAGAAGCATAAGATGGCATCAAAAGTCAAAAACTAAATGATCATGAAGGCTATTGGCGACTTTGTAAGAGTCTAACATGTGTGAGCATGCGCCAAGTCAACCCAAATAAAGCATCAAGGAGAAAACCAAAATAATGCTTCCATACAATAAAAACAACGCATGATTTTTTCAAAGGCTCATTAAGCAATCTCAGTTATTTGAGACAAGTCATGCTACAGCAAAACCACTAAGCATACTATCAAAAAGACATCAAGCATGACATGAAAAAGCCTAAGCCGCAGTCTACACAAGCTCCTTCTTGTACCACAATTTTGCACAAAGTTTTTTCTCTTTTCCAACACCATTTGAAATTTTTATAAACACCTCTTTTGATGAAAACCAATAAAGATCAGAGGCAAAAATGCACCTTGATGAAACGATATGACAAGATCTGAACGCAAATCAAGGCGAAAAC
The DNA here is from genome assembly GCA_007115705.1 of Dactylis glomerata. Taxonomy (NCBI): domain Eukaryota; kingdom Viridiplantae; phylum Streptophyta; class Magnoliopsida; order Poales; family Poaceae; genus Dactylis; species Dactylis glomerata. The sequence goes on from QXEO01000165.1 coordinate 1,134,722, forward strand.
GAAAACCAAAAGCAGTAGCAGAAAAAGTAGAACACTCGATTTTTAATAAGAGTGAAAACTAGAGCGTTCTTGGTCAATGAAAACGAGTACATCTCCTCCAAAAGAAAATTTGTTGGGGTCCAGCAATTTATTGCAGCAAACAAACAAACTAAGAAAACTAAAACAACTGACGCTCCAAGAAAAACACATAGTGCATGAAGCAATAAAAATATAGTGTTTTGAAAGGTGACCTGATTTTTGCCGATGAAGAACGGGTGCCTCGGGGGCATCCCCAAGCTTTGACGCTTGTACTTCTTGGATATTTCTTGGGGTGATGCATGGGCATCCCCAAGCTTGAGCTTTTGTCCATTCTTCAACTCATCTCATCATTCTCCAATCCCTACACTTGAAAACTTCCTTCATACAAAACTAAATACAATTCTATTAGCAACATTAGTGCAAGCATAAAATATATTCGACCCTCTATTTGCTTCAGGTTTCAACTCAAAACCACCACATATATAGCATATACTACTGTAGCAACTCCCCAAAAAGTTCCATGATCAAAAGAAAGCGATAAAGTGGCAAACACAAATATTGGCAGAAATCTGTCAAAACTGAACAGCTGACAAAGGTCGAATTTGTGAGGGATTTTCTGTTGCTCAAATAAAAAAGTGTTCAACTAAGAAAAGTTTGGATATAACCTGGGGCATATGCACAAGAAATCGCAGGTCCAAAAGATAAACAGAGAATTTTCACGAATTTTTACGGTGCAGCACCGAAAACAGTTTCAGGACAGCAACATCCCCAAATCTTTACCTCACTCAAATTAGAGGCTTCTCTTGGCACAAAAACGAAATAAACAAGATAAGGAGCGGTCATTACAGTAGTAATGACTTCCAAGACTCAAATAAAAGAAAAAGTACTGAAAAGAAAACATTGGGTTATCTCCCAAGAGTGCTTTTCTTTAACGCCTTTGAGCTAGGCGCAGAAAATTGCGAATCAAGTAATATCAAGAGATGAAGCATCAAGCTCATAATTTGCTCTAAGAATAGAGTCAAAAAGTAATTTCTTTCTTTTCCTAGGGAAGTGTTCCATACCTTTCTTTAGTGGGAATTGATATTTGATAGTGCCTTCCCTCATATCAATGATAGCACCTACAGTTCGAAGAAAAGGTCTTCCCAAAATAATAGGACATGAAGCATGGCATTCAACGTCCATAACAAGAAAATCAACGGGAACAAGGTTATTGTTAACCACAATAAGAACATCATTAATCCTTCCCAAAGGTTTCTTCTTAGCAACATCAGCAATAGGAACATCAAAATAACATTTTTCAAGCGGTGGTAAATCAAGCATGTCATAAATCTTTCTAGGCATGATAGAAATACTAGCACCTAGATCACATAAAGCATGGAAATCATAACCATTAACATGCATATCAATGATGGGTTCCCAACCATCGTCTAACTTCTTGGGAATAGAGGCTTTTTGCTTCAACTTTTCATCCCTAATCTTTATGAGAGCATTGGTAATATGCTTAGTAAAAGCAATATTTAAAGAACTAGCATTGGGAGTCAAAGCAAGCTTTTGCAAGAACAAAATTACTTCAGATATATTGCAGCCATCAACATCAAAATCATTAAAAGAAATAGAGCTATCATCCCCCACACTCCGAAAAATTTCAGCACTCTTTTGAGAAAAAGTTTTGGCAGTTTTAGGCTTTTTAACACAAGGAGTGGGAGTTTTCTCTACACCAATCAAAGTAAGAGGATTGCTACCAGTAGGAGCAACGTCATTAGAGGTAGTAATAGTACATACCTGCATCTCTCTAGCCATCTCATCTTCTCTTTCCCACCTGGCATGCAATTCCGCTAACAATCTAATATTTTCATCAATTCCAACTTGGATAGCATTAGCGGCAGCAACGATATTGCTCTCTTTCACGTTATTAGGAAACACTTTTAATTTCAGAAGTTCAACATCATGAGCAAGGCTATCAACTTTAGAAGCAAGAATATCAATTTTGCCTAACTTTTCCTCAACAGACTTGTTAAAAGCAGTTTGCTTTCCGATAAAGTCCTTGAGCATTACCTCAAGCTCGGAGGGCGCAGCCCTAGTGTTGTTGTAGGAATTACCATAAGAGTTACCATAACCATTACCATTGGTAGAAGGATACGGCCTATAATTGTTACTAGCAAAATTGTTCCTATAAGCATTGTTGTTAAAATTGTTGTTTCTAATGAAATTTACATCAACATGCTCTTCTTGAGCAACCAGAGAGGCTAAAGGAACATTATTAGGATCAACATGAGTCCTATCATTAGCAAGCATAGCCATAATGGTATCAATCTTATCATTCAAGGAAGAGATTTCCTCAACAGAATTTACCTTCTTACCTTGTGGAGCTCTCTCGGTGTGCCATTCAGAATAATTTACCATCATGTTGTCGAGTAGCTTTGATGCGGCGCCCAAGGTAAGGGACATAAAAGTGCCTCCAGCAGCTGAATCAAGTAAGTTCCTTGAAGAAAAATTCAATCCTACATAAAAAGTTTGGATAATCATCCAAGTAGTTAGTCCATGAGTGGGGCAATTCTTTATCATAGATTTCATTCTTTCCCAAGCTTGAGCAACATGCTCATTATCAAACTGAGTAAACTTCATAATATTGCTACGCAATGATATAATCTTAGCAGGAGGATAGTATCTACCAATAAAAGCATCCTTACACTTAGCCCATGAATCAATACTATTCTTAGTCAAAGACAGCAACCAATCTTTAGCTTTTCCACTCAAAGAAAAAGGAAACAACTTGAGCTTAATAATATCAGTATCAACATCCTTATATTTCTGCATCTCACATAGCTCAACAAAATTGTTGAGATGAGCTGCAGCATCTTCAGTACTAGCACCAGAAAATTGCTCTTTCATAACAAGGTTCAATAAAGCAGGCTTAATCTCATAAAAGTTTGCAGCAGGAATAGGTGGTGCAATAGGAGTGCAGATAAAATCACTATTGTTTGTGCTAGTGAAGTCACACAACTTGGTGTTTTCAGGATTGGCCATTTCAGCAAAACGAAAGTAAACAAGTAAAAACAGCTACCAAGGATTCTAATTTTTTTGGGTTTTTGATAAAAAAAGCAATGCAGGTAAAATAAATAAAGTAAAGCAAAACAAATAACAAAGTAAAGAATGTGTGTGCGAAGAACTCCCCTCGCAGAAGTCTTCTCTTCCTCCCCGGCAACGGCGCCAGAAAAGAGGCTGCTACTCGGTGATGACGCCAGAAAAGAGCTGTGGCGTGTAGTTGACGTGGGAGCAGTAAGTCCTTGTGCGTGGTGATGACCAGCCCGTTGGGAACCCCAAGAGGAAGGTATGATGAGTGTAGCGGCAAGTTTTCCCTCAGTTAAGAAACCAAGGTTTATCGAACAGGAGAGGAGAGACGGTGACGACTGAAGGTGTTGTGGAACCTGCACACACACAAACAAATACTTTGTTCCCAACTTGCGATGAGGTTGTCAATCTCACCGGTTTGCTTGAAACAAAGGTTATGAGTGTATCGAGTGGAAAACAATAGAGTATGCTAGTAAAGTAAACAGTACAAGAAAAGTAAACAGGTGATTGCAATATGATGTAAATAGGACCGGGGTCCACAGTTCACTAGTGGTGTCTCTCCATAGATAAAATAACACATGCTGGGTAAACAAATTACAGTTGGGCAATTGATAGAATAGAGATAACGTGATATGTCAAGAAGATCACTATGAGATTTACTCTGGGCATTACAACAAAATACATAGACCGCCATCCAACTGCATCTATGACTAATAATCCACTCCCGGGGATATCAATCCGAACACCCTAGAAGTATTAAGTTGCGAACAACAGATAATTGCATTAAGCAAAGTGTGTAATGTAAACAAAGCATATGCCCTTGAGCATATGAATGTTGTTTTCTCCCTAGTAGCAACAGCACATCTACCACCTTAGAGGTTTCTGTCACTCCCCCAGGTGAAATAGAGACATGAACCCACTATCGAGCATAAATACCCCCTCTTGGAGTCACTAGCAACTACTTGGCCAAGATAGCTACTAACAACGGAGAGCATGCAAGATCATAAACAACATAGAGATAACAAAAGATATAATTCAGTACAACAACTTAATCATAAACACCAATATTCATCGGATCCCAACAAACCAAACATGTAGAATTACATAACGGTGATCTCAATCATGTATGGCAGCTCATGAGATCTAAACATGAAGCACATGGTGGAGAAGACAACCATCTAGCTACTGCTATGGACCCATAGTCCAAGGTAGACTACTCACTCATCGCTCCGGAGGCAAGCATGGCGATGAAGAAGACCTCCGGTGGCGATTCCCCTCTCCGGCAGGGTGCCGGGAAGAGCTTCTGGACCCTCCCGATCTTCGGGTCGACGGCGGCGGCGTATCGCGATGTGTTCTGGAAATCTGATCGGGCACTTAGGTTTTTCTCGTCGGGGGTATTTATAGGCGAAGGGGTGTCGTCAGAAGAGGGGCCAGGTGGCCTCACAAGGCGGTGGCGCGGGCCAGGGGCTGGCCGTGCCACCCCTGTGTTTGGGCCCCTGGTCCCTCACCTCCTACTCTCCTTCGGATCTCTGGAAGCTTCCGGGTAAAATAAGACTTCAGGAACTTGTTTCGTCCAATTCCGAGAATATTTCCTGTGTATCACTTCTGAAACACAAAAACAGCAGAAAACAGGAAACTGGCACTGTGGCACTTCGTTAATAGGTTAGTTCCAGAAAATGCATAAAAATGCCACTAAGTGTAACGAAACAATAGGCAAATGGTGTAAAAACAAGCATGGAGCATCAAAAATTATAGATATGTTTGAGACGTATCAACCTTCGCCGCATATCACCTTGAAGGTGCTGCTGGTTCCCTGGTGGGAGAATTTCCTTGCTATGCAGACTGCCGAGCACGTTGTGACTTGGCAGGAGTTCAAAACTGCCTTCCGAGGGTATCACATTCCGGAGGGTTTAATGGAGCTTAAAAGGGAGGAATTCCTAAAGCTAAAGCAGGGCTATGGTTCAGTTTGCGACTACCAGGGCAATTTTAACCGCCTTGCCTGCTATGCTCCTGAAGAGGTATCTACTGATGCCAAGAAGCAGGCCTTGTTCCGCAAGGGACTGGAACCTGAGCTTCATCGTGATCTTCATCTTCTGGATTTCAACACTTTCCAAGATCTTGTGAACAAAGCTATGAAAGCTGAAAGGGGAAAGGTTGAGTATGAAGAAACTCGCAAGCGCCCTCGAGAAGATACCCAGTCATCCGGCTCAGGCTCAAAGCGTCGCCGTGTCTGGATTCCTTATGGTGCTGTTCCACGTGCTCCCTATCAGCCAAGGCCAGATGCGCCTCGTGCACCTCAGCCGCCCGTAGCACCAAAGTATCCAAGTGATCAGCAAAATCCAGGAGGCCCTCGTTCTGGTTTGACTTGTTTTACTTGTCATCAACCCGGGCATTTCTCAAGGGAGTGTCCCATGAAGACAGGTTATCCGACCCCTATTGCTCCAGAACGTGCTGTTGGACGTGGAGTTTCTCTTCCTAATAAGGGTGCTAAGCCTTCAGTCGGGCGTGGTCGTTTGACCCATGTTTCCATTGAAAAGGCTGAAGAAGACCAAGGCGTCATACTTGGTACGCTTTATGTCAACTCAATCCTAGCTACAGTTCTCTTTGACACTGGAGCATCTCACTCATTCATAGCAAAAGGGTTTGCCGATTTACATGGAATACCTCTAGTGAATTTGACTCCGCCTTTGGTGATCCACTCTCCTGGGCTTATCTCTCGGACTTCAATGGTTACCCATGGTGTTGTCATTGATATTGGGTATAATCTGTTCCCCACTTCTCTTATCGCCTTGAAGTCAACTGACATTGATGTCATCTTGGTCATGGATTGGCTGACAAAATCTCAAGCCATCATTGATTGTGCGGCCAGATCTATTGAAATGACCTTTCCTGCTGGCAGAAATTTCATATGGTGGTCTCCATCATCAATACCTCCCTCTGCGGTGCCTATGTCAGAAGCAAATTTCTATGCCATTGATGTCCTTCCACCTCTTGAAATACATGATGTATCGGTGGTTTGTGACTTTCCAGATGTCTTTCCAGAGGAATTGCCTGGCATGCCACCTGATCGAGATGTGGAGTTTTTCATAGAGTTGGTTCCTGGAACCGCTCCTATTTCTAAAAGACCTTATCGTATGCCTCCTGAAGAGTTGGTTGAATTAAAGAAGCAAATAGAAGAGTTGGAAAACAAAGGCTTCATTCAACATAGCACTTCCTCTTGGGGTTGTCCCGGACTCTTTGTCAAGAAGAGGGATACCAATGTTCCACGATTAGTCGTTGACTATCGTCCCTTGAATGCGGCAACAATCAAGAATAAATATCCTCTTCCTAGAATAATTGATCTCTTCGATCAATTGAGTGGTGCAACCGTCTTTTCCAAGATGGATTTAAGATCAGGTTATCACCAAATTAAAATCTGAGCCGAGGACATTCCAAAGACGGCGTTCACAACTCGTTATGGTCTTTACGAGTACACTGTCATGTCCTTTGGACTCACAAATGCTCCTGCCACATTTATGAGGCTCATGAACTCTGTGTTCATGGAGTATCTCGACAAGTTTGTCGTGGTCTACATTGATGATATTCTAATCTACTCCAAGACCGAAGAAGAACATGCCGAACATCTACGTCTAGCGTTGACGAAACTTCGTGAACATCGGCTTTATGCCAAATTCTCTAAATGTGAGTTCTGGTTGAACGAGCTCATCTTTCTTGGCCATGTGCTCTCTGCTAATGGCGTTGCGGTCATCCCTGATAAAGTTCAATCTGTTCTGGACTGGGTGACCCCTTCCTCCGTCAAGGATGTGCGGAGTTTTCTCGGGTTGGTAGGTTATTACTGTCGTTTCATTGAGAATTTCTCCAAGATTGCCAAACCTATGACTGAACTTCTCAAGAAGAATAAGAAGTTTGAGTGGTCAGAGAAAGCCGAAGAAGCTTTCCAGTTACTAAAAACTAAGCTGACTACTGCTCCTGTGCTTGCCCTTCCGGACATGAGCAAGGAATTTGTTATCTATTGTGATGCCTCACTCCAAGGACTTGGTTGTGTGTTAATGCAAGATGGTCATGTGGTTGCTTATGCCTCTCGGCAATTAAAACCGCATGAACTCAATTATCCAACCCATGACTTGGAGCTCGCAGCGGTTGTACATGCCTTGAAACAATGGCGGCATTACCTGCTTGGTAATCGCTGTGAGCTATTTTCCGATCATCAAAGTCTGAAGTATCTCTTTACCCAACCGGATCTGAATCTCAGACAGAGACGATGGTTGGAACTCGTCAAAGATTATGATGTGGGTCTTAACTATCAACCCGGCAAAGCCAACGTCGTGGCTGACGCGCTAAGTCGGAAGTCCTACAGCAATAATCTAATGCTTAAGCAAGCCCAACCTCCTCTTCATGAAGAGTTTGCATGGCTTAATCTTGAAGTTGTTCCCTCTGGTTTCCTGTCAAACTTGGAAATCAAACCTTCCCTTGAAGAGCAAATTAAAGAGGCTCAAAAGCAAGATTCTGACATTACTTTGATCAAACAGAACATTGCTAGTGGGGATGCTAATTGTTTCTCTCTTGATCATCAAAATACCGTTTATTTCGGTAAACGTCTTGTTGTACCAAACCATCGAGACTTGAAAGAGCAAATCCTTAAGGAAGCTCATGAATCACCCTTTTCCATCCATCCTGGAAGTACCAAGATGTATCAGGATCTTCGCCAAAGGTTCTGGTGGACTAGGATGAAGCGAGAAATCACTCAGTATGTTGCTGAATGTGACGTTTGTCGTCGTGTAAAGGCTGAACATCAAAGACCTGCTGGAGTTCTTCAACCTTTATCTATTCCCGAGTGGAAATGGGATGAGATTGGCATGGATTTCATCACTGGATTTCCAAAAACTCAAAAGGGCAACAATGCAATATGGGTAGTTGTTGATCGTCTATCCAAGGTTGCTCATTTCATAGCTATCCGCGAGGATATCACTGCTACTCAACTGGCAGAGTTGTATATTTCTCGGATAGTCACTCTTCACGGTGTTCCAAAGAAAATTATCTCCGACCGTGGAAGCCTTTTCACCTCCAGGTTCTGGAAAAGCTTTCAAGAAGCTATGGGAACTCATATTTCCTTTAGCACTGCCTATCATCCTCAAACCGGAGGTCAAACTGAAAAAGTGAATCAAATTCTTGAAGACATGCTCCGAGCTTGTGTTATCTCTTTCGGGAAGAATTGGGAGAAGTGTCTTCCCTTCGCTGAGTTCTCCTATAACAACAGCTTTCAATCCAGCTTGGGCATGGCACCTTTTGAAGCTCTATATGGAAGAAAATGTCGAACACCGCTAAATTGGTCTGAAACCGGAGAAAGACAATTCTTTGGACCGGACATGATCAAAGAAGCAGAAGATCAAGTTCGCATAATCCGAGAGCGTCTGAAAACTGCTCAGTCTCGTCAAAAGAGCTATTATGATCGTCATCATCAAGATGTCAGTTATAAAATTGGCGAGAAAGCCTATCTTCGAGTCACACCTCTAAAAGGCGTTCATCACTTTGGTATTAAAGGCAAATTGGCTCCTCGCTATGTTGGTCCTTTTCCTGTTATCGCTAAGCGTGGAGAGCTTGCCTATCAGTTGGAACTTCCTGCAATATTTCCGGATGTTCATGATGTGTTTCATGTCTCTCAACTCAAGCGTTGCTTCAAAGATCCAATCCGAGGAGTTGATCATACCATTCTCGATCTTCAGGAAGATCTCACCTATCGGGAGTATCCTGTTCTTATCCTTGATGAAGCTGAAAGAAAAACTCGAGGCCGAACCATCAAGTTCCTCAAAGTTCAATTGTCTCATCATTCTGAACAAGAAGCAACTTGGGAACGAGAGGATCGCCTTCGATCCGAGTACCCTTCCTTTTTCTCTAGTTCATAGGAATCTCGGGATGAGATTCTTGTAAGGGGGGTAGACTTGTAACATGCCATGTTTGCAATAAAGTGAATCTGCATCATGAGCATCATCTAAAATGCACTAAGAAATTTTCACAATTGAATTTGAAATGGAAACCCTACAAGTGACCAAATTTAAACTCTAATCAAACAATTGCAAAATGAGTTCAAGTGTGTAAAAATGTCAAATAAAAACAATTTGGGGTTTTGCTAAATAGTAAAAAAAAACCCTAAAGTTTTTGAGGAGTTCTTAGACAAATAGTAAAGCATAAAATTACACAAAACTAGTGCAGTTTTGTTTTTTCTCGGAAAACCCCAAAGTCTAGGGGGCTATCTGCAAAAGATCATTTGTCTTCTTCGTGTAGCAGGTGCGTGGAGGCTCCCAGTGACTGCCGACGCCACCTCCTGCTCGCCGCTTCCGAAGGCCAAGGTGACCCCCTGGAGCCGTTCAGCAGCGCCACGAGACCACCCCTCCTCCCTTTCCCTTCTCTCTCTGGCTCACTTGCTCTCTCTCCCGTGCACGCCCGCGCCTGCAAGCCGAGATTGGCCGCCGCCTAGCCTCGCCGCTCCGCGCCTCCCCCTGCCTCTCCGAGGTGCCTAGGAGTTTCCCCTCGTCGCCCTCTACCTCCTCTTCAAGGGAATCGAGCCCAAGCTTCCCGAATCGACGCCGCCGACCGATTTTTCCCCGGCAGCAGCCGCCGCTCGCCGCCGTCCGTGCGTCGCCGTCCGATCTTCTCCGGCCAAAACGACCTCGCAGGCGAGTCATGGTGAGCCACCGAGTGTTTTTCTCCTCCTTCCGTACCGCAGCATGCGCCGGCGCGCCGCCCCTGGATGGTCACCGGCGGCCACCGAGGCCAGGAGGAGATGGTCGGGCTGGGTCTTTGACCCAGTCCACCCGGCCAACGTGGCCACTGACGTGGCCCCGGGCCCTCTGGTTAGTCACCGCGGGTCAAAATGACCCCGGTGCAAAAAGGTTCCCTGCAGCCTGTTTCAATTTCAGAAAATTTGCAGAAAATAAGAGAAACTTGCAAAAATCATAGTAATTTATCTACTTGTCGGAAAAATGCAAATGACCTATCAAAATGATCCTAAAAATGTGATCTACTTTTTAGAATCAAAATCATGCATTGCTAAGAAACTTGAACCCTGTCCAAATTAGAAGAACTAATTGTACCTATTTAACTCGATCTAGGGTTCGTCGGAGTGCAAACCCTATTGCACCCGAAACCCTCTCAATTTGATCTCTATGTTTTAGGGTTTGATTTCAACACCATGAATTTGTCATATCATCATGCTTGATTGCGCATCGATGCATTATTTGAATGTGTTGTTTCTTTTCCGGTGTTCTTCCTCCCGGTAGAATCCGAGACCGCGACCCAGATCAACGCCAATACTGATCAGATCAAGTACATCGAAGAACAAGGCAAGCGTAAACCCTTTGATGCATTTCTAATACTATGATTTACAAATGTTTCGAGCCTCCACCATATCTGCATGCGTTTCAACTGTTGTTTACCGAAACTTAGAGTAAACCTATTCTGATGCATGCCCTGCTATTGTCAACTATATATCCATGATCCTTTTGCTCCTAGCATGACTAGGTTCTGCTTTTGCGTCACCGGAAATTTACTATTCTATGCTTAGCCATGCTTAGCATTTACTGTTGCAATTCCGGTACTTGGGCTTGAAGCTTTATATGAATCTAGCATGATAGCTTGTCGTGGTGACTGTGGTGAATTGGTGAAACTTGACAATAGGCCTGGATGAGCCGCCACGCGGGTTGTGGTTGTTTGACTCATTCTCGCCGCCCTAGGACCCGAGTTCTTGTCTCTTGATCCAAGACGAGCGTACAACCGCACGTGGAGGTATGGGACTCCAGTCGACTGAATAACTTGCTTAGACTTATCCATGAGCTACCTAGTTCGGGCTTTTCATTTGGCATATGCATTGAAAATGTTTTGGAAAGTGAAGGAGGTGCATCATACAGGAATGCAGCCGAGGTTGCTTGAGGCGGATTCCTCTGGTAAACCAACCTCGCCGTGCAACAAACGGTTCCGCGTCGGAGAACGGCCGTCTTGCGATGGCGGACTAAAGCCTTTTGGCGTGGCTCATGGAATAGGTCGACGTAAGGTAAAGGTTGTAGGCGATCATCACCCCGCTAAGATTCTTCGCGAGGGTCCAGGGGACGATCGTCACGTGTGGGCAAAGTTGTGCACCCCTGCAGGGTTAAATCTTTTCGAAAAGCCGTGTCCACGGTTAAGGACGACTTGGAGACAGATACTAGATCATAGACAACTTGAACCTACTTAAAAGTGCCAACTTAAGAGTGAGGCTCTGGATCACTTCCTCGGGGTCGAGGGGGTGATATGAGATGAGAAGTTCTGAAGGAAATGACTTGGTGGATGCTCCATGATTAAAAGAGCTTGCGAGATGCTCTCTTATCCCCTTTACAAATTCTGAGTAGTCCTCGCCTTGTGTCATTATCACAAAGAAAACTTGCTTTCTGCAAAGAGCTACACAAAAAGACCTTGATGCCATCATATAGTGTAGAAGGTCAGCTTGCTGAGTACACCCTCGTACTCACCCTTGTTTAATGTTGTTTTTCCACAGAAGAGACCGCCGCAGGCAACGAAGGTGGTTTCTATGCCGATATCGACTTCGACGACTAGTTTGGGGTTCCCAGGCAGCAGCCTGAGATCTACAGGTTGGGACGTCGCTTATGTTCAGGGCCTCTTAGGCCATTTGCTATCTTGTTATGTAGCATAACATACTTTGCTTTCCGTTGCTTGTTGTAATGTTGGTCAGTGACCTCTGCGTGTAATAAATTGGATCTTTACTCTGTTAAGAGTTTGAACTACTACTTTGAGTCGTAGAGTCGCTGTTGTGTTACCAGTTGTGGTTACCCATCTCGTGCATGATGCGTGTATGGATATAAAGTGCACGAGAGGGGTTTAAGGCTCTCGAGCTCTCTGTTATGCAGTCTTGGTTATGATTAGTTTTACGGCGCTTCGAGATGTGTAGAGCCGATGTTTAATTCCGGCCTGCCTGCCGATGGTGTTCCGGCCTGGGACTGGTAACCCCAGTATCACTCGTTGCTAGCGTGACTAATACATATAACATCTCTGTATAGTTTAGAACCCGGGGTCCGACAGTAATATTCTTATTTTCAATTTTATCTTTACGCTTTTACTTTTTATGTTTCTGTTTTTTCCCTTGTCTTTCTACTTCTCCTCCCCATTATTACTCCAATCTTCTCTTAAATTATATTTTTGGCAAATACACACACTAAACATTTGGAGTTCTAAATTTGGTAACACGTAAAATACATACACAACGCAGGAAATGCATGTGCACTACGGTAGAAAGTACACCTACACAAATATAGGACGTACACAAGGACTAAGACGAGGGCTGGTCTTTTGCCTATGTTTTAAGAGAAGACAAAGATATTACCACAGGAAATGTAAATGTAATTGGGAATACACACTAAACACGCAAACACATACAATAGCTGACACATGAAATTGGTACGCTAAAAATTATATTTTTATTTCTCATCTCCCTTTATGAAAATTGGAACGTTACAGACGGAAATTATTGAAATTATGCAATTGGGAAACATACACACTAAAAATTATATTTTCATTTCTCATCACCCAAACTTAAAAAATGATACAATACTTCTAAATCTCACAAAAAATGAGGGAAAAATATTTAATAAGGTATACACGTCCAGCATGGACGCCACAATTTTTTTCAAAAATACACGAAAAAACAAATTTAGCCAAAAATAAGTTTTTTATTCCTACGTACAACCACACAATTATTTTTTTGCAGCCTAATAATATAAAACAAGTTATTCACCAAAAATTCACAGAACTATACAGCATATGCGATTGTATCCGTGGAACAAAAATTATGGTTTTCAGAAATTTAGAAGTACAATTTTAATTTTTGCAATATACGGGCACACTTGTGCTCGGGTTCTGCAAATCCTCGCTCGGTTACACACCTTGCTCACACTGTTTCCAGGGTCCCACTAGCTGACACGGCACTCGTCGTTCATATCTGTGCCGGTCCAATCTCCGGCCCATCTTCGTCTTGGACCGGCACCGCTGGACCTGGCAGGTGGGACGCGACACATAAACCCAAGAACCCACCTCCCCCTCTCTCGTTTTCCTCCTCACCAGCCGAAGAGCCACCGCCACCGCCGCCGCCGACATGCCGAAGCACTACCGCGCTCCGGTAATCCTCCCGTCTTCCTCCCTTTACTCCATGCGCATTCTGCAATGTCTTCCGACATAGTCACTTAGGTGTTGCTTCTGGTTGGTGTGATCTAGGGCAAGAAGAAGGAGGGGAACGCCGCGAAGTACATCACCAGGACCAAGGCCGTCAGCTACCTGCAGATTAGCCTCGCGGTCTTCAGGTCCCTTCTCTGGTTCCCTCGTACTGCTACTCCCTGCCGATGACACGATCGCTCACGAATTTTCGGTTGTGCTGATGGTGATCAGCCGTGCGGGATTCTTTAATAAACAATTATATTTGCCGGCTCGAAGGCGACTTCATTTAGCTGTCTATTTCAATTTTTCCGTGCTTTACAGTTGCGTAGTGCTGGTAAATTAGCATGATCGTGGAGCTGATTCGTCCAACTAACTGTGTGCTGCAAAATTTATAGGATGGTACATCTTATCTGCGAAGGCAACTGAGGAGTCCTGCTAACCTATTCTATAATTCGTTGCAGGAAACTATGCATACTCAAGGGAGTGTTTCCCCGGGAGCCGAAGAAGAAGGTGGAAGGAAACCACAAGACATACTACCACATCAAGGATATTACCTTCCTGGCCCATGACCCTTTGATTGAGAAGTTCAGGTACTTAGCTTCCTGACAAAAGTCTGCTACACGCGCTGATATAGTGACATTGGTTGTGAAAGTATTTTTTTTTATCTCTTTTTGCTTCTTAGTTTCACATGCTCTGTACCATATGGGGCTAATTTAGTATATCAGGAACTTAGTTGTGTGATTTATTTGCTCTCAGTGCTTCTCAGCTCGAAGTTGTGAATGGAGCAAGCAACATAGGAAATATTGACCTTAAGTGCAAAGCTGTATTTTCACTATAAGGCTAGTGGCCACTGGCAAATGATAATAATAATATCAAAAGTGTACGCAATCAGTAACTATTCAGTTGCACCCTATCTATGTACTGTTTTGTTGGTGACATTTTGGTAATTGTAATGCGGATAAGCAATCTGCAATTACTTGTCGCTGCCAATGAAGATCTTGGTGTATTTTAGTATGTAGGACTTGAAATGTTTAATTATGATATCTAACTGTGCTGTTATTATCACATCGTGTATAAATACAGTATATGACAATGATATTGCTGAGCTACCGTTTTATAGTATACAATGAGATACTGTTTGTTGAGAGTCTATGATTTCCTAATAATAAAGCTATCTCCATGTTATCATAGGGAAATCAAGGTTCACAGAAAGAAAGTAAAAAAGGCTGTTGCTAAGAAAAACAGGGATCTTGCAGACAGATTGTTGAATCGACCACCGACTTACAAACTTGATAGACTTATCATTGACAGGTGACAAATGAGTTTAAGTCGATTCTTTGGGGGTTTATCCTGACTGTTCTCTCACATACATGTGCTTCTTGTTATTGGACAGATATCCAAGTTTTGTTGATGCTCTTAGAGACCTGGATGATTGTCTAACAATGGTGCATTTGTTTGCTGCTTTACCTGCTGTTGAAGGTGAACGTGTGCAAGTACAACGAATTCATAACTGTCGCAGGTATGCTCTCTTCTGGATTAACGAACTCCCTCCCTCAACCTCACACATATAACCCCTCCCCACAAGAAATTTACGCTCTCAGACATTTTGGTCATCGTCTTTTACCTTCTTCACCTGTCTAGCGATATAGTGCATTTTCTGTATCTGGTTTGTGACCTCAAGAACTGAAGGCCGCAAAAGTAGCCAGGAAATACTTGGAGTCTTGGATGTTGCTAAAACCCATATCATTTTTCTTTTTTTTGTACCCTGTCAACTTCCGTGCAACCTGTGTTGAATGTCAGCAGAATCATTCAAATATGACCTCCTTCAGAGATTTGTTTTGCTCTATTAATACACAGTGATATTTCATTCATTTGGAGGGATCTTTGTACTTTTTAGGTTAAGCCATGAATGGCAAGCATATATCTCTCGAACTAATTCTCTGCGAAAGGCATTCATATCTGTCAAGGGTATATACTATCAGGTAAGTTTTGTTTAGTTATGTCTATCTGCATACCTTTGTACATTCAGGCATTCATAGTCATTATGTGTAATTTGACTACATATTGTAGGCTCAAGTTCGAGGGCAAACAATCACCTGGCTAACTCCACATGCTCTTCAGCAAGTTTTAACTGATGATGTCGACTTCAATGTGATGCTTACCTTTTTGGAATTCCACGAGGTATGTGAGATTGTGGATACTTTTCCGTTCGTGCATTCCTAATTTACTCAGCAGTATCACATCTATTTAGATAAGTGTAGTCTGATCTCGAAAAGGAGGTGATAAAGGATTATCATTTATGTATTCTAATGAGGGTATCATCCTTAATAAGTTTTGTGTGTATCTAATGGAGTGCTGAAAAAAATCCTAGTTTCCAACTTCTATCACTTAATAACCTGAGAGGCCTTATTATTTGTATTTTCTTATTCGAGAAGACAAATCATTTGCTTGTATATTTTTAGTATGCACAGTTTTTATTATCATTGCTGCTGTGCTGCTATATTTTTTGTATTGCTTATGCTGCTATGCTAGAATGACATAGTGCTTTGTTTTTGTTCTCTAAACATTGATATTGTTGCATGCAATCAATATGTGCAAACCACATGATGCAATTTTCCAACTATAAACCATAATAATGCATTGCCATTGGGTAAATGCATACATTCAATAGAATGTAACTGTTCTTTAATAAATTTCACTAGTTATGCAAGAATCCGGACTCCAGTATCTGTACTCTGCTCAGATTTGTTAGGTCCATGTTTGCAGTTCTTGAATAGATTTGGGCCCTTAAAATATTACGCCTTCTCATGAGTGCTGCACCTTACACTTGTTGTTAGCTATTGATAGAAAATATTGGCGTTTGTGCAAATGGCCTACAGATTCGAAATGTTGATGTTATTTGTGCTATGTATATGTAGTGATTCTTTCAGTTTCCTGACTGTCCTACCATGTTTGCAGACTCTTCTAGGATTTATGAATTTCAAGCTTTACCATTCAATAAATGTGAACTATCCGCCAATTCTGAATCCTCGTCTTGAAGCTTTAGCTGCTGGTGCTTATTATTGTCATGTCAGCCAACCCTTTTTTTTGTCCGTGTGCCCCTCCTCATTTATTCCTTGTTCCGCTTGTTTCTATGATTTCGGTTTTGGATTTCTATGATTTCGGTTTGGATTTCTATGATTTCGGTTTGCTACATTTCTGTAGACTTTCTCTTTGTTTGACATTGCCTCCAATGTTCTTATCAGAGCTCTATGCGTTGTCCCGATATATGTCTTCCGGAAGATTGCCAGGAAATCTAGAGCCTGATGGGTTAATTGGTGACAAAGAGACTGAAAATACCACAGAGGGCTCAAAAACTGCTGAGTCTGAACTCAGATTGGCACAGCTTCAACATCAACTCCCATCTAATGAGCCGGGTGCACTAATGCATCTTGTAGAAGAATCAACTGCTGATGACACATAAGACAATACTGCTAAAAAATGTAGGAATTTGTTCAAAGACTTGAAGGTTTACTTAAGTCGCGAGGTAAATAATCAGAATTTGGTGTATTTCGCGACAATCATTTTTCAACTAATCACTGCAGCATTAGTGTTTATCCTTTTTTGTGTGTTATCTTCCTCTTGGCAGGTGCCTAGGGAGTCTCTCTTATTTATTATTCCGGCGTTCGGAGGCACTGTTTCATGAGAAGGAGAAGGAGCTCCATTTGATGTAACAGATGAAGACATCACCCATCAGGTACATTTTGCTTGCCCACCATCGTCTACCAGCGGTATACAATTAATCTAGGTTTTCTATACACAAGATACCATCACACTGCTGCACCCACCTGCGTGTGCTTACTGCTCCAGTTTTGTTTATTTGCTGATGAGGTATCAGTTGATATATCACTTGTGCTTTTTTGCAGATTGTCGACAGGCCGACCCAAAGCCACGTTTTTCTCTCGAGGGAGTATGTTCAACCCCAATGGATTTTTGATTGTGTAAATGCCCGTACAATATTGCCAACACAAGATTATATTCTCGGAAGGTATATATATCTCACTATGCTGGTACAAACTTCTCAAACATACCCATTGATGTTCCTGATGTGGTTTATGTGTATAGAAGTCGCAAAGATAATACTCAACTTTTGAAAGCAGCTTAGTTGGACTCATGCTACTACATTAACGATGCTAATAATTAATTTAATTTTAATTCCAGGGTGCCTCCACCACATTTATCTCCTTTTGTTGACAATGACAAAGAGGGTTACGTTCCCGAGCGTGCAGAGACCATCAAGAAGTTGCAAGCTGCTCAGAACCAGGTGCTGCCTCTGCCTGGTTTAGGTGAGGAGGATCAGGACAATTCGATAGTAGAGGCGAGGTCAGAGTACGAGGAAGTGGCTGAGAAGAAGAGGAAGGTGAGCTCCTTCTTGATTCAGCACATAAGTTTCTTATACAATTCTACTGCTGTTCTAAGTTTTGTGCATTTTGCTTTTTTTTGTAATGCCATTTCCCCTTTTCTCTTTGAAAGTTGGAGATGCTAGAGAAGCAATACCATGAGGACTTGAAGATGGAATTTGAGCGCAACACTTCCTCTAATTTGTCAAGTAAGGAGAATCCACCTCATGCTGCGGACGAAGATGATGCTGTGGAAGCTAACGATCATGTGGACGATCCTATTAAGCAAGCTGAGAAGGACGATTATGACATTTTGGTGGCTCTCTTACCCCGCAAGAAGAGAGGTCTTCTTAGAGCAATTGAGGTATATTTTCTCATACTATATGCATCCATCCATATAATATATTCGTCACCCACCACTATTAGACCCATTTTTTCTTTAGTATTCTCTTCCTGTGCGCATTATAGATTCATTGTTGTATAAGTATCTGTAGATGCTTAGTCACACTTGCAATCCCACAAAACCATGATATCATGCTTAGCTGGACGTATCTCTCTGTCCACAAAACCATGATGGCCGTTTGAGACCTGACTAATCTGTTACGCCCTGTGATCGCAGATCAACAAGGAGAGGAAACAGAGACAAATTGCGTTACTCAAGGAAAGGAAAAGGAAGGCCGAGTCCAGCGCTTCTGCTAAATGTCACTGATGCATGGAATGAAATTTATCACGCGGCATGCTTTTGCCGGTCCTGGTAGCATTTTTGGTTTACAGAGTGGCTGACATAATAACACATGTACATGCGTCATAAGTAGTCGAGCCGCTTTTTTGGTATATATATTTTTTTGCATTTGACTGGATGTAGTCTGAGACGCTTAAAACGAAATCTGAATTGGTTTATTGGTGCGAACCCTTGAGCAAGATTGGACTGGATATGTCTGTGTTTAACTTGGGATTGAAAGTTTGCATTGCTCCGCTAGAGTGCATGAGATTTTCTCTTGAAACTTTAGACAATTTAGACTTTTTTTAAAACAGAAGGCCGAAGCCCTGCATTAACTTCATAATGCCCAAACGGCAAGTACATGGTGCTGAAAGATCAGCTTACAGGCGTCGAACAACAAGCAAGCAAATGATAAACAGGCCGCTGCCAACAGATCTGTTTTTCTCCTCCGTCTCTTTGACCTAGCCGCCGCCTCCAAGCTCCGCCTCCTCCATAGATCGGTTTCCCCTCCTCCGGCCGGCCTCGCCGGTGTCGGGAGGGGTGGGGAACCCGATCTATGGGTGGAGATTTCAATAAAAGTAGTATTTTCTAAAGATTAGGTTAGCGTTTTGGTAGTCATCTTCGTTTCTTCTACGTCCATGGAGATGTCACCGTTCATAATAAGTGATCTTCAGCTCTTCGTTCAGCGTCGAGATCTTCTTCCCGGCGTCAATGATGGTGCTGTAAGATTACAGTTTTTTAGGTACGGTCTTCAAGATATTGCTTTGCCTGATCAGTTTTGGATTGTTTCTCCTGGTTGCCGCGAGGACGGTTATCCTCGCAATATTTGTCCCGACTGCTACATCTTCGGCAATGGTGATTCGTACTCTCGGCTTTCCAGCGACGTTGACAAGGTTGTTCGGTTTCTCTTCCCTGGAATACTGGTGTTGGTACTCTTGCCGATGTTGTATGATTGCTTTAATGGTTGCGTGCGTGCACGTAGCCTTGGCATTGCGGCTCTAATTAAAAAAAAGGGAGAACCATTGTTGGTATTTACAGGTTTATGGTTTGATATCTGCGCCATTATCTTTTGGCTGCCTTCAGAAAAATACAAGATTGTGTCATGCAAGAAGAAGAGTTTGAAGACCTCGAAGATTAGCTCGTTTTTTCTTAGACTTTGTTTTGTAATTGCTGAAGACAGCTTATGTATCTCTACCATGCACTGTTCATTGCTATAATATATCATGGTATTATTTCAAAAAAAAAAGCAAATGATAAACAGGAAATACAGCTTGGGCTTCGAGGCCATCGACCGTCGACGCAAAAGGAAGAAAGGAGAGGACGCCAAGAAGCACGGCACGCCACCGGAGAAATAACGGCTTCGACAGCTTCTAGCTCGCCAACGCCAATGTGGCATCCGCCTCCGCCTCCGAAGAAGGCCCCTGCCTTCTCGCCTTGGTTCGAAGGGCGCCATACCATCGAGAGGCAGAGCAACTCACCCTAGAGCACAGATGAACAACAATGGACAGGTCACCGAGGAAGAGAACGACAAGCACGGACCCCTCTGCACGCGAGCAACCTTCGATCGACGCCTCCGCTGCCACCAACCGTCCGACAAGACGCAAGCTTTAGGCCAAGGCCACCACCGAAGACACGGCAAGCACCGCTACATGCCACCCAAACGACGCAAGACCCCTTCCCGCAAGCCCAAGATGACGCCTTCAACAGGATGCGACACCATGGCGCCGCCGCCGCCCAATCCAAGGATTTGGGGTTTTCACCCGGGCATTGCAGAAGGAGGGGAATGGGATGTACCTCAACATCACCTCCAACAAGGAAGACGGCACCAGCGATGTCGCTGACGTTGTGGCCGCCCCGCCGGCCAAGGATTTCCCCCGGACACCCTGGCCCCTCCATCCCACCGAGGCTCTAGATCCGGAGATCGAAACCACGGGGATAGAAGCCGCCTCGAATAGGGTTGCTGTCTTCAGATCTGGAGGCCAACGGGCAGCACCAACGAGCGTCTCCCGCCGCCAGGACTGATGCCGCCCTTCCCAGATGAGGCCGCCGCCCCGGGAACCGAAGCCTCCGGCAGCGGCAAGGGAGAGGTGGGACGGGGAGGGAGAGCTGTGGTGGCTAGGGTTGCGTTGCCGCCCAAGTCGCCCCAGAGCGGAGCGACGCGGGGGCCGAGCGAACCGTTTTTCAGACAATTTAGATTTTGTATCATGACATCTACTTTTGCATCTTCCTCGACCACTGAAGTCCGCTTCGTCGGCAAATTTTTTTGGGTCTCTCTAACGCGCAGTTGACTGAGAACTAACCTAGTTCTCAGTCGACTGACGTCAGCCTTTCTTCCCCACCTCCGGCGAACGCCGCTTCGCTCCCCCGCCTACCACCGTCGGCCGAACCGCCATCCACCCCGCCCGTGGCCAGCGCGCTGCCGCGCACCTCGCCGCCCCGCCCTGCGCCAAGCTCTCCCTCCGCCGGTCTGGCACTGCCCCGGCCATCCCCTCTAACTCCGGCGAGCGCTGCATCTTCTCCGGCGCCGGAACGCCCCCACCCCAACCCTAAGTTCCTTTGCTCCCCTTCACCGCCTCCGCCGCAGCCAGCCGCGCCGTCGGCGGCGCCGGGTCGCACGTTTCTAGCGAGGAAGAAGAGTGGTTGGTTAGGATAAGATGTAGCACGAATCTTGGCGCACAAATCTAATGGTGTTAAAAGTGACTAGGCCCTAAGCTAATTCTCACTTAGCTGAGAATTAGCAAAACCGAATTTTTTTACACGTCCATAGGAGTCATCTCCGCGCATATGCATGATACGATTTTTATTAAAAAAACAAAGTATGATTTTTGATTTTTTTACCGGAGCTCGTCCTCCATTTGTCTGCACTCCCGATTGAGCTATGATCTTATTTGCCGCCGGCGGCGGCCAGAATTTTTTAATCCCTTTTGGTCTCTGCAGAATCGAATTTGAAGCTGACATTTTAACTCTAGCGACAGCAATCCTCCATCCGGAACAAGAAAAGCAATCTATCTCCATCAATCCAAGAAAGATGGATACCAGGACGTTAACGCTTCCATTGAAAACACCGGTTTACCAAGAGAGTGAGACGAACTAGCAGCTAGCTAGTTAGCTTGGGATCTCACTATCTCAGTAACCGACTTGCAAGGGCTACTCTAGCACAGTACAACTACCTGTCGTAGCAAGGGCCGCCCGTTCGCAAGGTTCGGACTTCGGAGCTTTCCAGGCGGTATCATGGAAGCAATTGCGGAGGCGCCGGAGGGAATGCCCACCGGCGGCGTCCTCCTCCTCCTACTACTCCTCATCGCGAGTGCCGTCGCGGTCTTCGTCAGGCTGAGGCGATTGTATGGGGACGGGGGCGGCAGCGCGCCGAGCCCGCCGTCTCTCCCGGTTCTCGGCCACCTCCACCTTCTCAAGAAGCCGCTGCACCGCTCGCTAGCCGAGCTCGCCGGGGTCCCGGCGGTGAACGCGGCGCCACTGCTGTTACTCCAGCTTGGCGCGCGCCGGGCGCTGCTCGTGTCAGCGCACGCCGCGGCCGAGGAGTGCTTTACGGTGCACGACGCCGTGCTAGCAGGGAGGCCGCAGGTGCTCGCCGGGGAGCACCTCGGGTACGGGCGCACCAGCGTCGTGTGTGTCTATTACGGGGACCACTGGCGCGGACTGCGCCGGTTCTTCGCCGCCGAGCTCTTCTCGTCTTCCCGCCTCGCCGCGCTCGCCGCCGAACGCTGCGCCGAGGTCGCGTTCCTCGTCGAGAACCTGCTCCGTGACGCCGCAGCCGGAGGTAGGATCACCCTCCGTCCGAGGCTCTTCGAGCTGGTGCTCAACGTGATGCTGCACGCGATCACCGGACGCCGGCACGCCGGCGACGTGCACAGGTTCCAGGAGATCGTCGAGGAGTCGTTCGCCGTGAGCGGCGTGCCCAGCGTCGGGGACTTCTTCCCGGCGCTGCGGTGGGTCGATCGCGTCCGCGGCGTCGAGGCAGCCATGGCGAAACTGCAGACGAGGCGTGACGCGTTCGTCGCTGGCCTCATCGACGACCACCGGCGAATGCGCGACGCTGGCAGCCGAGACGTGGAGAAGAAGGGCGTAATCGACGTGCTCATGGAACATCAGCAGACCGATCCAGAATACTACACTGAAACTGTCGTCAAGGGCATCGTCTTGGTGAGTAGCACCCTCTTCTGCAAACTGCGTTCGTGACACCACCATGTGGCCATTTCGCCCGTGACACCAATACACCATACATTCAGGTACTGCTCACCGCCGGCACCGACACGTCGGCGCTGACCACCGAGTGGGCGATGGCACAGCTGCTGACTTACCCGGAGGCGATGCGGAAGGCGAGGGCCGAGATAGATGCCATTGTCGGCACAGGCCGGCTGGTGGAGGAGTCGGACATCAGCAACCTCCCGTACCTGCAATGCGTCGTCAAGGAGACCCTTCGTCTCCGCCCCGTCGGCCCGGTCATCCCGGCGCACGAGGCAATGGAGGACTGCACGGTGGGTGGCTATCGCGTCCGCCGCGGCACCATGATCCTCGTGAACGCGTGGGCGATCCACCGGGACGCCAATGTCTGGGATGCGCCGGAGGAGTTCAGGCCAGAGCGGTTCTTGGACAGAGACGCGGTCACCACGCCCATGCTGCCATTCGGGCTTGGCCGGAGGCGGTGCCCCGGCGAGGGGCTGGCGATGCGCCTAGTCCCCCTGGCACTGGCAGCGCTATTACAATGCTTCGAGTGGGATGCTGGTGAAGGCGGTACCGTCGACCTGGCCGAAGGTGCCGGGCTCACGATGCCAATGGCGACGCCGTTGGCGGCTGTCTGCCGGCCCCGGGAGTTCGTCAAGAGTATGCTCGGTGCTTCCACTTGATGGACTGAACACAGGTTTTCTGAAGAAAAAGAAGAAGAAATTGGTTTAAAATTATTTTGTATCGGTGCGCACATGCTAGTGCTTGTTGATATTTTAGAAGAACACTGTAGGTTTTGAAGCACTAGAGCACTAGAGCAATACGTTCAGCTAGCTGTGCAAGCAAGCTAGCAGCAAGCTGAATCGATTCCCTGGACGATCGCGAGCTGGCTTGGTGCGGAACGAGCTAGCTAGCTGAAGTCGATCGGAACGTCTCGGCGGAACTCTGTGAACTCGGCAACAGCAAACACAGATTGGAAAAACGATTTTGGTGGTGCGTACAACTTGCACCTTTTCGTGGTTTTTCTCTTGCTTATAAAGACTTACAAACCGGCCTTGCCGCGTCCAACTCGTCACCGGGACGGAGACCAACACGACGCGACCCGGAGCTGTTTACAACTTAGCAGACTCCGGTTTAGACTCAGACGTGAGTAACTTTCCTAAATAGAAATCTAACCAAACTTACTAGGAAAACTATCTAGGACTCTTTGGATGACTACGTATCCTAAATCAACTAGGTTAACATCTTCATTCACCTCCTTAACCTGGTTGCTTTGCGTCCATCTGTTGAACTCCGACTTTCTTCCTCATCTCGATGAACTTCTGCTTCCCGAGGGACTTCGTAAGAATGTCGGCAAGCTGGTCATTGGTGTTCACGTGTTGAACTTCGATCATCCCCTCCTCAACGCACTCCCGGATGTAGTGGAACCGGACGTCTATGTGCTTGCTCCTCTCGTGATGTACCGGGTTCTTGCACAATGAGATTGCAGCTTGGTTGTCGATCTTCAGTGACACCTTCTGCACCTCCTTCTTTGTAAGATCAGCTAGGAGTCTTCTCAGCCACACACCCTGACAAGCCGCCGTGCTCGCCGCAATGTACTCTGCCTCACATGAAGACAGTGCCACCACCTTTTGCTTCTGAGAATTCCAGCTGATTAGATTCGGACCTAGGTAAAATACCATGCCCGATGTGCTCTTCCGATCATCAACATCGCCTGCCATGTCGCTGTCTGAATAGCCATGAAGGATTAATCCTTCTTTTCCCTTTTTGTACGTGCAGCCAAGATTGATAGTGCCTTTCACATAGCGCAAGATTTTCTTGACGGCGCTCATGTGTTCGGTCGTGGGGTTCTCCATGAAACGACTCACGATCCCGACTGAATAAGCTAAGTCTGGTCGGGTATGCACCAAGTATCTTAGGCTGCCCACGATGCTTCGATACGTCGTGGTGTCCACCGGCGGATTTGAGCTGATCTTGCTCAACTT
The DNA here is from genome assembly GCA_007115705.1 of Dactylis glomerata. Lineage (NCBI taxonomy): Eukaryota > Viridiplantae > Streptophyta > Magnoliopsida > Poales > Poaceae > Dactylis > Dactylis glomerata. Next base: position 1,159,276 of record QXEO01000165.1, read on the forward strand.
ATGACGTTGGTCCATTGGAACTTGTACCGCGTTGCAATCTGCCATGCCGCACTTGTCCAATAACTTGACCGCATAAGCCGACTGACATAGGGAAATTTCACCAGATTTTTGCTTCACTTCGATGCCTAAGTAATAGCTGAGTAATCCCAGATCACTCATGCTAAACTTCTTCTTCATCTGCGCCTTGAAACCTTCAATTTCTTGCGCGTTGTTTCCGGTGATAATCAGATCATCGACATAAACTCCAACTAGCAGGTTCGAATCTTTGGAGTTCTTTGTATAGACGGCGTGCTCAAGGGGACATCACTTGAAACCGAGAGAGACCAAACATTGGTCCAACTTTGAGTTCCAAGCTCTTGGTGCTTGCTTTAGCCCGTATAGCGCCTTCTTGAGCTTGTAAACTTTCTCTTCTTCGCCTTTCTTCTCGTAGCCGATGGGTTGTTCCACGTACACTTCTTCCGTGAGATCACCGTTGAGGAAAGCGGATTTAACATCCATGTGATGAACTTTCCACTCCTCTTGTGCTGCCAAAGCTAGGAGCAGCCTCACAGTCTCGAGTCGAGCAACCGGTGCAAACACCTCCTCATAGTCAACTCCTTGACGTTGTACGTAGCCCTTTGCAACGAGTCTTGCCTTGTACTTCACAACAGCACCCTTCGTGTCCTTCTTTAACTTGTAAACCCACTTCAAACCAATAGGCTTATGGTTCGGACGTCGGGTTACCAAGGTCCATGTGCCGTTGCTTTCAATCGCCTTAAGCTCCTCATCCATGGCGTGCTTCCAACTTGGATCTTTGCTCGCCTCTACAAAGTTCGCCGGCTCATCAACTCCGAGCAAACATAGTCCAGAGTAGTCGAGTGTAACTGGCTTGGCGTGCTTGTAGATTTTCTTGAGGGTCTTATAGCGTCGTGGACCCGATGAGTCCGTTGTGGCTTGCGAAGGAGGAGACACAAATTGTGTCGGTGTCGATGCACTTGAGGATGGCGAATTTTTTGGCATGCTTGGCGCCGAATCGTCGGCGTCCATGTCGTTGGCGTAGTCGTCATGACCGTGACCATCATCGTGATAGTCATCGTCACTTTGCGCCTCGTGGTGATCATGATCATCATGCGTCGTGTCATGAGCATCATCGTTGCCAAGATCTTCTCCCGTGCTTGCATCTTCATCGTCGGTGTCCGCATTGTGGTGATTGGGATCACCTTGGTCACCATGGTCGGGCGTATCGTCGGACATCTGTACATCCTTCCCTGCATTATCATCACTTGGGAAATTAACCGTGAATATGTTACCGGTTGGAGCTTCGTCCGCTGCGCCGCTCCAGTTCCACGCTTGTTTTTCTTCGAACACAACATCGCGTGAAACGCGTAGACGCTTAGTATGTGGGTCATAGAAGCGGTATGCTTTGGTGCCGGAATTCCTCTCGTATCCGATGAACACCATCTTGGTGCTCCGATCGGCAAGCTTTGAGAGGTGAGGCTCCGCCGTCTTCACATGAGCCACGCACCCAAATGTCCGTAGATGTGACACATTCGGCTTACGTCCGTAGATAGCTTCATACGGAGTCTTGCCAATCACCGCCTTCGTTGGAGCCCGATTGAGAAGATAGACCGCCGTCGTGACGGCTTCACCCCAGAAGGCCCCTGGCATGTTCTTGCTCTTTAGTAAGCTCCTTGCCATATCCACGACGGTTCGATTGCGCCTTTCAACAACCCCGTTCTGCTGTGGCGTATAAGGCGCCGTGAGGAACCTCTTTATGCCGATCTTCTCGCAGTAGTCGTTGAACTCGTTTGACGTAAATTCTCCGCCGCGGTCTGTCCGTAGAGCTCGAACCTTGAGCTTGTGTTCCATCTCCGTTGCAGCCTTTAGCTTCTTGAATGCTTCAAACGCCTCATCTTTAGATCGTAGGAGAACGACCCACATGTATCTCGAGTAGTCATCTACCACAAGGAAAAAGTACTTCTTTCCTCCATGAGTTGCTGGCGTGATTGGGCCACATAGATCACCGTGGAGCAGCTCAAGTGCAGCACTTGCACGATAGGTAGATACAGCAGGGAACGGTGCACGGTGTTGTTTTCCAATCAAGCACCCGTCACACACTCGATCAACATGGTCGATTAACGGCATCCCCGATACCATCTCCATCTTCGACATCTTCTTCAAGGCATGGAAGTTGACATGTCCAAATCTAGCGTGCCATAACCATGAGTCATCATCACTCTTGGCGAGCCAACACTCCGGTTGAGATTGCTCAATGTTGAGAATATAGAGCCTATTCCGCGTGCGGTTTACACGCGCTAGCACGTCTCGGAGTCTGTCGTAGATCGTCATCACTCCGTTCTCGACGTTCACCTTGCATCCATTCTCATCAAGTCGCCCAATAGAGATGATGTTGTTGCGAAGCCGTGGGATGTAGTAGACTCCGGTGAGTATGCGGTGTTCGCCCGTGAGGCACTCAAATAGGACAGAACCTTGCCCACAAACCTCGACAGATGAACCATCACCGAATTTTACCGAGCCTTCAACATTAAGTTCAAGCTCGAGGAATTTCTCCTTGCATCCCGTCATGTGATTACTGGCACCTGTGTCTAGATACCATGACATGTTCTGGTTCCCGGATAACTTCGGTATGACTTTCTTCTCTTGAAGTCGCACCTTCCGGTTTGGTTTTTCAACCACCGTTTGGGAGAGATTGCACAATTCGGCCATTAGAAGAGCTGGGCCGTCGTCTTCCTGCTTCGCCAAATTTGCCTTCATCTCCCGCTTGTTAGGCTCCGGACAATTCTTTGCATAATGACCCATCTTGTTGCAGTTGTAGCACTTGACCTTGGACATATCCAAGTTCCGTGGCTTCCGCTCGTTAGATTGGTCATCTTTGCCACGCCCTTGTGGCTTGCCTTTTCCTTTGCCTTTGTCGTTGTTCCCGCCGCGCTTTGAGTTGCTCGATCCTTCGCCATCACACCTTCCTTTGCTGCTTGGAGCTTCCCAATCAGCACGTGAGTAAAGCAGTTGATCGACGCCTCCTCCCTTGCCTTTCCGACAGCCACGAGAATTTTCTTCCCACGTCCGCAAGCGTCCGATCGCCTCCGTTATGGTCATGTTCTCGATGTCGGTAAGCTGCTCAAGCGTGCCGATGATGTACGTGAATTTATCAGTCACTGAGCTGAAAAACTTCTCCACAATCTCGGCTTCCTCGAGCTTTCCACCAAGCGCGCGGATCTCAGCCACCAAAGTGGTTATTCGCATGGCATAATCGTTCACCGATTCCGTTTCCTCCATCTGCAACTTGTGAAGTTGGCGCTTTAGCACTTGTGCCCGAGCCTTCGTGACGCGATCTTCTCCGATCCTCATCTCCTTGAGTGCTTCCCACGCCTCTCTTGCCGTCTCGAACTCCGCCAATGACATCAGCACGGAATCCGGCACGGACTGGGCTATGGCGGCCATGGCACCTTCGTCGCACTCCTCGTCGACCTCGTCGTCGGTGATTGCCTGCCACACTCGGAGCTGTCGAAGAATAATCTTCATCTTCACCGACCAAACACCGTAGTTGGAGTCGGTAAGCTGCGGGTACTGCACAGGGATATTGCGATGCACCATCACGTTGGCACCGCTCGCCCCGCTGGTTGCTTTCTTTGCCGCCTTCTTCACCTTGCCGCCGTTCTTGTCCGCCTTGGAGCCGATGTTGTCGACGGACTTTGAGTTGTTGACGGACTCGACGTCGCTAGAGTCGCCCATCTTCTTTCTCTAGATCGACGCGGCTCTGATACCAATTGTAGGTTTTGAAGCACTAGAGCAATACGTTCAGCTAGCTGTGCAAGCAAGCTAGCAGCAAGCTGAATCGATTCCCTGGACGATCGCGAGCTGGCTTGGTGCGGAACGAGCTAGCTAGCTGAAGTCGATCGGAACGTCTCGGCGGAACTCTGTGAACTCGGCAACAGCAAACACAGATTGGAAAAACGATTTTGGTGGTGCGTACAACTTGCACCTTTTCGTGGTTTTTCTCTTGCTTATAAAGACTTACAAACCGGCCTTGCCGCGTCCAACTCGTCACCGGGACGGAGACCAACACGACGCGACCCGGAGCTGTTTACAACTTAGCAGACTCCGGTTTAGACTCAGACGTGAGTAACTTTCCTAAATAGAAATCTAACCAAACTTACTAGGAAAACTATCTAGGACTCTTTGGATGACTACGTATCCTAAATCAACTAGGTTAACATCTTCAAACACTTGCAGCAAAGATTCTATTAGACGATACTGAAAATTATAAAAATCACAGGAGTGTAAAACCAATGGCTTAAGTGCTACTCTCATGCTAGTTCTTGTTGGGACTTGAGAAGAATACCTGCAGCAAAGATTTCATTATTATAGGGCAGCATGCATTCGAGTATGTAGTCTGCATTGTCATGTCCATCAACTATTTTGACTTCCCCAGTCCTGCGGGGCGAAGCCCTAGTTCCACCCGTCGTCGGCTCCTACCTCGCTCCCCTACCTCTCGTCGCCTCCTTAGGACACCGCCGGCTAAGCCGGGCGACACCGGTGAAGGGGGCCGGCGGGATCTAGTGCCTCTAGGCTCTCCCATGCTGGTCTTGGAGGTGGACCGTTGCGCAAGCGACTGGAGGTGGCCATGCGGCGATGACGGCGTGAAGACGGTGCCGGTGACAGCGGCATCGGGCATCGGTGCAAATGGCGCGCGGGGCGCTCGGGCGGCGGCGCGGGCACGATGGGCTTGATCTGGGTCCGGGGACCGCGAGCGTGTCGTCTCTGGCCGTTCTCTTGGCACGGCGCGGTGGCTTGCGGCCTGGGCTCTGCTGCCAGCGGCGCTCGGTGCACACGGGCCAGCAGGCCTGCTCCCCCCCTGCTGTCGTTTTCGTCAGGGTCTTTGGTGGACGAAGATCTTGCTCCAAAACCACGGGGTACCTGCCCTGCTCTGGCGTGACCATCTCGGTTCCTTCTTGGCATTTTGGATACTCCCGTGGTGGTGGTCTACGTGCTCCTCTTCATCGGCAAGCTGCCTTCTGCGGTGGTCACTGGATACTAGTTGCCACTCGTCTTTATTTCGCGGGGGTGCGGTCTTCTGCCCGGGTGAAAACCCTGCTCGGCGGTGCCAACGCAGAGCACGGCGACACCTGCGGGTGCCACTCCCTCTTTGGAGGCGTGTTCTTGGGTCAAGCCGCCCCTCCCCTTTGTGCCAGGGGAAACCCTAGGTCTGCTTTGTCGGATCGGCCAACACCGGCGCATCGGCATCGTCCCCTTCTTGGAGGCGCTGTGTTGGCTGCAAGGGCTTTGTGGCTTTCGGAGATGGTGGTCTCGCCGTCTTCTACGAGGCTGGGATGTGATGTGCCAGCTACTGCTCAAGGGGTGAGCTCTAGGGCGCAATGTATGACATCGTCTGCACTCTACAGTCCACTCCTTTCCAAATTCGGCTAGGCCCTGCCATTCACTCACTTTGCGCCGCCATCTAGGCGCATGAGTAGTGGTACATCAGCCCGGGCGACCTCGGAGTTTCGGTCGTGCTTGTGTGTGTGGTGTTGATTGTGACGCGGTCTAGAGTCTCCGTGCCCGCCTTCTCACCATTCTTGGATAAAGGTTGGGTCGGGTGAACTACGTGGGTAAGCTTATAACCATCGTGTGTAGGCGTCTCGTGTCGCGGCGACGCTGAAGCCGCTGGGCGTGTGGTACAGATGGAGGGGGCTAATGTGCTGGGCGTACAAAATCATTAATGGACGGGTGTCTCTGCTTAGAGATTTTTACTAGTGTGGGGAGACCCTTCCTAGAGAGGAGCGGAGTAAGAATAGAGATAATGATGCAGTTGGGATGGGCCGGCCACCAAGTCTCGCATCCCGTCCCACCAGCAGATCCCGATTATTACGTTACTGGATTTCTGTTTAGAGCCGGCGGGATTAGGCTCTACCATCCCACTAGTCCCTCCTTAACCTGTTGACATAAAGGAACATGCACGGGAAGTGTAGACGAAGGTGTAGTCCTGCCGTTGCGAGTCTCTAGGGGCACGATTGGTTGCCTGCAAAAGGTCGAACCATGCCCTGGGGAGCCAAATGCCTGTTGATTGGATTCCCGGGCTGCATCTAAATTGTGGCCCACATGCTGCCTAAAGCACCCTCCACACAGGTCCCGTGGAAACGCTCGAATCGAGCATATCCCCAGAGCCACCCTCATCTCTGGCTCCCGTGAGCCAAAAGTGGTCAACGCCTGCAGGTAGACTTGCTTCCCCTCACTCTCGTTTAACTTTCTCTCACCTCATTTAAACAGCTCCCTCATAAGCCCTTCATAGTACCACAACCATGGTTCATTGAAACATGTGTCCTACATGAAAAAGATGCACCTCGATGAGGTGAATCCATTCTGACTATCCGTTTTGAGTTTTGTTTGGTGTAACCTTCAATTTCGTTTGAAATAGATTTGATCGAATTTTTTTAAATTCATCGCACACAGTCCATCGTTTAAAATTTCCTTTGGTGAGTAGCCTCGCCACACTGTTCCACACAACTTTCCTGTTATAAGTTTTTTTGTTTCGGTGGACATAGAAAAACATGGTATGCATCTTTTTTGTATAGTGCTATGGTATACATATGTCCATATATCGTGGTGTTCTAGTTACCATAACCATGGTTCATTTATCATGTGCTCTACACGAAAAAGATGCACCTCGACGAGATGAATCCATTCTGACTATCGGTTTTGAGTTTCGTTTGGTATACATCTTCAATTTTGTTTGAAAGCATTTTGAACGAATTTGTCAAATTCATCGCACACGGTCCGTCGTTTAAAATTTTCTTTCATGAGTAGCTTCAGCGTATCGTTTCACACAACTTTCGAGTTGTAAGTTTTTGTTTCGGTGGTCATAGATAATTCCATCTCTATGAGTATGTATGTCTGTTTCTCTATCTTTATGCTAGTCGTTGTCGCCTAAATCAACCTGGCATGGCGCAAGGGTACCGACTCATCATCTTTGGCAGCTACCAGCGGTGAGCGGCAACATCGCGCGACGGACTTGCCGGCTTCGACGGTTACCGACGGCGAGCAGCGACATGATGGCTGCGCCCAGCCTTTGTCTGGCAGTGACGAGAGAAGGAAGAAGTAGCTATAGTGGTGTGTATGATAAACATACCATGGTGAGACTATAAATGAGTCTATAGGCATCTAAATAAGTAGGTCAAAGTAGCTTCAGAAATATAGCTAAATTTATTATGAACAACCAAATAAAACGCTCAAGTTAATTTTTGCATCGCACTGTGCGACACAAGTTGATCGATCCCTGCTCTTAGGACCAATCCCGCCGAGATGCCCAGCATGCAAAGTATCGAGCGGTTGATCGATGGGTCCCGTGGGACCCATGTGTCCCTTCCCTAAACTCCCGGTAATCCCGGTTAGGAGGGAGGCGGGATATACCGTCGCCGTGCCGCTTGCAACTTTAAACGGAGATCAAGCTCCCTGTAGACTGGACTTGGAGCAGATGGATTTCTTCTCCAGTTAACCAGTTTCCATGTAAGAGGATCTGTTTGTTCTTTTTCCATTTTAAGGGCTAGGTCAATGCTTAGATTCTACATCTAGTTGAACTCGTTGTGTGCATTCTGCGGCAGGTGCCCAGTATATGACAGTACGAGGGCACAGGAAAGAGCTTTGCTCATATGGATCTGAATCAAGACGCGGACGGCAAGCTGTAGACGGCCAACAGTCCATCGTCCTGGGGGAGACTCGCGGCGTCCACGCTGGGGGACCCCCAGTGGGGGTTGTGGTCGATGCTGGTGAGGATGTATGCGAGTCAGGCGGCGGCTCACTGCCAGATTCAGTTCAGTTTGTTTTTTTAGAAGGGGGCAGAAGCTCAGCCAATTCATTAAGAAGAAGAGAATGGACAGTTAATAAGGGAAACTGACCGAAAACCATACAACACAACGCCACACACCGGCCCCGAGGCCGCGTCCCACACAAGCCGACGACCCATGCGCCCAAGCAGCAAGAGACGACGCTCAACAACAACCTCTCACAACAACCTCTCACAGAACCGCCGCTCTAAAATCCAAACCTCAGCAACACACACACCGGTCCCAAGACCGCATCCCTGCGAGGCCGACGACCTTGTCACAGTTCAATTTGTAGCACAAGCTGAAAAATACAACACCCATTACACTCCAAAGCCCATAGGGGAGATGGCGCCCGTAGGCCGCAGCGAGCTCTCTCTGCACGGAGGTCGGAGGTCGGCCTGGACCTGGTGTTTGAGGTAAGCAATATCCTGATACCTAAGCTAGATCTTCACAGCGTAATCAAGTGCGGCAACAAGAATACTGCATTAGCTGGTAGCGTTTCAGTTCCTAGTGGCGGAGTCGAGGAAATGACAAGCTCCCGACGGCCGGAGCTGAGCAAGCAAAGGAGTTAACTGACGAGGTAAGTATTCATTCGCCGAAACAACATCGTACAGTATAGATGGAGAATGCGGTCCACCACGTCAAAATTTTCTCTATCGGTTCTCCACGCTGCGAAATACATGCAGATGTGGGCTAGGCTCGCTGTAGACCAACCTTTAGGCCTTGTTTACTTTGAGGGGATGAAAGAGAATTATTTCGTATCCCGAAATTTCTTTGATACACTGGTAGAAAAAGGGGCTTTATTCCCGGTTGGTAAGGGGCTTTATTCCCGGATGTCCAACCGGGACTAGCAAAGCGGGACTAAAGCCCCTCCTCTTTAGTCCCGGTTGCTCACAAACCGGAATTAAAGGTCCTCCACGTGGTTCGGGTCGTGAGCAGAAGGCTAGAGGACCCTTTAGTCCCGGTTGGTGCCTCCAACCGGGACTAAAGGGATCCGATATAATTTCTAGTAGAATTATTGAAAAAAAGCCCAATTTTTTTTGAATTTTTTAAATTTCCATATTTTTGAATATTTGAATTGTTTAACAGTCTCCACTCTCCACTCTCCACTTAATCTCTAGTCACCTCTATTCTCATGTCAAATTACATACTTATGGTCCTCACTTCCCGGTCGGTCACCCATCCTCATACTACTCCACCCTTAGCACGCTTAACTTCTCCATTCATTTCCTACTACCCTTCAACACTGCGCTCGCGACTTCTTGATAATGATATGCTATCAATTCTATTAACCCATACACTTTGGTAACATATGATTTTAATTTTTTGAATTTCAAATAATTCACAAACTAAGCAACAATGATTAAGTAATAATAAGCATCAATGAATTCCAAATAATCTTTATGCATAATTTAATTATTAATTTTTTAACTCAGAATATTCAAAAAATAATAAAAAAACTTAAAAAATTCCAAAATTCTAAAATTAATAAAAAACTTCAAAATGACCAAAAAGTAGAAGAAACAACAAAAGAAATGAAAAAATCCAAAAAAAAAATCATTTTTTCTCATTTTTTCTGACAAAATCTAAAATCTTCCTGCTTTCATATTTCCCTTTGGAATTTTGAGAAACAAGAAATTGTGCAAACGGCCGTAGGCCGTTGAAATCGGATGTAAAATTTTGTGTAGATAGTTTTTCATATATTATACGTTTTTTTTCGAGTCCGTATGCAAAAGTTATAGCCGTTTTAATTTGGAACAACCTTTTTTTGCAAAAAATATCAAAATTCAAATTTTCCATAAAAGTTGGTTGCGTGATATACATGCATGTCAAAGGATTTTGAAATTTGAAGTTTTTATCATTTTCGTTTATTTGTTTTAGACGTTTTTTCTGCGCGGGGGGGGGGGGGGGGGGGGTAGGATTGAGAGGAAAAATGGGCGCCGGACCTTTAGTCTCGGTTTGAACCACAAACCGGGACTAAAGGGTAGGCTTTAGTCCCGGTTTGAACCACCTAGTCCCGGTTGGTGGCTCAAACCGGGACTAAAGCCTCCATTTGAACCGGGACTAATGCTTCCTGGCCCACATTTTCATTTGAACCGGGACTAATGCTCATATTAGTCGCGGACCAAATTGTTTGGGGACTAAAGGGGTCGAATGGAAGCCCTTTTTTCTACTAGTGATATGTTGTTTACTAGTTCGGGTTTTTAAGGGATAATCCTGAGATATCCCCACAAATCCCCTCCACTCTAGTGTATTTTTGGCTAGATTAAAAACTCTCCATTATGGTAGAGTATTTTTAGGGAAGAGTATTTTAGGGGATTTGAGAGTATTGAGTGAACACTAAATCTCCGCATATCCCCACATCTTTCGGGGATAAAAATACCGGAGAAGTAAACAAGACCTTAAAATATTCGCATACAATGCCGGATACGAACTCCATGCCACCAATCTCTAGGCAGATGGATGGACAAAAAAAAGGGCTCATCTATGCCCGGATTTAGAATTGTATTTTCGTCTTGAGAAGGGCTAACAATCATAACAGAAGAAACCAAGTTATGTACAAGTAAATAAAAGGAAGAAAAGCAAAATGCTATAAACATCTGAGTCGGCTTGTGGGGTTCTTGCAGACTCCCCTCTCGCCAGTCCTCCCCAGGCCGGCCACGCGGCATTGCAGGCCTAGGAAGACGTACATAGGGCCGGTGAGGCACAGCCGCATGATCGGAGGCCGCTTCGCTGCGGGTACTTCGATTCGTCAGCAGCTGCGTGCGCTGATCACGAGGCTTGGTCTGGCGCGCGAGGGCGAGGTGATTGGTGACGAGGCTCTGGATGCGTAATTCGACCTGTTTGCGAGACCCCTCCGCTAGCAGCATCGATATGATTCTGTGGCTCTTCGGCTGGCAGCCTGATGCTCTCCCTCTCTTCGATGAGGCTCTCGTGGAGTGTGTGATTTGAGTCCAGTGTATCTTTAGTTATTAGTTTCTTGATTTCTCTGTTGCGAACAGTGTTGTAATCATGTCCGATCCGGATATCTCCTTTGCCATTTGGAACGGTCGTGGACTAAATTCACCCGCGCGACTTCTTGCTATCTACCAGGCGATCTCACCGGCTAATGCAGCCATGGTCTGTATTCAGGAAACGAAGATGGCGGTCATCTCTGACCGCGTGATGCGTGAGTGCCTAGGATTCCCCTTCGACAATTTTTTCTTCCTTCCCGCTGATGCACTCATGGGGGGGATCCTGTTGGCATGACAATCCGCGTTAGTATCGATTTCTCATCCCCACTTCACCATGAATGCGCTCACAACGTGGAATTCCATTGGGGGAGATCAGAGTTGGTGGTTCACATGCGTCTACGGTCCCTAGAGTGATGTGGTCAGGCGAGCCTTCCTCTAGGAGGATATTCGGGACCTTCACATAGGTCCGTGGTTGGTGGCAGGGGATTTCAATCTTATTGTGGATCCAGCAGACAAAAGCCGTGGATTTCTTCACCGCAACATGATGGCTAGGTTTCGGCGAGCTCTTTCCTCTCTGGAGCTCAAAGAGCTCTACCTCAATGGACCGCGGTACACTTGGTCTAACGAGAGGGAGCTCCCGACTCTTGAGAAGCTGGATAGGGTCTTCTCGACCGTGGACTGGGAAGCGCTCTACGCTGATGCTTTCCTTTCAGCCATGTCTACTGGACCTTCGGATCACTTTCCTCGGTACTGAGCCTCTCGCCAGATCTCCATCATGGTCGGAGATTCCAATTCTAGTCCTTCTGACCTAGAGTGGATGGCTTCCTGGACGTAGACCAAAGTATTTTTTAAATTTGGTTTACTCCCTTTGGTTTGGTTTATAGGTCCTTGTGTTTTCCTATATTGCTAATTTTACTAATATAGTATGAATTATGTAACATAAAAAACTACACAATTTGAAAATACAACTTCTGAGGTTTATAATGCTATATGTTATGCAATATAATTTTCTTATTATGTTGATCAAATTGCCGATCTTGGGATACGTGCATGACCTATCCACCGAAACAGATGGAGTAGAAAAAACAACAAATACATTATTGATCAAATTACTGGTTATAATTAAAATGCTAGAAAATGAAGTATTAAGGAGGGTAGACTATTTTCCTTTCAGTTGATTGATGAACCAGTGTAAAAAAAATATAGTTCTATAAAATTAATCTAATAATCTTACTTTTTATCTTGTTCTCATGCTAGAAAATGGAGTAGTTTACATAAATATGATGAACCAGTAGCACAATGGCCCTTGTAAATTGATGATGTTCTATTAAATTAATCTAATAATCTTCTCACTTTTTTATCTTTTCAGTTGATTGATGAACAGAGAAAGAATCATCAGAACGAGATAATCTCACTTACCCTGTTCAAGAAGATAAAACGTTTTATCTTGATTCAACGATTTTTATCAAAGATAACTAACATTTTGTAGTACTACTCAGACATCATGTAAGAACTATATAGTTCGATTTACAGATCCGCTATCACTTAGATGGTTCTTTCAACATGTGGTATGACAATCATTTTCCTATAAATTTAGATTGGCATTGATGTTACTTGCATCCATGATATTTCTTGTACTTCAACATTTAAGATAGTTTTACAATAATTTTGTTTATTATCACATAATTAATGGGATATAATGTGATATCAATAAGCCATATTTTTTTTTCCTGAACACACTTGTAACAAAGTAACAAACTATAGATGATGCAAAAACGAAAACAATGTTGCCCATGCTCGATAACACAAATACAAGTTCCCAGTTCACACATTACATAGCTGGAGCACGTTGACACAAATTGCATCACAGATCGAAAACTAGACTAGACAGCAACCCATAGATTGTCGGCCAATCTCAGTACTCCCGGCAGAAGACGTCCTCGAAGCGCTGCAGATTCTCGGGCTCCAGCGCGAGCAGGACGCTGATGCCGTCGTTCCTGTCCGCACGCTGCGTCACGAACGCCATGCCACTGAGAAACATCTCGGCGGGGAAGACGAACCGCGGCCGACCCCACCCAAAGTCGGCGTCGTACATAGGCATCCCCAGCCAGCTGACAACCCACAGGTCTGTCTCCGACATGCGCACCCCTCGCGGCCCCTCCATCTCCAGGTAATCGATGACCGACCGCGCGTACGCATCGTCGACATGCGCCACCCCTTTCTTGATCATGTCGGCGACGTTGCCCAGCGGCGTCGCCAGGACGTCGCCCACCTTCATGGCGACGAGGTGGCGCACGATGGCGTTGCCGGAGAACTGACGCGGGAGCGGCGGCTGTAGACGGTGGCGGATGTTGGCCGGCCCAAGGAGGCGGGAGTTGGAAGCCGGCGCGAGCCCACGCGCGACGCAGATGCAGCGCCAGAGGTGCGCGGCGACGGCACCATAGGTGGACACTCCGGGCGTGCACCGGAGCATGAGGTCGGCGAGGAGCTTGGATGATATAGAGTAGACGCGGGTGGCGAAGGGGACGCGGCCGGTGGCGAAGGGGACGCGGGTGGGGTCTCCAGGAAAGTAGACCTGGTGGTCAAAGTCGGCACGCGGCGGTGATCGTGCGCGGAGCCCTGTGCGGTCGTGAGATGGCGGCGATGGGCACGCCTCGGAGACGCTGAGACCCCGCGCCAGCCCAGTCCACGTCTGGACGAAGTGGAAAGAGCCTACGCCGTCCATATATGGCAACGTGGTGGAAGGCCGTTCCCAGCACCACGCCGCCGCACTTGAGGAACGTCACCTGCGTTGCACATACAAGCAGCAAGGAAGTCATGCATCATGCATGTGCAAACCAAAAAAGAAGAAGAAGATCCGTGCACTTGGAACGGAGGGAGTAATTCACATGAACTATGTGCGTGGACAAGACGATTCTGCTGCTCAAATTGAAAAAATGTTCTCCTCAAATTTGCAGGTATATATGGCTTTTGCCTGATGATCTAGCATTTATCGGTTTGTTTAAGAGTGTACAAAAATATACTAACCAAACAGATGATCGAATATGTTATTAGCTTCCATTTAGAGGAGCGAGCTATATTTCTTCCTATTATAATTGAAACGGACCTGACTCCCGTGTCGCCCCCGCTTGGGCGACACCGAAGACGCCTAACCAACCCTAGCCGCCACACCCTCTGGCCGTTTCGCCGGCACAGGCGGCGGTGGTGGCGCCCGTCTCGCCAAACAGCAGAGGGCAAAGGAGGCATGCAGCGGCAACGAGGTGGAGCAGCGATCTCGTGGCGGCAGGCGTGTGCGGTTGGCGGCATGTGGAGGAGGAGGTGCCGTGGTGGCGGCGCTGAGGCGCGGATCCGAGGATCTCCTCAGCGGCACTGACGTGCAGCTGCCATGGCGGGTGGCGGCTGCAGCAGATCTTGGCTTGGATTTGTTCTGGGCCTGTGGCTGCGACGGCTACGTGCTTGGTCATGGCAGGCTGCTTTGGCGACGGGCATAACCATCTTCTCTTCTACTTCCGGCTGGTGGCGTGGGGGCTCCTGGCTTGGATCGAATAATGACGGCGGTCCTAGGATTTCTCTCACGCCAAGACGAAGATCTGTCTGATGCATGTCTTCATTGATCTGGTTGCAGTGGTGTCAGGGATATAACCCCGGGTATACTAAAGTACCCTTTTATTATGACTAATATGCATTGTATATGCCGGATTGTATATGCAGGAATATTAAAAAGCACTTAACGGCAAGGTTGGGCCGGATTAAAGGAGCCCAGGCCGGAATAACCCAGCCTAGGCCGGCATAGCAGCTCTTCCCGGCTGGGCCGGAGCATTTCCATCCCGGCTGGGCCGGCGTCCTCACTCCTCCGGCTGGGCCGGATCTTCTCCCCCGGCGTGGGCCGGCGCCAGCAACCCCGGCTGGGCTCCCCGCCCCGTTCCTCGGCTGGGCCAGCATGCCGGCTGGGTCAGCGCCCCGCCCCAGCAACAGCCCGGCTGGGCCAACGCTGCCGCCCCCGGCTGGGCCCTCGCTGTCCTCCCCGGCTGGGCCGGGATTCCGTCACCCGGCTGGGCTGGGACTCCATCCCCCGGCTGGACCGCATCTGCCCGCCCCGGAGTGGGCCGCCAGCTTCTCTGCCCCGGCTGGGCCAGATCAGGAGGATCCGGCCTGGCCGGGATTTCCCCGCAGTGCCGATTTCCTTCATGTCCCGGCTGGGCCAGGCCGGGATTCCCCTGGCCCAGGCCGGGATTCTCCTTGCCAGGCCGGATTTCCCTCCTCCTGGCCGGATTAAACCCCTGTGGGCCGAGATTCACCTTATCCGGGACATATTCCTCATTCGGCATCAACTCCATCGCCTTGTGCCAGTCCTGGGACGCCTCTAGGCTCGGACTGGCACATCCTCCATCATTATATGCTGGTCTTGGGACGCCCCTTGGCTCAGACCAGCATACTCCTCCTCTCCTAGTCAGTCTTATCCTCAGGAGGAGGATAAGACTGATGACATGGAGATCCTGAAGACACACGCTAGAAGACGAAGACCAAGTACTCCAAGGACAGACAGCGATGGGACAAGCCCATGACCATGACGCAGTGCACAGGACCGAGGACGGTACCGTGCTGATGCAGGCTACAGTACTGACAAGACCCCAGTAGTCAACTCAGCTACAGTGTACATGGTACATGCATAGTATTATGTGGGGCATCCCTTGTCCCCTGGGCTCCCTATATAAGGGGCACCAGGGAGATCGATCACCCCAGCCTCGAGAGGAGGCTCATTCTCTCTCGCTCCATGGGAGCTCTCCTTCTTGAGTAGCACTAGCTCTTTAGCTCCTGCCCAGTACAGCCTTAGATAGGCAAGATGAACAGCTCAAGGAGCACCATTGTAGCTCTCATGTGCAGCTCATATAGATCAGACATGCAGGAGTAGGGGTGTTACCTCCTCACGAGGGCCCCAAACCTGGGTAGCTCGGTGTGTTAGCAGTGTGTTCTGTGCGCGGTCTCTACCGCGCCTTCCCTCCTCCGAATCCACCAGTGTACGTTCGGCCCCAACTTAAGCCACCCTGTGGCATATGCTCGTTCACCACGACGACATTTGGCGCCCACCGTGGGGCTGATCAAGGCACTGGTAGAAGTACATCCAGACGGGATCTTCTTCGTCTGCTCGGGGGCTCGACATCAGCATTGCCTCCGAGCACTGCAGGTCTTCTTCAGCTTCCCGGGCTGACGTGAACTCGCCCGGGCCGGCATACGGCTGTCCCGGATGTACATCGGCATCTCCGGGCCGGCACTCGACTTCATCGGGCCGGCATATTTTATGTCCCGGCCGGCATATTTCATGTCCCGGCCGGCATATTTATGTCCCGGCCGACATATGTGGGGCCGGGGTCGACTCCGGCATTCCCTCGGCCGGCATATATGTTTTCCGGCCGGAATATACATCTGCGGGCCGGCATATAGCAATTCTGGCCTTGTTTGGCTGGAATAAGGTCGTCCTGGGCCAACTTCGGCCTTTCCCGGCCAGGTCTGGCAGTTTTGGGCCCCGGCTGGGCCCTTGTTCCGGCGCGCCTGGCGCGGACCATCCCCGTCCCGGCTGGGCCGCGACCTCCGTGGCGCAGCATCGCCCCCTGTCCCGGCTGCTCCTGGGCCAGTTCGCCCTGCGCGTTAGCGCCTTCAGCTCCGGCTGGGGCGAGTCCTCGGGCGGGCCTGCAGCGCCTTCGGTTCCCGCTGGGCCAGGCCGCTAGGTGAGCGTGCAGCGCCTTCAGCTGGGCCGGTATGCTAAGCTGTGGGCCGAGGCTTTGAAGCCAGCCACAAGCCGGCGTGGTGACACGCTCTGGCGAGGCAAGCGCCGGTCGATCCCAGCTGTGCTGGGCAAAATCGGTCACTCGGCCGGCAGTGTGCTGATCACAAGTAAGTACCTGTATATTTATACATCCTGCTAGCTTTACTCGGAAGTTATTTTAGTGTCTCCTTAGTTAGTTAACCCGGGGGCTATTTAGCTTAATCAAGCTTGTTTTCTTTTAAGTGTGAAAAAAATAACTCGGGGGCTAGGCATAAGCCTAGCCAGCCAATGCTGTATTACAGTTCTAGTTTAAATTAGAGTGCATGCTTTCATACCAGCTACTCAGTTTTCTCCTGTATGTCTTTTCCTATGTCAGTTGCTATATATGTCTACTACAATAACATCATCAGTATCAGTTTATGTATTTACAGTCTCATGCAAAGCTTTATCTTGGCATGTTATATGCCGGCTTTGTATGTCAACAATAGAATGTCAAATTCTATGACTTAGAGGATGTCTCATATCTTAGACTTAGCATCTATTACTGTAAGCAACCCGCTTTATCAAGTTATATGTCTTTGTGTATATCAGTCTATATACCTGCTACAGTGCTATAATCAGTATGCCAGTTGAGATGTTGAGTACAGTATATCTGTTTATATGTCAAGTGCTATGAATACCACCTTGCATAGAGACTACTGTTGATCTTTGCTATGTCAAGTTTAGTATCTATTTTGACCATATGCTATATGTTATATGCCGGCTATTATATGCCAAGTCTTATATGCCAGTTTTTATATGTTGAGTACCACGTGCTAGCAACTGTGAGTTTACTGTCATATCAGCTTATATGCCAATCTCAGTACCAGTTTCTGCATGCTCTGTGTCAAATCTCGCATGCTAGTTATAATATACCTGCATTTATATGCCAGCACATGAGTGCCAAATCTTTCCTATGAGTTGCTAAGTTAGCTTATATGTCAATCTCAGTTGCTATATGTCAAACTACTATACCTTAGTCTATATGCCAAGTGCTTTATTTCAAGAGTTGTATGCCAAATGCTATGGGCTACATGCCAAACTCCATATGCTAGATTGCAATATACCAAATGCTATGACCATTTCTATGTCTTTTAGTATGACTACAGAACAGGTTGGACATCTCATTATGTATATATCTATTACCCGACTATGACTCTCCATATTGCCATTACAGAGAAGAAATTACTATTATACCACCATGGCTCTAATTTATATCTCAGGTCTCAGGTATTTCACTTGGTCAGCATAACAGGGTAACAAGTAATATCTTGAGTAACATGTATTTCAGTATGCCGACATATCATGGCATCGACCAAAATCTCCAATCACCGTTTATATCGGTTCGCCAGCATATCAAGGCATCAATCACTAACTCATATCGCCGTTTATTTTGGCATGCCAGTATATCACGACATTCTATAATCCCTTCAGTCATCGCCAATTCTGGCTCAGTAATATATCGAGACAGCGATCTCAAAGCTAACAAATATCATATCTCTTATCATATCCGGTCTAACAGAGTATCCCGGTTTGACATATTGACATAACTTATTAGTTGACATACTAACAAGTGCCCAGTGATGGTACAACCCAAGAGGCATATCAGTATACCGGCATTGTCAAAGCAGACAATGTCGATGAGACATGGCCCAAGAGGCAAAGTGTCGATAAATGGCCCAAGAGGCAAAGTAGCCCAAGCGGCAAAGTAGCCCAAGAGGCAGAGTAGCCCAAGAGGCAAATAGCTCAAGAGGCAAAGCATCGATATAGCCAAAGAAGGCAAAGCAGTATTCCGGCATTGTCGAAGCAGACGATGTCGATGAGACATAGCCCAAGAGGCAAAGTGTCGATATAGCCAAAGAAGGCACAATAGTATTCTGAGATAACCCATAAAAGCCAGCATATCAGATATATGTCAAACAAGACATTGCCTATGATGGCATGAGATAAAGTTGGCCTGTGCAGGCTAGCATATCAGTTTTATAAGTATATAAGTTTGGGACTTTGGTATATTTTTATTGAAGCCTATGCGCGACTCTGCGAGACCCCCACAGCCCCGGGGGCTAATGTCGGGGATATAACCCCGGGTATACCAAAGTACCCTTTTATTATGACTAATATGCATTGTATATGCCGGATTGTATATGCATGAATATTAAAAAGCACTTAACAGCAAGGTTGGGCCGGACTAAAGGAGCCCAGGCCGGAATAACCCAGCCTGGGCCGGCATAGAAGCTCTTCCCGGCTGGGCCGGAGCATTTCCATCACGGCTGGGCCGGCGTCCTCACTCCTCTGGCTGGGCCGGATCTTCTCCCCCGGCGTGGGCCGGCGCCAGCACCCCCGGCTGGGCTCCCCGCCCCGTTCCCCGGCTGGGCCAGCGTGTCGGCTGGGCCAGCGCCCCGCCCCAGCAACAGCCCGGCTGGGCCGACGCTGCCGCCCCCGGCTGGCCCCTCGTTGTCCTCCCCGGCTGGGCCAGGATTCCGTCACCCGTCTGGGCCGGGACTCCGTCCCCCGGCTGGACCGCATCTGCCCGCCCCGGAGTGGGCCGCCAGCTTCTCTGCCCTGGTTGGGCCGAATCAGGAGGATCTGGCCTGGCCGAGATTTCCCCGCAGGGCCAATTTCCTTCATGTCCCGGCTGGGCCAGGCCGGGATTCCCCTGGCCCAAGCCGGGATTCTCCTTGCCAGGCCGGATTTCCCTCCTCCTGGCCGGATTAAACCCCTGTGGGCCGAGATTCACCTTATCCGGGACATATTCCTCATTCGGCATCAACTCCATCGCCTTGTGCCAGTCCTGGGATGCCTCTAGGCTCGGACTGGCACATCCTCCATCATTATATGCTGGTCTTGGGATGCCCCTTGGCTCAGACCAGCATACTCCTCCTCTCCTAGTCAGTCTTATCCTCAGGAGGAGGATACGACTGATGATATGGAGATCCTGAAGACACACGCTAGAAGACGAAGACCAAGTACTCCAAGGACAGACAGCGATGGGATAAGCCCATGACCATGATGCAGTGCACAGTACCGAGGATAGTACCGTGCTGATGCAGGCTACAGTACTGACAAGACCCCAGTAGTCAACTCAGCTACAGTGTACAGGGTACATGCATAGTGTTATGTAGGGCATCCCTTGTCCCCTGGGCTCCCTATATAAGGGGCACCAGGGGGATCGATCACCCCAGCCTCGAGAGGAGGCTCATTCTCTCTCGCTCCATGGGAGCTCTCCTTCTTGAGTAGCACTAGCTCTTTAGCTCCTGCCCAGTGCAGCCTTAGATAGGCAAGATGAACAGCTCAAGGAGCACCATTGTAGCTCTCATGTGCAGCTCATATAGATCAGACATGCAGGAGTAGGGGTGTTACCTCCTCACGAGGGCCCCGAACCTGGGTAGCTCGGTGTGTTAGCAGTGTGTTCTGTGCGCGGTCTCTACCGCGCCTTCCCTCCTTCGGATCCACCAGTGTACGTTCGGCCCCAACTTAAGCCACCCTGTGGCATATGCTCGTTCACCACGACGACAAGTGGCGCGTTCCGGAAGGCTCCGCCGATGAACTCTGCTAGGCGATTCATGCTTGAAGATTGCCGGATCGGGTGAGATTCGGGCGTGCGCAGCCATATTTTTTCTCTAACCGTTGGTGTCAGAGGGAGCGCATCGAAGCTTTGCTAGCTGTTAATATCATGAGACATGTTCTCGTTCCAGGTGCTGGCAGAGAATGTCATGGTAACCAATATCTGAAAACTAGCAACAGGTGGTCCGAGTTTGGGTGGTGATTAGTAATTGGCTCAGCGATCCGTGACATGGAGCAGCGGTATGCAAGTGGAGGCGACTGCGCGAGGAGTTCATAGTCCTACCTTTCAGGGTGAAAATCCAAGGTCTAGCCTTAGTTGGTTGTGTCTGCCAATAGCCTTGTTGAAGACATTGTTTTGTGAGCGAGGATTTTCTCCATGGTGAAAACCAAAGATCTATGATCGGGCGATGATGATGCTTCTGCACTGTTTCTTTCTTAGAGGCGTTATTTTTGGAGATGTTAGACTTCTGGTGCTGTTTTGGTGGTGTTAGTACTACGGCTACAAAGAATTGATCACTGTAGCGGGACTTTTATTTTTTGTAATTCTTCTTCTTCTTTTTTGGCTGTGTGCATTTGTAGTGTCACTAGGTTGCAGAAGCTGGATATAATTGGTATTTTTTAAATATTAATATATACTCCTTATCAAAAATATTTCTTCCTATCACGTAACTAGACTCAATTTTAGGGTGTGCTCTCTTTCATTGCCAATTGAAATACTAATGGAGCAGGCAAAGCAGTACAGCCATATGCAGTGGCGGAGCTGGGATTAGGAGTAGGTGATGTCAGACATCCAAAATAAGTGATAGATGAGGCACTCCTAGTGAGGTCCTTATATAGTACTCTTAGGGATAAAACTAGTGTATTTATAGTTGATACTTTGGTGGAGAATTGCATTGGAGCTCCTGGGTGCCATACCCACCGATGCATCCACTTGACACCTGCCTAGGGTCCACATGGTTCTTGTAGTATATAGATTGTATTTTTTGCTTATTGAACAAATTCCACTATAGTATCCTAACCTAGTTCCTATTGCATGAGGCTGGTCATAGTAGGGAGTAACTTAGACTGATAACATAAGCATGTTACTAATCTTGTTACTAACTCTATAGTGGGTAGTGTCATAGGTGTGATAACTTAGAGACCATCATTTATTATATAGTAGACTCATTTTGTATTGAAAACCACTATGTGATGGTAACATATTGTGTTACTCTCTCCATACCGGATTAATAGGCAAATTTTGCAATTGAAAACATACCGCATTATTAGGCTAATATATGTATTAATTACCTCTTTTACTTCCATCGTGTCCCATTTTCTCCCCCATAAATTACTCTCAACCAATGCATGCGCTAGACTGCCTCCTTGTTTCCATTTAAATTGTGATCATGCATGCGGACTGGGTTCACTGCCCGTGGGCCAAATCTGCCCCTTCAATACCTGCTATAATTACCATAATGATCAACGTCCAAATAATCGTTCCAATCAACATTTTTTATCGCCAATCAGGTTTCACCTAGGAGAATTGTTAATTTGGCCCTTTAATCCGCTATGGAGGGAGTACTCCCTCCATCCCGGTGTATAAGTCCTGTGCGTATCTCTAGATCGTCATTTTAATAAATATAATCTAAATTTTATAACACAAAAATTATACCATTAGAAAGTATAACTTTTGAAGTTTCTAGTGATATATATTTTATAGTATATAACTTGTATTACGTTGGTCAAAATGACGATCTAGAAGCACGCGCAAGATCTATTCACCGGGATGCAGGGAGTACTCTATTTGCCTCTCTCTCTTCATTAATTATTTGCCACGTCATTATTTTTATTTAATTGGCATGCATGTTAGTACTAAGCTAAGTTACTCCAATTATGAATAGTGACCCACACTGATGGAGCAGACTATGGTGGTAAAAACGGCAAGCGTGCCGTTAAGCTCGCTATCTTATCCTGCAACCTCAGCTTACATTTATGTCCCTTCTTTATTGCTGTGGTAGTTGTCCATCGATTTTGTACCTTTGTTCATCCTGATTTGTAAGATGTACCGGCTGAGGCTCTTGGTTCTTCATGCCTCAATCCCAGAAACTGCTTGGACGCAGAGCAGATTCGATTAATCATAGTACTTAGTTCGTTCACCCCTAATTTGTAACTGATAGCTTATTAAATAAGATTAGTCTCCAAGACCCCATTTATGTAATCCATATCAAATACTATAAATAATTCCAGTCTCATTTAACTGGTAGTAGGTACTGGCAATTAAACCACATCTCAGTGACACTCTCTGTCTTTTACCACCGACCTTCCTGCTCTCACATTTATGATGGAAGCTGCTTTGGACAAATCACACAGATATACAAATGCATTCTACAGTTCTACACGTTTTCGATAAAACCCAAACCAGATCCTATGGGTGTGTTTGGTAGCCCAGCCCACCTCAGATATTCCCACTTGGACCGACATTTTGCTGTTTGTTAGACCGGTCCGTGCGTGTTGGGCAGTGCCCATCTCACCCGAAAATGGCCTCTCGGCCCTGCCGAGATGAGAAGCCTGATCCGAGCTTCGCAAGTGAGCACTGCCGAACTGAGCCAAAAAAGAGAGCCCCGCGTCCCCGAAAACTTTTCCGCGCGTCCCACTCGGGAAATCCCCTCACCGCCCCAGCCCAACCCCCCAATCATTCCCCCCCCGTCTCCTTCTTTCGCCCGCAGCGCCGCCAGAGCTCGAGCTCCAGATCCCGGCCGCCGGTGACCTGCAGCTGGCCACCTCCAACCGGATCAGGCCACCAGCAGTACTCTCTGCCGTCGAGCACGAGCTCGAGACCGCCGCCTCCTCCCGTCGATCTGCAGCATGAGCTCGACACCGCCGCATCCTCCCGTCGATCTGCAGCAAGAGCTCGAGCCGGCCGCCTCCTCCCGTCGATCTGCAGCATGAGCTCGAGCCGGCTGCCTCCTCCCGTCGACCTGCAGCACGAGCTCGAGACCGCCGCCTCGACCTCCGCCGTTGACCCGCAGCAGGCCACCAACGACCGGATCAGGCCACCGTCCTCCGCCGTTGACCCGCAGCAGGCCACCTCCGACCTGCATAGCAGCCCACGCCCTCTGTTCTTCATCGACCAGGAGGAAGTTCCTGTGTGAGGTAGTCTCTATTTTCCTTCTTTTCTCATTCTGCTATTTCATTTATATATTACTGTTGTCTAAAATCGTTGTAGTATATACCCATTGAAGTGGAGCAACCAGGAAAACCTATTGATCTGGAAAGCCAAGCAACAGATGGAGAAGGTTTTGTTGATTCTCAAGCCGCATTTGACTTTGGTGTTCATGGGAGTGATGCAACTACTCCTTCACCTTCTAGCTCAAACAGGAAGAGGAAGAGGGCCTCTATTTTGACTGACGAAGATACAATTCAGGTTAACAACATGTCCGATGCATTGCGTGATGTTGCCGGTGCTATCAATAACACTTGCCACACCGAAACACACCCTGCTTTGTGCAAAACTGTTATGGACCTTGCTCAATTTGAGATGGATCAAAGATTGGCTGTTTTAGACTATTTGACGGAGCATAAGGGTAAAGGCCTAAATTTCATTGCTATGGAACCTGATGCTCGTGAAGCCTCTTTCAAGCGTATCATAGCAAAAAATCCTGATCTTGTTTGACTTATGATTTGTTTATGCAACTAGTATGTATCTCTTTTGTAATGCTAATTAGAACTTATGGGGATTCCAAACTTATATGGATGCAGACTTTGTAATATGGATTATTTTTCAGCACTCGTATGTACTCTGGATCATATATTAACTCTTATTTTATTTACTTTGGATTATATACACTGAATCTTATTTACATAATGAAGTATATGATGTATATAATTTTATTTGCTAAGGAATGTGGTAATCTCACCAACTTAGGAGGAGGTAACCATATCTCAATACATACAATCTACCAAACAGAGTCTGAACTCACATATCCTAGCGGAGCCGACCTACCAAACAACATCTCATCTCAGAATATCTCAACTGGGCCGACCTACCAAACACAGTAAAAAATCTCAACCCAGCTTAGCTAGACTCAGCTTGGTTGAGGACAGATAGCTATTCTCAGATGAGCCGGGCTACCAAACACACCCTATGTCTCACTGATGGCAAATTTAGGTGCCGGACAAGTGGGCCTCGCTAAACCAGCGACCCGTTTGGCAACCAATTCATATAGACATAGGATCACTGGTAGTACTAATCCATTGTGAGATTTTAAATTTTTCAAAAAACTAAAAGTCAAGGGATCATTGGTGCCTGTGCCAAAGAGACTTTCCGTTTGATTAGAAAGTTTTCTTTCAGAATTCATCTTTCTTACTTTAGGTCCATCTTAAAGCAAATATAAACGGTGAGTGTCGGGGATATAACCCCGGGTATACCAAAGTACCCTTTTTATATGACTAATATATGTTATATATGTTGTATTATGTGTGCAGGATATTAAAAGGCGAGTAAACAGTAGCTGGGCCGGATTATAAGTGCCCTGACCGGATTCTAACTCTCCCAGGCCGGCATATACAAGCCTGGGCCGAGTCATCCCTGTCTAGGCCGGAATAAACCCAGCTGGGCCGAGATATAGCGGTCCAGGCCGGGATAAAGCGCGGCTGGGCCGGGATAAGCTCCCCCGGCTGGGCCGGCTCCCGCGCGTCCCAGCAGCCTCCTCCGGCCGGCCTGCCCCGGCTGGGCCTAGCGCCCCGGCTGGGCCTCGTCCGTCCCGCCTCCGGCTGGGCCTCCCGGCCGGCTCCCCCCGTGGGCCGCGTCGCCCCTGCGCCCCATTTGCATCCCGGATGGGCTGCCAGGCCAGCTGCCCCGGCTGGGCCGGGATCTCCACTCCGGCTGGGCCCCTTGCTCCGCCCCGCCTGGGCTCCCTGTCCTGCCCCGGCTGGGCCTCTCCCTCCAGCACTCCGGCTGGGCTGCCAGCTCCTCTAGTGCGCCCCGGCTGGGCCGGATTAGGAGAATCCGGCCTGGCCGGGAATCCTCTCCAGGCCTCCACCTTGCAGCCCCGGCTGGGCCGGGTTAGGCTGTTCCGGCTGGGCCAGGACGGTGCTCCCCTGGCCCAGGCCGGGCTATCCTCTTGTAGGCCAAATTATACCTCTCCAGGGCCGATATTTACTCTCTCCGGGACATATTCCTCGACCAGCATCGCCTCCAGCGCATCGTGCCAGTCCTGGGACGCCTCCAGGCTCGGACTGGCACATCCTTCATCGTCATATGCCGGTCTTGGGACGCCCCTTGGCTCAGACCAGCATATCCATCCTCTCCTAGTCAGTCTTATCCTCAGGAGGAGGATAAGACTGATGACATGGTGATCTTGAAGACAGACGCTAGAAGACGAAGGCAAGGACTCCAAGTACAGACATCGATGGGACTATCCCATGACCGTGACGCATCGCACAGTACCAAGGGCGGTACCGTGCTGATGCAGGCTACAGTATGACAAGACCCCAGTAGTCAACTCAGCACCAGTATGTGCATAGTATATTGTGGGGCATCCCTTGTCCCCTGGGCTCCCTATATAAAGGGCACCAGGGGGATCGATCACCCCAAGCCTCCGGAGGAGGCTCATTCTCTCTCGCTCCATGGGAGCTCTCTAGCACTAGCTCTTTAGCTCCTGCCCAGTGCAGCCTCAGATAGGCAGATGAACAGCTCAAGGAGCACCATTGTAGCTCTCATGTGAAGCTCATATAGATCAGACATGCAGGAGTAGGGGTGTTACCTCCTCACGAGGGCCCCGAACCTGGGTAGCTCGATGTGTTAGCAGTGACTTCTGTGCTCGGTCTCTACCGAGCCTTCCCTCTCCCGGATCCACCAGCGTACAGTCGGCCCCCATTTAAGCCATCCTATGGCATATGTTGTTTCACCACGACGACATTTGGCGCCCACCGTGGGGCGGATCAAGCGCTGGTAGGAGTACATCCGGACGGGATCTTCTTCATCTGCTCGGGGGCTCGACATCAGCATTGCCTCCGAGCACTGCAGGTCTTCTTCAACCTCCCGGGCTGACCTCAACTCGCCCGGGCCAGCATACGGCTGTCCCGGATCTACATCGGCATCTCCGGGCCGGCGCTCGGCTTCCTCCGGCCAGCATATCCTGTGTTCCGGCCAGCATATCCTGTGTCCCGGCCAGCATATCCTGTGTTCTGGCCAGCATATCCTGTGTTCCGGCCAGCATATCCTGCGTCCCGGCCAGCATATCCTGTGTCCTGGCCAGCATATCCTGTGTCCCGGCCAGCATATCCTATGTCCCGGCCAGCATATCCTGTGTTCCGGCCAGCATATCCTGTGTCCCGGCCAGCATATCATGTGTCCCGGCCAGCATATCCTGAGTCCCGGCCAGCATATCCTGTGTTCTGGCCAGCATATCCTGTGTTCCGGCCAGCATATCCTGCGTCCCGGCCAGCATATCCTGTGTTCCGGCCAGCATATCCTGTGTCCCGGCCAGCATATCCTGTGTTCTGGCCAGCATATCCTGTGTTCCGGCCAGCATATCCTGAGTCCTGGCCAGCATATCCTGTGTCCCGACCAGCATATTCTGTGTCCTGGCCAGCATATTCTGTGTCCTGGCCAGCATATCCTGCGTTCTGGCCAGCATATCTTATGTCCCGGCCGGCATATTTGGTGTTTGTCGTACCAGGGACTGTTCCGCCTTCGCCTCGAGCATCTGCTGGTACTTCAAACTTCTTCAACGGTGCAAGTAAGTATTTATGCTGGTTTACTCCATATCCTGGTCAGCTTATCTGAAAATCAGTGTCTCCTTGATAGAAAAAATAGCTCGGGGGCTAGGCTAAAGCCCAGCAAGTTGCTTCTCAAGTACTGTACCAGTATATATTAGTTTGCATGCTAGCATATCAGCTTCTTAGTTTCCTCCTGTATGTCTGTTTATATGCCAAATCACTACATATGCCTGCTGCAAAGAGTATCCTTAGTATCAGTTTGTATGTCAATAGTCTTATGCAAAGTTTCATCTGGGCATGTTATATGCCGGTTTTATATGCCAACAACAAGATGTTATGTCAAGTTATATGTCTTTGCATATGCCAATTGGTATATCTGCTACAGTGCTATAGTCAGTATGCCAGTTAACATATCAAGTTCAGTATCTACTTATATGCCAAATGCTTTATCTCATATGCTATGTGTTATATGCCGGCTGTCATATGCCAAGGCTCATATGCCAGTGTTTATATGTTGAATGCCATGTGCTAGTTGTTGCAAGTTTACAGTCAGATCAGTTATATGCCTATCTCAGTACCAGTTTCTGCATATCACAAATCTCACATGTCAGTTACAGTATACTTGCATTTATATGCCGGTACATGAGTGCCAAATATCTGTTGTAAGATGCCAAGTTTGCTTATATGCCAGTTACAGTATGTCTACATTTATATGCCGGCACATGAGTGCCTAGTTCTTCCTTGTGAGTTGCCAAGTTAGCATATATGTCAAATTGCTATATCTCAGTCTGTATGTCAAATTGCTATATCTCAGTCTGTATGTCAAGTGCTATGTACCGAATGATATGGGCTATATGCCAAACTCCATATGCTAGATTGCAAATATGCCAAATGCTATGACCATTGCTATGTCTTTTAGAATGACTACAGAACAGGTTGGATGTCTCATTATATATATGTCTATTACCCGGCTATGACTCTCCATATTGCCGTTACAGAGGAGAAATTACTATTATATCACCAGGGTTTCAGTTTATATCTCAAAGTCTCAGGTATTTCAGAGTATGCCGGCATATCATGGCAAAGAGCAAAATTTCAGTATACCGGCATATGTTATATTTTGTATCCTGGCCGGCATATTTTATGTCCCAGCCAGCATATCTTTACATCTTGGCCAGCATATCTCAAAGTCTCAGTTCTCAGGTATGTCAGTTTGTTAGCACATCATGTTATTAAGTGATATCTTGAGTCATATGTGTTTCAGTATGCCGGCATATCATGGCAAGAGTAAAGTTACAGTATGCCGGCATATCGTGGCATGAGCAAAGTTTCAGTATGCCGGCATATCATGGCAAAGAGCAAAATGCCAGTATGCCAGCATATCAATGCAAAAGTAAGATTTCGGTATGCCGGCATATCATAGCAAGAGTAAGATTTCAGTATGCCAGCATATCATGGCATCGATCAAAATCCCCAATCACCGTTTATTTCGGTTCGCCAGCATATCAAGGCATCTATCAATAACTCATATCGCCGTTTATTTCGGCATGCCAGCATATCACGGCATTCTGTAATCCTTTCAGTTATCGCCAATTCTGGCACAGTAATATATCGAGACATCGATCTCAAAGCTAACAAGCATCATATCTCTTATCATATCCGGTTTCGCAGAGTATCCCGGTTTAGCATATTAACATGTCTTATCATTTTTTGCATACTAACAAGTGCCCAGTGATGGCACAGCCCAAGAGGCATATCAGTATACCGGCATTGTCAAAGCAGACAATGTCGATGAGGCATAGCATGAGAGGCTAAGTGTCGATATAAAGCACAAGAGGCAAAGTAGCCCAAGAGGCAAAGCAGCCCAAGAGGCATATCCGTATATCGGCATTGTCAAAGCAGACAATGTCGATGAGACATAGCCTGAGAGGCTAAGTGTCGATATAAAGCCCAAGAGGCAAAGTAGCCCAAGAGGCATATCAGTATACCGGCATTGTCAAAGCAGACAATGTCGATGAGACATAGCCTGAGAGGCTAAGTGTCGATATATAGCCCAAGAGGCAAAGTAGCCCAAGAGGCAAAGCAGCCCAAGAGGCAAATAGCTCAAGAGGTAAAGTATCGATATGGCCAAAGAGGGCAAAGCAGCATTCCGGCATTGTCGAAGCAGACGATGTTGATGAGATATAGCCTAGGAGGCAAAGTGTCGATATAGCCAAAGAGGGCACAATAGTATTTTGAGATAGCCCATGAAGGCCAGCATATCATATATATATATATGAGTTCTTGTCAATCAGGACATTGCCTATAATGGCATGAGATAGAATTGGCCTGTGTAGGCCAGCATATCAGTTGTATGAATATATGAGTTGGGACTTTGGTATATTTCTTGTTAAAGCCTGTGCACGACTCTGCGAGTCCTTCACAGCCTCGGGGGCTATCAGTTTTTGTGAATATACAAGTTTGAGACTTTGGTATATTTCTTGTTGGAGCCTGTGCGCGACTCTACGAGTCCCCCACAGCCTCGGGGGCTAATGTCGGGGATATAACCCCGGGTATACCAAAGTACCCTTTTTATATGACTAATATATGTTATATATGTTGTATTATGTGTGCAGGATATTAAAAGGCGAGTAAACAGTAGCTGGGCCGGATTATAAGTGCCCTGACCGGATTCTAACTCTCCCAGGCCGGCATATACAAGCCTGGGCCGAGTCATCCCTGTCTAGGCCGGAATAAACCCAGCTGGGCCGAGATATAGCGGTCCAGGCCGGGATAAAGCGCGGCTGGGCCGGGATAAGCTCCCCCGGCTGGGCCGGCTCCCGCGCGTCCCAGCAGCCTCCTCCGGCCGGCCTGCCCCGGCTGGGCCTAGCGCCCCGGCTGGGCCTCGTCCGTCCCGCCTCCGGCTGGGCCTCCCGGCCGGCTCCCCCCGTGGGCCGCGTCGCCCCTGCGCCCCATTTGCATCCCGGATGGGCTGCCAGGCCAGCTGCCCCGGCTGGGCCGGGATCTCCACTTCGGCTGGGCCCTTGCTCCGCCCCGCCTGGGCTCCCTGTCCTGCCCCGGCTGGGCCTCTCCCTCCAGCACTCCGGCTGGGCTGCCAGCTCCTCTAGTGCGCCCCGGCTGGGCCGGATTAGGAGAATCCGGCCTGGCCGGGAATCCTCTCCAGGCCTCCACCTTGCAGCCCCGGCTGGGCCGGGTTAGGCTGTTCCGGCTGGGCCAGGACGGTGCTCCCCTGGCCCAGGCCGGGCTATCCTCTTGTAGGCCAAATTATACCTCTCCAGGGCCGATATTTACTCTCTCCGGGACATATTCCTCGACCAGCATCGCCTCCAGCGCATCGTGCCAGTCCTGGGACGCCTCCAGGCTCGGACTGGCACATCCTTCATCGTCATATGCCGGTCTTGGGACGCCCCTTGGCTCAGACCAGCATATCCATCCTCTCCTAGTCAGTCTTATCCTCAGGAGGAGGATAAGACTGATGACATGGTGATCCTGAAGACAGACGCTAGAAGACGAAGGCAAGGACTCCAAGTACAGACATCGATGGGACTAGCCCATGACCGTGACGCATCGCACAGTACCAAGGGCGGTACCGTGCTGATGCAGGCTACAGTATGACAAGACCCCAGTAGTCAACTCAGCACCAGTATGTGCATAGTATATTGTGGGGCATCCCTTGTCCCCTGGGCTCCCTATATAAAGGGCACCAGGGGGATCGATCACCCCAAGCCTCCGGAGGAGGCTCATTCTCTCTCGCTCCATGGGAGCTCTCTAGCACTAGCTCTTTAGCTCCTGCCCAGTGCAGCCTCAGATAGGCAGATGAACAGCTCAAGGAGCACCATTGTAGCTCTCATGTGAAGCTCATATAGATCAGACATGCAGGAGTAGGGGTGTTACCTCCTCACGAGGGCCCCGAACCTGGGTAGCTCGATGTGTTAGCAGTGACTTCTGTGCTCGGTCTCTACCGAGCCTTCCCTCTCCCGGATCCACCAGCGTACAGTCGGCCCCCATTTAAGCCATCCTATGGCATATGTTGTTTCACCACGACGACAGTGAGGCCTCCTTTGATTCAAAAGATTTGCTCAGGATTCCTATAGGATTGAGACCCTCTGAATTTTTTTCTTTGAGAGCTGTTTAATTCATGGGAACTCATCCTATAGGAATTAATCCTATAAAAACTTCATAATTCATTTTTGCAGGAAACTTTGCATGAAGTCAGATCTAATGGAAATTTTCCTTTGAGACTTCCCGTGTTCATAGGATTCGCTTGGGCAGGACACTCCAATCCTTTGCATTTTCTATTCCTTTGATTTTTCTACCCTACAAATCAAAGGAGGCCTGAATCTATGGGGGTGTGTGGCACCCATAAGCTAAAACTCCGCGCTATACTTTGGTGTCTCCATCAAATTTTTGTGATGTTAGTTGACGTTACAAACAACATGCAGCTCCGTTACTGCAGCCATGTTGCTCCAATAAATGTGATATTCAATGTCTCAGCTGACTTTCTCCTGTAGTACTGATGAATATCACATTGAATATCACATTTATTCAATGTCTCAGCTGACTTTATTCAATGTCTCAGCTGACTTTATTCAATGACTTTATTCAATGTCTCAGCTGACTTTATTCAATGTCTCGACAGTGTCACTAGCGCAGACATCGTTCATTAAGGTAGAGGTTTATTACTGATGAAGCGATGGCCCTACATGAGATAATTCATGACCATTTCAAAAAAAAATCATGAGCTGAAATCAAAGAAAATGGAGGTTGTTGTCCCTAAATTGGACATTGAGAAGACGTATGACTGTGAACTGGGATTTTCTTACGCAACTCTTGATGAGAAAGCTAAGGTTTTGAATCAGGATTTATCCATGAAAATAGTATAAGGAATCTAGATAAACATTTGTATCAATGGTGAAGTTGGACCACATTTCCCAAACAAAATGAGGTTTAGGCAAGGAGACCCTATATCCCCTCTAATGTTTGATTTTCTAGCGGATGCTCTGGCTGCGATCGCTGCTAACAGAGTAGGTCACATTCAACGAATTG
The DNA here is from genome assembly GCA_007115705.1 of Dactylis glomerata. Classification (NCBI taxonomy): domain Eukaryota; kingdom Viridiplantae; phylum Streptophyta; class Magnoliopsida; order Poales; family Poaceae; genus Dactylis; species Dactylis glomerata. Next base: position 1,191,168 of record QXEO01000165.1, read on the forward strand.
TCCTGCATCTGATCCATATTTGAGTTACCCATCTACAATTTAAATGGTTCAAAGCAATACCTTAGGTGTTGCAAATATTAGATTCTTGGTCATCTGTTTTGAGCATCTTTTCGGCTTAAAAAATAATTTACCCACATGACCATGTTGATGGTCAATCCATATTATATTTTCTTATAAACACCCCAATTTTTACACAGATGTGCACGTTATCATGACAAAGAAATTTTCATATAGAGTTTTCAACTTTTTTCATGAATTTTTTTTATTTTTCCATTTTTTACTCATGCAAAACGAGCAAAATATTTGCTATTTTGTGAAGCAGCTATCAAAAATAAGGTAGACAATGCCACCATCGCAATTTTCGCACTAAGTAGATCTTATAGGATGACCAATTACGGGAGAAGAAGTTTTATCTCAAATTGTAGCTATATTTAGATTTATGTTTTGAGTTTCAGACAATTTTACCAAAAATTTGAACTGTAGGTATCGTAAATATTGATCCCAAATTTTGGGAGAAAATACGTTGAGGTACCATGGTAAGATGCTATGCGCAATGCTTGATCAAAATTCAAATTTTCTTATGTGAATGATAGAGCAGTCAAATTTGCATTGAACCAAAGAAACTAAAAAAATAAAAAAGATAGAACATTGAGTCATTTTTATGTTTGGAAACAGCTACTTCATAATTGGCTGATGATTGCTAGCACTTGCCTTACCGTAATCTTGTTTACAGTGCTATCAATGGTGCGATAAAACTGAGTCATTTCATGTGTTACCTGAAACATGGCCAGGCAGGGGGTGTCGCCAGACGGCACGAACATACGCCTGATCTCCGGCGAGGGCTTGTAGTCCCTGAAGAGGTCCTCCCCTGTGCAGTCCGCCCTGGCGACGAGGAAGCGAACCCCCTCGCCGTTGCAGTCGATCTGCAGCCGCCCGCTGGAGTCCACACCAAGCCTCCCGGCCAGTGGGTAGAACAGAACCAGCGCGCTGGCCAGCGCGGCCTTGAGCCGCTCCGGCGAGAAGAAGTCCTCACCCGCTCGGCGTCCAGGCTGGGTAGTAGTAGACAATCGGCGTGTGCTTCCTGGGCACGATCAGATCGAGGCTGGAGAGCCACAGCCCCAGCGGCGGTGTCTCCTCGCTCGGGGCCACGAGCGTCGACTCCACCACTTCCACCTCCACCTTCATCTCCATCTCAAGCTGCATACGTCTGCGCGGTGAGCGAACGATGCTTGTCGGGGGTGTGCCGTGTGCCCAACTATGCTTGTGCAGGCAACTGTGGAGCTGCGAGCACAAATATATATAGACACGCGGAGGAGCCAAATCAACTCTTGTTTTATATCGCAGAGATATCAAGCTAGACTAAGTGAGTGTCAACTGTCCATGCGTTGTTATGGCTCATCTAATTTTCTTCCTCAGAGGCGCAAATGTCAATGTAAAAATTCAATATATAGAGAAAAAATTACTATATGTTATTCCAAAATCTTAAGACCCCACTTTTCTTACATTGCTACACCTGGCATTCGTTTTAAGCTATACTACTATGATGTTTCGGATATTTTAATGTGGATTATGTAGGAATCGATACATGCATGTGTCATTAAAAAAACTAGCAAGGTGGCCCTCGCAAATGCGAGGGCATCTTCTTTAGTGTGTCAAAAATATGAAGTATATATATAGGAGAACGGTGTTTGGAGATGAAATTCAAAAAGCCCTAAAAATTCAAATTAAAACATTTTGAAAAAAATACCATGACATAGCAATGTTGTATTCTAACCGTGTGTATTTTTCAGAACAAAATATTGTATACTTTTGGCTCAGCAAAAATGATAAATTGAGATTTCGTCCCCTAGTGAATAGTGATGAACACTACACATAAAATGTAATTTTGTCTTCCTATGCGATTTTGTTATTTTTACAGAGCATAAAATACAATATATTACATTCTAAAAATTTACACAACGATGAAGTACAATATTGCGCACGCCTACATATTTGTTTCAGAATTTTTGAAATGTTAAAATTCGAATATTTGAAATTTCAAAAGAGAAAAAACAATCAAGCTCACTGGAGTCTGAGCTCCATTTGGAATATTTGAGTATATATTTCCTATCATATATCAATATTTGTTTTCTCTGATTTGGCTCTTTAATTGCAAACTATTCGGCATTGGAAACATGCATATAAATACAGTTCTAAGAAATAAATAAAGGAACGGTGCATTTTTCTATGTAATATAATTCTCTCTCAATATGGATTTGAGGGAGTAATACCATTTTTCTCAATAACTTACAATCTAAATCATCAGATAGGAGACATCGTACTTGTTCGTCCTTTTCAGTAAATTAAGTAATATTCATAATTTTAGCTATTAGTGTTCTTTCCTTATTTGCTATTGACGGATCCTCATAGTTGTTACGTGTTAAGAAAGGATGTACCACATTGTTAATGAAATCAAATGTCCTTTGACGTCGATCATCTCTACTCTGTGGAAAAGACAATTGCACCCACGTTCCAAAACAATCGTGACAATCTAACTCCAACCTAATAAATATATTATTAGCTTAAAAGTTCATTGACGTATTTGTGTGCACTATTATATACATTAATGTATATGTACTACCACTAACTACTATGGTCTCCATTGAAGATATATCTTACCTTTACGTTTTTCAATTTTTTAATTATTAGATGTTCATAAATGTTGTTTCTATCTATTTGAATACGAAAACCATGGGTGACGAGGTTTTAACCCGGCAATGCCCATGTTTAAGGGCTTTTGATTCGAGGAGCGTATGTGGGCGCTTGGCGGATTCGACGGCTTCAGACAGAAACATGACGCACACATGAATTTACCCAGGTTCGGCCCCCCGGAGGGTAATGACCTACATCCTGCTTGTCAAATCTTGTGTTGCTTGTATAGTTGGAGCTGTTACAATAGTGCGCAGATGAGATCTGGCGGAGGTGGAAGAAGATAGCGTGGCTAGCCTATGTACGTGGGATCTATGCAAGATCAAGTGTCTATGCGAGATTAGAGATAGGCCCTTCTTGGCCGCCCCTCCTCGCCCTTATATGGCGGGCGAGGTCTCGGGATCCGGTCCAAGTCAGTTACAGGTGTATGCGAACCCTAATTAGCCTTGGGCTTCTTGGTCTTCGAGTGTCCATCTTGTTCTTGGGCTGTAGCAGGTAGGCCAATATCGAGGACCCGAGGGGTCATACCCTCGTCAATGGGTATACATTGAAGTTCTCTTTTCTTGAAATTTGAAATCTAAATATATTGAACACCACTCCCCTCAAAATCTAGTTAATACTTTGTTTGCACTCACCTTTTCTCCATATTTCTCTGTCCCTACTGCACAACCTTCCGACAGTTATTTCCGATCGGAGGGAGTAAGTGTTCATTGGGCACGCGTATGAGATCATGGTTATAATTTAATTCTATTAATCTTAAATATTAGCAGTGTGCAGTTGGGAGTCGTCAAATGTTTCAATTTACACCATTTCTTTGACCTTTAGCAGCTAATTACTCGTCTGAATGCACATGAAGACTTGAGGTGAGGTTTAAGTCGTATATTGATGTTAAACTTTGAAATATGTTTTTATTATAAGACCAAAATATATGGACAATAGTTTAGACAATTTCTATCTCTGCCTAGTCTTTCACTATTTCACCTCTAATAACCAAATGACTCAATGCATACTTGAGATGCGTTTATAGTCTATTTAGTAATACACGTGTCTTATGTTTCTATTCTATTCAATGGTGAACGAATAAATAATGCATTGTATAGCTAGCTGCATGTATTGTACTTTTATTGGTACTAAATTCACCTACATCAAGTATATTGTGGTATGGATTTTACCTGCCATGACCATATGGTTGTTATTTGGATGTTTGTCTTCGCATGGACATATTTTAGATAGATAAATACAATTGTGTCGTATATAAGTTGGTCCTGGCTTGACTTCAGTTTTGCTGCATATGTCATCGAGATCAACTGTAAACTTACCCTAGACGCATTCTAATGTAAGTTATATTATGAGTGGGCTAGTATAGCTCATTAATTATATAAAATACAACTACAAAGCTAGCTACATGGAATTGACCTATACATTTGGTGGCAGTGATATTTTTATTTAACAGTCTTTTTTTCATATAGTTTGGCTAAAAACATGGACACATACTCTATGATTCCTAAAGGCTGGGTGAAGATCGATAATTTCCACATCCAGGGTAAGATGATCTTCAGGTGGTGGCCCTAAAGAAGAACATGAAACCATAAGTGCTCTGTGACGTTATCTACATGATTTCTTACTATGAGAAAGTGTAGTAAAGTATCTAAAATAATCTAGATGATGTGGATCAACCTGATATACCCATACATTACCAAATTTGAGCTAGGTATGTAGTTTCTTTTTTCTAGCGGGCACAGCTTGCTAGGTCCCATTAATTGGATATAGGTCTTGAACATTTTTTAAGAGCCACGTACGCTCGACACAGTTAGCATGATTCGTATCATTGCTGCCATGCATATGCCATCGGATACAAAATTTTATAAAAGCATTATACGCAGTTGTCATCCGATACGGTGGTACCACTAAATATGAGAAACCAAAATGTTTTTTATATTGGGCATGTACATTCAATGTGTCGCATTATTCATGTTTCTCAAATTAAATCTTAGCTACAAATTATACATCAAACTATCCAAATATGATTTAGATGATGTCGATTAACATGGTGACTCGAAAAATGCATTGTATATTGACACAGCATGTGCAAGTTTTCATTTATTTATTTTTTAATTTACATTAGTTAAATTTAAATTATGGTCAAAAGTTATTCTGTGTCTTGTAGGAAACACTCGGCAATGTTCATTATTTGATGAGTACTTTTTGATTGACGGGTATAATATAGATTTGCCAAGTTTTTTTCTCTTAATGTTTTCTAGAAAAAACTCCAAATGCCCCAAATACACGACAACTTTATTTTATTTTTGGCAACAACCACTTCCTAAATAGTTTAACATGTAATTTACTGCCATGTCATAGTAGGGACTCGAACCCAAACGTCTATTTATGTTAAGATTTATGTTTCATTATAGCTAGAGGCAGACTCAGCTATTTTTGCCATATGGAGGTAGGCTTCTTGTGATCTTTTTTATTCTGGATGGACTCTTTTATGTCCTTGGATTTCCAACGGACTCAGCTCTCTACCTATTTTTTTTTAACTGATGACAGATGACAGATGTGTCTCCCACTATTACGGGAGTCTTGGTATAATCCAAAAGGTATGGACACGTCTGGATACAAAAACTGTGTCAATCGGTTACGTAATTTTTCATTAAATCCTAGCCACAAAATTTAGATCTGACAACTAAAATAATTAAGATGATGTGGATTAATGTGGTGGCTCTATTTTAGAACCCCGTATTGTGCTTTTAGTATATAATAGATAGATGCTACTCCCTTCAATTAGAAATAACTATCGGTAATTTTATACTAACTTAGTATAAAGTTTATACTAAATCACCGATACTTATTTCAGATCGGAGGGAGTACTCAACTACTTATATGTTATAAGCTGAGGTTACTTTTTGTAGTTCGGAAGAAAGGGTGTATTTTGGTAAATGCTAACTCAATGGTGTATGCATGAAAAAAAGGACCAACTACTTAGGCCCTGCTTGGCTCGGAGTTTATTAGCCAAAAACAGCCGTAAAAATTAGGGCCCTAACCACTCTCTCTCAAGCGGAAAAAAAGCGGAGCCTTATATATTACTAGGCAGGAAAGCGCGGTTTGCCGCACGTTTGCCCACCTACGGCGAGCAAGCCAATAGAAACAAACTTTTTGAAAAAAAATAGCAAACAAAAATATAACAAGTAGACATATTTAAATGGTTCTGAGTTTGATGAGCTAAAAAGATAGTTGTGCCTGACATTATAGTGTAGATAATTGGACAGGAACATAATTACAAGGCATACATGAAAACAAAAGTTTGGGCGATGAAGCAGGGAAGTTGAACCGAGTCTTTACACACGGTATATCTGGAGTTTGCTCATCCCGGATATGGTAGAGGTAGTAGTAGAGTGTTGTGTTAAATATATTTTTAGTTTTATGCAATGTATTTCGGCTTGTATGGTGTAGTACACCACCAAGCTCAATACCCATGTATGCGCCACCGATGGGGCTATTCCATCGCTATATAAACACGAACCTGAGCACCTAGCGGGGTATCGTTTCCGCTTGGGTTATCTCATATGATATCAGAGCCTCGCACTTCCCTGACCTAGCCGCCGCCGATATCGATCGTGAAAACCACACCTTCGGTCGCTGCCATGAGCTCCTCCTCGTCGCCGAGCCTGGTCACCACCCTAGGATCCCCTCCCTCACAAAAACTGACATGGTCAAACTTCCTCTTCTGGAAGACATTGGTTCTCCCTTCCCTGCGCTCCGCTCATGTGCTTGATCTCTTGCACGGTGACAAGGGTATAGCTAATAGAGCCTGTTATCTTTGTACCCCTCAGGTCCATTAAGTTAGGCCCAGTCATAGTCATAGTCGAAATACGAGATGATATCGTATACGGGCACTGTAATTTGTATCAAACCCGACCGTATCCTTGAGACCTGGCCACCTATATATAGGGGCCAGGAGAGGCTGGCCAGGGACAGATTGGGATTGAGCCAATTGAGTACCACGCTTATTCTCGATACAGGCATAATCACGCCTTGTTTGACTGACCTTTACCTTCGAGTTCAACCGATGCCCTCTTCCCCCGATCCTAAGTCCTTCATCTAGAATGTTTGCCGAGTTAACCCTCGTCAATTGGCGCCGACTGTGGGGAGTCTGGGCATTGGAATCATGAATTCGATGCCTTTTTTGCTTCCAGCCAACAACAACTCGGAAGTCGACAGAAACCAGATATCCTTTGGGGCCGTAGATTTTCAACCTCATCCACTAACCTTTACTCCAGTCTTTTCAAATTTGGACCAGAAGTTGGACCTGACGATTGGAAGCCTGAACTTTCGCGTCGGTTCTCTGGGTTCGATTCGCCTCTCAGATTCGACGAAATTGGGTCCGTCGGCAAGAAAAACCATGACAATCGCAATGTCTGAATCATCGGTAGGCTCTTCCAGCAAAGTAAAATCGCCGGTCAGCTTTGCAACAATGGGAAAAAGAGGAGAAAAAAATCAAAGAATTCGACGAAATCATGGGAAACCTCGACATAGGAGAAGCAATGGATCATTTAGATCTTGACCAAAAGGACTTCACCACCCGAAGCGGTGGTGTCTCCAGCAACGTACACCAGGTATGCGTCATCATCACCGAAGCAGTGGAAGAAAACAATGACGCAAGCAACATAGTAGTCGACACACAAGGCAACAAACCGAGGAGCAACAGCGGAAAAGAGAAGGAGAAAATATATGTCTCCGCCGGAGAGTGGAGAATTATCATGTCAGCAATCAATCACGGCACGGAGGTACCCGCAAACTTGAGGAGAGAAGTTTTAATGGGATATCAGTACGCCATGCATTAGCACAAAAAGAAGCTGCGAGCAGAGAAAAGCAAGCTTAGGAAAAGTCAGGAGATCAACGGCGCATCAAGCAGATCATACTGGAACGAATACAGCGAGACATCTGATTCCAGCAAAGAAAGACATCGCGAACCAAAGCATAGCAGGAGAAAGACAACACGAAGAAGGGAAGAAAAACGCGTAAAAAGTATCAGTGCGCCATTATCAGATGAAGAGGAAAACTTCATACAGGAAACACCAGAAGCAGCCTTAGTGGCAGCACAAGCATATCTATTAACCACGTAGCTGGAACCCGGAGATCCACGGGAGCACATGCATCAAGCAGTGATACGTCTCCAACGTATCCATAATTTTTGATGCTCCATGCTTGTTTTTACACCATTTGCTTAGTGTTTCGTTACACTTCGTGGCATTTTTATACATTTTCCGGAACTAACCTATTAACGAGATGCCACAGTGCCAGTTCCCTGTTTTCTGCTATTTTTGTGTTTTAGAAAAGTTACACAAGAAATATTCTCGGAATTGGACGAAACAAAACCCAGATGTCCAGATATTTCACGGAGCTTCCAGAACACCTAAGAGGAGACAGAGCCGGACCAGAGGGTGGCCACACCACCAGGGGGCGCAGCCCACCCCTGGCCTGTGCCGGCCTATGGTGTGGGCCCCCTGGTCCACTTCTGACGATGCCCCTTCGCCTATAAAGACCCCTCGATGGGAAAAACATAAACACCCGATCACTTTTCCAGAACACATCGCGATCTGCCGCCGCCGTCGACCCGAAGATCGGGAGGGTCCAGAAGCTCTTCCCAGCACCCTGCCGGAGAGGGGAATCGCCACCGGAGGTCTTCTTCATCGCCATGCTTGCCTCCGGCGTGATGAGTGAGTAGTCTACCTTGGACTATGGGTCCATAGCAGTAGCTAGATGGTTGTCTTCTCCACCATGTGCTTCATGTTTAGATCTCGTGAGCTGCCTTACATGATCGAGATCACCGTTATGTAATTCTACATGTTGTGTTTGTTGGGATCCGATGAATATTGGTGTTATGATTGAGTTGATGTGCTGAATTTTATCTTATGTTATCTCTATGTTGTTTATGATCTTGCATGCGCTCTCCGTTGTTAGTAGCTATCTTGGCCGAGTAGTTGCTAGTGACTCCAAGAGGGGGTATTTATGCTCGATAGTGGGTTCATGCCTCTATTTAATCTGGGGGAGTGACAGAAACCTCTAAGGTTGTAGATGTGCTGTTGCTACTAGGAGGAAAACAACATTCATATGCTCGAGGGCATATGCTTTGTTTACATTACACACTTTGCTTAATGCAATTATCTGTTGTTCGCAACTTAATACTTGTGGAGTTCTCAGATTGATTCGCCACAAGTGGATTATTAGTCATAGATGCAGTGTGATGGCGGTCTATGTATCTTGTTGTAATGCCCAGAGTAAATCTCATAGTGATCCTCTCGACATATTGATGTCTACACACGCTTCTGTTCTTGTAGACAGTGTTGGGCCTCCAAGTGCAGAGGTTTGTAGAGCAGCAGCAAGTTTCCCTTAAGTGGATCACCCAAGGTTTATCGAACTCAGGGAGGAAGAGGTCAAAGCTACCCCTCTCAAGCAACCCTGCAATTACGATACAGAAAGTCTCTTGTGTCCCCAACACACCCAATACACTTGTCAGATGTATAGGTGCACTAGTTCGGCGAAGAGATAGTAAAATACAAGCGGTAGTGATGATTATAAATAGTAACTATGATATGAAATAAGTATCGCTGCGAGCAAACATGTAACAAAATAGGAAGTAAACGGTGTGCAATGCTTGGAAACAAGGCCTAGGGATCATACTTTCACTAGTGGACACAATCCCAACAAATATAACATAACTGAACAAATAGATAACTTCTCTTCACTAAGGTACTCTGAATCACTCTCCTATTGAACAACACTAATCATTGCGTAGGGCTACGAAGCACTCCTCAAAGTTCATCAAGTACTTGACAAACACCACTCATAGATATATCCAAATCAAAGCACAACTCAAGATAGATATTATTGCAACTTAGACCAAGTACTAACACGGTGCACACACTATCAACATTACACCATGAAAGGAGGAATAGATCACTTCAATACTATCATAGTGATAATTATTCTCATAATCCATAAGAGATCACAATCGTAGCCTAGACCAAGTACCACCATGATGCACGCACTGTCACCGTTACAACATGGCAGGAGGAATAGATTACTTTAATAATACCACTAGAGTACACATAATATCTGAATAGACACCCTCATTTAGTAGTTCTCGACCATATAGGATACTCTTCCACGTAAAGGAGGATCTCGCATCGTGCTTATGGCTCCCACCGCACCCCTCTCCTCTCTCACCCCAAACCCTAACCATGGCGTCAAGATCTAGTTTGCAATGGAGGCTCTCTTGCACTGGGATTTCTCCCCAAGGCTGGCGTTCGCAGATCAGGTGCGTCGACGTTTTGGATCTACGGTGCATTTCTCCTCCTCTCCTTCCTGCAAAGAGTTCTTCTTGGTGGTTTCTTTCTCTTCGGCCTCGTTTCCTCTCAATGAAGAATCTGTTGCTGTGGTTTTACAATGCTGTTTGGGTGGAGACCGAATTGGTTATCGTGTGTTTCAACAAAGTGATCATCGTTTTCGCTTCTCGGTGAATAATAACAAGGTGGGACATTTTGTCTATGGCCTCAAAGATCGCATCTGGCCAGACTTTGTCTGTCACTTCTCATTATTTCGTGGAGTTCATCCGAATATATCTGGTTTCCGAGGCTATGAATCACAGGATCAAGGTTATACTCGTTGGCGATCTACTGAAGAAAATTGGGCTGTTTCTTCTCGGAGTTCTCTTCGTTTTAAGCCACATCTGGAATTTCTTCGAGAAAATGCATTTTCATCTCCGGAAGCTAGGGCTGAATTATTGAAATTTGATCTGTCTGGTACCCAACAGTTTTTTTTAGACAAGGTCACTCAGGGTGATCTTGATCATGTTACGGTAACATCTACGACTGCTTTCAAGGATCAATCTGTTCAATCTGATAATAATTTGATGAAGTTTGGATCATTTCCTATAATTTCTTCGAGCAAGATTCCTCAGATTGAAGGTGCTTCTTTTGCTAGTGAGAATTTCAAGATTTCATATTATGATCGAATCAAATCGGAGATCTTTCCGCAAATTTTGGATCTCAAACATGCTGGATAGTCAGATCAAGAGATTGGGAACACGTTAAGGATCAAATTTGTCCCGCCCAATGATTATACCCAGAAACGTTTAAATTCAGGTGACAATTGTGGTGCTTTTCGACATAAGGCCCATCAGTGTATCTTGGCTGAATGTGCGGATTGTTCTCGTATGGGCTTCACTTGCTGGGCTTGCAAAAGATCTTCTGGCCTGACTAAGGTTTGGGTTCTGGCAACTTGCAGAAGTTGTAACGACAAAGGGCATTCGGCCAAATATTGTCAAAAACGATCTGATTTGATTCGTCCGAAAATTTCGGTGCAGAAGAGTTTTCCTAGGGAAAATATAGCTGCAGTTAATAAACAGACTTGGAGAGAGAAAAAACCTAGGGCGGAGATAACTGCATTAGAAGATCTTTTTCCCCTTGCACAAGCTACAGTATCGTCCTCTGTTCTAGGCGACTCTCCCTCTGATCAAGGCGGCGGCGCAATGGCGAATTTTCCAGTGAATCCGCTGGCGTTCTTGCCAGAGGGAATGACCATTGATCAAGGTCCAGCTGATCGTAAGGTTCATTCTCATCTGGTGGTCCATCCAATCTCTCCTCTTCAGCATGATAATGTAGTCATTGCGGAGCCTAGTCGGTTTATTCCGATTCAGTTGAGGGAAGATATGAGAGAGGAGATTGCAAATATGATTACTGAGGCTGGGTTTACAGTGACTGCTTTTGATGATCACCCTCTCGGGCTAGGAGTGTTTACGATGATTGATACGTTAGCTGCTGATGGTGTTGTTGGAACCAACTTTCAGTTAGATGAGGATACTGTTGTCACTTTTGTTAAGCATGATCAAGCTAGAAACATGAGGCTAACCACGTTTGGTAGAGAGATCTGGGTGTTGTTCTTAGGGTTTCCTCTTGATTATCAGACTAGCTACTATGTTAGCAGAGCATGTGACGACTTTGGTCTGCTGTCTGAATGGTACCAGCCAAGGGCTAACAAGAAATTTGTACTTGTTAAAGTGCAAATTGTGGATCCGAAGTTTGTGCCTAAAAGCCTTGTTATTCAGCAGCTGGGTGGGCCTAGAAGATCTTGGGGAATTCCTGTTATTATGCTTAGGAGTGCTGATTGGAATGCTCATCATGATCACATTCCACCTCCTCCTGAAGATCCTGCCCCTGACAATGGAAATCCTCACCCTTTGCATGGTGTTGAAGTTACTGCTGAACAGATCTACCAAAATCAGCTGAATATTTGGCTACAGCAGCAAGGCTTTCAACCTGGTGCACCACAGAATGGACAGCAGAATAACCAACATGCCCCTTTAGTTCAGAACCTGGAAATTATGGCTGATCCTCCTCTGTTTAATTTTCAAGCTATGCTTGCTGAGCAGGGAGTGCCTTTTTATGCAGGTCTACCGCCACCAGCTTCAAATATCACTGACAGTCCTCTGCAGGCATGGACTGATAATATATCTGGATCAGACTCAGAAAATGCTGTGATGTCTGGGTAGCAAGATGAAGATTATGAGGTTTCAACTGTTCTCTCTATAAATATGTCTATTGGTGACTATAGGGCTTTTGACTTGGCCAATGCCTCTCTTCTGGCTAATTTCTCAATTGCTAAGTCTGTGTGGGAGAAGACCTTTTCTCCAAACCTGGAACTGGACAATGGAAAATTCCTGAACTGTGAATGGCAGATTTCTCCTTCTATGGCTTTTGAACTAGTTGGTGAGGCCTTCTATTTTATGAACAATAAAAAAGCAAGGGTATGTGCTCCTGCTCAGCACCTCCCTCCTAGTTTGAATATTGCTGCACAGATAGAAGCATTTACAGGGCAGAAGGGTGAAACACCTCTGGTGACTACCCAAGTCAGAAGGAGTGCAAGGGCAAATAAATATGATGGTTTTAAAATTCATCTAATCTCTGACACAAAGATAGCCAAATCTAAGGTGAAGGCAAGAGTGGTCCCTGCTGTCAAAAAGACTTTGAAGAAGAAGAAGTCTGGAGGTGAGAATATTGCTCAGATGGCTGGTGAGCACAATATTCCTCCTCCTACTCCAATTGCTACCCTGCAGTCTATAGGGGTGAATCTTTGTGGAGTACCTCCTGAAGATGTTTCTCCAATGAAGCTTCTTGCTCTGCCTCAGGAGGAGGAAACCTCTCCAATGAAGCTGCTTGCTCAGCCTCTGGAGGAAGAAGTCTCTGAAGGCTTCTAAGTTATCTCTTATGTCTTCTTTTAAAAAGTGGCTTGTTTTGTGTTGGAACATTCGTGGTCTTAATGCGAAATCCAAACAGTTAGCTTTATATAATGCTATTACCACTAGTGGCTGTTCAGTGGTATGCCTGCAAGAAACTAAGAAAACTTCTTTTGATCATGCTTTTATTAAGGAATGTTGCCCTAGAGGCTTTGATGATTATGTTTATGTACCTTCTAATGGTGCTTCTAGTGGGCTTATTATTATTTGGAAAAGTGCTGTATTCTCTGGAATGGTCATGCATTGTAATACATTTGCAGTGTCGGTTCACTTTTCCTCCACACAATCAGCTCATAATTGGACCCTAGTTAATATTTATGGACCATGTCAGGGAGAGGCTAGAGAGGAATTTGTTGAATGGCTCTTTGATCTATACATTCCAGATGATGAGGATTGGCTCCTAGTAGGTGATTTTAATTTTATTAGATCACCTTCTAACAGGAATAAACCAGGGGGAGATGTTAATGACATGTTAACTTTTAATAATTTTATCAGAGAGCAACATCTGACTGAACTAGCTATTCAAGGCAGGCAATTCACCTGGAGCAATATGCAAAATGACCCCCTGCTGGAGCAACTTGATTGGTTTTTTACCTCACTACATTGGACTTTGAGCTTCCCAAATACAAATGTTCACCCACAAGGCAAACCAACCTCAGATCACTCTCCTCTGGTGGTTTCAATTCAAACTAATATTCCAGCCAGTAAAGTGTTCCGATTTGAGAATTATTGGGTAGCCCACCCTGGTTTCCATGATATTGTTTCAGTCAGTTGGAATAAGCCAGTATATAAATCCAATAGTGCAGCTGTTTTGAATCATAAATTTAAACGGCTTAGATATGACCTGAAGAAATGGAGTAAATCTATATCCAAATTGTCCATATGTATTGAGAATACAAACAGAGCTCTTTTAGAGTTAGACAATATTGAGGACAGTAGAGGTCTTACAATTCCAGAAACTAACTTCAGAAGAATTCTAAGGAAGCATCTTCTTTGTTTACTGGAATATCAAAAGCAATATTGGAAGAAAAGATGCACAATTAGATGGACTAAATTTGGTGATGAAAATTCAAAGTTCTTCCAAGCAATGGCCACTGAAAGGTATCGTAGAAATTCTATTTCTGCTCTTATAAATGATCAGGGACAGCAGATTTCTGATCATGTAGGGAAAGAAGAAATTATTTATGATTCTTTCAAAGCAAGATTGGGAACCAAATGCAACCCTATGATGGCCTTTAATTTGGAGGAATTAATCTCCCCTATTGAGGGACTTGGAGAGCTTTCTTCTCCTTTTACTCACTCTGAAATTGATGAAGTGGTTAGGCATATGCCTCTTGACAAATCCCCTGGACCAGATGGCTTTAATGGGCAGTTTCTGAAAAGTTGTTGGAATATAATCAAACATGATATTTATAGATTGTGCAATGATTTCTATGAGGGCAAGATGGATTTGGAAAGCATAAATATGGGCTATATTACCTTGATTCCAAAAATTCCAGTACCTATTGGAGTGAATGATTACAGGCCTATCACTCTTTTAAACTGCTGTCTGAAACTCATTACAAAAATCCTTGCTAATAGATTGCAGAAAATTGTACTTAAGATTGTGCACAAGAACCAATATGGTTTTTTGAAAGGAAGATCAATACAGGATTGTCTAGCTTGGGCATTTGAATTTCTGTATCAATGTGAAGCTTCCAAGAGAGAGATTCTAGTTTTGAAATTAGACTTTGCCAAAGCATTTGATACTATTGATCATGGGGCAATGATTAAAATTATGAGGCAGATGGGGTTTGATGAGAAGTGGCTCAGTTGGATTTCCATTATTTTCCAATCTGGTAAATCTTCAGTGCTCCTCAATGGCACCCCTGGCAGACAATTTCATTGTCTAAGAGGGGTTAGGCAGGGTGATCCATTGTCACCTCTGATCTTTGTGCTTGCTGCTGATTTGCTTCAATCTGCCATCAATAGAGCTTTTAGAGATGGAATAATTTCCACTCCTCTTCCTGTACACTCTGATATGGATTACCCCATAATTCAGTATGCTGATGACACCCTTATTATCATGCCTGCCTGTGCTACTCAGCTTGAAGTTATGAAAGGCTTGCTGGATGATTATGCCACTTCTACTGGTCTGAGAATTAACTATAGCAAATCTATGCTGGTTCCTATTAACCTATCTGCACAAAGAACTCAAAGTCTGGCACATGGCATTGGATGTATTGCTGGAAAGTTACCCTTTACTTATTTGGGCTTGCCACTGGGAACTACTAGACCCACAATTCTGGAACTAATGCCTTTAGTGGACAGGATTGAGAGGAAGATGTCTGCTTCTTTCATGATGATGGCTTACAGTGGTAGAGTAACTGTGATTAACTCTTTACTCACTTCCATTGCTATGTTCCCCATGTGCTCCCTGAATATTCCCCCCAAAGTGCTTGAGCATATTGATAAACTAAGAAGGCATTGTTTGTGGAATAAGAAAACTGAGGAAGGAGAGAAATGCTCCTCTCTAATTGCCTGGGATAGAGTGTGCAGACCTAAAGAGAATGGAGGAATTGGTGTGTTAAACCTCAAAATTCAGAATGAAGCTTTGCTTCTCAAGTTCTTGCACAAATTCTATAATAAAGAGGATACTCCTTGGGTGACAATTCTATGGAAGTCTTATTATGAGGGGAAAATTCCACATGCTGTTGATCCCTGTGGCTCTTTCTGGTGGAAAGATGTTATGAAACTATCTCCTATCTTCAGAGGGATCACATCATGTGTCATTGGCAATGGTGATACTGCCTTGTTTTGGAAAGATGACTGGCTGGACCAAATTATTTCAGAGAAATTCCCTAGAGCATTCTCCTACTGCCTTCATGAGGATATCTCAGTTCAGAAGTTCCTTATTGCTCCCACACTGTCTGATAATTTCAGCTTGCCTCTATCTCCAGAGGCTTTGCAAGAAATTAAGGATTTACAGGATGAGGCAGCTTCCACTGTTCTGTCCCCTGCTAACAAAGATGCTTGGGTGTATGTGTGGGGTTCTGCTTTGTATACTTCAAGGAGATATTATAAATACTGCTTCAGGGAAATTGTTCCACATGAAGCTTTCAAATGGATTTGGAAATCAAAATGCACACCGAGAGTAAAATTCTTCTGTTGGATAGTGTTCTCGGATAGGCTGAACACAAGAGGAATGTTGAAAAGGAGAAACTTTAAGCTGAATTCTGGATATAATTGTGTGTGCTGTGATTCTCCTGTAGAGGAAACCATTGAACATTTATTCTTACGGTGCCCTTTCAGCACTTCATGTTGGGCAAAGCTGAATATTTTCTGGCAAG
Organism: Dactylis glomerata; assembly: GCA_007115705.1. Classification (NCBI taxonomy): domain Eukaryota; kingdom Viridiplantae; phylum Streptophyta; class Magnoliopsida; order Poales; family Poaceae; genus Dactylis; species Dactylis glomerata. Next base: position 1,207,482 of record QXEO01000165.1, read on the forward strand.
CACAAGGCCCATTCCTGGATATTATTGCTGAAAACAGATCTCGTTGGGGCAAACCTTTATTCATGGAAATTTTCATGCTGGCAGCCTGGAATATCTGGAAAGTGAGGAATAATAGGGTATTCAATGGTATTGCACCCGAGCTCGAAGTGTGGAAGGACAAATTCAGAGTTGATGCCAAGTTGCTGATTCACAGAACCAAACCAGAATTACACTCCTTTATTTTTAGTATAGCTGGTTCTTTGTAAAGTTGTAAAGTTGTATAGCTCCTTTCTCATTTAGGTCTCCCTCTCAAAGGCCTATGTAATCCTCTTGTATTTGATACTCCCTCCCCCCCATTTTATTTTAATATATCAAGGCAGTAGGGCCCCTCCCCTACTATCATAAAAGCTTCAAAAATAATATCTGAATAATAACATCTACTTGTTCAACATGATACAAAGCTCACGATCACATAAAGATCACATCATGGGAGAGAGAGGTGAACCACATCGCTACCGGTAGAGCCCTTAGCCCCGGGGATGAACTACTCCCTCCTCATCATAGGAGACAGCAAGGTTGATGGAGATGGCGGTGAGGTCGATGGAGACGGCGGAGACGGCGATGGAGACCGATGGAAGTGGCTCCGGGGGCACTTCCCCGTCCCGGCAGGGTGCCGGAACAGAGACTTCTGTCCCCCGAAATTTGTCGATGGTGGCGGCAGAGCTACGAAACTGTTCTGGGAAAAATGTCGACTCCCTTAGGGTTTTCCATCCCGAGGCTTTATATACGCGAAGGGGCATCGTCAGGGGGCAGCCAGGGGCTCCTCACACTAGGGTGGCGCGGCCAGGGCCTAGGCCGCGCCACCTATGTGTGAGGGCGGCCTCTGGCCCCCCGCCGGCTCTCTTTCGGTCTTCGGGAAGCTTTCGGGGAAAATAAGACTTCTGGAACTTGTTTTGTCCAATTCCGAGAATATTTCCCGTGTAGCTTTTCTGAAACACAAAAACAGCAGAAAACAGGGAACTGGCACTGTGGCATCTTGTCAATAGGTTAGTTCCGGAAATCGCATAAAAAGTGCCACGAAGTGTAACGAAACACAAGGCAAATGGTGTAAAAACAAGCATGGAGCATCAAAAATTATAGATACGTTTGAGACGTATCAGCATCCCCAAGCTTAACTCCTGCTCGTCCTCGAGTAGGTAAGTGATAACAAAAGAAATAATTTTTGAGGTGACATGCACCATCACAATCTTGATCATATATGTAAGCATTGTGAGATGAGATCAAAGAACTTAAAACATGGGCATGAAAGACATAATCTTGATAATAAAGAACTTAGCAACCATGTTGTAAACATGCAAATGAACACAAACAAAAGATCATGAAAATGAAACAATGAAAGTCAAACGTGTGTTCAAATAATAAGGAAAAACATAACAAATGGTTTTTAGCTTGTCCTTAATGAGAGAGCAAAACATAAATGCATAGGACACCTTCAAGTTTAAGAGGGCGACTAGATACAAATAATTTGAGAACAAGTGAAACCATGATCATGAATCAATCAATGAAAACTTTGGGACAATGCACATTATACTCAGAATGACAACTATGCTCTCTTAATGGTGCATAAAGGTAGAAGGTGGTGACTCAACATAAAAGTAGAAGAAAGGCCCTTCGCAGAGGGAAGCAGTGATTAAACATGTGCTAGAGCTTTTCATTTGTAAATCAGAGAGATAAAAATTGGGTTTTGAGAGGTGGTTGTCTTTGTCAACGACTGGCAATGGGGTTCTTACTATCTTCCATACAAAAATGAAGCAAGTTTTTGAGAGAGATTGGCACTTTTGTGCTCTTTTATAAAGCTTGGCACTCCTCCCTACCTTTTTTTTCCTTTCTCAAACCATGGCTAACCGATTCCATCGGGTGCCCACCAACATTCACATTCCATGGAGGAGTGCCTTTTTTCTTTTCTTTTTTCCTTTTTTCTTTTCTTTTTGGGATAAGCAATATGGAAGATAGCAAATCCGACCACTACGTCCCCATGAGCTAAAAACAGTGGCACAAAACGAGAGGTAGTTGAAAGTTTTTGAAAGGTAGCACATGAAAATTTACTTTGGAATGGCTTACAAATACCATGCATAGGAGTTTATAGTGGACACAATGGCAAACTTGGTTTTTGGGAGTTGGATGCACGAGTAGAGCTCATACTCAGTACAAAATGAGGGCTAGCAAAAGACTGGGAGCGACCAACTAAGAGAGCAATAATGGCCATAATCATGCAGAGCGACAAAGCGACATTAAAAGAAGCATAAGATGGCATCAAAAGTCAAAAACTAAATGATCATAGAGGCTATTGGCGACTTTGTAAGAGTCTAACATGTGTGAGCATGCGCCAAGTCAACCCAAATAAAGCATCAAGGAGAAAACCAAATAAATGCTTCCATATAATAAAAACAACGCATGATTTTTTCAAAGGCTCATTAAGCAATCTCAGTTATTTGAGACAAGTCATGCTACAGAAAAACCACTAAGCATACTATCAAAAATACATCAAGCATGACATGAAAAAGCCTAGGCCGTAGTCTACACAAGCTCCTTCTTGTACCACTTTTTTGCATAAAGCTTTTTCTCTTTTCCAACACCATTTTAAATTTTTTAAGACACCTCTTTTGATGAAAACCAATAAAGATCAGAGGCAAAAATACACCTTGATGAAAAGATATAACAAGATCTGAACACAAATCAAGGCAAAAAAATGCAAGCTAAACCCAGTAGCAGAAAAAGAGAACACTCGTTGAAACGATAGGAGTGAAAACTAGAGTGTTCTTGGCAAATGAAAAGCGAGTTCATCTCCTCCAAAAGAAACATGATGTGATCTAACCATTTATTGCAGCAAACAAAACTAAACTAATACTGAAAACAAAAACAACTGACGCTCCAAGAAAGACGCATAATGCATGAAGCAATAAAAATATAGTGTCTTGAAAGGTGACCTGATTTTTGCCGATGAAGAAGGGGGTGCCTCGGGGGCATCCCCAAACTTTGATGCTTGTACTTCTTGGATATTTCTTGGGGTGATGCATGGGCATCCCCAAGCTTGAGCTTTTGTCCATTCTTCAACTCATCTCATCATTCTCCAATCCCTACACTTGAAAACTTCCTTCATACAAAACTAAACACAAATCTATTAGCAACATTAGTTTAAGCATAACATATAATCAACCCTTTTTGCTTCAGGTTTCAACTCAAAACCACCACATATAAAGTATATACTACTGTAGCAACTTCCCCAAAAGTTCCATGATCAAAAGAACTCAAAAGAAAGCGATAAAGTGGCAAACACAAATATTGGCAGAAATCTGTCAAAACTGAACAGCTGACAAAGGTCGAATTTTTGAGGGGTTTTCTGTTGCTCAAATCAAAAAGTATTCAACTAAAAAAAGTTTGGATATAACCTGGGGCATATGCACAAGAAATCGCAGGTCCAAAAGATATACAGAGAATTTTCACGAATTTTTACGGTGCAGCACCGAAAACAGTTTCAGGACAGCAACATCCCCAAATCTTTACCTCACTCAAATTAGAGGCTTCTCTTGGCACAACAAAGAAATAAAAAGGATAAGGAGAGGTCATTATAGTAGTAATAACTTCCAAGACTCAAATAAAAGAAAAAGTACTGAAAATAAACAATGGGTTATCTCCCAAGAGTGCTTTTCTTTAACGCCTTTGAGCTAGGAGCAGTAATTTGCAAAGATGCTCATGTGGGCGCCATATAAGAGCTTGAGGCAAAGGCGCCATATAGGAACTTAAAGCAATAGAGAGCATCAAAAAGCAAATGTGAAAGACATTTATATCTGAACCACTTCCTACGCATAGGAATCTTGTAAGAAAATAAATCAACGAGGCACATAGTAGCAAGCATGGATAGATAAAACAAGTGCCACTTCAAGATTTGCAACATAAAGAGGGGAAACTTAATATTGTTGAGATCCATCAAACCATGTTTCCCTCTCTCATAATAACTTTCAGTAGCATCATGAATAGAACTAACAATATAACTATCACATAAAACATCCCTATCATGAGCCACATGCATAAAAGAATTAATACTCACCACAGGAACAATAGTAGTAGGAGCAGATTCAACAGAATAATTATTCTCATCACCATAATCATCATAAATAGGAGGCATATTGTAATCAGAACTAATTTTATCCTCAATAGTAGGTGAACTAAAAATATTATACCCATCATCATAACCATCATAAACTAGAGGTTTAGTATCATCACAAGCTAAAGAGCAGCTATTTCGCAAAGCATATTCTTCAAACATATCATCATAAGAAGGAACATCACATATGGGAGATAAAATATTATCAGAGCAAACTTTCTCCACTAAAGCTGGGGAACTAAAAATATCATACTTAACAAAACCAGCTTCCCCAAGCTTAGACTTTTCTATAGCATTAGTAATAACAGTGTTCGAAACATTCATACTAACATCACTATTAGCATGCAAATTAAGCTCCAAAGGTTTTTCAATTTTCTCTTCAAACACTTCATATCTAAACCCAGGAAAAATAAAAAACAAGAAACAAAAAGATGTAATTGCAGAATCTAAAGGAAATAACTTTGAGCACTCACCAGCAACTAAAAGACTTAGTAGCCAAAGAATGTGAGTACCTTTTACCTTACCTCCCCGGCAACGGCGCCAGAAAAGAGCTTGATGTCTACACACACTTCTGTTCTTGTAGACAGTGTTGGGCCTCCAAGTGCAGAGGTTTGTAGAGCAGCAGCAAGTTTCCCTTAAGTGGATCACCCAAGGTTTATCGAACTCAGGGAGGAAGAGGTCAAAGCTATCCCTCTCAAGCAATCCTGCAATTACGATACAGAAAGTCTCTTGTGTCCCCAACACACCCAATACACTTGTCAGATGTATAGGTGCACTAGTTCGGCGAAGAGATAGTAAAATACAAGCGGTAGTGATGATTATAAATAGTAACTGTGATATGAAATAAGTATCGCTGCGAGCAAACATGTAACAAAACAGGAAGTAAACGGTGTGCAATGCTTGGAAACAAGGCCTAGGGATCATACTTTCACTAGTGGACACACTCCCAACAAATATAACATAACTGAACAAATAGATAACTTCTCTTCACTAAGGTACTCTGAATCACTCTCCTATTGAACAACACTAATCATTGCGTAGGGCTACGAAGCACTCCTCAAAGTTCATCAAGTACTTGACAAACACCACTCATAGACATATCCAAATCAAAGCACAACTCAAGATAGATATTATTGCAACTTAGACCAAGTACTAACACGGTGCACACACTGTCAACATTACACCATGAAAGGAGGAATAGATCACTTCAATACTATCATAGTGATAATTATTCTCATAATCCATAAGAGATCACAATCGTAGCCTAGACCAAGTACCACCATGATGCACGCACTGTCACTGTTACACCATGGCAGGAGGAATAGATTACTTTAATAATACCACTAGAGTACACATAATATCTGAATAATGACATCTACTTGTTCAACATGACACAAAGCTCACGATCACATAAAGATCACATCATGGGAGAGAGAGGTGAACCACATAGCTACCGGTAGAGCCCTTAGCCCCGGGGATGAACTACTCCCTCCTCATCATAGGAGACAACAAGGTTGATGGAGATGGCGGTGAGGTCGATGGAGACGGCGGAGACGGCGATGGAGACCGATGGAAGTGGCTCCGGGGGCACTTCCCCGTCCCGGCAGGGTGCCGGAACAGAGACTTCTGTCCCCCAAAATTTGTCGACGGCGGCGGCGGAGCTACGAAACTGTTCTGGGAAAAACGTTGACTCCCTTAGGGTTTTCCGTCCCGAGGCTTTATATAGGCGAAGGGGCATCGTCAGGGGGCAGCCAGGGGCTCCTCACACCAGGGTGGCGCGGCCAGGGCCTGGGCCGTGCCACCTATGTGTGAGGGCGGCCTCTGGCCCCCCTCCGGCTCTCTTTCGGTCTTCGGGAAGCTTCCGGGAAAAATAAGACTTCTGGAACTTGTTTCGTCCAATTCCGAGAATATTTCCTGTGTAGCTTTTCTGAAACACAAAAACAGCAGAAAACAGGGAACTGGCACTGTGGCATCTTGTCAATAGGTTAGTTCCGGAAATCGCATAAAAAGTGCCACGAAGTGTAACGAAACACAAGGCAAATGGTGTAAAAACAAGCATGGAGCATCAAAAATTATAGATACGTTTGAGACGTATCACATATGCACGTTGTCTTTATTCTATCAATTGCCCAACTATAATTTGTTTACCCAGCATGTGTTATTTTATCTTATGGAGAGACACCGCAAGTGAACTATGGACCCTGGTCCTATTTCCTTTATATTGCTATCACCTGTTTACTTTACTCGCATATTACTATTGCTTTCCACTCGATACGCTCATACCCTTTGTTTCAAGCAAACCGGTGAGATTGACAACCTCATCGTAAGTTGGGAACAAAGTATTTGGTTGTGTTGTGTGCAGGTTCCATGTTGCTGCTGGTTGAAGACGCGCTAACAAGTTATCATTAACGGCACCCTTGTTAGAGTGTCACGCAGCTATCAAGCATCACCTTCAGTCGTACTCATCCTCCTACTAGATTGATAACCTTGGTTTCATAACTGAGGGAAAACTTGCTGCTATATTCATCAAACCTTCTCTTGGGATTTTCCAACTGGCTGGTCATTTACTACATATTCCCACTTGGCACAGAATTTCTGGCACCGTTGCCGTGTATTAAAGAAGAAGCTTTCACACCATCATCACCGCGCCATCAACAAGTTTTCTGGTGCCGTTGTCGGGGAGGAAAGAAGACTTCTGCAAGGGGAGTTTCGCACGCACATCCTTTACTTTCTTTTAAGTTTTGGTTTTATTTTATTTTTACTTGCGTCGTTTTATCAAAAACACAAAAAATTTAGAATCCTTTGTAGTTGTTTTTACTTGTCTGCTTTTAGTTTTGCTAGAATGGCTACTCCTGAGAACACCAAGTTGTGTGATTTTACTAGCACTAATAATAGTGATTTTATCTGCACTCCTATTGCGCCACCTGCTCCTGCTGCAAATTTTTATGAGATTAAGCCTGCTTTGTTGAACCTTGTTATGAAAGAGCAATTTTCTGGTGCTAGTACTGATGATGCTGCAGCTCACCTCAACAATTTTGTTGAGCTATGTGAGATGCAGAAATATAAGGATGTGGAAAGTGATATTATTAAGCTTAAGTTGTTTCCTTTTTCTTTGAGAGGAAAAGCTAAGGATTGGTTACTGTCTTTGCCTAAAAATAGTATTGATTCATGGGCTAAGTGTAAGGATACTTTTATTGGTAGATACTATCCTCCTGCTAAGATTATAGCTTTGTGTAGCAATATTATGAAGTTTAGTCAGTTTGATAATGAACATGTTGCTCAAGGTTGGGAAAGAATGAAATCTATGATAAAGAATTGTCCCACTCATGGACTGACTACTTGGATGATTGTTCAAACTTTTTATGCAGGACTGAATTTTTCTTTAAGGAACCTACTTGATTCAGCTGCTGGAGGCACTTTTATGTCCCTTACCTTGGGCACCGCAACAAAGCTTCTCAACAATATGATGGTAAATTACTCTAAATAGCACACCGAGAGAGCTCCACAAGGTAAGAAGGTAAATTCTATTGAGGAACCCTCTTCCTTGAGTGATAAGATTGATGCGATTATGCTTATGCTTTCAAATGGTAGGACTCATTTTGATCCTATTAATGTTCGTTTGGCCTCTTTGGTTGCTCAAGAAGAGCATGTTGATGTAAACTTCATTAGAAATAATAATTTTAACAACAATGCTTATAGGAACAATTTTGCTAGTAACAATTATAGGCCGTATCCTTCTACCAATGGTAATGGTTATGGTAATTCTTATGGTAATTCCTCCAACAACACTAGGGTCGCGCCCTCCGAGCTTGAGGTAATGCTCAAGGACTTCATCGGTAAGCAAAATGCTTTTAACAAGTCTGTTGAGGAAAAGTTAGGCAAAATTGATTTTCTTGCTTCTAAAGTTGATAGCCTTGCTCATGATGTTGAACTTCTGAAATTAAAAGTGTTGCCTAATGAGGTGAAAGAGAACAATCCTTTTGCTACTGCTAATGCTATCCAAGTTAGAATTGATGAAAATGTTAGGATGCTAGCAGAAATGCATGCCAGGTGGGAAAGAGAAGATGAGATGGCTATAAAGATGAAGGTATTTACTATTACTACCTCTAATGATGTTGCTCCTAATGCTAGCAATCCTCTTACTTTGATTGGTGTAGATAAAACTCCCACTCCTTGTGTTAAAAAGCCTAAAACTGCCAAAACTTTTTCTCAAAAGAGTGCTGAAATTTTTCGGAGTGTAGGAGATGATAGCTCTATTTCCTTTAATGATTTTGATGTTGATGGCTGCAATATATCTGAAGTTATTTTGTTCTTGCAAAAGCTTGCTTTGACTCCCAATGCTAGTTCTTTAAATGTTGCTTTTACTAAGCATATTACCAATGCTCTTATGAAAATTAGGGATGAAAAGTTGAAGCAAAAAGCTTCTATTCCCAAGAAGTTAGAAGATGGTTGGGAACCCATCATTGATATGCATGTTAATGGTTTTGATTGCCATGCTTTATGTGATCTAGCTACTAGTATTTCTATCATGCCTAGAAAGATTTATGACATGCTTGATTTACCACCTTTTGAAAAGTGTTATTACGATGTTCCTATTGCTGATATTGCTAAGAAGATACCTTTGGGAAGGATTAATGATGTTCTTATTATGGTTAACAATAACCTTGTTCCCGTTGATTTTTTGTCATGGATGTTGAATGCAATGCTTCATGTCCTATTATTTTGGGAAGACCTTTTCTTTGAACTGTAGGTGCCATCATTGATATGAGGGAAGGCACCATCAAATATCAATTTCCACTCAAGAAAGGTATGGAACACTTCCCTAGAAAGAGAAAGAAATTGCTTTTTGACTCTATTCTTAGAGCAAATTATGAGCATGATGCTTCATCACTTGATGTTACTTGATTCGCACTTTCTGCGCCTAGCTCAAAGGCGTTAAAGAAAAGCACTCTTGGGAGATAACCTAATGTTTTTACATTCAGTTCTTTTTCTTTTATTTGAGCCTTGAAAGTTATTACTACTGTAATGACCTCTCCTTATCCTTTTTATTTCGTTTTTGTGCCAAGAGAAGCCTCTAATTTGAGTGAGGTAAGATTTGGGGATGTTGCTGTCCTAAAACAGTTTTCGGTGCTGCACCATAAAAATTCGTGAAAATTCTCTGTATATCTTTTGGACCTGCGATTTCTTGTGCATATGACCCAGGTTATATCCAAACTTTCATTAGTTGAACACTTTTTGATTTGAGCAACAGAAAACCCTCTGAAAATTCGACCTTTGTCAGCTGTTCTATTTTGACAGATTTCTGCCAATATTTGTGTTTGCTGCTTTATCGCTTTATTTTTGAGTTCTTTTGATCACGGAACTTTTGGGGAAGTTGATACAGTAGTATATTATTTATATGTGGTGGTTTTGAGTTGAAACCTAAAGCAAAAAAGGGTTGATTCAATGTTATGCTTACAATAATTTTGCTAATAGATTTGTGTTTAGTTTTGTATGAAGGAAGTTTTCAAGTGTAGGGATTGGAGAATGATGAGATGAGTTGAAGAATGGACAAAAGCTCAAGCTTGGGGATGCCCACGCACCCCAAGAAATATCCAAGAGGTACAAGCGTCAAAGCTTGGGGATACCCCCGAGGCACCCCTTCTTCATCGGCAAAAATCAGGTCACCTTTAAACGCACTATATTTTTATTGCTTCATGCATTATGCGTTTTTCTTGGAGCGTCAGTTGTTTTTAGTTTTCAGTTTTGTTTAGTTTTGTTTGCTGCAATAAATGGTTGGACCCCAACAAATTTCTTTTGGAGAAGTTGCCTTGCTTTTCATTTGCCAAGAACACTCGTTGAACGATAAGAGTGAAAAACGGACTTGATCGAGTGTTCTTCTTTTTCTAGAACTGCGTTTAGCTTTCGATTTTTGCCTTGATTTATGTTCAGATCTTGTTATATCTTTTTATCAAGGTGTATTTTGACCTCTGGTCCATATTGGTTTTCATCAAAAGAGTTGGTTATAAAAAGTTTGAATGGTGTTGGAAAAGAGAAAAAGCTTTATGCAAAAAAGTGGTACAAGAAGGAGCTTGTGTAGACTGCGGCCTAGGCTTTTGCATGTCGTGCTTGATGTCTTTTTGATAGTATGCTTAGTGGTTTTTCTGTAGCATGACTTGTCTCAAATGAATGAGATTGCTTAATGAGCCTTTGAAAAAATCATGCGTTGTTTTAATTATTTGGAAGCATTATTTTGGTCTTCTCCTTTGATGCTTTATTTGGGTTGACTTGGCGCATGCTCACACATGTTAGACTCATACAAAGTTGCCATAAGCCTCTATGATCATTTAGTCTTTGACTTTTGATGCCATCTTATGCTTCTTTTAATGTCGCTTTGTCGCTTTGCATGATTATGGCCGTTATTGCTCTCTTAGTTGGTCGCTCCCAGTCTTTTGCTAGCCCTCATTTTGTACTGAGTATGAGCTCTAATCGTGCATCCAACTCCTAAAAACCAAGTTTGCCTTTGTGTCCACTATAAATTCCTATGCATGGTATTTGTAAGCCATTCCAAAGTAAATTTTCATGTGCTACCTTTCAAAACTTTCAACTACTTCTCATTTTGTGCCACTGTTTTTAGCTCATGGGGACGTAGTGGTCGGAATTGCTATCTTTCATATTAAATTAAGTACCCCTCGACTAGGAAGCTTCATCTGCTCGTCATTAATTTTGCATGAGAGCTGGTCAGACCATTGCAATCTAATTTTAAAAGAAAAGAAAAAGGGCACTCCTCCATGGTATGTCAATGTTGGTGGGCACCCGATGGAATCGGTTAGCCATGGTTTGAGAAAGGAAAAAAGGTGGGGAGGAGTGCCAAAGCTTTATAAAAGAGCACCAATGTGCCAAATTTTCAAAGGATTCGGAACCGCTCTCACTTGTTTATTATGGAAGATAGTAAGACCCCATTGCCAGTCGTTGACATGAAACTGATGGGTTCGTAGCATAGAAAACAAAAATTTTCCTACGCATGAACGCATAAACTGGCCAAGAAACTCTACGAGATGGTAGCAACGGATACTCACCCTCGACGACCGTGAGCGGGGATTACGTTCCCGCACAAACGTTGACGATGGAGAGTTGGTGAAGACGCACGTAGTCGACGTAGTCGTTCACTTGACGTAGTCGACGTAGTGGTTCACTTGACGATCACAAGATCGTGTACCCGGCGCCACAAGTGGCATCGCCCCCGTACTCGCACACACGTGCAGCTTGACGTCGACTCCTCCACGCCCTCGGTCCAGCGGGGCAGCGGAAGAAGGGATCCGCCGGACACTCCTCCACACACTTCTCAAGTGGGTGAACTACGAACTACAATTCCGGCAGAGCTTCGCTAAGCTAAGACGGAAAGTGGACAGCAACTATGCAAAGGGAGGGAGGATCAAGAAGTGTGTGTACAAGGGAGAGAGGGGGGGTTTATATAGAGGAGGAGGGCAGCCAAGGGGCTGGCCGGCCAAGGTCTCTCCTCCCTCTTCATTGCCCCCTCTTCATTCCCTTTTATGGTTATTACTCCCTCATCAACATGAGGTAACCCCCATTTTAATGCATGACATTCATGCCAATTAAAATCACACTTATTGATTTAATAAAACATTTTTATTTCTTTAATATTTGTTAATTCATTCAATTAACAAACATTAACAAATACACCCTTGAGTTATTTCGATATCCCGAAACAATTTCGGTGCTTTTCAGAAACAACCCTTATGCTGTCCTGTAATTCGATCGGAGTATCGTATCCACTCAAAAACAACGACGAGTCTTAAGTGTGTCACCCTACGGTTCGTGAATAACATGGACATGATCGAGACTCCTCTCCGATCAATAATCAACAGCGGGATCTGGAAATCCATGATGACTCCCACTTACTCAACGATGAACTAGTGATCGTGTGAACCGGTAACGAACATAGTTAATTCCTTTTGTCTCACGATATTATTACTTGTCCGAGATCCGATCATTTGGTATCAACCATACCTAGTTCGATCTCGTTCCCGACAAGTCTCTTTACTCGTTCTGTGATAATGAATTCCTGTGACCTAGTCACATGCTTGCAAGCGATTCCAATGCAATATCACCGAGAAGGGCCCAGAGAATATCTTTCCGTCATCCGGATGGACAAATCCCACTCTTGATCCATGAGCCTCAACTAATACTTTCAGAATACCCAAATCAACCTTTATAATCACCCTGTGACGGTGTGACGTTTGATATCATCAAAGCACTCTTCCGGTATCAGTGATTAACATGATCTCATGGTCTGAGGATTAGAACTATTTCGTATGAGTTTGATATAGCAATGAACTTGATGACTTGATCGTTTTGCTATTCATACTATGGGTGTGAGTGTTCATCATATCATTCTTCTAATGATATGACCCCGTTATTAACAACATCCAATGTTCATGATCAGGAAACCTTGATCATCAGTTAATCAACGAGCTAGTATAAAAGAGAGACTTTACTAGGAACCTTTTATAGTTTATTAATCACACAAGTATTAATGTTTCCGATTAATACAATTCTAGCATGAGAAATAAACATTTATCATAAACATGGAATATGATAATAACCACTTTATTATTGCCTCTCGGGCATATTCCCTTCAGTCTCCCACTTGCACTAGAGTCAATAATCTAGTTGATACTTGCGTATATAACACTTATGGCTTTCACGTGTTATCCGTACGCGTTGCAGTGGTTAATCTGATCTCCAGATCTGACACTTTCAGTTCTGTGTGTATTTGCATGTCTTTGCGTCTCTACGCATCACTCATTTCTCAAATGAGATAGTTGGGTATAAATTTGGTCCGTTGGTGAGACCTTAGTTCCTTTAGCTAAAATCATGTTGTCACTATTGTCGCACAATAGATCTTCACAGTAATAGCCAGCTTGGAACTACACCTAGTTTGATAACAAACTTCTTGACACAAATGCCCTCTTTTGCTACTTCGAAAGTAGCCATATACTCAACATTTGTTGTAGAATCCATCACAATGTCTTAACTTTGGAACTCATCCAAATCCATCATGGAACTTCCTTCCATTACATTGTGCCACCTAAATATATAGCTAAAATTGAGATAAACTTAATTGTATCTTGTGACAAACTTAGTACCAATGTAACACTTTACAATGAACTATGTGTCACTTGGCATACATAATATATATATCCTTAGTCCTTCCAAAGCACATAAGGATATCTTTACTACTGTCCAGTGATCATCTTATGATATTTATCACTCTGGTATATGCTCATAACATTTAGAGCATAGGACATATATGTACATATCACGGAATACATGATCGATCAAATCATTCATGTGTCTTCACTCATCAAGTGTCAAAAACACCTGAATCTTGTTTCAACCTCTTCCATGCGACAAGAACTTTTCTTGTCGTTTCCATATTGAACTTCATTCAATATTTCATCTATGTACTTTGGCACAACCATATTGGTACCTCGATCTATCTATATAGACATCGAGACCCAATATTTTGGTTTTGCCTAAGTCTTTCATTGAAATCTAATTTTAATGAAAATCTTAACCAGTGTCAATAAAAGATACATCATTTCCAATTAACAATATGTCTTCTACATAATGTACTAGAAATATGTCTCAGCGCTCCCACTTAATTTCTTGCAAATGCAAGCATATTCATCGTATCTGATGAAACTAAACCTTTTAATTATTTCATCACGGTGAATATTCCAACTCCGCGATGCTTACTTCAACCATTGAAGTTTGCATGCCTTTTAGCATCCTTTGAATTTACAAAACCCATTGGACCATGTCATGTACATGTCGTAGGTAACCATTCTATTAGAAGAATGTTGTCTTGTTTGTTCAACTAACATATACCAAACTTGGCATATGTAGTGGTTGCTACAGTAATCCATCCAGACAAAATATCGCTGTGAAAGATCAAATCTTGTCACAGTCAACTCCTTGAACACAATCGTAAACTCTTTTAACGATGTGTCGACTATTTCATAAATGTTAAACATCCATGTCTGCCTTTATAGATCCAAATATGTTCATTAGGCTTCATGCCTTTTGAGGGTCTTCCAAGTTCAGAAACTTGGTTTCTCATATATGGAACTATCACAGATTCTATGGCTTCTAGCCATTTGACGGAGTCAGGGCCCATCATCGCTTCTTTGCATGCAGTCGGTTCATCATTGTCAAACAATAATGATTCATTCTCAAATCTAACTTATTTGATTGTTACCCGACTCACGCGGTTCAATAGGAACTTTGATCTATGTGACCACAACCTTTGAGGTACGACAGCCATGCGCATTGTGGCCGCCTCCGGGACACTTCCCAGCGCTGCGCTACTCAGCACATATAGCTTAGGTTCAATAACCCAATCAAAGTTCTATTGTCCTCCCACTTGACTTTTTGCGAAAAATTCCTTCTCAAGAAACTTGACGTTTTCAGCGACAAACACTTTTGTCTTCAGTGTTCTGGAGGAATACCCAATATTTACTTTGGGATAACCTACAAAGACGTATTTATCCGACTTTGGTTGTAAACATTTTACATATGCATAGCATACCAAAATTTTAGAAAAGACAATTTGGGTTTTATCCCATGCCATAACTCATATGGTGTCATTTCAACGGATCATGATGGCGCTCTTTTCAGTGTAAAAGCGGTAGTCTCTAAAGCTTTATCCTTAAAATATAATGGCAGTTTTATAGACGACACCTTTGATCCAACGATGTCAAACAAAGTTTGATTTCATCTCTCGAACACTCCATACTCCTATGGTGTTTCGAGAAATACAAGTCTATGGAACGATTCCTCAACTTTTAGGTGTTTGCTAAACTTGTAACTCAAATATCTTCCTTTATGATCAAATCATAAATTCTTTATTCTCTTGTTACAATGATTTTCAACTTCAACTAGAAATACTTTGAACAATATTCAAATATTTCATGCTTCTTCCTTATCAAGTAAATATACACATATATCTACTCAAATCATTGGTTAAAGTAAATGAAGTTCAAGAATTCACCATACACGGCTACATATAATGGACTATATACATCAATATGTACAATATCCAATAAGTTAGTCGTCCGTTCTTCTTTGGCCTACAAACGGAGTTTTAATCATCTCTAGGAAATTTTCACAAGCGTCAATTGATTCAAAATCAAAAGACTCCAAAATCCCATCAACATGGAGTTTCTTCATGTTTACTTTCCAATATGATTTAAACGATGGTGTCACTCATAAGTGATCTTCTAATCATTTGTCTTTAGACATTTTTAGCATCAGTGTTATGGATGTGATTTATCCAACAAGATAAGCGTTCATCCATCTTTTATGAATGCGGTAATAATTTGAACAACCGTTGTTCTCATAATACCATAACAATTATTCAAACAAATCTTGAAGGCTAGGTTTAATTCCAACGAAACACAATAACACTTTATTTGTTTTCGATGAGAATCATCCCATATTCATTTGCTAGTTAATTAGGCCATTGTAGTTCTTGTATTGCGTTGTTCTGTATGACAGTTCATACCAACCAATTTAGTATCAAATACCCAAGAACCACATTGTTTTAACAAGCAACGAATACACCCATAACATGTATATCTTCTATATACCTGAGCTGGACATTTCCAGTCTTTTCTTTTCTGCCAGAATAAATTTTGGATTCTCTTTTAGCAATTCTTTTCCTTTTAGAAGAATCTATCAACATCAGTAGTGGCGCCATTCACATGGAACATAGTTCAAGGCATGATTAGTCAAACACTAATACCCTTGGACTCGCACTTTGAAGTAGATCACCATTATCAAATATTTGGTGTTCTTCCAAATTCCATTCTTTAGTAATCTTTTAGTGTAGTAAACATTTTACCTACATCTTCCATTCATCCTATCATGACAACTTTCATGATCAAGCTACTATAGCTCATGAGGACGAATTGTGAGTATAATGTTAGTTCCTAAACCTTTTAGGAGATCTAGACGCCTAGCGTCTCCAATCCTCGCAAATTCTCATACAATACGAGAACATGTGTCTTACTAAATTATACTCTATCACTTTGCAACCAAACATTGTTTCAGATATCATAATATCTTCCACACATGATAGTTTATGAAACAATTCTTTCAACTCCTAGATAACCTTGATACTAAAAACAACTTTTTAATATCAAGGATCATGGAGGCAAGTGTGATACTTAGATACTAATACTGGAATTGTTACTCTTGATTTAATACTACTTATTAAATTTTATCGAGTAACAAGGGTTTGCTAAAAGTTTGCAATAGGACTTTAAACTTTAGATTGACATTCAAACAATACGATACCAGTTCGTAAAGTTAACATCCAGAATTCAATAGTTCTATTATCTCAATTATAGCTAATCGCAAGGTAGTAAACGGATGCCAATGACTACAACAAACTATGCAAATTCACTTTGATTTAGTTCATGATAAATTGAGTTCTATAATTCAAAATTACTAAATAAACTCCCACTTAAAAACAACATCCCTCCTAGTTTTCTTAAGTGATTACACGAACCAAATTCACTATACCGCAACCGATCATCACGTGCAACGGCATAGTTTCAAAGGCGAACATCACCATGTTCATCATATCAACCATATGACTCATGCTTAACCTTTCGGTTTGTGTTCCGAGGCCATGTCTGTACATGCTAGGCTCGCCAAGTAGAACCATAGCACTCGCGTGTGTAAAACTGTCTTACACCCGTCGTATGTGAACGTAGAGTCTGTCACACCCGATCATCACGTGGTGTCTCGAAACGACGAACTTTCTTGACGGTGCATGCTATGGAAGAACACATTTTTATCTTGATATTTATGTGAGAGGGATCATCTTATAATGCTACCGCGCGATCAAATCTAAGCAGAATAAGATGCATAAAAGGATAAACATCACATGCATATATAATGTGATATGATATGGTCCTTCACGCATTCGATCTCCATCTTGTGCGTCATGGAATAATCTCCATCATTCCACCAGCGTAGCACCAAGGTCCATGGCGCGCCACCTTGGTTGTCTTCCTCCATTACAATATATCACTTGGATATATATATACGGCACGCAGGCCATTTAAATGTAAAGACAACCATATGGCTCCTGCCGGTTGTTTATATCTTACAAAAAGGATCATCGCATACAATTTGTAACATAAACAACTTGACCATATCACATCACATGCCCCTGCAAAAACAAGTTAGACGTTTCTAATTTGTCTTGCATATTTTACGTGGTTTGGGGCTTTCTAGGAAGAACCGTTCTTACCTACGAACAAGAACCACAACGGTGATAAAAATATTATTAACAACTCTTTGTAAAATAGATCATAACTATAGTGGGAGAAACGTGCACCCGCAAAGCCACATATGCCGAAGCATGTCAAGTGTGGGACAAGTCTCGTGAACGCGGTCACGTAAGGTTAGTCTCGGGCAGCTTCAATCCCACTATACCACTATGATCCAAAATACCAAAAAATTGCAATAACATGATCATCAACGCCCACATCCACATGTGTTCTAACCGTGCATACCAACTACGCATAGAGATGGCTCTGATACCACTGATGGGTTCGTAGCATAGAAAACAAAAATTTTCCTACGCATGAACGCATAAACTGGCCAAGAAACTCTACGAGATGGTAGCAACGGATACTCACCCTCGACGACCGTGAGCGGGGATTACGTTCCCGCACAAACGTTGACGATGGAGAGTTGGTGAAGACGCACGTAGTCGACGTAGTCGTTCACTTGACGTAGTCGACGTAGTGGTTCACTTGACGATCACAAGATCGTGTACCCGGCGCCACAAGTGGCAGCGCCCCCGTACTCGCACACACGTGCAGCTTGACGTCGACTCCTCCATGCCCTCGGTCCAGCGGGGCAGCGGAAGAAGGGATCCGCCGGACACTCCTCCACACACTTCTCAAGTGGGTGAACTACGAACTACAATTCCGGCAGAGCTTCGCTAAGCTAAGACGGAAAGTGGACAGCAACTATGCAAAGGGAGGGAGGATCAAGAAGTGTGTGTACAAGGGAGAGAGGGGGGGTTTATATAGAGGAGGAGGGCAGCCAAGGGGCTGGCCGGCCAAGGTCTCTCCTCCCTCTTCATTGCCCCCTCTTCATTCCCTTTTATGGTTATTACTCCCTCATCAACATGAGGTAACCCCCATTTTAATGCATGACATTCATGCCAATTAAAATCACACTTATTGATTTAATAAAACATTTTTATTTCTTTAATATTTGTTAATTCATTCAATTAACAAACATTAACAAATACACCCTTGAGTTATTTCGATATCCCGAAACAATTTTGGTGCTTTTCAGAAACAACCCTTATGCTGTCCTGTAATTCGATCGGAGTATCGTATCCACTCAAAAACAACGACGAGCCTTAAGTGTGTCACCCTACGGTTCGTGAATAACATGGACATGATCGAGACTCCTCTCCGATCAATAATCAACAGCGGGATCTGGAAATCCATGATGACTCCCACTTACTCAACGATGAACTAGTGATCGTGTGAACCGGTAACGAACATAGTTAATTCCTTTTGTCTCACGATATTATTACTTGTCCGAGATCCGATCATTTGGTATCAACCATACCTAGTTCGATCTCGTTCCCGACAAGTCTCTTTACTCGTTCTGTGATAATGCATTCCTGTGACCTAGTCACATGCTTGCAAGCGATTCCAATGCAATATCACCGAGAAGGGCCCAGAGAATATCTTTCCGTCATCCGGATGGACAAATCCCACTCTTGATCCATGAGCCTCAACTAATACTTTCAGAATACCCAAATCAACCTTTATAATCACCCTGTGACGGTGTGACGTTTGATATCATCAAAGCACTCTTCCGGTATCAGTGATTAACATGATCTCATGGTCTGAGGATTAGAACTATTTCGTATGAGTTTGATATAGCAATGAACTTGATGACTTGATCGTTTTGCTATTCATACTATGGGTGTGAGTGTTCATCATATCATTCTTCTAATGATATGACCCCGTTATTAACAACATCCAATGTTCATGATCAGGAAACCTTGATCATCAGTTAATCAACGAGCTAGTATAAAAGAGAGGCTTTACTAGGAACCTTTTATAGTTTATTAATCACACAAGTATTAATGTTTCCGATTAATACAATTCTAGCATGAGAAATAAACATTTATCATAAACATGGAATATGATAATAACCACTTTATTATTGCCTCTCGGGCATATTCCCTTCAGAAACAACCACCTCTCAAAACCCAATTTTTATCTCTGTTTTACAAATGAAAAGCTCTAGCACATGTTTAATCACTGCTTCTCTCCGCAAAGGGCCTTTCTTTTACTTTTATGTTGAGTCTCCACCTTCTATCTTTATGCACCATTAAGAGAGCATAGTTATCATTCTGAGTATAATGTGCATTGTCCCAAAGTTTTCATTGATTGATTCATATTGTTGGTTTCACTTGCTCTTAAATTACTTGTATCTAGTCGCCCTCTTAAACTTGAAGGTGTCCTATGCATTTATGTTTTGCTACTCCATGAGGGATAAGCGGAAAACCATTTGTACGTTTTTCCTTATAATTTGAACACACGTTTGACTTTCATTGTTTCATTTTCATGATCTTTTGTTTGTGTTCATTTTCATGTTATAACATAGTTGCTAAGTTTCTTCTATCAAGATCATATCTTTTATGCCCATGTTTTAAGTTCTTTTGATCCCAGCGCACAACGCTTACATACATGATCAAGATTGTGTAGGTGCATGTCAGCTCAAAAATTATTTTTTTTGTTATCACTTACCTACTCGAGGACGAGCAGGAGTTAAGCTTGGGGATGCTGATACGTCTCCAACGTATCCATAATTTTTGATGCTCCATGCTTGTTTTTACACCATTTGCTTAGTGTTTCGTTACACTTCGTGGCATTTTTATGCATTTTCCGGAACTAACCTATTAACGAGATGCTTGTCATGCTTCATGCACTAGCCAACGCAACCAAAAGTCCGAACTGATGGAAAGGGCTAGGCAATTCACTTATACACTTCAACACCCCCACTCACGTGTGACGGGAGAAGAGAAAGTCAACACGTGGACACAGACAGGAGAGGAGAAAATCAACACGTGGACACAAACGGGAGAATAGAAAGTCAACACGTGGACACAAAGGGGGCAACAGCAATTTTACAATAAATTGCGAAAACCAGGACTCGAACTCGAGACCCTGGGCTCTGATACCATGTTAAGCTTCATGCACTAGCCAACGCAACCAAAAGTCCGAACTGATGGGCAGGGCTAGTACAATCTACTTATACACTTCAACACCCCCACTCACGTGTGACGGGAGAAGAGAAAGTCAACACGTGGACACAAAGGGAGGCAACATCAATTTTACAATAAATTGTGAAAACCAGGACTCGAACTCGAGACCCTGGGCTCTGATACCATGTTAAGCTTCAATTTTACAGTGCCAGTTCCCTGTTTTCTGCTATTTTTATGTTTCAGAAAAGTTACACAGGAAATATTCTCGGAATTGGACGAAACAAAAGCTAGACATCCAGATATTTCACGGAGCTTCCAGAACACCGAAGAGGAGATGGAGCCGGACCAGAGGGTGGCCACACCACCAGGGGCGTGGCCCACCCTTGGGCCACACCGGCCTGTGGTGTGGGCCCCCTGGTCCACTTCTGACGACACCCCTTCGCCTATAAAGACCCCTCGACGGGAAAAACCTAAACACCCGATCACTTTTCCAGAACACATCGTGATCCGCTGCCGCCGTCGACCCAAAGATCGGGAGGGTCCAGAAGCTCTTCCCGGCACCCTGCCGGAGAGGGGAATCACCACCAGAGGCCTTCTTCATTGCCATGCTTACCTCCGGTGCAATGAGTGAGTAGTCTACCTTGGACTATGGGTCCATAGCAGTAGCCAGATGGTTGTCTTCTCCACCATGTGCTTCATGTTTAGATCTCGTGAGCTGCCTTACATGATCGAGATCACCGTTATGTAATTCTACATGTTGTGTTTGTTGGGATCCGATGAATATTGGTGTTATGATTGAGTTGAAGTGCTGAATTTTATCTTATGTTATCTCTATGTTGTTTATGATCTTGCATGCTCTCCGTTGTTAGTAGCTATCTTGGCCGAGTAGTTGCTAGTGACTCCAAGAGGGGGTATTTATGCTCGATAGTGGGTTCATGCCTCTATTTAATCTGGGGGAGTGACAGAAACCTCTAAGGTTGTAGATGTGCTGTTGCTACTAGGGGGAAAACAACATTCATATGCTCGAGGGCATATGCTTTGTTTACATTACACACTTTGCTTAATGCAATTATCTGTTGTTCGCAACTTAATACTTGTGGAGTTCTCGGATTGATTTGCCACAAGTGGATTATTAGTCATAGATGCAGTTGGATGGCGGTCTATGTATCTTGTTGTAATGCCCAGAGTAAATCTCATAGTGATCCTCTCGACATATGCACGTTGTCTTTATTCTATCAATTGCCCAACTGTAATTTGTTTACCCAGCATGTGTTATTTTATCTTATGGAGAGACACCGCTAGTGAACTGTGGACCCTGGTCCTATTTCCTTTATATTGCTATCACCTGTTTACTTTACTCGCACTGTTTACTTTACTCGCATATTACTATTGCTTTTCACTCGATACGCTCATACCCTTTGTTTCAAGCAAACCGGTGAGATTGAGAACCTCATCGTAAGTTGGGAACAAAGTATTTGGTTGTGTTGTTGTTGCGTGGTGAATGACCAGCCCGTTGGGAACCCCAAGAGGAAGGTGTGATAAATATAGCAGCAGATTTTCCCTCAGTTAAGAAACCAAGGTATGTCGATCAGGAGAAGAGCAGACAATAATGACTGAAGGTGATGCTTGCTAGTTTGCGACAGCTTCGGACAATTTATATATGGCGCCTCGTCCAAGCTTTGCTTGCTAGCTGCAACGCGGAACCTGCACACAACACAACCAAGTACTTTGTTCCCAACTTGCGATGAGGTTGTCAATCTCACCGGTTTGCTTGAAACAAAGGTTATGAGCGTATCGAGTGGAAAACAGTAGAAGTATGCGAGTAAAGTAAACAGTGCGAGTAAAGTAAACAGGTGATAGCAATATGATGGAAATAGGACCGGGGTCCACAGTTCACTAGTGGTGTCTCTCCATAAGATAAATAACACATGCTGGGTAAACAAATTACAGTTGGGCAATTGATAGAATAAAGATAAACGTGATATGTCAAGAAGATCACTACGAGATTTACTCTGGGCATTACAACAAAATACATAGACCGCCATCCAACTGCATCTATGACTAATAATCCACTTGTGGCAAATCAATCAGAGAACTCCACAAGTATTAAGTTGCGAACAACAGATAATTGCATTAAGCAAAGTGTGTAATGTAAACAAAGCATATGCCCTTGAGCATATGAATGTTGTTTTCTCCCTAGTAGCAACAGCACATCTACAACCTTAGAGGTTTCTGTCACTCCCCCAGGTTAAATAGAGGCATGAACCCACTATCGAGCATAAATACCCCCTCTTGGAGTTACTAGCAACTACTCGGCCAAGATAGCTACTAACAACGGAGAGCATGCAAGATCATAAACAACATAGAGATAACATAAGATATATTTCAGTATAGCAACTCAATCATAACACCAATATTCATCGGATCCCAACAAACCAAACATGTAGAATTACATAACGGTGATCTCAATCATGTAGGGCAGCTCATGAGATCTAAACATGAAGCACATGGTGGAGAAGACAACCATCTAGCTACTGCTATGGACCCATAGTCCAAGGTAGACTACTCACTCATCGCTCCGGAGGCAAGCATGGCGATGAAGAAGACCTCCGGTGGCAATTCCCCTCTCCGGCAGGGTGCCGGGAAGAGCTTCTGGACCCTCCCGATCTTCGGGTCGACGGCGGCGGTGGATCGCGATGTGTTCTGGAAAAGTGATCGGGTACTTAGGTTTTTCCCGTCGGGGGGTCTTTATAGGCGAAGGGGCGATGTCAGGAGTGGCCCCAGGCCCCCTCACACCATGGCGGCGTGGCCAGGGCCTGGGCCGCGCCAGCCAGGTGTGAGCCTGGCTTGTGGCCCCTTTCCTACTCTCCTTCGGATCTCTGGAAGCTCCCGGATAAAATAAGACTTCAGGAACTTGTTTCGTCCAATTCCGAGAATATTTCCTATGTATCACTTCTGAAACACAAAAACAGCAGAAAACAGGGAACTGGCACTGTGGCAACTTGTTAATAGGTTAGTTCCAGAAAATGCATAAAAGTGCCACTAAGTGTAACGAAACAGTAGGCAAATGGTGTAAAAACAAGCATGGAGCATCAAAAATTATAGATACGTTGGAGACGTATCAGTTGTGTGCAGGTTCCATGTTGCTACTGGTTGAAGACGCGCTAACAAGTTATCGTTAACGGCGCCCTTGTTAGAGTGTCACGCAGCTAGCAAGCATCACCTTCAGTCATACTCATTCTCCTACTGGATTGATAACCTTGGTTTCATAACTGAGGGAAAACTTGCTGCTATATTCATCAAACCTTCTCTTGGGGTTTTCCAACTGGCCGGTCATTTACTACATATTCCCATGTCAACTTGGCACAGAATTTCTGGTGCCGTTGCCATGTATTAAAGAAGAAGCTTTCACACCATCATCACCGCGCCATCAAGCAGCCATAAAAAGCCTCAGGTTAGTGGGAGATAAGTTAAAGCAGCACTCTTCAGAGAAGAAATCGACATATTACGAGGATAAGGGAAAGAAAAGCCGAAAGTACCAATCCTCGCAGAGCCAAAAAAGTGACTCAACCGGCGATGAAGATCACAAGGCATGAATGGAGGATGCAAGGAACATTATAGCATAGTCCAGGGTGAACAAGGCACGCTATGCATGGAATGAAGAAAACTATGAGGATGACGAAAAGGAAATGGGCGCGCTATGCTTTACCCGAAGGGTTTGTAGAACGTGAGTACCCAAAGGATTCAGATGACCACACGATCAGGAGAAATACGATGGGTCGCAAGAACCCAGGTTGTGGTTATCAGACTACCTTCAAGTAGTGCAAATACTTGGAGGAACAAGAGCAACAGCAATGCAAAGCTTATGACTACACCTCACCGGTGCAGCATGGTCCTGGTTAAGCACCTTACCCAATGATTCTATCGGCTGTTGGGGCGAACTAGAAAATCAATTCGAAAGAAATTTTCGCTCAACATACAAACGACCAACATTGATAGAGGAAGTCAAATCTTGTATGCAGAGAAAAGGCGAGACTCTACATTCATATATACAGCGATGGAGTATAATAAAAAAACTCCACAGAAGACGTCTCCGACGAGCGGGCAGTAGATGCTTTTTTGGCTGGCCTTCGCCATTCGGATCTCGTGGAAGAGTTAGAGAGAACAACGCCCAAAAAAGTGTCAGAATTGATAGAAATTGCAAGCAGATTCATCGATGGAGAAGACACTTATAACAACAAAAGGGTGCATTCACCAGAAGGCGACGGAGCAAGCAGGCAAAGGCGCAGATCTCGCAACGAGGATGGCCGCACAAGATGCAACCGAGTAGCCGCAGGATACAAAAGGGGAGACGAGGATGGAAACGAGAATAGAGAATACCAAGACAAAAACAACCGCCAATGAGAGAAGCCGAAATATTCCAACCCATTGGCAGAGGACATGCTTCATGGACCTTGACGCATCCACTATGCGTACCTAGATGGCAAGAGAGTTTCCAATCATCTGATGAGAGATGGCAGGACGTTCCTAAGACTGCAAGATGCCATGGAATTAAGCCGAGGAGCACAGCGAGGAAACATAACACATAGCAGCATAACCAGAGATCAAGGATATCTAGTACAAAGTGACGCAGGTCATCCACAATCAAAGGTGTAGATATCTGCAATGATCCAACCTGTCCCAAAATCCAAGAAAGAGCAGAAGAGTATATCAAGGCAAGTAAACCTAGCAATATCGTCACCACCAGCCACTATAGAGTATCTGCGATGGTCAGACCAAATGATCAGGTTCAGCAGAGCAGACCACCTAAGAAAAGTACCCAGGCCGGGACACGCACCAATGGTGTTGAAGGCGCAAATAGGAGGATACGACATCAGACAAGTATTTATGGATGCGGGTAGTGGCATAAAATTAATATACGTAAGGACCCTGAAGGCAATGAACATCTCACTAGAATGGTTCAAGCCGACAGATTGCTCTTTTCACAGGATAGTACCAGGAAGCGCAAACCATCCCCTTGGGAAAATTGAACTCGACGTCTGCTTCGGCAACAGCGGTAACTTCCGTAGAGAAAAGCTGGAATTCGAGGTGATGGACTGGCCCTCGCAGTACCACACAATCTTGGGACGGCCAGCGTTTGCAAAGTTCATGGCAGTTCCTCACTATGCATACCTGGCACTCAAAATTCCAGAACCTAAGGGGGTCATCACAGTATAGGGAAGCTTTGAAGTATCAAGCACTTGCGACAAAGAATTCAATAGGATGGCGCAAACTTTCGGCATGACAGCCGAATATGCAAGACTCAAAGGCAAAACTGACCACAATGTACTACCCGAGGTCGGTCGATCCCTGCCAGACCAGGCTTTCGACGCAACACAAGATTCTAAGAAAGTTCGGGTTCACCCCACGGACCCAAACAAGACCACTTCCATCGCAGTGAACCTAGATCCCGCATAGGAAAGCGCGCTCATCGAGTTCCTCCGTGAGCGCTAGGAAATCTTCGCCTGGTGTC
The DNA here is from genome assembly GCA_007115705.1 of Dactylis glomerata. NCBI lineage: Eukaryota > Viridiplantae > Streptophyta > Magnoliopsida > Poales > Poaceae > Dactylis > Dactylis glomerata. The sequence goes on from QXEO01000165.1 coordinate 1,233,459, forward strand.
CTTCAGACATGCCATGGTTTCCCAGGGAACTCGTCGAGCATGCACTAAATGTGGATCCAAAAGCAAGACCAGTCAAGCAACCTCTGCGATGGTTTGATGAACCCAAAAGGAAAGCAATAGCAGCCGAACTACACAGGCTAGAAAATGCAGGCTTCATCAGAGAAATCAAGGCATCCACCCTGGGTGTCTAACCCAGTAATCGTCCCAAAGAAAATACGGATGTGCGGCGAGTATGTGTCAATTACACATCTCTCAACAAACATTGTCCTAAGGATCCCTTTTCGCTACCGGGCATAGATCAAATAATTGACTCAACAGCAGGGTGTGCGAGGCTTTCCTTTCTGGACGCATATTTAGGTTACAATCAGATCAAATTGAAGAAAGAAGACGAAAAAATGGCCTTCATCACGCCATACGGCGTTTTTTGTTACCAAGTCATGCCGTTCGGCCTCAAGAACGTAGGAGCAACCTATCAACGGATGATGCAGAATTGCCTCGGAAGCCAAATAGGCTGCAACATCCAAGTATATGATGTCTACGCACGTGTTTGTTCTTGTAGACAGTGTTGGGCCTCCAAGTGCAGAGGTTTGTAGAACAGCAGCAAGTTTCCCTTAAGTGGATCACCCAAGGTTTATCGAACTCAGGGAGGAAGAGGTCAAAGCTACCCCTCTCAAATAACCCTGCAATTCCGATACAAGAAGTCTCTTGTGTCCCCAACACACCCAATACACTTGTCAGATGTATAGGTGCACTAGTTCGGCGAAGAGATAGTGAAATACAAGTAATATGGATGATTATAAGTAGTAAATGCAATCTGAAATAAATATCGCTGCGAGTAAACATGTAACAAAACTGAATGTAAAGGGCGTTTCAATGCTTGGAAACAAGGCCTAGGGATCATACTTTCACTAGTGCACACTCTCAACAAAGATAACATAATTGAACACATAAATAACCATCTTCACTATGCCACTCTAAACTATTCTCCAATGGATAACGAACACTAATCATGTGTAGGGCTACGAAGCACTCCTCAAAGTTCGCATTTTCCCATACTAGATTGCTCCACACTATCACCTTGAGCGCACTAGATGGTTCCAACAAATACCAACAATTTATAGAGACACTAGCCAAAAAGACACACATAATGTGCACACTGTCACCTTCACATCATGGTACATGGTGTCTCCGGAGATTACAATAATAAAGCACGGGAGTAGCATAATATATGAAAAATAGCATCTACCAATTCAACTAGATACAAAGCTCACGATCACATAAAGATCACATCATGGGAGAGAGAGATGAACCACATAGCTACCGATAGAGCCTTTAGCCCCGGGGGAGAACTACTCCTTCCTTATCATGGGAGACAACAACATTGATGGAGATGTCAGTGAAGTCGATGGAGACGGCGGTGGAGGCGATTGCATCGATGGAGATGGCTCAGGGGGCACTTCCCCGTCCTGGTAGGGTGCCGGAACAGAGACTTTTGTCCCCCAAAATTCGTCGGTGGCGGCGGCAGCGGAGCTGCGGGACTTCTTCTAGAAAATTGCCGATTGATTTAGGGTTTGGGCTTCGGAAGGCTTAATATAGGCGGGGAGGCAGCGTCAGAGGTGGACCAGGGCCTCCACACCATAGGGTGGCACGCCCAGGGGTCCACCCGCACCACCCCCTAGTGTGGTGGGTCCCTGGCCCCCCTCCGGCTCTCCTTCGGTCTACGTCCTGCATCCGGGAAAAATAGAAACTTTGGCCTTTGTTTCGCCCAATTCCGAGAATATTTCCTATGTAGCTTTTCTGAAACACAAAACAACAGAAAACAGGGACTGGCACTATGGCATCTCGTCAATAGGTTAGTTCTAGAAAACGCATAAAAACGCCACGAAGTGTAACAAAACACAAAGCAAATGGTCCATAAACAAGCATGGAGCATAAAAATTTATAGATACGTTTGAGACGTATCAAGCATCCCCAAGCTTAACTTCTGCTCGTCCTCGAGTAGGTAAGTGATAACAAAACAATAATTTTTGAGGTGACATGCACCAACACAATCTTGATCAACGATGTAAAGCATTGAGTGCTGAGATCAAAGTGCTTAAAACATGGGCATAAGAGACATAATCTTGACAATAAAACTTAGCAACCAGGTTATAACATGAAAAGTAACACAAACAAAAGATCATGAGTAATGAAGCATTGAAAGTCAAGTGTGTGTTTCAACCATATAGAAAAACATAGCAAAATGGTTTTTAGCTTGTCCTTCATGGAATAGCAAAACATAAATGCATAGGACACCTTCAAGTTTAAGAGGGCGACTAGATACAAATAATTTAAGAACAAGCAAAACCATAATCATGAATCAATCAATACTAAATTTTGGGACTATGCACATTAAACTCAGAATGACAACTATGCTCTCTTAGATGGTGCATAAAGGTAGAAGGTGGAGAATCAACATAAAAGTAAAAGAAAGGCCCTTCGCAGAGGGAAGCAGTGATTGCAAGTTTTATAAACCTCCAAAAATTATGATATTTACTAGCTTTGAGCTCTCATTGCCCCCATCATAGGCATCTTGAGTGGTTAAGGTTAATGCGAGTACAATTACGAAGCATATGCTTAACAAATCATAAGTTGAAAATCTCATGTCCCATGAAGTACGAATACCCAAACCTCATGCTACTCGACTTAGGTCCCAAGCAAGTTCTTGTCATTGTAAGCATACACGTATCATCGAGAACGCCAACGGGGGTACCTCTTGCCCGATGACATGGAACAAGCCCACATCAAACTGACAAGCCCACATCAAACTGACAAGACAAACCGACAATGAACACCTTGGCATCTCTTTTATTTACCATTGGTATAGCTTTTTATTGTGAGATGCATCGTCGAATGTCCACTATGGTCATGCTGTAAATTTCCACCATGAATGATGCATGGCTTAGATTAGCGGCCCAGGCGTTTCTCTAACACATATACAAACTCCATGAGCTCACAAGTTTCCAACTTATTTCACATCGCGAGTATCCATAAACAAAAGATCACGATATCAACCAAATGAGAGAAAGTGCAATGTTGAAAGCTTGCCCCATGACGGCATGGCTGGGCTAACTTCCAACTTATAACTTGCAAGCATAACGTCAAGATAAGAGAGCCACAATGGTCAAAATTATTAAAAGCAGAAAAGTAAAGTGTGCCATCAGGTTCGTGAGAGCTTTAATGACTAATTTTCACATAACACCAAAAAGTTTAATTTGAAGGATAGATAAAAGCAAGTCGAATGTTCTTGGAATAGCAAATTGCTAATAGGTATGTATGGTGGACACATTGGAGAACTTGGTTTTTGGGAGTTGGATGCACGAGAAGTATTCCCTCTCAGTACAAAATGAAGGCTAGCAAAAGACTGGGAGCGACCAACTAAGAGAGCAATAATGGCCATAATCATGCATAGCGACAAAACATCATTAACCAAAGCATAAAGTGGTATCACAAGTCAAAAACCAAATGATCATAGAGGCTTATGGTGACTTGTTAGAGTCAAACATGTTGTAAGCATGCACCAAGTCAACCCAAATAAAGCATCAAAGGAGAAAACCACAATAACATGCTCCCATATAATAAAAACAACGCATGATTTTTTTCAAAGGATCATTAAGCAATCTTTGTCATTTGAGACAAGTCATGCTACAGCAAAAACTACTAAGCATACTATCAAAAAGACATCAAGCACGACATGCAAAAGCCTAGGCTGCAGTCTACACAAGCTCCTTCTTGTACCATTATAGTCATAAAACTTTTTCTCTTTCCCAACACCATTCAAACCTTTTTGAGACATCTCTTTTGATGAAAACCAACATAGACCAGAGGTCTAAATGCACCTTTATAAAAAGATAAAATAAGATCTGAACAAAAATCAAGATGAAAAACAAAATCTAAATGCAGTACTAGAAAAAGAGAACACTCGTTGAACGATAAGAGTGAAAACTAGAGTGTTCTTGGCAATGAAAAACGGAGTATGGCTCTCTCCAAAACAAACATGATGTGATCCAACCATTTATTGCAGCAAACAAAACAAAAGAAAACTGAAAGCGAAAGTAAAGATGCTCCAAGAAAAACACATAGAATACGAAGCAATAAAAATATAGTATCTTGAAAGGTGACCTGATTTTTGCCGATGAAGAAGGTGTGCCTCGAGGGCATCCCCAAGCTTTGACGCTTGTACCTCTTGGATATTTCTTGGGGTGACATGGGCATCCCCAAGCTTGAGCTTTTGTCCATACTTCATCTCATCTCATCACTCTCCTTTCCCTACACTTGAAAACTTCCTTCATACAAAACTTCACACAATTCTATTAGCAACATTAGTGTAAGCATGATAGTAAATCTACTCTTTTGGTTCAGTTTCAAACTCAAATATACCATCCATTAAAGCATAAGCTACTGTAGCAACTTCCTCAAAAGTTTCGTGATCAAAAGAACTCAAAAAGAAAGCGATCGAGAGGCAAACACAAATAGTGGCAGAAATCTGTCAAAACAGAACAACTGACAAAGATTGATTTTTCTGAGGACCTTCTGTTGCTCAAATAGAAAAGTGCAAAACTAATAAAAGTTTGGAAATAACCTGGGGCATGTGCACAAGAAATCGCAGATCAAAAAGACATTCTGAGAATTTTCAAGAATGTTTACGGTACAGCGCAGAAATCTGTTTCAGGATAGCAACTTCCCCAAATCTTACCTTCCTCCAATTAGAGGTTCTTCTTGGCACAAAAACAAAATAAAAATGATAATGAGAGGTCATTACAGTAGTAATAACTTCCGAGACTCAACCAAAAGAAAAAGTACTGAAAAGAAAACATTGGGTTATCTCCGAAGAGTGCTTTTCTTTAACGCCTTTGAGCTAGGCGCAATAGTTTGAGAAGATGCTCACATAAACGCCGGAAAGAACTTGAAGCAAGAGAGAGCATCAAAAAGCAAATATGAAACAAATATAAATCTAAACCACTTCCTATGAAAAAGATTCTTTTAAGGAGACAAGTCATAAAATCACAAAGCAACTAGCATAGGAAGGCAAAATAAGTGCAACTTCAAGAATTCCAACAAAAAGAGGGGAAACTTAATATTGTTGAGATCCCTCAAACCATGTTTCCCTCTCTCATAATAACTTTCAGTAGCATCATGAATATAATTAACAATATAACTATCACATAAAACATCCTTATCATGAGCCATATGCATAAAAGAATTAATACTTCCCACATGAACATAGTCATTCTTAGTAATCGTAGTAGGAGCAAATTCAAAAAAATAATTATTCTCATCACTGTAATCATCAAAAATAGGAGGCATATTGTAATCATACCTTGTTTTCTCCTCAATAGTAGGTGAACTGAAAATGTCATACTCATCATTGTAATCATCATAAGCAATAGAACAGCTATCTTCCAACATGTGTTCATATGTAAACATATCATCATTAGAAGGAACATGGATAGCACTAACGGTACAACAATTATTAACCTCAACATTTTCAAAATTGGTACCAAAAAGATTTTCAATATCAAAAGTGGAGTGCTTTTCCCAATCATGATCACTACTATAGGTAACAGGTATAGGAACATCATCGAGTTCAGACTCATCAAAAACTATAATAGGAGCAACATGCTTAGGGGAAGATACCGTTTCCTCTCTCCTTTTACTCCTCTTCTTCTTCTTCTTCTTCTTCTTCTTCTTCTTCTTCTCTTTAGGAGGGAGAGGCTTGAAAGGAAGCTTCTCCACATAACCTGGTTTGTTGATAGAAATGATAGAAGAAAGTTTGGAGGATTTCTCCTTCTCATTAATAAGAACAAAAAACATATTAGTCATGTCATAGCTTGGTAAAGCATCATCTTTTATAACATTTTGTATGTAAGTATTTGCGCGACAATCTTTAACACAATAAAGATGACAACCATGCAGGATGCTATTATTATCAAAAGCACTTATATCTACCAAAGAAGTTTTTCTTGATAACTCTTCACACCCCAAAAATAAAGTAAGCTCATCATGCTGATTGAGAGTGATCTTGTCATCACAATACAAACTTGCAGTACTCATTGGATTAGAAAGGCTGCTATCATGGCCTGAGCATTGAAAATTAAAATGACCCACTTTATAGCAAAATTCACAAATAAAAGGATAGAGGGCACAAACATTTTCACCAAGCTCATTTAGAGTCTTGTCCCACATTCGGGTTTCTTCATTCCTGTGGTGGATACAATATTCTTCTTTGATGTGATTTTGTTCACGAGGTCTAAGTGCTCCACAAAAATTAACATGCTTATAAGAAATAGTACTTTCAGAAGTTTGAGCATGTTTATTGCAATCATCAATAACAATATCACTTTCTATGCAAGTGTATTTAAAAGGTTCATGATACACATCCCAATTTCCTTTGGGAACATTAATATGAGAAGCAAAGGCTCTAAATCAATCAACCATAATTTGAGGATCAAGACCATATTTAGCACTAAGCTCTTGAAAATCAGCAGTTTCAGCGAAAGACTTAATGCAATCATACTCATAATTTATACCTGAGCCTTTACCTTTGTCACTATTCCAATCTTCAATATTGCTTTGAATTGTTTCAAGCAGATCCCACTTAGCATAAACCTCCATGCTTGTGAAGGATCCCTCAAAACAGGCATCTAGATAGTCCTTGTAATTTCCTGAAAGCCTTGCATAAAAATTATTAATAACAATATTACGGGGAAGATCATGAATGGGATATTTGAGCATTAGTGACTTCAATCTTCCCCACGCTTGGGCAATGCTTTCTCCATCATGAGGATGAAAATTATAAATATAATTCCTATGTTTATTGTAATATCCCAGGTTTAGAGGTCACAAAATAGAGGCAACAGATGTGTGCATTGCATTCATGCATAAGAAAATCCGGGTAATTTTTGCGCATTTAATAAAACATATCAAAGTGATTGGAGTTTCACTTGAGTTGATGGAATTGAAGTAGCTCATCAAATGAAGCGCAATAAACTTCAACATGACCTTTGCTAAAACCTTGATTTGGGTAGAGAGAACAACATAAGTTATAGGAGAGTAAAGTGAGGTACAACAAGGATATTATCATATCATCCCATGAACCAATATTTATTACTACCATGAACATCATGGTATTCACTTAATTTAAATCCATGAACTTTATATGTCACAAAGAATTCAGTACAAGTCTTATCTTCAAATACTTATCTATCTTTTATCCTCCACTATTCAAATCTATTCTTGTGAACCAGAAGAGAGAAATCATATTCATTTGGTGTTATTCTCATTTCTTTGGATAGAACCCTAGTATGTCATTTAGAACTTAGAAGTAGGAGAGGTTAACCTGATACCAAATTGAGTAGAAGAGTAATACCAACTCCAGGTGAGATTTAAACCACAAGGATATTAAAACCATCCTTAGGAAGTATACCCTATGCCTAAGCTTAGAAGTTAACCTTAGGATAATGTATTGGTTGGACCCACTAGAGATCAAGGAGGAGTATTGGTAGTAGTAGTGATCTCAATACTTTGAGAAGGAGTTTATGAAGGAAGTTTAGATGCACAGACTATGGGTGTTGATGAAGGAAATAAAATAGATTCATTGTGGGAGTTGATGAAGGATATAAAAGATGATCATGTCTAGTACATGATTATACTTTTCGGTGGAAGATAGTTAGGTTATCTACAAAATTAAATGTGATAAGCAGATATCATCCTAAAACCAAGAGTGGAGTAGGAAACCAACTGGATTATATCTCAACTAGCAATTGTCCATTCCTATATGAAAGCCATAATGGAGACCTTGATCTATGCACAAGTTTCCATTAAGCAAAGTAGGTAGAATTAGGTGGTGAAAACCACAAGTTTAAACCCTAGAATACTATTTAGGCCAGAGTCTGCATCACCTTGATTCTATTCTAGGAGTAAGTACTTTATCCCTGATGAGAGTAATACCTTTATACCAATTCTATTATTTTCATCCATGCATTCGAAACTGTGTTCTATGATACAAACATCCATCACCTAGTGATTCCAAGCAAACCCTAGCATCATGCCTTACCAGTACATTAAGGAAGATGATTAATATACCAAATTGCCAATGGTCACATAAATTCAAGTCTTAACCATGTACGAATAAATCTTTTACTATCAATAGTAATTATTCAATTCTTGATAAAATTCATGGATATATAAAAGTAATACCTCAAATTCATCTCTATTTGGGTTTCTTTGCAAACTTTAATGCTACCTAAACTATTTTAGGTGCTATTACATATAAAATTACATCTTGTTACATTGTATGATGTTACTTAACACCTAAAAATGTTTTAGGAGAAACCCAAGACCAAATCCCTGCAAAACAAATTGCAAATTTGAGTTAAAAAGTGAAAACAGCAAAATAGGAAGAAAATAGAAAAAGTAAATCAGAGATAAAAAAAAAGAGAGAGAGCCGGTCGGTGGACCGCAGCCCAATAGCCGAAGCCACCATTTCGGCCCAACACCAGCCCAGCCCGGCAGCCAGGATACCGGTTTGGTATCGAGCGGGACCCACTGAGGGGAGACCGTCGTTGTCCACCTCCGGATCGAGGAAGCAGCTCTGTGGCGCTGGGGATGCCGTCCCTCGCCGGCGGTGCGCCAAGATTCTCGCCGCCGCCTCCTACAGGCTATAAGACCCTTCCGCCGCCGTGGGAACCCTAGCGTTCCCACTCCTCTCTCTATCTCGAGTTCTCCTCACCGCCTCTAGAAACCCTAGCTCCGGCGATCTCGTGCGCCGCCTCTGCGAGCCTTCCCAAGACACGACGAGGATCTCTGAAGCTCCGCCTCGATTAAATATGCTTCACTGAGAAAGGAATTGCATCGGTTCGTCCTCAATGGTCACCAGCAAGCTTTTCCCTTCCGCCAATGATCATCGGATTTCTTGACCGTGTCCTTGTCTCGGACCACCTCGATCTGCAATGACCACACCATGGGCTTCCTAGTGAGATTCCGAAGCGGTTAATACCTGTATTGCATCCTACAATCATCTGTATCTTCCGATTGCTTGTTGGCCGGAGTTACCGCCGTAGTCGAGCTCGTCGGAGTGAGTTCCAGTGACCAGAACCTGGGGGATCCGCTCCTATATTTCTTAGCATACAGGCGTGGTTCGGTTAAGCCTATTTGTGCAGTCCCGGAGAGCCTAGAGCGCAGTCGCCACCGTCAATCCACTCCTCGCCGGTGGTGAACTAGCTCCCAGGGAAAGTTTTGACTTGGTCCATGTACATGTGGTAGCCAACGTGGCGAGTGGCCCACTGGACAGTGACCTGAGGCTAGGTTTAACCGGTGTAAATAGCATTCTTCATTTGTTTAAATACTAGAAAAATCATAGAATCTTATAAAATCCATATCTGATTCAATTCAAATCAGACAAATACAAATTATATACCAAAAAGTCCACAAAAACAAAATATATCTGTTTACTTTATAATACTACATACTTGTGTGAAATAATTTTGAATTAAATTTGAAAACTTGTTTAAGTACTATTTGAACTTTGAATTCAAACTCAACTATGATAGTTCAAATGCAATTCTCAAATGTCAACTAAAGTTTTTACAACTTCAAGAATTTTATTACAATTAATATTTTATTATTCCAAAAATATAAATTCTAAACTTTACTATTAGGATTTAAATCCTAAAATTATTTTTCCTAAACAAATTTAAATGTTATAAATTGGGAAAAATCATAAACTTGAAAAAGAATTGTTTCCTAACTCTAATATTATTATTTCAACAATTGCTTCACTAAAAGTTAATTTGAAAACTTCTAGAACAATTTTAATCATGTAAAATTTGACCTAACTGTTAAACACTACCTCTTTCAATTATAAGTAATTAGGATAACTCTTAAACAAGCATCAACTTGATTTTAGACTTTATTTTCAATTATAATCCACTAATTGAACATTGTTTACTTAGAATTCATATTCCTTTATGAGTAGTGCTTAATTTAAAGTAGTAATCATTTGAAGCTATGCTTCAAACTCTAGCAACTAAAAATAAAGAGATTTGTGTTTTCTTAATTACTCAAATGCTCCTAAAAAGAAAAGGATCACAAAATGTAGTTTTTGTAACAAATATCCATTAAGGATTGTGTTCTTCAAAAGTAATTCTTTTTAAGAACATATCAAGTAAGCATCACCTCAATTCCTATGTCCTAAGTTTAGCAAAGACCCATGCATGTTGAGATTATTAACAACCCTGGAATCAACCATGATTGGATTACCTGAGCACTATTGGCTCATAACTAACTATTTGGGTGCCTATGCTAGTTTAGATTGTTATCAATATTAGAAACAACTATTTTAGTAACAACAGTCTAAACTACCTTGAATGTCCATGTTTTACTAAAACCCTTTTAACATTGATTGATACTTAGTTTATTCCCTTGGTATGCTCATCTATTAACTACTCTCTGGATATGATAGAATCATGCTAAACCCTAGAACACTAAACCCTAGGAGTAGTGCTTCTAATCAATAATAAACATGTTCTTCAAATGTTATTCTTTCAAACGACATTGAAAGTAAGTAACCAATTATTCCATTAAGCTTGAATATACATAACTCTATTTGTGTCTTATGATTGTTGTCAACCCTAAGACTAACTGAATACTCCTATCAAATAAGAGTAACTTCCGCTTTGCTTGTCCATAACCATCTACTTGATTGCTAATAACAAGATACAACATAAAAGTGTTACTTTCAAGTCTTCACCTATTGCTATACCTATCCTCTGCAATAACTCTTATTTTAAGCTTTATTCTAATACTTTGAAAGTTTGTAAGTCAATCATAAATCCTTAACAACCTTGTTGTGGAGTGAATCTAAAAGTGCACCTCAGTATAAAGAAGTCATCACAACTTTTTATACTAAACCATTGGGGGTTAAGATACGCTTAGAGCGATGCATAGCATATAATTTGCATATCATGCTGCAGTTCTTTTAACATCATCTTTACCAGATGATGGTGCTACTTCAATATTTGGATTTCCTACAGATCGAAGACCTTGACTTGCATAATCTTGCAGTCAAAAAGGCAAGTTTATCTTGCTCATATCTCTTGATTTCACTGGTTTTGAAACTTCTTGCAAAGTGTTGACTTCAAACTCTAACATTTCAAAAGGGATGGAAAACCTATTTTCATAAGTAATATGATTAGTGGTTATGGACCTGTGGTGATAACCTAGGAGGGCTGGCAGGTGGAACCACGGTAAGATTGTGGTGGTGGAAGTTCCACTTGCACGGGAAAGTTAACCTAGGATTAATTACCAATGCCACAGTTATTCCGGCGCCGTAAAAACCGTGTCGTCCAAGAGACTTGGAATGGGACGGGAAAGTCAGCTGTATCTTCTCTCGTTCGCATGTCAACGGACACTCAGCTACCGTTTGCCGTATATCTTGAAAGAATACGTGCACATGGGTGGGACCCCTTAGTGCCCACGGCCACAGGTGTCTATGATAGTCCGCAAGGGACGCCTAGGTACTTCATCGTTGGGGGTGAATATCAGGGGCACAACCTGCTTGCGTGAATTGGGTGGGCATGCGTTGTGCGGAGAAGGCAGTGATTGGCTTGGATCAATGGTTGGGCCCCACACCAAGGAAGTGTGGATGAGCATGCAACTTGGTTGTGCAACAAGGCTTTGATCTCTTTTGAAAGGACACACCTCTGCAGAGTGTAAAAGGATGTGACATGTTACCCCTTGTTCCGGGAAGGAGCTGCGAACGCGGCAGGAAAGGTGCTCTCAAGGCACTAATACCCTGTATTGGCTGTTGGGCATAGTTTTCATAAGTAAAAGCAATTTTTCAAGAAACTTTGATAAAACCTTGCCTTGGCCTATGACTCTTTTGGGTCCATGGCTTTAGTTAGTGCATATCACACAACTTCTTTCTAAAGAAACTTGCTGGGTAACGCTCGTTACTCACCACAATCTCTTAAACCCTTGCTAGACTATGAAGAATTAGATTGAAGGCAACCCAAGGAGACAAACTCAAGACATTGAAGATGAAGATGAAGCATTCTACCAACGTCATGATTATCAGCGGAGCCTACAATTGTATGAAGCTTGGGGAAAAAACTAGAATAGGATTAGAAAGGAACCAGATTCCTAATCCTAGAACCTAAGTATTTAGAGAAACTCTATATTTGAGTAGCTAGCCAAATGCATTAGTGGTAGTTTAGTTTAGTCTTCCTTGGTTCTTTCTCGTTTGTAGTCGCCAGGACTAAACCTCTACCTGTAGAGGAGGTTCTGAAGATCTTCTGTATGCTGAAAATTGTAATCCTATAGACATACCGTGGACCTGCGATGTTTCTGTTGTACCACTCTGATGGATGTAATACTAGTGAGACGGTGTTTCATTAGTGTTATGTCAACGACTTGCATACTACACATGCAGTGGTATGCTGGGTCACCGCAGGAACCTCACTAGAAGGATATAATTTAGAATAAAAGAGAGGTACAATTTCCTCCCAGCCAATAGATCGGCCAACCTTCAGCGTCTTATACCATTCTGCAGCTCTGCCCATTAGTGATAAAGAGAATAGCTTCCTCTTAACTTCACTTATAGAAATACCTGCACACTTGAACAACTCGCATAATTCATGTATAAAGAGCAAATGATCACTAGGATGGACAGTTCCATCTCCTAAATAGCAGTTATTCATAGCACGTTCAACAATTTTCATAGGTATTTTAAAAGGATGAGGATCACAAACATCATTAGAATTATCACATATGGGAGATAAAATATCATTAGAGTGAATTTTCTCCACTAAAGCTGGGGAACTAAAAATATCATGCTTAACAAAACCAGCTTCCCCAAGCTTAGACTTTTCTATAGTAGTAGCAATAACAGTGTTCAAAGAATTCATACAAATAACATTGCTATGCGAATAAAGCTCCAAAGGTTTTTCAAACACTTCATGTCCTAACTCAGGAAAAATACTATAAAACTCTTTGTTTTCCATTAAGCCTAACTAGTGAAAATAAAAACAAGAAACAAAAAGATATAATTGCAGAATCTAAAGGAAATAACTTCGAGCACTCACACACGAGGATGTGAGTAACTTTTACCTTACCTCCCCGGCAACGGCGCCAGAAAAGATATAATTGCAGAATCTAAAGGAAATAACTTCGAGCACTCACGCGTCTGTTCTTGTAGACAGTGTTGGGCCTCCAAGTGCAGAGGTTTGTAGAACAGCAACAAGTTTCCCTTAAGTGGATCACCCAAGGTTTATCGAACTCAGGGAGGAAGAGGTCAAAACTAGCCCTCTCAAACAACCCTGCAATTACGATACAAGAAGTCTCTTGTGTACCCAACACACCCAATACACTTGTCAGATGTATAGGTGTACTAGTTCGGCGAAGAGATAGTGAAATACAAGTAATATGGATGATTATAAGTAGTAAATGCAATCTGAAATAAATATCTCTGCGAGCAAACATGTAACAAAACTGAATGTAAACGACGTTTCAATGCTTGGAAACAAGGCCTAGGGATCATACTTTCACTAGTGGACACTCTCAACAAAGATAACATAATTAAACACATAAATAACCATCTTCACTATGCCACTCTAAACTATTCTCCAATGGATAATGAACACTAATCATGTGTAGGGCTACGAAGCACTCCTCAAAGTTCGTATTTCCCCATACTAGATTGCCCCACACTATCACCTTGAGCGCACTAGATGGTTCCAACAAACACCAACAATTCATAGAGACACTAGCCAAAAAGACACACATAATGTGCACACTGTCATCTTCACATCATGGTACAAGGTGTCTCCGGCGATTACAATAATAAAGCACGGGAGTAGCATAATATATGAAGAATAGCATATACCAATTAAACTAGATACAAAGCTCACGATCACATAAAGATCACATCATGGAAGAGAGAGATGAACCACATAGCTACCGGTAGAGCCCTCAGCCCGGGGGAGAACTACTCCCTCCTCATCATGGGAGACATCAACGTTGATGGAGATAGCGGTGAGGTCGATGGAGACGGCGGTGGAGGCGATGGCGTCGATGGCTCCGGGGGCACTTCCCCGTCCCGGCAGGGTGCCGGAACAGAGACTTCTGTCCCCCAAAATTCGTCGGTGGCTGCGGCGGAGCTGTGGGACTTCTTCTGGAAAATTGCCGATTGATTTAGGGTTTGGGCTTCAGAAGGCTTAATATAGGCGGAGAGGCGGCGTCAGAGGTGGACCAGGGCCTCCACACCATAGGGTGGCGTACCCAGGGGTCCACTCGCGCCACCCCCTGGTGTGGTGGGTCCTTGGCCCCCCTCTGGCTCTCCTTCGGTCTTCGTCCTGCGTCCGGGAAAAATAGAAACTTTGGCCTTTGTTTCGTCCAATTCCGAGAATATTTCCTGTGTAGCTTTTCTGAAACACAAAACAACAGAAAACAGGGAACTGGCACTGTGGCATCTCGTCAATCGGTTAGTTCCGGAAAACGCATAAAAACGTCACGAAGTGTAACAAAACACAAAGCAAATGGTGCATAAACAAGCATGGAGCATCAAAAATTATAGATACGTTTGACATATCAGTATACATCGACGACGTGGTCATCACAACAAGAAAAGAGGAGTCTCTAATCAGTGACCTACAGGAAACTTTTGACAACCTCGACAGGTACAAGCTAAAGCTCAACCTGACAAAGTGTTCTTTTGGTGTTTTCGCAGGATAACTTCTGGGATTCCTGGTATCGATACGACGCCTAGTGCAGAATCGCCTAGCGCCGAAGCATCTCCTGGCACCGAACCTTCTTCAAAAAGTGGTGCTCTGTCACCTAGTGCAGGATATTTTGCGGCGGATTCTACAACAGACTCTAACACAGAAATATCTACACCAAGTCCTCCTCCGCCTCCTCCTTTACAAGGACCTTGTACACGGTTACAACAAGGTATAAGGCAGCCTAAGAAATATACTGATGGCACTATTCGCTATGGTTTGTTTATAGCCACAGTGAACCGTCCACACTTTCAGAGGCTTTAGAGGATGATCGTTGGTGCAAGGCAATGAGAGATGAATATCGAGCTCTTCAGGATAACAAGACGTGGCATCTTGTTCCTCCAAATTCCACTAAGAATCTAATTGATTATAAGTGGGTATATCGTGTCAAGACACATGCAGATGGCACTATTGACAGATACAAGGCAAGACTTGTCATAAAAGGTTTCAAACAGCGCTATGGCATAGACTATGAAGACACCTTCAGTCCGATGGTCAAGTCAGCTACAATCAGGCTTGTTCTGGCAGTGGCTATTTCCAAGGGATGGAGTTTGCAGCAGCTAGATATCAAGAATGCATTTCTTCATGGCGTTATGAAGAGGAGGTCTATATGAAGCAACCCCCAGGTTTTGAAAATTCCCAACTCCTCACTATATATGCAAACTAGACAAAGCTCTCTATGGACTTAAGCAAGCTCCCCGAGCATGGTTTTCAAGGCTTAGTAAAAAATTGCGAGCACTTGGTTTTCTCTCTTCAAAGGCTGATGTGTCACTTTTTATATACAACAAATCAAATATTGTGATATTTGTTCTAATTTATGTTGATGATATCATAGTCACAAGTTCTTCAGATCAGGCCATTCAAGCTTTGCTACATGATCTCAAGAATGACTTTGCTATGAAAGATCTTGGTGAATTAAATTACTTCTTGGGTATTGAAGTGAAGAAAACTCGACATGGTTTGTTACTCACTCAAGAAAAATATGCTTCTGAGTTGCTTGCTAAAATTGGTATGACAAAGTGCATGTCCTCTCCTACACCATTATCATCAACTGAAAAATTGTCACTTGTTGATGGTTCACCACTTGGTCCTAAAGACAACACACAATATAGAAGTATTGTAGGATCACTATAGTATCTGGCATTGACGAGACCTGATATATCCTTCTCAGTAAACAAGGTTTGTCAATATTTACATGCTCCCACTACTGTTCAATGGACAGCTGTTAAGAGGATTCTTAGATACATTAAAGGTACACTGAAGGTTGGACTTACTTTTCAGAAGTCTTCCTCTAGATTACTCAGTGCTTTTTCAGATGCTAACTGGCACTCGGCAGGTTGTCTTGTGATAGAAAATCCATAGGTGGTTATGCTGTATTTTTTGGACCTAATTTGATTTCATGGAGTGCATGTAAGCAAGCTACTGCTTCTAGATCTAGTACTGAAGCTGAATACAAAGCTTTGGCCGATGCAACAACATAGTTAATTTGGACTGAGGCTCTACTTGGTGAACTTGGGGTTTCACTAAAGGAAAAAAAACCTTGCTTATGGTGTGATAATTTAGGTGCTACCTACTTGTCTGCGAACCCTGTATTTCATGTTAGGACGAAGCATATTGAAATTGACTATCACTTTGTCAGAGAAAGAGTTGCATATAAATTACTGGATATTAAGTTTATCTCAAGTAAGGATCATGTTGCTGATGATTTCACTAAGGCTTCACCTGTCAAACGTCTTGATGACTTTAAACATAATCTAAACCTTTCTGAAGGTTGTGATTAAGGGGGGCTGTTCAATGTATTTTCAGTTTTATGCAATGTATTTGAGCTTATATGGTGTAGTACACCACCAAGCCCAATATCCATGTATGCGTCACCGATGGGGCTATTCCATCGCTATATAAACACGAACCCGAGCTCCTAGCGGGGTATCGTTTCTGCTTAGGTTATCTCATATGTTGCATCTATTCCATTGTAATGACAGTAGACAAACTGTAAAAGAAGTGTTCAGATGAATAGACAGTAGGCCATGTGCCCGAAATCTAAATACAAAATTCTGTGATAAATATTACCTGGTTACCTAATTGTTTGGTAAATAAGATATGAATGAAAGAATTTCAGTAATTCCAAAGCATATAAGCTAAGATGGTATATGCAAACATGATCTTAATAAATGAGGAATTTGTCTTATTCATGTAGATATGTCAGAAGCACACACGTAAAAGAAAAGGCTCACAATTCGATCTTATTGGTCCTCCTGATCATTCATCTTGGTCTATGCCTATGAAAGTTGCTAATGCTATATTGAGATGTGAACCGTATCATATGGTTCCATGCAAACTTGGCATGCATATTCTCAAATAATCAATTTTGTCAAGTTCAGAGTTAGCATACTTTTCTTCACAAGTAAGCATCTTTCCTGCAGCTTAATTTGCAGTATAATTTTTTTACTATTCTAATTTAAGTACAGTCTAACAATGATAACCAGCGCGGATTGCAGCAAACTAAAAACAAATGAAACTTCTGATATCCAATCTTCGATCTTGAACTTGTGGTGATGTTTTGAGTCGTTGTTGACTTGTTCTGTAAAACTGAAGTGCTTTAGCTTTCTGGATGGTGCTGCTTAATTCTGAACACTTGGCTGATAGGATGTAGAGTTTTGGTGATCTCTGAGGTCCTGTTAGCCTTTGTTCTAGTTCTTTTGTTGATTTTTCTTTTAGTAGTCTGTAATAAGAATTGTGGCGGTTTCTTTAATGAAAATCGACGGGGGGAGCCCGTTGGCTAAAAAAACAATGATAACCAGCACTGATGCCGCATCAACATACTTACTGGGTACAAGCTGCCTACAATATACCAAGTAACTTTTAGATGGTAGGAACCATCACAACTATGCATAATGCTTTCACTGATAAAGTGGCCTCATCTCCTATGTGAGGCACACATGTCAACTTAACACTCACGCTATTCATTCTTTCAGGTTCATTCACTCCATTTCATACATTGTTAGCTAATACCGTGCCCTATTTGCTAAACATTGCATGCTTCTATCTAAAACATATTGTTAGGCCTACGCAAAATCCTGGTGATTTCAGGCATGTTGGCTTGATAAGTAAAACCATGGTTATCTGAAGAATCAAAACAGTTAGATTAAGCCTTATAATTTTTCAAAACCATGGCATGCCAGTGTATGGTTATCTGAAGAATCAAAACATTTAGATTAAGCGCTGCAATTGTTCATAATCATGGCATGCCTGCATACATAACAACACCTGCTATTTCCCTCTTATCATTTTCTCTTCTGCAATATTAATGTGATCCATTTCTGTTGGCTGCGACTAAAACTCAAAAGGGAGAGAACAGGAACTTGACTGCTGAGACCTAATGTTAAGAACAGAGAACACCATTGGCTCTTCCCTGGAGGTTGCAATCTTCTACGAAAAGGCAGCAAAGCTACAATCAATAAATCGTTTCTCCCAGCCCATAACCCATAAGAACCAGGCGAAAGATCCACCCTGTGTCTAGCAAAATGACCACTACAATTGTCTGCATTTCACTACTATAAGTGTTAGGTGGTTTCAGGCATATCTCGATGATCGGAACCACTATGGTTTGCAATGGAGCGGAACAACTTAAATTTTCTACCAATAATCTGTAATGATACCTTTCTGCAGCAATGGCTACCGGCTCTCTGTTATTTGTTTATACCACTGACAGTGGTCGGTTCTCTATTATTGTCAGTGCTTGTTACTGACAGTGGTCAATTTTTCTGCATGCTATGGATAAAACTATGTCTGTGCATGTTACTGACAGCGGTCAATTTTCCTGCATGCTATGGATAAAACTTCAAAGATTCGCTGCTAAGATCTGGTGGGAGCAACTAGTGTTATTCCCTTATATATCCATTGACGGTAGTTTTGCTCCTTGCATACTCATTCAGAAACACCACTCTGTGTACTGCAAAGACACGCCAAAGTAGTAAGTGGTAACTACTCATGCTCAACGATTAGCACCAAGGAGGCGTGGCATGTCGCCGCGCCAAATTTCCTAGTTATACTTAGAGACTAAGCAACAATGACAAATATGTGCCATGTATGAAGATAAGCATGTCCAAATTAGTTGTGGTACTATATTGCGAAGTCCCAAGTCCGGAACACAATTAACACATTGTACCACCAAAACAAAAATGAGTCAGTTTAATGTAGAGAGAGGCAGTAGAAGACTGAAATTGGGAAGTTTTTTCCTTCGTCAAAATACTGCATAGACTGTAGCAAATATCTTGAGATCATAAATTGTTTACCGGTGAATACAGAAACTGAACATGACAGAGTATAGGTAGCAATCGAGATATCGTGAACAATACTCGTTGCCAGCCATCGTCTGCAGTAAAGCAAAGAACAACTCACCCACTAATAGCTTCATTTTACTTTAGAAAGCTTATAGCTTAAAGAGCAATCCATCGCCATGAATATCCCAAGAAAACAATCAGTTCTCCAAAATTGCTTAAATTTCACAAGCTCTTAGCCCCTTTTTCTCTAAGATGCAAGCATGAATTCTCAGTAAGTTTTACTCGGAAGCACATTTCAGTCAGACCATTGACCAATGCTGCCTCGTGGCAGGGTTTTGCAAATAATACCAACTTTAAATAAGATATATAGCACAAAACCACTCATTTACTTGCAAGCATACATGGTAAATAAGTTTTTAATGATACCAGAAGGAAAACATGCGAGTTTTTTTCCTCAAGGGGACTGAACTCAATCATATAAAGAAAGATCATTTGTTTATTCCCCATGTGTGAAGTTAAGAGAAAGCTTTCCCTACGCAGCTACCATTTCATCGAGAAAAGAAAAGCACTATTATCAACACATCACACTTGCTAGAGAATTCAGCGATCATAGGCTAAATTGTCACAAGGTAAATAAACTCTTTGGTGTCCATATGTTATACACGAACTAACAATATGAAGTAGTAAAAGATGGAACATAAGTTGGTAGATAGACATGATTTGACTAAATAGTTCAGTAAGTACCTAGGCATCAGGACTAGATGATAGAATAAATTTGCAAAGAGGTTATTGTAGAAAGTTGCCGCTTCATAACATACGCGACCAACTAAATCACCAATCAATCCCTGATTTGCCTCGTCTTCTCCAGTGATCCCTACATCCTACAGCATAATCAGATAAAAAAGGAGAAAAGAGGTGATCTTTGATAAGAAAAGGTTGTGGGGTGACCACGAACTTGATGGCACAACTCCATTTTGGGTAAGATGATGCTTATATGATCTTTTTGACATAGTGTTTTATTGGGAGTCAAACATATAAACCATGTTGTCATGGTAGACATTTTTCAACTCTTATTGTTGCTCTTCATGTCATTTTGGTTTTTAGACGCTAGTCGGTGTGGACTGACATGGCCAAGTGGTACATTATTTTATATGTATGAGATATTTTGATACAAGCCTTGAGCGCCAAGTGGTAAGACATGTTGTCATGGTGGAAGTTTTTCAGCAGCCTAAACTATAAAAAAGTTGAAAGCAGAAAGCTCATTTTCATGTCATTGGAGTATGGGTAGTCATCGTCGGAAATCGTGAGGTGTGACTACTCGTACAAAGGGACATGAGGTACTCAAGGTTAATTGTATCTTAAGATATTATGCATGTGAGTCTGGTGTTGTGGAAGCATGATAAGAATACATGTGGTGCTGGTCTTCATCTCCGGGGCATGAGACACACTGATACTATGTCAAGAAGGTACTGCACATGCAAGATGCTTATGATAGAGGTAATGGAACTCCACACCTTGGAAGGGAAGGTGAGAAAAAGAAACAAAAGAAGAGAAGAGAAGAAGAAAAAACCAAAAA
Organism: Dactylis glomerata; assembly: GCA_007115705.1. Lineage (NCBI taxonomy): Eukaryota > Viridiplantae > Streptophyta > Magnoliopsida > Poales > Poaceae > Dactylis > Dactylis glomerata. Next base: position 1,254,131 of record QXEO01000165.1, read on the forward strand.
GAGAATAAGAAAGCTCCATGGCCATCTAGGAACACTTGATTTGCTACTTTGTTCATCATAATAGTTAGTGCAAGCATATTCATCGTATAATCTTTATAATCATTGATATATTTGTACTGCTACTCTAATGACTATTATTGCTCTAAATTCATAATGTCTCAATGTTTAAACTACACTTTGAAGTTGCAGCAATAAAGTATTGAAGACATGGAGCTATTGGCGAGTTAATAAAATACAAATCTCATGTCTTTTTATCACCTTTATGCTCGAGGACCAGCATAGGTTAAGCTTGGAGATATTGATGCATGTAAAATACATCCATGATCTTTGTCGTTTATTAGATCATATTCTTAGTTATTGGTAGTTTTATAAGGACCTAGACATGTTTTTCATTGATTTCGAGGATTTTTTAAAGGATCCTATTTCATTTGGTTTTAACACTTTGAAGCAGACTTTCTTGTTTTTGGATTTTTTTACTTTCAGGACCTTCCGAACGTCAAACGGACCCAATTTTTTCCACATCATTGTTTGGGAAATTGAAGAACTAGAGAAAAAGTCAATGGGAAATGCGACAAGGCGCAAAAGAGGGCTCACCATGAGGGACCACTTCCTGGCCATGTGGTGGGGCCATCTCAGACCTTGTGCGTCCTTTCAATGCAAACTTCGTCACCATGGACTCAGCTTGACCTAAAACCGAATATATAAAGGACCCATCGGGCAATTTTGCGATGGGGCAGCGAAGAAACAAGAAATACACCAAATGGATCTGCAGAATGTGAGGATAGAAGTGAGATGATGTCGGCGTCGCTTCTGGGTACCCCTTCAACTCCATCAACACCATCTCCTTCAACAACATGATGAAAAGGGAGTAGTTCACCCTCGGGACTATGGGATTGTGGAAGTAACTTGTATCAAACTCTCTCTTGTGCTTCATAGATTACAGTCACATGAGCTATGTATCATGACTGTGAACATATATGTATTACCCCTATGGTGGATCTTATGCTTGTGAGATGATTTATGAGATGCAAAGATATGTATGTTCTTGATGTTTTTTTTCTCCAAAAATGGGCTTTATTACTTAAAAGTTAAGTATTACACCCGGCCTCTGCATAGCGAAGATGCACATAGCCGACTCAAACAAGGTTCAGACAGTATGAGTAGATGTACATGCCACCCTGTTCTTGTGTGCTTGTCTTAATCAAACTAGTATCCATAGTGCATGTGTTGGGGATGTGTGCATTAGTTGGAGCAATCTTGTAGTTGGTTTGGGAAGCTACGGAAATCTCTGAATTGCTATGGTTTTTACCTTTCTATGGTTGCCTCACTAGGAAGAAAGGATTAGCCTCACTAGGAAGAAAGGATTACCTTCATAAATATCCAGTGACACACAGCATCCAGTGACAGAAAGGACTGCTTCCTAGTGAGGCAACCATAGAAAGGCAATTCAGAGATTTATGTCACTTCCTTATATGTGTTTTGAACATTATGTTACAGTTCTTAATGCAATACTCTGTTAATTCTTAAATTTGACTTAAGGTGGACTCCCTTGTCAAAGGAGTATTATTGAGTTGACCTTTTGTGGTTCGCTCTATGCATGGACGTGATGCCATATTTATGATTATCAATGACATCTTGTATGTTTGCATGCTCTTAGATTGTCGTTTGTGTTTTATTACCATCATGTTTATGAGAGAGGAGATCAAGTGAAACCATGATCCTCAGTCTAGCTTTTGTGCATAAGAAGTTCTCTTGTTACTTTTATGTTGTTTTACTTTCAATACATAAACCTAAAAATCACAAAAACCTTTGTTACTTTGGTTTGGTTTTGTAAACTTGCGAGTTGTTGGTGCCTGACAACCACCACGGTTGGTTGGGGACGCAATGCTCTTTATTTACTATTGCAGGTTGTTTGAAGAGCGAAGAAAACCAACATCAGGCTTCCCCGAGAGTTCGATAATTACCCCAAGTCACCCTTATGGGGAAACTTCTTTTGCTGCATCACTCTGCGCTTAGAGTCCCAACGAGTGGCATTTTTAAGAATAGAGTTGATGCCATCACGAGGCAAGCCCCAGAAGTTTTAGCTTCAACAGACAATGGAAACCACGCTCATCCATAGAGAGGGGTCTAGACTCCATAGCAACATAAAGATTGAGAATGAGCTCATTGTCCACCAAAATCTGCAACTTGTTGTTGCCGATCAACTTGTTACTCCAACTAGACAATGCTCTGGCCGTGGCCATGAGCTTAGCCGCCAATTGTTTGGAAGGGTTTACGATACATGGGGTTGAAGCCCATGCCCCCTCCGCGGTCTCAAGGAAACCATCGGCCTTAGGCCAGAACGACTCGAAGCGGAACCTCTTCCCGGAGTTGAGCTGCAAGGCGAGGTTGAGGAGAAGCAGACAGTGATCAGAAGCCGTGGTACTCATGGCAGACAGAAAAGAGGAGGTGAAATCCACCTCTCAATCCACAGTGGAGAAAACCCTGTCAAGCCGCTCAAGTGTGGCTCTCTCCCTCTCACTGGACCACGTGTAGCACCGACCGTTGAGGTATAGTTCCTTCATCTCCACCTCGGCCAACAACTTTTGAAACTTACCAATCATGCGCCGGTTCAAGTGAGCATTTTTCTTATCAGTCGTGTCCACAATGAGGTTGAAATCTCCCACAACAACCCATGGATCGGGGTGGTGGAGGTCCCTTAGTTCCTTGAGCTCACAGAGGAAGAGACACTTATCCACATTGGACGGAGGTCCATAGACCCCAGTGAACCACCAACCAGTGGTAGCAACATCTCCCACATGCGCGGTTATCGTGTTGTCTGATAAGTGAGGGTTGGAGAGTGCCACAACCCCGAACTTCCACACGAGAAGAATACCACCGCGAGCACACACGGCTGGGAGATAGAAGAAGCTATCGAAGGCCCTCCCCACACAATGGTCCACAATCGCTCGAGAAACCACTTGAAGCTTGGTCTCTTGAATGAAAACCACACTTGCATCTGTAAGCAAAACTACTTGACAGATAGCATCACATCGTGCCGGCGAGTTCAAGCCATGCACATTCCAAACAAGCAAGGAAAAACTGAAGTCTGACATGGCGAAGAAGAGCTACACTACACAAGAGCCACATCCTCCACACTGTCCACCACTGGAGAGAGACATGTACGCGATGATGTGCTCCTGAGTCATAGGCTTGGAGAAGAGAGACATGTACGCACGTAGCAACTCCTTCTCGATCACCTCACCCTCGTGGGCGATGCTGAGCTGTTGTTGACTCATGCGACCCCGCCTAAAATCTCAGGTTCCAACCACGGGCCCGGCCTAAAATCCCTCTCCACAAAAGCACGTGTTTGGACTGTAAGGCCCGCTCCGTGCGCGGGAGATCTCCCGCTCTATCGAGGGATCAAGTGGGTTCGGCCGCAGAGGCGTCCTGAAGTCTGACATCTTCCCTTCTGCAAGTTCGCTCTACTTGTTTTCTTGTGAAGTCCACTGAGCATCTTCAAACACAGCCTTTCCTCATACGGCACAATCTTTGTAGTTATTTGCCCAACAGCTTCAAACAAGTGCAGATACTTCCAGAGTTCGTCACCTATTCCCCCTTAAGTGCCTCCTGGCTCCTTTACTGTTCCCCTCAATCCAGCGATTCTTGCCAAAACAGAGCATTCAAGCATGCTTTCAACATGGCGTGACACGAGCTTGAATTGGGCCCATGGGTTGAGGCGCTTCAACCATGGCGAGCGAATACGCAAAGTCCAGCTCATCTTCTGCCAAGTGCTTGAAACCCAGCCCACCATGCTCTGTTAGCATTAATCTTGACATTTTGTACACATGCATGTCTGCACGTTGAGTCAGTAGTAGCCGGTCTATGCATGTGTGCATGGCTGAGTACTAGTATAGATGGATTAGCAGCATGATGGAGTGATTCCAGGAAGTGGAGGACGTGCGCATGGCTAGTGGTGTTAGTGGGCAGGTGTGCTACCAGGTTGGGTCTATTTAAAGACTTGTAAATCAGATTATCTGAGGAATGAGAAGAGAGGAAAGATGTAGCACTTGTGTTCTCACCGGGAGCAAAGGCAAAGCCAGTATTCTCTTGGTGAAGTGTGTGTGCGTGTGTTGTTCTTGTGAGAGAGATTGAGAGAGTGAGAGGTAGAAGAAGAAGAGGAGCTGCGAGATGCAGCTCCAACAATTGGTATCAGAGCCCGAAGATCCTAGGCGGTGGCAGCAGCTCGGTGGACTCCATGCGAGGTGGAGGTCGACGGCGCAAGGAGGAGGCTGCTTGTGGCGCGATGCCGCTAGCACCCGGTTACGGTGTGAAGCCGCAAGGAGGAGGCGGCGGTGTGATGCTGCCACGAGAAGATGATGGTGTGATGCCGTCATGAGAAGCCGACGGTGTGATGCCGTCACGAGGCGGCGGTGGTGTGATGTCGCCGGGTGCCGATGGCGGTGGTGCGAAGTCATCGTCATCAAGAAGAGTTGGTGTGAAGCCAACAAAAAAGCTGCAGTGTGATGCCGCGGCAAGATGTCGTGGTAAAGGCGCTGTGAGGGCGTCATCCATGGCAAGATGGCGTGATACCGACGCTGCGATGGCGTCGTCCATGGCAAGATCAAGTCACCGTGGGTGGCATGGTGGCGTTGAGTTTGGTGCCGCGAAGGCATTGTCCAAGTAATGTTTATCGCAGGTGCCACATGAAAGATTGGTTACGATTTAGCATGTCAAGATTAGGAGGGGCATTGTTAGCATTAATCTTGACATTTTGTACACATGCATGTCTGCACGTTGAGTCAGTAGTAGCCGGTCTATGCATGTGTGCATGGCTGAGTACTAGTATAGATGGATTAGCAGCATGATGGAGTGATTCCAGGAAGTGGAGGACGTGCGCATGGCTAGTGGTGTTAGTGGGCAGGTGTGCTACCAGGTTGGGTCTATTTAAAGACTTGTAAATCAGATTATCTGAGGAATGAGAAGAGAGGAAAGATGTAGCACTTGTGTTCTCACCGGGAGCAAAGGCAAAGCCAGTATTCTCTTGGTGAAGTGTGTGTGCGTGTGTTGTTCTTGTGAGAGAGATTGAGAGAGTGAGAGGTAGAAGAAGAAGAGGCGCTGCGAGATGCAGCGCCAACATGCTCGAACTGTTGAATAAACCTTGTGCATTCTTCAGTTAGTTTCAGAGTTGGCAGTTAAAAACCCTGCGCCGTCGCCTGTGTGCCAGTTTCAGTTAGTGCGGTGTTAATTTTCTTCGGTTAGTTAGCTGCTGCAGGTTTAGCTGTTAGGTCCGATCTGGCCATGGCATGGCGTGGCAAATGCATTAGGACCGACATGGCCCACTCACAACACGATTGAACCGTGGGATGACACGGATCGTTAGGATCGTCGTGCGAGTTCTTAATTAGCTCATTGAGTTCGGCACCTTCTGAATATAAGGGAAGCAAAGAAACCAGAATAGTTGTGCGATTGTACCCAGCGCAAAACCATGTGTGTGTGTGCTCTGTTCATCTTCTACCTCTTGCTCTTGTGCGATTGTACCCAGCGCAAAACGATCCATACAACAACTGCCGGACGCCAGCGCCGCCGTCATCTCAAGAAACAATAAAGCTAGCAAGAAATATTTTTGTGTGTCGGGGAGGTGATCGAGGTTGACGGAGGGAGGCGAAGCGGAGTTGGCTGTCGCCGCAACAGATAGACTCTGGCTCCATATCATGTTGAGTTTCATCCATCGACGACGAAATCATCCAAAGGCCAAGCTGTTCAGATCTTCGGCCATGATTGTTATCTGTTCGTTCTACGTCTTTCTTGCACGGCCTTTGATAATAACATATCAGAGGCTGAGGCATCCCCAGAGGTGTGTAAGACCAGACCAACCTTTCCTTCTGCACAACCTCCTCAGACCTCGGTCTTCCCTGCACTTTACAGCGAAACGCCTGCAGAATTCAGTGTCACACTTAACTACTATTTTAACCATCCTTGTTCTGATCAGCTGCTTCAAGTCACGCAGGCAATTTATCCTCCTCTCTGTGTGCTCTCTCACCAGCAATGGTGAGAAGATGCCACGGAATGGAATGGAATGGAATATATTACTACTGAACAAAGTACCCTGCAATTGCACTATAGGATGTAAAGCTGTTAACTTTTCTCTCCTTCCTGATCAAAGTCTCTGGGTGCCTTTAGGCTTTAGCCACCAAGTCAAAAAAGAGAGTGAGAGCGGTGCACTGAATTGCGTTTGCGTTGCGGTGGAGTGCCCTACGGAGTACCTGTTTTGTGTAGAGTGACTGATTGGAGTTTGCTGTTCAAAGTCAAGTCTAAAGGAGGTCACCGCCCCTAACAACCAGCCCCAACAACCTTCGAGTGTTTGGCGGTCTGTGGTCCTTACTCCTTAACAACGCACCAAAAGCTGCGCAGGTTTGCTGGATTCATGCTTGTTTGTTTCATTGGTTTCATCATGCATGCATCAGGCAAGATTGGAGATCTTTTCTTTCCTCTCAGTTTTTTACATTTTTTTCTTCTGTTCTGAACTAAAGATGTAGTAGTAGGCGCTAGTTTTATACCCTGTGGATATAAAGCATCAACATATCTGCAAGTAGCTGTGCAAAGCTTCAGTCTAGATGATTTTGGGCCAATGAGATGGGTGAAACTAGCGTGGAGAATTTGAGCCAATGACTAGAGGGTAATGGTGGTTTCGATCTTTTCTTTTGATAAAAGTAGCTACACAAGTGGAAGAATGCAATTGCTTGTGAGACAGGTGGGCCATCATAGGCATACATGTTAGGATATATTTCCTCCTACCCATATTAGTTGTCGTTGATTCACATATATCTAGACATATTTTAGTATGTCAGTTCACTCATTTCAGCGACAACTAATATGAATTGAAGGGAGTACATCACATGAGCAATTTAACCCCTTCCTTTGTCCTTTGAACTCGGCCAATGGTCTATCATTTCCCCAAGGAGAAACATGTACCGTCGACCATGGCTCCTCGCGGTGGTTCCGTGTGGTGAAGAGGCTGGCGGGGATCGATGGTTAAAGCATGTGGAAATGAAGCATCCATCCGCAAGTTGTTATGCAAGGCTTCAATCTAGATGAATGCATCTACTATTTTCGCATGTGGAGGCGGCAACACAAGAGAATTTCGGTTAGGTGGTTCTCTTGAGTATTAGGTGTCGAGCCGTGTAGGTTGAAAACTCATAGGTCTAACCTTCATTGGTTGTATGACTTGTCTCTGGCAATGACGGCATTTACACATTTGTTTCCTTGTTAAAAACATTGTGTATTGCTCTCACTTTCTCTTCCCGAAAGGTGTTGCTTTTCGAGAATCTTTCTCGCGGTCCATGGATCGTTTCAGCATGACATTTTGTTTGTCATATTTTGATATATTTTTATTTTAATAATTTAATTGTGTATATTCTCGATGTCTTGATTATTTCTCGATATAGTCTTGATATACAAAAGCTCACGTATTACCACTGACCTTGTTGATAAGATCATTGGCGAACTGATGCTGCGGCACTCAGCCGGGGTGATATGTAGGGTGTGGCCGCCAGTCAAGTAGTTTCCTCTACTCTGCAAAGCGTTATGCAAAGCTGACGCATACCCCCGTAATTCTAGATGTTTAGATGATTCTAGTTTCTTCTCTCTTAGATTAGGCTTGTTGTTTACTTATATTCCTGAACTACTCCCAGCATTTCTCCCAGTTTCTCTCAAGTAATCGAAGCCACGTTGCTACCTTCCATCAGAAAAGAAAATATATCATACTTTAAAAAAGATGAATTTGAGCCAATGAGATAGGTGAAGCACGGAGAATTTGAGGCAATGAGTAGAGAGTAATGGTGTTTTCCATTCTTCTGAGAAAATTAGATTGGGACTGCTTGAAGATATACAAGTGGAAGCAATTGCATGTGAGGTTTACAGGAGGGCCATCAGAGACATACATGTTGGAATATACATCACATGAGCATTTTAACCCCTTCCTTTGTCCTTTGACATTGGCCATTGGTCTCATCTTGATCTTCCCAAGAAAAAACAAAGCCCTAAGAAAAGAACTATTCTTGCGGAAAGAAAGAGTGCAAGACAACTAGTTGCGGTGCCAATGAAGCTGAGGTGTAGTAGCATGGCGCTGAAGCATCCCAGGGAATGGACGCAAAGAGATACTCCCTCCGATCGGAAATAAGTGTCGGTGACTTAGTACAAACTTTGCACTAAGTTAGTACAAAATCACCGACAATTATTTCCGATTGGAGGGAGTACAAAAGAGCCCAAGCTAATTAAACCTTAAAAAGAATCAAATAATACTTGTATGCAGCACAGTACCTGAGGCAAAGCACATGGGGACCATACATACCATCATGCCACCCAACATGCTGCAAGCTGAAGCTGAGTGCATGAAAGCCACACTGATGGTACATTATATGTAGTACTTACAATTTGGCCACAAAGCTAATACCATTACTTTAGCATAGCATGCAAAAGTGGAGGGAGAATGAGTGCACAAAAGAAGAACACCTCGATCCATGGCATTCATAGAAGTTTTTGGAATACATCAGCTTCTGTAGAATACAACCACCACCATCTCATACTAAATAAGAGAGATGTGTCAGGGACCAAGGGGGAAAACAGCTAGACCCATGATATGGAACACTAAAAAAAGAGAGCAACAACCACTCTGGACCTTCCAGTTTCCCCTAAAAGTTAGTTTGACCGGAGACTGTCACAACGAAAGCACACTGAGCTGCTAATTAGATGATGAAATCACTCCATTGCCGGCGAAGAAATCCTTCTTCCTCGCTGGCGTCTGATAATTAGTATTGCTACCGAGAAAAGAGCAGCACTACCACCATGCATGATTCTTATCATGTGGTTGGATGGAGGAGAACACCCCTGGTTCTTCTTCCATAGGCACTCTCCAAGAAAAGACATCAGAAAGTAAAAAACAAGACTACCTACTACACCATATCTCCGAATGAGATCAGAAAGGATTCTTCACACAAGGCCTCTCCTCAGGGATAAGGAAGACCCTGTGGTTGCTCAGCCTTCCCTATTTACAGGGGACATTTGGAATTCCAAAGATCCAAATCCTCCTTTAGCCCTTTCTTTCTAACCCTACATCCATCAAAATGAGTCAGTATCACTGCAAGGAGCAGTATGAACAGACCTTGTAAATCATTTGCAATCTCGCTGCAGGGCACCGCTCCACGCAACGTTATCATCAGCCTTCTCTAAAGCAGCAACCTTAGCACCATGGCATGGGAGAAGACCGACCTTGCTCTTCCCACTGTGTGGAAGCTCGACAGTCTCGCTGATGGATCCAGACTTGATATCAGTGGGTGGGATGAAGCAGTCCATGGAGAGACCGGGAACATTGAACGCGACCTCCTCGATGCTCCATGCTTCCTCCATGCGAGTTTTGGTGTGGCTCATGGCGACCTCTCCGAAACGGAAAAGAGTCACGGCCGAGCGTCCAGAATGTGCGATCATTATCCCCTCCACTGGCCGGTAGTCCTCGATGAATGAATTGATGGTAGTCTCCCAGTAAACTGCATCCCCTCCAGTCGTAGACTGGATTCGGGTGAGGTGAGAATCCTCAAGGTGGACAAGAAGCCCGGTCTTCTGGCTAAAGTAGCCAAAGAGAACATGCCGGATGATCTCTGCAAGCCCCTCGCTGCGTGCTCTTAGCGTCTCAGGATCAGCACACAGCTTCAGAATGAAGCAATCATCCCCATTCACCTTCCTCTCGCCAATGCAGCGTGCACCAGCAAACATGCTGGCTGTGGTCAAAGGATCCAGACCCTAAGAGAAAATGAACAAATAATCTTCAAGCTCTGATTTCATGCACCGTGTACGGAAATGGCGAAAAAGACCACCTGAAGACGGTGAAACTGGTGCCCGGCGTCATACCTGAAGTGCGCGGCGGAGAGGGCGAACAGGTCCCTTGGCAGAATGTGCGCCAAGCCATGGGGTGTGGCGCCAGACGAGCTTGCCGTTGCATCCAGCGTGCACCTTGCTCCCGCCAACAGCCAGCTCAATGTACCACATCTCCGGAGCCATCTGCCACAGCACGAACCGGCCAGGCTCGGCGCAGCGTGCCGCCATGTGGTTTTTCACGACACGACCAGCTGTCTCGCACTCGGTCGCCACCATCCGCACCTTCCCCATGGCATAAGCATTTCGGACCGAAGAGAGGAGCTTCTGGCCGCCGGAGGCAGCCAGGTACTGCTGCAGAATGTACTGCGCCGACGAAGTCTCCTGCATAGATCAGATTCAGACCTCACTATTATACAGCTATAGAGCTATGATAAATAACCATTTTTTACATCAAGTAACTCAAATTGCTACAGAGCTTTAAGGTTAATCTTTGTTCTTTACAGCTAATATACGGGTATAGCATACAAGGAAAGCTATTTTCGCCTTTTTAGAGTGGCAATGTGCTGAGATGCCAATTTTGTAGCAAATGCATGAACCCTTACTCAACACATCACATCAACAATCCACTTTTCACAGTGTTTCCCCTAACGAACCAACAAGTTCCTATAACACATTTCAGAGAAAACGCCAAAGAACAGTTTCTGCAACTCAAGAACTCAGGAGGTAAGAAAAAGACACTAATTCCAGCTAAAGAAGTTGGCTTCAGCAATCAAGAACTGAAATGGACAGAAAGATTTGTTGTACTCGCAGATTTCACCAACAAAAGCACTGGACTGAATCTAATCTAGAGCAAGAACGAACAAGCAAAGTAAGGAGCAACGGCGAGCGCTCACAATGGGGGTGTCCTTGATGCTGAGGTGCGGGAGCGGCTCGGCGGCGCAGACATGCACGGGCGCGAGCGCGGCGCCCATGACCCCGAGCAGCATCCTCAGGTCGTTCCGCCTCGCCGCGCCGCCACCGGAAGGCGCCGGCCCGGCTGAGGGCGCGCGCGTGAGCTGGCCGCGCACCCAGCGCCCCCACCCGTCCCGGTCCCTCCGCAGGCGGCCGGCCCCGTCGCATCCGCCGGCCTCCTCCGGATCCGGGCCCTCCATGAGCGGCGCGAGCGCCTCCCCGCCGCCGCCACCCGCGTACCGCAGCGCCGCCTTCGCCGCAGCCACCTCCTCCGCCCTCCGCCGCGCCCGCGCCGGCGACAGCCCGCGCGCCACCTCCTCCCGCAGCGCCGAGAAGAAGCCCTGCTTCCTGTCCATGGCTGGCTGGCTGGCGGGGACCTTCTCGCGAATAGCCGGAAGACCGAGCACTCCCAAGACAGTGTGTGGAGAGTGTTTGCGACAAAGAGTGTGGGCGATGGAGTGCGGTGCGAATATAAACGAATCCGAGGAGCTCGGCGGAAAAAGGTTGAGAGCAGAATGGAGGCGCGGCGCCGAGTGTGTGAACCCCTGAGCGACTGAGACTGGACTGCAGGCGGTTATCACTGGGCCGCTGGCTACAGTTACCTCCCGGGTTAGGTTACCTCCCTCCTACTTTTTTGGCTAGGTTATCTTTTGGAGGAATGTTGAGAAAATCCTCAATTTTTATATTACACACAAGCCCATAATATGGGCAAAATTGTCTCTTGACTAGACGGTTAAACATGGATGCAAAATACGGGTATATATAAAAATACACTCCGGATGAAGTTATTCGAATGGCGGATATGTCAGAGAAATTTTGAGTGCAACAAAAGAGTTCTCTTTTTGATATTTGATATCACATCATATTCTATTCCATCGTTGATAAGATCTTGTTTTGATGTTTAGCAGTGTTGTCCAAAGCAATGTTTCAGTTACTTTGGGTTTGATAAGAAGCGTGTACGTGGAGTGTGAGCTAGAGCTAGGGTGTTAGACAAGTATCGATGTGTTGTATGTTTGAGTGTTTTTTCATCTTTATCCGAATACGTTATATTGCAATGTAAGCCGCAAAACTGACATAAAGTGGCAATTCTTAGCAGTATGTATATCGGTCCGTTTCACGTGGAGCGGAATAAACATTGTGCAATATGTCGGCAAAAAATACTTCCTATCTTTAGAATATATTATTTTCTTATGTAAGCACCTAATCCACAAATATTGTCCATATGTTCAGCATACACATTGCCGCGGTGTGTCCAAAGAGTTAGAATCATGTGAAGAAACATGAACTAACTTTGGAAAATATTTTTGTATAGAAAGTGATGCAAGGTGTGGTTTCACATTTCCTTTTCCTCACACAACAAAAAACGGGAAATTCTCGTGTTATACACTAACAGAAGAAATAAACAGGAAATTAGAGCATACAAAAGTAGAAAAAATGCTCTATGTGAAAATACAAGAAAGAAAAATAATTAAGCCACTACTAGAAAGGAGGTGAGCCCATCCACTGGGTCTGGCCAGCCCTGACACCTTGGGCCCCACGTGAGCCATGGAACGGCGTCACACCGTGAAGCTTCCTAGTCTTGGGAAACAGACAAGAGTTTCTCCTGCCGTTACATATGTACAGTCCTGCTCGCGTGGAACGCATCACAGAAGCACACACCCCGGATCTTTAGCTCCCATGTAGTGCAGTGTAGCCACTCTTAATCCTACTTGCTTAGATTACATTCAAAGTGTGCTTTAACTAGCTTTAATAAGGTTAAGGTTCTAGCACTAATTGGCTTTGTCCCCCTCTAATCACTCACTTAAAGGTGGTACAAAGAGAGCTCAGATCGTGATCTTGCTCTTTCGCGAAATTCATGGTAAGGTTTTTGTCGCCGACACGGTTGGATCTGAGGTGGCGAAGAAACTAAAAACGCAGCTTCCCGCGTCTGCAAAACTATACAAAATAGGATGTAAAGTCAAAATAACCTACTAATCTCAACGACAAGTTAAATAGGTAATGTACTACTATAATTGTGCAACTGATCAACCAAAGATGTATGTGTGTTGTATAATAGTTTTTGTTTGAGCTAGTGTGTCCTAGAATAGTTAAATGCATGAGGGCATCTGTGACTGTGACCATGCTTCTTAGAACTTTGCTCCCGACCGTTTGGAGGGCGCCACCTAATATTTTAGCGTCCTGGAAATACGTGCAAACAAAACTAAATTTCGTAGCGGGTTCTCCGCTGACATGTGGGCCCCGGTGTGCGTGCGGTGGGACTCGACCGACCGCACGCTGTGCTAGTTGGAATTTTCAGTTGATTTTGTTCGTACCACACTGGAAGATATTGTATTCAGTTTCGCGGAATACAGGGGTACTTAAATATGTACTATTGATTTAATTATCCTAGGAGTTGTCTAATACTTAGCCGTGAGGACAATCTCCATCGAGGAGATCGGCACCGCGGAGTTGTGTTGATTAGCATGTTGGGATGGTGATGTCAACTAATCACTCTCCATTAAGAGTATGATGACCTAGCTAGCTTGGAATCTTCATTAAGGGGTACTTGTTGTTTGGGTAGAAGAAGAATAGGGTGACGACGACCTAGCTAATTTTGCACCACATGTTTACGAAAACTAAGTTGTGTAGGCTTCAATTACAGAGACACTAGTGTGGACTAATATCTAAGAGCAGTTGAGATCCATTGGTTGATTAATTAATTTGGTAGAGTTGACCTAGCAAATAAAAAAAGATCATTCGTAAGAACCTGCAATGTATTTTCCATGTGCTTTTCCTCTGAACTTAATAGATTATAATGTTTACTTTGCAACCATGTTAGTGATAATGATTACACAAATTGTGTTAGTGACTAAGTAACAGGCGTGTTCTAGCTAACTTTCACCTTGTAGTTCATCTTTAATTAGTTGCACATATATGTACTTTTGCTAGCCCCTTTCGCTGTGGATCGTTATCAGTTTCCCTCTCTATATATCATTGTCTTTTCAAAGTAACTGGCTAATTTTCAAAGTATGTAGCTGTCTTTAGTCTTTACACATAATTAAACGACTTTGCGCTAAAAATAATAATTAAACGACTAATCATGCCTCAAATTATGCTCTGCGATTTCAATTATTTCTCACGAAATCGACATCAACAGTGACACACAACAATCATCCGGGTGGTTGAGCACCGTCCATGATCAACAAGCCCAAGCTGCTTCTTTCACACTCACTCCAATGATGAACGCAACTGTATCAGATTATCGTCACCCTCACACATTGACCGGCTGTAATGCGTCGAGGAGTTTTTTTTTCCTAGAGCTGCTCTCAAGAGTGTTGAGAGTCCACTGTCAGTTAGCTATCATGCAAAGGACCAAATCATGATTCAGCTCTCAGCGTGACAACTGCATTAATTAACCCCCGCACACCAACGTGATCTCTAAATTATATGTACCAACAACCTAAAAGTTGTGGACCAAAGGCCAAATTTAACATTTTATATGGGATGGCCTGCTATTGTCTATATATATATTAGCATTGATTAATGAGTATGATTGATATGAGATAGTGATTTTCCTCATAGAATTTGTTAGCAATAGTCACAAGAAACAACAGTAACTTTATGTATGGTTTTTTTTCAAAATTCTTTATCAGTTTATACAATATGCTAGCTAACCCACGAAAATTGCTAGTGGAACATGGGTCTAGGTGGACTCTTTAAAAAATCAAAAAAGTTCAATTTTGATGTTTCAAAAAAATTAAAATTAATTTTTGCATGTACCTATTATCTTGATAAATAATCGCGCATACTTTTAAGAAAAAAATATGATTATATGTGGCCCGCACAGAAAATGATAAATTTTTCGAAAACACTACAATGATTGGATTTTTTTAACAGTCAATGATTGAATTTTTACTATTTGAAGAAATGCAAATATCATTTTTTGTCTTTTTCTATAGGCCACATACGGTCTTTTTTTATTTGAAAATTTACAGGAATACATATCATGGTAATATGTACATGCGTGGATTATTTCAATATTTTTGAAAATCTGAAATAGAATTTTTTGCATTTTTTAAAAAAAAGTTCCATCTAGACCTAGGTTCACCAAATCCAGGTCGAGATAACCCATAGCTACATTTATATGAATCCGTCGCACAATTTGGCCTCCAAATTGCCCCAGTAACCAAACGATTTGGATAGAAAGAAAGCAGTGTATGCATGGATGTGCCAAGGAATTGAAAATTACTCCATGCTCCCTTAATATAAAATGTTATTACATATAATACATGACAATATTGGATGTAATAACATCTTATATTAAAGACATAGCGAGTATATTTTATCACAACCCCTCTTTGGATTGTGAGATTTTTGCATGATTCTAATGCTCAAGAAATTTTTACAGGGAGGCTCACTTTGGATCATGCATGGAGAGACTTGTGCGTACCTAAACGTTTAGCCGTTTAGACAAGAAGGGGTTATGTGTGCATCTTTGTCATAGAGACCTCTACACCAACTAATGCGCACATCCATCTTTGTGATGTTATAATCCAAAGTCTTACATAATGAAAAGAGCATATAAAAAGCTCAACAAAAACAAAAGAGTAAACATGATGCATCGCTGATTCCTTTTCTAGATCACAAACCATATTGATCGAACATATCACGAGTAGCCGTCCTCAAATGGTTGCACCATAATTTAGAGAGGCACGCGCCCTTGGCCGGGCTGCAGAAAAGACCACACACAGTTACAGTAGGTAGCCTTGTATATATGATCTAAAAAGGAAAAATCTTGTATTGTTAATAATAGTGTCATTGTGATAGTTCCACCAAGTCCGAGAAAAAGCGCATACCCCCACACGGATCTGAGTCATAAGTTATTTACTAACCTCATTTGACCAATTTTCTATTTTTCAGAAACATGCATATATAACTGATTTGTACCTTCCGCTTCAAAATCTGACCAACTTAGTACGATTGCTAGCGCAGGTTTGAAGACGCTCGCTCGGGTACCTGTTATTCTGTACCAGCAGCCAGGTAACTATGTACGTGATGCAGAAAAGTTAGAGCAAACTCAAAGTAGTGTAGTACAGCCTAGGTAGCTACGTTTTTTATGGGCACAAATTCATTCAGGATTAATTAAGCTCCAAGTATTTGAACATGTTTTTTTGCCAAGTAGTATGTTCGATCATGGTTGACGATTGAATTATTAATTTGTTCAAGTAGGAAACTAGGAACTACAACCAATATATGTTGTAACTTAATTATTTGACAAGTTAATATAGGTTATAATTGGCTGTAATATATATCTTCTATTAAGGGACGGAGGGAGCGGTACACACGTATACGGCTCCATAGTCTGGGTTCCTTGCACTGAAACATAGTTTCGTCCAATCCCCTTTTTTCTAGCTTTACCAACATATATAAGTTGTGTAAATCCGTTATAAACAAATAGTTCTTTTAGAAAACAAAAAAATTAGACTTGCAAGGTTATACGTGATGACCAAGGTAATGTAGTATGGTAAGCTCAAATTGACCAAGGTTTTCTTCTCTTTTAGCTTCACGCAAGTAGCTCTTGCGAATGCCAGCCTCGACATATGTGTACAAGTGTATTAGTAACTGGTCGTACGAAAGCACGATCAACGATTGACCTCCGGTTCTGATTGGTTAATTCATGTCCATCCAGATCTGCAGGTCATATATGCAAAGGACGATGCACCAGATAGGTCGGTGGCTCTCGGTGGTGCTGCTATACAATCTGACTTGGTCATTAATTAGTGTACTGCACTGATTTAACTTGGCAACCGATGGCAGCACGACCCACGCGCTTGAGGCCAGGATAAAACCTATAGTGAAAATAACATAGGTAGACATGCAATCACAGTAATGCACATATGCCAACCAAGTATTTTGATCATATGGTACGCCCATTAGACTAGTCATAATGGGGAGTACCATACACTAGTAGCATGCATATGATACTAGTTTATGATACAATTCCTACACTGCATAGTATCATAAAGTAGTATCATAGTTTCATCATATTTATTGTTTTATAGAATCTCAATGCAAATATGTGTACAAGATGTATTTGTCACTAACTTTTCTAGATTGACGTGCTATGATACGGTATCATGATATGATATGATATCATACTCATATCTCTCCTCATTAATTATGGTGTCACATCAGTTTTTTGCATGCATGTAGTGCATTATACTAACTATGATATTCCCATTGTGAGTAGTCTTAAACAGAAAGAGTAAGACATCTGGTAACATATTATGTTTTCATTGCATAGTGCATCATAAGGACGAATGACTATTCAAATAAATAAACGAGTCTTTCTATGTTACCACCTCAATTGTGTTACCATTTTGAAAAAAAAAATTATGCTACCTATTATCAAACCTCCATTAACTATTATTGGGAACTATTCTGAACATAATCTAAACCTATTTGAATCCCACTTAAACTCAAACCTCTATGAAAATCCATTGCAACACATACAACAAAGAATGGTTTTGGAGAATATTCTAAGTGCTTTATTTGAACTTCAAAATTAAATGGATTTAACCTCAGAACATATTCAATGTTAGTATTGTTCTAAGGATCTCGTCAAGACGAAGAACATTGATAACGTAAATTCTAAATTGGGGCTTCCAAAATTCATACAATCCTACTATGTGAGACCCAGTGGAAGTTGTTTGCAACCAAGCGAAACCCCTATGAAACCTCTATGAACTATGCATGGGAATTGCTCTGAACATAATTTAGACCCATTCACTACAGCACACAGACAAGGGGCCGACGGCCCCGAGCCGTCGGCACAGCCGCAGAAGCCGTCGGCACAGGCTGTGCCGACGGCCGCCGTCGGCACAAGGCCGTCGGGCTACGCGGGTGTCGAGCGAGGCCAGCTAGCCGTCGGCACAACCGCAGCCGTCGGCATAGCCTTCGAGGCGACGGCAAGGACTCACCGTCGGCACGAACGGCCGTTGGCACGGACATCAGTGGGACCCATTTGGACTAACGGACAGAGGTAGCTATGCCGACGGCAATGCCGTCGGCATAGCTCAACTTAAATTTTTCGCGCGACAAATTTCAGGCGGGCTTTTTCTGGACGTTCCCGCGTAAATCCTGGGGCCCACCTATGCCGACGGCATTGCCGTCGGCACAGCCCCTGCCATATGGCACACGCCAGGGATGTGCCGACGGCAATGCCGTCGGCACAGGCTGTGCCCAGTTTCTTATTTGCAGTTCTGGGCATAAATAGCACATGATCATCAGAACGAATTACAGTATATATTGATAGCAATTTACAACATATAATCAGAACAAATAGCATCACATCATCATCACACAAATAGCATCATCATCGTCACATCAAGAGTATCATCACATAACACAATGTAGCATCACATAACACAATGTAGCACATGAAGAGTATGAACACATAGACAAGGTAGCAGTAGCATCATATCCATACACAAAGTAGCAAGATAGCATCATCGTCGACAAGAGGAGACCTACTACGGGAAATCGATTTCGTCGTGCGTGAAATCAGGCGTCCGATGGCCGGCCTGGCCAACGGAAGTAGAACCACCAGCAGAAGCAGGAGAACGGCGGCTAGGGTGAACCGGTGTGATCTCGCGCGACACACTCGGGGAAGCACGACCAAAGTATCGGTTCCCCGAACCTCTCGTTCCCTACATGTTTGAGCAATAGTTAGTTACTTAGCCGTGTAACAGGAAACTGTAACAAGTGGTTTGACACAGAACATACCGGGGTGCTTGCGTAGTAGGTGCGAGCAAAATCTTCCCTCGATGGGCACAAGGGAACCTCCTCCGGAAGAGGTGGTCGCTCCATGCTAACGGGGATCCTCTCTCCAGTGCGTAAGAAGTGTTGCAGCGCCTACAAGATAGGTTAGATGTTAGGCATTGCATAAATAAAAGTTCAAAAAAGAGGAAGTGGGACTTGTCATATTTTGCAACTATAAAGATGAAACTTACATCATCCGACGCCAGCATGTACGTGTGGTAGGCATTTTTCTGAGCCTTGTACTCCTCATACTCCCTCAAATAATCCACATACATGGCATCATAGGCCGCATCGAAAGCACGCTACAATATCACACATAATCATTGTGGTGAACTTAGCCATATTCATGAACGAATGTTGAAAAGAGGACGTTAATGAAAAGACTTACATCGTGACGAGGCTGTGACGGAGGT
Source organism: Dactylis glomerata (assembly GCA_007115705.1). Lineage (NCBI taxonomy): Eukaryota > Viridiplantae > Streptophyta > Magnoliopsida > Poales > Poaceae > Dactylis > Dactylis glomerata. Next base: position 1,273,147 of record QXEO01000165.1, read on the forward strand.
GCGATAGGGGGGTGGTCGGCGGTGAGGGTAGACTTGATCTGCGTGAGGGTCCTCGTAGGGCATATCACCGAGCTAAGAATCTTCGTACGGCCATGCTCCATGCCGTGCCCCGCCACCATCACCGCCACCTCGTCGGTCTCCTCCTCAAGTGGGTCATCCACCTCCGGATGGAAACCCTTGAACACCGTGCAGTACTTGTCCAACTTCTCGCCGGCCTCGCCGAAGTACTCGGGATGCGAGGGCTGCGGCTCGCTCAGATCAGGAGTCTTCAGCTTCATATGCTGCCACGCATACGTCTCGGTAACAGGCCTCCCGAGTTTTTTCTCCTGCATCGCCAAAGAAATGTTATGTCTATGAAGAAGGAACATGAGGGGAAATAAATGCAGGTTGTTCCATTCATATGTACCAACTCCTCTCTGTAGCGATCGGTGCTGCGGCTTCCCGCACTGTGTGTTCCCTCGGAGCCGCGGTTGTCCCTGTTCCGCTCGCTCACGGCCGTGAACTCTTCGTCCATGCCGAGCCACCTCTTAGCCAACGCCTCAAATGCCTCATCTTTATTGCGACACCACTCGGGCATAACCTGAAACATCAATACTCATTTGAAGAACAAATAATGCAATTGTAACTTAGCAAAAACATAGAATCTCATTGACAATGTACTTACACTCCTGTAAGCATCCAGCGTCATCTCAGGTGGCTCCGCGATATTATCACGCTTCTTGACCCTCTTGCCTTGCTCAGCCATGTAGTGAGCGATGCAAGTATGCTTCTGATTGTACCACTGCTGCCGTGTCAACCTCCGACAAGCCCTAAGGAGGATCCCATCCGCCGTGGCCCGATCCTCCTCCTCCACCCTATAATGGGCCTGCAATTATGCATCATATAAAATTGTGAGAGGTATGAGTTAGCACAGTGTGGTCATAAACTATGAACGAAACTCGAGAAGTATGCTTTACCCAGAACTTAGTGATCACGGCGTCAGCAGCGCTAGCAAAGCCCGGGGAAGGCGCAGCCTCAAAGTCCGCCCAAGTGTAGGCTAGCTTCCTATCGCCGCCGGCAACCGAAGTGTAATAGCCCGGCCAAAACTTCCGGATCAAAGCTCCAATCAAGCTCGCGGGCTGGCGAATTCCCTTAGCATATGTCCAATTGCTGCAAAATATTCAAACGTTAGTTATGACCAAAATGAAATTACATGTTAAAAATTAAACTTACTCTTTCTTGCCCGGTTTGAGGAGGGCTTTCCCCTCCTCAGTAGTAGGCTCCGCGGCCACATCAAGGACACGGGCTTCCCCACGAGTCCGCATCTTCTTCGGAGCCATCGCTCGCTCAGTCTCCTCGTCCATAGTGTCCTCCATCTCCACCTCCGCATCAGGAGACTCCGACCTAGCGGACTAGGAAGCCACGTCGCCAGAAGCAGAGGGTATCTCCTCCTCCAGAAGGAAATGTGCACCTCCTCCACCTCGTCCACGTCCTCCTCCTCCACCTCGGCCTCATCCTCCACCTCCACCTCGTCCTCGTCCTCCCTGACCGCTAGGAGGCGGGTAACGCGTGCTGGGACGAGGCTCACGTCCACTACGGGTAACCTTCTGCTGGCGAAGGGTATTCATCAAGGACGAGGTTGATTGCTTCCCTTGGCTCATATTGGTCAATCACCTGCATTGAGAAAGAGTGAACAAGTTAGCATAAAGACATATTGCAATTAAATTAGATAGTAAGCATGTTGTAAATTAGATAGTAAGCATGAAGAGTTGAAGACATAACAAAATGTAGACAATGTCACTATTGCAATTAAAAAGCATGTTGTAAATTAGATAGTAAGCATGAAGAGTTGTAAATTTGATACTAAGCATAAAAGACTCTCACCTAGAATCATCACTCTCATAATTAGGCATTGGGTTCTCATTATCATTATCACTGTCACTATCACGTGAGTACTGAGGCTCATCATTGTCGCACGGTGGAGGCTCATCATCAATGCCATTTTGCGCATGGTACTTGGTGAGCATCTCTATGTCCTTTAGGTTCACCACTGTCTCACCAGGAATTTGTGCTTCATTCTCGAGGTCCTCAAGACCAATTTGTATTTCAAAGTCCCCGAAGTTCTCTAGCTCTTGATAGAAAATTCCATCATATGTTACAGGGTCAATGTTGTTGTAATCATCGTCGGATGGCATGGGTAGCTTACCATGTGGAGAAACCTTGAACACAACTTCCTAGCCCTTGAGTTCCTCTTTCTGACATGGATATGACAAATAATAAACTTGCTTGGCTTGATGAGCCACAATGAAGACATCGGCTCCGCTATAGGTGGTTGAAGGCCTAACTTCAACTAACCCAATGGAAGGGGTGCTTCTTTGTCCACCGTGTGGGTCGAACCAGTGGCATCGGAAGACAATGAGCTTGAGTTCTATGTTTGTCATATTAAACGCCAGCTCATATACGTTCTCTAACCTTCCATAGTAATCAGTGCCATCGGCTCCTTTGGTCCAGACCCCAGTATTTATAGTTTTTGCATTAGGGCGGTTCTTCTGGTGAAACTCTGTATGGAAGCGATACCCATTCATATCATACTTCTCATACACAGTGACTCTACGGTTACAACCCTGGAAAACACATCTTAACGCATCCGTCATCTGAACGTTGGGATCAGCTCCCTACAAATGGGTTTGTGCATTGCATTAGTTACGTGTAATAAGAGGGCCAAGTGACGGATTGCAAGGTAAAAGGGACAGGCTAGAATTTACTTGTTCGCTGAACCAAGTCACAAATTTTTTCTTTCCAGGGGCACCCTCTTTCAGAAGAGTGTCCAACTCCGCGGGAGACGGATCCCTCGTTCCCGACCACTGTTCATCTTGGAATTGGCTAAAAGGAGAAAATACGTATTAGACGGAAACTAAGTTACTTATTGCAAAGTAATTTGTTTACCATTTTACCTGATAAAATTGAGCACTTCTTGCATGTTCATAAGCACATAGAGCATTATGCATTCATTCTCTTCCCAGGTCAACATATGCCTTTTTGCGCCACCGGCCTTGCCACCGGGATATTGGAAGAGGCTAAGCTTCGGGTCATTCTTGGGGTCATCAACATTGTACCAAGAGACAGGGTTATGCATAGTGGGAACATCATCGGCATAGTATGTTGTCGTGGCAGCTGCCATCTCCTCGAGTTGAGTTGCCTCAGCTATGCATGCTTTAATCTTATTTTTGTTTCCACATTTGTATCGAATATACTTAAACTCTCTCTCAATACAGAACTGCCAACGATACTGCACCGGTCCACCCAAGAGTGCCTCATTCGCGAGATGCACAATGAGATGTAACATCGGAGTAAAGAAACCTGGGGGGAAAGATCATCTCTAACTTGCATAGCAACTCTGGCACTAGATCATGCAGCTTCTCAATAGCGAGGGGACAAATCTGCTTAGCACAGAGCGTGCGGAAGAAATGGCTCAACTCCGCAAGCACTCGCCAGACATTCTTGGGAAGATACCCACAAACCATCACCGGCAGCAGCCGCTCAATCCATATATGATAGTCGTGACTCTTGAGCCCGGTTACTTTTCCTGTTAATAGATTGACTCCCTTACTCATATTCAAACAATAACCATCAGGAAACATCACGACGTATTTGAGCCACTTAAATGCCTCCTTTTTTTGGAGACTATCAAGGCAGTACTTGGCATGCGGCTTGACCCAATTTTTTCGACTCCCTTGTGGAGGCTCCATGTGTAGTTTCGTCCTATCACACAGATTCTGAACATCGACTCTAGCCTTGACATTATCCTTTGTCTTCTCAGCAATGTTCAAGACGGTGTTAAAGACGGACTCCGCGACATTCTTTTCGGTGTGCATCACATCGATGTTATGGGGAAGTTCGAGGTCCTTGTAATACTCGAGCTGCGTTAAGCCTGCCACATGAGTCCAGTTGTGCGTCTTACCATATCCCTGAAATTGTGGGTCGGGTTCAGCACTAGGCTTGAGAGCATGTAGCTCAGCATCAACAGCCACACCATCGAACGATGGTATCATTTTTTCTTCATGCACAACTTTGCCCTTCGTGAAGTTCTTTTTGTCTCCCCTAAACCGATGGTCTCTTTTGAGGAACTTTCGATGTGTGTCAAAGGCAGAATATTTGCGACCCGCCTTTAGATAAAGGAACTCAAGTCAGTGCCTACACACTGGGCATGGAAACTTACCAGCTGTAGAATGCCCGCAGACTAGAGCATAGCCGTGTAGGTCGTGCATTGAATACTGGTACCAAACTTTCATGACAAAGTTTCTCTTCGATGCTCGGTCGTATGTCAACGTCCCGTGGTGCCAAGAGTGGTGCAAGTCATCCACAAGCGGCTGCATGAAGACACTCAAATTCTTCCCCGGGTATTCAGGCCCTGGAATGATCAATGACAGAAATATGGTCTTCCTTTGCATTACGACTCCGGGAGGGAGATTGAGCGGAGTAACAAACACGGGCCAGCAGCTGTACGAGGCAGTCGACATACCATATGGATTGAATCCATTGGTTGTTATCGCAATTCTGATATTTCGAGCATCACTTGCCTGATCAGGGTATTTTTTATCAAAGTTCTTCCATGCCTTACCATCAGATGGATGTCCCATGTTTATCCGTCCGTTCTCGTCCTCGTATCTCTTACCCTTCTTATGCCACGTCATCTGTTTGGCAGACTCCTCGGACATATAAAGCCGTTGGATTTTTTTAATGAATGGGAGATAACGAAGAATCTTCACAGCAACTTTGGTCTTTGTCTTCTGACCATTGGGTCCCTCTACCTCATGATACCTAGAGGCCCCACACTTGCTACAGTACTTGTCATCCACAAACTCCTTCCAAAACAGAAGGCAACCTTTCGGACAGCAATCATACTTTACATAATCCATGTTGATCGCTTTTAAGATTTTCTTTGCTTCGTACATGGTTTTAGGCAGACAATGTCCTTCACGCAACATGTTACCAAATGTTGTCAGATGAGCTTCAATGCATGCTCAGGTGTTGTCGAACTGGGCCTTGTTGGCTAGTACTTGCGCTATGGCATCGAGCTGAGAAATTTTTGCACCCTCGTATAGAGGCCTCTTAGCCGAGGCCATCATATCAAAGAAGGCCTTCGCGGTTGGCTCTGGTTCCTCTGGTTCTAGCGGTTCCTCCGGTACCTCCGGTTCTGGCTGTTCCTCCTGTCTCGGTGGCAAATCTGGCATGTCGGCATCGCGAAGATCATCTAGCAAATATCTAATCCCATCATCCTCATTGCCATCAATCCGTTGTCGCATCACCTCACCTCTGTCACGTTCGTACTGGGAAAAGTCGACCCACGTGACAAAGTCAGGCATATACCCATGCAACCATAGGTGTTTAGTCATATCATCCTTTCCCTGACGATGACGCCTCTTGCAACGAGCGCAAGGACAAGCTGGACGAACGCCTGACTTTGAAGCACGCGCTAACTCCTTTACTAAGCAATTAGTCTTCCATACCCACTCTTCTGTCATTTCAGTCCCACTATGACGGCCACTATACATCCATCCATTATCAGCCATCCTCTGCTTTATTCGAAAACAAACAACAAATAATAGCATGAAATTAAATGTATCTCATATTTTTATTTTTCTACCGGGCAAAACGCATGCATCAACCTACATCTCTAATAGGTGGGCTTCTAGCAGCCGCCGGATCCGTAGATTGAGTACATTCTCCATGCTCTACCCCGGTCCGAGGCAAAATTTCGCAGCACCTCCCCGCTGCTCTCCCAATACACGTCTCGACAAATTACCGAGAGGATGTGCATCCGGAGAACAACGGAGAGGCGCTGCCAAAATCCTGACTTGGACCGGGGTAGAGCACGAAGAATGTACCCAACTACGCATCCGCCGACTATCCCGTAAATGCCGCAAGCGTTACGTTTGCAAATATGTCGACCACTAATGCATATTTATCCGCGTAACACTTGCGGACGGGAATTGACACCTAGGTTTCGCGACTTGACGTGAAATTGAATCTAGTGACACACATAAAAAAGAATGGATGATTAGAAGGAATTCTAGCTCACCCTCGGTGCCGGTGTCGAACAACGAAGGTGCCGGTGTAGACAGCCTCCTCTAGACGGTGCCGGTGTCGACGACCTCCTCTGTACGGGGTGCCAGCATCGACGGGCTCCTCTCGACGGGGTGCTGCTAGAAGGAGGGTGTCGACGACCTCCGGCGTCGACGACCTCCTCTCGACGGGGTGCTGCTAGTAGGAGAGTGTCGATGACCTCCGGCGTCGACGGCCGGCTTGCTGGCCGGTGCGGGCACGAGGACGCCGGACAGGGACGCTGCTGGCCGTGTGCGGTCGCGAGGACGACGGGCAGGGAGGGCGGTGGCCGGTGCGGATGCAGACGCGCAGCGCGGCCGATGGGTGCAGCTACCGCGCGGGGCTGCTGGGGCACGGGGCTGCTGGGGGCAGCACGCCCGGCGGGCGCAGCTGCCGCGCAGATGCCGGCGGCCGGATGCTGGCGGGTGCGGGCGCGGCTGGCTCGTGGGCCGACGGCGGGCGGCCGGCGGGCGCGGGGTGACAGGCGGGCGCGGGCGGACGGTGGGCGGCCGACGGGCGCGGGGCGGAGGCTGCTGGCGCGGGGCAGGAGCGGATGGTGGGGAGAGGCGGCGAGCGGCGGCGTGCGTGCGGCAGGGGCGGCGGTACGCGCGTGGGGGAGGAATGCGGGTGGATAAGTTTTTCCGCACGGGCCCGTGTCAAACCCTAGATGCGACGGCTGTGCCGACGGCCTAGCCGTCGGCATAGCTCCTTAATTTTTTTTTCATTTTCTCGTTTAGTACTATGCAGAGGTAAATATAAATATACAAGTCAGTAAAAAAGTCTATGGAACACAATATCCCACCGGTGAGACGCCGTCCAGAGAAATCTAGGAGCTAGGGTTTCGCACGGGTGCAACGGGCTAGGGTTTCGCCGTAGACCGGGCTTCGGGAGCTATGCACGGGCAAACCTTTGTTTCTCATGTACATATAACCTAACCAAAGCAAATGGAACACACTAGCCTCCCATCTTGGCGTTGTCCGAAGAAAGCTAGGGGGTAGACCGCACAGGTGCAGCGGGCTAGGGTTTCGCCGTAGACCGGGCTTCGGGACCTATGCATGGGCAAACCTTTGTTTCTCATGTACATATGACCTAACCAAAGAAATGGAACACACTAGCCTCCCATCTTGGCGTCGTCCGAAGAAAGCTAGGGGGTAGACCGCACGGGTGCAGCGGGCTAGGGTTTCGTCGTAGACCGGGCTTCAGGAGCTATGCATGGGCAAACCTTTGTTTCTCATGTACATATGACCTAACCAAAGCAAATGGAACACACTAGCCTCCCATCTTGGCGTCGTCCGAAGAAAGCTAGGGGGTAGACCGCACGGGTGCAGCGGGCTAGGGTTTCGCCGCAGACCGGGCTTCGGGAGCTATGCATGGGCAAACCTTTGTTTCTCATGTACATATGACCTAACCAATGCAAATGGAACACACTAGCCTCCCATCTTGGCGTCGTCCGAAGAAAGCTAAGGGGGTAGACCGCACAGGTGCAGCGGGCTAGGGTTTCGCCATAGACCGGGCTTCGGGAGCTATGCAAGGGCAAACCTTTGTTTCTCATGTACATATGACCTAACCAAAGCAAATGGAACACACTAGCCTCCCATCTTGGCGTCGTCCGAAGAAAGCTATGGGGGTAGACCGCAGGGGTGCAGCGGGCTAGGGTTTCGCCGTAGACCGGGCTTCGGGAGCTATGCATGGGCAAACCTTTGTTTCTCATGTACATATGACCTAACCAAAGCAAATGGAACAGCTTGAAGAATTTTTTGTTTTTATTTTCATTTTTTAGAGGATTTTGTACTTAGGGTTTAGGGTTAGCACAACATCAAGAATTCAAACTGCTAGTTTTTTAGAGTTTTTGGTACTAAATCATCCAAATAACCGCAAACTCACATTCACATGAAATCATGCAAAACACATGAAATCATACCTACAAGCACACAAGCCCATACCTTAACAAAGGTTTGTAATTTATCCTAATTAAATCACTAATTTATCCTAATTAACGACAAACTCACATTCACATAAAATCAGGTACAAACACATGAAATCATACCTACTAGCATAGAAATAAGCATTTTATATTTAAAGGAGTGGTGCGGACGGCCTCACCGTCGGCATAGGCATAAGAATTTCTTTTTTTGATAAGTTTATTTTTTCATTAAAGCCCTACTCTTAATAGCAGATGGAACACATTAGCCTCCCATCTTGGCGTCGTCCGAAGAAAGCTAGGGGTAGACCGCACGGGTGCAGCGGGCTAGGGTTTCGCCGTAGACCGGGCTTCGGGAGCTATGCATGGGCAAACCTTTGTTTCTCATGTACATATGACCTAACCAAGGCAGATGGAACACATTAGGCTCCCATCTTGGCGTCGTCCGAAGAAAGCTAGGGGGTAGACCGCACGGGTGCAGCGGGCTAGGGTTTCATCGTAGACCGGGCTTCGGGAGCTATGCATGGGCAAACCTTTGTTTTTCATGTACATATGACCTAACCAAGGCAGATGGAACACATTAGCCTCCTATCTTGGCGTCGTCCGAAGAAAGCTAGGGGTAGACCGCACGGGTGCAGCGGGCTAGGGTTTTGCCATAGACCGGGCTTCGGGAGCTATGCATGGGCAAACCTTTGTTTCTCATGTACATATGACCTAACCAAGGCAGATGGAACACATTAGCCTCCCATCTTGGCGTCGTCCGAAGAAAGCTAGGGGGTAGACCGTACGGGTGCAGCGGGCTTGGTTTTCGCCGTAGACCGGGCTTCGGGAGCTATGCATGGGCAAACCTTTGTTTCTCATGTACATATGACCTAACCAAGGCAGATGGAACACATTAGCATCCCATCTTGGCGTCGTCCGAAGAAAGCTAGGGGGGTAGACCGCACGGGTGCAATGGGCTAGGGTTTCACCGTAGACCGGGCTTCGGGAGCTATGCATGGGCAAACCTTTGTTTCTCATGTACATATTACCTAACCAAGGAAGATGGAACACATTAGCCTCCCATCTTGGCGTCATCCGAAGAAAGCTAGGGGGTAGACCGCACGGGTGCAGCGGGCTAGGGTTTCGCCGTAGACCGGGCTTCGGGAGCTATGCATGGGCAAACCTTTGTTTCTCATGTACATATGAACTAACCAAGGCAGATGGAACACATTAGCCTACCATCTTGGCGTCGTCCGAAGAAAGCTAGGGGGGTAGACCGCACGGGTGCAGCGGGCTAGGGTTTCGCCGTAGACCGGGCTTCGGGAGCTATGCATGGGCAAACCTTTGTTTCTCATGTACATATGACCTAACCAAGGCAGATGGAACACATTAGCCTCCCATCTTGGCGTCGTCCGAAGAAAGCTAGGGGGTAGACCGCACGGGTGCAGCGGGCTAGGGTTTTGCCCTAGACCGGGCTTCGGGAGCTATGCATGGGCAAACCTTTGTTTCTCATGTACATATGACCTAACCAAGGCAGATGGAACACATTAGCCTCCCATCTTGGCGTCGTCCGAAGAAAGCTAGGAGGTAGACCGCACGGGTGCAGCGGGCTAGGGTTTTGCCGTAGACCGGGCTTCGGGAGCTATGCATGGGCAAACCTTTGTTTCTCATGTACATATGACCTAACCAAGGCAGATGGAACACATTAGCCTCCCATCTTGGCGTCGTCCGAAGAAAGCTAGGGGGTAGACCGCATGGGTGCAGCGGGCTAGGGTTTCGCCCTAGACCGAGATTCGGGAGCTATGCATGGGCAAACCTTTGTTTCTCATGTACATATGACCTAACCAAGGCAGATGGAACACATTAGCCTCCCATTTGGCGTCGTCCGAAGAAAGCTAGGGGGGTAGACCGCACGGGTGCAGCGGGCTAGGGTTTCACCGTAGACCGGGCTTCGGGAGCTATGCATGGGCAAACCTTTGTTTCTCATGTACATATGACCTAACCAAGGCAGATGGAACACATTAGCCTCCCATCTTGGCGTCGTCCGAAGAAAGCTAGGGGGGTAGACCGCACGGGTGCAGCGGGCTAGGGTTTCGCCGTAGACCGGGCTTCGGGAGCTATGGATGGGCAAACCTTTGTTTCTCATGTACATATGACCTAACCAAGGCAGATGGAACACATTAGCCTCCCATCTTGGCGTCGTCCGAAGAAAGCTAGGGGGGTAGACCGCACGGGTGCAGCGGGCTAGGGTTTCGCCGTAGACCGGGCTTCGGGAGCTATGCATGGGCAAACCTTTGTTTCTAATGTACATATGACCTAACCAAGGCAGATGGAACACATTAGCCTACCATCTTGGCGTCGTCCGAAGAAAGCTAGGGGGGTAGACCGCACAGGTGCAGCGGGCTAGGGTTTCGCCGTAGACCGGGCTTCGGGAGCTATGCATGGGCAAACCTTTGTTTCTCATGTACATATGACCTAACCAAGGCAGATGGAATACATTAGCCTCCCATCTTGGCGTCGTCCGAACAAAGCTAGGGGGTAGACCGAACGGGTGCAGTGGGCTAGGGTTTCGCCGTAGACCGGGCTTCAGGAGCTATGCATGGGCAAACCTTTGTTTCTCATATACATATGACCTAACCAAGGCAGATGGAACACATTAGCCTCCCATCTTGGCGTCGTCCGAAGAAAGCTAGGGGGTAGACCGCACGGGTGCAGCGGGCTAGGGTTTCGCCGTAGACCGGGCTTCGGGAGCTATGCATGGGCAAACCTTTGTTTCTCATGTACATATGACCTAACCAAGGCAGATGGAACACATTAGCCTCCCATCTTGGCGTCGTCCGAAGAAAGCTAGGGGGGTAGACCGCACGGGTGCAGCGGGCTAGGGTTTCGCCGTAGACCGGGCTTCGGGAGCTATGCATGGGCAAACCTTTGTTTCTCATGTACATATGACCTAACCAAGGCAGATGGAACACATTAGCCTCCCATCTTGGCGTCGTCCGAAGAAAGCTAGGGGGGTAGACCGCACGGGTGCAGCGGGCTAGGGTTTTGCCGTAGACCGGGCTTCGGGAGCTATGCATGGGCAAACCTTTGTTTCTCATGTACATATGACCTAACCAAGGCAGATGGAACACATTAGCCTCCCATCTTGGCGTCGTCCAAAGAAAGCTAGGGGATAGACCGCACGGGTGCAGCGGGCTAGGGTTTCGCCGTAGACCGGGCTTCGGGAGCTATGCATGGGCAAACCTTTGTTTCTCATGTACATATGACCTAACCAAGGCAGATGGAACACATTAGCCTCCCATCTTGGCGTCGTCCGAAGAAAGCTAGGGGGTAGACCGCACGGGTGCAGCGGGCTAGGGTTTCGCCCTAGACCGGGCTTCTGGAGCTATACATGGGCAAACATTTGTTTCTCATGTACATATGACCTAGCCAAGGCAGATGGAACACATTAGCCTCCCATCTTGGCGTCGTCCGAAGAAAGCTAGGGGGTAGACCGCACGGGTGCAGCGGGCTAGGGTTTCGCCGTAGACCGGGCTTCGGGAGCTATGCATGGGCAAACCTTTGTTTCTCATGTATAAATACTTGAGAGTAATACATAAATAAACAAATTTAAATTCTTGAAAACAATAAACAAATTAAGAAAGAAAAAGAAAATAGCTATGACGACGGCCTAGCCGTCGGCATAGCTTTTCTGTCTGAGCCGACGGCCTAGCCGTCGGCATAGCTTTTCTGTCTGAGCCGACGGCCAGGCCGTCGGCACAGCTCGGCTCAGTTAACGGCGGTAACGTTTGGCCCACCTGGCAGGTTGTTGTGCCGACGGCCTGGCAGTGCCGACGGTGACGTGCAGCTTCTGCCGACGGTCTTGGTTAGGCCGACGGTGGCCGTCGGCACAGCCCGACGGTTTTTTTGTGCCGACGGCTACCTCATCAGCCTCCCCCAGCCTAGTTCTGTGCCGACGGCCCCAACATTTTGCCGTCGGCACAGATGACGGCCGTCGGCCCCTCGATCTGTTCCCGTAGTGATTTGAAACCCTCTCAAACTCAAACCTCTATGAAACTCCATTGAAGCACGTACGACACGTCTATGATCAACAAATAATGCGTTCATATAGAGTATTTTAAATACTTTAGTTGAGCTTCAAAATAGAATAAATTAACTTTCAGAAACACAGTAGTCAAGCTGCAACGGTGACCTTGTTCTAAAGATCTTGTCAAGAGAAATAACATGGCTAAAATAGATTCCAAATTGGACATCCGGTTAGATATATGTAGCATTTTCTTAGTTCGTAAAAAAATTCAAATCCATGAGCGAAACGACGGGAGGGAGTGGGGCAAATTGTTGATTGTGTTGAAATACAATCATGTAAATTAATGTAAAATGTTCCACTACCATTGGATGCACAATGTCAAGGTCTACATAGTCGGTGAACTCGACATTGCAACTTAATTATTCAGTAGTGGTAGTACCATGCAATGCATGCATCAAAGCCACACCTACTTGACCGAAATTAAGCCTGCTTGCTGGGTCCGCAGCACAGAACTTTGTTTGGCTCTTCTTCCTGCTGCCCTGCGGGAAGTCATTTAACTACCTGGAGATGGCGCGTAAATACTCATGGCCCATCTCCATAGCGCGCGCGCTCTCTCTGGAGGGAGATACGCATTGCATGGACCATCTGGAGAGACAAACAGACAATCAGACAGTGCATTGCATGGCCCATCTCCATAGCGCGCGCGCTCTCTCTGGAGGGAGATACGCATTGCATGGACCATCTGGAGGGAGATACGAAAATTGGAGGAAGAACATGCATAACATTACACAGAGTCATTCTACAGTCTATCGATGGAGCTGTAGAGTGTTGGACCTGCCAATAACTCCATATCCATCGGCCGCTATCTAGTTAGGTGAATCTGGCGGCATTCATGCATGCACGTACGTACTGCAGTAGTGCCACGAATACGGACCGGATGATTGCAAGAATGGTATCCAAGACAATCATATGGAAAGAGAGTAGTATCTATAAATATATGCATGTGTGTGTCTGTGTGTGCATATGGTCCCGGGCCCTCTAATTTCGTTGTTGCATCCGATTCAGTGTTGATTGGTATCCATCGTTTTGTCCTTCAATTCACCGGTCCTGACGCTAAACATGCAGCTGTGCTCTTGACCGATCACATTGACTACTGACTGGGATTTATGCTGCGTTTACTGCGAGGAAGAATGCATGTGTTTAAGTCATTGTCATCGTGAGTGTGCTTTTTGATTAGAAGAATTGTGTGTTTGGGTTAGTTTGTTTGTTATTTTGCTTAACAAGCAGAAAGTGTCTTTGGTCCCTTTCATTAGAAGAATTGTGTGTTTCGGTTAGTTAGTGGATGAGGCGTTTTGGCTCTAGAGTGCATATGATCCCTTTGTTATTTTGCTTAAGAAGCAAAGTGTCTTTGGCACATGGACACCACTGTTTTAATTTTTTTTGAAACGTGTACTTCTAGGTGTCCAAAAATTCTTGGAAGAAATAGATAGCTAGATACATCCATCCAGAATGTATGCTGGACATCTACTATATACTAAAAGCACAATACGGGGGTCTAAAATAGAGACACTACGTTGATCCACATCATCAAAATAATTTTAACTGTTGGATCTATAATTTTAATGGACAAGATTTAAAGATTTTACATAACATGTACGAGCTTATATTTGTGGACATAGTGTCACGTTTGACACGGCACATTGCTAGGAAAGGAAAAATAAAAAGAGTCCTAAGCTTTTGTAAAAAAAACAAACACTAGAGATTTAACACGTCACGTTGCCTAGGAAAGAAATGTCTCAGACTTTTCTAAAGGAAAAAAATAGAGACACCACGTATACATGATTAGTTGTATTTGTCACAAACTCTATTTTCTTTTTCATGTAGCAGTTTGACTAGATTTGACATGTTACATAATTTGTACAGATGATTAAAAGTAAAATATAAAACTAAAATAGTCCCAACCTGTTGCGGTGCTTGCTTCTCAAAAAAAAATCCATGTTCCCAGCCAGGTGCTTGCCTCCTCAACAAAAATGTAAAATATAAATGTGAAACAGTCCCAACCAGCTACGATGCTTGCTCCCCACAAAAAAAATCTGTGTGTCCCATCCAGCTACGATGCTTGCCTCCTCAAGAAAAAAAGTTCGATAATGTCCGCAACTATCCTGTGATATATTTTTTAGAAACACAGTACAAACACAAGCGCTCACATACACGCGCATACACTCACCCCTATGAACACACACACGTACACCCTACCCCTATGAGCACCTCTGAAAGACTGAGCCGACGGATTGGGTCTTGAGATTGATGAAGTCACCACAGGCGCCTCGCTATTGACAGGAACGTCGCCTCTCACTGAAAGGATATTCCGCCTTTATGAGACATAGCCATGTCAAACCTGAGGTTTGAACTTTGGTGGGCTGGGGGTATAACCGCCCTCCTAACCACCCAACCTCAAGTTCGTTCTCTATCCTGTGATATAATATTAGATGACCACGGATATGCATCTGAACGAGATTTGCTAAAAAACTTAAATGACGTATAATGTCTACAAATAAATTGCACTGTACAAAGTTTGATAATAAGGCTAAGCCAAATACTTGGTTGTTATATGTTTGCCCATCAACACTAATACGTCAATGTAATTTTTTTACAAGAAGATTGGTGGAGTATCAACAAAAACTTTTTCAAAAAAATAAGGGTGTATTTGAGTCTTAGTATGTAATTGAAAAACTTAGACAATAATATTACTAAAATGGACAAAATCTTAGTACAAAGGCTGTTACTTCAATATTTTTTTGCGCGAAGCATCGGCGGTGTATCAATAACAACCTCTTGGAAAAATAAAGGTGGATTGAATATTAGTACATGAATGAAATATTTAGACAATAATGATTCTAGAATGAATAAAATCTTCTTTTCTTCTCTATGTGACTATTCAATGTCGGAGAGATCCAAGTGACTTTTTTCTCCAAGCAAGCTTAAGTGGTATGGCAAGGCTTATATGGTACAATCCATCATTCCTATGAATAATTCTAATATCATGATATACAATGTTTAATAATACAACTGTAAATCTTCAAGTAAACATTCACCCAAAATTTAAAGAGATTAAATTAAGTTTCACATGATATTTTTATTTACATGAATCTTTTAATCTTGAGAACCATTACTAATCCTAATAGCAGTCAACACCGTACATATTGTTTCTAGACATATTCGGTCATATATAAACATTTATGTACGATAAAGTCCACTTCATTCGTAAAGCGTTATGTATTTTCCAAAAAAAGGAAAATAGGGAAAACGTATTTGTATAAGATAATTAATACTTTTATAGATATTAAAGATGATGCCCTCGCATTTGCGAGGGCCACTGTGCTAGTTTCGTTTAAAAATAAGTTGTCTTTTGGGCTACACAAAAAAGACAAATTTTTGAAAAGATGTAGTCTTATTCACTTTCATGTAGCCTAAAACAAAACAATGTTTTTACAAATTTTTTTATAAAAATATATGGACCACATAATGTATACCCGAGATTTTGTTTAAAAAAAAGTGAAATCAAATGTACTATTTTTTATTTTTTTCAAAAGAAGAGAGCACTGGTGCCCATGTGCACCAAATCTTTACTCGGAGCTACTTGCTTTGTATTCCAAAAAAATTCTAATTCCTTTGTTCACTTTCATAAGACCTTTTGGCGGGCTCAATTGGCTTGCGAAAATGTCTTATAAAAGGAAGCTGAGAGAGTTGTAGTTGAGTGTAGGTGTGTAGCTGGGCGGGGACAACAAATATAAGGCACTACAAGAGCAACTCTATAAATTGAATAATATTCCATGTTTTATTGAGAAATAGTGCAAAAAAACCGACACAAGCCCAAGTACCGACCGTCGTGGAACGTTGGCAACATGGCAACCTAGGTAAACTTCCTACCAACACAAACAAAACGCACACCACCGAGAAGCATGGGCAGACAGAGGATAAAAGTTAAGAGGGGAATCGATATTTTTGCTTTCTACTACAAGGAGATCAAAAATTAAGAGGGGGCAGCTGCCCCATTGCCTACATGCTAGATCCACCCATAACTAGAAGGGGTGAACCGTCAAGGTTGACCGAGGCATCATCATCATCAGCCAGCATCTCCGATTCATGACTCCCCGACTTTACCGTAAGTGGTACACATCAACCCATCTCAAACAGTTGATCACAACCCGATGACACTTGACAGACATTTCCAACTTTAACAACAAGATTTCACAGGAGAAAAGTGTAAGGCTTACCTAGGCTGAGCCTGCAATGACAGCTTCCATGTGTCGACATCGCCACCAAGATCCATGCCAGCTCCAATTCCACACAAATAGCAAAGCGTGAGAAGATCCGTCGGACACACCAGATGGGCCGACTTCAAACCCAGCATATTCGGTTTTGGCTATGATGATGGAAGAAAGAATTAGTGTTCACATTTGATACTTAACTTTATGAAAATAGAATAGTTTGATGTTATAAAATCATAGAGATTTTTTTGACCGCCCAGGAGACCAATCCTAGTCACCGTAGCAGAGAGAGTTAGACAGGCGATTAATCATGCAAAAGGCCATGAGGATGGTACCTACGACGAAAACTCAGAACATAGACCGAGCTACATGTAGTTTATCTTCAAATATTTAAGATTCATATTTCAAAGTTTCAGTAAAATTCCGAAACAAAATTCTAGAGATAGTCAATATTGAATACTACAAACTGTGCAAAGTCTTAATATGAAATACATGTATTCTAAGCTACACAAAAATAACAAAATCTGATATATTATATAGTGAATAGTCCATATTTCAACACTATATAATTTTGTCATTTTTGTGTAGCCTAAATTATAAAACAGTTCATATTAAGATTTTACACGTTTGTGATATTTATCATTGACTATCTCTAGAATTTTGTTTCAGATTTTTTGAAACTTTAAAATTCAAATTTTAAATATTTAAAAATAAATAGCTACGTGTAGCTCGGTCTAAGTTTACCCACTCTCGTACCTACGAGGTATATATGGCACATGCTGCTACAACCAATAAGTATGACAGCATATGCCTTGCTTTCTGAACGGATACATGCATGCAACCAACACCCTTCGTGCATGCTTACGTATCAATGCTTCACATTTCCTGCATGCGTGGAAGTTTAATTTGATAACGACAATTTAACATGCATGATCAGGGTGTATGCATGTGTTATTTACCGCTTTACGTACTGATGATCGAGTTCGGACTATGGTTCTCGATTGTGTGTTTGTAGGGTGGCTGATGGATTACCTTCTCCAAGTCAGCCAATTCGGGGAGTGTCGAGACAAACAGAAAGCTAGCTCGTACAAATGTAAGGTGCATTAGCCTAGCTAGAGGCGAGGTAAAAAGACAGGAACCGAAGATGAGAAGGATGTCTCGTGCGGGCTCTGGCGTCTCCTCTGGCGACGGCTCGGGCGATCTGCGCGGCGCCGCGCCCGGTGGCAAGGGTGCCCCGTGCCCGGCGTCCCCGACCTCGCCTCTGCCGCCTCTGCCGCCTCTGGGCTCGAGATTTTGGGCCCTCTCTCAGAGCGAGGAGGGCTCCGACGACGAAGGCTTCGCTCCAGTGGATGTGCTCGCCTCGCCGGTGTCTTCGGACGGGGGTGCCGGCAGGGTGCCGGTCACCCTTGGTCCCTTCCTCGACCGCGCCCTAGGCTCCCCGGGGTGGACGCGTGCGGGTCGTGGTCGCCATGGGCGGGGTAGAGCGGCGGGGGTTCGCCCAGCGGCGGCGGCTCCGGTCCTCTCCTCGTCGTGCGGTGCGCTGGCTGCTGCCCCAGATCCAGATCCAGCGGGGTCGCCGGATCTCTCTGATTTCCCCCCGCTCCCGTCCTCTGCTCCGTCGGCTGGATCGGCGGGGTCTCCTGGCCGGGCAGCGTTGCTCCAGGTGGGAGAATTCGTTTTCCCGGCGAGGTCGCCGTCGGGATCCGTAGCGCTAGGGTTTCCGTCCGGTCCGGCGGCGGGGGTGGCTGCAGGACGATGCTCCCCTCCTCTGTCCTGCGGGCCCCAGCTGTCGGGGACGCAGGTGGGTGCGGCTGCGTCCTCCGTGGCCCAGCCCATGGTGGGGAAAGTGTCTTCTGGGCCTCTTGGGTCTTCGGCCCATTTTCCTCGCAACCGTGCTTCCTGGCCCAGACGCGCGCCACTATATAAGTGGTTCTGGCGTCCGAAGGGAACCCTAGATCGGTCTCTTCTTTTCCCCGCTCCCATCTCTGACCTTCGCTCCTCGAGTGGCGGCGCCCAGATCCACCTGCCTCCTCTCCCTCCCTCCACCGCTCCGCCCCCTCCGTCCATGGATCGCGACTGGCGCGATGGCCGGGATGGCCGGGGCTCGTACAAGCGCCCGTTCTCGGCGGTGGCCCAGGACGCCCACCGTCCCATTCAAGACTACTCCGAAGAGGAACTGCGGGAGATCCTCGACGCCCGCTCTCTGGACTACGACCGGAGGCGTGAAAGACAGAGGGAGAGGTCGCCAGTGCGGCAGCCGGACTCCTACCGCCGTGGGGGAGCAGAACGCTACCCCGCGCGTGGCCAAGGTAACTACTATCGTCGGAATTACTCTGGTGGCGGTGACGGCAGTGGTCCGTCCAATGTCATGAACAAGAAACAGAAGCCGTCTCCCACCCCTCTGGCAACGGCTGCCCCGTCGTCCTCAGCGCCGCCGCTGTCGGCGGGTGGCTCTTCGCAAGCTGACCTGGGTGATGCCGATCCCTCTGCGCCAAAGCCCAAGATAATCTGCTACAACTGCTCGCGAAGTGGTCACTATCAGTCAGCTTGCACGCTTCCTGCTCATTGTGCCCTCTGTGATGTCGACGGCCATACGCCGGCCATGTGTCCGAAGAGCTCCAAGGCCCCGGAGCTGAAGCACTTTGGGGTGGCAGCTGATGGAGTGGGCTTCTTCGCGCTGGACGGGGTCCCTCCGCTTCAAGAAAATCAGTTTGAAAACTTGGCCTTTATCGTCGTGGATAACCCCAATGCCACTGAACGTCTCATTGAGGAGGAATTTTGGAAGCTGGTTTGTGAGGACTGGAATTGGAAAGTGATGCGCCTTACAGAGACGGATTTCTCGCTCATTTTCCCCAACGCGGACAGCCTCCGTCTTTGCAGGAATGCTGCTGATCTGACATTGCCTATCTCTAAGATGAGAGTTATCATCTTGGATGAAATACAGCACCCTCTGCGCTCAGTCCCTGGTCTGTCGGAGGTGTGGGTTCGCCTGCGTGGCCTCCCTGCAATTCTCCTGGAGCCCGCTCGTCTGCTCGCAGCCACCACCATGATCGCCAAGCCCCTTCATGTTGATGAGCTATCTCTGGTTAAGGAACCCTCTGGTGTGCTGATGAAATTTGCTACTCCGGTGCCGCAGAGGATGAGGATGTCGGTTGTTCTGTACGTCAATGGGGTGGGAGCAAAGGTTGAAGTGGTTCCTGAGGACCCGAAGTCGGGTTTTGCTGAAAATCAGCCCCCTCCCCCCCCCTCCAAGAGGCCCTAAGGACAAAGATGATAATGAGGAAGAGGAAGATAATGACACGGAGCTCACGGGGTCTGATGTACACTGGAAACATCGCAAGTCCTCTGCGACAGCTCCCCCAGCCCCCAAGGATCCCCCCCCCAGCCAATCGCGCTCCGGCCGGCAGAAGACCTTGGCTCACAAGACCAAGCTCACCAAACGCAAGATCAGCTTCCCTAGGGGAAAACATCCTGCGGTGGAGGTTTTTGCTAGTGCTCCTGCTGCCTGCCCAGCTTCGCCGGTACCTTCAACGCCTAAGTCTGTTTCCTCCAAGCTGTCAGGGTTTAACGAGTATGGCTCCAATCTGACATGCTCTCCTACCTTTGGGGCCAAGCTTGCGGCCGCTGCCTCTCCTGTTCAGCCCTCTCCTCCATCCAAGAAGGTTTCTCTGGTTTCTCTCTCGTCGCAAGACGAAGGTGAGGAAGTCTGCAACTTTACTGCTGAGAAGGCCTTCAAGCTATCTGAGGCTGAGCGTCAAGAGATTGGATGGGAGAGCCCAGAGGATTGGGAATTTGAGAATGAAACCCTCGCTGAAAGATGCAAGAAACTGAACCTGCGTCGCCCTTTCCAGAAGCTCTCTGAGGCCAAGAAGCAGGCCCTCATGCAGGAAACTCCGATCTGCCCTGCCTCGTCCAAATCTAAGTCTCCCAAGCAAACCGCTCCGCTGGTCGCGCCTGTGTCGCCGGCCTCCAAGATCTCCAGCTCTGGCCCTTCCTCCTCCAAGCTGCCTTCAACTCCTTCTTCGTCTACGCGGTGCAGCGCAAGGACGCAGGGGACCAAATCTGAATCCATCCTGCAGAAGGCAGTGCGTATGACGGCGGAGAAGAACGCTCCTGGTATGTCATCTTCCCCATCCATTGTTTCTTCTGAATATGTTCTTTTGTCCTCTCGCTCCGATGCACATTTGCTTGATGTGGCTGCGGATGTGGGTTTGGCTATTAATCCATCTATGGGTTCCCCGGGTGAGCTGCTGTCTCTGGTTCGTGCCAAGGAAATTGCTCAGGCCATTCTTGCTGCGGCGGTTGATAAACAGAAGCTGGATGCTACTTCAGAGGAAGCAAGGGATGCTTCTCTATCTTTGCCAACAGAGGAAGCTAGTGCAGCTCCTTCTGCCCATGTGTCTGACATGACTCCTTCTCAGCTGGGGGGGGCAGTGGCCACCCCACCAGTGATCCCTGCCAAGTCTGGCCAAAGGAGGAAGAAGCCTGACCTCTGTCTAGGTCCAAGAACTAATTTGAGGAAGACTCCAGCCCGCCAAGCACGGGTTTCTAATCTAGGTTTATAATGAGAGCACTCATTTGGAACTTCAGGGGTTTTGGCAACAGGGGTCGCCGGAACCAGCTGAAAGATTACCTGCGCAAATACAAAGTGGACATCCTTTTCCTGCAGGAGACTATCAGACAGGATTTCTCCCTCCAAGAGTTGGAGGTTTTTGAGTTTGGGGACAAGTTCTACTGGACCTGGTTGCCAGCGGTGGGCCAGTCTGGGGGTATGTTGATGGGCTTGCGAGACAACACCTTTGAGGTTGGTGCGACTGATCAAGGGGTTTTCTTTCTAAGTGCCACGATCCTTCACAGAGCTTCCAGGTTTATTTTCGAGTTCATTTGTGTTTATGGCCCTGCAGATCACTCTCGATCTAGAGATTTTCTTGCTGAGCTTGAAACTAAGGTTTCTATCTCCCAATACCCAGTGGTGGTGGCAGGAGATTTCAACCTCATTCGAGGAAGTGCTGATAAAAACAACTCCAACATTGATTGGTCTAGGGTTCGACTTTTCAATGACTCTATTGCTAGAATGAGCTTGGGAGAAATCAGGCGTACGGGTGCTAGGTTCACTTGGTCTAATAAGCAAGCAAACCCGGTCAGGAGTGTGCTGGATAGGGTGTTGGTCTCTGCTAGCTGGGAAGGAAAATTCCCCCTAGTATCTCTGTCTGCTGAAACCAGAATTGGCTCGGACCACACCCCTTTGATTCTGGACTCAGGGGATGAGATCCCTCCTAGAGTGTCTAGGTTTGTTTTTGAAAACGGATGGTTCCTTGTGCAGGGGTTCAAGGACATCCTGAGTGCCAAATGGAGCCAACTGTTAGAGGAACCTGGATTCTGTCGAGACCCTGTGGAAGTTTGGCATGGGGCCTCAGCTGCTCTACGTTCCTTTCTTAAAGGTTGGAGTGCCAACCTAGGAAGTGGTAGAAAGAGAGAGAAAGCGCTAATCTTATGTCAAATTCAGTCTCTTGATGCGCAGGCAGATTCTGTTGGTCTCTCTGATGACGAATGGGCCATTCGTTATCACTTAGAGGACTCCATTATTCAGATATACCAGAGAGAAGAAGAATACTGGAGACAGAGGGGGCGTTTAAAATGGACTCTTCAGGGAGACGCGAATACTAAGTACTTCCATGCAGTGGCTAATGGTAGGAGACGTAAGTGTACGATCTCCACGCTGTCCTCGGGGACTGGCTTTGTCTCGGATAAACTGGAAATTCAGAAAGTTATTTATGATTTCTATAGGGATTTGATGGGGTCTGAGGATCCTTTTCCAATTTCCTTAGTGCAAGGAATTTGGTCTCAGGAGCAATGTGCTTCCCAGGAGGATAATGTTACCTTGATCAGGTCATTTCTCCCTGAGGAGCTCGATCAGGTGCTTAAAGAAACCAAGACTGACACTGCCCCGGGCCCAGATGGTTTCCCTGTCATCTTTTTTAAATCCTTCTGGAACCTGCTGAAGCCTTTAATTCTCCAAATTCTTAATGGTTTTGCTCTTGGCCTGATTGATATATCTCGTTTGAATTTTGGAATCTTGTCTCTGATCCCTAAAGTTCCTGGGGCTGATGACATTAAACAGTTCAGGCCGATTGCCCTAATTAATGTGATTTTCAAACTCGTTTCTAAGGCTTACTCCAGTAGACTAGCGCCGATTGCTCATCATGTCATTTCTAAATCTCAATCTGCCTTCATCAAGGGACGCCTCATCCACGAGGGTGCCTTGGCTTTGCATGAGATCATCGATGAACTGAAAGTTAAGAAAACCAGAGCGGTGATCTTAAAGCTTGATTTTGAGAAAGCTTACGATAGGGTTAGCTGGGCCTTTCTGAGAGATGTTTTAATCCGCAAAGGTTTTGATTCAGGGGTAGTGCACCGTCTGATGCAGCTGGTCACTGGTGGCCAGACTGCCATCTCTATTAACGGGGAAGTCGGTCCCTACTTTAGAAATAAGAGGGGAGTTCGTCAGGGGGATCCTATTTCCCCTCTTCTGTTTAACTTCATTGCTGATGCTCTCTCTATCCTTCTGGATCATGCCAGCAACGGTGGCCACATCAAAGGGGTTGTGTCTCACCTGGTCGACAATGGGGTTACTCATCTCCAGTATGCGGATGATACGATTTTGTTGATAGAACTGGATGATCTAGCTATTACTAACCTTAAATTCATTCTAATCTGCTTTGAAATTATGTCGGGTCTCAAAATTAACTTCTTCAAGTCTGAGGTGATTGTGACTGGGGTGTCACAGCTCGAGCAATCTAGGGTTGCTCAAATGCTTAATTGTAAGGAAGGTAGATTCCCAATGACGTACCTTGGCTTTCCTATAGCTGATAGGAAGCTTTCCATTGCGGATATGAACTTTTTAGTGGAAACTGTGGGTCACAGGGTGGACCCCTGGCAGGGTCGTTTCTCTTCTATTGCTGGCCGCCATATCTTGACCAACGCCTCTCTGTCCAACCTTCCATCTCACTGTATGGGTCTCTTTTTGCTTGCCGAAGGAACCCACGCTGCTCTGGACAAAGTGCTTGCTAGATTCTTCTGGGAAGGGGTGGGTGACAAGAGGAAATACCATTGGCTTCGTTGGGAGGACTGCTGTGTCCCCCAGCTTCTTGGTGGCCTGGGTCTGACTAATACTCGTGCCATGAACCTGGCCTTAATGCTTAAATGGGTCTGGAGGATTCTTCATTCGGATAATCATAACTCTCTCTGGTATAAGATCCTTGCTGCTAAGTATCCACATTCCATTTCCTTGCTCAGCAATGGGAGCCAGGGTGGTTCTCAGTTCTGGCAGAGCATCTGAAAGGACACAGATGTCGCCTAGAGGGGGGGGTGAATAGGCGATTAAAACTTTTACGAAAGGCTTGTACAAATGCGGAAATAAACTAATGTTTAATTTGACAAGCTTACAAAACCTAATAAACTAGGCTCACCTATGTGTACCAACAACTTATGTTAAGCAAGACAAGTAGCAAGGTATATAACTTCAAGCACGATGGCTATCACAAATGAAGTGCATAAGTAGTGGAGCTCGGATAAGAGTTACCGAGGCACGAAGGAGACGAAGATGTATCCCGAAGTTCACTTCCAAAGGAAGCTAGTCTCCGTTGGAGAGGTGTGGCGGCTTAATGCACTCCGAACGCCACAAAGGCCTCACCTTGAGATGTGGTAGCACAATGCTCACCAAATGCCACAAAGGCTCACCTCAAGATGCGGAGGCACGCTACACACCAAACGCCACAAAGGCTCACCTTATTCTCCTCGCGCCCTCGCACAAAGCAAGATGCCACGATCCACTATGGAACACTTGAGGGCGGTCACCGAACCCGTACAAGCTTGGGGCAATCTCCACAACTTAATTGGAGGCTCCCAAGAATTGCCACAAAGGCACCACAAAGGTTGGGGAATCTCCACAACTTAATTGGAGGCCCCAAGTATATGCCACAAAGGCCACTAAGCCGTCTAGGGTTCCAAGAACCCAAGAGTAATAAGCTCACAACTTCCACTTACCGAATCTCCGAGGAGAACTCAAACCGATGCACCAAATGCAATGGCAAGAGCACACAAAGTGCTCAAATCCTTCTTACTCAAATCCTACCAAAGCAACTAATGCTATGGAGAGATATAAGAGGAAGAACAAAGGAAATCAACAAATGAACTCCAAGATCTAGATCCCAATGGTTCCCCTCACTTAGAGGAGATTTTGATTGGTGGAAAGATAGATCTAGATCTCCTCTCTCTTTTCCCTCAAGAAGATGCAAGAATCATTGGAGGGATTGAGAGATAGAGCAAAGCTTCAAGGTCAACAATGGAGGAGAGATAGAATAGGAAGCCAACCAGCCCAAGGAGGAAGAAGGGGGCCTTTTATAGGTCCCCCACGAAAACTAGCCGTTGCTGGGCACTAGGGCCGGAGTCTCCGGCCTAGAGGACCGGAGTCTCCGCCCTAAGTGACTCCAGGGCCGGAGTCTCCGCCCCTGGGCCGGAGTCTCCGGTGCCCCGGGGTCATTCGGGGGCCTCAGGACGGACTAAGCAGGTGCCAGGCCGGAGTTGGGCCGGAGACTTTGCGTCTCGGGCCGGAGACTCCGGCCACCAAAAACTGGCAGAAACACCAACACGAAAACGACCATAACTTGAGCATCCGGACTCCGTTTTTGATGATCTTGGGCTCGTTGGAATCACAACAACGAGCTCTACAAGTATATGCATAGAAACATCATAGTCCAACAAGGGAGGATAAAACCAAATGATGAGAGGTTTGACCTCTCTTCAAAGTCGAACCGGTAAAACCTCCAAACACCAAAAACACAATGAGTGTTTCATGCAAAATCCCTTTTTGATGAGTTAGAGCTTGTCATGGAATTAACCACAAGCTCTAAAACCTCACATGGATAAAAGCCAAATAAGAACCAAGAAAGATGATGGCAAATATGCAAAGGTTTGAGCTCTCTTCGAACGATGCGGTTAAGTTACTCACTCGAGAGCCCCTCTTGATAGTACGGCTACCAATCCTATAACCCGGTCTCCAAACTAACACAAGAGACCGGTAAGAAGGAAACCCTATCAAGAACATACCTTTTCCTTGTGCATTCAACTTGAGCTAGATTATGACCATCTTGTCTTCCTCAAGTTGGAACACCTTTCTTGATCTTGATTGCTTGGTGAAGTCTTGCGAATTGCTCCCCCATAAATCAATATGGGAAAGACTCTCTTAGGAATATCTTCACATAGACATTACCACCAAATAGAATACATGCATCAAGCATATAATCTCCTTGAGATGGCATATCTTGAACTTGACTTATCATCCATGAAGATGATCACCACTTAATAATATCCTAGCCTTGTATCCTTCCTTCTTCCTTCATGATGATGATGTCTTGAAGGTAAACACAAATGTCCACTCAATTATATTCTTCAAGACATAGTTGCAATAAGCTCAATTCTCATATGACCATTCTTCCGATATTTCCTTGAATAACACATTGGTCATCACTTAAAGTTCTTCATCACTTTGACTTGATCAACCTTGTATCCTTCCTTCTTCCTTCATGATGATGATGTCTTGAAGGTAAACACAAATGTCCACTCAATTATATTCTTCAAGACATAGTTGCAATAAGCTCAATTCTCATATGACCATTCTTTCGATATTTCCTTGAATAACACAATGGTCATCACTTAAAGTTCTTCATTTGATCCTTCTTACAACCTTGAAGCCAACATATGGTTCAAGCATTGTCTATGGACATGTCCTACAAATATAACTCAATGCAAACATTAGTCCATAGAGATTGTCATTAATTACCAAAACCACACATGGGGGCTCCATGCTCTTTCAGCATCCTTAAGATTAAACACCTCTTTCGCTCAGGGGCTAGGTTCCATATTCAAAATGGTCAGAACACCAGGTTTTGGCTTGACCTGTGGCGGGGGGATGAGCCCTTTGCTGTTAAGTTCCCTAGCCTTTTCGCTATCTGTTCTGATCCTGATTTGTTGGTTAGCCAATGAGCATAAAGGATAACTAAGACACACATGCTCAAAGACATATCTCATTTTAAGAGTGAAAAACAAATTACAAGGAATGAGATAAGCAACTCCCAAAGAGAGCAAGGTTCCAACAACAAACCAAACTCTCCACACTTTTTATGATGGCACACTAAGTACCAAAAAGAAAAGATTTGACTTCCAACAATAATCAAAACCAATTGAAATAAGCACAAGAGTGTGTTATAACAAATATAGGAGAGCTCCCCCAAGATTAGTGCATTATTTATGATTTTGCATTTGAATACAAAATGCACACAAATGGGATCATCACATCTACCTACATAGAAATAACACAAAATAAATTTAACAAAATCAAATGGAATCACAAGAGTCAAGAAAGACAATGGGAGTTAAAGAAAATACATTTCTTGGCGAGAGATAAGGCAATTAAAAGCAATAGCCAAAGTGAAGATGATCAATATAAAAAATACCACATGATAGATTACCAATTTTCCAAGGAGAAGAGGTATATGGAGTTATTTCCGGTGGTAGTTTACACATGAATCCAAGATCATCTTCACAAAAAATGAGCATATGAAAAGTATAAGAATTAAGCACCATGCCAAACAAAGATATTCTTGATAGATTCAAATAGTTAAACAATCATGCAAAGCAATGATTAGGATAGCTTGAAGCAAATGGTTTTCCAACTTTGATGTAGTATTCCACATTTTAGGAAAACCCTATCAAGAAAGTATCTCACAAACAAGATCCAAAACAAGAGCAATAAACAATTTGGCAAATTGGAACTTGTTCGAGAAAACATGCCACATAGAAGCAAGATAATTTACAATATCAACACTATGTGACACAACCTCAAATATACACATTTCATGGATTTGTAATATGCGCAAAGCACAATACTCCCCCATAATGTGATAAAACCAATTTTCAAATAAGTTGTTAAAGTCAATTTCCATAGGGCTCGGAAATTCCAAGGGGGGCCGGAGTCTCCGGGGTAGAACCACCGGAGTCTCCGGGGTAGAACCACCGGAGTCTCCGGGGTAGAACCACCGGAGTCTCCGGGGTAGAACCACCGGAGTCTCCGGGGTAGAACCAATGGAATCTCCAAACCTAGAAAATTAAACTTTACCAACAAGAGGCAAATAGAATCCAACAAGATGATTAATGGACATTATAGAATTTGAATTTCTCATGAAAATGACATACCACATAGAGACTAGATAATCTTTAAATATCAACACTAAGTGGTATTCCTCATGTACACACATTTTTAGGATTGTGAAGTGCCAAAGCATATCACTCCCCCAAAATGGGATGGTCCATTAATCACTCCCAAGAGCCAAGAAGATAGATCAAGATGCAATAGGCTCAATAGTAACAACCGTACATGGTGTGCAACCAACAAGCACATAATTGATTACTCAAAATAAAGCAAGTGGGGAGCACAACATATACAAACACATGCAAGATACAAAACCAAACACATGCAAAGGGGCGAGTAACTTTCAATGTAGATAAGTTGAATACATGTTACCGCAAGGAGGAACAATGGATATATGATAGAAATAAGATAATCCAATTGACTTGACTTGAGACAATATAATTAATGAAGATCCCTTAATTCTTCATGATATAGCCAAGTCTCCAATGCCCTCCATTAGACACCTATTGATCAAGTTTTGGCTTGTTGGTCCCCAACCAAGTTGGGTCCTAAGAGGTTAGTCACAATAGGTTTGGCAACCCAAATGGTTCTTTTCTTGACACCACTTTGAGTACCAACAAATTTGGCAAACACATTTCCAACCTTATCCTTGCAAAGTGAATAAGCATCATTGATTATGATAGGGTTGGATGAGTTACCAATAGAGCAAGTAGAAGAAAGGTGACCCTTCTCACGGCATATGTAGCAAGATCTTATCTTTCCTTTCTTCTCATTTGATTTCTCCACAATGGGAGCATTGGGTTGATTCTTCTTAGGAGGAAGCTTTTCTTCATCTTGAGGAAGGACTTGAGTTTGAGCTTGAGGCCGCTTCCCTTGTTGCTTCTCACTTAGATGCTTCTTCTTCAATGGGCAAGACCTAACATGATGCCCTTCAATTTTGCACTTGAAGCAAACAATCTTAGCCGGATCCTTGACTTTCTCTTGGCCCTTCTTCTTCTTGAAGAGTTTGGACTTCTTCTTATTGTTGGAGATAAATCCAAGTCCACTCTTGTCATTGGGGAATTTTTGTGCACTCAACATCTTGTCAAGTTTGGACTTCCCTTCATGACTTTTTACCAAGTCTTTCTTCAACAAAGTGACTTGGGCCTCGAGCTCTTTAATTTCCTCTACATGGTTAGTTACAATACAAGAACTAGAGGAAGTAGAAGCTATATTGTTAGAGCAACAAGGCAAGGAGAGTAATTCATCACAAGATGTAGCAATAGTATGAGTGGATGAATTACGAGGACTAGCACATGGCAATATAGCTTTTTGGGAAGTAGTGCTAGTGACCACATGAGGTTCACAAGATGTTACCTTTGTAGACATATCCTCATAAGCTAACTTTAGGCGAGCATGGGACACTCGAAGATCCTCATTAGAGCTAGATAGCTTTTCATGATTTTCTTCCAATATCCCATACTTGCTAGTTAGCAACTCAAGTTGAGCCCTTAGCTCAACATTCTCCTTCAAGATAGATGCTTCACAAGAATTAGAGTTAGTAGCACAAGCATCATGATTAACCGAAAGAGGAGAAGGCAACTTGGAACACTCTTTTAAATAAGAAGCTTTTAGTTGCTCATGTGACTCGGTGAGTTTGGTGAGCACACTCTCAATGTCCCTAGATCCATTTTTGAGGTGCTCAACATCCTCAAGAAGTTTAGCATTAACAAAAACAAGCTTATCATTTTTTAATTTTAAATCATTTGCCACCTCAAGAGCTCTATCATTGGAGCTTTGTTCTTTTAAAAGAGTCTCTTTAAAATCATTGGCAAGACTATGAAGATTCTCAATAGTTGCTTCTTGCTCTTCATCATGAGATTGAAGCTCATCAATAATTTTCTGGCTCTCAATAGCAGCAACCAAAATATCAACAAAGTTAGAGCAAGCAATTTTGTTCTTCTTACCAATAGCAAGAAAGACTATTTCTCCCTTCTTTTTTAAAGAGGCAACATAATCATCCTCTTCTTCATGATCACTAGATATAGTGGGTTCCAAAGAAGGAGTTACCTTTGAATCCCTAGCCATAAGACATATGTGGGAACCGAGAGATGATGATGAGGATGAATTACTTGAAGCTCCAATCAAAATTTTGTCTTGGCCAATAGAATCTCCGGTTTCCTCTAAATTGTTAGCCACACAAAGACTAGAGGAAATAGAGGCATTTTTATCATGGCCACTAGACAGAGCAAGCATATCATCATGAGATTTATTTAAGCAACTTACACATGATATGCAAGGACTAACACAAGCATATAAAGCATTTATGGTGCTAGAAGTGTTTAAGTCCAAAGATGAAGCATTGCAATGAGATAGAGATGAAGGATCATCAAAAGTAAGCATACTATCACCATTGCAAGTTTCATCACCACTCACCATATCATTACCTTGTGTCTTGCCACACTTTGGTGAAGTGGATGAAAGTTCATCACGGCCGGAAGTGGAAGGAATACAATCATCCCCAATAATCTTGGACAAACTATATTTTTCTTGAAGCTTTGTCCATATCTCATGAGCGCTCCGAAAAGGTGTGAAGGAGAAGGTAACTACATCGCTCAAAGCATTAACAATCACATGAGAAGCTTGAGCATTGAGATACAAGTTTTTCTTATCCTCTAAAGATAGATTTTGAGTATCCTTTGGAGGAGAAAAACCCGCATCTACAATTTGCTCCATAGATGGGTCCATGACCCGAAAATAATTAAGCATGTGAATTTTCCAAGTATCATAATTTGTGCCATCGAATATAAAAGTGTCATTGTGCACTAATCCCCTAGCCGACATCTTTGCTCTCAAGGCGGTGAAGCCTAAATTGAGAGACCTAGCTCTGATACCAATTGAAAGGACACAGATGTCGCCTAGAGGGGGGGTGAATAGGCGATTAAAACTTTTACGAAAGGCTTGTACAAATGCGGAAATAAACTAATGTTTAATTTGACAAGCTTACAAAACCTAATAAACTAGGCTCACCTATGTGTACCAACAACTTATGTTAAGCAAGACAAGTAGCAAGGTATATAACTTCAAGCACGATGGCTATCACAAATGAAGTGCATAAGTAGTGGAGCTCGGATAAGAGTTACCGAGGCACGAAGGAGACGAAGATGTATCCCGAAGTTCACTTCCAAAGGAAGCTAGTCTCCGTTGGAGAGGTGTGGCGGCTTAATGCACTCCGAACGCCACAAAGGCCTCACCTTGAGATGTGGTAGCACAATGCTCACCAAATGCCACAAAGGCTCACCTCAAGATGCGGAGGCACGCTACACACCAAACGCCACAAAGGCTCACCTTATTCTCCTCGCGCCCTCGCACAAAGCAAGATGCCACGATCCACTATGGAACACTTGAGGGCGGTCACCGAACCCGTACAAGCTTGGGGCAATCTCCACAACTTAATTGGAGGCTCCCAAGAATTGCCACAAAGGCACCACAAAGGTTGGGGAATCTCCACAACTTAATTGGAGGCCCCAAGTATATGCCACAAAGGCCACTAAGCCGTCTAGGGTTCCAAGAACCCAAGAGTAATAAGCTCACAACTTCCACTTACCGAATCTCCGAGGAGAACTCAAACCGATGCACCAAATGCAATGGCAAGAGCACACAAAGTGCTCAAATCCTTCTTACTCAAATCCTACCAAAGCAACTAATGCTATGGAGAGATATAAGAGGAAGAACAAAGGAAATCAACAAATGAACTCCAAGATCTAGATCCCAATGGTTCCCCTCACTTAGAGGAGATTTTGATTGGTGGAAAGATAGATCTAGATCTCCTCTCTCTTTTCCCTCAAGAAGATGCAAGAATCATTGGAGGGATTGAGAGATAGAGCAAAGCTTCAAGGTCAACAATGGAGGAGAGATAGAATAGGAAGCCAACCAGCCCAAGGAGGAAGAAGGGGGCCTTTTATAGGTCCCCCACGAAAACTAGCCGTTGCTGGGCACTAGGGCCGGAGTCTCCGGCCTAGAGGACCGGAGTCTCCGCCCTAAGTGACTCCAGGGCCGGAGTCTCCGCCCCTGGGCCGGAGTCTCCGGTGCCCCGGGGTCATTCGGGGGCCTCAGGACGGACTAAGCAGGTGCCAGGCCGGAGTTGGGCCGGAGACTTTGCGTCTCGGGCCGGAGACTCCGGCCACCAAAAACTGGCAGAAACACCAACACGAAAACGACCATAACTTGAGCATCCGGACTCCGTTTTTGATGATCTTGGGCTCGTTGGAATCACAACAACGAGCTCTACAAGTATATGCATAGAAACATCATAGTCCAACAAGGGAGGATAAAACCAAATGATGAGAGGTTTGACCTCTCTTCAAAGTCGAACCGGTAAAACCTCCAAACACCAAAAACACAATGAGTGTTTCATGCAAAATCCCTTTTTGATGAGTTAGAGCTTGTCATGGAATTAACCACAAGCTCTAAAACCTCACATGGATAAAAGCCAAATAAGAACCAAGAAAGATGATGGCAAATATGCAAAGGTTTGAGCTCTCTTCGAACGATGCGGTTAAGTTACTCACTCGAGAGCCCCTCTTGATAGTACGGCTACCAATCCTATAACCCGGTCTCCAAACTAACACAAGAGACCGGTAAGAAGGAAACCCTATCAAGAACATACCTTTTCCTTGTGCATTCAACTTGAGCTAGATTATGACCATCTTGTCTTCCTCAAGTTGGAACACCTTTCTTGATCTTGATTGCTTGGTGAAGTCTTGCGAATTGCTCCCCCATAAATCAATATGGGAAAGACTCTCTTAGGAATATCTTCACATAGACATTACCACCAAATAGAATACATGCATCAAGCATATAATCTCCTTGAGATGGCATATCTTGAACTTGACTTATCATCCATGAAGATGATCACCACTTAATAATATCCTAGCCTTGTATCCTTCCTTCTTCCTTCATGATGATGATGTCTTGAAGGTAAACACAAATGTCCACTCAATTATATTCTTCAAGACATAGTTGCAATAAGCTCAATTCTCATATGACCATTCTTCCGATATTTCCTTGAATAACACATTGGTCATCACTTAAAGTTCTTCATCACTTTGACTTGATCAACCTTGTATCCTTCCTTCTTCCTTCATGATGATGATGTCTTGAAGGTAAACACAAATGTCCACTCAATTATATTCTTCAAGACATAGTTGCAATAAGCTCAATTCTCATATGACCATTCTTTCGATATTTCCTTGAATAACACAATGGTCATCACTTAAAGTTCTTCATTTGATCCTTCTTACAACCTTGAAGCCAACATATGGTTCAAGCATTGTCTATGGACATGTCCTACAAATATAACTCAATGCAAACATTAGTCCATAGAGATTGTCATTAATTACCAAAACCACACATGGGGGCTCCATGCTCTTTCAGCATCCTTAAGATTAAACACCTCTTTCGCTCAGGGGCTAGGTTCCATATTCAAAATGGTCAGAACACCAGGTTTTGGCTTGACCTGTGGCGGGGGGATGAGCCCTTTGCTGTTAAGTTCCCTAGCCTTTTCGCTATCTGTTCTGATCCTGATTTGTTGGTTAGCCAAGCTCTCGCTGACCCCCAGTTTAATATTCATTTTCGTCGCTCACTTAGCATGGCTGATCAGGCCTGCTGGTCTGCCCTCAGGGATGAGCTAGCTTCTTGTTCTCTTTCAGCTGGGCAGGACAGGGTGTCCTGGACCCTTGAACCCTCGGGTTTGTTTTCAGTTAACTCTATGTATAAACACCTCCTTCAGGGGGAGGCTTGGCCCTGTGCTGAGACCATTTGGAAGGCTAGTCTCCCTTTAAAGATCAAGATATTTACTTGGCAACTTGCAATTGATCGTTTACCTAGTAGTCAGCAA
This sequence comes from Dactylis glomerata, assembly GCA_007115705.1. Classification (NCBI taxonomy): domain Eukaryota; kingdom Viridiplantae; phylum Streptophyta; class Magnoliopsida; order Poales; family Poaceae; genus Dactylis; species Dactylis glomerata. The sequence continues at coordinate 1,306,519 of QXEO01000165.1, forward strand.
ATTAATCATAGGTTTGGCCCTTCTGATGGCCTTTGTGTGATGTGTGGCCAGGTTGAAACTGCAGACCATATCTTCTTTTCCTGTGCCTTCGCTGCTTTCATGTGGAGTGGGGTTAGATCGATTCTTCAAGTTAACTGGAACCCCACCTCGTTTGCTCAGTTCTTTCGTATTATTGCTGCGCTTCCCCCTGCTCACGGGCGGGCTGTGTGGATCCTGTTTGCTGCTCAGAGCTGGGCGCTCTGGCATATTCGTAATAAAATCGTAATGGAACACTCTTTTCCTAATCATCCTGCTGACTGCGTGCTCAAATCTTATATCTTTTTGCAGCAATGGCGTCCCCTTCTCAAGGCTAGGGACCGGGCGGCGGTGGGGATTCTGGAAGATCTACTTCGAAATCTTCATCATGAAACCAGATCTCCTCCAACGCCTTGAGCTGCTCCTCCTTCCTTAGTTGGTTTAGCTGTCTGGTGTCTTAGAGAGTTGTTGTTCTTTCTTATCTACTTTGTAAGACTGTTGTTCGCCTTCCGCAAGTGCTGCGTTAGGTCTTTGTGTGGGAGATACTCTTATTGCTCCTATGTAATGCCGTGCTCCTGTTGGCTGTAAACTCTTGGGCTTTATTAATTTAAAGTCGGGCAGCCATGCCTCCTATTCTAAAAAGGTAAAAAGACAAATATGACCTCTTTGAAAAATTAAACATAAAATAATTTGGGTTTAAATTTTCCACAAAATTAAATGACCCTTCTTCATTAAGCCCGTGCCCTAGGTGCCATGTTAGACAGCTGTGTAATTGCATCTCGCATGTGTTCGAACATTTGATGTAGTATGATATAATTGTCTAGTCTCTTTTACTATTAGATTGGATTTTTTATTAAACTGGGTAGGACATGCAATTCTACATTCGAGACCAACACATAGCTTGCTCGTACAAGTGTAACCGTGAACTAACCTAGAGCAATAGTAAAAGGCAAAAGGGTCACCGATCGATCGATTTATCTGGATCTGAGTGAGAACCCCAGACCAAAAGATCGGCTGATCGAGAGCAAGAAAAGGAGAGGGCCTAGCAGTGTGCACTTCCTTTTGTGAAAAGAGGCCGGTCGGAACGCTATATATGCAGCATGCAGCTAGCTAATTGGCCTTCAATTTTCTCCATCGATCATATGGTGCTTGGAATGGAAGCAAGCTGGAGCAAAAGAAAAAGAAGATCACCAGTACGACCAGCACTCTCAGATGTTAAATGGATTGAGAGGCGACGGCCCTTCACTGCCACCACAACCTAGACACTTGGCAACGGCCAAAAAGGCGGTCGACACTTAAATTAGGATTGCCAAAGGATATAATTTTCCTATAATTTTGACTGGTTTTCTAAATTTCTGGATTAGTATCCGACGATCATTAGTTGTCATCCTCAAACTATACGGAGACAAGGAATCATAGGCAATGAAAATTTTCAGACGGCCGGTCGATGAAGCTAAGTTTGTTTCCTCTCGAAATGGAGGCTCCTCTGCATTAAAATGATGCACAAAACTTATTAATTTATATTATTTATCAGTACCTTACAAAAAGAATACAATGATTAATCCGAAGCCACCTTACTAGCGACATTGTTAATACCTACAAGTTTGATGAAGGGGTGGCCATGTTGGTGTCGGCGTCCTAACTCGTCCAACGATGAACTGGGAGCACAACCGGTACAAATGACCCTCAACACACACTGTTGCGCATGCACCAGAAGTCGCCGCCACCATCTTTTGCCGACCCATCTTCAGGATAGGATCAAGCATTGACATTATTAGGCATGTCGTCGGCGCCACCACGACACTAGATAGCACCCCTGCCCTACGCTCATCCGTCAACACGAGTCTGCTACCAAGACACCGTTGCGCCATGCCACTGAGACTCCAAGTCTTCACGTGGAAGAAAACATGCCGCTCCACCTCAGACTCCAGCCAGCACGTGCTTCAAATGATGCCCCCAGCGCGCCGCACGTCGTCATCGTCTGATCTAGGAAACCCAGATTTAGGGTTTCCCTGGGTGTAGGCCAGGCTATGTGATGAGATCTGCATCGACTACAAGGAAGCTCGTAGATGATGCCTCCATGGAGGGTGTGACTGAGAGCCACCATCGATGGTCCGGAGAACTAGGGTTTTCCCCGAAGACATGCTCAAGAACGACGTTTTGACTGACTTGCAAGCCCAACGCCGCCAAGGGACTCTGCCACCATGCATCAAGGGCGCTGACAACGAGGCCGATGGAGACAATCTCCATTAGGAAGCCGCTCCGCCACCATCAAAACCAGGGACGCCACCGTGGGATACCTAGGATGGTACCCATGGGACATGCTGCTACAACCAAGAAGTATGACGGATGCGTGTGTAGCCTTGCTTTCTCAACCGACACATGCATGCATAATTTGATCGAGGACATCAACCACCACTCTTCCTGCATGCTTACTTATCAAATGCTTCACATTTCTTGCATAATTGGATACATAAACTTTAACATGATCAGTATTAGAGTAACTATTTAATAAAAAAGATTGATGTACCCATGTAGGTAGTCGGACCAGTGTGTATGCATCGATAGATGCCATTTAAATGAGATTGGACTTGAGAGGTACTGCATGCATAGGTGTGATATTGTGTCGCGAAGAGGTGGTTTATGGTGTAATTAATAAAAAGGATGCATGCAACATTTCAAAGTAGAGACCGGGTGTTTCAACCTTTTTTTTTCAAAAAACTAACTTCCTCGTACAAGTGAAATTGTGTAAAGTTAACCTACAGTGATCTTCGGACCTCTTTGGATTGTAGTAATTTCATATGATTTTTGTAATATTCTAATCCTTAGGAATTTTCCTATGGATTGCCTTTGGATCGTGCTACCCAAATTTCTATGCATTTGCTTCCTATGCCTCATTTTCATAGGAATTGGAAAATCTACTGAAACCTAATTTTTAGACTCAAGTGTGTAGGATCGAGGCAACTTTCATGTGTCTTATCTAAACAACCATTCCTATAGTTTTCCTGGGTTTTTACAAATATAGGTTTTGCAAAGGCAAACCTGCTAAAATTCATGTGTTTTTTCTATTCGGCGCTTTCAATCCTATGGTCCAAAGAGGCCCTTAGGGATCAGCGATGGAGCGACGTAGCTAGATCCGAGAGTGAGAACCCCAGACCAAAAACGCTTCGAGGCTCTCGCGTCGCTCTCCCCGGAGGGCGACTCGAGGGCGACCAAACCCTAGCCGCCTTCTTCCCTCCACCCCCTTCCCTTCCCCTCGCCGCTGCCCGAGAAGGTCGCCGGCAAGCCGCGCGCCTGACCGTGACGGCGGCGGCGAGGTGTATCCCTGCAGCTTTCCCTGGCTGGGGATTCGGACGCCGGGGCGGCGGCCCTGGACGGCGGACACGCGGGCGGCTCTCCGGCGAGCTACGTGGCGGAGGTGTTGGCGGTGCTCCCTGGTCGTGTGGATGGCGGGGGGTGCAGCGGAGGGAGGTCTTGGCAGGGGGTGTCTTCTTCATCCTCTCGGCCCAGATCCAGATCTGGAGGCCCCTTTCATGGCGCGGTGATGGCGGCCGGCGGTCATGGCATGGTGTTGAGACAGCGCCGAGTGAAAGCTCGCCCCGACCTGTGTTGGTGCCGGCGATGGTGACGCTCTAGGGCGCCGCATCCTCCATGGGGGCGTCATCGTGGTGTTGTCTCTCCCACGGCCAGGCTCCGAGTGAAAACTCTGGTTCGGCTGAACTTGGCGGTGGCGGCGCTCTCGCCGTTCCCTTCTTGAAGGAGTAAATAGTATTTGTGGTCACTAAACTTGTAACACGGGTGCACTTAAGTCACTGAACTTACAAAACAGACTAACCGGTCACTGAACTTGTATTCTTGGTGCACGTGTGGTCACAAACCGATCAACTTAACGGTTTTTTTTATCAAAACCAGTCAACCGCGCGGGCCACATGCATCTTCTAAGCAATCAACACCTTACATGTGGCGCTGTATTTTTTTTAAAAAAAACATGTGTATTTTTTCTAACACATCTGACCTTGATGTTTCCTTACGTGTGGGCCTCACATGTCAATGGCAGATGAAAGAGTTTAAAAATTTAATATGTTGGGTTTGGGATTCGAACCCTTGTCCAAGAAAGGCATACACGAAAGCATAGCCACCGAAGCAGACATATTGACCTGCGGCCTGCGGTAGTGGTTGTACCATTGTGGCCTGCGGCTGCAAGTTCTGAATTCGAGCGCTCAGCTGTGCTTTTCTGAAAAAAAAAATACAGTGCCAGGTGTCAGCTACTAATTGGTCAGAACATGCACATGACCCGTAGCTGACTGGTTTTGGTAAAAAAACCGCTAAGTTGACCGATTTGTGACCACGTGTGCACTAAGAATACAAGTTTGGCGATCGGTTAGTCTGTTTTACAAGTTCAGTGACTTAAGTGCACATACGTTGCAAGTTCAGTGACCACCAGTGCTATTTACTCCTTCTTGAAGGCACCGTTGTGGAGCCCTGGCTCGTCTTGGCCTTCGCGTGTCTGGTTCGGGGTTGGCAGAAAGGAGGTTTCTTGGCGGTGGTGGAGCTCCCATGGCAGCTGCTCTGTTCTGGTAGCCGCTGGCTGAATTGCTGCCCTCCACCTCTCTCTCGCGACTGCGCGTAGGCGAAGCCTTGCCGCAGAAACTCTCCACCATAAACACCACGCCGTCGTGCTGCAGATCCAATCTATCTCTCCACCATACTTGCTAGACCAAGGAAGGAGGAGACATCGCTGCGCCGTACGTGTGCATCTCTCGGAGGCGTCGCCACTTGCGGCGTTGGATCGGATCGGATCGCGGGGAGGAGCTGATCGGCAGGTGCGGCGCTCCACGATCCGGAGCGAGAGGGCAGGGTGCCTTCTCCGATGGCGGTGTCTTTGGGTGATGCGGTACAGTCCGGCGTGAGATCAACGACGAGGGCTTCGCCTAGTTCTCTGTTGCTGCTTTGAGGTCTTCATTTCTCTTCCCCTATTCTTCTTTGTCAGTTATCAAGCTGGGCTTCAAGAGCTCTACATTGCTTCCGTTATCAAGCGTCTTCCTCTGCAGTTTGGTGTCACATTCTATACCTGAGTTTGCTCCCAGTAGTGGGTGTGTGCTTTGTTAGGGTAGCTCTGTTGTAATTTTCTTTTGTTTGCTTGATCCTTGATCTGCTTGTAAGAGGATTTCCTCAACACCATCTATCGTTCTGCCGATCTTGCTTTATTAATTTAAAGCCGGGCTGCAAAGCCTTCTATTCACTAGTGGGGACGGGGCCTCCAGTCCCGGCCCGTAAGGGGCTTTAGTCCCGGTTTGCAAACCGGGACCCCAGCCGCGGGACTAAAGGCTGAACCTTTAGTCCCGGCCCGCTTACCAGCCGGGACTGGAGGGTGTCCACGTGGGCACCTCGGAGCGAATCAGGGCCAGGACCTTTAGTCCCGGTTTGTAACACAGACCGGGACTAAAGGTCATCTGCAGATTTTTGTTTTTTGCTGTAGGGTTTTAGGGTTTAGGGGTTTTAGGGTTTTAGGTGGGGGATTAACGTGATGCCTCGTTTGGTGCCTTGGTGTTCGGGAATTAGTTTATGCATATATATAAGATTAACTTATCTTACAAGCGAGCATATATATACAATTATATGGAGATCAGAATTATCGGGACAAGAGCCCGTCTATTCGATTACATGGACCAACATTAGTAATGGCCCCTAGCTACACTAAATCGTCCTTTGTCGTCTATAGCTTCTATTATCAGAAAGGTCGCCAGCTCCTCTGCAACAGCAATCGCGCGTTGCTCTGGTAGGTACTTCTCCCGCATGGCCGTGTACTATATAAGAAGAGGAGATGAATATGAATATCAATCATGATAACAAAGAATGACGAGTAAAAATAGAGGTGTGAATGTTTATTGCTTACATCGTATCTGTAATCCTTGTGCTCAGAGGTAAACGTGCGAATGGTCTCGCAAACATAGTATCCACATAGATGCGTCCCCCGTGGCTGCTGGTCGCACTTTACGAGAATAGAATATATATAATCAAAATAATAATCTAGCATTACAAAAGTATTGAAAATAGAAGTATATCATACTACTACTTACCTGAGCCGCTCTAAAGGTCAGCTTCTCATGCCGGATACCGGGAGTCACGCACTTGAACCGCTTCCAAACCCTGCCCGACAAGGAAAATGATTTGCTAAGTTTTTCATTAATTGATATATCAGAAAATCATCGAAAGAGACCGATAGAGCGCAAGAATGATTGAAATTACCCTTGGAGCATGTCCTGCAGGCTTTGGAACTATTCCAAGGGTCTCGATAATGGGTCGAAGGCATCAACTCTTCCCTTATCAATTTGAATGTCCAACAGAATCCAGTGGTAGCTGCACATGTATATATATATGTGTCAGTAACTTATCAATTACACTCATAAGTGAATGGACACAACAGAGTAAGACCCTCACTTGAAGTTGTATGGAAACAGTATGTGGTCACAGAAATTTTGATCTGTTAGAAACCTTAGAAGGTTTTCCTCCGTCTCCTTGGGTTTATCAGTTAGCGTCGCTATATGTATTTTATCTGGGTCAATAAACCCAATATTTAGGATGTTCCTACTTTTACATTCCAGAATCTTCATTCTGCATAATAGAGTACAAGTCAGAACGGAACAAGTTATATGTAGAAAATGAATTGAAATAACTGAACAAGTTATATGTAGACAATGAATTGAAATAATTGAACAAGTTATATGTAGACAACGAATTGAAAAACTTACAGACAATAGCAACTCATAAGCGATTTGTCGAGGGCGTCGGCATTGTACATCTGGAAGAGTTCATCAAAGTCGATATGGATGTCTTCGGGACGGCCGTAGTACTCCCGTGGGACAAGCGCCACGATCATCGTTCTCTCTTTCTTTGATTCACTTAAGTACCATGTATGCAAGTAACGCATATTTGTTGGGAGATCATCAAACTTATCTTTGCTGACCAAAGGCGCTCCCATGACAAACTGTGGCTTAGGGGCTACCACAGCCTTGGGTACCACGTCGTCTTGGGAAGCCAGAATGACTTCAACCGGGATACCCCATTCATCCGCCCACTTCTTTGCTAATCCCAAATCTTGCCCCTGCACCAGAGAGGGAACATTCTCGGGTAACACCCTGAGGGGTGGGATCGACTGTTTGGCCTGTTGTCCAAGCTGAGGAACGTCTGATCTTATTTTGCTTGTAGTTGAACTTGATTTGCTCCCACTTGCACTTGCACTTGCACGTGACTTGCTCTTTTGCCCTTCCTTCTGCAATGTGCGTGTATAGTCGTCAGGCTTATGGTGTAAGTCATACTGTGATGGAAGGGTCATGAAGTATTTTGCATATGCTATTTGCTTCTCGGTGTATTCCGGGCGGGGCTCGGGTTCCTTCTTTTTCATCCGCGCCTCATAATGTTCCTTTGCTATCCTGGCGTTTTCCTCATCGGTACGATCATAAGGTCTGATAGGAAGATTAGCATGAGGTACCTTTGGGAGGGGCGACAGTTTGCGCTTTGGGGAGCTCCGTCGCTTAGAACTCATGGACGGAGCGTTCTTGCTGGCACGCTTCCGCTTAGTATCCTTAGCGGGCGGCGGCGGAGACGGCCGACCCAAGTCCGGCGGCGGTGATCGAGATGGACTCGTGTTGTGGTGGCCGTCGTCATGTGGAGGGCTTGGAGGTGATGGAGGTGTAGGTGACCTGCGACGACTCGGAGGCGGTGTTGTCCTTGGGGCCGAGCCTGGAAGCTTGATGTAGTTCTTGTCCCATAGGATGACTCCACCCAGTACTTCTCCGAGTGTCCTCTCATCTTCGGGTCCAGCCATGTCGAGCTCCATATCATGAAACCCCGCCATGATTTCATCCACCCCGACTTTAGCAAAGCCAGCTGGAATCTCACGGCCATGCCAGCGTGCATCAGGGCCAGAAGGTAAAGCTTGTCCGACGGCCACCTTCATGGATATGTTCTTGAATTTCTGATGGAGTTCACATGATGTTGACTCCTTGATTCCATCCACGGGGTAGCCGGGACCGCCCTCTATCATTCTTCGTGCATCGTCGGGCGGGGCCTCAGATTCAGCCACGCTGCTTTTCCGCTTAGATGGGGCGCCGATAATATCGAGTCCAGGATCTTCCTGGCGCGCTACTCCTCTAAGCTCGTCAATCTGCTTCTGTTGCTCGTTAAGCCTGGCAAGCAACTGGTTGAACTTGTCATTCTCCTCATCCTGCTGTCGCTTCTTTGCTCTCGCCCGGCTTCTGTAAGTTTTTTTGCGGCGTCTTCATTCTCACATTCTGGCAGGTTGAAATGTGACATGATATCATTCCAAAGATTATCTTTGTACCTTTCGGCGACATAGTCACTATCGGCTGCCCCTTTGCGCTTGTTCCACTCCCGAACGCTGATCGGGACGTGATCCCTAACGAGAACTCCGCATTGCTTCTTGAATGTGTCAGCAGCATTCTTAGGAAGCTTTGGTTCGCCCGTAGGCAATATCACCTCAAAGGTGTAATGCGTCCGTGCGTCCAACTTTTTAGTCGGGCCTCGTTTCGTAGCTTTGCTCGATGTGGAGGCCTAAGAGGGAGAAACATTCGTCAAATGAATGTATATGTATACAATATAGAGCTATCTCCAATATTTTTCACATATTACAAGTGATTGTCGAACTTCATATGTATACCTCGCCGGACTTTATTATTTCTCCACCGGCTTCTCCACCGGCTTCTCCATCAGTGGAGCTATCACCTTCTCCATCATTGGAGCTATCTCTGGCCCCATCGGCTTCATCTTCGTGTCGATCAACCTCCATTCCATCTCCGGAGGGGTTTAGATATGACGACGGAGATTCAGCAGGTTCAACGTCGGGGGCGTCTTTGATTATATCTTCGATAAGTTCTTCCTCTTCGAGGTTCCTGCTATGTGGATCCATAGTTCTGCAAAAAACGAACATTTGATTAACTAATAAACTAACAAACTATATATGATGCAAAATAATTCTTTTTCTATTTGCAAAATAATTCATTTTCTATTTGCAAATAAATTCTAACTAAATAATTCTATTTCTATTTGCAAACAAATTCTAACTAAATAATACTATATCTAAAATAATACTATCTCTAAAATAATACTATTCTAACTATATGTATCTAAATAATTCTATTCTAACTATAACTATCTAAATAATTCTATTCTAACTATAACTATCTAAATAATTCTATTCTAACTATAACTATCTAAATAATTCTATTCTAACTATATCTATCTAAATAATTCTATTCTAACTATATGTATCTAAATAATTCTATTCTAACTATATGTATCTAAATAATTCTATTCTAACTATATGTATCTAAATAATTCTATTCTAACTATATGTATCTAAATAATTCTATTCTAAATAATTCTATATCTAACTAAAATAATAACAATTCTAACTAATTCTATTCTAACTAATTCTATTCTAACTAATTCTATTCTAACTAATTCTATTCTAACTAATTCTATTCTAACTAATTCTATTCTAAATAATTCTATTCTAAATAATTCTATATCTAACTAAAATAATAACAATTCTAACTAATTCTATTCTAACTAATTCTATTCTAACTAATTATATTCTAACTAATTCTATATCATATCTAACCCTAACCCTAACAATATATAGCTAACTAAACTAAATTCTAACTATATCTAACCCTAACCCTAACACTAATTAACTAATTAACTAATTAACTAATTAACAAATTAAAGTTTTTTGAAAAAAAACCTTGCAGGTGGCTGCGGCCTCTGACGGCTGGTGGCGCGGTGGCTGCGAACGGCGGCGAGGTGGCGCGGTGGCTGCAGGCGTGGCGCGGCGGCTGCAGGCGGCGCGGCGGCGCGGGGGCTGCGGCGGCGCGGGGGCGCGGCGGCGCGGGGGCGCGGCGGCGCGGGGGCGCGGGGGCGCGGCGGCGCGGGGGCGCGGCGGCGCGGGGGCGCGGTGGATGGCGGCGCGGTGAACGACGGCGCACTGAACGACGGCGAGAGCGGCAGCCTGGCGGCGTCCAAATTCTCCTCGCGCGCGAAACGGCTAAGTGCTGGGGCGGCGCGGGGAAGAAAGCGAAATTTATACCCCGGGACCTTTAGTCCCGGGCGGTGGCTCAGGCCGGGACTAAAGGGGGGCCTTTAGTCCCGGTTTGAGCCACCGCCCGGGACTAAAGGCCTCGGGTGGGGATTTCAGCGGCCAGGGCCTTTAGTCCCGGTCTGTGGCACGGACCGGGACTAAAGGGGAGAGGTAGTAGCCCGCCGGGAGGAGTGCCATAGGAACGAAAGAACTAGTGAGCCGACTTTTTTTCTAAAGAGCGGTGATGACCGATCCATACAATTATTCACATCATGCATTACATAAAAGATTTAATACATTATTACATTATTGCACCAACAATCCTATCTATTATTTCTGTTTTCTTCTGGGTCGTAGCCATGGAGAATCTTCATCATTCAGTAGGATGCTTGGGTCAGTCTTCACTTTGAAGGGCGGAATTTCATGAAACTTATTATAATCTATTGACATGTCTGTCTTGTCATCTACTCCCACGATGTTTCTTTTCCCTGAAAGAACTATGTGGCGCTTTGGCTCATCGGACGATGTCTTCTTTTGCTGATTTCTTTTTCTCGTTTTTGTAGACATGTCCTTCACATAGAAAACCTGAGCGACATCGTTGGCTAGGACGAATGGTTCATCCATGTACGCAAGATTATTGAGATCCACTGTTGTCATGCCGTACTTTTGGTCTACAACTACCCCGCCACCTGTCAGCTTCACCCATTTGCACCGAAACAAAGGGATCTTAAAAGTAGGTCCATAGTCAAGTTCCCATATCTCCTCTATGTACCCGTAATATGTTTCCAAACAGTGCCCATTCTCGTCTGTTGCATCAAAGCGGACACCACTATTTTGGTTGGTGCTCTTTTTATCTTGGGCAACCGTGTAAAATGTGTTCCCATTTATCTCGTACCCTTGGAAAGTACATATAGTCGAAGATGGTGGCCTGGCCAAACAGTACAGCTGATCTCCAACGGTGTCGTCATTCATGAGATGTGTCTGCAACCAACTACCAAAAGTCTTCTCGTGTTCCCCTTTAATCCAAGAGTCAGCCTTCCCCGGGTTTTCGGAGCGTAGAATATTCTTGTGTCTCACGATATACGGAGCCACCACAGTGGAATTGTGTAGAACTGTGTAGTGTGCTTGAGAGAAAGAATGCCCGTCCATACATACTTTTGCTTTCCTTCCTAGTGTGCCTTTTCCTGTCAGCCTACCCTCATACCGAGATTCAGGAACACCAATCGGCTTAAGGTCAGGAAGAAAGTCCACACAAAACTCAATGACCTCCTCTGTTCCATAGCCCTTGGAGATGCTTCCTTCTGGCCTAGCACGGTTACGAACATATTTCTTTAAGACTCCCATGAACCTCTCGAAGGGGAACATATTGTGTAGAAACACAGGACCAAGAATTCTAATCTCTTCGACTAGGTGAACTAGGAGGTGTGTCATTATATTGAAGAAGGATGGCGGGAACAACAACTCAAAGCTGACCAGACATTGGACCACATCAATCTGTAACCCTGATAGACTTTCTCGATCGATTACCTTCTGAGAAATTGCATTGAGGAATGCACATACCTTCACAATTGCCAGACGAACATTTTCCGGTAGAATTCCCCTCAATGCAACCGGAAGCAATTGCGTCATAAGCACGTGGCAGTCATGAGACTTTAGGTTTTGGAATTTTTTGTCTTTCATATTTACGATTCCCTTTATATTCGACGAGAAGCCAGTCGGGACCTTGATACTGAAAAGGACTTCAAAGAAGATTTCCTTCTCTTCCTTAGTAAGAGCGTAGCTGGCACGCCCTTGAAACTGCCCTGGATGCATGCCATCTCTTCCTTTATGACGTTCCTGGTCCTCCCGTGCTTCCGGTGTATCTTTTGACTTCCCATACAAGCCCAAGAAGCCTAGAATATTCACGCTGAGATTCTTCGTCAGGTGCATCACGTCAATTGCGGAGCAGACCTCATGGACTTCCCAATAGGGTAGCTCCCAAAATATAGATTTCTTCTTCCACATGGGTACGCGCTTATCAGGGCCGTTAGGAACAGGTTGGCTGCCAGGACCCTTTCCAAAGATTACTTTTAAATCTTTGACCATATCAAATACTTCAGCACCAGTACGGATGACAGGCTTCCCCCGGGGTTCTGCCTTGCCATTGAAATGCTTGCCTTTTTTCTTTAAGGGATGCTTGGGCGGAAGAAAACGACGATTGTACGGGTACACATTCTTCCTACACTTGTCCAGATATATACTTTCTGTCTGATCTAAACAGTGCGTGCATGCATTGTATCCCTTGTTTGACTGTCCTGAAATGTTACTAAGAGCAGGCCAATCATTGATGGTTACGAAAAGCAACGCTCGAAGGTCAAATTCCTCTTGTTTGTGCTCGTCCCACACATGTACACCTGGTTCGGCCCACAGCTGTAAAAGTTCATCAACTAATGGCCTTAGGTACACATCAATGTCGTTGCCGGGTTGCTTTGGACCTTGGATAAGCACTGGCATCATAATGAACTTCCGCTTCATGCACAACCAAGGAGGAAGGTTGTAGATACATAGAGTAACGGGCCAGGTGCTGTGACTGCAACTCTGCTCCCCAAAAGGATTCATGCCATCTGTACTCAGACCAAACCATAAGTTCCTTGCGTCACCTGCAAATCTCGGGAACTCTCTCTCGATTTTTCTCCACTGCCGACCATCGGCAGGGTGCCTCAACTTATCGTCTTTCATACGATCTTCCATGTGCCATCGCAACAACTTCGCATGATCTTTATTTCTGAACAGACGTTTCAACTGTGGTATTATAGGAGCATACCACATCACCTTGGCAGGAACCCTCTTCCTGGGTGGCTCGCCCTCAATCTCACCAGGGTCATCTTTTCTGATCTTATACCGCAATGCAGTGCATACCGGGCATTTATCCATATTCTCATACTTCTCACCGCGGTAGAGGATGCAGTCATTAGGGCATGCATGTATCTTCTGCACGTCTAATCCTAGAGGGCAGACAAGCTTCTTTGCTTCGTACGTGCTGGCGGGCAATTCGTTCTTTCTTGGAAGCATCTTCTTCATCAGTACCAGCAACTTTTCGAATGACGAGTCAGTCACACCGGTCTCTGCCTTCCACTTCAGCAATTCCAGTGTGCTACCCAGCTTCTTCTGGCCATCTTCACAAGTTGGGTACAACAATTTGTTGTGGTCCTGTAACATCTGCTCGAACTGCAACCTCTCCTTTTCTGTGTCGCAGCCTCGCCGTGCTTCAGAAATGACCCGGCCAAGATCATCAGCGGGCTCATCTGGTTCCCGTTCTGCACCCTGATCTTCTTCTTCATTGTCTTCCATTGCGGTATCAGCATACTCAGGGAACATAGATCGGTAGTTGTCATCATCGTTCTCTTCTTCTTCATCGTCGTCTTCCATCATAACCCCTCTTTCTCCGTGCTTGGTCCAAACATTATAGCCCGACATAAAACCGGACCGAAGCAGGTGGCTCTGAATGACTCTTGAGGAAGTGTAGTCCTTCTCATTCCGACATTCAACACATGGACAAAACATATAGCCACCACCATGCTTGTTCGCATCGGCCGCATCTCGAAAAGAATGCACGCCTTCTCTGTAAGCGGCGGTGCGTCGATCACCGTACATCCATGGATGGCTCATCTGCGTCATGCAACAGTATATCAAACACAATCACGATCCTAAAAATTAGTACCGCACGGTCTAAACGAGGAAATATAGTTGCTAACCTTTTAGAATAAGTGGAAATAAAGAGGAAGAGGCTTAAGCGTGGCTCGGGCACCTCATATCGTAGTTGTGTTCGGTGAACTGAAGCGGCATCGCTCTAACAAACATTTCAACAAACACCTCTAGTGCATCCAAGCAAAAAGGAGAGCTAGCACACACTCACACACTTTCATCCAAAAAAATGCAAGAGGGGAGAGAGGGGCTGCAGGGGCCATATATATAGGCAGAGTACTTTAGTCCCGGTTTGAGACACAAACCGGGACTAAAGGGGGCGCACATGCGGGCCGCCCAGCGCATAGCCCTTTAGTCCCGGTTTGTGTCTCAAACCGGGACTAAAGGCTCGTAACGGGCCGGGACCAAAGCCTCCCGGACGGCTGGCGAATTTGGGGCGACGTGGCCGGGCCTTTAGTCCCGGCCCAGATGGAGGCCGGGACTAAAGGGTCCAGGCCTAAGGCCCGTTTTCTACTAGTGATTTCAGAACCCCAGACCAAAAGATCAAGAGCGAGAGAAAGCAGATAGCGCCTAGCAGTGTGCATGCATGCACTTCCTTTTGTGAAAAGAGGCCAGCCGGCCGGCCCGAACGCTATGCATATGCATGCAGCTAGCTATATGTACCTTCGCCCTTTCTCCATCGATCATATGGTGCTTGGAATGGAAGCAAGCTGGAACAAAAGAGAAAGAAGACCAATGTACGAACACACATGCATATGTACTCAGATCGATGTTGAATGGATTGAGAGGCGATGACCTTCGCTGCCACCACAAAATAGACACTTGGCAACTGCCAAAACCGTCACTGAAATTAGGATCACCAAGTGAGTATTTTTCTCCTACATTTTTTCTATAATTTGGCTGCTTTGCTACGTATATCATTAATTGTTCTTCTTTTCTTACTGAAATTAAATTAAAATTGCTCATTTTTCAGACGGCCGGTCGGTGCCGTGACACTGTGACAACATGCAAAGTAAAGTTAGTACCTATATATAGTACAGTACCATGCATGTGATAATATCAGATCGAGGAGTGAAAGGGAAGCTAGCTAACTAACTATCGGTGTGTGCACGTGCACGCGAACTGTGACTCTTTTTTTTTTTTGACACTCGAACTGTAACTTGTAAAGTGAGTGGTAAAAGAGGTGGGTGGAATGTGCGTGTAAGGTGGCCGGCCGGATTGAGAACTACTGGATTCGTACGTTTTGCCAGGATTTTACCGCGATCTTTGCTAATCATGCGCTCTTTTTGTTGGTTGGTTTAGTTGAGTGATGTTGAAGGCTACACATACCACGGGATATATAACTTTTCCAAGCCTTCACATGTTAGTTAGTCTTACAAAAGACTAACGACCGCGTGATCAGTGGCGAGGAGGACGAAGGGTAAGACATGGGCGGACGCAGGAAAAAAATTAAGGGGGCAAAGATGTGCTAAGTAGGGAAAAAATTGTTGCTAAATGGGGGCAAATCATAATTTAGTTTGATAAATTACAAAGGGACAAAATTGAGTGGGGGCAGCTGCCACCCATGTCATACACACTCACTAGTGGAAAAAGAGGCTTCTATCCGTCACCTTTAGTCCCCAAATTATTTGGGCCGGAACTAAAGGGGGCATTAGTCCCGGTTCGTGCCGCTGGGGCACGGCCATCATTTAGTCCCGGTTCGTAGTGGACCTTTAGTCCCGGTCGTTAACACGGGCCGGGACTAGCCCGTGTTAACGACCGGGACTAAAGGACGACCTTTAATCCCGACCTTTAACACAGACCGGGACTAAAGGCCGTCGCCTACAAAATCCAGCTTCTCTTCCCCCGAGCCTGCCAGTACACCAATGGTGGTCGGAAGCTTGGATTGAGTGGAGAGGTCATGCCCGATTTTTTTATCAAAATTATCCAAGATTTTGAGTTATTTTATATATCTAATTGGTTCAAAAGGTTAGCAACTTTACTCTCTCATCTTTAATTGCTAATTTAGCTCATATAATGCTCTAGATGTGGTGAGATTTGTGGCTATAATTTGGGAGTAATTATGGGAGTTAATTTTATTTATATAGCATTTGAGCTTAAATTAATTTCTTAGTTTGCACATGTGTAGAGGTGGTGTACTTGTATGTTGACCAAAATGAGTATGAAGTAGAAATTTGCCATGCACATATATAGCTCTTTTTATGCTCAATAAAATAGAGGGATTTGTGGAGTAATTAATGTTAGAAAGTAATGTGGTAGTAATTATGAGCTTATGTAATTTACAATAATAATTTTTGAGTAGGATTTATTTGCAATAATTTTTGTAACGTTAGAGAGTAATGTGGGAGTATATATGATTTATATGCAATGTGAGTTTATTACTTGTATTAATTTGGTTTATTATATACTTATATAATAATGCAGATGAACCGGCAATGGATGTACGGTAGCCGAGTCTCAAGCGAGTTCATTAAGGGCTTGCAGGATTTCCTCCGTGTGGCTGATGCGAACAAGCGGAATGGTTTTGTTGTTTGTCCATGTAGTGCGTGTAAGAATCTGAAGAATTACTCTTCATCAAGAACCCTTCACGTGCACCTGCTTCAGCACGGTTTCATGCCCAGCTACAATTGTTGGACCAAGCATGGAGAAAGAGGTGTTACAATGGAAAATAATGAAGAAGAGGATGATTACAACTATCCTGGATTCCCTGAATATGGTGATACTTTCATGGGAGAAGCTGAAGGGGGAGCTGAAGGGGAAGCTGAAGGAGAGACACATGATGAGGCCCCTGATGATCTCGGTCGGACCATTGCTGATGCACGGAGAGAATGCAAAACTAATAAGGAGAGGGAGAAGTTGGATCGCATGTTAGAGGATCACAAAAAGTCCTTATACCCAAACTGCCAAAATGGTCTGAAAAAGCTGGGCAGCACACTTGAATTGCTGAAATGGAAGGCAGAGGAAGGTCTATCTGACTCCGGATTTGAAAAGTTGCTGAAAATGATGAGAAATATGCTTCCAAAGGATAATGAATTGCCCACCAGTACGTACGAAGCCAAGAAGATTGTCTGCCCTCTAGGTTTAGAGGTTCAGAAGATACATGCATGTCCTAATGACTGCATCCTCTATCGTGGTGAATATGAGAATTTGACTGAATGCCCGATATGCACTGCATTGCGGTATAAGATCAGAGGAGATGACTCTGGTGATGTTGAGGGCGAGCCCCCCAGAAAGAGGGTTCCTGCCAAGGTGATGTGGTATGCTCCTATAGTACCACGGTTGAAATGTTTGTTTCGGTGCAAAGAGCATGCCAAGTTATTACGATGGCACAAAGAGGACCGTTTGTCAGACGGGATGTTGAGACACCCTGCTGATGGGTCACAATGGAGAAAGATTGACAATAAGTTTAAAGATTTTGCAGGTGACGCAAGGAACATACGGTTTGGTCTAAGTACAGATGGCTTCAATCCTTTTGGGGAGCAGAGCTCCAGTCATAGCACCTGGCCCGTGACTCTATGCATCTATAACCTTCCTCCTTGATTGTGCATGAAGCGGAAGTTCATTATGATGCCAGTGCTCATCCAAGGTCCGAAGCAACCCGGCAACGATATTGATGTGTACCTAAGGCCATTAGTTGATGAACTTTTACAGCTGTGGGCCAAACCGGGTGTACGTGTGTGGGATGAGCACAAACAAGAGGAATTTGACTTACGAGCATTGCTGTTCGTTACAATCAATGATTGGCCTGCTCTTAGTAACATTTCAGGACAGACAAACAAGGGATACAAGGCATGCACACACTGTTTACAAGAGACTGAAAGTATATATTTAGCTAATTGTAAGAAGAATGTGTACATATCGCACCGTCGATTTC
This sequence comes from Dactylis glomerata, assembly GCA_007115705.1. Lineage (NCBI taxonomy): Eukaryota > Viridiplantae > Streptophyta > Magnoliopsida > Poales > Poaceae > Dactylis > Dactylis glomerata. The sequence goes on from QXEO01000165.1 coordinate 1,324,191, forward strand.
TTAGCAAAATTCATGCCGTAAGAAAAAAAGGCAAGCATTTCAACGGTAAGGCAGATCACCGGGACCCACCTAAGGAAAATACTGGTGATGATGTATTCGATATGGTCAAAGATATAGAAGTAATCTTTGGAAAGGGTCCTGGCGGACAATCTGTTCCGCATGACGCAGACGGACACGCACCCATGTGGAAGAAGAAATCTATATTTTGGGAGCTTGAGTATTGGAAATTCCTAGAAGTTCGCTCTGCAATCGACGTGATGCATGTGACAAAGAATCTTTGCGTGAACCTGCTAGGGATGGCCCGAAAGGGCCAAGCACTGGTGGTACGGACATGGAGGATCGTTAGACCCGACAACAGGGCAGTGTGTTCATCGGAAACAGACCTTTACTCCCACAGTAAAACTTGTTAAGGCAATGGAGGATGCTCAAGCGGGATTGATCCGTGTCGACCGAGAGAACGACGAGCTGACACACGCCCTCGGGAATCCAGAACACACCGGTAGAACAAGAGGCAAAGGCGCCGGTGTTCCATGGAAGGAAGGGTTTTCTCAGCACGAAGATCCGTACGGTTATAAAAGCCGTAAGAGAAAGAAGGATCGGGAAGCAGATCGGATCGGCAAGGTAGAACGTGAATTAGCCGACATGAAGAGTATGATACATCAACTTAGCCAGGGAGGCGGATCTCGGCTGCAGGAAGATCCAGTATTGGATCTTAATAGTCAGCGGAGAAGCAGCGTGGCTTCCACGGAGGTCCCAGCTGATGAGCATGAAGCACCGGGGTCTCGCTACCCCGTGGATGATGTTAGGGAGATGACAAATTGTGAGCTACATCAGCCAATGAAGAACATGACCATCAAGGTGGCGAGCGGCGACGCTTTACCTTGTCTACCTGAAGCACTCCACCATGGGAACCCGATACCGGCTGGCTATGCTCGTGTCTCGGTGCTTGACATCGTCAGCTCGTTCGAGGACCTAGAGCTTGATTTTGCTACACCTGAAGGGGATCAGAGACTTGGAGATGTCAAGCGCCAAATCGTTTTATGGCAAAAGAAATACATCAAGTTTCCAGGCTCAGCGCCAAGGCCACCGACTCCGAGGAATCTAAGTCCACCCTCCCCCGGTGAACGTCGTCCACCTACGCTGCCCCCGAGTCCACCTCGGGCGCCGTGTCAGCCGACGCCACCCCCGAGTCCACCTCCAGCGCCGCGTCAGCCGACGCCACCCCCGAGTCCACCTCCCGCGCGTCAGCCAACGCCGTCCCCCAGTGCACCTCCCGCGCGTCAGCCAACGCCGTCCCCCAGTGCACCTCCAGCGCGTCAGGCGAAGCCGCCCCCCAATACTACTCAGACGGGGAAAAAACGGAGCAGGTCCACTACGGTTAGTACTACTGATAAGGTAGTACATAAAACCATGAAGATACCAGAGCCATCGCTAAAGCCTCTTCCCAAGAGAGCTTATGACCGGACTCCCGAGGAAAACGAGGCGATAGTACGCGCCGAAGTGAAGGCATTTTTTGCACCGAAAGTGCCTGAGCCCAAGCCGACATACACGGAGAAACAAAAGGACTGGGCTTATGGTATGCTTACTGCAGAGCCCCAATATAAGATGAATCTGCCATCAGACTATAAACGCGAAATTGAAAGGCAAAGTGACTTGGCCAAGGCAAAAAGAAGCGGGAAACAAATTCCCCAGCTTGGAGAACAGAAGAATCAATCGGTCGCCCCGCTCATAGTCGGCCCCCTCGATATCGATACATCCTTCAGAGCCGATTTGGAAGAGGACCGATTGTTATTAGACCCCAGAGTAGTAGCAGCTGCACAACTATTGGGTTTAACTGTAAGGGAGGCAAAAGAGAATGCGGACATCTTGAATGTGCCTCTTCTAGTTATGTTAGGCCTTGAAGAAGCGCCACTGGGAGAGGTAGTAGAGCAATATGTAATGGGGGGGCCTCTGATCAAGCCTGAGGAGGAACGCGGTATATCAACACATATGCGAAATCTGCTCGGCTGGTACAAGGTGCATATACAAAAAAAAGAACTTCAAACATTTTATCCTCTTGGACGTTAGAGAGGAGCATTACTTCAAAAGATACATGTTACATATTCCAATGGACGAATTGTTTCACATATTCAATCAGCGCGATCTCGACAAGTCTACCATCAGTTGCTATTGTCTGTAAGTGATTTATATTCAAGTATCTAGCTAAGCTCGTTCATTGCCTATATATCTTAATTAACTATATGATTTTTGTATGCTATTATGCAGATTTAAGATGTTTGAATGCAAAAAAATTGGAATCCATGACGTTGGGTTCATTGACCCATATATCATTAATGAAAGGATGTTAAAGGATCACCCCAGAGACGTGGAGAAGGACCTCTTCAGATTTTTTGTCAAGCAAAGTCTTAAAAGAGAACTTCTATTTCCTTACAACTTCAAGTGAGTGTTTCTATCTTCTAGACATTCTCTTTTTCTTACTCGATGTTAAGTATAATTGATGAGTTATGCATGCGTGTCTGCAGTTACCACTGGATTCTGCTAAAGATTCAATTGGACACATCAACTGTTCATATCTTGGACTCATTGGATAAGCCCGACGTCCTGTTTAGCGACATGAAAGAAATGCTGCAAAAGTAATTTCAATCATTACCCGACTATATCAGCTCCTTTCATTAATTTCCTGATATTAAGTATTTACTAACTCATTTGCTCATTTTCTTTGCCCTGTAGCGTTTGGACACGTTTCAGAAGGTCGGTAATAGGTGAATTCAAAGAACAGCTAACTTTTAAAAAGATAAAGGGTTTGCAGCAACCACCGGGGACCAATCTCTGTGGATTCTACGTCTGCGAGTTCATCCGGTGGTACACCAGTGAGCGGAGAGCACGTACCACGGACTTTGATGTACGTAAATAATATTCACAGTTTTCTTTTATTATAATCAATTGTGTTGAGTTTCATTCAACTAATATATATCCATATCGATCTTCTTAAAGTTGTATGTGATGCGGGAGAAGCTCGTACCAACCCAGCGCCTAAAAGCAATTCAAGAGGAGCTGGCAGGATTCATCATGAGGGAGGTCCTCGATGAGAAAGGAGAACACTATGTGGAGGACGAAGAACGCTATATGTAATTTAGTGATCTCCATGTAACTTATTTTGTTTTGAAACTTGTTTGAAAAATAGTTGTACATACACTTGTTTGAAATTGTAGTATATACAGTCGCGAGACATCGTATAATATTATATATGCATGCACCAACGTGTAATGTGTATATACTAGTCGTAGAATATAGGTACGGAAACTCGTTTGAAATTAAAATGAACCCTAATTAAGCATAAACCCTAAACCTATAATCTGAAACAGCAATAAAAATAAAAACAAAAAGAGAACACTTTAGTCCCGGTTCTCATTACGAACCGGGACTAAAGGTCCCCGAGACGGCGCTCCCAGCCGTGCCCACGTGGACGGCCATTAGTCCCGGTTCGTTTGTAACCGGGACTAAAGGGTGAGGGCCTTTAATCGCGCTTTGCTAGTCCCGGTTTGGAAACCGGGAATAAAGGCCGTTACAGACCGGGATTAATGGCCATTTTTCCACCAGTGACTGCATCCGCTCATGGGTAAGAAGAACCTTGTTCTAACTTTAAGACGTAGCACACCTCACCATTATAAAGAAGACAATGCAAATATCTAAAAACGAACGAGAACCCTTCTGTCGGACCAGCCAATGCGTCTCCAAGGCCACCAGAGCCGGGACGGACCAACGACGGTAGACGAAAATCTAGATTGGTTTTTGAAGGCCTTGCGGATCAAATGTACTCCCTTTGTTTCCCAGGGTTAGAATTTTTAGACTTTTTCATAAATGCATGTATCTAAATGTATTTTAGTATATTTATTTATTTTAAAACGTTTCTAGTCTATTTTAAAATATCTATAAGATCTTACATTAGTAAGTAGAGGAAGTATATATATGGACGGGAAGAAAACGGCAAGATCGATGGGTTAGACAAGAAGCTGCATACACTACTTTTAAGCATGCAGCTCGCGTACAGCATGCATGCGTGCATATGCTTTACTGTATGCACCGTGGGCTATGGGTAATATAGCTATTTAGGTCTAGGCTGTGGCCCGACGGACATCGATCGGATAGCAAGACACGTAGCTATAGCCTAGGGTTTGCAACTTTGCAATAGCAAGAGGCCAAGCTGCATGCCGATGCGCCCTGTTGCTCTTCCACGGGCTGCCTCCAAGCCGTTATCGATCTCAGATTCTCAGCAGAAGCTAGCGCCAAATCAACTCTGCTTAATTAGCTACTTGAGCTCCCATCCACAGGCTGCGCGCCGACGGCAACCGGTCGGAGCGCAGGGCCGTGAAAAGGCCAAATTAGCATCGCATGCATTCGGCGACTGGCGAATCTGAGTCTCGGCTACCTTGGCGACTAGCTTAATGGAGAGCTGATTTGGCGACATGTGAGCTTTGTCCCTTGCGTTCGGTGGAATCGGTGTGTCATACTGTCATGGCTGCGTGCGTTTGACCAGAAACGGTTCAGTGAGCGAGAGCCGAGGGCTGACCAGAACACAACTGCCATAGCTATTTTGGTTGCCCTCATAGTGGATGGGAAGAGAAAGATAAGCAGTTTTGGCGCCACCGGCCCCTCTTCCCGCTACATCCGGTGGTAAGCAGGGGTTGGAATGTGTTTGACCATATTTTTTCGGTAGCATGAAAACGAGTATCAAAGTTTAATTAACTGTCAAAAAATTATATCAAAGCTCAGAGGACATATAAGTTTAAGACTCAGCATCCACATACTATTGATTAAAAGTAGTGGTCTTGCTAAGTCTCGGAGAATCAGCTTAAATCTCAGTCGGCTCCTAAACCGTTTGATTACACACCGTGATTCGTGCCTGTCATAAACTGCAACTTGTGTTGCAACTGAGATATTTCCGGCTGCACATGTTGACTAATAATAATTTTCCAAATCATTGAATTGGTTCGTGATTTATGTTAGCCACGAGTTATACAAGCGAGATAAATACCCCGGACATTAGATGATTGCCGGGTATGCCTTGGCATACCCTGCCACCCAGCCATGCAATCATTTCCGTGTTTGATCAAGTGCCCAATTAGACAAACAGAGCTAGCTAGCTAATGCATGCAGTATGTGGCCATGTGTGTCTCGTTCTGAAACATGGATTAATTAACTGTAGTAGTTGCTTGTCAATCCGCTAATTACTCTCGTGTGTAAGTATGCAAGCTAGCTATGGCCATGCACACCATGCATACACTTAGCTAGTATTTTGGTAATGGATTTGACCTGATTAGCTATGATGATTAATTAAAGAAAATATTTAGTCATTGCACATACACTTAGATAGATTTTACACCGCGATTTAGTAGTATATGGGCTAGTTGCGTAGCATCATAATTTAGTCAACTGATAATTAGCCTTCGGCAGCCAGGTATATAGTTAATTTATGTGTTCACTTGTACCTTTTTGTAACAACTTTTTACATATTTGTTTCTTTATTTTAGTACAATCATACTGTATTTATTTTATTGGCAGAATGGTGTTCCCGTGGTGAATAATCCGGAAATTTATGGTCAAGCAACAACGAGAATTTAGTTCAATATTAGAACTCCCCGTCGGTGCATGTGTCCTACAGTTCACCTTTTTGATAATTACACAATTCACTTTTTTCTTTAATTATTTTATCATATTTTGTAATCTTTTTTCTACTTTATATTCTAAGACAAAATTAGTATTATTAGGCGCGTCAAAATTTTGATGCGTTATACCCTTTGCTAAAATTCTAGATCCACACTGGATTGCTTTGTGATCCATGCTAGTCATGAGGTACATCATGAGTTGCAACTAAGATTTGACCTGACTAAAAATTAAGCGTTGATTTGTGCAAAACATTGGCACACATAAAATTAAATTGCACTTCAAGTGTTCATTTGTGTGTCCTCTGTCTTTCCGTGTTGACAATGCCTCCAGAGATGCCAGGGAACCACAGAAGGATCATTCCCGACGCCTAGGCTTGTTTCGCCTCTCTTCTCCTCCCAATGCAATCCGAGGTATGTTTATTGTGTGAAAATTCGTCCAAAAAATATTATTTTCAATCTAGCCTCATAGCATATACACCCTCCGGCCACTATTACTTGTCTCTAGTATGAATGTATCTAGATACTAAAATATATCTAGACATATTTATATTACAAATAGGTAATAATGATCGGAGAGAGTATTTTTTTTAAAGGGTACTTTTACTGTTAAACACGGACAAGCCAATGGCCCATGGAAACAACTTAACCCGAATCGATGAAGCCCAATTTCAAGGTGTTGCGTGTAGGGCGAGGAGCAAAGAGGCCCAATATACGGAGGGCATCTGTTGACCTGTGTTCTGAGCAAGCAATGTCGATTGACGTCCTAGACTTTTCACTCTTCAGAGCCGAAAAGTCCGTAGTCTTTTGAGGTGATTACTCCGTAGTCTTTTACTCTACTAAAAGTCTAGCCAGGCTCGTTGACAACATGTGACAAGAGTTGTCTGCTCAGGCTAGGCAGCTAGATCAAAGGGGGGGCTGAGACTTTTGTGTCTGGTACTGTGAGTTGGTCGTATAAAACGTCACCACCACGAAGAATTTTGTGCCTGGTAGGCTGGTACTGTGTGTTTGATTTCAGTTCTACTACTCGTTTAATGTCATTTGATTTCAGTTCTACTACTCGTTTACTGTCATTTGATTTCAGTTCTACTACTCGCACGTTCTCTCTGAAGCTGACAGGAAGTACCCCTCTGCGATCCTGATCTGAACGATGCTAAGGCACACACCATCAGTGAAACGCAGACCGTGCAGTTCTCCGATTCTGATAACCACAAAATTAGACTGTTCATCATCCCCATCCAAAACCATGACAGGTTCAGGAACAAATTCCCACCAGCATCAAAGTACCTTCATTATTTTCTTTCTTCAGGGACACGAAACCTTTGTCTAAAAGTAGTCTAAGGAACCGAACACCCATCACCAAAAGCATCAGGAATACGGACAACAGCGAAGACTGGATGATCAATATTCACTGTCCAGATTGTAAACAGTTTCATGTACAGATCAAGAATAAAATTACATTTTCTTTCTTCTGCTTCTAGTCTTTCTCTATTCCTCTCTATGCTTTAGTTCGGCACAAAAAATTACAGAAAAAAAAAAGGAATGATTGCGTAGCTGTTCAGCAGCACCGTCAGTTCACTTCTCTGTTTTCCCTCCTCCCGGACAAAGTCAGAACGTTTACAACAAGTTCAATAGAGGGCTGGGTCCATTTCAACGCGTCACTATACAGCGAGATTTCCAGTCTTTGTTCTCGAAACCATTCTATAAGGTTGAGGGGTTAAAGCTGTGTAAAGGAGCAAAATTTGGCTACAGGTGTCATGACAATCTCTTCCGTATAGCTACGACGATCTGGTTGGAGATCTCGGTGCCCCGCAGAATGAGATACAATACAAAGGATGCGTACGCAAGTACCGCCATAAAGAGAAGTGATCCGTACAGTGGACCTCGTATCTCAGATGAGAAAAAGTCCAACAGGAGGTAGCCGTTGATCGTGATCAACAGTGCAGCCACTGTCCAGGTTACAGCCTGCACAGAAATGTCATAACCAGGTAAGAACAATGCCATCTATAAGAATGTATTGAATTATAACAACGGTCCCTGCAACAACACTACTCAACTTGACGAGCATTTTTCACCGCAGGATATGACTGCCATTCAAGAGATGATACAAAATTCTGGACCAAAAAAATTATGGATGGTGACTTACCTGCATGTTACGGCCTATTTTAAAGACTCCCATGACTTGCTCCTTGGACACTAAGGTTATCAGCGGGATCAGTGCAAAAGGGATCTGAATGGATTGGAGCACATTGAGCCACTCATTTAGAACATCCAGTGCATCAGATGAATCGAAGAACAGAGCCACGACTATAGTTGGCACGATTGCAAAGCTTCTGGTTATCAGCGACCTCATCCATTTCTTCAACTTCAGATTCAGAAATCCACCCATTATAAACTGTCCAGCATAAGTTCCTGTTATTGTGCTACTCTGCCCGGCCGCTAAGAGCCCGATTCCCCAAATGTAGAGGATAGGTAAAAACCCTCCACCAAACTTCTCTTGGAGGTACTGTCCGGCATTTTCAAGACCAATACTGCCAGCTTCTTTAGTGCCATAGAATCCTTTAGCGAAAACAGTTGTGACAAAGAGATTTATCATGAAGGAGATGGCCAATGCCACCGTTGACTCTATTGAGTAGTATCTCAATGCTTCACGAACTTGGTATTCCTTCTTCGGATCTATTTTTCTAGACTGCACAAGCGCTGAATGGAGGAAGACGTTGTGGGGCATAATAACACAGCCAACAACCCCGACCGCTTGTCTTATTGTCTTAGAGCTCAGTTTGGGAACCAAAATACCTGTTGATAAAAATACGGATGATCAATTGCTAAGAGTATGAGGAAAATTTTAGTCATAAACAGTTCATTAGTGAGATCCTTACCGACTAGCAAGTCCTTTCCATTGGGCTTGGTATCAGTGAACATCCATGCAAAGGAAACGGCCATCGTTGCTATCAAAACTGCAAATACGGCCTCCAATTTTCTCACTCCATAGTTCTCGAGAGAAAGAAAAATGAAGCTGAAAAAAACTCGGGGTTAGTGAATGATTCGAACAATGATGGCTATGTCTTTAACTATTAACAAACATACTAGTGGGAAGCATGCAAAGAAAGTACAAGGAGGCTAGCCCCATCAAGGTGCTAATTACAAGGCATAAGCTCAACCAAGACAATATTGGTTCTTCTAATATTACAACAAAAGAGATCTTGATTAGTCAACTGTGAATTTGTGACTGTTGGAGTAATAATGACCAACCTCTCTCTCACTCCGGACTTTTGGTTGTGTTGGCGGCATGAAGCAAGTATCAGAGCAGAGGTATTTGGTTCAAGTCTCGGCTTTCGCAATTTAATAAAAATTGTTCTTGCCTTTCTGCCCACGTATAGGCCTTATCGATTCATACATGAGATTCTATTCACGTGTAGGCCTCATCAAGTCACACGAGGGGGTGTTACAGTATATGGATTGTCCACCTTCTTTACATAAGTTCCGACTTTTGGTTTCGTTGCCTAGTACATGAATGTTGAGAGTGATAATTTAGAGAAAAGTGCATGGACCATCCAGAAAACTATGGAATAAGACAGAAGAAAAAATAATATTGCAGCATCTCTGACTTTTGTGTAAAGCAGCATATTAGTATCACTGCATGAATTTTAAGCAGTGCTTTACAACCCTGCAGTGGATACAAGGTTATTAAACATCAAACTGTTGTAAAATCAAATATAATACACAGACGTTAGCAGCATAGATACAACATTTAAAAGCCAGCACAAAACTTTACTTTGCACTCGCTATGGTCAACCAAAAAAAGTCATAAAGGAAACTCCTGGCACAAGCCTACAATATCTCAGAAATAGTACACCAACAATTTGGAGAACAAAATCAAACATGGAAATCTCAAGTTGGCAGAAAACGTCTCATAAACAAGTTAATCGTTTTCAGGAAATCTGAATTGTTAATACTAGTATAAGTTCAATATGTATGCATGCCTCGGTGTTGAGTACTAGAAACCATCCCCGACATTCATGTTCTGTTTCCTTTTCATTAATAATTTGAAAACAGCTTGGCAACAAAGCAACAAAACCGAAGGCCAGAAAATGAAACGAAAATCTTATCAAGTGTTCTTCAGCTTGCCGGCTAAGACTATACCAAATTCTCTAGTAGCTAATTCAGAAAACGAATTAAAATTTCAAGCTTGAAAGGTGTAGCAAACGACAGGTATTCAGATCCCTGTTGGAGAACAAACATTGTGAATTCTTGTGTGAAGGCAGGTAAATATCGGCAACCCTCATATCTCATAAGGCATCATAAACTAAAAGAAGATCAATGCACATCATCAACTGTCACTTCACTGATAGTACAATCTCAACAAAAAAGATCAAACATTCCTATAACTGAATGTTAAAGCAAGCACAAATCGTGGTTTACAATCAAATCTACACCAAACCGTGCCAGAGTCTAAGCTAATGTGACACATGGATAAAAATTAACAGTAAGTCCATAACTAACTGAGATCTACCACCAAAACCTCACCCAAATGTCACTAGCGACAACTAGGACTAAAATCTGAAACCTCAGCCTTTTCCCTTTTTTTTTTGGAAAATATCTAATGCAGATTTGGACCCCAAAAAAGGCAAATAATTTGGAACTATCTTGTGATCCAGCACCTCCCAATCAATAAAATTAGGCTAATTGCAAATTAAAAATTCAGTAACCAATCAGCAAAGTTCGAAACTAACCAATCCAAGGCGGTGATTACGACGCCGGCCCAGAGCGGCAGGTACCCATTGCTGAGGATCTTGATGGCGATCGCGCTGCCGATGACCTCCTGGATGTCAGCGCCGACCATGGCGACCTCGGCCATGAGCCAGAGCGCGCGTCGCGCCCAGTCGGGGTACTCGTCGCGGCAGAGCTCGGCGAGGTGCCGGCCGGTGGCGACCCCGAGGCGCGCGGCGAGGAGCTGCACGAGGAGGCCCATGGCGGTGGCCCACATGAGCAGCCAGAGCAGCGTGTCCCCGGCGGCGGCGCCGGCCTGGAGGTCCCCCTCGAGGTTGCCCGGGTCGAGGAAGGCGATGCTCATGAGGAAGCCGGGCCCCGTGAAGAGCCAGAGCTTCCGCCAGGAGAAGGGCGGGGAGGCCGAGGACGAGGCGACCTGCGCCTCCACGTCGTCGTCGGGGTCGTCGGAGGAGAGGGAGACGATGACCTTCTCCGACGCCTCGAACGCGCGCTCCTCGAGGTCCTCCTCCTCGCCGTCGCTGCCGCTGCCGCCGTCGTCGTGGCCGGCCACGGGCGCCGAGGCGGGGAGGAGGGCGCGCGCCTCGTCCTCGGCGGCCCGGGCAGCCTCGGCGTGCGCCGCGGTGCCGGCGCCGGCGCCGGCGTGGGCGGCCATCGAGATGCGTTTGTGTGCGCGTTCCGCTCGCCGCCCGCGGACGGTGAGGTGCGTGCGGCGATTTGGCGAGGCACGTGGTCAGCACGTGACAGGCTCTCCAACCGGATGCTTCTTGAGTTCACAGTATCGGCTCTTTTCGGCACTTTTTATAGTAGTCTGTTAGTACGGTTATTAATCCTAGTCCGATTGATACTGCAGCTTGCTAACCATGTTACTGAGCCGTCAACGTATGTATCGCATGTCAAGATTAAATCAACGTATGAAGTTTATAGTTGCAACTATTATATCTCGTAGATTAGTACTACCTGTTCACGAAAAACTTACTTCCAATTTTAAGTTTGACCGTATTTAAATAAAAAGGCACCAACTTTTATGCCCCCAAATGAGTATCATTCCATTTGTAATAAAATATAATTTTATCATATATATAGATATATTTATATTTTTGCATCAACTAGGTCAAAAGTTGAAATAGTTTAACCCTTCAAGAAATCTGGAAATATACTCTTTCATGGACGGAGAAATTAAGCGAGTACTATGCGAGTATCTAAGGACGGGAAGTGGCGCAGATAATCCAAAATATTTAGTAATCGTATTTGAGAAAATGTTTTATGATGAAAGACAGCATGTGCATCCAAATTAAAACAAAAATGGATGTTTGAAAATTTCCTAATTCTTTACAGATAGGAAAAATGTTGTGGTGAATTTCGAAGCAAACCTTTAAATATTTGTATCTCGATAAGACTATTTTAGCCAACTTTAGCAATTCTAGAAACATATTTCAGATTTCTGGCCAAAAACCTAACAAGTGGTCAGATATACATACTTTTGAGTCTGCTCCAGTGTGAAATTATTATGCTTAGTAGTGTATTTGTTTGGCTACTAGCATGTCATTGACTTATTGTATCCCATGAGCCTATTATTTTGTGTCACAAAATTACTTTATGTTATTTATTTATTTCATTAGTTGCTAATTTTTGTAACAATTCATTTTTGTTCCAGACTAAGTAAGTATCTTACATGTATTTGTATTCAAATAGAATATGTTTGTATATCTCTACTAATAATATTGCTATAGGTATGGTCCGTGGCTCGCAAGTACGCTTTCAATCCACCAAAAATATGTTTTCTCCATTGATTAAAATTACCCACCAGTGCCACCCATGAGTCAAAATAACGGTTAGAAAAAACAGCACATCCCCTCGCAGCCGGCCCTTGGACGCTCGCAAAGATTCCCCGCGCGCTGCCCTCACACACGGCCGCCGACGCCCCTCGCAGCTCCCGCGCGGCACCTGCCCATGCTCCACGTCTCGACTCCGGCACGGCTACCTCGCCGTCCTTGATGTAGTTTGATGGGCGCCATCAGCAGCCCATAACCGTTGATCTGGATTCTTCATGGCTCTGGACAAATAGATCTTATACATGAAACGTGGGATGGGGTGGCTTGGTGCGGCGCCGACCGTCAGGATGCAGGGGAGGGTCGAGGGGGGATCAAGTGGCTCGAGGCGACGCCGACCACCGGGATGAAGGGGAGGGTTGAAAGCGTAGTGCGCGTAGATGCAACCATGCAGGGGTCGGCCAGAGCACAGAGGGGGCTATCGTGGGGAACAACGCTGGCCGTCGTGCCGCCTTTTGTAGGTCCTCGCCTCGGACGCCGGCGGTAGGAGTCGCAGACCATTGCGCGATGCCCTGGCTCCCGGCGTCTGACGCCGGCTACAGCGGTGACCTCCCCGAAACCCCGACCTCCTCCATCGCATGTTACCGTCCTCGCCTGCTCTGCTTCGCTCGCGTCGGCGCCTCCGGGCAAGCCGCCTTACTAATTCCCCGCTTTCGCGCCGATGAACAAAGTGGGCTGACCTCGCCGATGCACTGAACCTATGCAGCGTTCGGCGATGTGGCACCATGGGGCATGACAAGGACGTGGTGGGGGCTCGGGGAGTGTGTCATGCGCAGCCTCGTGGAGAAATTTCCAACCGCCTCGCACCGCCATACCCAGCATGCCGAGAGTGGGGAGCAGTGGCACCAGACGGAGAGGGGCAGAGAGAGGAGAGAGCAGCAACGCCGTTCGTCGGTGGGGAGCGGGGAGCAGCAAAACCAGTCAGAGAGCAACGGAGAACAGAGATCTTGATGGCACGGTGTTGAATAGTGCCAGAGAACTTGTTGGCGTGTAGTTGATGAAGTAAATGACCGGCCAGTTGGAAACCCCAAGAGAAGGTTTGATGAATATAACAGCAAGTTTTCCCTCAGTTATGAAACCAAGGTTATCAATCTAGTAGGAAAAAGCCAATACTCCAGAAGGTGATGCTTGCTAGCTTCACGATAGCTCCGGACAATTTATAGGGCGCCTCGTCCAGTGCTTTGCTTTGCCAGCTGCAACACGGAACCTGCACACAACACAACCAAATACTTTGTTCCCAACTTACGATGAGGTTGTCAATCTCACCAGTTTGCTGTAAACAAAGGAATGAGCGTATCGAGTGGAAAGCAATAGTAGTATGCGAGTAAAGTAAACAGTGTGAGTAAAGTAAACAGGTGATAGCAATGTAACGGAAATAGGACCGGGGTCCACAGTTCACTAGTGGTGTCTCTCCATAAGATAAAATAACGCATGCTGGGTAAACAAATTACAGTTGGGCAATTGATAGAATAAAGACAACGTGATATGTCGAGAGGATCACTATGAGATTTACTCTGGGCATTACAACAAAATACATAGACCACCATCCAACTGCATCTATGACTAATAATCCACTCACGGGGATATCGTCCAAACACCCCTCAAGTATTAAGTTGCAAACAACAGATAACTGCATTAAGCAAAGTATGTAATGTAAACAAAACATATGCCCTCGAGCATATGAATGTTGTTTTCCCCCTAGCAGCAACAGCACATCTACAACCTTAGAGGTTTCTGTCACTCCCCCAGATTAAATAGAGGCATGAACCCACTATCGAGCATAAATACCCCCTCTTGGAGTCACTAGCAACTACTCGGCCAAGATAGCTACTAACAACGGAGAGCATGCAAGATCATAAACAACATAGAGATAACATAAGATAAATTTCAGTACATCAACTCAAGCATAACACCAATATTCATCGGATCCCAACAAACACAACATGTAGAATTACATAACGGTGATCTCGATCATGTAAGGTAGCTCACGAGATCTAAACATGAAGCACATGGTGGAGAAGACAACCAACTAGCTACTGCTATGGACCCATAGTCCAAGGTATATTACTCACTCATCGCGCCGGAGGCAAGCATGGCGATGAAGAAGACCTCCGGTGGCAATTCCCCTCTCCGGCAGGGTGCCGGGAAGAGCTTCTAGACCCTCCCGATCTTGGGTCGATGACGGCGGTGGATCGCGATGTGTTTCTGGAAAAGTGATCGGGTCTTTAGATTTTTCCCGTCGGGGGGGCTTTATAGGCGAAGGGGCATCGTCAGAAGTGGACCGAGGCGGCCTCACACATAGGGGGTGCGGCCGGGGCCTGGGCCGCGCCGCCCTACTGTGTGGCCGGCTTGTCCGTCTCCTCTTCGGTTCTCTGGAAGCTTCGGTAAATTTCCTGGATGTCTGGCTTTTGTTTCGTCCAATTCCGAGAATATTTCCTGTGTAACTTTTCTGAAACACAAAAATAGCAGAAAACAAGGAACTGGCACTGTGGCATCTTGTTAATAGGTTAGTTCCGAAAAATGCATAAAAATACCACAAAGTGTAACAAAACATTAAGCAAATGGTGTCAAAACAAGCATGGAGCATTAAAAATTATAGATACGTTTGAGACGTATCAGCATCCCCAAGCTTAACTCCTACTCGTCCTCGAGTAGGTAAGTGATAACAAAAGAAATAATTTTTGAGGTGACATGCACCTACACAATCTTGACCATATATGTAAGCGTTGTGCGTTGGGATCAAAAGAACTTAAAACATGGGCATGAAAGATATAATCTTGATAGAAGAAACTTAGCAACCATGTTATAACATGAAAAAGAACACAAACAAAAGATCATGAAAATAAAACAATAAAAGTCAAACGTGTGTTCAAATCATATGGAAAAACATACAAATGGTTTTCAGCTTGTCCTTCATGAGAGAGCAAAATATAAATGCATAGGACACCTTCAAGTTTAAGAGGGCGACTAGATACAAGTAATTTAAGAACAAGTGAAACCAACATCATGAATCAATCAATGAAAACTTTGGGACAATGCACATTATACTCAGAATGACAACTATGCTCTCTTAGACGGTGCATAAAGATAGAAGGTGGTGACTCAACATAAAAGTAAAATAAAGGCCCTTCGCGGAGGGAAGCAGTGATTGCGAGTTTTATAAACCTTCAAAAATTATGGTACTTGCTAGCTTTGAGCTCTCATTGCCCCCATCATAAGCATCTTGAATGGTTAGAGTTAATGCGAGTACAATTATGAAGCATATGCTTGACAAATCATAAGTTGAAAACCTTGTGTCCCGTGAAGTACGAATACCCAAACCTCATGCTACTCAACTTAGAGTCCCAAGCAGGCTCTTGTCATTATAAATATATGTGTATCATCGAGAACTGCCAACGGGGTACCTCCTGCCCGATGACATGGAACAAGCCCATATCAAAATGACAAGACAAACAAACAATGAACACCTCGACATCTCTTTTATTTACCATTGGTATAGCTTTTTATTTTGAGATGCGTCGTCAAATGTCCACTATGGGCATGCTGTAAATTTCCACCATGAATGATACATGGCTTAGATTAGCGGCCCAGGCGTTTCCCTAACACATATAAGAACTCCATGATCCCGCAAGATTCCCAACTTATTTCACATCGCGAGTATCCATAAACAAAATATCACGATATCAACTCAAATGAAATATAGTGCAATGTTGAAAGCTTGCCCCATGACGACATGGCTGGGCTAATTTCCAACTTACAACTTGCAAGCATAACAACTCAACATAAGAGAGCCACAATGTCAAAATTTTAAAGCGAGAAAAGTAAAGTGTGCCATCAGGTTCGTGAGAGCTTTACTGACCAATTTTCGTATAACACCAAAAAAGAGTTTAATTTGAAGGATAGATAAAAGCAAGTCAGGAATAGCAAATTGCTAATAGGTATATATGGTGGACACATTGGAACAACTTGGTTTTTAGGAGTTGGATGCACGAGTAGAGTTTATACTCAGTACAAAATGAGGGCTAGCAAAAGACTGGGAGCGACCAACTAAGAGAGCAATAACGGTCATAATCATGCAAAGCGACAAAGCAACATTAAAAGCGGCATAAGATGGCATCAAAAGTCAAAAACTAAATGATCATAGAGGCAATGGCGACTTTGTATGAGTCTAACATGTGTGAGCATGCGCCAAGTCAACCCAAATAAAGCATCAAGGAGAAAACCAAAATAATGCTTCCAAATAATTAAAACAACACATGATTTTTTCAAAGGCTCATTAAGCAATCTCAGTCATTTGAGACAAGTCATGCTACAGCAAAACCACTAAGCATACTATCAAAAAGACATCAAGCACGACATGCAAAAGCCTAGGCCGCAGTCTACACAAGCCCCTTTTTGTACCACTTTTTTGCGTAGAGCTTTTTCTCTTTTCCAACACCATTCGAACCTTTTTGAACAACTCTTTTTGATGAAAACCAACATGGACCAGAGGTCAAAATACACCTTGATGCAAAGATATAACAATAGCTGAACACAAATCAAGGCAAAAATCGAAAACTAAACACAGTAGCAGAAAAAGAGAACACTCGTTGAAACGATAAGAGTGAAAAACGGAGTGTTCTTGGCAAATGAAAAGCAAGGCAACTTCTCCAAAAGAAATTTGTTGGGGGTACAACCATTTATTGCAGCAAACAAAACTAAACAAAACTGAAAACTAAAACAACTGACGCTCCAAGAAAAACTCATAGTGCATGAAGCAATAAAAATATAGTGTGTTGAAAGGTGACCTGATTTTTGCCGATGAAGAAGGGGTGCCTTGGGGGCATCCCCAAGCTTTGATGCTTGTACCTCTTGGATATTTCTTAGAGTGCGTGGGCATCCCCAAGCTTGAGCTTTTGTCCATTCTTCAACTCATCTCATCATTCTCCAATCTCTACACTTGAAAACTTCCTTCATACAAAACTCAACACAACTCTATTAGCAACATTAGTGTAAGCATAGCAATGAATCAACCCTTTTTGCTTTAGGTTTCATCTAAAAACCACCACATATAAAGCATATACTACTGTAGCAACTTCCCCAAAAGTTTCGTGATTAAAAGAACTCAAAAAGAAAGCGATCGAGCGACAAACACAAATATTGGCAGAAATCTGTCAAAACAGAATAGCTGACAAAGGTCGAATTTTTAGAGGGTTTTCTGTTGCTCAAATAAAAAAGTGTTAAACTAATGAAAGTTTGTATATAACCTGGGGCATATGCACAAGGAATCGCAGGTCCAAAAGGTATACAGAGAATTTTCACGAATTTTTACGGTGCAGCACCAAAATCTGTTTCAGGACAGCAACATCCCCAAATCTTATCACACTCAAATTAGAGGCTTCTCTTGGCACAAAAACGAAATAAAAATGATAAGGAGAGGTCATTATAGTAGTAATAACTTCCAAGACTCAAATAAAAGAAAAAGAACTAAAAGTAAAAACATTGGGTTATCTCTCAAGAGTGCTTTTCTTTAACGCCTTTGAGCTAGGCGCAGAAAGTGCGAATCAAGTAATATCAAGTGATGAAGCATCAAGCTCATGATTTGCTCTAAGAATAGAGTCAAAAAGTAATTTCTTCCTCTTTCTAGGGAAGTGTTCCATACCTTTCTTAAGTGGGAATTGATATTTGATGGTGCCTTCCTCATATCAATGATGGCACCTACAGTTCGAAGAAAGGGTCTTCCCAAAATAATAGGACATGAAGCATTGCATTCAACATCCATGATAAGAAAATCAACGCGAACTAGGTTATTGTTAACCATAATAAGAACATCATTAATCCTTCCCAAAGGTTTCTTCTTAGCAACATCAGCAATAGGAACATCATAATAACACTTTTCAAGTGGTGGTAAATTAAGCATGTCATAAATTTTTCTAGGCATGATAGAAATACTAGCACCTAGATCACATAAAGCATGCCAATCAAAACCATTAACATGCATATCACTGATGGGTTCCCAACTATCTTCTAACTTCTTGGGAATAGAAGCTTTTTGCTTCAACTTTTCATCCCTAATTTTCATAAGAGCATTGGTAATATGCTTAGTAAAAGCAACATTTAAAGAACTAGCATTGGGACTCAAAGCAAGCTTTTGCAAGAAAAAAATAACTTCGGATATATTGCAGCCATCAACATCAAAATTATTAAAAGAAATAGAGCTATCATCTCCTACACTCCAAAAAATTTCAGCACTCTTTTGAGAAAAAGTTTTAGCAGTTTTAGGCTTTTTAACACAAGGAGTGGGAGTTTTCTCTACATCAATCAAAGTAAGAGGATTGCTAGCATTTGGAACAACATCATTAGAGGTAGTAATGGTACATACCTTCATCTTTCTAGCCATCTCATCTTCTCTTTCCCACCTGGCATGCAATTCTGCTAGCATCCTAACATTTTTATCAATTCTAACTTAGATAGCATTAGCAGTGGCAAAAGGATTAGGCTTAGCGGACAGACTGTTAATCAAAGAAGATTGCGCATTAGACAAGGATGAACTATCGGTTTCAGCTTTGGAAACCTTAGCTTGTAACTCAGGAATAGCCTTTTTTAAATTTTCAAGTTGATGACTAATAGTCCTCAACAGAGCTGATTGCTCCTCCATGGTCTTGGTGAAAGCCTTGTTCTGCTCATATTGCACCTGCATAAAATTCTTGGTAGCCTTTTCAAGTTCAAAAATTCTTTCTTCATTAGGCATTTTAGGTCTGCCAAGGTAGCTATTATCACCATTAGAAGGAAACGGCCTATAATTGTTACTAGCAAAATTATTCCTATAAGCATTATTGTTAAAAATTATTATTTCTAATGAAGTTTACATCAACATGCTCTTCTTGAGCAACCAAAGAGGCCAAAGGAACATTATTAGGATCAACATGAGTCCTATCATTAGAAAGCATAAGCATTATAGCATCAATCTTATCACTCAAGGAAGAGGTTTCCTCAACAGAATTTACCTTCTTACCTTGTGGAGCTCTCTCGGTGTGCCATTCAGAGTAATTTACCATCATATTGTCAAGAAACTTTGTTGAGGCGCCCAAGGTAAGGGACATAAAACTGCCTCCAGCAGCTGAATCCAATAGGTTCCTTGAAGAAAAAATCAGTCCTGCATAAGAAGTTTGGACAATGATCCAAGTAGTCAGTCCATGAGTGGGACAATTCTTTATCATAGATTTCATTCTTTCCCAAGCCTGAGCAACATGTTCATTATCAAACTGACTAAACTTCATAATATTGCTATGCAAAGCTATAATCTTAGCAGGAGGATAGCATCTTCCAATAAAAGCATCCTTACACTTAGCCCATGAATCAATACTATTTTTAGGCAAAGACAGCAACCAATCCTTAGCTTTTCCTCTTAAAGAAAAAGGAAAAAACTTAAGCTTAATAATATCATTCTCTACATCCTTATATTTTTGCATCTCACATAGCTCAACAAAATTGTTGAGATGAGCTGCAGCATTATCAGTACTAGCACCAGAAAATTGCTCTTTCATAACAAGGTTCAACAAATCAGGCTTAATCTCATAAAAATTTGCAGCAGGAGCAGGTGGCGCAATAGGAGTGCAGATAAAATCACTATTATTAGTGCTAGTAAAATCACACAACTTGGTGTTTTCAGGAGTAGCCATTCTAGCAAAACTAAAGGCAGACAAGTAAAAACAACTATAAAGGATACTAATTTTTTTGTGTTTTCGATAAAATGAAGCAAGTAAAAATAAAGTAAAGTAAAAGCAAAACTTAAAACAAAGTAAAGGATGTGCGTGCGAAACTCCCCTTGCAGAAGTCTTCTTTTTCCCCGGCAACGGCGCCAGAAAACTTGTTGATGGCGCGGTGTTGAATAGTGCCAGAGAACTTGTTGGCGTGTAGTTGATGAAGTAAATGACCGGCCAGTTGGAAACCCCAAGAGAAGGTTTGATGAATATAGCAGCAAGTTTTTCCTCAGTTATGAAACCAAGGTTATCAATCCCGTAGGAAAAAGCCAATACTCCAGAAGATGATGCTTGCTAGCTTCGCAACAGCTCCGGACAATTTATAGGGCGCCTCGTCCAGTGCTTTGCTTTGCCAGCTGCAACACGGAACCTGCACACAACACAACCAAATATTTTGTTCCCAACTTACGATGAGGTTGTCAATCTCACCGGTATGCTGTAAACAAAGGAATGATCGTATCGAGTGGAAAGCAATAGTAGTATGCGAGTAAAGTAAACAGTGCGAGTAAAGTAAACAGGTGATAGCAATGTAAAGGAAATAGGACCGGGTCCACAGTTTACTAGTGGTGTCTCTCCATAAGATAAAATAACACATGCTGGGTAAACAAATTACAGTTGGGCAATTGATAGAATAAAGACAACGTGATATGTCGAGAGGATCACTATGAGATTTACTCTGGGCATTACAACAAAATACATAGACCGCCATCCAACTGCATCTATGACTAATAATCCACTCGCGGGGATATCGTCCGAACACCTCTCAAGTATTAAGTTGCGAACAACAGATAACTGCATTAAGCAAAGTGTGTAATGTAAACAAAGCATATGCCCTTGGACATATGAATGTTGTTTTCTCCCTAGTGGCAACAACACATCTACAACCTTAGAGGTTTCTGTCACTCCCCCAGATTAAATAGAGGCATGAACCTAACTATCGAGCATAAATACCCCCTCTTGGAGTCACTAGTATCTACTCGGCCAAGATAGCTACTAACAACGGAGAGCATGCAAGATTATAAACAACATAGAGATAACATAAGATAATATTCAGCACATCAACTCAATCATAACACCAATATTCATCGGATCCCAACAAACACAACATGTAGAATTACATAACGGTGATCTCGATCATGTAAGGTAGCTCACGAGATCTAAACATGAAGCACATGGTGGAAAAGACAACCAACTAGCTACTGTTATGGACCCATAGTCCAAGGTAGACTACTCACTCATCGCGCCGGAGGCAAGTATGGCGATGAAGAAGACCTTCGGTGGCGATTCCCCTCTCCGGCATGGTGCCGGGAAGAGCTTTTGGACCCTCCCGATCTCGGGTCGACGATGTGTTTCTGGAAAAGTGATAGGGTCTTTAGGTTTTTCCCGTCGGGGGGTCTTTATAGGCGAAGGGGCATCGTCAGAAGTGGACCAAGGCGGCCTCACACATAGGAGGCGCGGCCAGGGCCTGGGCTGCGCCGCCCTACTGTGGGGCCGACATGTGGCCCCTCTCTGTCTCCTCTTTGGTTCTCTGGAAGCTTCGGTAAATTTCTGGATATCTGGCTTTTGGTTCATCCAATTCCGAAAATATTTCCTGTGTAACTTTTCTGAAACACAAAATAGCAGAAAACAGGGAACTGGCACTGTGGCATCTTGTTAATAGGTTAGTTCCGGAAAATGCATAAAAATGCCACGAAGTGTAACAAAACATTAAGCAAATGGTGTCAAAACAAGCATAGAGCATCAAGAATTATAGATACGTTTGAGACGTATCAGATCTTAGCCACACACCAAAGCTAGACGGGACCTCGAGTTCACCTGATCCTCATCCCCGTTGTCCATCGGAGTTCTGCGGGAGTGCACCTCCAGCCGTTGGGAAGCGAGAGCGGTGAGCAGCAGCACTTGTCCAAGAGGGGCAGAAAACGAAGAGAGCGACAGCGCCGGTGAGCTAAGGCAGGGACCAGGGGGCTACAACACTGGCAATTTAGTGATAGAGCCTAGCGCACATTTGGGAGACGGACGACCGAACAATTTTGTCAAGAGAAAAAAGAGAGGAGGTGGTTTACTAGATAGATTTTTTTAAAACCGGGTCAGATAGATAGATAGACTTCGTAGGTATAGGAGAGAGAAAGATAAATTAGACTAATAAAAAAGTCTAAATATAGTGTATTACTCCATTACAATTCTTTGTGTAGATTAGCATGTATATACGTGTTTTAATGCTACATATATATGAATCTAGAGAAAGTTGAAACTTAATTTGAAATAGAGGAAATATATTAAATAAAAAAGTGGTTCTAGCAATTAGAATAGAAAATAAAATTAGGACAGAATGGCCAACTAAAGCTACGGTTATTTGTGTTAATATATTTTCTCATGATATTTAGAGTGCACCTAAGTTTTTTGTCCAAAAGTTTTAGGGCATGGCCACGTGGGAAGGCAAAAACAACTTCATTCTATTAAAAGTATTTAATAAAAAATATTTTTTAAACCGGGTCAGCTAGATAGATAGACTTCATAGGATATAGGAGAGAGAAAGATAAATTAGACTAATAAAAAGTCTAAATATAGTATTACTCCATTACGATTCAATTTTGTGTATATTTGCATGTATATACGTGTTTTAAAGCTACATATATATGAATCTAGAGAAAGTTGAAACTTAATTTGAAATGGAGGAAATATATTAAATTAAAAAGTGGTTCTAGCAATTAGAATAGAAAATAAAATTAGGACAGAATGGCCAACAAAAGCTATGGTTATTTGTGTTAATATATTTTCTCACGATATTTAGAGTGCACCTAAGTTTTTTGTCCAAAAGTTTTAGGGCAAGGCCACGTGGGAAGGCAAAAACAACTTCATTCTATTAAAAGTATTTAATAAAAAATATTTTTTAAACCGGGTCAGCTAGATAGATAGACTTCGTAGGATATAGGAGAGAGAAAGATAAATTAGACTAATAAAAAGTCTAAATATAGTATTACTCCATTACGATTCGATTTTGTGTAGATTCACATGTATATACGTGTTTTAATGCTACATATATATGAATCTAGAGAAAGTTGAAACTTAATTTGAAATAGAGGAAATATATTAAATAAAAAAGTGTTTCTAGCAATTAGAATAGAAAATAAAATTAGAACAGAATGGCCAACTAAAGCTACGGTTATTTGTGTTAATATATTTTATCACGATATTTAGAGTGCACCTAAGTTTTTCCTCCAAAAGTTTTAGGGCATGGCCACGTGGAAAGGCAAAAACAACTTCATTCTATGAAAAGTATTTAATAAAAATTACCTAATAAAAATTAACCTGTTCCAACGCATAGGTAAATTTGCTAGTTGTCGATAATCTTCACGTGTATTCGTATGTCTCGTGATAATATGAAAAAAAAAGTGGAAAAGTCACTATTCAATCCGCATCCAATCCTTTCCACCCCTATGAGTATCTACGCAATCACAATGATTGTGGCGTCAAACGGTGGAACATGGGGATGGTACATTTTTTTGGCTCCCTTGGCTCAATGATATCTTTTACATCCAAAAACAAGTATACATGTATGTTTTGGTGTGCCTAAAACAAATCTCATGTGCATATAGGTGCTATGAATTTGCAAAATTTGGTGCTCTTTGTGGGCTGCACAAAGTAATAATTACAAATAGCAAACAACAATTGTATGACTAAAATAATCTTGTATGAATCACGACAATTTTTTCGTGAAGCTCGCAGATAAAAGCATTCTATCATAATTTTTTTAAAGATTATTATTAGTGCATTCTCACATACAACACTGGCATGTGTGAAAAGATTTATATGATAATTTTAAATTTATCCAGATGTTATTTTAGTATTATGAATAAAGAATTATTCTTGGAGCTTGATAGTCAAAATCAATCAACATCGCGGGCAATGTAATTAGCTAGTAAGTGCAAAAAGGTCCTCTCGGATTCTGAGTCTAAGTTTGACCATATTTTTTTAAAGAAAACATAATATGTTATATGTCATTCAAATATACTACTAGAGCTATTTTTATAGAAATTTTCAATTATATATTTATTGGCTTTTCAGACCCGGACAAATAGAATATTAGGATGGGAGGTGGGGCTCGTAGATATTCCTCCCGAAACTACATGTTTACAACACCAGAGGCATAGATGACCGAAAGATTACACCAAGATTCAAAGTGTTGTAAACCCTAGCCACCACCAAGTCTGCGGACGGGGAACGTGAAATTGGCACCGCATATAACCCCTTTGTTTTAAGGGTATGATCATCTGTTGTGACCCACCTGAAGCTTTGCTTGGATCGGACCTGGCTATCCACCAATCCATTTGGATCGAATGCAATTTACTTTGAACTCCATGCACTGTATCCGAAGTGAATTTAGTCGCGCCCCGAGAATAGAAGTAGAATGAGTTTGTCCATCCCCACTCCTACGCTAGCTCTCACCTTTTTTTGATAAAGGGAGCTTTATTACTTAAAAGGTTTAAGGATTACACCCAGCCTCTGCATAGCTAAGATGCACATAACTGATCAGTAGTAATATATAAAGCAAGATAAAATAAGGCGTATTACATATCAAAGTGATCAAGTGCAACTACGCCTAAGACTCCGGTGACCTGATCTGAAGATTATGCTGCCACCCATGATGGGAAAAAGTATCCCTCGCCGTACTCTTCAATCGTGTACAGACCTCCGTAAATAGGTCTTGATGTTCCACCCGCTGAAGAGACGACCATAAACAGAGTGTATCAGTGCACCGATAGATTACCTGCAAAGGAGAAGAAACTTTATTATTAAACACTTTATCATTTCTACATAGCCAAAGCGACCATATAACGGCAAGCGCTCCCATCCTAATTAGCGTTCTAAACCAATTATCAATACCGTGAAGCCAATTCCCAAAGATATTGGCAACACTGCGTGGAGGATAAAGGTCAGATGATACTTGGATGATTGACCATATAAAACTTGCAAAATGGCATTGGAAAAAGAGGTGTTTAATAGTCTCATCTTGGTGACAGAAAACACAACTTTTATTCCCATGCCAATTCTGCTTAGCAAGATTATCTTTGGTGAGAAGAACTCCGCGGCGGAGATACCATCCAAAAACCTTAGGTTTAAGTGGTATCTTCATCTTCCAAATTATCTTGTTGTCATCAACTGGTATATGAAGATATATTAAAGCATTATACATGGAGTCCACAGAGAATTCACCATTCTTATGGAGATTCCAATGAAACTCGTCGGGTGCAGCAGACAGCTGAATGGACGCCAAACGTTGAAGAAGGGCATCCCATGCAACTAGTCTTTGTCCAACTAAATCTCGCCTGAACGTTACATCTGGTGGTGAGGTAGCCATTACTTTCACAATGGTATCACTTTTGTAACGAACAATACTATATAACGCAGGATATTATTCACGGAGTGTGGCATCTCCTAGCCATTTGTTTTCCCAGAAACTTATCTGCGAACCATCTTTGATCAGTAAAATATTCGAATCTTAAAATCTTTGACTTGGTAGCCATCAGACCCACCCAAAAGTGTGAGTCACCTTCTTTCCAAGAAACTTGTGATAACGCTTTTGCACCGACATATTTCTGTTTCAAGATTGTTTGCCAAATACCATTTTTGGTTAGTAGTTTAAATAACCATTTACCTAGTAGGGCTGTTGACAAGGGTATAGTTAATAGAGCCCGTATGTTGAGTACCCCTGAGGCCCGTTAAGCTAGGCCCAATTGTAATGATAGTCGAATACGAGTTCTTACCATATGTCGATATTGTAATCTGTATCGGACCCTACCCGATCCTCGAGACCTGGCCATCTATATATAGGGGCCAGGAGGGGGCGGTGTAGGGCAGATTGAAAGCAAGCCAGGTTGAACACCCAAGTTTACTTTCGACGCACACCTATTTCGACTAACTTTACCTTCGAGTTCATCCGATGCCCTATCTCCCCGATCCTAAGTCCTTCATTTAGGACATTTGTCGAGTTAACCCTCGTCAATTGGCGCCGACCGTGGAGATCTTGGGCGTTGGAATCATGAATTCGACGACTTTTTCGCTTTTAGCCAACAACAGTGCAGAAGTCGACGAAAATCAAGAGATGGAGTTGACAATTGGAAGTTTGAGTATCCTCATTGGGCCATCGGGCTCATCTCGCCTTTCAGATCCGACGAAACAAGATCCATCGGCAAGTGAGCCCGAAACAGTAGCAATGATGGAATATTCCGATGGCTCTTCCAGCGAGGTAAACTCGCCGGTCAGCCTAGGAGAAGTGCAAAAAGGAAAGATCCCAGAGGACAACAAAGCAAAAGAAAATTTCGACGCAGGAGTCCAACTCGACGATCTCATGATCTGCCTCGACGATATCTCAGACAAATCAACAGACACATGGAAGACAGGGTTAGAGCTTTCTGAAGATGGTGACTCAATCTTCTCAAGCTTCAATAGTAACATCGGCAAACAATGCCAGGTGCTCGCCATTGTGGGAGACAACTCAGAAGAATTCGACGAAAATAATAACCCAGTGCTAAACCCAGCAAATATTGACAGAGGAGCAAATCACCTAGCAGAAGGACAAACAACAGAATCCCTCACAACCAGGGAAAAAATTCGACTATTAGTCGACGAATGGAGGATAATAAGAGAAGCCGTAGAGCACGGCACGCCAATACCATCAAACTCCAGCAAATACATGCTTTTGGGGTATCATTATGCCCTAAGGCAGCAGGCGAAGCAACTAGCAAAGGAGAAAATAGAGATCCAACAAAGGAAGGAATCAGCCATCGCAGCTAGCGACGCCGCTCGTAAAGCGCGAAGCGACGCATCATATAGTAACGCAAGGAAAAATCGTCGACACGGTTCAAGGTACGACAACCTCGAGTACTCCGACAGGCAAAGTATTTCCAAAAACCTCGACTCGTCCTTCCTATCGGTCGACGAGCAAGGGAACATCTTACCAAAAACCCCTGAAGCAGCACTAGTAGCAGCGCAAGCGTATCTGCTCACAACTCGACCAAGTCCAGGAGATCCTAGGGAACATATGCATAGAGCAGCATTGAACGGACTTAACATGGTGGGCCACAAGCTATCAGCAAAAGGAGAGGAAGCGTATCACCACAAGGAAGCGCATAAATCAAGGTCACCTCGCCGTCACAACAGTCCTCGGCACAGAAGCAGCAAGCAACGATCTCGAACGCCATCACCAAAACAGCACGGTGGAACCCGAAGATCGCGATCCCCAAACGAAAAATGCGACTACGAAGAAGACAAAAAAGAGATGGGGGCATCGTGCTTTACCCGCAGGGTTCGCACCACTCCAGTTCCCAAAGGATTTAAGTTACCTCATGATCAGCAAAAGTACGACGGATCACAGGAACCACAATCATGGCTCTCAGATTATCTACAAGCAGTACAAATATTAGGAGGAACCAAAGAAACAGCAATGCAAAGTTTGCAACTACACCTCACCGGCGCAGCAAGGTCATGGTTGAGCAAACTAGAGAAAGAAACTATTGGAAGCTGGGAAGACCTCACAAAGCAATTTACAAGCAACTTCAGGTCGACATACAAGCGGCCAGCATCAACAGAAGAAGTCAAAGCATGTGTACAACAACACGACGAAACATTGCGGGCATACATCCAAAGATGGAGTTTCATGAAAAATTTGGCAGTCGAAGTTTCAGACGAAAGAGCAATAGATGCGTTCATCATTGGATTAAGGCGAAGAGACCTAGTCGAAGAGATGGACAGAATCAAGCCAAAAACAGTGTCAGACCTCATGGACGTAGCAAACAGATTTGCAGATGGAGAAGATGCATGCAACAACAAGCGACGCGATCTCCAGAGGACGATAGAAGAAACAGATATGGAAGTCAAAGGAGACGGTCCCGAAATTACGACAACTACGGCTCCCACAGCCAAGTCGCCGCAGGATACAAAGACAACAGCTATCAAGGAAGTGATCGCAGAAGCTTGGGATATCGAAGCTACGGAAAGGAGGACTATAAAAAATTTCCCATGAGAGAACCCAGAGAGTACAACCCGTCGCCAGAGGATATGCTCAACGGACCTTGTCATATACACTCAGCGTTCGTCGATGGGAAGCGAGTATCAAGGCACGCAATGAAAGATTGCACAACATTCTTAAAACTACAAGAGGCAGCACTAAACAAGCAAACTGAAGCAAGGCGACAAGGATTTGAAGGGAGCAACAATCCTCTGACAAATCAGCAAGGAAACAACGGAGCTCCTCAAAGACAAGACCAGCAAAACAAGGGACACGATGACGATGAAGGGTACGTTCCATCAAAAGGACACATCTCAGCAATGATACAACCAGTGCCCAAGTCGAACAAAGAAGAAAAGAGTATCACTCGACAAGTCAACCTAGCAGTCATTTCACCTCCAGCCACAACGAAGTATCTGCATTGGTCAGAATAGCCAATCGAGTTCAACAGAGAGGATCACCCCATAACAGTACCTCGGCCAGGAAACGCGCCTCTGGTACTCAAAGCTCAAATCGGCGCATATGATGTCGACAGGATATTCATGGATGCAGGAAGTGGAATTAATATGATATATGCAAAAACACTCAAAGCAATGCATATATCACTAGAGTTCTTGAAGCCAACAGACTGTTCCTTCCACGGAATTGTACCAGGAAGTGCCAATTATCCACTAGGACGGGTAGCACTCAACGTTTGCTTCGGCAACCGGCAAAACTACAGAAGAGAAAAGCTCGACTTCGAAGTCATAGACTGGCCATCTCAGTATCATGCGATCCTCGGGCGACCCGCGTTTTCGCGATTCATGGAAGTGCCTCACTATACATATCTGGTACTCAAAATGCCAGGACCAAGAGGAGTAATCACAGTAAAATGAAGTTTCGAAGTCTCAGATCTCTGCGATAGGGAGTTCCACAAGATGGCGCAAAACTTTGGCACGGCAGCCAACTATGCAGAGAAAGCGAAGAACATGACCACAGAAGGCATCAAGCTACTCGAAGGACGCGTTGTGGAGCCCGAGATGAAGAAACCACGAGTAGGAGCATCAGGAGAAGACAAAGATACAGGAGAAGAAGAGAAAGCCACGACGGCATAAGCATCAAAGAACAATAAAATAGAGTAGAAGAATAAGGCTGTAAAAGCCACGAGTTATACCAGGGGCAACGCCCTCTAGATCCAGAACACAGGTCATAGGTCAGATCTATTGGGTCACCCCATGTATCTTACATTACAAGTATAATAAAGACAAAGCGTTCCTCATATTCAAGTTTACGAGTCTTTCAAAGGGAAAAATGCGATAAACGCACGACTCATACAGTGACGCTTTGAGGACAAGTTTTTCGACATAAAAGTCGCAAAATAGGACACTCTCGCGTTCCACATATACAAAAATATTACAATAACGGGTTATCAGAATCATCTACGCCTAAAGGATCCAAATAATGGTACTCGCGAAAAAACGCAGCATCCGCTTCCAGCAGCCTAGCTACGAGTCTTCGAGCAGGTTGCATCGTGCTTTCCATATGTACCCGAAGGCTAGCTCCACCCGGAGCCAAACTCAGGGACATAGAGCTATAATTCAGCCTCGGGTGC
Organism: Dactylis glomerata; assembly: GCA_007115705.1. Taxonomy (NCBI): domain Eukaryota; kingdom Viridiplantae; phylum Streptophyta; class Magnoliopsida; order Poales; family Poaceae; genus Dactylis; species Dactylis glomerata. Next base: position 1,353,755 of record QXEO01000165.1, read on the forward strand.
CACTTGCGTATCCACCCGAGAGCAAAATTGGCACCTGCCACTAAGTTCAGCTCTATCAATCTATGAATGCGATGGTTGGATCTGAACATATCAAGAAGAAGTGGGAAAGTTGCAGGCAAAGGATTGCGAGGAAGCATAACAGAATGCATCGTCAGCAAAGCTCTTCGACAACCATCAACTGATTCGCCAACATGCTGGGCGCGATCTTGAAGTAACACGATAGCATTTTGACGTCGAGGATCAGACCACAGAGTCTCAACATTCACGGACATTCTTTCAAGAGCCGCACTTCGTTCAGTAACTCGACGATCCTCAGCTGCGAAATCCAAACAGGTGTCTGCGACGGCAAGACATATCGCAAAAAGCGTTGAGATAAGCGATTCAAAAGGAAAGGAAGAAGTCGAAAGAGAGTCTTACATCGTAGCATCTCGCAAGCAGATTCGATAATGCCAAGGATAAAAGATTCGCACTCTTCATGATGAACAACCCTGGCCGTCAGACTAGACACCTGGTCATCAAGAGCAGAAATCTGCTTCATAAAACCGCAAGCTTTGCTAGCCTTGTCAACAGCCATCTTTGCTTGGCGTTTTGCCAAAGTTAAGCGAGTCTCTAGATCTGAAATCCTCGAAGAATACTCCGCGCATTGAGAGCAGCGGGAAGCAGACGACGAAACTCGGGAACCAGGCACATCAAATGGAGAAGCACGAGCATAACTCAAGGGATCATCGACAAACTGGAAGTCAAGAGTCAAAACAAAAAGAAACACTTCAGAAGCTAATATAGCATATCATACCGAATAGACATATTTACATAATGTGCAAACCCTTTGGCTAAAGTTCTCGGGTTGAGTACAAGTTTCTACATTCAAAAGAGGAAACTACAGCAAAGAGGCTAAAATCTACGCCACCTCAGCATCTTGCTCCGTGGCAGTAGGAGGAACGGTAGCATCATCTGCAGTAGCTGGAGGAGGCGCGGAAGCAGTCGTGAGTGGAATTGCGGAGGTTGGCGTTAAAGAAACCGCCGAGGCCGTTGAAGGAAAAATTATAGACACTATGGCAGGCGTCAATTTCTTCGCTTTCTCAAAGAAAGGCTTCAACTCTGATCGGGTGCGACCATGAGGAGAACCAATTTTCTCCCAGTCGAGATCTGCCCCGTGCGCATAGGAAAGCGCGATGGCACCTTCGACACCTCGCTTCACAGATAAACCTTTCAGCTAGAGAAGAGGATCATCCTAAGTATCGAAGGCCTTGGCAAGCTGTCCTAAGTCGCTGGCTGGAACTTCCGACCTTTTCTTCGGCCATAACCCGACAAACATCCGCGACAGAACGCGGCTAACCAACTCGAAAACATCCTGGACAGATATCCAATTTGCCTCGAGCAAGTTGACCGCTGCCAGAAGAGGATCATCGGCAGATTGCGGAGTTGGCAAAAGAGCCTTGGTACGCTCTGAATGGATAAGCAGGGGAAGGTAAGTAAAAAGGAAAAGGCATTATCAATAGAGTATAAAGAAAGTATCATCAGCAAGAAAAGAATACGAAGTAAGTGTGTACCGCTAGCAGCGGCAGAAATCTTGTTGAGTCGTTTGGCCACGACTTGCTCCCGCTGGAGGCGCTCCTTGGTAGCATCGGATAAAGCTGACTCTGCCTTCTTAGCCCTGGCAATTGCAGTATTGTGCAATTTTTCAGCGTTCGCCTTGGCCTTAGTCGCGGAGTCATAGGCTTTCTGAGAAGCAGAAAGCTCAGCTTCCAGAGATGCAATGCGTGCGTTCGCCGATGCTAAAGCATCTGCAAGTCAACAAGTGAAGAAAAGGAAAGTCAATAAAGAAGCAGGGGAAAGAGCATATCAAGAAAAGCAGAAACGAGGCAATGAATTAACCTTCAGAAGCTTTCGCAACCCTCCAGTATTGAGTACACTCAGTGCCTAAGGCGATGAATTTCTTCATCAGCGCCTAGTAAAACAAGAAGAAATAAGCACATGCAAAGAGGAAGGAAAAATCTTCAAGAATACGATTACTTACATTATCTGAAGAACTCGAAGGCTCATGCACCTCGAGAGAGACGTCGGCTTCTTTGGATTTCTTTGACTTTTTTGTGCTCCGAGAGACAGGAACCTTCTTGATGGTAGATCTGGTAACCCGAGGCACTTCAGCAGGAAGTTCAGTTTCTGGCACAGAAGCCTTATCCGGAATTGCAGTTTGTCGAGAAGGAGAAGCCGGGGCATTTAGTTGTGTTTCCTCGTCCTCACTATAAATGAGAAACAGGTTTCACACAGCTTGAAAAAGAAAAGAAGTAAAAAACAAAAAATAACAAATAGTGGAACTCGAAGAAACATTTACGAATCCATGAGGTCGAACATCACGACACCCTCTTCTAGACAAGGGGCTGCATCAGCAGAAGTCTTTTGTGCAGAGGTACTCGAAGAAGCCACCTCGTCGACACGCTTCCTCTTCTTGTTGGCACCAGTGTCTTCAGACAGTGCAGCAGGAGGCGACGCCGTCGAGTTGGTGCCTTCTTCCGAATCTTTGGTTTCATCCCCGTCCTGGGTTTCTTCAGCCTCGGAGGCTTCAGATGCAACAACAGCTAGATCAGCCGGCAGTGGTCCTCCCTCGGGAAGAGGAGGGAGTGAGACAAGGAATACATGGTCCTGAAGAGGAATAAGTCAGAAAAGTATTCCGCACAAGTAAAAGCAAATGTCGATAAAATTAGACACCAAGCATACAAAATAAATGCATACCTCGGGTAGGGGGTGCGTGGAGTCGAAGAAACTAGCAGTCAAATCTACGACTGCGTGCTCCTTAGTGAGCTTGGTGAGGCTCCTAACTCGCTTGTCGACGTCCTTTTTCTCTATAAGATCGTCAGAGATGCGAGAAGAATCCGCTAAACCAGAATAGCTCCAAAGTTTGGAAAGACGATGCTGCAAGGGCTGGACTCGATGTTGCACAAAGAACGCCATGAGCTGAATACCCGATAAAGCACCTCATTTACCTCCCTTCAGAGTTTGGATACGATTCAGCAGAGGGATAACTTGTTCCATCTTAGAATCCGAGGGAGGCGAGTCCCACGAGGCTAATTTTTTAAGTTCCTTAGTCGGATCAAAAGGAGCTAAGCCATATTGGTCTTCAGAGGAGGCCTCACGGTCCTTTATGTAAAACCATTTTGTCCTCCAACCTTGGACTGATGCAGACATGGAGAATTCAAGATATTGGGCTTCAGCACGTACAGAGACAACGTCGCCGCCCAATTCAGGTTTATTAGACAGCGAGACACTAGGGCGAAGTCGAAAAATTGAACGCCAGAGAAGGAAGTGGGGTTCTATCCCCAAGAAGGACTCGCAAAGAGTCACAAAGCAGGCAATGTGAAAGATGGAATTTGGGGTAAGCTGGTGAAGCTATACGCCGTAAACAAAAAGAAGCCCACGAAGGAATTCGTGGGCAGGAAGAGATAAATCGCGGAGAAGGAAGGGGAGAAACATTACTCGATAGCCGCTCGGGGGCTTTGGGATCCGCTCGGTGCTGGGAAATTTGATGGAGTCCTCGGAAGAGAGGAAGCCGTCCTCCCGAGCCTTCTTCACCTCTTTCTCCTTGATAGAAGAGCACACCCAATCGGTTGCGGAGTTCGCACTCTTGCCCTTGGCCATAACGGCGTTCTTGGATGCGCAGTGCTTCACGCGCATCTACAATCTAGGTCTGGGGGCTTTATGTGCAAAGAACACAGATGTGCAGATCGGCAATGGCGGCGGCGGAGAAGAAGAAGAGCTGGTAAACAGTAAAAGCCCCCCACTCTCCCCATATATACCTTCTCGACGAAGGCACATGGGTTGAGACGTGGCGAACGGAGCGGAAGCGGCAGTCCACTAACGGGCAGGAAAAAAACGAAATTACCGCGCTACCCATGAGACGGTTCGCGCTCAAATCATAAGTGACGTATAGCTAAAATTGGCTAGTGACGTCATAAAAAAGATGGTATGAGAAAGAAGAAGGATGGCGCCGACAAGTGCAAAATAGATAAACAAAACTATCTACGAAGGAGTTTCGCTTATAGCCTTGGGGGCTACTACTTTAAAGAATGGTGAATACAATTTTTCTCTAAAGAAGTGGATACATAGTCGACAACAGGTTATTATTAAGCTATTTAGAGATGAAGTATGATGAATAACATTTTTGAGCCTATACTCGAAAAAATATTTTTTCGACTATAGCCTCGGGGGCTACTCCCATCGGGAGCGCTGAGCGCGCACCCGACGATATTTTTTGGCAAATGATAGAGCATGAGAAGTGAAGAAATGTTACTCCCATCGGGAACGAGTTTTATGGTTGTTTAAACCCGAATATTTTCAGTCGAAATTTGACTGCGACATAAGATTCTCGAGTTGCGTTATCGCAACGAAACTCGAATGCCGTGATTATTCACGAAGGTAAGACCCCGGGATCCGTTCTGTATGGCCTGGTATACGCACATAGATGCGCTCTACTGGTATGTATCTGTGTCTACGACGCGAAGAAAATCCTGGTGGACGCACTGGGTACCCTGAGAATCACTGAGATTCATTCTTTGTAAGTCCTAAATGCGGCAAAAGAGTGGGTTTGACCGGTATCCCGAATTCAAGTCCAATGGGATTGAATTTGAAGTAGGTGACAAGTATCTGTTCCGGCAGTTAACTGACCTCTTGATCCGTCGGAGATGTCAGGCTTGTTCATCAAAACCTCTTGCGAAATATTATCATGAAAATAAGTCGAAAGACCAAGTCAAAGATTTAAAGATAAGAAAAAGTCAAAGAATTGATCAAGTCGAAGATATAAAGATTAGAGATTCAACCCGAATCTGCAATTCTGGTAGAATCTTAGGGGCTACTGACAAGGGTATAGTTAATAGAGCCCGTATGTTGAGTACCCCTGAGGCCCGTTAAGCTAGGCCTAATTGTAATGATAGTCGAATACGAGTTCTTACCGTATGTCGATATTGTAATCTGTATCGGACCCTACCCGATCCTCGAGACCTGGCCATCTATATATAGGGGCCAGGAGGGGGCGGTGTAGGGCAGATTGAAAGCAAGCCAGGTTGAACACCCAAGTTTACTTTCGACGCACACCTATTTCGACTAACTTTACCTTCGAGTTCATCCGACGCCCTATCTCCCCGATCCTAAGTCCTTCATTTAGGACATTTGTCGAGTTAACCCTCGTCAGCTGTATTCTTGACTTGAAGGTCGTGAATTCCTAGCCTGCCTTGATCTTCAGGTGTACAAACCACACTTCATTTGACTAGTCGATATTTCCTTTTCTCGCTATCCCCTTGCCAAAAAAATCTAGACCGATAGTAATTAAGTCTATGGAGTACAACTTTCGGCAATAGGAAGAAAGATATCATATACAGTACCATATTAGAAAGTACTAAATTAATTAATATCAATCTTCCATCTAGGGATAGCAATTTTCCTTTCCAACTACACCTAGAAGACATGTCTCGTCGGTCGTCACATTCCCTGTCCCTGCTCCGTTTCAAAAATGAAAATCCCCTGTCCATGTTGACCCTACCTATGGACTAACGAGTACAGTATCATGAATTCCTAACAGTTCTTCCAAGAAGATAAAGAACATCCTAATCAAGATGGACGGCCGGCGTGCGACGAGGAGACGAGGAGCATCCTGTGCTCTGCGCAAAAGCCAAATGGCACGCACGCACTACCGATGAGAGTGACAACTGACAACAGATTCTGCTACTAGTAGTAGAAACTCTATGTTTTCAGCAAGGAGATCTTCGCAGAGACGCGTCAGGCTGCGGTTGCCTGGTTGGTTTGTGGCAAACGCAGACCAGATCTCTGCAGGCCATGGTCTCTACCAGACCAAAGGTTGCAGTAGCTAGGCGGCTGGATCACGGATCACTTGACCTGATGGATTGTGCCTAGCTTGAAAGGGGGGTGGGGGTCTAGGATTGGGAGGCTGGGAGTTGGGACACGGACGAAGGAACGGATGTCTGTTCCGTTTAGTTCCCAGATCAGTACGCACCCGCCAAATCAGAATATTGATCCGTTCATGTTCAATGGTGCATGGTTTTTAAAGCATAAAGATGGAATAACTCCGATTAAAAACGGAATAGCTGAGTACTACTTTTTAGCTGACTTAGAAATAGTTATTTCTCGGTCGTCATTCATACGATCATATCTATCTGATCGGTGTCTTTTTATTTGTTTGTTTTTGCATGCATCTAGATGGTTTGACTAGATTTACTTAGAATCGACCATTTGTTGTGTTCCAAGATCTCAATTGCTATTACTTGGAGTGCAATTAAGTTGAGAATAGTGTTTATTTTCTCGGCCGAGATTTCTGAACTTTTTGCTGAGAACATCTTTTACCGGTTACCATTGGTAACCTTCAATACCAAACAAAATTCTCTAGTATTCAAAAACTTTTCTTAAATTAAGAATTTTGACAAATTTTGGATGAAGGTATAAGTTCGTTTGACAAATCCCAGGCGGTATCTCGACCGGTGTTTCCGAAAAGAGGATATACCGGTGCCCACCGATATATTTTTTCTCTATCGAGGAAAACAAACTGGTAAAAAGAGAAAGAGAATGGAGATAGAGCATGAGGACGAAGCTTGGCTTCGGATCCCGATTCAATTTGCTATTTACTACTCGATACCCTTACAAGGAAGGTTGCCTATTTATCCTCGTTCACTCGGCTTCTGGATAATGTGCCTCGTCCTTAGGCCTCACCACTTGTCGCTTGACGCCAGTGGACCGGTTCGAGGTCCTAACACTAAACATCTATGTACCCGAAAGTATGCAGTTTATGAGCTTTAAGATTGGTAAACGTCAAACTTCTGTCTCGCTGCCAGCAACTACGTTGTCTACGCCAACCTAAATTATGATTGGTTTTATAAATATGATTATGTCAGACAACCCTTAAAAAATTATCGTATGTTGTTCTCTAAAAAAATAAGCATCTTCTATTGTTTTGTTTTCTCGCTATTGTCAATGTGATGGCAGGCAAGTCATGAACGGGCTGCGCTGGATAGCACTAGCTAATTAATTAAGTTGGTCTTTTCTAGTAGAAAAGGTGTTAAGTTGAGCCGGGCTTGACAAATCACTAACAAAACAAAATGTATTCGTTGACGAAACCAAACTAGCAAAGCCAACAACCTGCTACCACGTAGCTTCCTACACGTTTGACCAAGCGATCAACTGACCATCACGTACAGTTTCACAAAGCTCATGTGCTAAACCAACGCAGCTTACGTGTTTACTTAACCCATAATTTGTTTCACATGACTCTTGCACGAGTTTGTGATGATGTTTTCCTTCCTCACAGTTACAGGAATTGCGTGTTAGAGGCGCAGAGCGGAGTCAGGGAATATGGTCACGGGGCCAAACGATAGATAATATTACTAATATACTAGTATGCTTTATGGAGCTAATTTTTTGGAGTAGTATTTACTAGAGGGGTCAACTGTTGCTGATCTTTAACAAATCTATTGTTGTCCTACGAAAAATAGTGGTTCTTAAGTACTACACTTCGGCTGACTTCTTAGTCAGCATCTGGGCCGGTTGTTTTCTCGCTTATTTCCACTGCGCAGCTGTTGTCCTATGTATAGCGAGAAATTGGTCAAGGACCTATTCTAGAGAGTTTCCCGAGCTTCTTCGTTGGAAAATGAACCGGTACTTGGCCTTGCCTCTGCCGTTGCTTTGAATTACTATAAAATGCCACTAGGGGGACAACCTTAGGAAAAAAAGAAAAAAACGAAACGTTATCCTCACATCGCTCTCGCATCCTGCTCCCGTATAGCGATTCCTCTCCTGGAATAGGGTTTCCTCGTCTGCCAGCCCCCACTGCTGGTGGTAATTTTCAGCATCTCCCCGCAATGTCTCCTATTCTCCTCCATGTGTCGCGCTCGCCCGCTGCTCTTCCCGCCTGGAGGTAGGGTCATCGCCGCCCTCGGACCTCCACCCCTCCCAACCACACCCTCGTAGCCATCGCTCCTCGCCAAAGAACAAGCTCTCGGCCTCAGGCTTGCTGATGTCCACTTCATCTTTCAAGTTCACGAACAAAAAAGCTCTGTTTGTTCCATGGACAGGAGTTTACTTGCCAATGCAATAGCCGCTGATGTCCACTTGTTCTTTGAAGTTCACAACAGAAAACTTGATCTAGAGAATGGAGATATCAATTGTTGATGTTCTAATATTACTTTTATTATCTGACTTTTCATAATTTGTTTGATCCATTTCAAGCTAGTTTTCACTAAAACTACTATACGTATGCTAGCATTACTTATTTAGGGCACATATCAATTTAGGGGTGTTGCTGACATTACACAATTCAACACATCAAATAAGCCAATTTTATAAAAGCCCAAAAGAAGTATCATGTGGGGTTTCTAGGAGCTTATCCCCACTACAATTTTTTCCGCAGTTTTTTAGAAATCGCCTTATGCATAAGCACAAGCCCAAAAGAAGTTGGCCTTACAAGATAGGGGGGCCATGGGTCCTCCCAGTCCTCTGGTTATAGGGCAAGGCATAGATTATTTCTCCGAGAATTCACTCATACCCCAAGAGTTTGAACCTTAGCCAAGAAAATGTTAACAAGTACTTGCGTGTTCCTGCAAAAAAGAGTAGCCGTGTGCATTTCTTCTCTCGACGTAACTAAAAACACACACATGTAACCGCTTATGGGACGTTTTTGGATGAATCTCACTAGGAACACCGCAATATGTGTGTAGATTTGAGCAGATGGATTTTTTTTTATTTGTGTGTGGTTGCATGCCCCATAGTTTCACATCCAATCAAGAAGTGGCTCTCGTAGAATGCATTTTAAAGTTGAGAGTGTTTCTGTACGGTAAGTTATCCGATAAAGGAGACACAAATAATCAAACCAAGTAAAACAAGGTCAGGACTATTGCTCTAGACTTATTCAAAAAAAAAATCCGGATAAGTGATGCCAATTTTGTTCTTGTGTGGGATACTTTTGATTCATAATACTTGGACTTGGGATGTTATGGTGTATAATTCATAATTTATTGGCAAAAATTTATGATCAAAGCGTATCTTAAACTGTGTGCGTGACTTATAAACAAAACCAAAGGTAGTAACCTCTCGAATCAGCCTCAAATTATGAGCTATTTGGCGTAGTGAGAACCAGTCCATGTTACCGAGACTTTCCATCAATTAAATAGGAAATTAGTAGTTAGGAAGGTATAGGAGTGGGTAGCAAGGACACTCAGCTCATTTGGAGTGTTTTTGCAAAAAAAAAGACTAGACTGAAAAGGTACAAAACCCCATGATGTCTCTGGAAGAGAAGTCTAATTTCAGTTTCAGATTGTTCATGAGAACCAATCATACAGTACATTGGATGGTTAGTAAGGTACTCAACTTTGTTAATTTCGAATCTATGCCACTTAAGCTATACCTGAATATGTGCACATTGTTGCGTGCGCGTCAGTCAACGTGTATCTTGTGCATCTCATTTCTAGGAAAATACTTTCTGCGAGCTATAGGAAAAAAAAGTTGAGTAAACGGCGTGTGCACCCATGTGCCGAACTGCCGATGTTGTTCCTGCCCTGCTCACAGTACACGACACACTTGGCGAACGTGACGCGACGGTCCACGCGAGGCCAAACGTGGGGAGGCCAGGCCGTGTCCACGAGTTACCCCTACCCGGGCCCACCCGTCAGTCACACCAGCGTGGCGCTTATCCTGGGTCCAGCTAGGCGCCCGCACCACCACCACCAACCAAGCACCAGACCTCGCGAGACACTCCGCCGCCGGCGACGGCCGCCCGGTCCCGTCCCCGCATGCCGATCTCCGCCGGCGTCCGCACGCCGCCGCACGGGCCGTCCCTGTCCGCGCCAGGGAGGCGGTCCCGCGTCCACCCGCCGGCCTCCGTCGCGGCGGGCGGCGCCCGGCGCAGGCGGCTCGGGGCGGTGGTCGCCGCGGCCTCCTCGGCGGCGTCGCCCGACGAGCTCCACGCCCGCGGCAGGCATCTCCACGGCTTCCCCGAGGTGAGCGCCGATGCTCCTCCTTGGACCGTGTGTCTATTCGTCCGTTCTACTCGTCTTTGTTCGAGTAATGATTTTCTAATTCTGTATTTAAGATAACTTTACCAAAATCGTGCGGGTATCAATCTGGAATCATGAGAACGTGACGGATTATTACCTGTAGATCGAGATGTCTCCAGACAAGTGTGAGGAGGTCGTTTAGCTTTCTCTGACAAAGAATATTGTCTTCTTCCACTGGGGAGCTTATCTAGATAGACTTGTCGTCTTTTAACCATACTGAGTTATTTCATCTCTACTGTTCACGCTATTGTATTGTTTGCAGGAATCGTCGCTTTGGAACTTGATAAAAGATGTGGAGCCTCTGGATCTAAGTGTAGTCCAGAGAGATGTTCCTCTGGAAACCGTGGACGCGATGAAGAGGACGGTTTCGGGCATGCTGGGTCTGCTCCCGTCGGATCAGTTCAGTGTTGTCGTGGAGGCCCTTTGGGACCCCTTCTTCAAGTTGGTGATATCTTCCATAATGACTGGGTAAGGTTTTCTTCCGAATCATGCCACCTTTTGATAGTTGAATTTGGTTTGGTTGGTCAAAAGAAGTCACATTTTGGCATGATCACCTTTTGCAATTGTGTGCATATACAAGTAGGAAGTGACTTGATGTGGTATGTAGGTCAACCGATTATATGAGGTGGACTGGAGAAGCATGCCATTAGTGCTGTGCTAGGCTGGTAGCCTGCTGTAGAGTTGATTGTATATATCTACGCGTGGGAAATCAAACCTAAATGTCTTTGGTCACTGTAGTTTGAACAGTTGTTAGGACAGTTTGCTGCACCGTTATTCACATGTGTGGCATGTTAAAGCATGTTGTGAGGCTGCAAAGTGTCTCTGAATCTTCTTGCATATGTTCTCCGCTCACATGATTCAATGTTTGTATAAGTTATCTCTTGTCTACTTAGCCATTTTTCACATTTAGTGTGCAAATTTTGCTTGATTTCTTCCGTGCCCTTCCAGTTGTAATCGAAGAGCTGCATTTTTTTTTCATAATTCAGAAAACCGCAGGTGAAACAAGCTGCTACCAAACTTGATTCTTTAGATTTCAGCCTGAAACACCGATCTTTATGGCAATAAACTCCTTTCGTCTGATAAACTTATAATTTTTGTTATATTAAAGATAATGAAACACAAATCGGGTGGTTGCTCTAGTGATATAAAAGTAGGAAATGACCTGAAGTGGTATGTAGGTCAACCAATTATGTGAGGTGGATTGGAGAAGCATGCCATTAGTGCTAGGCTGGTAGCCTGCTGCAGTGTTGGTTTGTATATCTATGCGTAAAAAAATCAAAATTCAGTGTCATTGGTCAGTGTCTTTGAACAGTTCGTTGGACTGTTTGCTGCACTGTTATTCACGTACGTGACATGTGAAAGCATGTTTTGAGGCTGCGAAGTGCGACCTTTGAAATCTGAATCTTCTTGCATAGTTTTTCTGCCTACATGGTTTAATGTTGGTACAGCTTTTGTCTTGTCTGCTTAGCATTTGTCACGTATAATGTGCAAATATTGCTTGAAGTCTTCCATATGCACTTCCACTTACTATCAAAAGGCTTCGTCTTTTCTTCATAATTAAACCACATGCGAAACAAGTTGCGATCTTACTTGATTCTTCCGATTTCATCTTGAAACACTGATGGCAATCAACTTCCTTTCATGTGATAAACTTATAAATTTTGTTACACCTCAGGAAACATCATTAGGTGGTTCTGGTGATATTGAACACTTCGGTTTGTGCACTTACTTTTACCTGAATCACCTCCTGCCTCCTGGTTATTTTAGCCTGTTTGTATGTGCATTTGGTTCGCATTGCCTACTCACCCACATGATGACCATGCTTGAGTGTACTGGGGATGATTATTACTCAAACTTACTTTGTTTCCATTTCAGGTACACTTTGTGTAATGCTGAATACAGGCTCTCTCTTGAAAGAACCCTAGAGTTGTCTGATGATGAAATCGAAATCAAGGAAAAATACAACACTGAACATAGTCACAATGACCTTGATCTGGAAGGACCTATGGCTGATTTGAGGTTGTTGATAGATGATGAATCGACCCATGAATCAGAAAAGAGGGATGGCAAATTATTGCCGGAAAAAGGTGGACTAGATAACTTAAACGCTCAAGCAAAACAACATATTCTCCAATTGCAGTCTCGCTTGGACTCCATGGAAAAGGTAACATCTCATACCTGATTTTACAATCCCAGATGGTTGTTACTACATTATTTTCACTATGTGCGTCCTCAGCCTTGGGATACTCTGTTTCAAAAGGCCCGTTTATTGGGGAACTCAAGTGTGCAGCTATTCTATTGATTCCACTCTGTACCCTATTAATTTGCTCTGGAATGGCTAATGGTTGTACTATTACTTTATATAATAGCGATTAGTGGACAGTATGGTAATTTCAGCATTAGTGCTTCCTTGGTCTGTGCATATGGTGGACTGGGGATAGATATAGTGAAACAAAGGGAGTAATAGACTTCTCACAGAGTCACCTTTAGATGGTTGTTCTGTTTTCCTGCATATTAGCTATCAAAGTTCTCAGCCCTTCTATGCTCAGGGCCATGTGGCATTTTGCAAAATTACCTTTTGTGTCGAGAATGTCTTCCTGGTGCAAGATAAGCTAGTTTCTGTAATATCCGAGGTCTTACTTTCTTTGTCGAGAAATTAGTCCTATTTCCTCTCTTTATAATCTTGTTGACTTAACCTTTCACTTTTTGGCCATTGCTGGAGAATTTCATTGGATGCTTATTCTGTTTTCAATGTTTCAGGAGCTACATGAACTCAAGAGGAAAAATTCCTCCCTGCAAATGCAACAGTTTACTGGAGAAGACAAAAATGAGTTACTAAACTACTTGAGATCATTATCACCTGACACGGTTTGTTCTGTCTCGAACCTTTTCATCCAGCAGCTCTTGTTTGTACGTATCTATTAAGTTCCTTCTGGTGGGCACTTAGTTGAACAAATCAATAATATCCCACCAAGCTAGATAAGTTTCTCATGACCCATGGTCTGATTCAAACTAATTATTTTTTTAGGTTATCGAACTCTCAGAACCATCCTGCCCCGGTGTGCAAGAAGCTATTCATTCTGTGGTACATGGTCTTCTAGCAACTCTCTCGCCGAAGATGCATGCTAAGCCCCCTCCGCCGTCGGAGAACATGGCTGGTGGTACCCTAAATTATGGGAAGGGGGATGATGATCGTGCTGAACTCGTGGAGGATGTGTCTCTCCCATTTCAGCCCCTCATATCTATTCCTCGGGATCATCTTGCGCGTCTCCTATTCTGGTAATACGAATTGATTGATAGGTTTCTTTTCCTGTGTTGCCTATAGATACGTTGGAGGCTGAACTCTGATCATATATGCCTGCAATGTTTGTTCAGGTGTATGCTGCTCGGCCACTACATCCGAGGCCTCGAGCGCCGGTCAGAGCTTTCTCAGCTCCTGGCAGTGTCTAGTGACGCGAGATTGTGATTTCTGTGGTGACAGTTGCCATGCTTAGCATTGCGAAGCTTTTGGCGGTGGGTTATCGTCTCCAGGCAGGCATGTAAACGTTCTGGCTGTTCTGTATCACCTGTGGCCGCGCACACTGGAAATAGGTCTGCAGACCAGGATATCTGAGCTCTCTTCTCTGTCGCCACAAAAGCCTGCGACTTCAAGTTGCCTGCGGATTGGCAGGTACTACCTGTGAATTTACCAGGTGGTGTTTCTTTTCGCTTCCTCGTGCTGTGCATATGTTCTGGTAGTTTGGTTAGCGATCAAACCTCTGCGACTCTTTTGTCATCTGTAAAGGTTGGTTATTTATAATTCTGTGGTTGTATCGTACTGTATATAGTTGAATCGCATTAGTTATTTGTACTTTGTTAACTTGAAGAGCGTTTCGAGAAAGTTCCACTGCTACAAGAGACACTTTTGATTGGTAGCATCAATGTTTTGCCATCACGCCATCACCCACATCATCCACAATGTTTCTCCAATTGCAGTTGCACTTTGACTCTAACAGTTTGTTTATTTTTTGAAGCAAATATTGCATGAATATGGTGCGATGGGTATCGAGGCTCATCCAGGCAGCGATGGCCGTGATTTTTTCAGGAAAAAAAAAGGAAATTGTCAGCGTCCACAAGTAATCTGCTTGCGCTGAGTGATATCCGGGGCACGTTTTCCCGTTGTAAATTTATTTTTTTGCGGCTGGCCGTGTAGGCGAGGCGAAGTGGTCTGAATGCAGGCCGACCGTGGAGGCAAGGGAGATAAGCAGAGCTGTGCGTAGTCCTCTGCACCGCGAGGGTGGCGGTTCTTCGGCCCATCTGGTTCTGCTGTGCAAGGTAGGAGCTCCTGTTTTGTTTCTCGTCATGGTGGCGGGACGGAGAAGGAAGTTGTTTCCTTAGACAGTTGGCGGGCAGATCGGCGACAGGGGAGTGTTGAAGTTGCTCCCTGGAGTGAATACACGTTGACCATTCTTCAGTCACCGTCCAACTAGGTCGGCGGATGACCACTCCCCTTTCTTTGTCGACACCGGTTCCCCCTTCTTTGTCGACACCGGTTCCTCCTTCTTTGTCGACACCGGTCACTCCCTTCGATAGTTGTAGGCAATCAACCTCTAGGTTTGGATGCTGTTATGGAGGCCCTGTAGTGAGCTCCGGATGCCTCACATCAAGTTGTATAGTCGAGTGTGCTATGATGCCGAGTTGCAGTGGCGCTGGAGTGGGACTTTTCTTTTTTATATCCAGGGTCCTTAGTGCAAAATTTCTGAACTTGCTTGCAATTTTTATTTTCCCTTGAAGTCCACAATGTATTTGTAATTCCACCGCTTAATGAAAGCTTCTAGGTCCTCTAATTTAAAAATAAGTTGCCATAAAAAAAACATGTGGGGCCGGCAACTTTTTTCTCTGAAAAAGGAACCTCCGTTTAGATTCCAGATTGACAGACAAGATCGCGTCGCGCCTCCAAACCTAAGTTTCAGAATAGATACCTTGCGTGATAAAAAAATAGATACCTTGCTTAATCAAATCCGGGAGTGCGGGGAGGCGACGCGGGGATGGAAGATTTGCTTGCTTGCAGCCTCGGTTAGTAAGTTCAGCGACCACCTCTGGACGGCCGGGTCGCCCGCGTGGAGGAGGCCTGCCTCATTGCCGGCGGCGCACGGTGCTGCCCGGCGGATCCCGGCGCCTACCGGGTACTCCTACCCATCTCTGCCGCTGCCTGCCTTGGCTGCAAGCAGCAACTAATTTCTTGATTAGCCTTTTCTTGATTGGTGACGGCAAACTGCATTTTGATTCATGGATGCAGGTCTGTGCAGCAGGCGCTCAGAGATCTTCTTCGATTAGTGCGGCGCGGCTGAGGTAGGATGAACGCGCTCGTCAGCACGGCGCTATGGGTGGTGGGCAAGGCGCTGGCCCCCGTCGCCGACGGCGTGCTGGGGGATTGGGATAGCAGCAAGAACCTCGGCCTCAACGTCGAGGCCCTGAGGACGGAGCTACTGCTCGTGAAGGCCACGCTCGAGACCGCCAGCCGCAAGCACGTCGCCGGCCAAGCCACGGAGGAGCTGCTCTGTAGGCTGCGTGACTCTGCGCGCTCTGCAGAGGACTTGCTAGACGAGCTCGACTACTTCCGCATCCACGACCAGCTCCACGGCACGCACGACGCCGCAGACCGGCATCCCAAGGGCGGCGTACACGACCTCGCCTTCAATGCTCGTCACACCGCCACCGCCGTGCTTGGGTTATCCTGTGCTACCGCCCCTGCTTCTGAACCTGGACAAGCAGTAGAAGATGCAAGACAGCGGGTCGGCTGCTGCGCTTGGCCACGTGCTAGGCACAGGTCACGCGGGAGTTCCTCCTCAACGCCAAACACCGGTCAACCTGAAGATGAGGTGGTCAGTGGATGCATGCCCAAGCTCGGTAAACTCCTCCCTCGGCCGTCTTCCCCAAATGTTGACGATGGCAATTCTGGTGGCCAGCCAGTTCTTTGTGGTTCACCCCATAGAGAGCATGTGGAAGAAACACCAATGCTGGGGTTTAATAGGGTTGATGTCTCTGAAAGAATGAAGCACATTGTAGAGCAACTGCAGCCCGTGCGTAGAGAGTTCACCACCATTCTGCAGAGCTGTGACCGTATCACTGACCCAGATATTGCACAAAGTCGTCCCATCACCACCGGTCGAAGTGTAGAGCCAAAGTTGTATGGGAGGGGCCAGGTCATGAGTAGCATCATACATGATATGACCAAGGGTAAATACCACAACAAGGACCTAAGTGTGCTTTCCATTGTCGGTCCAGGGGGAATAGGGAAGACCACTCTGATACAGCACATATATGACAATGAAGAAGTCAAAAAGCATTTCCATGTAGTGATTTGGGTATGTGTATCCCTCAAGTTCAATCTGAACAAGCTGCTAGCAGAGATTAGAACATATACCCCTAAGGTTGAAGGGGAAAAAGATGGTACAACTGAAGAGCTGATTGAACAGAGATTAAAGTCTAAAAGGTTTCTTCTTGTACTGGATGATATATGGGAGATTAGTGATGGGGATGACTGGAAAAGGTTATTGCTGCCACTCAGAAAATCACAAGAAAAAGGCAGCATGATTATGCTCACAACTCGGTTTCCAGCAATAGCAAAGATGGTTAAAACAACTGATCATATAGACTTGGAAGGATTAGAATCTGAAGAATTTAAGAAGTTATTCCTTGCGTTTGTATTTGGGGGTGAACCCTTTAGAAATGATTTACTCGAGACTGGAGATAAGATAATGGAAAAGCTAAAGGGCTCCCCTCTTGCTGCAAAAACTGTTGGCACATTGCTGAGAAAGGAACTTAATTTGCGTCATTGGATAAGGGTCTTAGAAAGTAAAGAATGGGAGAGACAGTCTGGTGCGAGTGACATTATGCCTGCCTTGAAGCTTAGCTATGATTATCTTCCTTTCCATCAGCAACAATGTTTCTCTTATTCTGCACTGTACCCTGAGGATTACAAGTATACTACCACTGAGCTAATCAACTTGTGGATAGGACTAGATATTTTACAACTCGGTGGTTCGAACCAAACATTGGAAGAGAGAGGTCTGAGTATTTTAAATGATCTGGTCATCCATGGATTTTTCAGAGAAAAGGAAACTAATGGTCATCCCTGTTATGTTATGCATGACCTGCTACATGATTTAGCATTGCAAGTTACATCTCATGACTGTATTAGTTTACATAGCTCCTACACGGGATCAGTAGAAATTCAGCCATCCATCCGTCATTTGTCTATAATCATAGATGATGATACAATGTCTCATGGAAACTTTAAAAGTGAGTTAACAAAGCTGAAGACAAGGTTGAAGGTTAAACAATTACACACTTTGATGTTATTTGGGAAAATGAATGAAAGCTTTGCCAAGATTTTGGGTGATATGTTTAGTGGAGCAAATGCTCTCCGCGTTCTCAGTTTGGTTGAGATCCTGTCTTCAGAGGACTTAATGTTACATAACTTTTCAGCACTTGTCCACCTACGATACCTATCTCTAGGAACAGAGAGGAAGATGCATCTCGGACCATCAAAAAAATTAAAGATGCATTTCCCACTTGCCATTTCTAGATTCTATCATCTAAGGATTCTGGATATGAAGTTGTGGTATGACTTTAGTGATTTGCCCAAAGATTTGAGCAACCTTGCGAAATTGTGTCGGTTTTACACCCCAAGTGATGAGTTGCATTCAAATATTACTAATGTGGGAAAACTTGCACTTTTAGAAGAGTTGAAGATATTTAGAGTCAATAAAGAAACGGAAGGATTTGAACTGAAGCAGCTAGAGCATTTGAATGAACTAAGGGAGCTTGGTATCTATAACCTTGAGAATATACACACGAAAGAAGAAGCAGCCAAAGCAAACCTTATAGAGAAAAATTACTTGGAGAGGTTAACATTGGATTGGGGCAGTGAGCGGTCTAATATTGAGCCTGATGTGGAAGCAGACGTCCTTGAGAGCCTTAAACCATGTAGATATCTTCGAAGGTTGTGCATTAGTGGGCACGAGGGCCCTTCTTGTCCAACTTGGCTGGGTGATAAGCTCGCTGTTGAAGCTCTTGAATCTCTTCATCTTGATGGTGTTTCTTGGCAATGTCTCCCTTCTTTCAGGAAGATGTGGGGCCTCAGGGAAATGATATTGAAGCGCATTGCCACAATGAAGGAGTTTGTTATAGAGCAAAGCTTTTGCATGCTGATAAGCCTTGAACTTGTTGGCTTGGAAAGTTTTGAGAAATGGGTACCATCGCACGATTCTCATACGTTTCCTCTTCTGAAAGTACTGATTATTAGAGACTGCCCTAAACTCTTGGAGTTGCCACTTTCAAACCACATTGTTTACCCTAAACCAGATCAAGGCTGGAACATTGATTGGTTTCCCAAATTGCAGGAACTTGAGATAAAGAACTGTCCAGAATTCATGTTAGTGGCTCATATCCCCTGGACTGAAACACTGTGTTCTGTCAACATAGGAGGTGTAAAGCTGCTACAAGACCTTCAGTACAGATCTAAGTCATACAACGGAGCAAAATTGCATATAAATGGAAAGGATGATCTGCAGAGCTTAGATCAGGTGGTAGCATTCAGTAACCTGACA
The DNA here is from genome assembly GCA_007115705.1 of Dactylis glomerata. Lineage (NCBI taxonomy): Eukaryota > Viridiplantae > Streptophyta > Magnoliopsida > Poales > Poaceae > Dactylis > Dactylis glomerata. Next base: position 1,372,398 of record QXEO01000165.1, read on the forward strand.
GGCATCGAGTCGCTAGTACTCGATAAGTGCCCACCTCTAGAGTGGAAGCACCTTCTGATGCTAAGCTCGCTGAGGAGATTGGTTATAAGAAGTTCAGATGGTTTGAGGAGATTGCTTGTAAGAGGTGAGGGTGATGTCAAATGGCAGCACCCTGTTGAGTATCTTGATGTCACGGATTTACGTGGTCCTGTTGGGAAGGAATTGACAGAGCTTCTCACCCACCTCCCAAAGCTTTCCAGATTGGAGATCAAGAGGTGTGAAAATCTAAGACAGTTTGCAGCCTCCTTGTTGTGCCCATCTGCAGCCTCCTGTCTTCCTCCCTCACCACCCTGGAACTTTATGGGGCCTACCACGACATGGAGCGCTTCACCGAGGAGCAAGAGGACGCCCTTCACCTCCTCGCCTCCCTCCAGATACTCAAGTTTTATGTGTTCTTCAAGCTTCAACACCTCCCTTCAGGGTTGCACAAGCTGACCAAACTCAAGCAATTTGATGTCTGTTACTGTCTGGCCGTCCGGTCGCTGCCCAAGGATGGCCTTCCCAAATCACTGCAAAACATACGTCTCAGTCACTGCACCAAGGAGCTAAAGCAGCAGTGCAGGGGCTTATGTGTGACCATACTAGATTGATCCAAAGGTAAAACAAACATATTTCATTGGTTTTTCCCAACTCACCCTTTTCTTGCACTATTATAATCTAATCAGTATTTGTTCCCATCTACTACGCAGGTCGTCTCTGCCTTGGAGTTCGCTTGTACATTCTTCTAACCTTGTACAACTCAATTCTTTCCATACATGCCCGCTTGCCTGCCACAGGCATGACATGGGGGGTCTTGTGGCCGCATTTTTCCTTCTTGTACGAAAATCTGGTGAGTACATGTAAACTTGGACCGTATTTATTCTGTACCGTGTCAATTATATGACAACGTCTACTTATGTTCCTGCTATACAAGCATAGTACCATTTTTTCTCATTGCTTATGAAATACACAGCATTACTTATGATTTGTTTCTTCATGCTCCTTCTCACTTGACAAAATCTATGTGATTGGGCCTTTTGTAATTTTCTTTGTTTCTCTTCCTGGAAGAAAATTACGACGTATCTAAACTATCTAAATCTAAACTATAAGATTAGAGTTGGTGATGGTGAAGCCACTTTGGCTACATCATTTGACTTCCCATTTTACCCTTACACCAGTTAAAAAATTATATAGGGGTCTGTTTGGATGTTGGAAATTTAGCTTGGAAATGAATTGAACTAAAAATTCCAAATCTAAGATGGAAAGGAAATGAACACTATTTTCAATTCCGTTGTTTGGATGTGCATGAAATTTGCTGATAGAATTAAAGAGTAGTACCCAATTCCAAATTATGTTTGGATGTACACACTATGAAATTGAATTTTCTGTTGTTGTACATGGTGTCCCTGCTTTCCGAGCGTTTCCGAGCATGGAGGCTCGGAATTTTTCTATGCCAGCCTTACACACAAGGGAGCATGGCTTGGAATTGCTTCCGGTTTCTAAGCTCCAATTCCAGAGCCATCCAAACACATGAATTCAGCCCAGCAAATTCCAAAAGGACGATTCCAATCCCGAATTACGACATCCAAACATAGCGTAGGAGAAAATTAAATCATGGTATCACGTCAATCATGGAAAGCAATCACCGGATTTTTTTGACATGCAATCACCGGAATTGGTAATACTGGAAAGCAGTCAGGGATTAATGCACAATTAACGAAGGCTATTGTATTTCCAGTCAATCTTTCTATACTTGGAAAGCTATAGTAAGTAGAGGAATTAATATAGGTAAATATTTCCTTGTTTTGCCCTGCCAATTATGCTAAATCGTTCCTTATTTTGCCCAAAAAATATTACGTTAATTAAAAACAATTCCTTATTTTTTTTAACAAATATTACGTAATCAAGTCAAATGTTTCCATAATAAAAAAACTATTTTGGTAAGAGAAGCTAGCTAGCGCCAGACATGTATCTATGGCGCGCATCCAGCGCCTGACAAGAACACCGACCATTCAGCATGCGAGATAGGGAAAATATTCATTCTACTTTAAACTGTATAAAAATTACATGTTGACAAAAAATGGAGAAGCGAGACAAGAGAGTGGAACAATGTCGTAGTGACCACATAGCTAAGATACATGTAGACAATAACCAAAAAGAGAAAAATGTTGGCTTTACTATTCATGGTCTAGGTTAAACGATGGGAACAACATGCTTTTTTCCATCCATTCTAAAATAAGATAGAATCTTTTGCTTATGAGTTTGTTGTCTAGATGTGTTCTATAGTGAGGAGATCATCTTCAGTTCGAGCACATTTCAAGGTCAAGAAGACGATATGCTTTATTGGATCAGACTTGGCTATATATGTGATGTTTCAGATGCACCGTTTGGGCTAAAACATCTTATATTTTAGAACGGATGGAGTAGAAGAGTAAGAGGCAATAAAAAATTCACACAAAACATTCTCATGCAGAAGGTTTTATTTTGAGTGTCGTGGCACCATTCAAGTGAAGTGCAGGCATATCATACTTATCTTCTACTCCCTCCATATTGGTCTATAAGCCGATCACATGTTTTGAGAAAAAAAAATACGGCATATATTTCATATTTTGTTGACAAAATTAATGGTCTAATTTTTTCGAAGTACGCAATGAGCGAAAAACCGATAAAGTGAGGGTCCAAAAGGAGCACAAGGTTTACCTTCAGGACCCTAACTCCGGGAATTAAATTAATGTGAAATGACATATATGAACAAAAAGCACGACACGTGTATTCAATATACATTCTAAGCACCAATTAACACTACACTTAAAGTGAAAAACCGAACACGGATTTGAATTAATTAACAGTTGGAAGGGTTACGAAAGTTTAAAAATATGCAAGTATAATGGCTCCCTCTGGTGGAGCCGTGGAGGGACACATATGTAATGAGTTCGGGCTAGTACAATTCACTTATACACTTCAACACCCCCACTCACATGTGGAGGGACACATATGTAATGAGTTCGGGCTAGTACAATTCACTTATACACTTCAACACCCCCACTCACGTGTGACGGGAGAAGAGAAAGTCAACACGTGGACACAAAGGGGGGCAACATCAATTTTTACAATAAATTGCGAAAACCAGGACTCGAACTCGAGACCCTGGGCTCTGATACCATGTTAAGCTTCATGCACTAGCCAACGCAACCAAAAGTCCGAACTGACGGAAAGGGCTAATACAATTCACTTATACACTTCAACAATGAGGAAGTAACTCATTTGACTGTGGAAGAGGAGATGAAAAAACAACCGCGAATAATTGGTAAGAAATAAGTGCTCTAGGTAAAAAGTATTGTGATTTAGATCAAACTGCTTTGATAAGTATATTTTCGCAATGTTACTCCGTAGCAGCGAACGGGCATTTAGCTAGTCACTGTATATTTGGGGTTCTTTTTAAGGTAATCTTTATGTTTGTTCTTGTAGGCTTCTTCATACTTCTTATTTGAATTTGGTTCCTCATCACTCATCAAGACCTACTGATATGTACTTTGGCTAGTTTGAGTGTGAGTATCAGAATATCACCATGGCATGATTCGGGATTGAATTAGACTCCGCTGCCATGCTACATATATTACCACCATCTTCTTCCTTCCTATACATAAATCTGGTAAGTTTATCTAACTTGAACTTTACGACTGCTCTACCGTATATCAAGTATAGAAACTTCCACTTATAATCCTGTAATATCATATTGCCTTCTTTCTTCCCAAGGCAGCAAAGATGGTTCTCCTATAAAACCATTATTTGATAGTTGTTTCTCCACGTGCCTCGTCTTCTTCTTACTCACAAGTTGAGAAAAACACTATACTTATGAGTTAATGCCGTCTGAGTTTCTTTGTTTTACCTCCTGGACGAATATTGTAAAACCTGTCAAGTATTCACCATTTATTTTGGTTTTCTGTGCAGGTGTTCTTATGTCGGTTCTCATAATCTTCTACACACTTTGCATATAAATTTCGGTGGCCACCACTCATCAAGTCTTGGTGGTGTACATTGTTAATTCGATCAAAATATCACCACGAAATAATTGTGGATTAAATCAGACTTCGGTGTTCTGCTACTGATTTTATGGTTTGCCATTTTCACTTCCACTGCTATCTTCCTATCATTACATGTGTACTTGCATTCAACATTTTTCTGGGCTTGTTGTGCTGGTGTTCTTATGTTATTTCTTATAGGCTTCTACGTACCTTGCATTTAACTTTTGGTCGGCATCACTATTCAAGACTCTGGTGGGTATACAGGGCTAGTTTGGGTGTAAGATCAAAATACCACCACAAATAATTGTGGAATACATGAGACTTTGGTGCTTCGCTTTTGATATTAAGGTTTCCATTTCAACCGTTCCTATTTTAAAAGGACGTATACTATTGAAAGCTCACGTCAGTTACATTGTTACATCAGTTTGTAGATCTCTGTTCAGCTACATAAAGGTACTACCTGGTGGATGCATCTTTATCTGTCCAGGTCTCATGCTATCACGGAAAGGTATGTCACTATGTTATCCCTTTGCATATATCTCTGTATGGAAGGCGTGGCTGTGTAATTGTTTGGTGCTTCTCTGGAAAGCAGGAATATTAATTGACATAGCGTTCCAAAGGTCTAGACTCGGCTGAAATAGTCAATTGTTCAAGTTATAATGGAGGCAATAATAGGCTTTGTGCAATTTTCAGATCCTATTAATAATGAAAACTAGCTTATTATGTTGGCCACTGCATCTTGGTATAACATTATATGGATAATTGGATATTAACCTTTTCATCATTTTCTTCCTAGGCTGCGCGCGCCGCGGTGCGCTTGCTCCTCTACCCGTTCCCGACGTGGGGTTGGTGTCCGGCGTGGAGTGCATCGGCGCCCGCACCTGCGCAAGACGCCTGCGCGTGCACCAAGCCGAGGACCTGCTCCGGGGGCACCGCCCTGACGCCAGCGTCGCAATTTCATATCTACCTCCGTAGTTCACACCGACTTGAAACCATATCATCCAGCTCTTTATCAACCTAGCTGTTGATAGCAAACAATGTGCTGTCTATGTTGGAAGCTGGCTATTTCTGCCTGCTATCCGCTATCTTTTGCACCGTCAGAGCATCTCTAGCCGAAAAAACAAATTTTAGAAGACCAAATGCTTCCCTATCTTTGAACTTCCTATATTTGTTTCTCTAAAGTTTGGCAGTTTCTAGCTGAATTCTTATTTTAAATTCTGTAAATTTCAGGTTTCACATAAAAACATTTTAAGCAAACACTTCATATGCGCCTAAACATAGATGCCACATATATTAAAACAAAGATTCACATAGAGATTGAAACATAGACTAAAACCGAGGTAACCCATAGTCCAAACATAGATTTGTAACTTGATTTAATCTAGATATAAACTAATAAGAACCAAACTCGTCGTCGGAGGTGTCGGAGGGGAAGTTCTCGTCGAGTCACCTCTCGAGCGAGGAGTCACTGTCGCCCGCCAGGTCGACGACTTTGTCGCGTCAAGGCGCAGAAGAAGACCTGCCGACGCGTGGAGGCGCGACTGACAACCCTGTGGCCAAAGAAGACCCACCGGCATGTCAAGGCGCTGCAAACAGCCCTGCGGCGAAAGAAGACACGTCGTCATCTCTACAGGCGACATATAGCTCGTAGCGTTGCTCCTCGGCGACACGCTCCGGGTAGCGGCGGCGGAGCTCCTCCATGTTCGTTCGCCTCGCCGGCTTTCTCTGCCTCGAGGCGCTTGCGGGCCTCCCACGCCTCGCGTGTGGAAACCACGTAGCGGGGAAGCAACGCAATGTCCCGGATGCTCGCCTTCGAAATTCGGGAAGTTAAGCTCGCCGAAGTTCGAGCCGTAGCGGCGGACTTCTCCCGGTCATACCGCCTAGGCCGCATATATAAAAGTCCTTCCTATTTGAAATCCGAAGCCATCAGGTCCCCGCAGTCAGCTCCCACCGATCGCGCCCGCGCGCGGGTCCGGCCGCGATCAGCGCCCGTAATCAGCTCCCACCGATCGCGCTCACGCGGGGGGCCGACCGCGATCAGCGCCGGCGCGGGATCCCCGCAGCAGTAGAATCAGATCCCGCCGGCCGCCAGCTCCAGCACCTCGCCGGCACCCAGGGGAGAAGGCCAGTGATAGCAAATCCTGACTTGGGACACCTCTAGGCGCTCGCCCATCACCTTGCCAGCTTCTCCTCGTCGCCGGCTTCTTCTCTACGGACGGATAACAGCAGTACGCGCTCAAGCTCGACAGAGGCTCGCCCCACGTCACGCTGCTCTGGCTATCGAAGCTCATCACATGCCCTGTGAAACAATAGCTCTTTCGTCACTGATGCAGGATTGAAGAATATGATATAAGCTAGATACAGATGTGATTATAACACATGTTGGATGAAATACAAATCTTGAGGTCTATATAAAAAACTCAGACATGGAAGGATCAACATAAGTTTGCATGAAAAGTCTTTGCGTGGATGATCTGCAGTACTCACCTTAAATTTCTGATTGCAAGCAATTAAATCAAATTATAGCACACCAAAACACACTCACAGGGGTTGTTTAATCAGCTTATGTAAATAAACAACATGATCTTTTATCAAGAAAGGCAGTCGATGATGACTCAGCTGTGTAAATAGCATTTTTTGTATTATTAGTGAATACTGAGATACTCATTGATGTATACCTGAACAACATGTCCAAGTGAGTTGACAAGCTGATTGGACTGAATGCTGGAAGCCAGGTTTATCATTTGTGTAGATATCACCTGAGAATTGATCTGCAGAGAGTAACGATGTTTAATTTTCTGTTACGACAATAAAAAGACATGTTCATGTGACGAAGTAGCAAGGCCTCATGGTGAATCAGAAAATAGTGTTACAGAATAGAGTTTGGCAGCTGGCAGAAATATGCACCAAATAGTACTTATTTCTTCCAAGTAACACACTGCAGACAAATATTAAGAGAGATCGGATGTGATGAATAGCACATGAAACAAGTAGAGGTAGTTATGAGAAAGTACCATGATACGGATTCGCTTAGTACACTTCATTTCATCAGTTCAATTCTACACGCAAAGCCTCCTTTTTGACAGTGTCTGGCGATGCCTCCCTTCTGGTTGTGGTCTTCTTGCTCCAACCATCAACTGGGCAAGCAAGAACTTAAATTACTACATATATAAAAGTTCACCTCCTCAGCGATCGACCACGGCACCCACGTCAGCGAGGGCACTTTAGATGTGCGCCTCCCATCTGCACTACCATTTGATCCAATCTGCACGATCCAGACTCCAGAAGATAAGAATTCACATCTTCCTACATTTCCCTTTGGTCAAAGCGGTTGTGCTGGCCCCAACTCCACCGCTTGCGTAAGAAGATAAAAAGAGGCCAAACCTCTGAGCCCCGACGCTGCCTCTTCGTTGATCCCCTTCCACGTCTTCCGCTCCGGCATTGAAGGGACCATGGCACAGGCTGAGCGTGGCTGCAGCTTGCAGCGGTTGGTGGAAGAGGAAGCAGACGCCGCTGACCCGGTGCTGTGCACCCCGTCGATGATGGTGCCGTCGGAGGTTTCCGTCCCCATGGATGCGACACCGGCTGGCTCAGATTGCTGCAGCATCCAGCACACGGTCTCGCCATCGGACTTCTGCCCTAGCTGGGTCCAGAATGGACGGGCGTAAAATCCATCGTCGAGGAGGGTGTGTGGATGCCGTTTCGCCCATCATCGACAGACGCTATGGCCTGGGGCGCGAGACCCTGCTCCAGATCGCCTCCGCAACGCCATGGAGTCCATAGCATTGGCGACCATATCTCTTTGTGACACGGCTGGCAGAAGGGAGGAGGAATTTGGCACCGTCTTCTCCATCTCGAGTAGGCGCCCTAAGGCTGGAACCTGCTCTCTGATTCTGCAAAAAATATCAAATTTATATTTTAGGGTTGTTATCCACGATTCAAGTTCTCTGTGTGTGTGAATAACAGGAAGAAGAGGAGGCGAGTACACAGATCGCAAGCTGAACTCACCTCTTCCAACGACCGGTGAACTGCAACTACCGAAGGAGAAGGATATATCCACGCAGGCCAGCAACAGCCGGATGTCAGGACCTCACGGATGGGCATCTCTCATTTTCCCAGTCATAGTTACAGTCTGCAGGCCACGACCCCTTGGAGAGGACGACATGTAGAAGGTATGGTCGATGTTTCGACTCGATTGAACAAGGTTTGATATATCAAATAATTATGAGGATGTACTGTTGAGGATTAGCATTTAGCAAATCTTGACAAAAAACTGGAGTAACAAAATAAGTTCTACTTCTGGATTTTCTAGGAGTTATATATGTCATTGGTGCTTTGGATATGTCTCGATGACCACTTTCGATAGCTCTGAAGATGGCTGGATCACAGAGGTAAGATCTTTATCGATCGACTTATGCATCTTTTCCTTCCTTCCTTTGCTATAGTTCCTCTGTTCGATTATTATTCTTTGTGTACTTAAAGTTACACATCTTTGTCCATCTTTGTTTTTCATTGCAATCTGTGTCTTTCTATATTAGAAATCATACTTGTGTATGCGACAAAATAGCCAATATGTTGATTTCGTCATCAAGGATGTGTGTGCGCGTGTAGCACATTTGGTAATACATGGATCAACAGGTACTCCACATCCTAGCATTTGAATTATTTGCTCCCATTTACTAATGCGCATTATAATAATGACGACAGTTATTTGCTTTTTCATTTGCATTAATTGATTAAATTATGACAACTATGTAGTATGACCCTTCTCTTGCTGCCAATATTACCTCATCCATATTTGCTGCACCATAACTTTGTCAGCATCATTTCATCTTTTATACTATTATAATGTCACTACTCGCCTCACCTTGTAAACTATATGATCAGATGGGTTGATAATAATAAAGTTTGCTACCAGAGATGATCACTTAACTTCCATACTGTTTATTGTGTTTAGTTGTTGCGTTTATTGAATTATATTGTTCCAGCTACCGCACAACAAGAAAAGCAAATAAGGACTGAACTCTTTCCATGCAAGTAAGCATGTTGCGGTTTCCATATATACATCAGCGTAACATAGAAGCAAAACATATCCAATATTATCTTTACCTAATAATAAAGTACACAATGCCATTGGTAAGTAATAACGGTTCAAAAAAAAAACTTAGTGGCGAGCTGTGCTGCCGCCGCCCGGGACCAGATCGGGGCACATCGTCCGGTGCTGCTTCTCGAGGAGGAGGGAGGGGACTCTCTGGAACTACTTGAGAAGAAGGGAGGGGACATGTTAGATCAGGAACGCGGCGGCCTCACGAGAAGAAATACCTGCGCCGGCCGGCATGACAGGAAGCAGGGCGGCATTCGCGGCGGGCCTCACGAGAAGAATACCTGCGCCGGCCGGCATGACAGGAAGCAGGGCGGCGTTCGTTCTCGGAGTTGGTTGCCACCGGTTAAGTTAAAAGCCAGATGCGATTGGGATCATTATTCCTAGATCCCTATGCATATGTCGTTAAAATCGAGAGAAGCCGAGCAGATGCGTCCGGACTCCGAAACATCTGGCCACCGACGATGCCTCACCACGGCAATTTGCTCTTGATTGGGTTGACGCCGATTGATTCCCGCCATGCCATCCAGGAGCAGCACGAGTCTGTAGGTAAAGGCGCTTCAATGGCGGGTGTCGTCGTGCGAGAGTAGGGGCGCCATGCCATGACCATGCCTGTCCGAGATCGCGTCCATGGCGGCTTAAGATAATTAGCGCTAGCTTGGGGAAGCGGCCATAGTTGGCGGTGTGCTAGGTCGCGTGGCTTACACCACCTCTATCGATCCCCTTTATACTCCGCCAATTTTTTTTGAAGGATTGAATAGGGGATTTGGATTGATTTTGGTTCACAGCTCATGAAATTATTTTGGGAGGAAGATGAGCAATATGAGAGGGGAAGGATTGGAACAAAGGAAATTCTGGAGAGATGTGCGGATGGCCGGTGGTATGAGTACGACGGTGGCTCACATCGACGCGTTGCAGCGTTTGAGCACTTCTTCATCGACGTCCTCTCCGGCTAGATCCCGATGATTGCGCCCCAGCCGCGGCTCCCTCACCGGCGCGCCCCATCCCTACTTGGCGCGATCCGGCCATGATCCCTTTCTCACCGGCGAGCTCCGCCTCGACCTGTCTCTCACCAGACTTAGCTGGGACCGGTCGCTGGTGTTGGGGAGGCAATGGGCAGGGGTGGCTGAGGTGAGGAGGAAGGGCCCGGCAGCGGTGCAGGAAGTAGCTGGGACCAAAAGATGCTTCAGTACCTTTGGTCTCTGGAAGCCATCGATCCGTCGTTCTGTTTTGCAGCAACTGTGTTGCTGCTGTACTGTAAGATACATGTGGTTTATTCTGAATTAGCGTGGACTGGCATCAAATTTAATTTGATGGTAGTAGTACTATTTATGTATCTGAACGGGCCAGTTTACTGAGAATCCTTTTATTGAGTTGCTGTCGACCCTTCCTAGACGATTCATATGGAGCCAGGTTAATGATCGCTACACATCTTCAGCGGAAAATGGAAAGGCTTGACGAATTCATGACTTAATTAAACTGAGCAACAATGCAATCCTTTGCCACATGTAGAAGCTAGGGGTGGTGCGCCGGCCGCTGGGGGTATTTTCAACAAGACAACCACGTCGCCGTCTACTCTGTCCGTTAAATTGCAATTTGTGCACCGTTCTTTAACCCGATTTTTGCTGCAGTTGTGGGAAGAACGAATACATCCTGAATAAATTTTGATGTTCATCCAGTGTTGTTCTCTTTTTATATGTGGCCCCAATGCGATACAGTAGTGGCTTTGAGTTTGTGCAATGAAAAAACAAAGAAAAGTGTCCTAGCATTGTTTGACAGATGTGTGGATGCACGTAAATTATTCGTCTGTTAATTTGCTTAATTTATGAAATAGAAATCTGGATTAAAGGAAGTGAAGCTAAGATACTTTAATGGTATAACATCGAAATCTAGATGACGCATAAGCTACTTGTAATCATACCTTTAGATGCATAAGAGAATTGATGGTATTTCCAGGTAAAGAAAAAAAAAACAATACTTCCTCATTTGAGATACATCGCAACGCTCGAGAATAATGATTTTGAATACTGAATTCTCATGACCTAAATATATTTACTAAAAATCAACTCACACTAAGAATATTCTTTTCCGTTGCAACGCACGGGCAAATTTCCTAGTTATTACAAAATACACCAACATCAACTACTTTTAGGACAAAAGATCTGGTCAATAAAAGCAATGGAGCCATAGGGTAAACATTTTGGCACAAATAACTAACCTATCAACTCCAAGTACATCAAAGTTACCTATTATGGACCTATAAACAGTCCAGCGAACAAGAGCCTTCGATGTGTTGTAATATTGAATATCTGCTAGACAGATATGTATATTCAACCTTATTGGTCTTTTTATATAATCTCTCTCAACTATCAAACACACATCAAACTAGCTTACACTGACTATACACGCTAAACTGTACAGCCAAGGTGCGCGTGCCGCCGCGCCTACCCTTCTAGTAATCATAACATGTTATACATTTCTCTGCATAGTATAGGAAAATACACTTTTCTTGCATTGCAAATGGTTTCCTTGCCTGTAAATATTGTACAATATGCAAAAGTTAATTTTGATCTTTTTCCTATACTTGATTATACTTACTGCTTATACTAACATACTCAAATGAGCTAATCATTTTCCTTACTTTTATTTTAGGAATCATGTCGACCTCATGTTCTCGGAGAAAAGAGAACGATGGAAGTTAAAGAGAACAAGAAAGGCCTAAAATTGGTGAGGATTATATTGTTTTCCAATGCGTAAGTTTCAATTTTATTCAGTTATAATTTCTAAAAGATGGTGGTGCTCATGTCATGTAAATTTAACCTTCTCTTTATATAGCCACATGAGGAACAAGCTGATGGGGGCAAAGTAAGCTGGTTTCCAAAGAAAGAAACTAACTCTGCTGTTGTCTTATTGCTTGTTATTGACTTAGCACATACAGTGCTCCTAAATAAATACAGTCCTCCTATCTCCTGTGCATAATAGTCAATTTCTCATACTCTTCCTGGTTAAATGTTCCACATGAGCCAATTGTTGCAAACTGATGACATATGTTCCCCTTAGCTATGGCATATTTGAATGGTTGCTAAAAGAACACATATGACCTTACTTTTAGTCGCTGTCCAACTATGTACACGTGTCTGCCTCTCCTCTTCCACATCACCAGTAAATACACTCATAGATGGATTATTGGATCTTATTGATAGATTGGTAAGGCGTCTCATTTAGCACTTCAGATCATACAAGCCCGCAGAAACTAAATATAATAACAGTGTGCACTATTTGTACATATTAGGATGAATCAGTAACTTATTCAGATAACTGATTCACATCAAATCGCATAGGTTGTATATTAAAATTTCTAGCTCTCACCTATGTGATTTTCTTTACTATAAGAACATCTGTTCAAATTACATGTAAAGAACAGAACATCAGTTAGCATAGCGAAGAGAGAAAACAGACGTAGGTTGATTACAAAGGTCACAGCAACCTCCCCATCTTCTCCTTTCCATATAGCTGCTCCACCAAGTCGCCTGATGTAACAAAGCGCAAATGGCACCGTATAGTCCCCATTCTCTGCATGCTTCTTGACCATCTTCTCCAGTACTTTGCATTCTCTAAGATGAGCTGATCCGGGCATTCCACCCTACTCCGAATTAACAAGCGGGATCAAATTATCAGGCCACATCAAACAAACAAACACTAGTCTTACGCGCAAATATCTTGAAGTTACAGAGAGCGAGAACACCAATGGCACAGTAAGACACAGACTATGCGGTTGTTAATTCGAGAAAGAAGGCTAATTTGGCACACATGGAGAACATGGTCGGAGATGGGAGGTGGCGGACGCACCGGCAGGGCGATGAGGTCGAAGGCCTCGCCTTCCAGGTCGGCAAATCGGCCGTCGGCGACGAGCTTGACCCCGTAGGCGGCCTCCACGAGGATACCCTCGTCCTCCGTGCGTCGATGACGAACTCCTCGCCTTCGGAGAGTAGATCGAGCAGTGCTGCTCGCAGATCCAGCCTCGGCGGCCAGGCTAGCACCGACGGTTTCTTCCAGGAAAAATGGGACCTTGCGTCACCTCGCAGGCGCATCCTCGGCGGGGAGCAAGGGGCGGCGGCGGCCTGAGGGGGGGCGGCCGTCGGGGGCGGGAGGACGATTTTCATCGGGTGGAAAACTGCGGTGGTTGTTTGAAAAAACGCTGTCGCGCAGCTTAATTCGGGACGACCTGAGTTGACGAGATGCAGGCCGGCGTCGACTTGACGCGCTGTATACTGGACCCCTTCTCTCTCGCCCTCACCGCAGCAGCAGCCAGCCGCAGAGCGAGTAGATCCGGGAAGTGTGGGGAGGCGACGCGGAGATGGATGACCACCTCCCCCGCCTCTGGACGGCCGGGTCGCCCGCGTGGAGGAGGCCTGGCTCACTCCCGGCGGAGCACGGTGCTGCGTAGCAGATTCCGGCGCATACTAGGTATTCCTACTCACCTCTGCCGCTGCCTGCCTTGGCTGCAGCCAACAACTAATTTCTTGATTCTTGATTGGTGACAGCAAGCGCAATTTGATTCATGGATGCAGGTCAACTCAGAGAATCCGGAGTCTTGTGCAGCAGGCACTGAGAAATCTTCTCGATTAGTGCGGCGCGCTGAGGTAGGATGAACGCGCTCGTCAGCACGGCGCTGTGGGTGGTGGCAAGGCGCTGGCCCCCGTCGCCGACGGCGTGCTGGGGGATTGGGATAGCAGCAAGAACCTCGGGCCTCAACGTCGAGGCCCTGAGGACGGAGCTGCTGCTCGTGAAGGCCACGCTCGAGACCGCCAGCCGCAAGCACGTCGCCGGCCAAGCCACGGAGGAGCTGCTCTGTAGGCTGCGGGACTCAGCGCGCTCTGCAGAGGACTTGCTAGACGAGCTCGACTACTTCCGCATCGACGACCAGCTCCACGGCACGCACGACGCCGCAGACCGGCATCCCAAGGGCGGCGTCCACGACCTCGCCTTCAATGCTCGTCACAACCGCCACCGCCGTGCTTGGGTTATCCTCTGCTACCGCCCCTGCTTCTGAACCTGGACAAGCAGTAGAAGATGCAAGACAGCGGGTCGGCTGCTGCGCTTGGCCACGTGCTAGGCACAGGTCACGCGGGAGTTCCTCCTCAACGCCAAACACCGGTCAACCTGAAGATGAGGTGGTCAGTGGATGCATGCCCAAGCTCGGTAAACTCCTCCCTCGGCCGTCTTCCCAAATGTTCACGATGGCAATTCTGGTGGCCAGCCAGTTCTTTGTGGTTCACCCCATAGAGAGCATGTGGAAGAAACCCAATGCTGGGGTTTAATAGGGTTGATGTCTCTGAAAGAATGAAGCACATTGTAGAGCAACTGCAGCCCGTGCGTAGAGAGTTCACCACCATTCTGCAGAGCTGTGACCGTATCACTGGCCCAGATATTGCACAAAGTCGTCCCATCACCACCGGTCGAAGTGTAGAGCCAAAGTTGTATGGGAGGGGCCAGGTCATGAGTAGCATCATACATGATATGACCAAGGGTAAATACCACCAACAAGGACCTAAGTGTGCTTTCCATTGTCGGTCCAGGGGAATAGGGAAGCCACTCTGATACAGCACATGATATGACACATGAGAAGTCAAAAAGCATTTCCATGTAGTGATTTGGGTTATGTGTATCCCTCAAGTTCAATCTGAACAAGCTGCTAGCAGAGATTAGAACATATACCCCTAAGGTTGAAGGGGAAAAAGATGGTACAACTGAAGAGCTGATTGAACAGAGATTAAAGTCTAAAAGGTTTCTTCTTGTACTGGATGATATATGGGAGATTAGTGATGGGGATGACTGGAAAAGGTTATTGCTGCCACTCAGAAATCACAAGAAAAAGGCAGCATGATTATGCTCACAACTCGGTTTCCAGCAATAGCAAAGATGGTTAAAACACTGATCATATAGACTTGGAAGGATTAGAATCTGAAGAATTTAAGAAGTTATTCCTTGCGTTTGTATTTGGGGTGAACCTTTAGAAATGATTACTCGAGACTGGAGATAAGATAATGGAAAGCTAAAGGGCTCCCTCTTGCTGCAAAAACTGTTGGCACATGCTGAGAAAGGAACTTAATTTGCGTCATTGGATAAGGGTCTTAGAAAGTAAAGAATGGGAGAGACAGTCTGGTGCGAGTGACATTATGCCTGCCTTGAAGCTTAGCTATGATTATCTTCCTTTCCATCAGCAACAATGTTTCTCTTATTCTGCACTGTACCCTGAGGATTACAAGTATACTACCACTGAGCTAATCAACTTGTGGATAGGACTAGATATTTTACAACTCGGTGGTTCGAACCAAACATTGGAAGAGAGAGGTCTGAGTATTTTAAATGATCTGGTCATCCATGGATTTTTCAGAGAAAAGGAAACTAATGGTCATCCCTGTTATGTTATGCATGACCTGCTACATGATTTAGCATTGCAAGTTACATCTCATGACTGTATTAGTTTACATAGCTCCTACACGGGATCAGTAGAAATTCAGCCATCCATCCGTCATTTGTCTATAATCATAGATGATGATACAATGTCTCATGGAAACTTTAAAAGTGAGTTAACAAAGCTGAAGACAAGGTTGAAGGTTAAACAATTACACACTTTGATGTTATTTGGGAAAATGAATGAAAGCTTTGCCAAGATTTTGGGTGATATGTTTAGTGGAGCAAATGCTCTCCGCGTTCTCAGTTTGGTTGAGATCCTGTCTTCAGAGGACTTAATGTTACATAACTTTTCAGCACTTGTCCACCTACGATACCTATCTCTAGGAACAGAGAGGAAGATGCATCTCGGACCATCAAAAAAATTAAAGATGCATTTCCCACTTGCCATTTCTAGATTCTATCATCTAAGGATTCTGGATATGAAGTTGTGGTATGACTTTAGTGATTTGCCCAAAGATTTGAGCAACCTTGCGAAATTGTGTCGGTTTTACACCCCAAGTGATGAGTTGCATTCAAATATTACTAATGTGGGAAAACTTGCACTTTTAGAAGAGTTGAAGATATTTAGAGTCAATAAAGAAACGGAAGGATTTGAACTGAAGCAGCTAGAGCATTTGAATGAACTAAGGGAGCTTGGTATCTATAACCTTGAGAATATACACACGAAAGAAGAAGCAGCCAAAGCAAACCTTATAGAGAAAAATTACTTGGAGAGGTTAACATTGGATTGGGGCAGTGAGCGGTCTAATATTGAGCCTGATGTGGAAGCAGACGTCCTTGAGAGCCTTAAACCATGTAGATATCTTCGAAGGTTGTGCATTAGTGGGCACGAGGGCCCTTCTTGTCCAACTTGGCTGGGTGATAAGCTCGCTGTTGAAGCTCTTGAATCTCTTCATCTTGATGGTGTTTCTTGGCAATGTCTCCCTTCTTTCAGGAAGATGTGGGGCCTCAGGGAAATGATATTGAAGCGCATTGCCACAATGAAGGAGTTTGTTATAGAGCAAAGCTTTTGCATGCTGATAAGCCTTGAACTTGTTGGCTTGGAAAGTTTTGAGAAATGGGTACCATCGCACGATTCTCATACGTTTCCTCTTCTGAAAGTACTGATTATTAGAGACTGCCCTAAACTCTTGGAGTTGCCACTTTCAAACCACATTGTTTACCCTAAACCAGATCAAGGCTGGAACATTGATTGGTTTCCCAAATTGCAGGAACTTGAGATAAAGAACTGTCCAGAATTCATGTTAGTGGCTCATATCCCCTGGACTGAAACACTGTGTTCTGTCAACATAGGAGGTGTAAAGCTGCTACAAGACCTTCAGTACAGATCTAAGTCATACAACGGAGCAAAATTGCATATAAATGGAAAGGATGATCTGCAGAGCTTAGATCAGGTGGTAGCATTCAGTAACCTGACAGGCATCGAGTCGCTAGTACTCGATAAGTGCCCACCTCTAGAGTGGAAGCACCTTCTGATGCTAAGCTCGCTGAGGAGATTGGTTATAAGAAGTTCAGATGGTTTGAGGAGATTGCTTGTAAGAGGTGAGGGTGATGTCAAATGGCAGCACCCTGTTGAGTATCTTGATGTCACGGATTTACGTGGTCCTGTTGGGAAGGAATTGACAGAGCTTCTCACCCACCTCCCAAAGCTTTCCAGATTGGAGATCAAGAGGTGTGAAAATCTAAGACAGTTTGCAGCCTCCTTGTTGTGCCCATCTGCAGCCTCCTGTCTTCCTCCCTCACCACCCTGGAACTTTATGGGGCCTACCACGACATGGAGCGCTTCACCGAGGAGCAAGAGGACGCCCTTCACCTCCTCGCCTCCCTCCAGATACTCAAGTTTTATGTGTTCTTCAAGCTTCAACACCTCCCTTCAGGGTTGCACAAGCTGACCAAACTCAAGCAATTTGATGTCTGTTACTGTCTGGCCGTCCGGTCGCTGCCCAAGGATGGCCTTCCCAAATCACTGCAAAACATACGTCTCAGTCACTGCACCAAGGAGCTAAAGCAGCAGTGCAGGGGCTTATGTGTGACCATACTAGATTGATCCAAAGGTAAAACAAACATATTTCATTGGTTTTTCCCAACTCACCCTTTTCTTGCACTATTATAATCTAATCAGTATTTGTTCCCATCTACTACGCAGGTCGTCTCTGCCTTGGAGTTCGCTTGTACATTCTTCTAACCTTGTACAACTCAATTCTTTCCATACATGCCCGCTTGCCTGCCACAGGCATGACATGGGGGGTCTTGTGGCCGCATTTTTCCTTCTTGTACGAAAATCTGGTGAGTACATGTAAACTTGGACCGTATTTATTCTGTACCGTGTCAATTATATGACAACGTCTACTTATGTTCCTGCTATACAAGCATAGTACCATTTTTTCTCATTGCTTATGAAATACACAGCATTACTTATGATTTGTTTCTTCATGCTCCTTCTCACTTGACAAAATCTATGTGATTGGGCCTTTTGTAATTTTCTTTGTTTCTCTTCCTGGAAGAAAATTACGACGTATCTAAACTATCTAAATCTAAACTATAAGATTAGAGTTGGTGATGGTGAAGCCACTTTGGCTACATCATTTGACTTCCCATTTTACCCTTACACCAGTTAAAAAATTATATAGGGGTCTGTTTGGATGTTGGAAATTTAGCTTGGAAATGAATTGAACTAAAAATTCCAAATCTAAGATGGAAAGGAAATGAACACTATTTTCAATTCCGTTGTTTGGATGTGCATGAAATTTGCTGATAGAATTAAAGAGTAGTACCCAATTCCAAATTATGTTTGGATGTACACACTATGAAATTGAATTTTCTGTTGTTGTACATGGTGTCCCTGCTTTCCGAGCGTTTCCGAGCATGGAGGCTCGGAATTTTTCTATGCCAGCCTTACACACAAGGGAGCATGGCTTGGAATTGCTTCCGGTTTCTAAGCTCCAATTCCAGAGCCATCCAAACACATGAATTCAGCCCAGCAAATTCCAAAAGGACGATTCCAATCCCGAATTACGACATCCAAACATAGCGTAGGAGAAAATTAAATCATGGTATCACGTCAATCATGGAAAGCAATCACCGGATTTTTTTGACATGCAATCACCGGAATTGGTAATACTGGAAAGCAGTCAGGGATTAATGCACAATTAACGAAGGCTATTGTATTTCCAGTCAATCTTTCTATACTTGGAAAGCTATAGTAAGTAGAGGAATTAATATAGGTAAATATTTCCTTGTTTTGCCCTGCCAATTATGCTAAATCGTTCCTTATTTTGCCCAAAAATATTACGTTAATTAAAAACAATTCCTTATTTTTTTAACAAATATTACGTAATCAAGTCAAATGTTTCCATAATAAAAAAACTATTTTGGTAAGAGAAGCTAGCTAGCGCCAGACATGTATCTATGGCGCGCATCCAGCGCCTGACAAGAACACCGACCATTCAGCATGCGAGATAGGGAAAATATTCATTCTACTTTAAACTGTATAAAAATTACATGTTGACAAAAAATGGAGAAGCGAGACAAGAGAGTGGAACAATGTCGTAGTGACCACATAGCTAAGATACATGTAGACAATAACCAAAAAGAGAAAAATGTTGGCTTTACTATTCATGGTCTAGGTTAAACGATGGGAACAACATGCTTTTTTCCATCCATTCTAAAATAAGATAGAATCTTTTGCTTATGAGTTTGTTGTCTAGATGTGTTCTATAGTGAGGAGATCATCTTCAGTTCGAGCACATTTCAAGGTCAAGAAGACGATATGCTTTATTGGATCAGACTTGGCTATATATGTGATGTTTCAGATGCACCGTTTGGGCTAAAACATCTTATATTTTAGAACGGATGGAGTAGAAGAGTAAGAGGCAATAAAAAATTCACACAAAACATTCTCATGCAGAAGGTTTTATTTTGAGTGTCGTGGCACCATTCAAGTGAAGTGCAGGCATATCATACTTATCTTCTACTCCCTCCATATTGGTCTATAAGCCGATCACATGTTTTGAGAAAAAAAAATACGGCATATATTTCATATTTTGTTGACAAAATTAATGGTCTAATTTTTTCGAAGTACGCAATGAGCGAAAAACCGATAAAGTGAGGGTCCAAAAGGAGCACAAGGTTTACCTTCAGGACCCTAACTCCGGGAATTAAATTAATGTGAAATGACATATATGAACAAAAAGCACGACACGTGTATTCAATATACATTCTAAGCACCAATTAACACTACACTTAAAGTGAAAAACCGAACACGGATTTGAATTAATTAACAGTTGGAAGGGTTACGAAAGTTTAAAAATATGCAAGTATAATGGCTCCCTCTGGTGGAGCCGTGGAGGGACACATATGTAATGAGTTCGGGCTAGTACAATTCACTTATACACTTCAACACCCCCACTCACATGTGGAGGGACACATATGTAATGAGTTCGGGCTAGTACAATTCACTTATACACTTCAACACCCCCACTCACGTGTGACGGGAGAAGAGAAAGTCAACACGTGGACACAAAGGGGGGCAACATCAATTTTTACAATAAATTGCGAAAACCAGGACTCGAACTCGAGACCCTGGGCTCTGATACCATGTTAAGCTTCATGCACTAGCCAACGCAACCAAAAGTCCGAACTGACGGAAAGGGCTAATACAATTCACTTATACACTTCAACAATGAGGAAGTAACTCATTTGACTGTGGAAGAGGAGATGAAAAAACAACCGCGAATAATTGGTAAGAAATAAGTGCTCTAGGTAAAAAGTATTGTGATTTAGATCAAACTGCTTTGATAAGTATATTTTCGCAATGTTACTCCGTAGCAGCGAACGGGCATTTAGCTAGTCACTGTATATTTGGGGTTCTTTTTAAGGTAATCTTTATGTTTGTTCTTGTAGGCTTCTTCATACTTCTTATTTGAATTTGGTTCCTCATCACTCATCAAGACCTACTGATATGTACTTTGGCTAGTTTGAGTGTGAGTATCAGAATATCACCATGGCATGATTCGGGATTGAATTAGACTCCGCTGCCATGCTACATATATTACCACCATCTTCTTCCTTCCTATACATAAATCTGGTAAGTTTATCTAACTTGAACTTTACGACTGCTCTACCGTATATCAAGTATAGAAACTTCCACTTATAATCCTGTAATATCATATTGCCTTCTTTCTTCCCAAGGCAGCAAAGATGGTTCTCCTATAAAACCATTATTTGATAGTTGTTTCTCCACGTGCCTCGTCTTCTTCTTACTCACAAGTTGAGAAAAACACTATACTTATGAGTTAATGCCGTCTGAGTTTCTTTGTTTTACCTCCTGGACGAATATTGTAAAACCTGTCAAGTATTCACCATTTATTTTGGTTTTCTGTGCAGGTGTTCTTATGTCGGTTCTCATAATCTTCTACACACTTTGCATATAAATTTCGGTGGCCACCACTCATCAAGTCTTGGTGGTGTACATTGTTAATTCGATCAAAATATCACCACGAAATAATTGTGGATTAAATCAGACTTCGGTGTTCTGCTACTGATTTTATGGTTTGCCATTTTCACTTCCACTGCTATCTTCCTATCATTACATGTGTACTTGCATTCAACATTTTTCTGGGCTTGTTGTGCTGGTGTTCTTATGTTATTTCTTATAGGCTTCTACGTACCTTGCATTTAACTTTTGGTCGGCATCACTATTCAAGACTCTGGTGGGTATACAGGGCTAGTTTGGGTGTAAGATCAAAATACCACCACAAATAATTGTGGAATACATGAGACTTTGGTGCTTCGCTTTTGATATTAAGGTTTCCATTTCAACCGTTCCTATTTTAAAAGGACGTATACTATTGAAAGCTCACGTCAGTTACATTGTTACATCAGTTTGTAGATCTCTGTTCAGCTACATAAAGGTACTACCTGGTGGATGCATCTTTATCTGTCCAGGTCTCATGCTATCACGGAAAGGTATGTCACTATGTTATCCCTTTGCATATATCTCTGTATGGAAGGCGTGGCTGTGTAATTGTTTGGTGCTTCTCTGGAAAGCAGGAATATTAATTGACATAGCGTTCCAAAGGTCTAGACTCGGCTGAAATAGTCAATTGTTCAAGTTATAATGGAGGCAATAATAGGCTTTGTGCAATTTTCAGATCCTATTAATAATGAAAACTAGCTTATTATGTTGGCCACTGCATCTTGGTATAACATTATATGGATAATTGGATATTAACCTTTTCATCATTTTCTTCCTAGGCTGCGCGCGCCGCGGTGCGCTTGCTCCTCTACCCGTTCCCGACGTGGGGTTGGTGTCCGGCGTGGAGTGCATCGGCGCCCGCACCTGCGCAAGACGCCTGCGCGTGCACCAAGCCGAGGACCTGCTCCGGGGGCACCGCCCTGACGCCAGCGTCGCAATTTCATATCTACCTCCGTAGTTCACACCGACTTGAAACCATATCATCCAGCTCTTTATCAACCTAGCTGTTGATAGCAAACAATGTGCTGTCTATGTTGGAAGCTGGCTATTTCTGCCTGCTATCCGCTATCTTTTGCACCGTCAGAGCATCTCTAGCCGAAAAAACAAATTTTAGAAGACCAAATGCTTCCCTATCTTTGAACTTCCTATATTTGTTTCTCTAAAGTTTGGCAGTTTCTAGCTGAATTCTTATTTTAAATTCTGTAAATTTCAGGTTTCACATAAAAACATTTTAAGCAAACACTTCATATGCGCCTAAACATAGATGCCACATATATTAAAACAAAGATTCACATAGAGATTGAAACATAGACTAAAACCGAGGTAACCCATAGTCCAAACATAGATTTGTAACTTGATTTAATCTAGATATAAACTAATAAGAACCAAACTCGTCGTCGGAGGTGTCGGAGGGGAAGTTCTCGTCGAGTCACCTCTCGAGCGAGGAGTCACTGTCGCCCGCCAGGTCGACGACTTTGTCGCGTCAAGGCGCAGAAGAAGACCTGCCGACGCGTGGAGGCGCGACTGACAACCCTGTGGCCAAAGAAGACCCACCGGCATGTCAAGGCGCTGCAAACAGCCCTGCGGCGAAAGAAGACACGTCGTCATCTCTACAGGCGACATATAGCTCGTAGCGTTGCTCCTCGGCGACACGCTCCGGGTAGCGGCGGCGGAGCTCCTCCATGTTCGTTCGCCTCGCCGGCTTTCTCTGCCTCGAGGCGCTTGCGGGCCTCCCACGCCTCGCGTGTGGAAACCACGTAGCGGGGAAGCAACGCAATGTCCCGGATGCTCGCCTTCGAAATTCGGGAAGTTAAGCTCGCCGAAGTTCGAGCCGTAGCGGCGGACTTCTCCCGGTCATACCGCCTAGGCCGCATATATAAAAGTCCTTCCTATTTGAAATCCGAAGCCATCAGGTCCCCGCAGTCAGCTCCCACCGATCGCGCCCGCGCGCGGGTCCGGCCGCGATCAGCGCCCGTAATCAGCTCCCACCGATCGCGCTCACGCGGGGGGCCGACCGCGATCAGCGCCGGCGCGGGATCCCCGCAGCAGTAGAATCAGATCCCGCCGGCCGCCAGCTCCAGCACCTCGCCGGCACCCAGGGGAGAAGGCCAGTGATAGCAAATCCTGACTTGGGACACCTCTAGGCGCTCGCCCATCACCTTGCCAGCTTCTCCTCGTCGCCGGCTTCTTCTCTACGGACGGATAACAGCAGTACGCGCTCAAGCTCGACAGAGGCTCGCCCCACGTCACGCTGCTCTGGCTATCGAAGCTCATCACATGCCCTGTGAAACAATAGCTCTTTCGTCACTGATGCAGGATTGAAGAATATGATATAAGCTAGATACAGATGTGATTATAACACATGTTGGATGAAATACAAATCTTGAGGTCTATATAAAAAACTCAGACATGGAAGGATCAACATAAGTTTGCATGAAAAGTCTTTGCGTGGATGATCTGCAGTACTCACCTTAAATTTCTGATTGCAAGCAATTAAATCAAATTATAGCACACCAAAACACACTCACAGGGGTTGTTTAATCAGCTTATGTAAATAAACAACATGATCTTTTATCAAGAAAGGCAGTCGATGATGACTCAGCTGTGTAAATAGCATTTTTTGTATTATTAGTGAATACTGAGATACTCATTGATGTATACCTGAACAACATGTCCAAGTGAGTTGACAAGCTGATTGGACTGAATGCTGGAAGCCAGGTTTATCATTTGTGTAGATATCACCTGAGAATTGATCTGCAGAGAGTAACGATGTTTAATTTTCTGTTACGACAATAAAAAGACATGTTCATGTGACGAAGTAGCAAGGCCTCATGGTGAATCAGAAAATAGTGTTACAGAATAGAGTTTGGCAGCTGGCAGAAATATGCACCAAATAGTACTTATTTCTTCCAAGTAACACACTGCAGACAAATATTAAGAGAGATCGGATGTGATGAATAGCACATGAAACAAGTAGAGGTAGTTATGAGAAAGTACCATGATACGGATTCGCTTAGTACACTTCATTTCATCAGTTCAATTCTACACGCAAAGCCTCCTTTTTGACAGTGTCTGGCGATGCCTCCCTTCTGGTTGTGGTCTTCTTGCTCCAACCATCAACTGGGCAAGCAAGAACTTAAATTACTACATATATAAAAGTTCACCTCCTCAGCGATCGACCACGGCACCCACGTCAGCGAGGGCACTTTAGATGTGCGCCTCCCATCTGCACTACCATTTGATCCAATCTGCACGATCCAGACTCCAGAAGATAAGAATTCACATCTTCCTACATTTCCCTTTGGTCAAAGCGGTTGTGCTGGCCCCAACTCCACCGCTTGCGTAAGAAGATAAAAAGAGGCCAAACCTCTGAGCCCCGACGCTGCCTCTTCGTTGATCCCCTTCCACGTCTTCCGCTCCGGCATTGAAGGGACCATGGCACAGGCTGAGCGTGGCTGCAGCTTGCAGCGGTTGGTGGAAGAGGAAGCAGACGCCGCTGACCCGGTGCTGTGCACCCCGTCGATGATGGTGCCGTCGGAGGTTTCCGTCCCCATGGATGCGACACCGGCTGGCTCAGATTGCTGCAGCATCCAGCACACGGTCTCGCCATCGGACTTCTGCCCTAGCTGGGTCCAGAATGGACGGGCGTAAAATCCATCGTCGAGGAGGGTGTGTGGATGCCGTTTCGCCCATCATCGACAGACGCTATGGCCTGGGGCGCGAGACCCTGCTCCAGATCGCCTCCGCAACGCCATGGAGTCCATAGCATTGGCGACCATATCTCTTTTGTGACACGGCTGGCAGAAGGGAGGAGGAATTTGGCACCGTCTTCTCCATCTCGAGTAGGCGCCCTAAGGCTGGAACCTGCTCTCTGATTCTGCAAAAAATATCAAATTTATATTTTAGGGTTGTTATCCACGATTCAAGTTCTCTGTGTGTGTGAATAACAGGAAGAAGAGGAGGCGAGTACACAGATCGCAAGCTGAACTCACCTCTTCCAACGACCGGTGAACTGCAACTACCGAAGGAGAAGGATATATCCACGCAGGCCAGCAACAGCCGGATGTCAGGACCTCACGGATGGGCATCTCTCATTTTCCCAGTCATAGTTACAGTCTGCAGGCCACGACCCCTTGGAGAGGACGACATGTAGAAGGTATGGTCGATGTTTCGACTCGATTGAACAAGGTTTGATATATCAAATAATTATGAGGATGTACTGTTGAGGATTAGCATTTAGCAAATCTTGACAAAAAACTGGAGTAACAAAATAAGTTCTACTTCTGGATTTTCTAGGAGTTATATATGTCATTGGTGCTTTGGATATGTCTCGATGACCACTTTCGATAGCTCTGAAGATGGCTGGATCACAGAGGTAAGATCTTTATCGATCGACTTATGCATCTTTTCCTTCCTTCCTTTGCTATAGTTCCTCTGTTCGATTATTATTCTTTGTGTACTTAAAGTTACACATCTTTGTCCATCTTTGTTTTTCATTGCAATCTGTGTCTTTCTATATTAGAAATCATACTTGTGTATGCGACAAAATAGCCAATATGTTGATTTCGTCATCAAGGATGTGTGTGCGCGTGTAGCACATTTGGTAATACATGGATCAACAGGTACTCCACATCCTAGCATTTGAATTATTTGCTCCCATTTACTAATGCGCATTATAATAATGACGACAGTTATTTGCTTTTTCATTTGCATTAATTGATTAAATTATGACAACTATGTAGTATGACCCTTCTCTTGCTGCCAAATATTACCTTCATCCATATTTGCTGCACCATAACTTTGTCAGCATCATTTCATCTTTTATACTATTATAATGTCACTACTCGCCTCACCTTTGTAAACTATATGATCAGATGGGTTGATAATAATAAAGTTTGCTACCAGAGATGATCACTTAACTTCCATACTGTTTATTGTGTTTAGTTGTTGCGTTTATTGAATTATATTGTTCCAGCTACCGCACAACAAGAAAAAGCAAATAAGGACTGAACTCTTTCCATGCAAGTAAGCATGTTGCGGTTTCCATATATACATCAGCGTAACATAGAAGCAAAACATATCCAATATTATCTTTACCTAATAATAAAGTACACAATGCCATTGGTAAGTAAATAACGGTTCAAAAAAAAAACTTAGTGGCGAGCTGTGCTGCCGCCGCCCGGGACCAGATCGGGGCACATCGTCCGGTGCTGCTTCTCGAGGAGGAGGGAGGGGACTCTCTGGAACTACTTGAGAAGAAGGGAGGGGACATGTTAGATCAGGAACGCGGCGGGCCTCACGAGAAGAATACCTGCGCCGGCCGGCATGACAGGAAGCAGGGCGGCATTCGCGGCGGGCCTCACGAGAAGAATACCTGCGCCGGCCGGCATGACAGGAAGCAGGGCGGCGTTCGTTCTCGGAGTTGGTTGCCACCGGTTAAGTTAAAAGCCAGATGCGATTGGGATCATTATTCCTAGATCCCTATGCATATGTCGTTAAAATCGAGAGAAGCCGAGCAGATGCGTCCGGACTCCGAAACATCTGGCCACCGACGATGCCTCACCACGGCAATTTGCTCTTGATTGGGTTGACGCCGATTGATTCCCGCCATGCCATCCAGGAGCAGCACGAGTCTGTAGGTACAGGCGCTTCCATGGCGGGTGTCGTCGTGCGAGAGTAGGGGCGCCATGCCATGACCATGCCTGTCCGAGATCGCGTCCATGGCGGCTTAAGATAATTAGCGCTAGCTTGGGGAAGCGGCCATAGTTGGCGGTGCTAGGTCGCGTGGCTTACACCACCTCTATCGATCCCCTTTATACTCCGCCAATTTTTTTTGAAGGATTGAATAGGGGATTTGGATTGATTTTGGTTCACAGCTCATGAAATTATTTTGGGAGGAAGATGAGCAATATGAGAGGGGAAGGATTGGAACAAAGGAAATTTCTGGAGAGATAGTGCGGATGGGCCGGTGGGTATGAGTACGACGGTGGCTCACATCGACGCGTTGCAGCGTTTGAGCACTTCTTCATCGACGTCCTCTCCGGCTAGATCCCGATGATTGCGCCCCAGCCGCGGCTCCCTCACCGGCGCGCCCCATCCCTACTTGGCGCGATCCGGCCATGATCCCTTTCTCACCGGCGAGCTCCGCCTCGACCTGTCTCTCACCAGACTTAGCTGGGACCGGTCGCTGGTGTTGGGGAGGCAATGGGCAGGGGTGGCTGAGGAGTGAGGAGGAAGGGCCCGGCAGCGGTGCAGGAAGTAGCTGGGACCAAAAGATGCTTCAGTACCTTTGGTCTCTGGAAGCCATCGATCCGTCGTTCTGTTTTGCAGCAACTGTGTTGCTGCTGTACTGTAAGATACATGTGGTTTATTCTGAATTAGCGTGGACTGGCATCAAATTTAATTTGATGGTAGTAGTACTATTTATGTATCTGAACGGGCCAGTTACTGAGAATCCTTTTATTGAGTTGCTGTCGACCCTTCCTAGACGATTCATATGGAGCCAGGTTAATGATCGGCTACACATCTTCAGCGGAAAATGGAAAGGCTTGACGAATTCATGACTTAATTAAACTGAGCAAACAATGCAATCCTTTGCCACATGTAGAAGCTAGGGGTGGTGCGCCGGCCGCTGGGGGTATTTTCAACAAGACAACCACGTCGCCGTCTACTCTGTCCGTTAAATTGCAATTTGTGCACCGTTCTTTACCCGATTTTTGCTGCAGTTGTGGGAAGAACGAATACATCCTGAATTAAATTTTGATGTTCATCCAGTGTTGTTCTCTTTTTATATGTGGCCCCAATGCGATACAGTAGTGGCTTTGAGTTTGTGCAATGAAAAAACAAAGAAAAAGTGTCCTAGCATTGTTTGACAGATGTGTGGATGCAACGTAAATTATTCGTCGGTTAATTTTGCTTAATTTATGAAATAGAAATCTGGATTAAAGGAAGTGAAAGCTAAGATACTTTTAATGGTATAACATCGAAATCTAGATGACGCATAAGCTACTTGTAATCATACCTTTAGATGCATAAGAGAATTGATGGTATTTCCAGGTAAAGAAAAAAAAAACAATACTTCCTCATTTGAGATACATCGCAACGCTCGAGAATATTGATTTTGAATACTGAAATTCTTCATGACCTAAATATATTTACTAAAAATCAACTCACACTAAGAAATATTCTTTTCCGTTGCAACGCACGGGCAAATTTCCTAGTTATTACAAAATACACCAACATCAACTACTTTTAGGACAAAAGATCTGGTCAATAAAAGCAATGGAGCCATAGGGTAAACATTTTGGCACAAATAACTAACCTATCAACTCCAAGTACATCAAAGTATACCATATTATGGACCTATAAACAGTCCAGCGAACAAGAGCCTTCGATGTGTTGTAATATTGAATATCTGCTAGACAGATATGTATATTCAACCTATTGTCTTTTTATATAATCTCTCTCAACTATCAAACACACAATCAAACTAGCTTACACTGACTATACACGCTAAACTGTACAGCCAAGGGTGCGCGTGCCGCCGCGCCTACCCTTCCTAGTAATCATAACATGTTATACATTTCTCTGCATAGTATAGGAAAATACACTTTTCTTGCATTGCAAATGGTTTCCTTGCCTGTAAATATTGTACAATATGCAAAAGTTAATTTTGATCTTTTTCCTATACTTGATTATACTTACTGCTTATACTAACATACTCCAAATGAGCTAATCATTTTCCTTTACTTTTATTTTAGGAATCATGTCGACCTCATGTTCTCGGAGAAAGAGAACGATGGAAGTTAAAGAGAACAAGAAAAGGCCTAAAATTGGTGAGATTATATTGTTTTCCAATGCGTAAGTTTCAATTTTATTCAAGTTATAATTTCTAAAAGATGGTGGTGCTCATGTCATGTAAATTTAACCTTCTCTTTATATAGCCACATGAAGGAACAAGCTGATGGGGGCAAAGTAAGCTGGTTTCCAAAAGAAAGAAACTAACTCTGCTGTTGTCTTATTGCCTTGTTATTGACTTATGCACATACAGTGCTCCTAAATAAATACAGTCCTCCTATCTCCTGTGCATAATAGTCAATTTCTCATACTCTTCCTGGTTAAATGTTCCACATGAGCCAATTGTTGCAAACTGATGACATATGTTCCCTTAGCTATGGCATATTTGAATGGTTGCTAAAAGAACACATATGACCTTACTTTTAGTCGCTGTCCAACTATGTTACACGTGTCTGCCTCTCCTCTTCCACATCACCAAGTAAATACACTCATAGATGGATTATTGGATCTTATTGATAGATTGGTAAGGCGTCTCATTTAGCACTTCAGATCATACAAGCCCCGCAGAAACTAAATATAATAACAGTGTGCACTATTTGTACATATTAGGATGAATCAGTAACTTATTCAGATAACTGATTCACATCAAATCGCCATAGGTGTATATTAAAATTTCTAGCTCTCACCTATGTGATTTTCTTTACTATACAGAACATCTGTTCAAATTACCATGTAAAGAACAGAACATCAGTTAGCATAGCGAAGAGAAAACAGACGTAGGTTGCTTACCAAAGGTCCAGCAACCTCCTCCATCTTCTCCTTTCCATATAGCTGCTCCACCAAGTCGCCTGATGTAACAAAGCGCAAATGGCACCGTATAGTCCCCATTCTCTGCATGCTTCTTGACCATCTTCTCCAGTACTTTGCATTCTCTAAGATGAGCTGATCCGGGCATTCCACCCTACTCCGAATTAACAAGCGGGATCAAATTATCAGGCCACATCAAAACAAACAAACACTAGTCTTACGCGCAAATATCTTGAAGTTACAGAGAGCGAGAACACCAATGGCACAGTAAGACACAGACTATGCGGTTGTTAATTCGAGAAAGAAGGCTAATTTGGCACACATGGAGAACATGGTCGGAGATGGGAGGTGGCGGACGCACCGGCAGGGCGATGAGGTCGAAGGCCTCGCCTTCCAGGTCGGCAAATCGGCCGTCGGCGACGAGCTTGACCCCGTAGGCGGCCTCCACGAGGATACCCTCGTCCTCCGTGCGTCGATGACGAACTCCTCGCCTTCGGAGAGTAGATCGAGCAGTGCTGCTCGCAGATCCAGCCTCGGCGGCCAGGCTAGCACCGACGGTTTCTTCCAGGAAAAATGGGACCTTGCGTCACCTCGCAGGCGCATCCTCGGCGGGGAGCAAGGGGCGGCGGCGGCCTGAGGCGGGGGCGGCCGTCGGGGGCGGGAGGACGATTTTCATCGGGTGGAAAACTGCGGTGGTTGTTTTGCAAAAACGCTGTCGCGCAGCTTAATTCGGGACGACCTGAGTTGACGAGATGCAGGCCGGCGTCGACTTGACGCGCTGTATACTGGACCCCTTCTCTCTCGCCCTCACCGCAGCAGCAGCCAGCCGCAGAGCGAGTAGATCCGGGAAGTGTGGGGAGGCGACGCGGAGATGGATGACCACCTCCCCCGCCTCTGGACGGCCGGGTCGCCCGCGTGGAGGAGGCCTGGCTCACTCCCGGCGGAGCACGGTGCTGCGTAGCAGATTCCGGCGCATACTAGGTATTCCTACTCACCTCTGCCGCTGCCTGCCTTGGCTGCAGCCAACAACTAATTTCTTGATTCTTGATTGGTGACAGCAAGCGCAATTTGATTCATGGATGCAGGTCAACTCAGAGAATCCGGAGTCTTGTGCAGCAGGCACTGAGAAATCTTCTTCGATTAGTGCGGCGCGGCTGAGGTAGGATGAACGCGCTCGTCAGCACGGCGCTGTGGGTGGTGGGCAAGGCGCTGGCCCCCGTCGCCGACGGCGTGCTGGGGGATTGGGATAGCAGCAAGAACCTCGGCCTCAACGTCGAGGCCCTGAGGACGGAGCTGCTGCTCGTGAAGGCCACGCTCGAGACCGCCAGCCGCAAGCACGTCGCCGGCCAAGCCACGGAGGAGCTGCTCTGTAGGCTGCGGGACTCAGCGCGCTCTGCAGAGGACTTGCTAGACGAGCTCGACTACTTCCGCATCGACGACCAGCTCCACGGCACGCACGACGCCGCAGACCGGCATCCCAAGGGCGGCGTCCACGACCTCGCCTTCAATGCTCGTCACACCGCCACCGCCGTGCTTGGGTTATCCTCTGCTACCGCCCCTGCTTCTGAACCTGGACAAGCAGTAGAAGATGCAAGACAGCGGGTCGGCTGCTGCGCTTGGCCACGTGCTAGGCACAGGTCACGCGGGAGTTCCTCCTCAACGCCAAACACCGGTCAACCTGAAGATGAGGTGGTCAGTGGATGCATGCCCAAGCTCGGTAAACTCCTCCCTCGGCCGTCTTCCCCAAATGTTCACGATGGCAATTCTGGTGGCCAGCCAGTTCTTTGTGGTTCACCCCATAGAGAGCATGTGGAAGAAACACCAATGCTGGGGTTTAATAGGGTTGATGTCTCTGAAAGAATGAAGCACATTGTAGAGCAACTGCAGCCCGTGCGTAGAGAGTTCACCACCATTCTGCAGAGCTGTGACCGTATCACTGGCCCAGATATTGCACAAAGTCGTCCCATCACCACCGGTCGAAGTGTAGAGCCAAAGTTGTATGGGAGGGGCCAGGTCATGAGTAGCATCATACATGATATGACCAAGGGTAAATACCACAACAAGGACCTAAGTGTGCTTTCCATTGTCGGTCCAGGGGGAATAGGGAAGACCACTCTGATACAGCACATATATGACAATGAAGAAGTCAAAAAGCATTTCCATGTAGTGATTTGGGTATGTGTATCCCTCAAGTTCAATCTGAACAAGCTGCTAGCAGAGATTAGAACATATACCCCTAAGGTTGAAGGGGAAAAAGATGGTACAACTGAAGAGCTGATTGAACAGAGATTAAAGTCTAAAAGGTTTCTTCTTGTACTGGATGATATATGGGAGATTAGTGATGGGGATGACTGGAAAAGGTTATTGCTGCCACTCAGAAAATCACAAGAAAAAGGCAGCATGATTATGCTCACAACTCGGTTTCCAGCAATAGCAAAGATGGTTAAAACAACTGATCATATAGACTTGGAAGGATTAGAATCTGAAGAATTTAAGAAGTTATTCCTTGCGTTTGTATTTGGGGGTGAACCCTTTAGAAATGATTTACTCGAGACTGGAGATAAGATAATGGAAAAGCTAAAGGGCTCCCCTCTTGCTGCAAAAACTGTTGGCACATTGCTGAGAAAGGAACTTAATTTGCGTCATTGGATAAGGGTCTTAGAAAGTAAAGAATGGGAGAGACAGTCTGGTGCGAGTGACATTATGCCTGCCTTGAAGCTTAGCTATGATTATCTTCCTTTCCATCAGCAACAATGTTTCTCTTATTCTGCACTGTACCCTGAGGATTACAAGTATACTACCACTGAGCTAATCAACTTGTGGATAGGACTAGATATTTTACAACTCGGTGGTTCGAACCAAACATTGGAAGAGAGAGGTCTGAGTATTTTAAATGATCTGGTCATCCATGGATTTTTCAGAGAAAAGGAAACTAATGGTCATCCCTGTTATGTTATGCATGACCTGCTACATGATTTAGCATTGCAAGTTACATCTCATGACTGTATTAGTTTACATAGCTCCTACACGGGATCAGTAGAAATTCAGCCATCCATCCGTCATTTGTCTATAATCATAGATGATGATACAATGTCTCATGGAAACTTTAAAAGTGAGTTAACAAAGCTGAAGACAAGGTTGAAGGTTAAACAATTACACACTTTGATGTTATTTGGGAAAATGAATGAAAGCTTTGCCAAGATTTTGGGTGATATGTTTAGTGGAGCAAATGCTCTCCGCGTTCTCAGTTTGGTTGAGATCCTGTCTTCAGAGGACTTAATGTTACATAACTTTTCAGCACTTGTCCACCTACGATACCTATCTCTAGGAACAGAGAGGAAGATGCATCTCGGACCATCAAAAAAATTAAAGATGCATTTCCCACTTGCCATTTCTAGATTCTATCATCTAAGGATTCTGGATATGAAGTTGTGGTATGACTTTAGTGATTTGCCCAAAGATTTGAGCAACCTTGCGAAATTGTGTCGGTTTTACACCCCAAGTGATGAGTTGCATTCAAATATTACTAATGTGGGAAAACTTGCACTTTTAGAAGAGTTGAAGATATTTAGAGTCAATAAAGAAACGGAAGGATTTGAACTGAAGCAGCTAGAGCATTTGAATGAACTAAGGGAGCTTGGTATCTATAACCTTGAGAATATACACACGAAAGAAGAAGCAGCCAAAGCAAACCTTATAGAGAAAAATTACTTGGAGAGGTTAACATTGGATTGGGGCAGTGAGCGGTCTAATATTGAGCCTGATGTGGAAGCAGACGTCCTTGAGAGCCTTAAACCATGTAGATATCTTCGAAGGTTGTGCATTAGTGGGCACGAGGGCCCTTCTTGTCCAACTTGGCTGGGTGATAAGCTCGCTGTTGAAGCTCTTGAATCTCTTCATCTTGATGGTGTTTCTTGGCAATGTCTCCCTTCTTTCAGGAAGATGTGGGGCCTCAGGGAAATGATATTGAAGCGCATTGCCACAATGAAGGAGTTTGTTATAGAGCAAAGCTTTTGCATGCTGATAAGCCTTGAACTTGTTGGCTTGGAAAGTTTTGAGAAATGGGTACCATCGCACGATTCTCATACGTTTCCTCTTCTGAAAGTACTGATTATTAGAGACTGCCCTAAACTCTTGGAGTTGCCACTTTCAAACCACATTGTTTACCCTAAACCAGATCAAGGCTGGAACATTGATTGGTTTCCCAAATTGCAGGAACTTGAGATAAAGAACTGTCCAGAATTCATGTTAGTGGCTCATATCCCCTGGACTGAAACACTGTGTTCTGTCAACATAGGAGGTGTAAAGCTGCTACAAGACCTTCAGTACAGATCTAAGTCATACAACGGAGCAAAATTGCATATAAATGGAAAGGATGATCTGCAGAGCTTAGATCAGGTGGTAGCATTCAGTAACCTGACAGGCATCGAGTCGCTAGTACTCGATAAGTGCCCACCTCTAGAGTGGAAGCACCTTCTGATGCTAAGCTCGCTGAGGAGATTGGTTATAAGAAGTTCAGATGGTTTGAGGAGATTGCTTGTAAGAGGTGAGGGTGATGTCAAATGGCAGCACCCTGTTGAGTATCTTGATGTCACGGATTTACGTGGTCCTGTTGGGAAGGAATTGACAGAGCTTCTCACCCACCTCCCAAAGCTTTCCAGATTGGAGATCAAGAGGTGTGAAAATCTAAGACAGTTTGCAGCCTCCTTGTTGTGCCCATCTGCAGCCTCCTGTCTTCCTCCCTCACCACCCTGGAACTTTATGGGGCCTACCACGACATGGAGCGCTTCACCGAGGAGCAAGAGGACGCCCTTCACCTCCTCGCCTCCCTCCAGATACTCAAGTTTTATGTGTTCTTCAAGCTTCAACACCTCCCTTCAGGGTTGCACAAGCTGACCAAACTCAAGCAATTTGATGTCTGTTACTGTCTGGCCGTCCGGTCGCTGCCCAAGGATGGCCTTCCCAAATCACTGCAAAACATACGTCTCAGTCACTGCACCAAGGAGCTAAAGCAGCAGTGCAGGGGCTTATGTGTGACCATACTAGATTGATCCAAAGGTAAAACAAACATATTTCATTGGTTTTTCCCAACTCACCCTTTTCTTGCACTATTATAATCTAATCAGTATTTGTTCCCATCTACTACGCAGGTCGTCTCTGCCTTGGAGTTCGCTTGTACATTCTTCTAACCTTGTACAACTCAATTCTTTCCATACATGCCCGCTTGCCTGCCACAGGCATGACATGGGGGGTCTTGTGGCCGCATTTTTCCTTCTTGTACGAAAATCTGGTGAGTACATGTAAACTTGGACCGTATTTATTCTGTACCGTGTCAATTATATGACAACGTCTACTTATGTTCCTGCTATACAAGCATAGTACCATTTTTTCTCATTGCTTATGAAATACACAGCATTACTTATGATTTGTTTCTTCATGCTCCTTCTCACTTGACAAAATCTATGTGATTGGGCCTTTTGTAATTTTCTTTGTTTCTCTTCCTGGAAGAAAATTACGACGTATCTAAACTATCTAAATCTAAACTATAAGATTAGAGTTGGTGATGGTGAAGCCACTTTGGCTACATCATTTGACTTCCCATTTTACCCTTACACCAGTTAAAAAATTATATAGGGGTCTGTTTGGATGTTGGAAATTTAGCTTGGAAATGAATTGAACTAAAAATTCCAAATCTAAGATGGAAAGGAAATGAACACTATTTTCAATTCCGTTGTTTGGATGTGCATGAAATTTGCTGATAGAATTAAAGAGTAGTACCCAATTCCAAATTATGTTTGGATGTACACACTATGAAATTGAATTTTCTGTTGTTGTACATGGTGTCCCTGCTTTCCGAGCGTTTCCGAGCATGGAGGCTCGGAATTTTTCTATGCCAGCCTTACACACAAGGGAGCATGGCTTGGAATTGCTTCCGGTTTCTAAGCTCCAATTCCAGAGCCATCCAAACACATGAATTCAGCCCAGCAAATTCCAAAAGGACGATTCCAATCCCGAATTACGACATCCAAACATAGCGTAGGAGAAAATTAAATCATGGTATCACGTCAATCATGGAAAGCAATCACCGGATTTTTTTGACATGCAATCACCGGAATTGGTAATACTGGAAAGCAGTCAGGGATTAATGCACAATTAACGAAGGCTATTGTATTTCCAGTCAATCTTTCTATACTTGGAAAGCTATAGTAAGTAGAGGAATTAATATAGGTAAATATTTCCTTGTTTTGCCCTGCCAATTATGCTAAATCGTTCCTTATTTTGCCCAAAAAATATTACGTTAATTAAAAACAATTCCTTATTTTTTTTAACAAATATTACGTAATCAAGTCAAATGTTTCCATAATAAAAAAACTATTTTGGTAAGAGAAGCTAGCTAGCGCCAGACATGTATCTATGGCGCGCATCCAGCGCCTGACAAGAACACCGACCATTCAGCATGCGAGATAGGGAAAATATTCATTCTACTTTAAACTGTATAAAAATTACATGTTGACAAAAAATGGAGAAGCGAGACAAGAGAGTGGAACAATGTCGTAGTGACCACATAGCTAAGATACATGTAGACAATAACCAAAAAGAGAAAAATGTTGGCTTTACTATTCATGGTCTAGGTTAAACGATGGGAACAACATGCTTTTTTCCATCCATTCTAAAATAAGATAGAATCTTTTGCTTATGAGTTTGTTGTCTAGATGTGTTCTATAGTGAGGAGATCATCTTCAGTTCGAGCACATTTCAAGGTCAAGAAGACGATATGCTTTATTGGATCAGACTTGGCTATATATGTGATGTTTCAGATGCACCGTTTGGGCTAAAACATCTTATATTTTAGAACGGATGGAGTAGAAGAGTAAGAGGCAATAAAAAATTCACACAAAACATTCTCATGCAGAAGGTTTTATTTTGAGTGTCGTGGCACCATTCAAGTGAAGTGCAGGCATATCATACTTATCTTCTACTCCCTCCATATTGGTCTATAAGCCGATCACATGTTTTGAGAAAAAAAATACGGCATATATTTCATATTTTGTTGACAAAATTAATGGTCTAATTTTTTCGAAGTACGCAATGAGCGAAAAACCGATAAAGTGAGGGTCCAAAAGGAGCACAAGGTTTACCTTCAGGACCCTAACTCCGGGAATTAAATTAATGTGAAATGACATATATGAACAAAAAGCACGACACGTGTATTCAATATACATTCTAAGCACCAATTAACACTACACTTAAAGTGAAAAACCGAACACGGATTTGAATTAATTAACAGTTGGAAGGGTTACGAAAGTTTAAAAATATGCAAGTATAATGGCTCCCTCTGGTGGAGCCGTGGAGGGACACATATGTAATGAGTTCGGGCTAGTACAATTCACTTATACACTTCAACACCCCCACTCACATGTGGAGGGACACATATGTAATGAGTTCGGGCTAGTACAATTCACTTATACACTTCAACACCCCCACTCACGTGTGACGGGAGAAGAGAAAGTCAACACGTGGACACAAAGGGGGGCAACATCAATTTTTACAATAAATTGCGAAAACCAGGACTCGAACTCGAGACCCTGGGCTCTGATACCATGTTAAGCTTCATGCACTAGCCAACGCAACCAAAAGTCCGAACTGACGGAAAGGGCTAATACAATTCACTTATACACTTCAACAATGAGGAAGTAACTCATTTGACTGTGGAAGAGGAGATGAAAAAACAACCGCGAATAATTGGTAAGAAATAAGTGCTCTAGGTAAAAAGTATTGTGATTTAGATCAAACTGCTTTGATAAGTATATTTTCGCAATGTTACTCCGTAGCAGCGAACGGGCATTTAGCTAGTCACTGTATATTTGGGGTTCTTTTTAAGGTAATCTTTATGTTTGTTCTTGTAGGCTTCTTCATACTTCTTATTTGAATTTGGTTCCTCATCACTCATCAAGACCTACTGATATGTACTTTGGCTAGTTTGAGTGTGAGTATCAGAATATCACCATGGCATGATTCGGGATTGAATTAGACTCCGCTGCCATGCTACATATATTACCACCATCTTCTTCCTTCCTATACATAAATCTGGTAAGTTTATCTAACTTGAACTTTACGACTGCTCTACCGTATATCAAGTATAGAAACTTCCACTTATAATCCTGTAATATCATATTGCCTTCTTTCTTCCCAAGGCAGCAAAGATGGTTCTCCTATAAAACCATTATTTGATAGTTGTTTCTCCACGTGCCTCGTCTTCTTCTTACTCACAAGTTGAGAAAAACACTATACTTATGAGTTAATGCCGTCTGAGTTTCTTTGTTTTACCTCCTGGACGAATATTGTAAAACCTGTCAAGTATTCACCATTTATTTTGGTTTTCTGTGCAGGTGTTCTTATGTCGGTTCTCATAATCTTCTACACACTTTGCATATAAATTTCGGTGGCCACCACTCATCAAGTCTTGGTGGTGTACATTGTTAATTCGATCAAAATATCACCACGAAATAATTGTGGATTAAATCAGACTTCGGTGTTCTGCTACTGATTTTATGGTTTGCCATTTTCACTTCCACTGCTATCTTCCTATCATTACATGTGTACTTGCATTCAACATTTTTCTGGGCTTGTTGTGCTGGTGTTCTTATGTTATTTCTTATAGGCTTCTACGTACCTTGCATTTAACTTTTGGTCGGCATCACTATTCAAGACTCTGGTGGGTATACAGGGCTAGTTTGGGTGTAAGATCAAAATACCACCACAAATAATTGTGGAATACATGAGACTTTGGTGCTTCGCTTTTGATATTAAGGTTTCCATTTCAACCGTTCCTATTTTAAAAGGACGTATACTATTGAAAGCTCACGTCAGTTACATTGTTACATCAGTTTGTAGATCTCTGTTCAGCTACATAAAGGTACTACCTGGTGGATGCATCTTTATCTGTCCAGGTCTCATGCTATCACGGAAAGGTATGTCACTATGTTATCCCTTTGCATATATCTCTGTATGGAAGGCGTGGCTGTGTAATTGTTTGGTGCTTCTCTGGAAAGCAGGAATATTAATTGACATAGCGTTCCAAAGGTCTAGACTCGGCTGAAATAGTCAATTGTTCAAGTTATAATGGAGGCAATAATAGGCTTTGTGCAATTTTCAGATCCTATTAATAATGAAAACTAGCTTATTATGTTGGCCACTGCATCTTGGTATAACATTATATGGATAATTGGATATTAACCTTTTCATCATTTTCTTCCTAGGCTGCGCGCGCCGCGGTGCGCTTGCTCCTCTACCCGTTCCCGACGTGGGGTTGGTGTCCGGCGTGGAGTGCATCGGCGCCCGCACCTGCGCAAGACGCCTGCGCGTGCACCAAGCCGAGGACCTGCTCCGGGGGCACCGCCCTGACGCCAGCGTCGCAATTTCATATCTACCTCCGTAGTTCACACCGACTTGAAACCATATCATCCAGCTCTTTATCAACCTAGCTGTTGATAGCAAACAATGTGCTGTCTATGTTGGAAGCTGGCTATTTCTGCCTGCTATCCGCTATCTTTTGCACCGTCAGAGCATCTCTAGCCGAAAAAACAAATTTTAGAAGACCAAATGCTTCCCTATCTTTGAACTTCCTATATTTGTTTCTCTAAAGTTTGGCAGTTTCTAGCTGAATTCTTATTTTAAATTCTGTAAATTTCAGGTTTCACATAAAAACATTTTAAGCAAACACTTCATATGCGCCTAAACATAGATGCCACATATATTAAAACAAAGATTCACATAGAGATTGAAACATAGACTAAAACCGAGGTAACCCATAGTCCAAACATAGATTTGTAACTTGATTTAATCTAGATATAAACTAATAAGAACCAAACTCGTCGTCGGAGGTGTCGGAGGGGAAGTTCTCGTCGAGTCACCTCTCGAGCGAGGAGTCACTGTCGCCCGCCAGGTCGACGACTTTGTCGCGTCAAGGCGCAGAAGAAGACCTGCCGACGCGTGGAGGCGCGACTGACAACCCTGTGGCCAAAGAAGACCCACCGGCATGTCAAGGCGCTGCAAACAGCCCTGCGGCGAAAGAAGACACGTCGTCATCTCTACAGGCGACATATAGCTCGTAGCGTTGCTCCTCGGCGACACGCTCCGGGTAGCGGCGGCGGAGCTCCTCCATGTTCGTTCGCCTCGCCGGCTTTCTCTGCCTCGAGGCGCTTGCGGGCCTCCCACGCCTCGCGTGTGGAAACCACGTAGCGGGGAAGCAACGCAATGTCCCGGATGCTCGCCTTCGAAATTCGGGAAGTTAAGCTCGCCGAAGTTCGAGCCGTAGCGGCGGACTTCTCCCGGTCATACCGCCTAGGCCGCATATATAAAAGTCCTTCCTATTTGAAATCCGAAGCCATCAGGTCCCCGCAGTCAGCTCCCACCGATCGCGCCCGCGCGCGGGTCCGGCCGCGATCAGCGCCCGTAATCAGCTCCCACCGATCGCGCTCACGCGGGGGGCCGACCGCGATCAGCGCCGGCGCGGGATCCCCGCAGCAGTAGAATCAGATCCCGCCGGCCGCCAGCTCCAGCACCTCGCCGGCACCCAGGGGAGAAGGCCAGTGATAGCAAATCCTGACTTGGGACACCTCTAGGCGCTCGCCCATCACCTTGCCAGCTTCTCCTCGTCGCCGGCTTCTTCTCTACGGACGGATAACAGCAGTACGCGCTCAAGCTCGACAGAGGCTCGCCCCACGTCACGCTGCTCTGGCTATCGAAGCTCATCACATGCCCTGTGAAACAATAGCTCTTTCGTCACTGATGCAGGATTGAAGA
The DNA here is from genome assembly GCA_007115705.1 of Dactylis glomerata. NCBI lineage: Eukaryota > Viridiplantae > Streptophyta > Magnoliopsida > Poales > Poaceae > Dactylis > Dactylis glomerata. The sequence goes on from QXEO01000165.1 coordinate 1,412,908, forward strand.
ATATGATATAAGCTAGATACAGATGTGATTATAACACATGTTGGATGAAATACAAATCTTGAGGTCTATATAAAAAACTCAGACATGGAAGGATCAACATAAGTTTGCATGAAAAGTCTTTGCGTGGATGATCTGCAGTACTCACCTTAAATTTCTGATTGCAAGCAATTAAATCAAATTATAGCACACCAAAACACACTCACAGGGGTTGTTTAATCAGCTTATGTAAATAAACAACATGATCTTTTATCAAGAAAGGCAGTCGATGATGACTCAGCTGTGTAAATAGCATTTTTTGTATTATTAGTGAATACTGAGATACTCATTGATGTATACCTGAACAACATGTCCAAGTGAGTTGACAAGCTGATTGGACTGAATGCTGGAAGCCAGGTTTATCATTTGTGTAGATATCACCTGAGAATTGATCTGCAGAGAGTAACGATGTTTAATTTTCTGTTACGACAATAAAAAGACATGTTCATGTGACGAAGTAGCAAGGCCTCATGGTGAATCAGAAAATAGTGTTACAGAATAGAGTTTGGCAGCTGGCAGAAATATGCACCAAATAGTACTTATTTCTTCCAAGTAACACACTGCAGACAAATATTAAGAGAGATCGGATGTGATGAATAGCACATGAAACAAGTAGAGGTAGTTATGAGAAAGTACCATGATACGGATTCGCTTAGTACACTTCATTTCATCAGTTCAATTCTACACGCAAAGCCTCCTTTTTGACAGTGTCTGGCGATGCCTCCCTTCTGGTTGTGGTCTTCTTGCTCCAACCATCAACTGGGCAAGCAAGAACTTAAATTACTACATATATAAAAGTTCACCTCCTCAGCGATCGACCACGGCACCCACGTCAGCGAGGGCACTTTAGATGTGCGCCTCCCATCTGCACTACCATTTGATCCAATCTGCACGATCCAGACTCCAGAAGATAAGAATTCACATCTTCCTACATTTCCCTTTGGTCAAAGCGGTTGTGCTGGCCCCAACTCCACCGCTTGCGTAAGAAGATAAAAAGAGGCCAAACCTCTGAGCCCCGACGCTGCCTCTTCGTTGATCCCCTTCCACGTCTTCCGCTCCGGCATTGAAGGGACCATGGCACAGGCTGAGCGTGGCTGCAGCTTGCAGCGGTTGGTGGAAGAGGAAGCAGACGCCGCTGACCCGGTGCTGTGCACCCCGTCGATGATGGTGCCGTCGGAGGTTTCCGTCCCCATGGATGCGACACCGGCTGGCTCAGATTGCTGCAGCATCCAGCACACGGTCTCGCCATCGGACTTCTGCCCTAGCTGGGTCCAGAATGGACGAGCGTAAAATCCATCGTCGAGGAGGGTGTGTGGATGCCGTTTCGCCCATCATCGACAGACGCTATGGCCTGGGGCGCGAGACCCTGCTCCAGATCGCCTCCGCAACGCCATGGAGTCCATAGCATTGGCGACCATATCTCTTTTGTGACACGGCTGGCAGAAGGGAGGAGGAATTTGGCACCGTCTTCTCCATCTCGAGTAGGCGCCCTAAGGCTGGAACCTGCTCTCTGATTCTGCAAAAAATATCAAATTTATATTTTAGGGTTGTTATCCACGATTCAAGTTCTCTGTGTGTGTGAATAACAGGAAGAAGAGGAGGCGAGTACACAGATCGCAAGCTGAACTCACCTCTTCCAACGACCGGTGAACTGCAACTACCGAAGGAGAAGGATATATCCACGCAGGCCAGCAACAGCCGGATGTCAGGACCTCACGGATGGGCATCTCTCATTTTCCCAGTCATAGTTACAGTCTGCAGGCCACGACCCCTTGGAGAGGACGACATGTAGAAGGTATGGTCGATGTTTCGACTCGATTGAACAAGGTTTGATATATCAAATAATTATGAGGATGTACTGTTGAGGATTAGCATTTAGCAAATCTTGACAAAAAACTGGAGTAACAAAATAAGTTCTACTTCTGGATTTTCTAGGAGTTATATATGTCATTGGTGCTTTGGATATGTCTCGATGACCACTTTCGATAGCTCTGAAGATGGCTGGATCACAGAGGTAAGATCTTTATCGATCGACTTATGCATCTTTTCCTTCCTTCCTTTGCTATAGTTCCTCTGTTCGATTATTATTCTTTGTGTACTTAAAGTTACACATCTTTGTCCATCTTTGTTTTTCATTGCAATCTGTGTCTTTCTATATTAGAAATCATACTTGTGTATGCGACAAAATAGCCAATATGTTGATTTCGTCATCAAGGATGTGTGTGCGCGTGTAGCACATTTGGTAATACATGGATCAACAGGTACTCCACATCCTAGCATTTGAATTATTTGCTCCCATTTACTAATGCGCATTATAATAATGACGACAGTTATTTGCTTTTTCATTTGCATTAATTGATTAAATTATGACAACTATGTAGTATGACCCTTCTCTTGCTGCCAAATATTACCTTCATCCATATTTGCTGCACCATAACTTTGTCAGCATCATTTCATCTTTTATACTATTATAATGTCACTACTCGCCTCACCTTTGTAAACTATATGATCAGATGGGTTGATAATAATAAAGTTTGCTACCAGAGATGATCACTTAACTTCCATACTGTTTATTGTGTTTAGTTGTTGCGTTTATTGAATTATATTGTTCCAGCTACCGCACAACAAGAAAAAGCAAATAAGGACTGAACTCTTTCCATGCAAGTAAGCATGTTGCGGTTTCCATATATACATCAGCGTAACATAGAAGCAAAACATATCCAATATTATCTTTACCTAATAATAAAGTACACAAGGGTTCCATGGTTTGGTTTTTCCATATTTTCTTTTTAGTCCAATTTTGCCCTCTAACTAAACAGGAAATTACCCACCAATGCCATTGGTAAGTAAATAACGGTTCAAAAAAAAAACTTAGTGGCGAGCTGTGCTGCCGCCGCCCGGGACCAGATCGGGGCACATCGTCCGGTGCTGCTTCTCGAGGAGGAGGGAGGGGACTCTCTGGAACTACTTGAGAAGAAGGGAGGGGACATGTTAGATCAGGAACGCGGCGGGCCTCACGAGAAGAATACCTGCGCCGGCCGGCATGACAGGAAGCAGGGCGGCATTCGCGGCGGGCCTCACGAGAAGAATACCTGCGCCGGCCGGCATGACAGGAAGCAGGGCGGCGTTCGTTCTCGGAGTTGGTTGCCACCGGTTAAGTTAAAAGCCAGATGCGATTGGGATCATTATTCCTAGATCCCTATGCATATGTCGTTAAAATCGAGAGAAGCCGAGCAGATGCGTCCGGACTCCGAAACATCTGGCCACCGACGATGCCTCACCACGGCAATTTGCTCTTGATTGGGTTGACGCCGATTGATTCCCGCCATGCCATCCAGGAGCAGCACGAGTCTGTAGGTACAGGCGCTTCCATGGCGGGTGTCGTCGTGCGAGAGTAGGGGCGCCATGCCATGACCATGCCTGTCCGAGATCGCGTCCATGGCGGCTTAAGATAATTAGCGCTAGCTTGGGGAAGCGGCCATAGTTGGCGGTGCTAGGTCGCGTGGCTTACACCACCTCTATCGATCCCCTTTATACTCCGCCAATTTTTTTTGAAGGATTGAATAGGGGATTTGGATTGATTTTGGTTCACAGCTCATGAAATTATTTTGGGAGGAAGATGAGCAATATGAGAGGGGAAGGATTGGAACAAAGGAAATTTCTGGAGAGATAGTGCGGATGGGCCGGTGGGTATGAGTACGACGGTGGCTCACATCGACGCGTTGCAGCGTTTGAGCACTTCTTCATCGACGTCCTCTCCGGCTAGATCCCGATGATTGCGCCCCAGCCGCGGCTCCCTCACCGGCGCGCCCCATCCCTACTTGGCGCGATCCGGCCATGATCCCTTTCTCACCGGCGAGCTCCGCCTCGACCTGTCTCTCACCAGACTTAGCTGGGACCGGTCGCTGGTGTTGGGGAGGCAATGGGCAGGGGTGGCTGAGGAGTGAGGAGGAAGGGCCCGGCAGCGGTGCAGGAAGTAGCTGGGACCAAAAGATGCTTCAGTACCTTTGGTCTCTGGAAGCCATCGATCCGTCGTTCTGTTTTGCAGCAACTGTGTTGCTGCTGTACTGTAAGATACATGTGGTTTATTCTGAATTAGCGTGGACTGGCATCAAATTTAATTTGATGGTAGTAGTACTATTTATGTATCTGAACGGGCCAGTTACTGAGAATCCTTTTATTGAGTTGCTGTCGACCCTTCCTAGACGATTCATATGGAGCCAGGTTAATGATCGGCTACACATCTTCAGCGGAAAATGGAAAGGCTTGACGAATTCATGACTTAATTAAACTGAGCAAACAATGCAATCCTTTGCCACATGTAGAAGCTAGGGGTGGTGCGCCGGCCGCTGGGGGTATTTTCAACAAGACAACCACGTCGCCGTCTACTCTGTCCGTTAAATTGCAATTTGTGCACCGTTCTTTACCCGATTTTTGCTGCAGTTGTGGGAAGAACGAATACATCCTGAATTAAATTTTGATGTTCATCCAGTGTTGTTCTCTTTTTATATGTGGCCCCAATGCGATACAGTAGTGGCTTTGAGTTTGTGCAATGAAAAAACAAAGAAAAAGTGTCCTAGCATTGTTTGACAGATGTGTGGATGCAACGTAAATTATTCGTCGGTTAATTTTGCTTAATTTATGAAATAGAAATCTGGATTAAAGGAAGTGAAAGCTAAGATACTTTTAATGGTATAACATCGAAATCTAGATGACGCATAAGCTACTTGTAATCATACCTTTAGATGCATAAGAGAATTGATGGTATTTCCAGGTAAAGAAAAAAAAAACAATACTTCCTCATTTGAGATACATCGCAACGCTCGAGAATATTGATTTTGAATACTGAAATTCTTCATGACCTAAATATATTTACTAAAAATCAACTCACACTAAGAAATATTCTTTTCCGTTGCAACGCACGGGCAAATTTCCTAGTTATTACAAAATACACCAACATCAACTACTTTTAGGACAAAAGATCTGGTCAATAAAAGCAATGGAGCCATAGGGTAAACATTTTGGCACAAATAACTAACCTATCAACTCCAAGTACATCAAAGTATACCATATTATGGACCTATAAACAGTCCAGCGAACAAGAGCCTTCGATGTGTTGTAATATTGAATATCTGCTAGACAGATATGTATATTCAACCTATTGTCTTTTTATATAATCTCTCTCAACTATCAAACACACAATCAAACTAGCTTACACTGACTATACATGCTAAACTGTACAGCCAAGGGTGCGTGTGCCGCCGCGCCTACCCTTCCTAGTAATCATAACATGTTATACATTTCTCTGCATAGTATAGGAAAATACACTTTTCTTGCATTGCAAATGGTTTCCTTGCCTGTAAATATTGTACAATATGCAAAAGTTAATTTTGATCTTTTTCCTATACTTGATTATACTTACTGCTTATACTAACATACTCCAAATGAGCTAATCATTTTCCTTTACTTTTATTTTAGGAATCATGTCGACCTCATGTTCTCGGAGAAAGAGAACGATGGAAGTTAAAGAGAACAAGAAAAGGCCTAAAATTGGTGAGATTATATTGTTTTCCAATGCGTAAGTTTCAATTTTATTCAAGTTATAATTTCTAAAAGATGGTGGTGCTCATGTCATGTAAATTTAACCTTCTCTTTATATAGCCACATGAAGGAACAAGCTGATGGGGGCAAAGTAAGCTGGTTTCCAAAAGAAAGAAACTAACTCTGCTGTTGTCTTATTGCCTTGTTATTGACTTATGCACATACAGTGCTCCTAAATAAATACAGTCCTCCTATCTCCTGTGCATAATAGTCAATTTCTCATACTCTTCCTGGTTAAATGTTCCACATGAGCCAATTGTTGCAAACTGATGACATATGTTCCCTTAGCTATGGCATATTTGAATGGTTGCTAAAAGAACACATATGACCTTACTTTTAGTCGCTGTCCAACTATGTTACACGTGTCTGCCTCTCCTCTTCCACATCACCAAGTAAATACACTCATAGATGGATTATTGGATCTTATTGATAGATTGGTAAGGCGTCTCATTTAGCACTTCAGATCATACAAGCCCCGCAGAAACTAAATATAATAACAGTGTGCACTATTTGTACATATTAGGATGAATCAGTAACTTATTCAGATAACTGATTCACATCAAATCGCCATAGGTGTATATTAAAATTTCTAGCTCTCACCTATGTGATTTTCTTTACTATACAGAACATCTGTTCAAATTACCATGTAAAGAACAGAACATCAGTTAGCATAGCGAAGAGAAAACAGACGTAGGTTGCTTACCAAAGGTCCAGCAACCTCCTCCATCTTCTCCTTTCCATATAGCTGCTCCACCAAGTCGCCTGATGTAACAAAGCGCAAATGGCACCGTATAGTCCCCATTCTCTGCATGCTTCTTGACCATCTTCTCCAGTACTTTGCATTCTCTAAGATGAGCTGATCCGGGCATTCCACCCTACTCCGAATTAACAAGCGGGATCAAATTATCAGGCCACATCAAAACAAACAAACACTAGTCTTACGCGCAAATATCTTGAAGTTACAGAGAGCGAGAACACCAATGGCACAGTAAGACACAGACTATGCGGTTGTTAATTCGAGAAAGAAGGCTAATTTGGCACACATGGAGAACATGGTCGGAGATGGGAGGTGGCGGACGCACCGGCAGGGCGATGAGGTCGAAGGCCTCGCCTTCCAGGTCGGCAAATCGGCCGTCGGCGACGAGCTTGACCCCGTAGGCGGCCTCCACGAGGATACCCTCGTCCTCCGTGCGTCGATGACGAACTCCTCGCCTTCGGAGAGTAGATCGAGCAGTGCTGCTCGCAGATCCAGCCTCGGCGGCCAGGCTAGCACCGACGGTTTCTTCCAGGAAAAATGGGACCTTGCGTCACCTCGCAGGCGCATCCTCGGCGGGGAGCAAGGGGCGGCGGCGGCCTGAGGCGGGGGCGGCCGTCGGGGGCGGGAGGACGATTTTCATCGGGTGGAAAACTGCGGTGGTTGTTTTGCAAAAACGCTGTCGCGCAGCTTAATTCGGGACGACCTGAGTTGACGAGATGCAGGCCGGCGTCGACTTGACGCGCTGTATACTGGACCCCTTCTCTCTCGCCCTCACCGCAGCAGCAGCCAGCCGCAGAGCGAGTAGATCCGGGAAGTGTGGGGAGGCGACGCGGAGATGGATGACCACCTCCCCCGCCTCTGGACGGCCGGGTCGCCCGCGTGGAGGAGGCCTGGCTCACTCCCGGCGGAGCACGGTGCTGCGTAGCAGATTCCGGCGCATACTAGGTATTCCTACTCACCTCTGCCGCTGCCTGCCTTGGCTGCAGCCAACAACTAATTTCTTGATTCTTGATTGGTGACAGCAAGCGCAATTTGATTCATGGATGCAGGTCAACTCAGAGAATCCGGAGTCTTGTGCAGCAGGCACTGAGAAATCTTCTTCGATTAGTGCGGCGCGGCTGAGGTAGGATGAACGCGCTCGTCAGCACGGCGCTGTGGGTGGTGGGCAAGGCGCTGGCCCCCGTCGCCGACGGCGTGCTGGGGGATTGGGATAGCAGCAAGAACCTCGGCCTCAACGTCGAGGCCCTGAGGACGGAGCTGCTGCTCGTGAAGGCCACGCTCGAGACCGCCAGCCGCAAGCACGTCGCCGGCCAAGCCACGGAGGAGCTGCTCTGTAGGCTGCGGGACTCAGCGCGCTCTGCAGAGGACTTGCTAGACGAGCTCGACTACTTCCGCATCGACGACCAGCTCCACGGCACGCACGACGCCGCAGACCGGCATCCCAAGGGCGGCGTCCACGACCTCGCCTTCAATGCTCGTCACACCGCCACCGCCGTGCTTGGGTTATCCTCTGCTACCGCCCCTGCTTCTGAACCTGGACAAGCAGTAGAAGATGCAAGACAGCGGGTCGGCTGCTGCGCTTGGCCACGTGCTAGGCACAGGTCACGCGGGAGTTCCTCCTCAACGCCAAACACCGGTCAACCTGAAGATGAGGTGGTCAGTGGATGCATGCCCAAGCTCGGTAAACTCCTCCCTCGGCCGTCTTCCCCAAATGTTCACGATGGCAATTCTGGTGGCCAGCCAGTTCTTTGTGGTTCACCCCATAGAGAGCATGTGGAAGAAACACCAATGCTGGGGTTTAATAGGGTTGATGTCTCTGAAAGAATGAAGCACATTGTAGAGCAACTGCAGCCCGTGCGTAGAGAGTTCACCACCATTCTGCAGAGCTGTGACCGTATCACTGGCCCAGATATTGCACAAAGTCGTCCCATCACCACCGGTCGAAGTGTAGAGCCAAAATTGTATGGGAGGGGCCAGGTCATGAGTAGTATCATACATGATATGACCAAGGGTAAATACCACAACAAGGACCTAAGTGTGCTTTCCATTGTCGGTCCAGGGGGAATAGGGAAGACCACTCTGATACAGCACATATATGACAATGAAGAAGTCAAAAAACATTTCCATGTAGTGATTTGGGTATGTGTATCCCTCAAGTTCAATGTGAACAAGCTGCTAGCAGAGATTAGAACATATACCCCTCGAGTTGAAGGGGAAAAAGATGGTACAACTGAAGAGCTGATTGAACAGAGATTAAAGTCTAAAAGGTTTCTGCTTGTACTGGATGATATATGGGAGTTTAGTGATGGGGATGACTGGAAAAGGTTATTGCTGCCACTCACAAAATCACAAGAAAAAGGCAGCATGATTATGCTCACAACTCGGTTTCCAGCAATAGCAAAGATGGTTAAAACAACTGATCATATAGATTTGGAAGGATTAGAATCTGAAGAATTTAGGAAATTATTCCTTGCGTTTGTATTTGGCGATGAGCCCTTCAGAAATGATTTACTTGAGATTGGAGATAAGCTAATGGAAAAGCTAAAGGGCTCCCCTCTTGCTGCAAAAACTGTTGGCACATTGCTGAGAAAGGAACTTAATTTGCGTCACTGGATAAGGGTCTTAGAAAGTAAAGAATGGGAGAGACAGTCTGGTGCGAGTGACATTATGCCTGCCTTGAAGCTTAGCTATGATTATCTTCCTTTCCATCAGCAACAATGTTTCTCTTATTCTGCACTGTACCCTGAGGATTACAAGTATACTACCACCGAGCTAATCAACTTGTGGATAGGACTAGATATTTTACAACCTGGTGGTTGCAACCAAACATTGGAAGAGAGGGGTCTGAGTAATTTAAATGATCTGGTCATCCATGGATTTTTCAGAGAAGAGAAAACTAATGGTCATCCGTGGTATGTTATGCATGACCTGCTACATGATTTAGCATTGCAAGTTGCATCTCATGACTGTATTAGTTTACATAGCTCCAACACAGGATCAGTGGAAATTCAGCCATCCATCCGACATTTGTCTATAATCATAAATGATGATGATGATGATACCATGGCTCGTGAAAACTTTAGGAGTGAGTTGAGGAAGCTGAAGACAAGGTTAAAGGTTAAACAATTGCATTCTTTGATGTTATTTGGGAAAATTGATGAAAGCTTTGCCAACATTTTGGGTGATTTGTTTAGCGGAGCAAATGCTCTTCGTGTTCTCAGTTTGGTTAACATCACGTCTTCAGTGGAGTCCATGTTACATAACTTTTCAGCATTTGTCCACCTACGATATTTATTTCTGGGAACACAGAGAGAATTGCATTTCCCCCTTGCCATTTCTAGATTCTATCATTTAAGAATTCTGGATATGGAGTTTTGGTATGACTCTGTTGATTTGCCCAAAGATTTGAGCAACCTTGCAAAATTGTGTCGTTTTTACCCTCCAAGTATTGAGTTGTACTCAGATATTCTTAATGTGGGAAAACTTGCACTCTTAGAAGAGTTGAAGATATTTAGAGTCAATAAAGAGGAAGGTTTTGAACTGAAGCAACTAGAGCATTTGAATGAACTAAGAGAGCTTGGTATCTATAACCTTGAGAATATACACACAAAAGAAGAAGCAGACAAAGCAAACCTGATACAGAAAAACTACTTGGAGAGGTTAACATTGGATTGGGACAGTAAGCGGTCTAATATTGAGCCTGATGTGGAAGCAGACGTCCTTGAGAGCCTTAAACCATGCAGATGTCTTCAAGGGTTGTGCATTAGAGGGCACGGAGGCCCCTCTTGTCCAACTTGGCTGGGTGATAAGCTCGCTGTTGAAGCTCTTGAATCTCTTCATCTTGATAGTGTTTCTTGGCAATGTCTCCCTTCTTTAGGGAAGATGTTGGGTCTTGGGAAAGTAAAATTGGAGCGTATTGCTGCAATGAAGGAGTTTGTTATAGATCAAAGCTTTTGCATGCTAAAAAGGCTTGAACTTGTTGGCTTAGAAAGTTTTGAGAAATGGGTACCATCACACGATTCTCATATGTTTCCTCTTCTGCAAGTACTGATTATTAGAGACTGCCCTAAACTCTTGGAATTTCCACTATCAAGCCACATTGTTTACCCTAAACCAGATCAAGGTTGGAACATTGATTGGTTTCCCAAATTGCAAGAACTTGAGATAGAGAACTGTCCAGAATTCATGTTAGTGTCTCATATCCCCTGGCCTGAAACACTATGTTCTGTCAAAATACATGGTGTAAAGCTGCTACGACACCTTCACTACGAATCTAAGTCATACTATAGAGTAGAATTGGTAATAACTGGAAAGGATGATCTGCAGAGCTTAGATCAGGTGTTTGAATTCAGTAACCTGACAGGTGTGGAGTCGCTAGAACTCGTTGGGTGCCCACCTCTAGAGTGGAAGCACCTTCGGATGCTAACCTCACTAAAGATATTGAGTGTACATGGATCAGATGGTCTGGTTGGGCCATTACGAGGTGAGGGTGATGTCGAATGGCAGCTCCCTGTTGAGCATCTTAATGTCAGGGATTTACGTGGTCCTGTTGGGAAGGAATTGACAGAGCTTCTCACCCACCTCCCAAGGCTCTCCACATTGAAGATCACGAGCTGTGAAAATATAAGACAGCTGGCAGTGGGGATGGACGTGACGTCAACAGCAACATCAGGGGTGAAAAAAGAAGATGGGTTGCTTCTCTTCCCGGTCCATCTTTCGGACTCACTGCGGGTGTTGGTCCTCTTGGGTTGCCGAGAGCTGGTCCTGGTGGACCCTTCAACTTTTCGTCATGCCCTGCGATCCCTCAAGATGTTATTGCTTTTTGGCAGCCCCAAGTTCCTATCTGCCATCAGCTCGTTTTCCTACTACCTTTTCCCGTCCTCTCTGCAACAACTCAGTATCGAAGGTGTGGAAGGCATGAGGACGCTGGAGCCCCTCTCAAATCTCACCTCTCTCACCGAATTGGATTTGTTGAAGTGCGCAGATAATCTAAGATGCGAGGGCCTGGGGCCTCTCCTTAACACCGGGGGACAGCTCAGAAAATTACTGGTCCGTGGAGCCCCTGGATTCTTTGCTGGATGGAATCCCAACACGAGGCGGGTTCTGCAGCAGGATGATGGAGGAGGAGAAGAGCAGGAGCAGCATCAGCTTCAGCTTGTTCCCCTACCTGTAGTTTGTTCATCCAAATTGCAGGGGCTCACTACGTTTGACGCCGCGGGGCTCCTTGTTGTGCCCATCTGCAGCTTCCTGTCTTCCTCCCTCACCAACCTGAAACTTCATGGGATCTACAACGACATGGAGCGCTTCACCGAGGAGCAAGAGGACGCCCTTCACCTTCTCGCCTCCCTCCAGCAACTCGAGTTTTGTAAGTTCAACAAGCTTCAACACCTCCCTTCACGGCTGCACAAGCTGACCAACCTCAAGCGATTTGAGGTCTGGTCATGTCCGGCCGTCCGGTTGCTGCCCAAGGATGGCCTCCCCAAATCACTACAACAATTACTTGTCTGTGGTGGGTGTGCCGAGGAGCTAAAGCAGCAGTGCAGGGGCTTAGTGGGGACCATCCCACATATCATATTATAGCGATCCAAGGTAACACAAACAAATTTTGTTGATTTTTCCCAACTCACCCTTTTCTTGCACTATTATAATCTAATCAGTATTTGTTCCCATCTACTATGCAGGTCGTCTCTGCCTTGGAGTTCGCTTGTACATTCTTCTAACCTTGTACAACTCTATTCCTTCCATACATGCCCGCTTGCCTGCCACATGCATGACATGGGGGTCTTGTGGCCGCCTTCTTCCTTCTTGTACTAAAATCTGGTAAGTACATATCAACTTGGACCATACTTCTTCTGTACCGTATCAATTATATGACATCGTCTACTTATGTTCCTGCTATACAAGCGTACCATTTTTTCTCAACGCTTATGAAAAACCCAACATTATTTATGATTTGTTTTTTCATGCTCCTTATCAAAAGTTGGGAAAATCTATGTGATTAGGCCTTTTGTAATTGTCTTTGTTTCTCTTCCTGGAAGAAATTACGAAGGTTCATTTTGAAGGTATTCTTATGTTTGTTCTTGTAGGCTTCTACATAATTTTCATTTGAATTTGGTTGCTCGTCACTCATCAAGACCCACTGCTGGTGTACTTGGCTAGTTCGGATGTGAGTATCAGAATATCACCATGGCATAGTTCGGGATTGAGTTAGACTCCGGTGCCATGCTACATATATTGCCGCCATCTTCTTCCTTCCTATACATAAATCTGGTAGGCTTATCTAACTTGAACTTTACTACTGCTCTACCATATATATCAAGTATAGAAACTTCCACCTATACTCCTGCAATATCAGATTGCCATCTTTCTTCCCAAGACAGCAAAGATGGTTCTCCTATGAAACCATTATTTAATATATTTTTTTCCACATGCCTTGTATTCTTACTTACAATTTGAGAAAATCACTATAATGAGTAAATGCCGTTGAAGAATTTCCTTGTTTTACCTCCTGGACGAATATCATGAAATCTGTCAACTATTCACCCATTTATTTTGGTTTTCTGTGCAGGTGTTCTTATGTCGGTTCTCGTAGGCTTCTGCACACTTTGCATATAAATGTCAGTGACCATCACTCATCAAGTCTTGGGACAGGGATCCCCTGACGTACCACAGGGTAACGTCGTGCCAATGACATGTGGACCTGGGAGACGTGGGTCCTGCAAGTCATCCACCTCCATGTCAGCGTACCGAACGTCAGACGAGCTGCCTCCCAAGTCTTGGTGGTGTACATTGTTAATACGATCAAAACATCACCACAACATGATTGTGGATTAAATCGATGTTCTGCTATTGATATTAAGGTTTGCCATTTTCACTCCCACTGCTACATTCCTATAATTACATGTGTGCTTGCATTCAACATTTTTCTTGGCTTGCTGTGCTGGTGTTCTTACATTATTTCTTTTAGGCTTCCACGTAGGTTGCATTCAAATTTTGATCGGCATCACTCGTCAAGACTACGCTGGGTTTACATGGCTTGATTGGGTGTGAGACCAAAATACCACCACAAATAATTGTGGAATATATGAGACTCTGGTGCTTTGCTTTTGATATTAAGGTTTGCTATATTGACCCTTCCTATTTGAAGACCTACACTATTGGAAGCTCACGTCAGTTACATTGTTACTTCACTTTGTACTTTGTAGATCATCTGTTCAGTCACATAAAGGTACTACCCAGTGGATGCATCTTCATCTGTTAAGTCACGGAAAGGTATGTCACTATGTTCTCTCTTTGCATATATCTCTGTATGGAAGGTGTGGTTGTGTAATTGTTTGTTGCTTCTCTGAAAAAGCAGGAACATTAATTGACCTAGGGTTCCAAAGTTTCAGAATCGACTAAGATTTCTCTGTTTTTAATAGCTGTGGCTTGTGGTACAACTTTGAAACTACATGACACAATATACCAGGTCTGAAGGTATAGCTCCTGTGTTTGGGCTGAAATATTCAAAATTTTCTAGTTATAGTGGAGGCAATAATAGACTTTGTGCAATTTAAAGATCCTATTAATAATCAAAACTAGCTTATTATGTTGACCAGTGCATCTTAGTATAACCTTACATGGATATTGAGTTTTTGATTGCTCTTTCCTCAGTCTGGTAAACACTTTTGGAAACTATTTTTGTTCCCCAATCCAGGGCAGTATCTCTTAGACTTGAGAATCTCCATTTTCTGAGCACTACAGTTTTTTTAATCTTTATATTGAGCTCTGTAACTATTTATTCATGTATGCATTGGTTTCAGTGACAGAACAGTGGAGCTGATCATTCAACGCTTAATCAGGATGTCACTTCTGCCAAGGATTTACTTGCCGTTCGATTGCTTACATGCAAGTCTTGCCTAACTAGTGATGGATCTGTGAGTGGCTCACTCTTACTGCTCTTTTCCCTACTTTCAGTTCAAACACATAGTGCCAGTAGAGCTAATGCCAATTACGTTGCCACTTCAGTTTTGTTAATCAGTCTCCCTGGAAGCAAAAGATTGATTTGGCAAAAAGGCGAGGTTGATCCAGGTAGTCTCATGACACAGCAACCAGAGAAGTTCTTGAAGTACATGGTGCACACTCGTGAGTATACTTGTATTTTAGTGTCTCTTCAAATTGCCTGACCTTGCAATATCTATCCTTGATAACCTTTTCATCATTCTGTTCTTCGTAGGCTGCAGCAAGCGAAACTCGCTATAAGCCTTACACTGGTCATCTATCTGCCAGAAATCGCTTGATGAGTATCTGATAGGCCAATCCCTTTCACCATCATATGGTGTATGGTGTACACTTTTTTAGATTCACAGGGAAACATTTTCCCCGGTTCTATTGAGAACAATGAAACCACGATCATAGTCTGTTACAACTTAAAGCAGGAATAAAAGAAAACCAAAGCTAGAAATCTTTTCTGAAACTAACAAAAGCAGCCGCTGCCTGCCTAACAACATAGCAGAACAAAACAGCTAGCTCTCAGAGCCAAAAGCATAACGGCACCGACAGACAAAGGAGCTGGTCTTCCTCTCATGCCATCTCAGGCGAGAGCACCTTCATTGTGTCCAGGGTAGATTGCGGAGTGGTCCATGTCCCTCCTGGTGCGGGGCGCTTCGCTGAAGGGGAAGAGGCTAAACCATCGTCAGCTCAAACGGGTCTTCAGCACTTGCTCCAGGAAGGCGCAGAATTGGTCCACTTTATAAAGCATCAGATCCTTGAAGATAATCCTCCATCGCCTGATCGATAGGAGAATCATCCTGATAATCTGGTGTAAATTAAGCCAGGGTTGACCATTAAAGATCATATCATTTCTAAATTTCCAAATGCACCATAAAGTAGCTGAACAAACTGAATTTAATACTGCATTCTTTTTGTTGGAAAGCCAAAATCTAGCAATTGATAAGTAGTCAGTTCCAAGTGGAATAGCAAAAAACTTGGAAATGATCTGCCAGATTTCACGAGCTACTATACAATCAAAGAATAAATGATTAATAGTTTCTGACTCAGAACATAGAATACAGCATTCAGGTTTGTTCATGTTTCTTTTTTTCATATTATCTCCAGTCATCAACTTATTTTGAGACAATAGCGAAAGAAAAATATGTACTCTAGGTGGGATAATAAGTTGCCAAACAGCATGAATGAAAATAGGTGTTACTCCTCCAAAATTGATAATAGCATAAAGGGAAGAGGTGGAATATTCTCCTTTATTTTCATATTGCCAGATAAGAGCATCAGTTTCATTAGACAGGGTGATGCTGGCAGCAACTCCTTCCAACTCATGCCATTTGACCATCAGAGAATTTGAAAAATTCCTTCTAAAAGTCTGTTTTAGATCCCTACCATCCCAAATTTGGCTAACAGGTTTATCTTGTTCATTGCAAATTATGTACAAATCAAAATATTGGACAGATAAAGGAGACGTCCCAAACCAGGTATCTTTCCAAAACCTAACTTTGGACCCATCTCCTATTTTCCACCTGTACCCAAATTTAACACTTCTAGCAGCCCACATGACTCCTTTCCAAAACTGTGAAACCCCCACAGTCTGGGCACAGAAGATATTTGGGTTATTAGTGTGATATTTACATCTACAATGTCCTTTCAAATTTTACCATCATCCTTGCAGTATCTTTTGATCCAAGAGCCCAACAGGCAGAGATTAACATTACCCAGGTCAGGGACCCCCAGTCCCCCATATTTCTTTTTCTTACAAATCATTTTCCAGTTGGCAAGGTTTATTTTCCTATGACCCTCAAAATCATTCCAGAGGCAGTTTGCCATCTGAGTATTGATCATGTCCAGGGCCTATTTGGGAAACTTAAAAAAGGACAGTAAATAAATTGGAATGCTAGCTAGACATGCTTTGATCGGAGTTAGTCTAGCTGCATAAGAGAGAAGCTTCCCCCTCCATCCAGCAATCCTCTTTAGTATTTTATCAGTATGGTGTACACTTGTACATACTATGATGATGATTCTTTCGTTGCTATGTGCTATGGCATCGTTTCCTTGTGAATGGTGGCAGGCAAGACACTTGCAGCTTTTGCTGGCCCCTTTGCCAGCACAAGTGTAAGCTACTATTGGCGAAATGGTCAGTGTTCTCTTCGCATCAAGAGCAGGCTTGCCGGAAGTTTTGAGCGTCAGTTCTTATCCCGGGAAATGACGCTTGCTGTTTGAGCATTTGTACTACCCTCGAGCTTCTGAAGGTGGGACGACATAAGCAGAGACACACACATGCGCACGGATCAACAACTGAATTCGCATTGCATTCCGAATGTCTAGGTCGATCGTCGACAACCCGTACATGCATGCGCGCTGCTGAATGCCGCCGGGGGAGGCACGCATGCAAATGCAACAATTTGCTGGAGAAGAAAAAAAATGAGTTACTGAACTACTCATACTTGCGATCGTTATAATCTGACACGGTTTGTTCTGTCTCGGACCTTCTCATCCAGCAATAATATGTTTCCTCTTATATCTAAATACATTATTTTGAACCTCAGATCGCGTGCCAACGTTCGCATTTGGAGTCGGCAGCGCGACGGGATCTAAACCGTGCATGCAAGTCAACCACGGTTAGTTTTTTCTGAAAAAAGTACTCCCTTCGTTTTTAAATATTAGATATTTTAGTTTTGTGAAGAAAATGTATCTATATATATTTTAATGTGTAGGTTCACTCGGATACACATACTAAAAGATGTCTAGATACATTTGCTTCACAAATTTAAAATATCTTATATTTTGAAACGGATGGAGTATAAAAAAAGAGTTGGCAAGGCCCATGTGGAATTAACCCTGACAACTTTGTTTCTGTGTCGCGTTGAGCGCCCAACACGGGCACGTTCCCGGTTATAATTTTCCTTTTTCCCCTCTTATTTCTGTTAGATGTATATATTTGTATATTATAGTTTCCCTATATGTTAGGGGGCTTCCTGCATATTTGCACCACCTGTACCTGTACTATATATTGTGGCCTTTGGCCCTCAGATAATACAAGTTGCATCTTCCTAACATGGTATCACAGCCTAGGGCTCTCTTTTTTTTTGGCACGCGCAACTCGTGCCCTTTTCTCTCCGATATAGCTGCCGCCGGCCGCCGTTTGTCGTCGTCTTCGGCCTCCCCGTCCTCCTCGTTCTTGACTGGCTCGGCCGGTCTCTCCCGTGTCCCCGCCTGGATCACGTCCCCGCCCGCCCGTCGATCCCACCTCGCGGGCCAAGCAGGAGGCCGACCCCGCCCTGCCCGAGATCGAGCCGAGCCGCCCGCCCTGCCCGAGATCGAGCCTCCTTGCCCCGCTCGCTGTTGACGCTGCGCACGCTATTGCCGCCGCCTCGGGACCCTGCCCGTCGATCCCGCCCGTCCTGCCCGAGATCGAGCGAACGAGCTCACCGGCCGCCGCCGCCGGCCGTCGCCGCCGCCGGGAAAAGGTTGCCGCCGGCCGGAATTGGCTGTCCCCGGCCCTTAGGCGGGGCCTCGTGACTTCGTTGGCTTCGATTCGGCCGCCGTCTCCTGCAGGTTTGAGTGCAGGTTTGAGTTGACCAGATCCAGTTTTGATCGGTAAAAAAAAATTGTTGTTTTTGTCGGGCATTTCTTTCTCTCACCCGATGACGCCTTCCGCTGCTCCCGTCTTGCACTCGGACCTTTCTTCGGTTCTTGGTGCTTGTCCGTCGACACCGTGTATGTCGGCTTGCCGCTCTACATCGACTTTCGCGACCTCTTCACGCGGTTATGGCCGCCCTCCGCCGACTTCATCTATGTTGGCTCGCCGCTCTTCGTCGACCTTCGCGGCCTCTTCCCGCTATTATGGCCGCCCTTCGCCGACTTCGTCTACGTCGGCCTACCGCTCTATATCGACTTTCGCGGCCTCTTCCCGTGGTTATGGCCGCGCTTCGCCGATCCCGTCTACGTCGGCTCGTCGCTCGACATCGACTCTTGCGGCATCTTCAGGCGGTTGTGACCGTCTTTCGTCGACTCCGTCTTCATCGGCGTGTTGCTCTCCGTCGCCACCTTTGGCGGCCTCTGTGTGTGTGGGTGACAGATCCTCGTCGGCACCTGATTGTACCTCTCCAGCCGTGCCCCTCTCTGCGCATGAGATAGTGCAGCTTCGATGCCTGCTTGCTGCTTGGGATTCTTCACCGACAGGTTCTGCTGGTTCTGCGACTGAGTTTTCTGGCATTGAGTGACCACCTCCTCCTTTTCCAGGTACATCCCCATGGCTTCTTGATACTGGAGCTTCTTTTCATATGACTCCTGATTCTTCCTTGTTGCATTCTGTTCGACCTGTCGACCCTCCTGTTCGTGTTCTTACTGCCGATGGTACCCCTCACCCAGTCATTAGTCGAGGCATTCTTAGTACTTCCTCGTTTCATGTTCCTTCTGTTGCGCATGTTCCTCAACTTAACATGCAACTCTTTTCTGGTAGTCAGATCGTCGACTCTCGTTGTAGCATCACTCTCGACTTTGATTCCTGTTCTGTTCAGGATCGTCGCACCGACACTATGCTTGGTGCTGGCCCCCGCCGCCATGATGGCCTCTGGGAGCTTCACTGGCTTCGTCTTCCTTCTGATGCCACCGTCGCCAGTTCCTCGGCATCTGTAGCTGTCGCTACTAGCTCTTTTCAGCAGTGGCATCATCGTCTTGGACATTTATGTGGTTCTCGACTCTCGTCTTTAGTTCATCGTGGTGTTCTGGGGTCTGTCTCCGGAAATGCTTCTTTGGATTGTCAGGGCTGTCGCCTTGGTAAGCAGATTCAGCTACCGTATCCTCACAGTGAGTCTGTGTCCGAGCGTCCTTTTGATCTTGTTCACTCTGATGTTTGGGGTCCAGCTCCCTTCCCGTCGAAAGGAGGTCATCGCTACTATGTTCTCTTTATAGATGATTTTTCTCATCACACTTGGATATATTTCATGTCTTCTCCTAGTGAGGTCTTGTCTATCTATAAGAAATTTGCTGCCATGGTTCGTACCCAGTTCTCCACTCCTATTCGTGTGTTTCGTGCAGATTCTGCTGGCGAGTATATCTCTCATTCACTGCGCGCTTTTCTTGCTGAGGAGGGTACTCTTGCTCAGTTTTCTTGTCCTGGTGCTCATGCTCAGAATGGTGTGGCTGAGCGCAAGCATCGTCACCTTCTTGAGACGACTCGTGCGTTGATGATTGCCGCTTCTCTTCCGCCTCACTTTTGGGCTGAGGCTGTTTCCACTGCCACCTATCTCATCAATATTCAACCCACTGCTGCTCTGCAGGGTGGTATTCCTCTAGAGCGCCTCTCTGGTCATCCTCCTGATTACTCGGCGCTTTGTTCATTTGGTTGCGTTTGTTATGTTCTTTTTCCCCCTCGTGAACGCACCAAACTGACCGCTCAGTCTGTAGAGTGTGTCTTTCTTGGATACAGTGATGAGCATAAGGGCTATCAGTGTTGGGACCCCGTTGGTCGTCGGATGCGCATTTCTCGTGATGTCACGTTTGATGAGACGCGTCCTTTCTATCCTCGCCCCACCTCCTTGACCTATCCGATGGAGGATATCTCCTTTCTACTTTTTCCTGACACACCTCCCTCTGTTCCTATTGATCCTCCTTCGGGACCTATTCTTGCTGATGTCTCACCTTCGACCCCGTTGTCCTCCTCCCCACCTAGTTCTCCTACTTCTTCACCTGATCCTCCACCCACCTCACCGTTGTCTCATTTTCCCTTCCATTAGTCTCGTCGCTCTCATGCTCCAGATCCTCCTCCTGATGTTCCTTCTTCTTCTTCTTCTGATATGTCTTCTTCTTCTGACGAGCTTCCATCTCCCCTTCCGGCGACTCGTCTTCGTCGTCCACCTGATCGTTACTCTCCTAGTCAGTACGGTCTCTCTGTTGCCCTCGAGCCGACTTCTTATCAGGATGCTGAGCGTCATCCCGAATGGCAGCTTGCCATGGCTGAGGAGATTGCTGCGCTTGAGCGCACTGGCACCTGGGATCTTGTCTCTCCCCCTCCCGGTGTTCGTCCCATCCCGTGCAAGTGGGTCTATAAAATTAAGACCCGCTCTGATGGATCTCTTGAGCGCTATAAAGTGCGTCTTGTGGCTCGTGGCTTTCAGCAGGAGCACGGCCGTGACTATGATGAGACCTTTGCCCCTGTGGCTCATATGACCACTGTGCGCACTCTTCTTGCTGTCCCTTCTGTTCGACACTGGTCTGTGTCTCAGCTTGATGTTCAGAACGCTTTCCTCAATGGAGAATTGAGTGAGGAGGTTTACATGCAGCCTCCTCCTGGGTATTCTATTCCCGATGGGATGGTTTGTCGTCTTCGGCGTTCTCTTTATGGCCTAAAACAGGCCCCTCGTGCCTGGTTTGAGCGCTTTGCCTCTGTGGTGACTGCTGCTGGTTTCTCTCCCAGTGCTCATGATCCAGCGCTGTTTGTTCACACTTCTCCTCGTGGACGCACTCTTCTCCTTATCTATGTTGATGATATGATCATTACTGGTGATGATCCTGAGTATATTGCCTTTGTTAAGGCTCGTCTTCGTGATCAGTTTCTTATGACTGATCTTGGTCCTCTCCGCTACTTTCTTGGGATTGAGGTCTCCTCCACTTCTGATGGCTTTTCTATCTCTCAGGAAAAGTATATTCAGGATCTTCTTGCTCGTGCTGCTCTTGGGGATGAGCGCACTATTGAGACTCCTATGGAGCTTAATGTTAAGCTTCGTCCTACTGATGGTGAGCCTCTTCCTGACCTGACGCGTTATCGCCATCTTGTTGGGAGTCTTGTTTATCTTGCTGTCACTCGTCCTGACATATATTATCCTGTTCATATTCTGAGTCAGTTTGTCTCAGCTCCTACCACTGTTCACTATAGTCATCTCCTCCGTGTTCTTCGCTATCTTCGTGGCACGATCACTCGTCGCCTTTTCTTTCCTCGTTCCAGCTCCCTCTAGCTTCAGTGCTACTCGGATGCTACGTGGGCGAGTGATCCTACGGATCGTCGTTCCCTTTCTGCTTACTGTGTGTTTCTTGGTGGTTCGCTCATTGCTTGGAAGACGAAGAAACAGACAGCGGTTTCCCGTTCGAGTGTTGAGGCTGAGTTGCGAGCTATGGCCTTGTTGACTGCTGAGGTGACTTGGTTACGGTGGTTGCTTGCGGATTTTGGGGTCTCTGTTACGACACCCACTCCAGTTTTGTCTGACAGTACAGGTGCTATCAGTATTGCACGTGATCCGGTAAAGCATGAGCTTACCAAGCATATTGGTGTTGATGCTTTTTATACACGTGCTCAGGTGCAGGCTCAGGTTATTACGCTTCAGTATGTGCCTTCAGAGTTACAATTGGCGGACTTCTTTACAAAGGCACAAACTAGAGCGCAACATGATTTCTTACTCTCCAAACTCAGTGTTGTGGATCCACCATGAGTTTGAGGGGGGGGGTGTTAGATGTATATATTTGTATATTGTAGTTTCCCCATATGTTAGGGGGCTTCCTGCATATTTGCACCACCTGTACCTATACTATATATTGTGGCCTTTGGCCCTCAGATAATACAAGTTGCATCTTCCTAACAATTTCTACATATCTATTAAGTGCTTCTGGTGGACACTCAGTTGAACAAATCAACAATATCCCACAAACTATTTTTACAGGTTATCAAACTCTCGGAACCTTCCTGTCCCGGTGTGAAGCTTCATTTGGTAGTATGGCCTTCTAGCAACTTTCTCGCCCAAGATGCATGCTAGGCGGCAAATCCCCCTCCACCATCGGAGATCATGGCTGATGGAACTCTAAATTACGGAAAGGGGGATGATGATCGTGCTGAACTCGTGGAGGTTGTGTCTCTCCCATTTCAGCCCCTCATGTCTATTCCTCAGGATCATCTTGCGCGTCTCTTATTCTGGTAAGACGAATGGATTGATAGGTTTCTTACACCGTGTTGCATGTTGATACGTTGGAGGCTGAACTCTGATCATCTGTGCCTGCAATGTTTGTTCAGGTGTATGCTGCTGGGCCACTACATCCGAGGCCTCGAGCGCTGGTCAGTGCTTTCGCAGCTCCTGGCAGTGTCTAGTGACGCGAGGTTGTGATTTCTGTGGTGACACTTGCCATGCTTAGCATTGTGAAGCTTTTTCCGGTCGGTTGCCGTCTCCTGTGGGCATGGAAATGTTCGGGCTGTTCCGTATCACTTTTGGCCGTGTAACAGGAAAGAGAAGGTCCACAGAGACCAGCATATGTGAGCTCCTGTTCTCTGTTGCCTCAAAAGCTTGGAACGGTCGAGTTCCCTGTGGATTGGCGGGTACTACCTTTGAAGTTACCAGGTGGTGTTTCTTTTCGCTTCCTCGTGTTGTGCATATGTTGTGGTAGTTTTCCTAGCAATAACCTCTGCGGCTCTTTTGTCATCTGTAAAGTTTGGTTCTTGATGTGGTTTGTATATCGTACTGTATATAGTTGAATCGCATTGGTTATTTGTAATATGTAACTTGATGGGTGTTTTGAGAAAGGTTCAGTGCTACAAGAGACACTTTGGTTGGTAGCATCCCTAAAAGTAAGATAAAATCGACTCCACTACATCTTTGTCTAGAAAATTCTGTAAATTTACACAGAGAAACTAAAAATACAGTCCTGCTATGATTCAAAATTTTGTATTCTAGTCTTTCTGACACTTCATAGTGACTTCTTGCTTCTCTGTTTGCAGATTACACATGACTTGGAATTTTATGGAATGCTTATCTTTTGTTTCACTATTTTTCCCAAAAAAGAATTGATAGGGGTGTCACTAGCATTGTAATAACCTTTTAGGGGTGGTGCTGGTGTCACTAGAACGTTTGGCCATCCATAATGCAATGCTATAGTGCTAACCAAGATTTGGGTAGGCCTTGGAAATCCTTGCACCGATGTGGATATGAATCTATTTTATACCGTCACCAAAATCACCGTGGGGAATGGTGAAATGACTCCGTTTTGGGAGGCCCCATGGCTGAATAGTTCTAAGCCGAAGGACATAGATCCATTGTTTTCCTGATCTCATTGAGAAAGAATTGGAATATCAAAGCGGCCCTTTCAAACGATGCATGGATCTCGAAGATCAACATGAACGCATCTCTCCATGGAGACAATTTCATATCTAGCTCATACTGCCTTGAAATCACCCCATCCAACTCTTTATCAACCTAGCTGTTGATAGTAGCATTCTGCTGATGACTATCCTTGAAAACTATGCTGAAATCTGCCTATTGTCCATTGTCTTTTGCACTGTTATCCTCCATATTTAGAGAAGGAGTTGATCTAGGGCATTGGCAGGGGCTTGATTGACAACCAGAACCCCACCAAGCATAGGTCCACTTTGCTACACAATTTCGCCAGTTCAAACCATATACTGTATCACCACTTAGACTCTTAACAGTTGTTAAGAGTCTAAATAACTAGAAGAACACCCTGCACATTGCAGCGGAAATCTCTTTAAAAACTTTACTACATGAAATTGTCTATAAAAATCTAAAGATTCAGTTAGTTAGAATATTTAAGAGTTTAAATATAATTGACATGATATTATTGTGTATTTGTGAACAAAAAATGGTGAAGTGGTCAATTGTATTAATTAAAATAATTGGTAAGGTGGATATGTTGCATGCAAAGATATAATGTTAGTGGAATGGCACAAATAATTGATTGACTAATATAGTGGATGATGTGGATAGCTTGCATATTGAGATAGACAGCTTAAATGACCCCTTAGTAAGGTTTTTCTTTAAAGGAAGTATAGATTGCATAAGCATAAACTTTAGGCTGAACAGTGGGAAGTATTATACACTAGTATCATGATATTAGTGTATGTTACTACTCTTGCAATGCATAGTATTATATTGTTGTATCATAATTTCATATTATTTATTGCTTTGTAGAATATTAATGTAAATATGTGTACTAGATCTATTTGTATTTAATTTTTCTAGTTATACATGTCATGATAAAGAATCATGGCATGATACTACTATCTTTTCTCTCTTTATTAATTGATGCGTCACATCAACTTTTTTGCCAATATGGTATACATGATACTCCAATGATAGCTAGTCTTACTCTTTTTTTTCTTCAAAATGAAGGGTCTACCCAAGCCTCCCAATAAAAGAATCAGTTTCACAAAATTCTATGATAATGCATGGTGGCAGCGGAGCAGCAATGGAGGGGATTGGAGGAGCGAAGTGCAGTTACACGGGGGTTGGGTGGCTGGCGGCTAGGGTTTCTACCGTGGGTGCTCGTTTTTATACCACCGCGGTGAAAACAATAAATGTACAAGATTCGCAGGAAGGACGATCCGACGGATGATAAAATCTAATTTACCTCGAGGCGAGCGCATCTCTCCATAGAGACAATTTCATATCTAGCTCATACTGCCTTGAAATCACCCCATCCAACTCTTTATCAACCTAGCTGTTGATAGTAGCATTCTGCTGATGACTATCCTTGAAAACTATGCTGAAAATCTACCTATTGTCCATTGTCTTTTGCACTGTTATCCTCCATATTTAGAGAAGGAGTTGATCTAGGGCATTGGCAGGGGCTTGATTGACAACCAGAACCCCACCAAGCATAGGTCCACTTTGCTACACAATTTTGCCAGTTCAAACCATATACTGTATCACCACTTAGACTCTTGTTAAGAGTCTAAATAACTAGAAGAACACCCTGCACATTGCAGCGGAAATCTCTTTAAAAACTTTACTACATGAAATTGTCTATAAAAATCTAAAGATTTAGTTAGTTAGAATATTTAAGAGTTTAAATATAATTGACATGATATTATTGTGTATTTGCGAACAAAAAATGGTGAAGTGGTCAATTATATTAATTAAAATAATTGGTAAGGTGGATATGTTGCATGCAAAGATATAATGTTAGTGGGATGACATAAATAATTGATTGACTAATATAGTGGATGATGTGAATAGCTTGTATGTTGAGATAGACAGCTTAAATGACCCCTTAGTGAGGTTTTTCTTTAAAGGAAGTATAGATTGCATACGCATAAACTTTAGGCTGAATAGTGGGAAGTATTATACACTAGTATCATGATATTAGTGTATGTTACTACTCTTGCAATGCATAGTATTATATTGTTGTATCATAATATCATATTATTTATTGCTTTGTAGAATATTAATGTAAATATGTGTACTAGATCTATTTGTATTTAATTTTTCTAGTTATATGTGTCATGATACAGAATCATGGCATGATACTACTATCTTTTCTCTCTTTATTAATTGATGCGTCACATCAACTTTTTTGCCAATATGGTATACATGATAGGGATTTCTATTTTCGTGCCCTCGGGTCGTTAGTTGTACTCAGTTTTCCCCAGCTCGTTAGTTTTTCCTCAGTTTTCCCCAAGCCGTTGTCTGAAACCCTCAGAAGGAGCTCGGGCGGGAGGATTCTCGTTTAGTTGACCGTTTCCGTGCTGACGTGTGGGGCCGCGTCGTGTGGGGCCGCGTCGCGTGGGGCTGGTAGAAAGGGACCACGTGGGATAGGACGAGACCGCGTTTGGTTGTATGTGAGAGCTCGGTTCTGTCTCTCTCGGGCCAAATTGGCATTGCTTTTTCAGAGCGCCTTTTCAGAGCGCCTTTTTCCCCTCTCTCTCTCTGTAACAGTTCTCTCTCTTTTTACCAAATTAGTATCAAATCTAGTGAAGCTTCTATTTCTGTCTTTCTTCAATGATTGTTGCCTTTTGGCCCTCGTTTTTTGCCCAATATGGTAACAAATCTAGTAGCAAATCTAGAAGCTAGTATAGGATAAATTCACAGCAGCATAATAAATCTAGAAAACTAAGTATAATACATAAACTGCATACAGCAGCCAAAAGTAGCCAATAACGATGTTAATGTTTACGACAAACTAAGCTGAAAATAATACAAGACGCAATGTATGCCCAATATGAAGATTAGGATACCCCAGGATGAATGAATCTGTTCTTCATTCATCATATATATATTCGTCGCTACATTTTCTGGTCCGAAAGAAATATTCATTAAACTCCTTCCGTCTGCAGTGTGCAGCCAATACATCCTCCAAACGGTATGTCCTTTGTTTATCTTTCAGACCGTACTTTCCTAATCTATCCACACATAGTGGCCACTCATCCCAGGCGTTCATATCATCAAAGTACTCTCTGATATAACCCAAATCCGCGTAGTAGATGCAGCCAGGTCGAAGTGTCGGGTGCACTCTGGTGTCGACGGAGATACACCGGACATGATGGACGAAGAAGGCACGACTGCCAATGTTACTGACGGCATGGAGAGAGCGGCTCTCAGTGTCCACACGGTACACCAATGTTTGACCTTCCTCCAAACGACCGCCCAACAACACAAGCAGCAGATCACCATCCGACTTCATAAGGTAGAACTTGTCATTTCCAAGTTCTGGAAATAAAAATAGTGTCTCCATATTGACATTGCTCGCGCCCTGCTCCAACTGGACATTGTTGGTGTACACTAATGTTCCGAACTCAAAATTGTTCACAGCTAGTGCATAGAATTCATCATTGAACGTGGTAATGCAACGCATAGAATGGTGCTCGATTGAAAATCTTCCTTCTCCCCAATCTTCATCTATACCCTTAGTTGGAGTGCTCTCATCGACCCAAGCAATTTCCACCGGGTAATATGTGGAAACGAAGAGCATAGTCGGGGACTTCATTACAGTGACTGACTCCAGAATAACAGATGGCATCTGCGCCTCAAATATAGTGTTCGATGTCTTTGTGAGTGGGTTCAGAAGCCGTATCTTGTGCGGCTGGTTCTTCTGGGCAAGCACGATGACGCCACGGCAAAAGCTAACGAAGTAGTATCTTAAATATATGGGATTGATGAAGATAACATTCAGCACTAAGATGTTTACGATTGAAAATAAAAGGATTAACTCTATAGATATGGAGGAATTTGAACCTTGCATGAACTTCCGTTAGATCGATGGTGACGTAGCGGGATGTGCGGAGGTGGAGGAAGGAGAACTCAGTGGCGCGTGGAAGGGCGTGCTCTACCATGATCCATTCGTGCAGGTGCACGTCGGGCTCAGGTAAATCTGAGCGCCAATTAGTACAAACTTGCCTCAAAGCAGAGTAGGTGTCCACGTACTCCTCGTTCGCCAGTAAGCAGGCGCCGATCTTGTGAAGTGGTCCGTCAGCGCTGAGAGAGGCCCAGTTCACGGAGGTGCCGCGCCTGGATGCACCGCCCTCAGAGGCGACGGGCTCGGCGGCGACGGCCTCGGATGCGACGGCCTCGGCGGCGACGGGCTCGGATGCGACGGGCTCGGAGGCGACGGGCTCGGGGGCGACGGCCACCGGCGCATTCTTCTTCTCCATCGCCGGCAGGGGAGCGCGCGTAGGGCGGCTGGGGTTTTTTAGAGAAGGTGATGGGACGTGAGAGGCGTGGTTGCGTGCGCGAGTTATAATGAGACTGTGTGCAGAGGGAGGGAGAGAGGGGCTCTGTACTGGCAATGTGACGGTTCGTCTCAGCAGTTGACGTTTGGTCTCAACACGCGCACCGCGCGGCTAACCGCTGCTCACCGCGACACGCGTCCGTGGGACTGCACGTCAGCACCGTTACGTGTACTCAGTTCTACCCTCTAGTCTTACACTGGAAAAATATCTGTACTCAGTTTTCCCCTCGAGTACTAATACTGGCTAGTGCAATATACTCAGTTTTACCCTCAAGTGGCTGGTCAACAGAGAGTCAACAAATGGGATTAAGCTATCTAATTGAGTCATTTCATGCGCAAAAAAATTCAAAAAAATAAAATCATAGTGCCTCCTACTCATGGAGTCTTGTTACGCGACCTGCCACGTAGACAATCATATATAAATCAAATTTTAACACAAATGGCCACTTCTCAAATCACTACTAGCTATGAAGGTTCATGGCTTTCCACTCAAACCCCTTCTCAAAACATCTATACCCAAAACATAGTTTGTCTGAATGAGGCCATAATTTTTACACTCATGTATATTTGAATTGCTAATACTTTGAGGTAGGCCAACCTGGGTTTCATTGTACAAAACATATGTTTTTCTTTTTCTAAATCTCTTATTTAAATTTCTTAGCCTATTTACTATTTACTTGCCCTTGTATCCTTGATACTACTCAGTTTTACCCTCTCCCTTCTCACAGAAGCCCAAACTTGGCCTGATTGGTCGAGCTGTTGTCACACGGATCGTGCCCACCTACCGTCGATCCTATGATCTAACGGGCAGGATCGTGCCACCCTCTCTCTATTTGTCGGTGGCAAACTACTACCCCTCTATGTATGCTAAATGACGAGTTTGCCACCGGATTCAATAAGTTGGGTAATCACGAATTTCTTATAGGCATTACTTTTCATGGTAAAATGATAAATTATCACGAATTTCCATTTCTTGTAGGCTTTACTTTTCACAGTAAAATGATGAACTATCACGAATTTCCATTTCTTTTAGGCATTACTTTTCACGGTAAAATGATAAACTATCACGAATTTCCATTTCTTGTAGGCATTACTTTTCACGTTGAAATGATAAACTATCACGAATTTCCATTTCTTGTAGGCTTTACTTTTCACGGTAAAATGATGAACTATCACGAATTTCCATTTCTTTTAGGCATTACTTTTCATGGTAAAATGATAAACTATCACGAATTTCCATTTCTTTTAGGCATTACTTTTTTGTTGAGATATAAACCACCCCCACAACGGTCATCTCCTCCTTAATTTATTGTGTAAACCCCACAACGGTCATCTCTACCTTAATTTATGGTGTAAACCCCACAACGGTCATCTCTCCCTTATAAACCCCCACAACGGCCATCCCTCATGTCAATAGGTTCTGCCTCTCTCTTCTTCGTTTCTGCCTCTCTCTTCTTCGTTCACATACACTTGATCCATTGCCATGGCTTCCACGTCTCGGACGCCGACCAGAAGGGGAAGGGGAAGGGGAAGGGGAAGGGGAAGGGGAAGGGGAAGGGGAAGGGGAAGGGGAAGGGGAAGGGGCGGCCGGGGTGGTGGATCATCATCATTGCCACCACCACCGTCAACACTGCCATTGATCATAGAGGAGTTCTTCATCACCATCTATGAAGACCCTTTGGCCAAGAAGGTACATACGCGCTCCCACATATATGATGCATGTGATTAATTATGTGCATGTTCTAAAAAACCTTTAATTTCAAACGATCGGCGCTCGATCTCTTTGCAGGCATTCCTACATAAGTTTGCGGACTATCTTGACGGCCAGGAGCCCGCAAAGGTGTATCTGCGAGCAGCTGACTGCGGTCCTCGTCTCTGGACCGTGGAGGTCCTATTTGACGGACAAGGCCGGATGTACCTCGACAAGGGCTGGGAGAATTTCGCCATCGCGCACAGTGTGGATTTCGGCTGCTTCCTACACTTCAAATGTGAAGGCGATTATGTGCTCACAGTGTCGGGGGGATGACCCCCGGTAGGGTCAAGAGGCTAGGAAGATACAAGGAATATGGTTGACTTTTATGTCGGTTGATCAAAGCTGGGTCTGGCCGGAATATAAGAGCGTCGGCCAAGAAGTACAAGGTACAGGGATGGTGAGTCCCATCGAGAGCAATCAGGGGCAAAGTCAAGGGTGGCAGCCGTCGTCACCTAGTCCAATTTGGACTATAGCCAGTGTCATATGCATGTATGTGACCGTTGTAACCCTGGCCACCACTATATAAGGTGGCACAGGGAGCCCTAGCCAAGGGTTGGTCGATCCTTAGTCTCTCAGTGGATAGTTCATCTTCCTCCTCTCCCAGAGAGCTTGGAAGAGCCATTGTTGTGTACTCCATCGATCCAAATATACAACCAGTAGAGCAGGAGTAGGGGTGTTATCTCCTTTCGAGAGCCCCGAACCTGGGTAGATCTGTGTTCCTTTCTGTCGTCCTTTTCAGCTCGTTCCCCTCTCCCGAATCCTCCAGCATCTAGTTCGGCCCCCATTTAAGCCATCCTATGGCATATGTTGTTTCACCACGACGACATTTGGCGCCCACCGTGGGGCAGATCGATATGCTGGGTGGAGTGTTCATTCGGACGGGGTCCGTGATAGCAGCTTCGGGAGTGCGCGTGGTCTCTGGCCTCGTCCAGAGGCTAGGCTCGCTCAGCTTCATCAGTGACAACGCCGGATGTCTCGGCGGCCGGCCGTTCCCCAGGGATGGCCGGATCATGTCTTTCAGTTCCCACGAGGTGTACGTGGGGACTGAGAGTATTTGCAGGAAGAAGGTGCTGGTGGCGGCGGATCCTCCGTCGCATCTGCTGGCTCACGCTGGGCGTAGCGCTCGCCCAGTAGAGTCGGCAGAGGTGATGATGGCCGGCACATCCGTGCCGCCGGCAGATGGTGCCGGTAAAGCGGCAGCAGCAGCAGGAGAAACTCCCTCGGAGCCTCCGAAGGCCAAGAGGTTGGCACGTCCTCCGTTGGAGCGTGTTGAGAACCTGGCCGGCACTTCCGGCGTGCCGGCTAGGGGCCAGGTGCTTCTTCCCATCATCGATCGGCTTCTTGAGCCGATGCGATCCGGCGATGATCCGGAGCAGACGAAGGAAATTCTGGAGGGATCTCGCCAGGCCCTCGTCGACGAGGCCCTGGCCATGCATCAGGAGCGCGAACGGTTTAACCGGTAACTCCATGAGTATGAGGTAGCCCATGGTTTTACTCCTGTGGTAACCCGGCCTAGCCAGATAGATGAGATTAGAACTAGAGGTAGAGATCTTAACACTGAAATAGATAAGGGTGCTAGAGATAAGAGTCATACTGCAACTAGTACAGTACCTAAGGTAATCTATAGCTCGCCTGTGAAGAACCTTAGAGCAGTAGCAGAGGTAGCTAAGGACTTATCTATGTTGTCCGGCGAAGCACTGCGTGAGCAGCAAGCCCGGCTTAACCATCTTTTGTCTGAAGCTACCAAGCAGCAGGAGGCCTTTAAAAAGGCAAACCCAGGTGCCGGGGCATCCCAGTACGTTGTGTCGGCCGGAGGTGCCGGCGCGAGGTCGAAGGGCCAAGCTTCGTCCCCGCATCCAAGCGCCCGACGTGCCGGAAGTGTGACCTCTGGCCGCCGGGACAAGCAGATCCAAGTGTATGATCCGGCAGTCGCTGGAAAGCAGGCGGTGGTGCAGAAGAGTGCTGGCCAAGCTGACAAGAATGTCGGCAGCAAGAAGGCCGGTCAGAATGTGCCGGCCGGGCAAGGAGCAGCTTCGGCTGGAGGCGGCCGAAGTAACAGTGCAGCCCGACGTCAGCAGCAGGGCACCGGACATGCGGGGCAGCAGCAAGGCACGGGTCAGCCAAGACACCGTGAAGATGATGGGAACTCCGCTCTGGCAAGGACGGGATATCAGCAGCAATGTCAGCAAGGCCAGCAAAATGAGCAGTGTCAGCCAAAGCAGCAGCAGCAAAAAATGATCGCAGGTCCTATCGCATCCCGGCTCGGACCCCGGTCCCTGGCTGCAAATGACGCGCGCTTCAAGCTGGACAGGATCCACCAGTCAGAGTTGGTGGAGAGACAAGGAGCTCCGGGTCCTATGTGCTTTGGACCCCGGATTATGGGTGAGCCAGTGCCTTACTGTTTTTAGCTCGCGCGTGGCGCGAGAACATATAACGGCAGTACAAAACCGTAAGATTGGTTGGAGGACTACTCCACTGCGGTGAATATCGCCGGAGGAAACCTCAGGTGGGCGGTATGATATGTGCCGCAGATGCTTGAAGGACCAGCCAGGATATGGCTGAACAATCTGCCGGCCGGAAGTATCAATGGCTGGGTTGATTTTGAAGAGCAGTTTGTGTCGAACTTCACCAGCACTTACAAGAGACCCAACCGCCCGCAGCAATTAGCTAACTGCCGGCAAGGAGAATATGAGACTGATCGTGACTACTTGACCAGGTGGTGCACGTTGCGCAATTCCTGCGAAGGAGTTGTCGAGCAGCAGGCCATCATGTGGTTCGCTCATGGGTGCCGGCATGGCACCATGTTGTGGCAAAAGCTTCAGAGGGAGATGCCGGCCACATTGGCCGAAACAATCAAGATTGCCGACAGTTATGCATTGGGGGATCCCATGCAGCCCACCCTTGATTCACAAGGACAGGGGCAAACCCAGCGGAACAATAACAACGCCGGGAGACCGGGGCAGTTCTATCGCCCCGATAACCGGAATAAGAGGAGGGATGAACGGCCGGATTATCAGTATGGCTCGGCACAAGTAGCGGCCGTAGAGGAAGAGCAAGGGGCACCGGCAGTAGCCAGCGTCCGAGATATGAGGGCTATCAGCAGCCTCAGCAGCAGCAGCAGCAACAACCGCAACAGCAAGCACAGCCCTTCCAGAAAAAGAATGTCTGGATCAACAAGAATGCCGGCGGCGGCGCCGGCCAGAAGAAGCAATGGCCGAAGTATACGGTGGGTTTGGCCATGGACAAACCTTGTGTGTTTCACACATTCCAGCCGGGTAAGCTGGCGAATCATTTGACCAGAAACTGTTCATGGCTGGACGACATATTGGCGGGTCGTGCAGGTCCTTTTGGGACGGCAAGATCACCTATCCCGGCAGCTCCATCGCCGTTGACAGGTGCAAATAC
Source organism: Dactylis glomerata (assembly GCA_007115705.1). Classification (NCBI taxonomy): domain Eukaryota; kingdom Viridiplantae; phylum Streptophyta; class Magnoliopsida; order Poales; family Poaceae; genus Dactylis; species Dactylis glomerata. The sequence continues at coordinate 1,445,892 of QXEO01000165.1, forward strand.
AGTTGCAATCCCGCCCGGGCCGGTTAATCCCGGAAACCAGAGCAACGCCGGAAATGCCGGCGTAAATCAAGTAGATCAGAGCTATAATTCGGAGTACTGTGCCGGAGGCCCAGGAGCGGGCCGGAATGAATACAAGGAGCCCGATCAGAGCTACATGGTCTTTGAGACCGAGAGAACGGACAAGCAGAGTTTATACCGGCGAAGTTTGGAGGTAAACGCCGTTATGTCGGCGGTCCCAAAGTTGATGCGCTGGTCTGACCAGGCGGTAGGCTGGGACAGAGCAGATCATCCCAAGATCATGCCAAACCCCGGTGGGTATGCTTTGGTAATGGATCCAACATTTGTCGAGCCAGCAAACAATGTGAGGTTCAGCAAAGTCCTCATTGACAATGGAAGCAGCATCAACATCATGTACCGTGATACGATGCAAAAGCTAGGTATCAAGGATAATATGCTGGAGCCGAGCAGGACAACATTCCACGGCATTGTGTCGGGGCTTTCATGTGCACCGATGGGCAAAATCCGGGTGGATGTCATGTTTGTCAACCGGGATAACTGCAGGGTGGAGAACCTCATGTTCGAGGTGGTGGATCTAGACAGTCCTTACCATGCGTTGCTGGGCAGGCCGGCATTGGCCAAATTCATGGCCTCTACTCATGTGGCCTATCTGAAAATGAAGATGCCGGGGCCCAGAGGGGTGATTACCATCATTAGTGATTACAAGCGCTCAATGGCGTGTGCCACAGCCGGGTCTAACCTGGCCGAGACTCTGATCATTGCAGAGGAGAAGAAGAGGCTCAAGCGAGCAGTGGAAATTGCTGGAACAGTCGCGACCGGCAAATCTATGCCGGGCATGACAAATCCAGGTGGTAGTGCTTCTTTTCAAGTGGGCAAGGAAGTCAAGAAGGTGCCTCTGGATGAGGTTTTCCCGGAGCGCTATGCCCTCATCGGGGCAGGTTTGGACCCCAAATAGGAAAGCGAGCTCATCAGCTTCCTTCGTGAGAATCGGGATATCTTTGCATGGTCTACTGCTGACCTGCAAGGTGTGCTGAGGGAGCTGGCTGAGCACGTACTACATGTAAGGCCGGATGCAAAACCGGTGAAGCAACCGCTCCGGCGGAATGCGGATGATAGGAGGAAAGCAATTTGGGAGGAAGTGGCCAGGCTCTTAGCTGCCGGCTTCATCAAGGAAGTACTGCATCCGGATTGGGTGTCTAATCCGGTTTTGGTGGAAAAGAAGAAGGATGAGCCCGCCATAGTGAAAGTATGGCAGATGTGTGTTGATTACACCAACTTGAACAAGACATGTCCTAAAGATCCATTCCCGCTCCCTCGGATCGATCAAGTGATTGATTCCACAGCTGGATGTGAACTGTTATCATTTGTAGATGCCTATTCTGGTTTCCACCAGATCCCTTTGTATGAGCCGGATCAAATAAAGCTATCCTTTATTACCCCGTATGGGGCTTATTGCTATCTCACTATGCCGTTCGGTTTAAGAAATGCCGGCGCAACTTACCAGAGGTGTATGGAAAAGTGTTTGCATGACCAAATAGATAAAAATGTGCAGGTATATGTCGACGATGTCGTCATAAAGACCAAGGAAAGCAAGACTCTAATAGATGTCCTCCGGGAAACCTTTGCGAATCTGAGGAGATTCCGGATGAAGCTGAATCCGGCCAAATGCACCTTCGGCGTGCCGGCAGGCAAGTTGCTTGGTTTCCTGGTTTCCAGCCGGGGTATTGAGGTAAATCCCGGCAAAATTCGTGCCATAGAGAGAATGAAGCCGCCGACGGATTTGAAGGAAGTACAGAAGTTCACTGGGTGCCTTGCATCCCTGAGCCGCTTCATAAGCCGGCTAGGAGAGAAAGTTTTGTTGTTATATCAGTTGATAAAGAAGTCCGACACATTTGTTTGGACAGCGCAAGTAGATGCAGCTTTCAAGGAGTTGAAACAAATGTTGTCAACAGCGCCGGTGTTAGCATCTCCGATGCCTAGGGAACCGATGTTGCTCTATATAGCGGCGACCAACAGGGTTGTCAGTGTAGTGGTGGTAGTAGAACGAGAGGAAGGAGGCAAAACCGTGCAGCGGCCGGTATATTATTTGAGTGAAGTCCTTTCCACCTCGAAGCAAAACTACCCACACTATCAGAAGATGACTTATGGGGTCTATATGGCGGCCAAGAAGCTCAAGCATTATTTTCAGGAGCATCCAATCCGGGTAGTGGCCGAGGCCCCTATCTCAGAAATCATAGGCAACAAAGATGCCAGTGGCAGGATAGCCAAGTGGGCAATAGAGTTGTCACCGTATACTCCTCAATATGACAAAAGAGATACAATCAAGTCACAGGTGTTGGCTGATTTCTTCATCGACTGGGCAGAGATACAATATGAGCCGCCGTTGCCCGATGCAAACTATTGGAGGATGCATTTCGATGGGTCCAAGACAATTCATGGCTTGGGTGCCGGCATAGTTCTCACTTCACCCAAGAATGACCAGTTGAGATATGTTTTGCAGATCCACTTTGCAGCATCAAATAATGTGGCGGAGTATGAGGCACTTGTGCATGGTTTGAAGGTGTCCAAGGAGATAGGCATTCGCCGGATTATGTGCTTCGGTGACTCAGATTTGGTGATTCAGTAGTGTTCCGGCATATGGGATGCCCATGATGCAAACATGGGCTCCTACCGTTTTTTGGTGCAGCAACTGAGTGGATACTTCGAAGGTTGTGAGTTCCGGCATGTTCCTCAGGCTCAGAACAAAGCAGCCGATACGTTGTCCAAGCTGGGATCTTCCAGAGATTCAATTCCGCCCGGCATTTCGTTGGAACATTTAAGGAAGCCATCAATCAAGCCCTCGCCAGAGTCATCGTCCATATATGTTCCGCCAAGCCCAGAAGATGCAGTTCCGATGGAGATAGATGCCGGAGCCAGTTCAGATAACCTGGGGACTGCTCTCTCAGTCCCGGGGACTGGGCCGGCATATGCAGTGAGTGCAGTATTCCGGAGCAGAGATAAAGGCAAAGGTAAAATGTATCAAGAGATTATGCCGGCATACCCGGGAACTGCTCCGGCCTACCCGGGGACTGATCCATTTGTCCCGAGGACTTCGCAGCCCATGGAGATCGATTATATATCGGTCAAAATGATGGAGATAGATCAGGCAGTGTTCACTGTGAGGGAAGTACCCTTATGGGCACGTCCCATAATGGATTTCTTGGTAGATGGTCAAGTACCGGCGGATGAAACTGAGGCATGCCGGGTTACAAGGAGATCCAAAGGATATACCATCATCAACAAGGAAATATACAAGAGAAGTGCCACCGGAGTGTTGCAGAGATGTGTTGAATCTGCTGAAGGCCTGGAGATGCTCCGGGAAATTCATCAGGGGGAGTGTGGTCACCACGCTTCATCCAGAGCACTTGTGGCAAAAGTATTCCAGCATGGGTTTTACTGACCGACGGCACTGCAAGAGGCAGAAGACTTGGTCCGGAAATGCAAGGGGTGTTAGATGTATGCCCACCAGATTCATCAGCCGGCATCAGCGTTGAAGACTATCCCGATAACCTGCCCTTTACTGTTTGGGGCCTGGATATGGTCGAGGCTTTTAAGCCGACAAGGGGAAAGATGACCCATATTCTGGTCATGGTGGATAAGTTCACCAAGTGGATTGAGGTGAAGCCCATAAGCAAGTGTGATGGCCACACAGCAGTGAAGTTCTTAAAGGATATAATTTTGAGATATGGTGTTCCTCATAGCATCATCACTGACAATGGGTCGAACTTTGCCCAAGGGCCATTTGCCAGATTTTGTGAGGAGGTGGGAATCCGGCTAGACATTGCGTCAGTCGCTCACCCTTGTACCAATGGCCAAGTAGAGAGGTCAAATGGACTAGTGTTATCCGGCATAAAACCCCGGTTGATAGAGCCACTGGAGAAAACTCCGGGGTGTTGGCTAGATGAATTGCCGGCAGTGCTTTGGAGTTTGAGGACAACTCCGAATAGGTCAATAGGCTATACACCATTTTTCCTTGTGTATGGAGCAGAAGCGGTGCTTCCAACAGATGTAATACATGATGCACCAAGAGTTGTGCTATATACCGAGGAGGAGGCTAAAGAAGCCAGAGAGAATGATGTTGATTTGCTGGAAGAAGCAAGAGAAATAACACTATCAAGAACTGCGGTATACCAGCAGAATCTCAGACGCTATCATGCGGAGAAGGTGAATCCAAGGAGATTCCAAGAGGGGGATCTAGTGCTCCGGCTAAAGCAAGGCACAGAAGGCTGGCATAAGTTGACTCCGCCATGGGAGGGGCCATTTATTGTGAGCAGAGCTCTGCACAATGATGCCTACTATCTTATAGATGCGCAGGCACCCAAGAAGAACAAGCTGGATAGGTCCGGAGAAGAAACCAAGCGACCATGGAACATAGCCCTACTCCGACCATTTTACTCCTAAACGGCATAATGTATGTATTCCCACTTTGCTTGGTGTGCCGGCACTACGTGTCGGCACAAGACTAATGAATGAAATGTCGGCATCCCGAGGAGTTCGGGCACTGTCTCCGGTATATATCTGTTGTTTAAATTCAGTTTTTTCATTTATATGCCGGTTGGCTTGATTTGAATGTTTCCTATGTCGGCCTAGTAATGTGTCGGCACCAAAGGCCGCTCTTCGACTTAGCTGCTGTCCGGAATCCGGCTTCATGGCTAGCAAGAGTAGATGCCGGAGATTGTCTACACATGGAAAACGGTTAAGGAAATATAAAGCAAGCAAACCGACATTTGTGTTATTGCCAAAGTTAAAACTTGAAATGTCGGATGATTTGAAGTCTAAGTTTCAAAGTTTAAGTACTGTATGTTTAATGAAGCAACCTTGAGACTCATAAGTCAAAAACCAAAAGAGGTAGACAAGTAGCCAAGGTTGTGGAGTTAGGGAAACATGAAAGCAAACTCGGTGACTTATCCAAAAGATGATCCGGCATTGATAAACAAGCAAACCAAGTTAAAACTTGTTCAGGTAGCAAACCAAAGGGAAATTAAACGTATATCTTACAATTGCACCCGGCATACCGGGGATCTGATAAAGCTTAGAGTTTTTTGATGCAAAGTTCAAGAGGCCGGGGTGGAAGTAGAGCCGCCGGCGGGTGGAGCTGTGGCACTAGAGACGTCGGCTTCAGGTGTGCCGGATCCAGCAGACGGAATGGAGCCATCACCTCCGGCCGGGATAGATCCCTGTTCCGGAACTTCAGTGTTGGCTTCTTCAGCTTCTTCTTCATCTTGGCTGGAGTCGGAGCCCTCAGCGTCGGCAGCATCCTTGGCATCGTCCTTCTTCTTCTCCGGCTCACAGATGTCCCGGACAAAGGCTTCAGTATCGGCATAATCCACATAGCTATGGGCCAATTCCTGCCGACGCCGGATATGATCCGGACAAAGTCTCTAAGTCGGCCTTCTCGTACCAGGAGAGGAAGTATGTGAGAGCTTTGTCAGCTCCAACCCTTGCACCGGAATCCCGCCATTCTCTGAGGCGAACCTTGGAAAGCTGCAGATCATTGCCAAGGTCAACAGGGTCAGTGGGCGTCCTTTGTCCCAGCCAGAGGGCGGAGTATGCTTCCTGGGCACCGAGGAAGAGGTCTTCAGTATAGGAGGTCATGGCGTTCTTCCGGGCTTCCAGGGCGAGCAGCTGCACCGACATAGTCCAGTTGGGAGAGTCGACTGGGGCACCCCGGTTCACTCGGTCCACCTGCAGAGCCCTCTCAACGTCTTCGACGGAAGCAGGAAACAGGTCTGAAAGATGGCAAGGAATATGTGTCGGCATAAAGATTATGCCAGAAAAGATGTATCGGACAAGATGTGTCGGGCAGAAGAGGATTTGAGGCTTACTGGCGAGATCGACGTTGAGCCGGGCAATATCAACTTCCCATTTGGTGGCCTGCTCCTTCAAGCCATTCAGTTCTGCGTGGGCATTGGAGGCATCAGTTTCGGAGGTGACAAGCAGCTCCTGGGCTTTCTTAAGTTGGCCCTCCCTCTATTCCTTCTCCTCCAGAAGCTCAGCAACCCGGCCCTTCAGCTGCTCCACCTCAGCTTTGTGGGCAGTATCCCGGTCGTCCAACTGCTTGGCCACATCCACTGAGGGCGTACAGTCCTGGTGGCGTGCTTCCAGTGCAGCCTTTTCATCTGCAAGGATTCGAAGTCAAAAGGATTTGAAGTTAGAGGAATAAGAAAAAATTTGAAGGATTTGGAGTACAAAGTGTTTATTCGGAGATTAGCAGGATTCGGCATACCTGTGAGGTCCTTCACCCTCTTAAGAAGCTCGGTGACTTGTTCTTCAGCAACAGCTGCAGAATGCCGGTAAAAGGTTATGTGTCGGCATATTGAGGTGTGCCGGCAAAAGGTGTATGAAGAAGTAAAGAAGAGGAGAATAATCCGGCATATAATAGTGTGTCGGCTGAGTTTACCTTTCTGGGTCAGTTCCAGCCAGAGCCTGCTATGCGCGTCGGATAACTTCCGATGCTCGCACACCAAGTCATGGTACATATCGGCGCGTGTGTTGTTCATGCGCTGCAAAAATGTTGGGATTTGAAAGGTTATGAGAGAAATCTAGCATATCAGTTAAGGTGAAGATTATATCAAGTGTTCATTCTTTTGAAGACCCGGCACAGGTGCTGCGCACCTATCCCGGCCCTCGGTGACTAGGATTTGAAGCTCGAATCGAGCTTATATCTCGGTCAGGAGGATTTGAAAATTGCTTAAGATTTTAGTTTGTTGAAGACCCGGCATAGGTGCTGCGCATCTATCCCGGCCCTCGGTGACTAGGATTTGAAGCTCGGGTCGAGCTTATATGTCGGACAGTTGATGTGAAAACAGCTAAGTGCAAAAGGTATTGGAAAATCCCGGATGTCTGTATCCCGGACAGCCGACATTTTCGGGGACTAGGGATATATGTAAGGAGAACACTTACGTTGGTGGCATCGGCCAGAAGGTGAAGTCTTTGCTGGATGCTGAGGAGCTCGCTGGCAATAGGAATGGGCTTCGCAGCCAGTATATCAGCAGGATTGCCAGTGGCCGCAGCTTCGGCCAATTTCTTCTTCTTGGAACTAGCTGTGTCCAAGATGTCGGCGTCATTCCACTTCTCACAGTACTCCTTAAGAGATCCAAGACTTTTGTCACTCTTGGTCAGCAGAGAGACGCGGCCTTCGAGTTCCGGCGTCTCAAAGAAGCTGGGCCGGGCTGCTGCTTTGCCAAAATGGAGTGCCAGGGCAGAGCTGGAAGGTGCAGGTTTAGCAGATGCAGTAGCAGCAGACTGTGTCCCGGTCTTGATGATCTGCTTCATCTTGACGGTACCGGACTTGGCCGGGACAGAGGCCTTGGCCGGGGCAGAAGGCTTGACCGGGGTAGAGGTCTTGGCCGGGGCAGCGGTCTGGGCTGGGGCAGAGGTCTTCTCAGTTGTTGGAGTCTTGGGCGCTGGTTGTTCCGGCGCGGCAGGTGCAGCTTGTCCAGCAGAAGCAGGTGCCGGGGTAGTCCGGACTTCTGGTACTGCGGGGCCCTTTCCTTTATTGTCCATGCCGGCGCTCATGTCACCTGCGCCGGCGTCTTCAGCAGTTCCGGCGCCGCTTGCGGGCGCGCCGGTGTCAGAGGTTTCCTGTTGAGCCCCCGAGTCCATGTGGACTTCGGGGGCAGAATCGTCTTGTTCCAGCGGAGGATCATCCTTCACCGGGGAAGAGGTCTTTTCCGGCACAGGCGAAGATGCCGGCGCCGGAGAGGTGGTGTGACTGGCTGATGGTATGTCGGGGGTCTTAGCGGCCACCGGCTTTTCAACGTTGTGGCTGGCACTTGAGCTGGAAGCATGTTCCGGCGCAAGAGGAGCCCTGAAAGAGAGAAAACACCAAGTCAGTAATCAAAGAGAGAAATATATCGGAAATGATGCAAAGGAAAGAAACTTACCCCGAGGCGACGGGTCTTTGCCTTTTTGGCTGGGGCACGCCAACCTTCTGCCTTTTCGGTGACTGGGGTGTCTCGGGCTGGGGCTTCACGCCTCGCTTCCGGCCGGCACGCCCGCCGGTGGAAGGTCCCTGGTTTAGAGGGGCGGCATCGACAACCATGTCATCCGGGATAACTGAGGATGGCATTGGAAAGGCATAAGCAAGAGGTGTTTCTGGAAGAGCATAAGCAAGAGGTGTCGGGCAGATAAACATCTGGCAGTTGATACGTCTCCAACGTATCTATAATTTTTGATGCTCCATGCTTGTTTTTACACCATTTGCCTACTGTTTCGTTACACTTCGTGGCACTTTTACGCATTTTCCGGAACTAACCTATTAACGAGTTGCCACAGTGCCAGTTCCCTATTTTCTGTTGTTTTGTGTTTCAGAAGTGATACACAGGAAATATTCTCGGAATTGGACGAAACAAGTTCCTGAAGTCTTATTTTACCCGGAAGCTTCCAGAGATCCGAAGGAGAGTAGGAGGGGGGCCACCAGGGCCCCACATGCCAGGGCGGCGCGGCCAGGGCCCTGGCCGCGCGAGCCTGGCGTGAGGGCGCCTGGCTCCTCCTCTGACATCGCCCCTTCGCCTATAAAGACCCCCCGACGGAAAAAAACCTAAGTACCCGATCACTTTTTCAGAACACATCGCGATCCGCCGCCGCCGTCGACCCGAAGATCGGGAGGGTCCAGAAGCTCTTCCCGGCACCCTGCCGGAGAGGGGAATCGCCATCGGAGGTCTTCTTCATCGCCATGCTTGCCTCTAGAGCGATGAGTGAGTAGTCTACCTTGGACTATGGGTCCATAGCAGTAGCTAGATGGTTGTCTTCTCCACCATGTGCTTCATGTTTAGATCTCATGAGCTGCCCTACATGATTGAGATCACCGTTATGTAATTCTACATGTTTGGTTTGTTGGGATCTGATGAATATTGTTGTTTATGATTGAGTTGCTGTACTGAATATTATCTTTTGTTATCTCTATGTTGTTTATGATCTTGCATGCTCTCCGTTGTTAGTAGCTATCTTGGCCGAGTAGTTGCTAGTGACTCCAAGAGGGGGTATTTATGCTCGATAGTGGGTTCATGCCTCTGCTTAACCTGGGGGAGTGACAGAAACCTCTAAGGTTGTAGATGTGCTGTTGCTACTAGGGAGAAAACAATATTCATATGCTCAAGGGCATATGCTTTGTTTACATTACACACTTTGCTTACTGCAATTATCTATTGTTCGCAACTTAACACTCATGGGGTGTTCGGATTGATATCCCCGGGAGTGGATTATTAGTCATAGATGCAGTTGGATGGCGGTCTATGTATTTTGTTGTAATGCCCAGAGTAAATCTCATAGTGATCTTCTTGACATATCACGTTTATCTTTATTCTATCAATTGTCCAACTGTAATTTGTTTACCCAGCATGTGTTATTTATCTTATGGAGAGACACCACTAGTGAACTGTGGACCCCGGTCCTATTTCCATTATATTGCTATTACCTGTTTACTTTATTCGCACTGTTTACTTTACTCGCATACTCTACTGTTTTCCACTCGATACACTAATAACCTTTGTTTCAAGCAAACCGGTGAGATTGACAACCTCATCGCAAGTTGGGAGCAAAGTAGTTGGTTGTGTTGTGTGCAGGTTCCGCGTTGCTACTGGCCGAAGACGAGTCAACAAGTATCGTTAAACTGCGCCCTTGTTGGAGTGTTATTAAGCCAGTCTGCATCACCTTCAGTCGTCACCGTCTCTCCTCTTCAAGATTGACATTAAACCTTGGTTTCTTAACTGAGGGAAAACTAGCTGCTATACTCATCATACCTTCCTCTTGGGGTTCCCAACGGGCTGGTCATTCACCACGCACAAGGACTGTCTGCTACACGTCAGCTTGGCATCAGCAGCTTCTTTTCTGGCGCCGTTGCCGGGGAATTGAAGAACAAGAAGCTCCTACATCAACTATACTCTCCCACGTCAACTACACGCCAGCAGCTTCTTTTCTGGCGCCGTTGCCGGGGAAGAGTGGAAGACTTCTGCGAGGGGAGTTTTTCGCACACACATCCTTTACTTTGTTATTGTTTTGCTTTACTTTATTTATTCTACCTGCATTGCTTTATATCAAAAACCCAAAAAAAAAATAGAATCCTTGGTAGTTGTTATTTCTTTACTTTAGTTCATCGTGCTGTTCCCTAAGTTCGTTCTGGAGGACCTCTCAGTAGGTAGTGGTTCGATTATTGGCAAAAGTAACATTGAGGAGTTCTTTAATCACATTAGTATGCATGAGGAAGTTGAGGAGAAATCTTTGGTTGAGCTAGCTCCTAGTATTGAAGTTGCTTCTGCTTATTTGATTCACATGTTGGAAACTAGGCTTGCTAGTCTTAATCCTTTTATGCAATACATGTTCCTTAAGCTTCACGAAATTGAGGATCCCGAAAAGAAAGCTTTTATCTTGGAAACTTTGCGCATAGAATTTAAAGATGTTGCAAGTGAGGCTAGGAAAGTTTTTAAGAAGTTTAATAAGCTTGGCTCGCCTGTTGAAATTGTTGGTACACCCGATGATATTAGAGTGCCAATACCTTATGAACTTATAGGAATTCATGATGCTTGGGAAAAGAATTTCAGTTGGATTTGCCCTGAAAATCCTTTCGATGAAAGTAGTGTGCCAAAGCGTGATCATAAAGGATTTTCAAAAACTCAGTTGAACACATTTTCCCTCATTGTTGAAAAGATCTCTGCTGTTGATCTTGATGCTTCATCACTTGATGTTACTTGATTCGCAATTTTCTGCGCCTAGCTCAAAGGCGTTAAAGAAAAGCACTCTTGGGAGATAACCCAATGTTTCTTTTCAGTACTTTTTATTTTATTTGAGTCTTGGAAGTCATTACTACTGTAATGACCGCTCCTTATCTTGTTTATTTTGTTTTTGTGCCAAGAGAAGCCTCTAATTCGAGCGAGGTAAAGATTTGGGGATGTTGCTGTCCTGAAACTGTTTTTGGTGTTGTACCGTAAAAATTCGTATAAATTCTATGTATATCTTTTGGACCTGCGATTTCTTGTCCATATGCCCCAGGTTATATCCAAACTTTCGTTAGTTGAACACTTTTTGATTTGAGCAACAGAAAACCCCTCAAAAATTCGGCCTTTGTCAGCTGTTCAGTTTTGACAGATTTCTGCCAATATTTGTGTTTGCCACTTTATCGCTTTCTTTTGAGTTCTTTTGATCACGGAACTTTTGGGGAGGTTGCTACAGTAGTATATACTTTATATGTGGTGGTTTGGAGTTGAAACCTGAAGCAAAAAGAGGTTGATGATATGTTATGCTTACACTAATGTTGCTAATAGAATTGTGTTTAGTTTTGTATGAAGGAAGTTTTCAAGTGTAGGGATTGGAGAATGATGAGATGAGTTGAAGAATGGACAAAAGCTCAAGCTTGGGGATGCCCATGCATCACCCCAAGAAATAGCCAAGAAGTACAAGCGTCAAAGCTTGGGGATGCCCCCGAGGCACCCCTTCTTCATCGGCAAAAATCAGGTCACCTTTCAAGACACTATATTTTTATTGCTTCATGCATTATGCGTTTTTCTTGGAGCGTCAGTTGTTTTTGTTTTCAGTTTTCTTTTGTTTTGTTTGCTGCAATAAATGGTTAGATCACATCATGTTTATTTTGGAGGAGATGAACTCGCTTTTCATTTGCCAAGAACACTCTAGTTTTCACTGTTATAAAAAACCGAGTGTTCTTCTTTTTCTGCTACTGCTTTTGGTTTTCGTTTTTGCCTTGATTTGCGTTTAGATCTTCTTATATTTATTCATCAAGGTGTATTTTTGCCTCTGATCTTTATTGGTTTTCATCAAAAGAGGTGTTTATAAAAATTTCGAATGGTGTTGGAAAAGAGAAAAAGCTTTATGCAAAAAAGTGGTACAAGAAGGAGCTTGTGTAGACTGCGGCCTAGGCTTTTGCATGTCGTGCTTGATGTCTTTTTGATAGTATGCTTAGTGGTTTTGCTGTAGCATGACTTGTCTCAAATAATTGAGATTGCTTAATGAGCCTTTGAAAAAATCATGCGTTGTTTTTATTGTATGGAAGCATTATTTTGGTTTTCTCCTTGATGCTTTATTTGGGTTGACTTGGCGCATGCTCACTGATGTCTACGCACTTCTATTCTTGTAGACACTTGTTGGGCCTCCAAGTGCAGAGGTTTGTAGAACAGCAGCAAGTTTCCCTTAAGTGGATCACCCAAGGTTTATCGAACTCAGGGAGGAAGAGGTCAAAGCTATTCCTCTCAAGCAACCCTGCAATTACGATACAGAAAGTCTCTTGTGTCCCCAACACACCCAATACACTTGTCAGATGTATAGGTGCACTAGTTCGGCGAAGAGATAGTGAAATACAAGTGGTATAGATGATTATAAGTAGCAAACGTGATTTGAAATAAATATCGCTGCGAGCAAACAAGTAACAAAATAGCAAGTAAACGGTGTGCAATGCTTGGAAACAAGGCCTAGGGATCATACTTTCACTAGTGGACACACTCCCAACAATATAACATGAATGAACAAATAAACAACTTCTCTCCACGATGGTACTCTAAATTACTCTCCTATTGAATAACACTAATCATTGTGTAGTGGCTACAAAAGCACCCCTTAAAGTTCATCAAGTACTTGACAAACACCACTCATAGAGATACCCAAATCAAAGCACAACTCAAGATAGATATCATTGCAACTTAGACCAAGTACTAACACGGTGCACACACTGTCACCATTACACCATGAAAGGAGGAATAGATCACTCAAACTATCATAGCAATAATTATTCTCATAATCTACAAGAGATCACAATCATAGCCTAAACCAAGTACCACCATGATGCACGCACTGTCACCGTTACACCAAGGCAGGAGGAATAGATTACTTTAACAATCACCACTAGAGTACACATAACATCTGAATAATAACATCTACTTGTTCAACATGATACAAAGCTCACAATCACATAAAGATCACATCATGGGAGAGAGAGGTGAACCACATAGCTACCGGTAGAGCCCTTAGCCCCGGGGATGAACTACTCCCTCCTCATCATAGGAGACAGCAAGGTTGATGGAGATGGCGGTGAGGTCGATGGAGACGGCGAAGACGGCGATGGAGACCGATGGAGATGGCTCCGGGGGCACTTCCCCGTCCCGGCAGGGTGCCGGAACAGAGACTTCTGTCCCCCGAAATTCGTCGGCGATGGCGGCGGAGCTGCGGAACTCTTTCTGGAAAATTGCCGACCCCCTTAGGGTTTTCCGTCCCGAGGCTTCATATAGGCGAAGGGGCGTCGTCAGGGGTGGGACCAGGCGCCCTCACGCATGGCTGGCGCGGCCAGGGGCCTGGCCGCGCCACCCCTGCATGTGGGGCCCCTGTTGCCCACCTCCTACTCCTCTTCGGATCTCTGGAAGCTTCCGGGTAAAATAAGACTTCAGGATGTTGTTTCGTCCAATTCCGAGAATATTTCCTGTGTATCACTTCTGAAACACAAAAACAGCAAAAACAGGGAACTGGCACTGTGGCAACTCGTTAATAGGTTAGTTCCGGAAAATGCATAAAAGTGCCACGAAGTGTAACGAAACAATAGGCAAATGGCGTAAAAACAAGCATGGAGCATCAAAAATTGTAGATACGTTGGAGACGTATCAAGCATCCCCAAGCTTAACTCCTGCTCGTCCTCGAGTAGGTAAGTGATAACAAAAGAAATAATTTTTGAGGTGACATGCACCTACACAATCTTGATCATATATGTAAGCATTGTGAGCTGGGATCATAGAACTTAAAACATGGGCATGAAGATATAATCTTGACAATAAGAAACTTAGCAACCATGTTGTAAACATGCAAATGAACACAAACAAAATATCATGAAAATGAAACAATGAAAGTCAAACGTGTGTTCAAATCATAAGGAAAAACATACAAATGGTTTTCAGCTTGTCCTTCAAAGAGAGCAAAACATAAATGCATAGGACACCTTCAAGTTTAAGAGGGCGACTAGATACAAATAATTTAAGAACAAGTGAAACCAACAATATGAATCAATCAATGAACTTTGGGACAATGCATATCACACTAAGAATGACAACTATGCTGTCTTAATGGTGCATAAAGAAAGAAGGTGGTGACTCAACATAAAAGTAAAAGAAAGGCCCTTCGCAGAGGGAAGCAGTGATTAAACATGTGCTAGAGCTTTTCATTTGTAAAACAGAGAGATAAAAATTGGTTTTGAGAGGTGGTTGTCTTTGTCAACGACTGGCAATGGGGTTCTTACTATCTTCCATACAAAAATGAAGCAAGTTTTTGAGAGAGAGATTGGCACTTTTGTGCTCTTTTATAAAGCTTGGCACTCCTCCCCACCTTTTTTTCCTTTCACAAACCATGGCTAACCGACTCCATCGGGTGCCCACCAACATTCACTTTCCATGGAGGAGTGCCTTTTTTTTTCTTTTTCTCTTTTTTTTGGAATAAGCAATATGGAAGATAGCAAATCCGACCACTACGTCCTCATGAGCTGAAAACAGTGTCACAAAACAAGGAGTGTTTTGAAGGTTTTTGAAAGGTAGCACATGAAAATTTTACTTTGGAATGGCTTACAAATACCATGCATAGGAGTTTATAGTGGACACAATGGCAAACTTTGGTTTTTAGGAGTTGGATGCACGAGTAGAGCTCATACTCAGTACAAGGCGAGGGCTAGCAAAAGACTGGGAGCGACCAACTAAGAGAGCAATAATGGCCATAATCATGCAAAGCGACAAAGCAACATTAAAAGAACCATAAGATGGCATCAAAAGTCAGAAACTAAATGATCATGAAGTCTATTGGCGACTTTGTAAGAGTCTAACATGTGTGAGCATGCGCCAAGTCAACCCAAATAAAACATCAAGGAGAAAACCAAAATAATGCTTCCATACAATAAAAACAACGCATGATTTTTTCAAAGGCTCATTAAGAAATCTCAGTTATTTGAGACAAGTCATGCTACAGCAAAACCACTAAGCATACTATCAAAAAGACATCAAGCATGACATGCAAAAGCCTAGGCCGCAGTCTACACAAGCTCCTTCTTGTACCACTTTTTTGCATAAAGCTTTTTCTCTCTTCCAACACCATTCAATTTTTTATAAACACCTCTTTTGATAAAAACCAATAAAGATCAGAGGCAAAAATACACCTTGATGAAAAGATATGACAAGGTCTGAACGCAAATCAAGGCGAAAACGAAAACCAAAAGCAGTAGCAGAAAAAGAGAACACTCATTGAAACGATAAGAGTGAAAAACAGAGTGTTCTTGGCAAATGAAAAGCAAGGCAACTTCTCCAAAATAAACATGATGTGATCTAACCATTTATTGCAGCAAACAAAACTAAACTAACTAAGAAAACTAAAACAACTGACGCTCCAAGAAAAACACATAGTGCATGAAGCAATAAAAATATAGTGTTTTGAAAGGTGACCTGATTTTTGCCGATGAAGAAGGGGTGCCTCAGGGGCTTCCCCAAGCTTTGACGCTTGTACTTCTTGGATATTTCTTGGGGTGATGCATGGGCATCCCCAAGCTTGAGCTTTTGTCCATTCTTCAACTCATCTCATCATTCTCCAATCCCTACACTTGAAAACTTCCTTCATACAAAACTAAACACAATTCTATTAGCAACATTAGTGTAAGCATAGTAATGAATCAACCCTTTTTGCTTCAGGTTTCAACCTAAAACCACCACATATTAAGCATATACTACTGTAGCAACTTCCCCAAAAGGTCCGTGATTAAAAGAACTCAAAAAGAAAGCGATAAAGCGGCAAACACAAATATTGGCAGAAATCTGTCAAAACAGAATAGCTGACAAAGGTCGAATTTTTAGAGGGTTTTCTGTTGCTCAAATCAAAAAGTGTTCCACTAATGAAAGTTTGGATATAACCTGGGGCATATGCACAAGAAATCGCAGGTCCAAAAGATATACAGATAATTTTTACGAATTTTTACGGTGCAGAACCGAAAACAGTTTCAAGACAGCAACATCCCCAAATCTTACCTCACTCAAATCAGAGGCTTCTCTTGGCACAAAAACGAAATAAAAAGGATAAGGAGCGGTCATTACAGTAGTAATGACTTCCAAGACTCAAATAAAAGAAAAAGTACTGAAAAGGAAACATTGGGTTATCTCCCAAGAGTGCTTTTCTTTAACGCCTTTGAGCTAGGCGCAGTAATTTGCAAAGATGCTCATGTGGGCGCCATATAAGAGCTTGAGGCAAAGGCGCCATATAGGAACTTAAAGCAATAGAGAGCATCAAAAAGCAAGTATGAAAGACATTTAAATCTAAACCACTTCCTATGAAAAATAGTCTTGTAAAGAGACAAGTCATAAAAGCGCAAAGCAAAAAGCATAGGAAGGCAAAACATGTACAACTTCAAGAATTGCAACATAAGGAGGGGAAACTCAATATTGTTGAGATCCATCAAACCATGTTTCCCTCTCTCATAATAACTTTCAGTAGCATCATGAATAGAATTAACAATATAACTATCACATAAAGGATCTCTATCATGAGCCACATGCATAAAAGAATTAATACTCCCCACATGAACAATAGTAGTAGGAGCAGATTCAACAGAATAATTATTCTCATCACCATAATCATCAAAGACAGGAGGCATATTGTAATCATAACTATTTTTCTCCTCAAAAGTAGGTGAATTGAAAACATTATACTCATCATCATAACCATCATAAACTAGAGGTTTAGTATCATCACAAGCTAGAGAACAGCTATTTCGCAAAGCATATTCTTCAAACATATCATCATAAGAAGGAACATCACATATGGGAGATAAAATATTATCAGAACAAACTTTCTCCACTAAAGCTGGGGAACTAAAAATATCATGCTTAACAAAACCAGCTTCCCCAAGCTTAGACTTTTCTATAGTATTAGCAATAACGGTGTTCAAAGCATTCATACTAACAACACTATTAGCATGCAAATTAAGCTCCAAAGGTTTTTCAATTTTCTCTTCAAACACTTCATATCTAAACTCAGGAAAAAGACTAATGAACTCTTTATTTTCCATTAAGCCTAACTAGTGAAAATAAAAACAAGAAACAAAAAGATGTAATTGCAGAATCTAAAGGAAATAACTTCGAGCACTCATTAGCAACTAAAAGACTTAGTAGCCAAAGGATGTGAGTACCTTTTACCTTACCTCCCCGGCAACGGCGCCAGAAAAGAGCTTGATGTCTACGCACTTCTATTCTTGTAGACACTTGTTGGGCCTCCAAGTGCAGAGGTTTGTAGAACAGCAGCAAGTTTCCTTTAAGTGGATCACCCAAGGTTTATCGAACTCAGGGAGGAAGAGGTCAAAGCTATCCCTCTCAAGCAACCCTGCAATTACGATACAGAAAGTCTCTTGTGTCCCCAACACACCCAATACACTTGTCAGATGTATAGGTGCACTAGTTCGGCGAAGAGATAGTGAAATACAAGTGGTATAGATGATTATAAGTAGCAAACGTGATTTGAAATAAATATCGCTGCGAGCAAACAAGTAACAAAATAGCAAGTAAACGGTGTGCAATGCTTGGAAACAAGGCCTAGGGATCATACTTTCACTAGTGGACACACTCCCAACAATATAACATGAATGAACAAATAAACAACTTCTCTCCACGATGGTACTCTAAATTACTCTCCTATTGAATAAAACTAATCACTGTGTAGTGGCTACAGAAGCACCCCTTAAAGTTCATCAAGTACTTGACAAACACCACTCATAGAGATACCCAAATCAAAGCACAACTCAAGATAGATATCATTGCAACTTAGACCAAGTACTAACACGGTGCACACACTGTCACCATTACACCATGAAAGGAGGAATAGATCACTCAAACTATCATAGCAATAATTATTCTCATAATCTACAAGAGATCACAATCATAGCCTAAACCAAGTACCACCATGATGCACGCACTGTCACTGTTACACCAAGGCAGGAGGAATAGATTACTTTAACAATCACCACTAGAGTACACATAACATCTGAATAATAACATCTACTTGTTCAACATGATACAAAGCTCACGATCACATAAAGATCACATCATGGGAGAGAGAGGTGAACCACATAGCTACCGGTAGAGCCCTTAGCCCCGGGGATGAACTACTCCCTCCTCATCATAGGAGACAGCAAGGTTGATGGAGATGGCGGTGAGGTCGATGGAGACGGCGAAGACGGCGATGGAGACCGATGGAGATGGCTCCGGGGGCACTTCCCCATCCCGGCAAGGTGCCGGAACAGAGACTTCTGTCCCCCGAAATTCGTCGGCGATGGCGGCGGAGCTGCGGAACTCTTTCTGGAAAATTGCCGACCCCCTTAGGGTTTTCCGTCCCGAGGCTTTATATAGGCGAAGGGGCGTCGTCAGGGGTGGGACCAGGCGCCCTCACGCATGGCTGGCGCGGCCAGGGGCCTGGCCGCGCCACCCCTGCATGTGGGGCCCCTGTGGCCCACCTCCTACTCCTCTTCGGATCTCTGGAAGCTTCCGAGTAAAATAAGACTTCAGGATGTTGTTTCGTCCAATTCCGAGAATATTTCCTGTGTATCACTTCTGAAACACAAAAACAGCAGAAACAGGGAACTGGCACTGTGGCAACTCGTTAATAGGTTAGTTCCAGAAAATGCATAAAAGTGCCACGAAGTGTAACGAAACAATAGGCAAATAGTGTAAAAACAAGCATGGAGCATCAAAAATTGTAGATACGTTGGAGACATATCACTCACACATGTTAGACTCTTACAAAGTCGTCAATAGCCTCTATGATCATTTAATTTTTGACTTTTGATGCCATCTTATGCTTCTTTTAATGTTGCTTTGTCGCTTTGCATGATTATGGTCGTTATTGCTCTCTTAGTTGATCGCTCCCAGTCTTTTGCTAGCCCTCATTTTGTACTGAGTATGAGCTCTACTCGTGCATCCAACTCCTAAAAACCAAGTTTGCCATTGTGTCCACTATAAATTCCTATGCATGGTATTTGCAAGCATTCCAAGTAAATTTTCATGTGCTACCTTTCAAAAAACCTTCAAAATACTTCTCATTTTGTGACACTGTTTTCAGCTCATGGGGACGTAGTGGTCGGATTTGCTATCTTCCATATTGCTTATTCCAAAAAGAAAAAAAAAGAAAAAAAGAAAGAAAAAAAAGGTACTCCTCCATGGAATGTGAATGTTGGTGGGCACCCGATGGAATCGGTTAGCCATGGTTGCCTGCCTGGTACGTCCTAGCCTTATCACCTTTCAACTTTCAAACCCACTATGCCAACTTTCTTCCGCAATCGTGCGCAAACGGTTCCAAAAGAAGAGAAAGGAGCAGTCCCGTGCACCTGGCCTCACGCCACCGCTTGCGCAGTCGCGCGTCAGTTGATGCGTCGGTGAGTGGGCCTCCTTTGCCGAAATCTCAGCTAGCCTTGGCCTCGTCTCCGCCGACTCGCCGTGTTGCCGTCCGCTCCTGCCTTCGTCGACTTGTCGCTGCGCGTGGCCTGAAGGGATCGGGAGTGCTCGACCCTGGCACCTTGGCACACGCTGGATCGGTCTGTCGGGCTCTATTTTGTTGAAATCAGAGGCAGTGCGATGGTGGAAGGCACACGCGTGTGGGGACGTGTTGACGACGGGCTCGGGCGGAAGGCAGGAGCAGGCTTCCGCGTGGCGGCATCGGTCATAGGGGCAGACGGGGAGGAGCATGGGGTTTGAGCCTGGCGGCGGAGGGGGAAGGAGGGATTTGGGGCCTAGAGCTCGACGGCGCTGGGGAGGGATGTGGGGCCTAGAGCTCCACTTGGACCGTCGAGGTGACCGGCACCGGCCTCGTCAAGCGCCCCGCCCGGATCACCATGGAGCAGCTGGCCACGGAGTTCGAGGCGGTGGAACTGCCCGTGACGCTGGTGTGTGCGGGGAACCACCGCCATGAGGAGAACATGGTGCGCCAGTCCGCGGGCTTCAACTGGGGCCCCGGCGCCGTCTCCGCTTCCGTGTGGTGCGGTGCGCGCCTCCGCGACGTGTTGCGGTGGTGCGGCGTCATGGGCGAGGCTGCCGGCGCCGACAACGTGTGCTTCAAGGGCGCCGAGGACCTGGCTGGTGGCGGCGGGCGCAAGTACGGCACTAGCCTCAGGCACGCCGTCGCCATGGACCCAGCACCCGACGTCATCCTCGCCTACATGTAGAACGGCGAGCCGCTCGTGCCGGACCACGGCTTCCCCGTGCGCCTCATCGTACCGGGATTCATCGGCGGGTGGATGGTGAAGTGGGTCTTCGGCTTCAACGGCGGCAGACGGGACCAGCGGCACGCGCCGCTCCACTGCATGCTCACCCTCTCCTCCGCCATCCACCCGTCCGCCGACGCCCTCGAGCAAGTTCCTGTCCATGGAGGCGGTGCCGTTCGACGTCGTCCAGGTCCAGTGCGCCAACAAACGGCAGCACGGCGGGTTCTTCAAACATAGCTCGCCAATACTGGTGCCGCCGGCGAGGTTGCTGGGCACGACGACCCTGGGTGCCGTGCTACACCGGTCTGGTGATCTCGATCGAGCGCATGGCGCGGTCGCCGCAGCAACTGATGGGATGGGGTCGGACGAGCGGGGCGAGCTATACAGATTTTGACGGCGCGCGCGCGCAGCTGCGCGGGGCTGTGGGCAAGACAGATGCAACAATCAAGGCAGCAGATCGAGCCGAACACAGCGTTGTCTGGCAAGCAGTCTCTTTGCGCATCGTTGTCTGCTAGCTCGCGTCTCTACGTTCCTTGCCTGGCAACTTGTAGCTGTGATCTGACGGTGTTTGTTAGGACTGTGGCAAGCAGCTTCGCCCCCTCTTTCCCAGCAACCAGCCTCGACCTCCCTGTCGTCTCGGACTGCCATGGCTCCGCCGCCGATTTCGGCCGGTGCCGCCACTTCCGACCGCGGTGTTCTGCCGCCTCCAATTTTGGTTGTGCTCCAGCGGATTGCCCAAACCCAGGATGTAGAACAGCTGTTGGAAGAATCTTGATGAAGAGCGCGGTGATTCTCACGAGCATCAGCACCATTAGGGTGCAACTTGACATTCTTGCTTTCCTGCTCTCAGAGAGCACGTTGCTGGACTCTGGCACGGAAGCATGGTGGGGTAGATGACGTTTTAAGAATCAGGAGTTTAGAGTTGGCTGCCGGACGTTTTCAAAACTTCAGACTTTCCTCTGTCAAAAAAACAAAATCAGACTTTGCAAGCGGAGCGCAATTTCATGGAGTGAAGAGCGGAGTCAAGGATTTAGCGGAGCAGAGGACATCCGAGCAGGTTCATAGTACCCTTGATTTCTCTGTGTGGTGCTTTGTGATTTGGTACTTGATCAAGTTGTTGTGGCCGTGGGTGCAGATTATTTAGATGGGGACCAAACCATGGGGTTGAAAGCTACACGAAGATGTGCACAAAAGAAGTGTTGATGATTTGGTGGTGAAGGAAGGTAAAAAACTAGATAGATCTTTCTAATTTTTGGTTTTTTTAGACGTTAGGAGTTTGAGACATGGAATCAACAAGAATGGTCCATGTCTAGCTTTAGGTTATCTCGCCCCTGATTTCTTTTATAGTTTTAGACCTTGATTCCTATACATACTCTTCTTGCTACGAAAATGGCTAGATGCAGATGTTTTTTGAATCAATTAGTGAAGCACAGTTTGAATCCCTTATACATATAAATGATTCATGGAAAGTATAACACTCTTTATACATTCATTTTAAAAATATTCTGTAAACAATCTGAGAATGAAATCATTAATTGTTTGGAAAGATATATAATTTGATGAGGTTCATATTGTTTTTGTTTACAAAAAAAGATGAGCATTGGCAAAACATGGGCTTGGGGAGCCCGTCGCAACGCACGGGTATTTAACTAGTTGTGTTTAATTTTATATGAAGGAAGTTTTCAAGTGTAGGGATTGGAGAATGATGAGATGAGTTGAAGAATGGACAAAAGCTCAAGCTTGGGGATGCCCATGCATCACCCCAAGAAATATCCAAGAAGTACAAGCGTCAAAGCTTGGGGATGCCCCCGAGGCACCCCTTCTTCATCGGCAAAAATCAGGTCACCTTTCAAAACACTATATTTTTATTGCTTCATGCACTATGTGTTTTTCTTGGAGCGTCAGTTGTTTTAGTTTTCTTAGTTGGTTTAGTTTGTTTGTTTGCTGCAATAAATGGTTGGACCCCAACAAATTTTCTTTGGAGGAGATGTACTCATTTTCATTTGCAAAGAACGCTCTAGTTTTCACTCTTATTAAAAATTGAGTGTTCTTCTTTTTCTGCTACTGCTTTTGGTTTTCATTTTTGCCTTGATTTGCGTTCAGACCTTGTCATATCTTTTCATCAAGGTGTATTTTTGCCTCTGATCTTTATTGGTTTTCATCAAAAGAGGTGTTTATAAAAATTTCAAGTGGTGTTGGAAATGAGAAAAAGCTTTATGCAAAATAGTGGTACAAGAAGGAGCTTGTGTAGACTGCGGCTTAGGCTTTTTCATGTCATGCTTGATGTCTTTTTGATAGTATGCTTAGTGGTTTTGCTGTAGCATGACTTGTCTCAAATAACTGAGATTGCTTAATGAGCCTTTGAAAAAATCATGCGTTGTTTTAATTGTTTGGAAGCATTATTTTGGTTTTCTCCTTGATGCTTTATTTGGGTTGACTTGGCGCATGCTCACACATGTTAGACTCTTACAAAGTCGCCAATAGCCTCTATGATCATTTAATTTTTGACTTTTGATGCCATCTTATGCTTCTTTTAATGTCGCTTTGTCGCTTTGCATCATTATGGCCATTATTGCTCTCTTAGTTGGTCGCTCCCAGTCTTTTGCTAGCCCTCGCCTTGTACTGAGTATGAGCTCTACTCGTGCATCCAACTCCTAAAAACCAAGTTTGCCATTGTGTCCACTATAAACTCCTATGCATGGTATTTGTAAGCCATTCCAAAGTAAATTTTCATGTGCTACCTTTCAAAACTTTCAACTACTTCTCGTTTTGTACCACTGTTTTTAGCTCATGGGGACATAGTGGTCGGATTTGCTATCTTCCATATTGCTTATTCCAAAAAGAAAAAAAAGAGAAAAAAAGAAAGAAAAAAAAGCACTCCTCCATGGAATGTGAATGTTGGTGGGCACCCGATGGAATCGGTTAGCCATAGTTTGAGAAAGGAAAAAAGGTGGGGAGGAGTGCCAAGTTTTATAAAAGAGCACAAAAGTGCCAATCTCTCTCAAAAACTTGCTTCATTTTTGTATGGAAGATAGTAAGAACCCCATTGCCAGTCGTTGACAAAGACAACCACCTCTCAAAACCAATTTTTATCTCTCTGTTTTACAAATGAAAAGCTCTAGCACATGTGCAATCACTGCTTCCCTCTGCGAAGGGCCTTTATTCTACTTTTATGTTGAGTCACCACCTTCTATCTTTATGCACCATAAGAGAGCATAGTTGTCATTCTTAGTGTGATATGCATTGTCCCAAAGTTCATTGATTGATTCATATTGTTGGTTTCACTTGTTCTTAAATTATTTGTATCTAGTCGCCCTCTTAAACTTGAAGGTGTCCTATGCATTTATGTTTTGCTCTCTTTGAAGGACAAGCTAAAAACCATTTGTATGTTTTTCCTTATGATTTGAACACACATTTGACTTTCATTGTTTCATTTTCATGATCTTTTGTTTGTGTTCATTTGCATGTTTACAACATGGTTGCTAAGTTCTTATTATCAAGATTATATCTTCATGCCCATGTTTTAAGTTCTTATGATCTCAGCTCACAAATGCTTACATACATGATCAAGATTGTGTAGGTGCATGTCACCTCAAAAATTATTCTTTTGTTATCACTTACCTACTCGAGGACGAGCAAGAGTTAAGCTTGGGGATGCTTGATACGTCTCCAACGTATCTATAATTTTTGATGCTCCATGCTTGTTTTTACACCATTTGCCTACTGTTTTGTTACACTTCGTGGCACTTTTATGCATTTTCCGGAACTAACCTATTAACGAGTTGCCACAGTGTCAGTTCCCTGTTTTCTGCTGTTTTTGTGTTTCAGAAGTGATACACAGCAAATATTCTCGGAATTGGACGAAACAAGTTTCTGAAGTCTTATTTTACCCGGAAGCTTCCAGAGATCCAAAGGAGAGTAGGAGGGGGCCCACCAGGGCCCCACATGCCAGGGCGGCGCGGCCAGGGCCCTGGCCGCGCGAGCCTGGCGTGAGGGCGCCTGGCTCCTCCTCTGACATCGCCCCTTCGCCTATAAAGACCCCCCGACGGAAAAAACCTAAGTACCCAATCACTTTTCCAGAACACATCGCGATCCGCCGCCGCCGTCGACCCGAAGATCGGGAGGGTCCAGAAGCTCTTCCCGGCACCCTGCCGGAGAGGGGAATCGCCACCGGAGGTCTTCTTCATCGCCATGCTTGCCTCCGGAGCGATGAGTGAGTAGTCTACCTTGGACTATGGGTCCATAGCAGTAGCTAGATGGTTGTCTTCTCCACCATGTGCTTCATGTTTAGATCTCATGAGCTGCCCTACATGATTGAGATCACCGTTATGTAATTCTACATGTTTGGTTTGTTGGGATCCGATGAATATTAGTGTTTATGATTGAGTTGCTGTACTGAATATTATCTTTTGTTATCTCTATGTTGTTTATGATCTTGCATGCTCTCCGTTGTTAGTAGCTATCTTGGCCGAGTAGTTGCTAGTGACTCCAAGAGGGGGTATTTATGCTCGATAGTGGGTTCATGCCTCTGCTTAACCTAGGGGAGTGACAGAAACCTCTAAGGTTGTAGATGTGTTGTTGCTACTAGGGAGAAAACAACATTCATATGCTCAAGGGCATATGCTTTGTTTACATTACACACTTTGCTTAATGCAATTATCTGTTGTTCGCAACTTAATACTCATGGGGTGTTCAGATTGATATCCCCAGGAGTGGATTATTAGTCATAGATGCAGTGGGATGGCGGTCTATGTATTTTGTTGTAATGCCCAGAGTAAATCTCATAGTGATCTTCTTGACATATCACGTTTATCTTTATTCTATCAATTGCCCAATTGTAATTTGTTTACCCAGCATGTGTTATTTATCTTATGGAGAGACACCACTAGTGAACTGTGGACCCCGGTCCTATTTCCATCATATTGCTATTACCTGTTTACTTTATTCGCACTGTTTACTTTCCTCGCATACTCTACTGTTTTCCACTCGATACGCTAATAACCTTTGTTTCAAGCAAACCGGTGAGATTGACAACCTCATTGCAAGTTGGGAGCAAAGTACTTGGTTGTGTTGTGTGCAGGTTCCGCGTTGCTACTGGCCGAAGACGAGTCAACAAGTATCGTTAAACGGCGCCCTTGTTCGAGTGTTATTAAGCCAGTCTGCATCACCTTCAGTCGTCGCTGTCTGCTTTTCTCCTGAATGATATTAAACCTTGGTTTCTTAACTGAGGGAAAACTAGCTGCTATACTCATCATACCTTCCTCTTGGGGTTCCCAACGGGCTGGTCATTCACCACGCACAAGGACTGTCTGCTACACGTCAGCTTGGCATCAGCAGCAGTCTTCATCGGAGTCATCGTCACTCCAGTCTTGAGTGAAGTGCCGGGATGAAGAGGCCTTACCCACGGCAGAGGCAGCACGGGTGTTCCTGGGAAGCTTGTCCTAGTGATCCGGATCTTCAGCGTCCGCTGCAGTATGGTCTGCCGCGATTTTGATCCGGAAGTTCTCCATCTTCTGGAAGCTGAACTTCTGCATAAGGCAAAGTCAATTGATCAGAAACAAGGAATATGCCGGTACAAGAAGTATGTCGGACCAAAGGAATATGACGGTACAAAGTCAATTGATATGTGTCGGCAAATAGAAATATGCCTACATATCTATATGCTGGGCAAAGGGATTTACCATCGGTGCGGGCCGATCCCGGCTGTAAGGTTCTAGCCCCCAAGCAAAGGTAGCATGAGAGGACTTGCAGATGTCCTTGATCCGCCGCAGGATGTCGGCCGGAGTTAGCTCGTGTGTAGAGTGCCGGGTGGGGTCCATGGGCCCGCTCATCTGGCAGATTTTATGTGACCGGCGCTGAAGAGGAGAGACGCGCCGGCTGATAAAGCAAGCCACCAGGTCTTGAGGAGTGAGGCCGGCATCCCGCAATTCGCCCTTAACCCGGTGGAGGGCGTTAACCGGCCCGACAGTGGTCTTCGGGTTATATGTCCAGTTCTTCATCGCCAGTGGTGGCTCGTCCACGAATGGCGGCAAGTTGAGCAGATCGACGTCCGTGGTGTTCTTGACGTAGAAGAAGCTCTTTTGCCACTTCTTGCAAGACTCGAGCAGTTCCACCTTGGGGAAGTCCGAGCCCTTCCGGGACATAATGGTGGCCGCGCCGCATTGGGTCATGGGGCGGTCCTTCTTCTCCTGGGCTGTTTCTGGCGGGTCGTCCTTGGACCGGGGCGGTTCTTGGACAACTTGTTTCCGCAGTTGGAAATACTTCGCCCAAGCTTGGGTGAAGGCTTCTATGCCGGCGAAGCCTTCGCAGAAGGCAGCGAAGGCGGAGAGGATCATCACCGCGTTCACCGGGATATGGTGAGGCTGCAAGTCGTAGGTGTCGAGGAAGTCCCGGAAGAAGTCTGACGCCGACAGACCGAAGCCCCGCTCGAAGTGGGCAATGAACACGATGCGTTCGCCGGGTTCAGGTGCCGGCACAGTCTCTCCCGCGGGAAGCCGGCACGCTACGCCCTCCAGAACTCTTCTGGTGGTTGTGACCCAGGATATGTCGGCCGGGGTTACCTCCGACCCCTCCCAGCCGGAGCGCCCTTGGAGCTGGGCCGAGTTATCTTCCTCCGAGGCCGAGGTGGCCGTCATACTTGAGGAAGCCATCTGGGTGGCCGGGACAGGGCGTGAGAGCCGGAGTCCCGTGATGTTAGTCCTATCAAGATCAGAAAAAAGAGGGAAGTTAGTCTCTCCGGTATACCAATCTCACAGAAGTTAGTAGGAACTGAAGATCTACCATCGCAGTCAAAATAAGAAATAATCATGAGTAAATTCCTACGATAAGAACATCAGCAAACCACTGGAGAACGTCACGGGCAATGCTAATCGAATCTGTGAGATACTAAGCATAGAAGCTACCGGAGATCTAAGTGAACACGGTTACCGAGGCAGAGAAGGAGAAGAACAGGGGAAAACGAAGAACTCACCGAAGCTCAAGCGGCGGCGATGGAACGGCGGCGAGCTCCCAGTAGAGGATTCAACCTCCCCCGGTACAGTCCGGGAGAGAAGCGGCGGCGGCGTCGTCGGCGAAGGTGTCGGACGTCGTCGAGCGTCGGCGCCGGCGTGGAGCAGGTCGACGGTGGGGCAAGTTCTCTGTTCTCTCGGTCCGGAGGTGGAGCGCAAGGGACAGAGGAACGGAGGAAGAAGACGATGGTATGGGGTAAAAAGGAGAAGTTTTACCCCCGCCGCCCTAGTTATACATGATGGCTTGTTGATGAAGGAGATTATTCTTCTTCGTCCCCCAACAGCAATCCTTGTGTGTGGTGAATGACCAGCCCGTTGGGAACCCCAAGAGGAAGGTGTGATGAGTATAGCAGCTGGTTTTCCCTCAATTATGAAACCAAGGTTTAATGTCGGCCAGGAGAGGAGAGACAATGACGACTGAAGGTGATGCTTGCTAGTTTGCGACAGCAGCGGACAATTTATATATGGCACCTCGTCCAAGCTTTGCTTGCTAGCTGCAACGTGGAACCTGCACACACACAAACAAGTACTTTGCTCCCAACTTACGATGAGGTTGTCAATCTCACCGGTTTGCTTGAAACAAAGGTTATGAGTGTATCGAGTGGAAAACAGTAGAAGTATGCGAATAAAATAAACAGTACGAGAAAAGTAAACAGGTGATAGCAATATGATGTAAATAGGACCGGGGTCCACAGTTCACTAGTGGTGTCTCTCCATAGATAAAATAACACATGCTGGGTAAACAAATTACAGTTGGGCAATTGATAGAATAAAGATAAACGTGATATGTCAAGAAGATCACTATGAGATATACTCTGGGCATTACAACAAAATACATAGACCGCCATCCAACTGCATCTATGACTAATAATCCACTCCCGGGGATATCAATCCGAACACCCCAAAAGTATTAAGTTGCGAACAACAGATAATTGCATTAAGCAAAGTGTGTAATGTAAACAAAGCATATGCCCTTGAGCATATGAATGTTGTTTTCTCCCTAGTAGCAACAGCACATCTACCACCTTAGAGGTTTCTGTCACTCCCCCAGGTGAAATAGAGACATGAACCCCTATCGAGCATAAATACCCCCTCTTGGAGTCACTAGCAACTACTCGGCCAAGATAGCCACTAACAACGGAGAGCATGCAAGATCATAAACAACATAGAGATAACAAAAGATATAATTTAGTACAACAACTTAATCATAAACACCAATATTCATCGGATCCCAACAAACCAAACATGTAAATTACATTACGGTGATCTCAATCACGTAGGGCAGCTCATGAGATCTAAACATGAAGCACATGGTGGAGAAGACAACCATCTAGCTATTGCTATGGACCCATAGTCCAAGGTAGACTACTCACTCATCGCTCCGGAGGCAAGCATGGCGATGAAGAAGACCTCCAGTGGCGATTCCCCTCTCCCGCGGGGTGCCGGGAAGAGCTTCTGGAGCCTCCCGATCTTCGGGTCGATGGCGGCGGCGGATCGCGATGTGTTCTGGAAATCTGATCGGGTACTTAGGTTTTTTCCATCGGGGGGATCTTTATAGGCGAAGGGGCGTCGTCAGAGGTGGGGCCAGGTGGCCTCACACCACGGTGGCGCGGGCCAGGGGCTGGCCGCGCCACCTGTGCGTGTGGGCCCCTGGTGGCCCACCTCCTACTCCTCTTCGGATCTCTGGAAGCTTCCGGGTAAAATAAGACTTCAGGAACTTGTTTCGTCCAATTCCGAGAATATTTCCTGTGTATCACTTCTGAAACACAAAAATAGCAGAAAACAGGAAACTGGCACTGTGGCAACTTGTTAATAGGTTAGTTCCAGAAAATGCATAAAAGTGCCACTAAGTGTAACGAAACAATAGGCAAATGGTGTAAAAACAAGCATGGAGCATCAAAAATTATAGATACGTTTGAGACGTATCAAGCATCCCCAAGCTTAACTCCTGCTCGTCCTCGAGTAGGTAAGTGATAACAAAAGAATAATTTTTGAGGTGACATGCACCTACACAATCTTGATCATATATGTAAGCATTGGTGAGCTGGGATCATAAGAACTTAAAACATGGGCATGAAAGATATAATCATGACAATAAGAACTTAGCAACCATGTTGTAAACATGCAAGTGAACACAAACAAAAGATCATGAAAATGAAACAATGAAAGTCAAACGTGTGTTCAAATCATAAGGAAAAACATACAAAAGGTTTTCAGCTTGTCCTTCAAAGAGAGCAAAACATAAATGCATAGGACACCTTCAAGTTTAAGAGGGCGACTAGATACAAATAATTTAAGAACAAGTGAAACCAACAATATGAATCAATCAATGAACTTTGGGACAATGCATATCACACTAAGAATGACAACTATGCTCTCTTAATGGTGCATAAAGAAAGAAGGTGATGACTCAACATAAAAGTAAAAGAAAGGCCCTTCGCAGAGGGAAGCAGTGATTAAGCATGTGCTAGAGCTTTTCATTTGTAAAACAGAGAGATAAAAATTGGTTTTGAGAGGTGGTTGTCTTTGTCAACGACTGGCAATGGGGTTCTTACTATCTTCCATACAAAAATGAAGCAAGTTTTTGAGAGAGATAGATTGGCACTTTTGTGCTCTTTTATAAAGCTTGGCACTCCTCCCCACCTTTTTTTTCCTTTCACAAACCATGGCTAACCGATTCCATCGGGTGCCCACCAACATTCACTTTCCATGGAGGAGTGCCTTTTTTTCTTTCTTTTTTTCTCTTTTTTTTCTTTTTGGAATAAGCAATATGGAAGATAGCAAATCCGACCACTACGTCCCCATGAGCTAAAAACAGTGTCACAAAACGAGAAGTGTTTTGAAGGTTTTTGAAAGGTAGCACATGAAAATTTACTTTGGAATGGCTTACAAATACCATGCATAGGAGTTTATAGTGGACTCAATGGAAAACTTTGGCTTTTAGGAGTTTGATGCACGAGTAGAGCTCATACTCAGTACAAGGCGAGGGCTAGCAAAAGACTGGGAGCGACCAACTAAGAGAGCAATAATGGCCATAATCATGCAAAGCGACAAAGCGACATTAAAAAAAACATAAGATGGCATCAAAAGTCAAAAACTAAATGATCATGAAGGCTATTGGCGACTTTGTAAGAGTCTAACATGTGTGATCATGCGCCAAGTCAACCCAAATAAAGCATCAAGGAGAAAACCAAAATAATGCTTCCATACAATAAAAACAACGCATGATTTTTTCAAAGGCTCATTAAGCAATCTCAGTTATTTGAGACAAGTCATGCTACAGCAAAACCACTAAGCATACTATCAAAAAGACATCAAGCATGACATGAAAAATCCTAAGCCGCAGTCTACACAAGCTCCTTCTTGTACCACTATTTTGCACAAAGCTTTTTCTCTTTTCCAACACCATTTGAAATTTTTTATAAACACCTCTTTTGATGAAAACCAATAAAGATCAGAGGCAAAAATACACCTTGATGAAAAGATATGACAAGATCTGAACGCAAATCAAGGCGAAAACGAAAACCAAAAGCAGTAGCAGAAAAAGAAGAACGCTTGATTTTTAATAAGAGTGAAAACTAGAGCGTTCTTGGCAAATGAAAAGCAAGGCAACTTCTCCAAAAGAAATTTGTTGGGGTCCAACCATTTATTGCAGCAAACAAACAAACTAAACCAACTAAGAAAACTAAAACAACTGACGCTCCAAGAAAAACACATAGTGCATGAAGCAATAAAAATATAGTGTTTTGAAAGGTGACCTGATTTTTGCCGATGAAGAAGGGGTGCCTCGGGGGCATCCCCAAGCTTTGACGCTTGTACTTCTTGGATATTTCTTGGGGTGATGCATGGGCATCCCCAAGCTTGAGCTTTTGTCCATTCTTCAACTCATCTCATCATTCTCCAATCCCTACACTTAAAAACTTCCTTCATACAAAACTAAACACAATTCTATTAGCAACATTAGTGCAAGCATAACATATAATCAATCCTCTATTTGCTTCAGGTTTCTACTCAAAACCACCACATATATAGCAAATAATACTGTAGCAACTTCCCCAAAAGTTCCGTGATCAAAAGAACTCAAAAGAAAGCGATAAAGTGGCAAACACAAATATTGGCAGAAATCTGTCAAAACTGAACAGCTGACAAAGGTCGAATTGTTTAGGGATTTTCTGTTGCTCAAATCAAAAAGTGTTCAACTAAGAAAAGTTTGGATATAACCTGGGGCATATGCACAAGAAATCGCAGGTCCAAAAGATAAACAGAGAATTTTCACGAATTTTTACGGTGCAGCACCGAAAACAGTTTCAGGACAGCAACATCCCCAAATCTTTACCTCACTGAAATTAGAGGCTTCTCTTGGCACAAAAACGAAATAAACAAGATAAGGAGCGGTCATTACAGTAGTAATGACTTCCAAGACTCAAATAAAAGAAAAAGTACTGAAAAGAAAACATTGGGTTATCTCCCAAGAGTGCTTTTCTTTAACGCCTTTGAGCTAGGCGCAGAAAATTGCGAATCAAGTAATATCAAGTGATGAAGCATCAAGATCATAATTTGCTCTAAGAATAGAGTCAAAAAGCAATTTCTTTCTTTTCCTAGGGAAGTGTTCCATACCTTTCTTTAGTGGGAATTGATATTTGATAGTGCCTTCCCTCATATCAATGATGGCACCTACAGTTTGAAGAAAGGGTCTTCCCAAAATAATAGGACATGAAGCATGACATTCAACGTCCATAACAAGAAAATCAACAGGAACAAGGTTATTGTTAACCACAATAAGAACACCATTAATTCTTCCCAGAGGGTTCTTCTTAGCAACATCAGCAATAGGAACATCAAAATAACATTTTTCAAGCGGTGGTAAATCAAGCATGTCATAAATCTTTCTAGGCATGATAGAAATACTAGCACCTAGATCACATAAAGCATGGAAATCATAACCATTAACATGCATATCAATGATGGGTTCCCAACCATCTTCTAACTTCTTGGGAACAGAGGCTTTTTGCTTCAACTTTTCATCCCTAATTTTTATGAGAGCATTGGTAATATGCTTAGTAAAAGCAATATTTAAAGAACTAGCATTGGGAGTCAAAGCAAGCTTTTGCAAGAACAAAATTACTTCAGATATATTGCAGCCATCAACATCAAAATCATTAAAAGAAATAGAGCTATCATCTCCACACTCCGAAAAATTTCAGCACTCTTTTGAGAAAAAGTTTTGGCAGTTTTAGGCTTTTTAACACAAGGAGTGGGAGTTTTCTCTACACCAATCAAAGTAAGAGGATTGCTAGCATTAGGAGTAACATCATTAGAGGTAGTAATGGTATATACCTTCATCTCTCTAGCCATCTCATCTTCTCTTTCCCACCTGGCATGCAATTCCGCTAACAATCTAATATTTTCATCAATTCCAACTTGGATAGCATTAGCGGTAGCAAAAACATTGCTCTCTTTCACATCATTAGGCAACACTTTTAATTTCAGAAGTTCAACATCATGAGCAAGGCTATCAACTTTAGAAGCAAGAATATCAATTTTGCCTAACTTTTCCTCAACAGACTTGTTAAAAGCAGTTTGCTTACCGATGAAGTCCTTGAGCATTACCTCAAGCTCGGAGGGCACGGCCCTAGTGTTGTTGTAGGAATTACCATAAGAGTTACCATAACCATTACCATTGGTAGAAGGATACGGCCTATAATTGTTACTAGCAAAATTGTTTCTATAAGC
This sequence comes from Dactylis glomerata, assembly GCA_007115705.1. NCBI lineage: Eukaryota > Viridiplantae > Streptophyta > Magnoliopsida > Poales > Poaceae > Dactylis > Dactylis glomerata. The sequence goes on from QXEO01000165.1 coordinate 1,478,895, forward strand.
ATTGTTGTTAAAATTATTGTTTCTAATGAAATTCACATCAACTTGCTCGTCTTGAGCAACCAGAGAGGCCAAAGGAACATTATTAGGATCAACATGAGTCCTATCATTAGCAAGCATAGCCATAATTGTATCAATCTTATCATTCAAGGAAGAGGTTTCCTCAACAGAATTTACCTTCTTACCTTGTGGAGCTCTCTCGGTGTGCCATTCGGAATAATTTACCATCATGTTGTCGAGTAGCTTTGTTGCGGTGCCCAAGGTAAGGGACATAAAAGTGCCTCCAGCAGCTGAATCAAGTAGGTTCCTTGAAGAAAAATTCAGTCCTACATAAAAAGTTTGGATAATCATCCAAGTAGTCAGTCCATGAGTGGGGCAATTCTTTATCATAGATTTCATTCTTTCCCAAGCTTGAGCAACATGTTCATTATCAAACTGAGTAAACTTCATAATATTGCTACGCAACGATATAATCTTAGCAGGAGGATAGTATCTACCAATAAAAGCATCCTTACACTTAGCCCATGAATCAATACTATTCTTAGTCAAAGACAGCAACCAATCTTTAGCTTTTCCTCTCAAAGAAAAAGGAAACAACTTGAGCTTAATAATATCACTATCAACATCCTTATATTTCTGCATCTCACATAGCTCAACAAAATTGTTGAGATGAGCTGCAGCATCTTCAGTACTAGTACCAGAAAATTGCTCTTTCATAACAAGGTTCAACAAAGCAGGCTTAATCTCATAAAAGTTTGCAGCAGGAATAGGTGGTGCAATAGGAGTGCAGATAAAATCACTATTGTTTGTGCTAGTAAAGTCACACAACTTGGTGTTTTCAGGATTGGCCATTTCAGCAAAACGAAAGTAAACAAGTAAAAACAACTACCAAAGATTCTAATTTTTTTGGGTTTTTGATAAAGAGCAATGCAAGTAAAGCAAAACAATAACAAAGTAAAGGATGTGTGTGCGAAAAACTCCCCTCGCAGAAGTCTTCTCTTCCTCCCCGGCAACGGCGCCAGAAAAACAGCTGATGGCTTGTTGATGAAGGAGATTATTCTTCTTCGTCCCCCAACAGCAATCCTTGTGCGTGGTGAATGACCAGCCCGTTGGGAACCCCAAGAGGAAGGTGTGATGAGTATAGCAGCTGGTTTTCCCTCAATTATGAAACTAAGGTTTAATGTCGGTCAGGAGAGGAGAGACAATGACGACTGAAGGTGATGCTAGCTAGTTTGCGACAGCAGCGGACAATTTATATATGGCGCCTCGTCCAAGCTTTGCTTGCTAGCTGCAACGTGGAACCTGCACACACACAAACAAGTACTTTGCTCCCAACTTACGATGAGGTTGTCAATCTCACCGGTTTGCTTGAAACAAAGGTTATGAGTGTATCGAGTGGAAAACAGTAGAAGTATGCGAATAAAATAAACAGTACGAGAAAAGTAAACAGGTGATAGCAATATGATGTAAATGGGACCGGGGTCCACAGTTCACTAGTGGTGTCTCTCCATAGATAAAATAACACATGCTGGGTAAACAAATTACAGTTGGGCAATTGATAGAATAAAGATAAACATGATATGTCAAGAAGATCACTATGAGATTTACTCTGGGCATTACAACAAAATACATAGACCGCCATCCAACTGCATCTATGACTAATAATCCACTCCCGGGGATATCAATCCGAACACCCCAAAAGTATTAAGTTGCGAACAACAGATAATTGCATTAAGCAAAGTGTGTAATGTAAACAAAGCATATGCCCTTGAGCATATGAATGTTGTTTTCTCCCTAGTAGCAACAGCACATCTACCACCTTAGAGGTTTCTGTCACTCCCCCAGGTGAAATAGAGACATGAACCCCTATCGAGCATAAATACCCCCTCTTGGAGTCACTAGCAACTACTCGGCCAAGATAGCCACTAACAACGGAGAGCATGCAAGATCATAAACAACATAGAGATAACAAAAGATATAATTCAGTACAGCAACTTAATCATAAACACCAATATTCATCGGATCCCAACAAACCAAACATGTAGAATTACATAACGGTGATCTCCATCATGTAGGGCAGCTCATGAGATCTAAACATGAAGCACATGGTGGAGAAGACAACCATCTAGCTACTGCTATGGACCCATAGTCCAAGGTAGACTACTCACTCATCGCTCCGGAGGCAAGCATGGCGATGAAGAAGACCTCCGGTGGTGATTCCCCTCTCCGGCAGGGTGCCGGGAAGAGCTTCTGGACCCTCCCGATCTTCGGGTCGACGGCGGCGGCGGATCGCGATGTGTTCTGGAAATCTGATCGGGTACTTAGGTTTTTTCCGTCGGGGGGGGGGGGGGTCTTTATAGGCGAAGGGGCGTCGTCAGAGGTGGGGCCAGGTGGCCTCACACCACGGTGGCGCGGGCCAGGGGCTGGCCGCGCCACCTGTGCGTGTGGGCCCCTGGTGGCCCACCTCCTACTCCTCTTCGGATCTCTGGAAGCTTCCGGGTAAAATAAGACTTCAGGAACTTGTTTCGTCCAATTCCGAGAATATTTCCCGTGTATCACTTCTGAAACACAAAAATAGCAGAAAACAGGAAACTGGCACTGTGGCAACTTGTTAATAGGTTAGTTCCAGAAAATGCATAAAAGTGCCACTAAGTGTAACGAAAGAATAGGCAAATGGTGTAAAAACAAGCATGGAGCATCAAAAATTATAGATACGTTTGAGACGTATCAATACATCGCCAGGTAAGGGTCGTGGGGGTGGTAGTGCTCCACTACCCCGACCGTTTCTGCGGTAAGTCACCATGTGGCGGCATGGAGTGGGGCGGCGGTTCGTATAACCGTGCCGCTAGGCAATGATGGCACACAGTAAGTGCGCTATGAACCGTCACTTCATGTGACCGTTCGTGGTGGCAGGGCAGTTGCAAGTTTCGATGCAAACTGTCAGACTTGGCTTCTTAAGGAAGTCTCATCTATGTGCCGGCGTAGCTGTCCGGGGAATAAAGTTCCGTCTGGAATATCCCCGGGACCGGCCGGATTAACTTTTGGAAAAGTAACAGGAGCCGGTGTATGCGTGGGGGTCCAGCATATAGTCTGATCGCCGGCGTATAACATAGAGCCGGGGTATAATGAAAAAATGATATGTTGAACCTGTCAAGGCTCCACAGTTGAGACTGGGGAACCTCGGCAGCTTCGGGGACTAGTGTCGGGGGGATGACCCCCGGTAGGTTCAAGAGGCTAGAAAGATACAAGGAATATGGTTGACTTTTATGTCGGTTGATCAAAGCTGGGTCTGGCCGGAATATAAGAGCGTCGGCCAGACCGGCATATAAGTATGTCCCGGCTGGTGTTCAGATATACCGGTTTATCCGGGATATACGGAGAGGTGTGCCGGCATATGTATAGATATGCCAGCCTAACTTATTTGATACGTTGTGCAGGAGCAGGGGAGGCCGGATTACCCGACCTTCATAGGTCGTTGGTCCGACACATAGGTCCAGGATATGGCCAACGGTCATATCCGGGATAAAGAAGTCAACCAAGGTGTCATGTCCCTACAATCAAGGAGAGATTCTGCCAAGCATGGAAGGAGATCATGATGACAGGGTGCACAGTGGTGGTTTACCAACCCTCACTGTACACAAGTACAGTCCTTACCTCACAGTCCAAGAAGTACAAGGTACAGGGATGGTGAGTCCCATCGAGAGCAATCAGGGGC